>CM038227.1:51593168-52924418 GCA_021442155.1 Cymbidium sinense
TATCAACTTATTGATTATAGAGGGGAACACCCGATGCTTCCAATTAATGGGCTCTATTTGAAGAAATATTATCCATAAAATATGTTTGAAAATCATTATCAACAAAAGAACAAAAATTTGATACCATTTCATCAAAATCTTCTCTTCTTTTGAAGTGTTATTTATTTGTCTTGTGAATCCGCCATGACGTGTCTAGGATAGATGTAAGAATCTCCCAACGGCATCCCATCCCTCTTTCACAACACAAACATAATAAAACACAATCTCCCAGCGCTATTAGAGTAGGTGTGAGAGAACCTAAGAGCATCATATTTTGATTAGCACAACTAAGTTTAGTGTAAGAGAACTCAAGCGGCATCCTTTCTTAGTGGGAATGCCAGTTGCCATCCGTAGCATCATTTCATCAAAATCCTCAATGTGTTTTAGGAAAGGTGTAAGAGAACCCAAGAGGCATCCTATTCCCTTCAACATAAGCACAAAAAAAAACAAACACATATCTTTTATCTCGGGTTACTTTGATGTGGGGAGCAAGCCCACTGTGGAACTCACTCATTAGCTGATCTACGTCGGGTCTACATGCTACTTCGCTAGTATGTCACCCCAGTGGTCAATTGTTGGAGGATGTGAGTCCCTATGATTTCTTCCTAATTTGACCATTGCAAATCAATGAGCGCCTTGTTAGTATGGTAGACTTCACTGCCCAGCCAATAAGCTACCTCATGTTGGTTTTGTTTAAGAAGATGTGAGTCCCCGAGCTTTCTTTTTGAGTTAATCATCATGATCTAGCTAGATCGAGTATATTTAAGGTTTAAGATAAATCCCCAGAGGCTCCTTTCCTCTTGACTACTTCTTAGTTGATATAAGTCCCCTAGTGGCAATCACTTATTAGTCGCCCTAGGTCGAATAGCACCTGTCGAGCTGAAGGTAAACTATCAGCAGTTAGTTCTGCTATAGAAGGATGTGAGTCCCCAAGCTTTCTTCCTAGGCTGATTATTGCAAATCGATGGACACCTTAGGTTGGTTGATGTTCGCTATGCTGATAGTGACTCACCCGGTGGACACACCACTCTTGGTAGATGTGAGTCCCCATGCTTTCTCCTTGAGTTGACCACCAAATACCTATTTGATATATGACTAGCCATGTCATCTTCTCCAGAGTTTTGGATTAAGCCCATAACAGACCCTCTCCCTATGAGCATTCTACTTGGATCACGTCCTTTGCGACCCCATTTAGACACTACCTGAGTTACTCTTGGATTGGACAATCCACCTTTTTTAGTAGCTACCCCTGTGGTTGGAGAGTTTGTTCAGTGGATGCAAAGATTCTCCCTTGGTTCAGTAAATCTGAGATAGGTCTAGGCGATATAAGCTTCTTCTCAGTTTGATCCCTCAAAAACTAATAGGGTCCATGATAAACAAACTAAACAAATAAATAAAATATTCGCTTATGGATTAGGAATTCAAGCCACCAAAGGGCCCCTTTTCCCAAGCAGACAACCTATCTTTAGGGCAGTGTCAACAGAACTCCCTATAGGAATTGCCTGACTACCTGAGTTGAGATAAATCTGTACTCGTAGTCACCCTTAGGTCAGGTTCAATCTATTTCACCACAAGCAGGTTACCCCGGTAGTCATTCTTCTTTGGAAGATGCAAGACTATGATGCATTCTTCCTAGCATGACTATCGCAAACTGACGGGCAGCCCTAGGTCAAGTTTGATTTGTTGCCCAAAGAAACTGATCACCCCCGTGGTCTTTTATATTGGAAGATGTGAGCCTCTGAGCTTTCTTCCCTTGAATTGATTATTGCAAACTGAAAGGCACTCCTTTGGTCGGATAGTTCTCCCATCGGCTCGAAAGCTATTCCTTTTGGTTCAATAAATTTGAGATAGGACTAGGCTAATATAAGCTCTTTCTCAGAGGGATCCATCAAAAACTAATGGAATCCATCAAAATAAACAAATTTAAAATGAAATTAATCTTTGATTATCTTTGAGCTGATTGGGTTTAATCTATTGCCTCGCTAACTGATCACCCTAGTGGTTATTTATTTCGAAAGATGTGAGTCCCCATGCTTTCTTCCTAACTTGAACATTGCAAACTGAAAGGCATCCATTTAGTTGGATAACCCTACCTTGTGGTTGGTAGACTACTCCCTTTAGATTGGTAAATTTGTGTCAGCTCTAGGCCTCCGTGGCTTCTACTTAGTGTAGTCCATAGCTAACCAATGGAATCCATCAAAATTAATTAAGTTAGGTTGGATCCATTGCCCTAGCTCTACTAACTAATGAAATTAGTATTGACTACCTTTGAGTTGATCTAAGTCCACCATGGTGGCACTCAATACTGCCTCTAGTGGGTCATGTGTTGCCTTACCAATGGATCACCCTAGAAGCTAGTCCCTACTTTTGAGGATGTAAGCCTACTATGCTTTCATCCTAGTACAGCTGTTGTACACTGAAAGACATTCCCTTTGGTTGGCTAGTCCTACTATGTGTTTAGTAAACTACCTCTTTAAATTGGTAAATTGAGCTGTCAGCCTCCATGGCTTAATGCATCCATCGCAAACCAATAGGGCCCATCTCAAAATCCAAATTCTAAAAATCTGAAACAAATTCAACCCTCCTCCCTTAGTGGAGTCAAACAACAAATAAAATAAATCCAATCAATTCTCCCCTAGTGGAGTCAAACAAACAAAAGCAAATTAAATAAATCAAATCAATTTCTCCCCAGTGAGACTTAAATCAAACCTGTCATCCCTTTGTGGATGGTTTGAACATGTTTCCCTAGTGGAAGGTTCACATATTCTATCCCTAGTGGATTCCTCCTTCTTTCTCTTATGTTCTTAACATGAGTAGAGTCGCATTGCACTAAGCTCTGGATTCCTTCTACACCTTGGGAGTAGATCATTAATGCATGATCATCATTGTTGTTGATCATTTCTCAACACAATGGTGTTCCTTGTCACATATCATATTCCCTTTGTTGACCTCATTTTTAGAATGATATCTCAACCCCTCTATCTTAAACATAGGACTTCTCTTAGACTTTAAGAGTTCCTTAATCTTAAGACACATCTAGTGATTAGGTGGGCACCCAACCTAGCCCTAGAGACCTAGAAGAGTTAGCCATAGGAGTAGGTCATGCCTTAGGGGAGTTAGAAAAATTTACCTGCCCTATTGCTTAACCCAAATTCCTCACTTCCTCCCTTCAAGTCAAACTTAAATCAATTTCAACTCGATTGATTTTCTCCAAACTCAAACCATTTCCAAATGATTGAATCTTATGATTGGATACCAAACTCTAAAATATTTCCTAAGATTCCCTCTAAGTTAAATGAATCAAAACCCATTAGACTCCAAATAACTTGCAAATGAATTTATATTTCACTCACAAGTCCATATGTGAGTTCAATCAAACTCAAATCAAACTTTGACCTACTTAGGCTCACTTGACCCAAAGTGACCTAAAGTACCCCTTTTGAGCCAAATTCTAATCCTAACCAAATTGGATTGAACTAAGCCCAACTAAGCCTCACATTGTGAGCAACAATCATCATAAGATGATCAATCAATCAAATTGGGTCAAACTAAGTCAAACATAAGGGTTGACCAAGTCAACACTTAGCCAAAATGAAACCTAAACTAGCCAAAATCCACCATAGGCCAAATTGATTGAAACCATTGATCAAAACTCATTCATGATCAATATTTGAACTTGACCAAGTCATCATTTGAGCCTAACCTAGCCTGGGCCATTACTTGACAAGTTGACCCAACTTGACCTAAAAAATCAAAAATGTGTCAAAACTTGATCTAAGCCAAATTGATTGAAACCAATGGGTCAAGTTCATTCCAAATCACTTGTTGAGCTTGAACAAAGCTCCAATTGGCCAGCTAGACCTAACCTAGCCCAATTGACCTGGAACCCGACTTGACCTAAAAGAACAAATTGAGCCAAATCCAAATATAAACCAAATTGATTGGAAACAAAGATAACCATTTCAAATTTCAAAATATAAAAAACCAACCATGACCTAAAAATAGGTCAAATGGGTCAAATTGGTCAACTTGACCCATTTGACCTAACTGAAATCAAATGAACCAAATCCAAATATAAATCAAATTGAACCAAACCAATGATGCCAAAATATTTCAAATGGTCATATGAACTTGATCCAACCCTTAGTTTGACCCAATTTGAACAATTGGTCAACTTGACCCAAGTTGACCCATTTTGACCTAAATGAGTCAACATGAGCCAAATCATATCAAACCAACTCCAAATTCAATGAAACTTGGCCTAACCCATTTTTCAATCATACCAAATATATTCAAATTGAAATCCAAGTCAAATGACCATTTTACCCCTAGTCCATAGGGTAACCTAAAATAAAAACCACTTAGAATTTGGTCAATTCCTTTTCATTGACACTTGGCATCCTCTTAGTGGACCAAATGATCATAAATGGACATAGGGCACATGACCCAATGGGTTTGGGTTAGCCAAACCCAACCCAAGGTCAAAACTGACCACCCCCATGGAAATGAGCACATGGGAAACCTTCCTCCACTCATTTCAAGCACATGGCACTCCTCCACTACCTCTCTCTGGCCAAACCAAATGCAATGCCACCCTAAATGGCCTAACAAATCCACTCAAGGAGGTCAATTGGATCAAAATGGAAAATGAGCTTGCGGCCATCTGATCCTTCAAGGGGAAGATATACTCCCCCTAATTTCATTTCAACTGATCTCTCTTGCATTCGATTGAGTAATAGGAAGTCAAAGCTAGCATTCCAGAGCTCCTCCAAGCTTCCTAGAGTCAATTCAACTTCTCCATTCTCGATTTCTCCAAGCTGAAAATAGGGGAGGTAGCAAGGAAATCCAACTTAGCCAATACATAAAACCAATCCAATTACTCCTTTGAGCACCCTCAGAGGGCCTAGTCAAACTCATCCCAAGCTTCTTCCTAGCTCCAAAGGTAAGGGAGGTGGGACTTTGATCAAGACTGAATTCATTTGAAGGAGAGCTTGGTCCATAGGAAGATCCACTCAACCAAACCACCTAAAATCTTCAACAGGGCTTCATCTCCACTAGATGAAGCTACCTTATCGAACTCGAGCATAAGTGATAGTCTTCGATGAGGTATGCCTTCAACCCGAGCTTAAACTAGAGAGTGTGTGGTCTTTTGTGAAGTGGATTTTCATCTCAAGTAAAGTTAGTCGTTGGATGTGTCCCCCCTTGCATGATGATGGTGTGGGTTGAGTTTGGGCTCAATCCGAGCTCAATTGAGCTCGAATCTTGCCCAAAAGGATGGACGGATGTCCTCTCCCATATGGAAGATCAGTGACAGATCATGGGTTGTCCATCCACGCATTTTGGATGGATGACCATGATCAAGACATAGAGGATCCTTGATTTAATCCCATTAATATAGCAAGCTCGATCTCAACCGTCTGATCCTTGATCAGATGGATGGAGAGAAAGCATGTAGCACCGCTGCTAACGTGGTGCTACGATCTGACAACTTAAGTGACCTCTCCCATCGTGGTATGTAGAAACTGCAAGCCGCATCAGCGGTCCACGTGGTGCCGATGAGATTAGTCACATAATTAGGAGATTAATTACCTAATAAGCTTAGAAACTTTAAATATTCATAACTAATTATAGAAAAATAAAAAAAATGCAAAATAAAAACCATTGGAAAGATAATTCAAAGAGGATTATTCTAAAATTAATTTCAATTGATTTTGAATAATATTAATTAAGGTTTTATTGAAAACTTAATAACACACAATTACTAATTCCAAACTTTTCATGTGCAGGGTGATGACTCCCCTAATTTTCTTGGGATTTATTGAGTTTAATTTGAGATCAATTAATGAATTCTACTCTCTTTATATAATTTAATTAAGCATATGAATAGTGGTTTAACCCTTTATTAATTAAGCCTTGTAAGTAAGAAGAGGTTTATGGAATGGGAGATTTCAAGAAATTCCCTAAACCCTTTTCCTTTCTTAATCTAAACTTAATTAATAGCTAATCACCTAATCACTTGCTTAATTACTTTGATAAAATTTTCAAAACATTCCAAAACTTAATTAATTCATCTTGAGTAGGTGCTTAGGTGTTCAATAACTTAAGTAGCTTAAGGGAATCAAAATCCAACCCACATGTGTGGGAAGGGTTATGAAATTACTTAAATTAAACCCTTTAACTTAATTAATCATTAATTGTGAGCCAATTGCATTACCTTTCTTTCCTAGGATGCATCGATTTAAATTCCTTGTGTGATTTTATGTCATATCATTGGCTCACAATTATTTGATTAAATATATTAAATTGGTATCCGAAAGGGGTAATTAACACACTTAATTCACACCTTAACCTAACCAAAGCATAAAATTAATCTAATCACCTAAAAATTAAACTAAAACATCATACACATATGGGAATGGGTAAGGACCAGCAAACCTTCTCACATTTCTCAAATTGAAATCAAACTCAAAACAAAACAAAATTTTCTTTAAAACCAAATTTGATTTGCTTTAAATAATTCTATCTCATAAGATTGTCTTTAGGAATTAATTAGGGTGAATAAATTTACATTCTTTCATCACTTTATTTCTTTCCTAGCATGCTAAATGTGTATGCCATATGAAAATCATGCATTCATTCCTTTTGAAAATCAAATTAAGAATGAAATGTTTCCTTTATGTCAAATTGCATGTTTTGGCTAAAGTAATAATATGATGGCTATTATCACTATTAAATCCAAAATTATTTTCAATATTTATAAATTCAATATCAAAACTGAAAGGTATGCTACTTATGATTATTTATAAGCTTGCATGTGAATAGAAATATGAAGATGTGCATAGTGTGGTTTTCCTTCTCTTTTCTTTTATCATAGTTTTGAATAGGATTTGGCAAAGTGTATAGTTCATTTGAGAAGAATGCAACACTTATTTAAATCCTTTCCTATTCATTCCTATGTTATTACTTAAGAAGTACATCCACACTTATACATATGACTTGCAAAACAAATCAAACAAACAAACACAAACTTTTGCATCATTCTATTCCATTCATTTCTTTTGTACATGCATATATATTTAAGGAAAGTGGTATATTAGTCTTGACAACCTGGGATTGCGAGGCTTTAAGTAGCCCTAAGTAGGTCTTGTACCTTACACCCTTGGTGCTAATAATGGTATCGTACTCACTTATGTCTTTCATACATATAAATGTGCATGTGAAAAATGGATAAAAGAATCACCTTTTTCTAATTAACAAAATCATGCATACATGAAACATTCCAAACTTCCTTAAGTGATATCACATAGCATTCATTATGAAAGTGTGCTAAACATCCTCATTTGTATGTATAAATATGCTTAGGATTCATCCACATGCATATTATACATGTTGGGAAAGAAATAAAGTGTTGTGTGTTTTTGTGATATTAATTCACTTTACTTAATCTTAAAATGCCTTTCTTTTTTTTTGGATAGGTTTGTTTAGAGAAAATTTAAACTTAGGATTAATTAAAATACATAATAAAATATTTACTAAACAAAAATCAAACATGAATATACTTTAGAAATTACTTAAGGAAGGGAAGAAAAGAGAAGTTCTCTTCTCTTTTCCTTCTCTTTATAACTTAGTAATTAATTGTAGGTTCATTCAAACCTAAACAAATCATCAAATAAAAATTAATTAAATCAATTAAACAACTTAAATGAAATCACCCTCTAAGTTGAACTTTTCATACTTAGGAAATTTAAACCTTAAAGCTTAGCTAAGGATACCACACAAACCTTTTAAAGCACACATATTAGACTAAGTCACCATTTCTAGCTTTAGGTTAGGGCAGTTCATAGTTTGATGTTTACTTTTATTTTGTGATGTTTTATTTTATTCTGGATATTAGGGTGTATGTGTGTAGACTGAATGGTATGATGATTTAGTCTAATCATTATCTTCTATAGGGGATAATGCTTAAGGGGCACTATAATAAAAATATAAAATTGCTTTTGTTGTGCAGGTGCTTATTCCCCTAAGCCTAATCCAATAAGCCAAGTGAACTTGGTTACCCATGTGTGGGGTGCTAAGTCTAATATTTTCTCATACATGCTTGGGATTTGTTTGGTTTGTTTGGTTAATCTCTATTTTACAGGTGTTAGTTAGATTTCCTTTTTTCCCTTTTCATGTAATTTTGCAATTAGGATTTTGGAATGATTGTTATGGGGGATTAGGATGAGCATTAGTTATAAGATTATATCTTATGTACCATGTGAAGCCTTTGGAGCAACCACATTCCAACCATCCAAAAGAAGGAACCAAAGAAGAAAGAAGAAAGAAGGACGAAGAAAGAAGAAAGAAGAAAGAAGAAAGAAGAACCCCCCCCCCCCCTAACATGAATACCTTGCTTAATTATAATTAATTCATTTGTAATCCAGGTCGTATAAGGGTAGAGCTTGGCTACCCAATTTATTTTTGGGTTTGGGTGGTGGAGCCTGGCCAAAAATGACCTTTTATTCTTTTGTGCTAGATCTATAAATTGATTGATGTTTGTTTAACTTGCGCATTAAGATGGAATCTTTTCCTAGTTTCTTTCTTGCTTTCATGTATGGCCTGTATGATGATTAGGCTCTTAGGGAAAAATAAATCTTCTACCAAATTAATCAACTCAAAACTAAAAATAAATAACTCATAACCTCACCTAAAGCTTAAGCTATAAATCAAGATAAAAGAATTAGCAACCTCTTAGTTGGATGTTGTCTTACTTTTATAACATCATGCATAAAAATCATAATGTTTCACTCTTGATTGGAGGGCATTCACCTTTGCCAGAGACCTTGGCTTGACCTATGAGAGCCATGATGGAAACATACCTCCTTATCTTGTTGATTTTAGCCCAAAATCTAATTTTTCATGCATTAGGCATATGAATCCTAAAGCCTATGTCAAATTGATTGTCCAAAATAAAAATAAAACATATGAAAAATTTGCATTAGATTTAAGTCATTAAAAGCATGCCATACATGATCTAGTCTCTTAGGGAGTGTATTTAAGGACTTAGTCTCTTTTTAAATAAACAACAGCTTAGATATCTTGCAAAAGTATATGACTTGCGTACATATATTTAAAACTGTAGGAGGAAGTTGGAAGCCAACCCCAGGTGATTGTAAGTCCAACAGTTGGGTGATTTATCCTCTCTTGTGGAGGCAAATCAAATACCCATTTTTTCCTTAGATGTAGGTCGTGCTTTTTGGCCCTCGTCAAAGCTCCCTAGATTTAGATTCAGAGGTTGCTACTTTCCTTCAGGGGCTACGAGCATAAATCCTTACCTCTTAGGCATTTTCGTGACCTTATATCATAGAATTATAAGCCCTGACATTCTAATAAAAATTTAACTCAAATAAATTAATTTAATCTTAAAAATGTAAAGCCCAACCATAGGGTAGTTTGGGGTGCTTACTAGGCTTTTTAGTATCTTAAGAACCTTTTACTTATTTTCATTTGGCTTCGATAAGAACTCCCTCCTCTTGATCGATCCCACTTGACTTTATAAAAATAAATCAATCGATTGATAGTCCTACCTTTTGAAATCTTTGGAGATAACAATCATTTACCTTAATCACGAGTATTCTTAAGGAATCCCATTCCTTAGGATGTAACTAACTATGGGGGTTTGCCCATGTAGGGAGCTTAATGAACCCAATTTAAAATAAACACTGCTTTACCTTTTTTTTCCATGTAAAATAGGGGAAGAATCTATGATACATTTCAAAGATCCATAGTCCTTTGGAGTCCTTATTGAGGTGATTAGGTCCATTGTAGGGTGGTGGCTTCTATCTTTCGAGATAGTACACATTTCCTCAATGTCAAACCTGATCACCCTAATAAGAACTTATATGAATCTGTGTGGTATCCCAACAAGATGTAATTTTTATATATTTTTTGTTTTCATTTATCCTTCTATTTCTTGAAAAGGGAAGGGGGATAGATGAAGGCAGAGATCAATATAAAAATATTTCACCACACCACCATATATACTCTTGCTAAATCCTCTAATAAATCATCTTCATTATAATCAAAATTAACCTTCTCATCCTCTAGATTAGACTAGGCATACCCTAGAATTTTCTTCTTCTCAACCAGATACTGAGCTACAATGTCATCTAGGGATCGATCCAACTGAATAGGTACAAAAGATCAAGGTTGACTGGTGGTAGGATCACTATCATGAATGGAGAGACATCTAACCTCTCCTGCTGCTGGAGAGCTGATCTTGTGAAGACTACGCTCATTGGAGGATAGATACTCTTAACTGTCACTAGATATGGGTGGAGTGGTACTCTTAGGAGGATCTATGTCCATGGAGGAAATGGTCTTATCCCCTTGTCCCTTTATTGTCACTATCTTCATGCTCTACTATGGTGGTGGTGGTGATGGCACAACTACAATGCTTCGAGGTCGCCATTCCCTCGTCATTACAACTAGGGCTAGAGGTCAAGCAGAAGAGATCATCCTCGCCTCAGTCAATAGTGTAGATGGAATGGGATCTCTTGGCCGTAGTTAGATCACCAGTAGGGCTCTCTTTTCCCTGGATACAGCCTTCATAGCTTTTTCTAGAACTGTGGATGATGGAACTTGTGCTAGAGATGGTGGGCGTGGAGTAGAGGGGTGTGGAGGAGGCACCACCGACTCTTTCTATGCAAGAGCTCCTCTCCTGTGATGGGTAGTACCCATCAATAGAATGCCATCAGTATGATCAATGTGAGTAGTGCATCAATCAGGAAAGTCCATGAGGGGAGGCTGATTGTCTAGTACCTGCCTCTACTAGTCACGATAATCTCCACGGCTCTCTCATGTTCTCCCACATGATGTGAGGGATGACAAAATGTAAATCAAATTGAACCCCTGACTCTGATCGTCCATAAGCTCTGCCAACTCAACGCAGAATTGATCTAAGGTCGGCATACGACCTTCTCCTGTCACTGATAGGAGCCTCAAAATGAACTACGGGCGGAGGTGAAACTGGGATCCTCCTAATGTCTTCCTCTCCATCGTAACAGAGGGGGTGAAACTTATTCTCTATGATAAAAGGAGATATTATCCTAGGTAACTCCTCTACTGCATACTGGGGAACTACCTCTAGCTCCTCAGTTATGTGGTTGTGATGACGCTTGATCTAAGACCGCGACACTGAGTCTATGAGGGCAAAGAGAAGACTCTACCTCATAGGTGGGGGAGACTATCCCTAAAGATAGGGTAGCCTTCCCCTTGGAAGAAGCCAATGAGTGGGTGCTAGCTCGTACTAGGGTAGAAAGGGGAACCACCGAGTCCAGAACCGGGAATCGCTTTCCGCCACAACCTTCCTCTTGAGGAAAACTTTGAGACAAAGATCTCAACTGGATGACCGCCGTCAACCACACCTCACTGTGAGAGGGTGGTCCCCTCACAAGTGATCCTAGTCCCCTCAAAACCTTAGCCAAAATGAATGAGGTGGGTGAAGTCAATCTATGGGAGGCTCACCTGATCCAAGGCCAAATCCATCTCAAAAGAAAAAGTAAACACGTACTTCTAGGCTATCATTTAAACTAAACTGAATTGAAAGAAACTGACAGAAACTAGGATGAACTTCTACAATTTCAAAAAACAAACCTGAATCAGATTTTTACTTTAATTTATTTTTATAATTTGAACCCACGCTCAATAATTTGGATATGATAAGTGGGGCTCTTTGAATTTGGAGAGAGATTTTGAGTTTAAAATTGAAGAGGGGATTTTTTGAATTTAGAAACTATTTTTAACAAATTTGTGTATGTTGAAAGTGGGTTCAAATATTTTCAAGAGATTGAAGCTTCCATTGGTTCATATTTGAATTTAACTCTTTTGTGTTTGAGGACCCTTCATTTAACAAATTTGAGTATGTTAAAGTAAATGATCAATGGATTTTGTTTTGATTTGTGATTTTGGAATTTACTCACTTAGCAAATTTGGGTATGCTAGGTGAGGTGTTTGAAAACAATTCTTTGTTTTGTTTGTGAATTATGTGTGAATTTGAAAATGGAATCTTTATTTAACAAATTTTGGTATGCTAAATGAAGAATCCAAATGTTTTGTTATTTTTAAAAAGAGGATCTTTACTTAGCAAATTTGGGTATGCTAAATAAAGGATCCAAATGTGTTTTGTTTTTGATGCTTTTTAAAAAGAGAATTCCTTACTTAAAAAATTTAGGTATGCTAAATAAAAGAAATCCAATGTTTTGTTTTGATGATTTTGAAAAGAGGATTCTTAGCAAATTTAGGTATGTTAAAGAAATCCAAATGTGTTTTGTTTTGATTTTTGAAAAGAGGATTCCTTACTTAGAAAATTTAGGTATGCTAAATAAAGGATTCATGTGTGTTTTGCTTTTTTATTTTGAAAAGAGGATTCTTTACTTATCAAATTTAGGTTTGATAAATAAAGGATCCATGTGTGTTTTGATTTTTGATTTTGAACTTTTGAAAATGAGAACTTTACTTAGCAAATTTTTGTATGTTGAATAAGGTTCAAATGTATTTTTGATTTTGATGTTTTGATTTTTGAAAAGAGGATCTTCACTTAGCAAATTTGGGTATGCTAAATGAAGGATCCAAATGTTGTTTGATTTTGGATTTTGAAAAGAGGATCTTCACTTAGTAAAATTAGGTATGCTAAATGAAGGATCCAAATGTTGTTTGATTTTTGATTTTGAAAAGAGGATATTTACTTAGCAAATTTAGGAATGCTAAATGAAGGATCCAAATGTGTTTCAATTTTTAATTTATTTTTTTAAAAGAAAAGGATCTTCACTTAGCAAATTTGGGTATGCTAAATGGAAGATCCAAATGTGCTTGAATTTTGAAAATATGATTATTAATTTTGATTTTTGAAAAGATGATTATTGATCTTGTTTTGAAAACAAAATCTTCATTCAATAAATTGAATGAGGATGCTCATTTATGCTTTTTGAAAATATGATTTTGGATTTTCTTTTTGAAAAGATGATTGTTGATTTTATTTTTGAAAAGATGATTATTGATTTTGTTTTTGAAAAGAAGATTGTTGATTTTGTTTTTTAAAAAAATGAAATCTTCATTCAGTAAATTTATTGAGATGTTCATTTGTGCTTTTTGGAAATATGATTTTGGATTTTATTTTTGATAAGATGATTATTGATTTTATTTTTGAAAAGATGATTATTGATTTTATTTTTATTTTTTGAAAAAAAATGATTGTTGATTTTATTTTGAAAAGATGATTGTTGATTTTGTTTTGAAAATGAAATCTTCATTCAATAAATTGAATGATGATATTCATTTGTGCTTTTGAAAAATATGATTTTGAATTTTTTTTTTAAAAGATGATTGTTGATTTTGTTTTAAAAATAAAATCTTCATTCAATAAATTGAATGGGGATGCTCATTTATGCTTTTTGAAAAGAATGACTGTTGATTTTGATTTTAAAAATGAAATCTTAATTCATTAAATTGAATGAGGATGTTCATTTGTGCTCTTTGAAAAGAATGATTGTTTATTTTTGAAAAGATGATTGTTGATTTGTTTTGAAAATGAAATCTTCATTCAATAAATTGAATGATAATGTTCATTTGTGTTTTTTTTTTAAAAAAGAATGATTGTTGATTTTGATTTTTGAAAAGATCCTACATATAACAATCATGAAGATTGTTAGATGAGGTTGATTTATAAAATTTTTTGTGCAAACATTTTATTATGTGCATTTTGAAAAGTGCTTTTTGGAAATTGATGTTTTTATAAAGGATTTATTTTTCTTTATTTTTGGAATGAACCTTACCTTACCATGAAAATAGTAAGAAGGAAGTCTTTAGTTATTTCTTTTTATTAAATTTTTATTTTCACCTATTGGGGAACCCAATAAGGCTTTTAAGACCTACACAGAGTGAGGTCCTAAAACCTAAAGGATGTTGGCTAACTTAGCTTAAGAATGAAATAAAGTAAGTGCCAATGAAAAATAAAGATAGTCTCAGACTTATACAAAGTACAAATCCACTATCGATACTTGGGGACAACGATCATTTACTAAAGATGGAGAGAGGAACCATCTCCAGTGGAGTCACCAGAAAAATCTGTGGTGAATTACTTTCATTCTTCATCTATCTTTTGAAAAAAAATAAATGAAGACAAAAATAACACTTCTTATTTTGGACACCACATAGATCCATAGATGTTCTCATTAGGGTGATCGGGCATGGCATTGAGGAATGATGTACTATCCCAAGAGATAGAAGTCACCATCCTACAATGGACCTAATCACCTAATGAGGACTCCTAAGGACTATGGATCTTCGGATGTACTACAGATTCTTCTCATAATTTACATGGAAAAGTAAAGCAGGGTTTATTATAAATCTAGTTTGTTAAGTTCCTTATGGAAGAAAGCCCCCATAGTTAATTACATCCTAAGGAATGAGATCCCTTAGGAATACTCTCGATTAAGGTAAATGATCATTGTCTCCAAAGATTTTGAAGGTAGGACTATCAATAAATTGGATTATTCTCAGAAGATCAAATGGGGTTGATCAAAAAGAGGGAGTTATTATTGAAACAAAAAAAAAGATAAGTAGGGGATGCTTATGATACTAGAAAACCTAGTAAGCATCCCAAACTATCCTATGGTTGGGCTTTATGTTTTTTGAAATTGAAGTGATTGCTTTATTTGAGTTGAATTTTTATTAGAAATCTAGACCTTACAATTTCATAACACAAGATCATGGAAATTAATAAGGGGTGAGGATTTATGCTTGTAGCTCGCAAAGAGAAGTAGCAACCTCTGAACTTAAATTTAGGGAGCTTTGGCAAGGGCTGAAGCATGACCTAATTCTAAGGAGAAAATGGGTATTTGGTTTACCACCACAAGAGAGGATAAACCACCCGACTGTTGGACTTACTACTGCCTGGGAGTGGCCGCCAACTAACTCCTCCTACGATTTTAAATACATGTAGGCAAGTCATATGCTTTTGCGAGATAGTTAAGCTGTTATTTATTTAGAAATAGACTAACTCCTTAAACACACTCCCTAAGAGACTAGATCATGTAGGAAATGAATAATGACTTAAATCTAATGCAAATTTTTTTTATGTTTTATTTTCATTTTTTGGATAATTAATTTGGCATAGGTTATAGGATTCATACAACTAATGCTTGAGAAATTGGTTATGGGTCAAAATCAGCAAGAAGGAGGTGTGTTTTCACCATGGCTCTAAAAGGTCAAGCCATGTTTTCTGACAAATGTGGAAGCCCTCAATAAGCAAGAGTGAAGCAAGATGATTTTTTTTTATGCATGATGTAAAACAAACAACATCCAGCTAAGGGGTTGTTAAATCTTTTACAACCTAAGCTTTAGGTGAGGTTATGAATTATTAATTTTTAATTTTAAATAGATTAATTAGATAAAAAATTTATTTATTTTTCTTAGGAGCCTAGTCGCATCCAGGCCATTCATCAAAGCAAGGAAGAAACTAGGAAAAACATGCCATCTTAATGCACAATCTAAACAAACATCAAATAATTTATAAAGCTAGTGCAAAAGAATAAAAGGCCTTTATGGTTGGGCTCCACCTCACAAACCCGAAAAGAAATGTGGGTAGCCGAGCTCTACACTTATACAATCTGGATTACAAATGAATAATTATAATTTAGAAGAAATTTATGTTATGAGGGTCTTCATTCTTCATCCTTCATTTCTTCATTGCTTCTTTCTTCATGTCTGATTTGCTTCTTTCCTTCCTTCTTTTAGCTTGGTTGGAATGTGGTTGGCTCCAAGGATTCACATGATACATAAGACATAGTCTTATGACCATTGTTCACCTCCACTTCCCACATAACATTCATTTCAAATCTTAATTGCAAAGTTACATGAAAATGGAAAAAGTAAATCTAACTAAAACCTGCAAAATAGAGATTAGCTAAACAAACCACATAATCCCAAGCATATATATGAATAAATTGGACTTAACACCCCACACATGGGTAACCAAGTCCACCTGGACTATTTTTGGATTATGCTTAGGGGTATAAGCAACCTGCACAGTAAAATCATTTATATTTTTATTACAGTGCCCCCTAAGCATAATCCCTTATAGAAGATAATGATTAGATTAAGATCATCCTATCATCCAGTCTATGCACATACACCCTAACATTTAGACTAAAATGTTATATCACAAAACAAAATTAGGCATCAAACCATGCATAGCCCTAACATAGAGCTAAAAATGGTGACTTAGCTTAATGTGTGTCATTTAAGGCTTGTGTGGTATGTGTTAGGCTTTAAGGTTAGAGATTTCTAAGTATGAAGGGTTCAACTTAGAGGGTGGGTTCATTTAAGTGATTTAGTTGATTTGTTAATTTTATTTAATTGATTTGGTTTGAATGAACCTACACTTAATTAATGTAAAGAGAGAGAAGAGAAGAGAGCTTCTCTTTCCTCCCTACCTTAAGTAATTTTTAAGGTAGATTCAATAGTGATTTTTTTAATGAATATTATATTATGTGTTTTAATTAATCCTAAGTTTATATTTTCTCTAAATAAACCTATTTAATAAGAAAGGCATCTAAAGATTAATTAAGGTGAATTACTATCACATAACACATAACACTTTATTTCTTTCTAAAATGTGTATCTTGCATATGAAATGAACCTAAGCATATCTATACATGCAATGCAAATATTTAGCACACCTTACTCATGAATGCTAAGAGATGTTGCTTAAGAAAATTTGGATGTTTCATGGTGCATAATTTTATTAGTAGAAAGAAAGGGATTCTTTTATCCATTAATCAAATGCACATTTACAAGTATGAAAGACATAAGTGAGTACGATGCCATTATTTTCTACACCAAGGGTATAAGGTACAAGACCTTCTCAGGACTACTTAAAGCCTCACAATCCGAGGATGTCTAGACAAAAAGAAATGAATGAAAAAAGAATCATGTAAAAGATTTATGTTTGTTTGTTTGATTTTGGTTGTTTAATTTATATGTGTAATGTGAAGATCCTTCTTAATTCATGACATGGGAGTGCATAGGAGTAAATTTAAGAAAGTGTTATGTTTTTTTCAAAGGAACTATACACTTTGCAAATCCTATACAAATCATGTTAAGAAAAGAGAAGAAAATCACATAACACATTTTATTATATCACATGCAAGCTTATAAATACTTATAAGTAGCATACATTCATTTATAGTCTTTGATTTATAAGTTTTGAAAATAATTTTTGATTTAGTAGTGATAATAGCCACTCATATTCTTACTTTAGCCAAAACACACAATTTGACATAAAGAAAATATTTTATTTATTTGATTTTTTTTTAAAAGACATGAATGCATGATTTCATATAACAAACAACATTTAGCATGCAAGGAAAGGAATAAATTGTTGTAAGCATGTAACTTCATTCACCCTAATTAATTCCTAAAGACAATCCTATGGAATAAGATCATTTAAAGTGAATCAAAATTGTTTAAAGAGATCTTTTTATTTTTGTTTGAATTTGATTTGATTTAATTTAGGGAATGTGAAAGGAGGCTTGCTGGTCCTAACCCATCTCCCACATGTGTGAATTGATTTTAGTTTAATTTTAGAACCGTTAGATTAATTTTTATGTTTTGTTTAGGTTAAGGTGTAAATTAAATCCATTAATTACCCCTCACCTACACCACTTTAACATAATTAACCTAACAATTATTAGCCAACATATGATATGCCACATAGAATTTAAATTGAATGCACCTAGAAAAAAGGGTCCTAATGCAATTGGCTCATTTGATTAATTGCTAAGGGTTTAATTAAGTACTTTCATAACCTTCCCACATATGTCAGTTGGGAATGATTTCCTTAAATTTTCTTTAGGCTTCTGAACACCTAAGGATCTACCTAGAAAGAGATTAATTAAGTTCATATTGATTTTAAAAATTTGATTAAGCAAATTATGTAGATCATTAGTAGATTAGTCCTTAATTAGGTTTGGATTATGGAAGAAAAGGGGTTTAGGGAATGATTTAGGGAAAATACCCCAAACCCATTCCATAAAACTCCTCTTCACTTAAACAAAATTTAATTATTTTAATTAAGTGATTAAACCACTGTTCACATGCTTAATTACTCTTAATTACATTAAGAGGGTGATTAGAGATTCTTAATTGATTTCCTTAATTAACTCATTACTAAATTCCAAGAAAATTAGGGGAGGCAGAGGTCATCCCTCTAAATATATCTGAGAAATTTGGAATTAAGTAATGAAATAATTAGTAATTAGGTTAACTTTTAATTAAACCTAATTAGAAAATCTCATTTAAAATTAATTAGAAGTAATTTTATTGATTCTTAATTATCTTTACAATTAGTCATTTATATTTTTTTTATTTTTATTTAATTATGAATTTAAGTTTCAATGATTAAGGATAATTAAATAGTGAATTATATAACTAATCCCGCCACTAATGGATAGATGGCGTGCTTTCCATGTGGTAGATTGGTTATTTAAGTTATCAAATCATATTACGTCACAGGAGCTACGCTTTCTCCTTCATCGATCAAAGTCGTGATAAAACTCATGGATCTAAAGGATTAATTAGTGGATCTAGCATATTTTAATCAAGATCGTCCATCCAAAACATGCGAGATGGATGGTCCATGATTCATCCTTGCCCTCGCCTGCGGGAGACAGAGATCGTCCATCCTCCATGGCTTGATTCGAGCTCACTTGAGCTTGGATTGGGCTAAGATTCTACCCACACCATCAAGAAGCATAGAGAAGAAGATCTAATGGTAGAAAATCGATGGGATTATAATCCCCTTCACAAAGGACCAAGAATTTTCAACCTAAGCTCGATTTTGATTCATACCTCACTGGAGGCTATCATCGGTGCTTCCAAACCCTTCGAGGTAGCTTTGTCTAGTGGAGATGAAGCCCTATTGAAGGTTTGAAGGTTCAATTTGTAGTGAATCTTACAATTGACCAAAGCTCCCTTCAATGGCTTGTAGCTTTGGTCTAACTCCCCCTTCCCGTGGCTTCGATGCTTGGGATTTACTTTGGATGAGCTCGACTTGATGCCTTGATGGTGCTTACAAGAGGAATTGCACTTTGATTGAAAGGTTGGAAAATCTCACACCTCCCTATTTTTTTTAGAAAAAAAATTGAGAAGAGAGAATTCAATTGAGCTTAGGAATGCTTAGAGGAGCTTGGGAAGCTTGCCTTTGATCCTTCTAAGCTCAATCAAATGCTTGAGTTATCAATTGAATTGAAATGAGGGAGAATAATCTCCCCCTACTTGAATCGAATGGTCGAGAGCCTCCTTACCATTTTGATCAAATTGATCAGATTGAATGGGTTGTTTAGGTTGTTAGGAGCTCCATGTGGTTCAGTTTTGGCAAAGGAGTGGGAGTGTGGAGGTGCACATGTGCTAAAATGAGTGTGGGAGGTGATCCATGTGGAGGAATTTGAGGAGGGGTCAGTTGTGGCTTTGGGGGATTTGGCTGACCCAAATCCATTGGGTCATGTGCACCACCCTCCTTGGTGTCCAAATGATCCACTAGGAGGATGTCAAGTGGTCTTGAGTTAGAATATGATCAAATTCTAAGTGAATTTGATCATAGGTTACCCTTTGACCTAGGGGTAAAATGGTCATTTGGCTTTTATTTTAGATTAGACATATTTAAAATGATTGAAAAATGGGTTGTGCCAATTTTCAATGAATTTAGTGTTGATTTGATATCATTTAGCTCATGGTGATCCATTTAGGTCAAAATGGGTCAACTTGGGTCAAGTTGATCGATTGGTCAAATTGGGTCAAACCATGGGTTAGGTCAAGTTCAAATGATCAGTTGAATGTTTTGGTATCATTGTTTTCATTCAATTTGATTTATATTTGGTTTTGGTTCATTTGAATTCATTTAGGTCAAATGGGTCAAGTTGACCAATTTGACCCATTTGACCCAATTGGGTTAGATCATGGGTTGGTTTAGGCTTGGATGATCATTTGAAATGTTTTGCAAGCTTTGGTTTTAATTAATTTTGGTTTGGTTTGATTTTGGCTTAATTTGACCTTTTAGGTCAAGTTAGGGTCATGATCAATTGGGCTAGGTTGGGTCTAGTTGGCCAATTGAGGCTTTGGTCAAGTTCAACAAGTGATTTAGAATAAATTTGACCCATTGGTTGCAATCAATTTGGCTTAGATCAAGATTTTACATATTTTCACTTTTTAGGTCAATTTGAGTCAACTTCGATCAAGTGGCTAATTGGGCTAGGTTTGGCTCAAATGATGACTTGGTCATCATGAATCAATTTTGATCAATGGTTTCAATCAATTTGGCCTATGGTGGATGTTGGCTAGTTTAGGTTTCATTTAGGTCAAATGTTGACTTGGTCAAAGGCTATGTTTGACTTTATTTGACCCAATTTGAGTGATTTTGATCATCTTATGATGATAGTTCCTCACAATGTGAGGCTTACATAGGCTTAGTTCAATCCAATTTGGGTAGGATTAGAATTTGGCTCAAAAAGGTACTTTAGGTCACTTTGGGTAAAGTGTGCCTGAGGAGGTCAATTGAGTTGATCAAGGCTTGATTCAAGTTTGGTTGAACTCACATATGGATTTATGATTGAAATATAAATCCAATTGCAAGTGATTTGGAGTCAAATGGGTTTTTGATTCGTTTGATAATTTTAAGTTCAAAAGATGAACATGGGTTTGATTTGGGTTTGAGTTTTGAATTTAGTTTTGATTTGATGATTGAAGTATATGATTGAATTTAGTTTGTGCTTGAAGGATTGATTATTTAGAGAGAAAATCTAAAGGTTTGGATTGATTTGAGTTTGATTTGGTTAAGTTCAAGAATTTGACTTGAAAGAGTTTAGTTTGATTTAGGTTAGATTTGGGTCTGAGTTTTGAATTTAGTTTTGGTTATTTGAATTTATATTTTATTTAAATTTATGAATATAAATGAAAATATAAATGGGTTACGAGAAAATATTTTGAGTTTGAATTGATTTGGATTTTATTTGAGCTAAGTCCATAAGATGAAATCAAAGTGACTTAGGAAAAGATTTTTGGATTTAAATTTCAATCATGGGTTTCAAACATTTGGAATTGATCCATGATTTGAGTTTTGGAATTGATTTATGATTTGAAAAAAATCAATTGAATTGGAATTGACTTAAGGTTTGATTTGAAGTTGATTTGAGTTTGTAGTTGATTTGAATTTGGAGTTGATTTGGATTTGAAGTTGATTTGAATTTGAAGTTGATTTGGATTTGAAGTTTGACCTGAAAGAAGGAAGTAAAGATTTGGTTCAAACTATAGGGTATGCAAGTTTTCCTAACACCTCGTTGACCTCATTTTTAAGATGAGCTCTCAACCCCTCCATCTTAGACAAAGGATTCCTCTTAGACTTTAAGAGTTTCTTAGTCTTAAGACACATCTAGTGATTAGGTGGACACTCAACCTAGTCCTAGATATTTATAGGTTAGCAAGGAATAGGTCATGCCAGGGGTGTAGAAAATTTCCACTCTATAGCTTGACCACATTATTCCTCTTCCTTCAAATCAACTCCAAATCAAATCAACATCAAACTTAAATCAATTCTGGCCTAATTGATTTTCTCCAAACTCAAATCAATACCATATGATTGAAATCCATGATTGAAACCCATGATTGAAATTCCAAGTTCAAAATCTTTTCTAAGTCCTTTGATTCCCTTCTTATGGACTTAGCCTAAATCAAATCAAATCAATTCAAACTCATGAAATTTTCTCAAATTTTGTATATTCTCATTTATATTCACATATATAAATGAAATATAAATTCAAATCAATTAAACTAAATCCAAAAATCAAAACCAAAATCCATGGTCAAACTCCAAATCTTTCCTAACTCACTTTGGTTTCCCCTCTTATGGACTTAGCCAAAATCACTTCAAATTCCTGATATTTTTTTCATAACCCATTAATATTCTCATTTATATTCACATATATAAATGAAATATAAATTCAAACAACCAAAACCAACTCAAGGATCAACCCCCAACCTAAATCCAACCTAAGCCTTTCAAGTCAAAATCTTGAACTTAGCCAAATCAATTTCAAATTAAGCCAAACTCTTGATTTTTCTTCATGATTCAATCAATCCTTCAATCATAAATCCAAATATAAATACAAACTTCAATCACTTAACCAAAACTCAATAAAAAAATCAAGCCAAAATCAAACTCATGTTCACCCTTTGAACTTGAAATTGTCAAATGAATCAAAACTCATTTGACTTCAAACCACTTGCAAATGGATTTATATTTCAATCATAAGTCCATGTACAAGTTCAATCAAACTCAAATCAAGCTTTGACCAAGCCAATTGACCCACTTAGGCTCACTTGACCCAAAATGACCTAAAGTACCCTTATGAGCAAAATTCTAATCCTAACCAAATTGGATTGAACTACGCCCATTATTATGCCTCTCATCATGATCAACAATCATCATGAGATGATCAATCACTCAAATTGGGTCAAACTAAGTGAAACCTAAGCGTTCACCAAGTCAACACTTAGCCAAAATGAAACTTAACATAGCCAAAATCTACCATAGGACAAATTGTTTGAAACCATTGATCTAAGTTCATTCATGACCAATGTTTGAACTTGACCAAGTCAACATTTGAGCCTAACCTAGCCAATTGACCCAAGTTGACCCAACAACCTAAAAGTCAAAATGTGTCAAAACTTGATCTAAGCCAAATTGATTGAAACCAATGGAGTCAAGTTCATTCTAAATCACTGTTGAACCCAAAGCCTTAATTAGCCAACTAACCTAACTAATTTTTGAACCTAACTTGATTTAAAGGGTCATATTGAGCCTAATTCAAACTTAACCAAAATTGATTAGAAACAAAGATACCAATCCATTTCATATGACTAAACAAACATGAACCAACCCTTGACCTAACACAAATAGGTCAAATGGGTCAATTTGGTCAACTTGACCCATTTGACCTAAATGAATTCAATTGAACCAAATTGAATCAAACCAAAGCCCCCAAAACATTTCAATTGGTCATATGAACTTGACCAACCCTTGGCTTGACCCAATTTGACCAATTGGTCAACTTGACTGTGACCCATTTGACCTAAATGGGTCAACATGAGCCAAATCACATCAAACCAACTCCAAATTCAATGAAACTTGGCCAAACCTATTTTCTCATCATATCAAACATGCCCAAACTAAAATCAGGTCAAATGACCATTTTACCCCTAGGCCATATGGTAAATTTTGGCCAATTCCACTTAGAATTTGGTCAAATCCTTTTCATAACCACTTAGCCTCTCTTAGTGGAATCAGTGAACACTAAGGAGTGGTGCTTAACAATGGGTTTGGGTCATCCCAACTTAATTACTGGCCGACTCCCATTGAAATGGCCACATGGAAATCCTCCTTCCACTCAATTCAAGCACATGGCCACCTCACCCACTCCTTCTCAAAATTGAACCACATGCAATTCAAAACAACTAACCAACTCATTGCATGAGGTGTATTGGATCAAAACAAGCAGGCTTTGCGATCCTTTAAGGAGAGAATGCTCTCCCCTAATTCAATTCTTCCTTAGTTGATTGAAGCATAGGAACTTCGAGGAGAAAGACCTAGTCTTGCAAGCTTCACAGAGAGTTTGAAACTTGATTTTCGATTTTCATCACTTGAAAATAGAGCTCCACTAAAATTGAATTTACTCCACACTCAACATCAACCCAATTCCTTCTTCAAGCTCCATCAGAGGACCAAGTCGAACTTGCCCAAGGCTTCAGACCCATACACTAAGAAAAATGAGATAGATTGAGTTGGAGTTCGGTATGTGGTGCGATAGGCCCACAAAGATTCAACCAACTTCTCATGCCACTATCGTTTGTTGTCATCAAGAGTCTTCTTCAATATCTAGATGAGAGTTTTGTTGAATGCTTCTACTAAGCTATTTGCTCTAGGATAGCAGATAGTAGAGTATCTTTAATCTATACTATGTCTTCTGGTGAAGCTATTGATCTTTATTCTTTTGAATGCAGTACCATTATCGGATATAATTCATCGAGGCACCCTAAACCTATATGCGATATGGTTCTAAAAAAAATTGAAGCACATCTTTGTGTGACTCTCGTGGGATGACTTACGCCACTTGGAAAAGTATTTAGAATGAGCCGATGACCACGAAAGAAGGAGGATCGTCGGACCCATAATGTCGGCGACACCTATGGCCAATGTAGGAATGTAGAGAGTGTTGAGTGGTTGGTGGAGGACCACACACGACGATGGCATCTCTTAGCTACATCCATGCGATGTAATTCGAAGGGCAGTATCCAGAGCGATCTTCATCTTCATCTACGGACCGGATTGGTGGGCTTCACATAGACTTAAATGTACCTCGATTACAATGCCATAGATTTCATGTTTGTCTAAACAACATAACCACATTTCATCAAAGGATAGGCGGTACAGGGTGTCATCAACGAGAACATAGGGGAGAGCTCTCTGTTTCACCTGATGGGCTTGTGACTTTTCTTGAGGTAGTTTTTCGGTGTTCAAATAGTCTATGAATGGTTGCCTCCAATCTAGCTCCTCATCCTTTTTGTCAATGGCAACCTCCCCTTCAAGAGAAAGTCTCTCAGTGAGTTCAGCATCAATAAGGGACAGGACTTGTCTATTTTGGACCCTTATTAGAATTGACTCATCTTTTGGACATGCCAACTCCTTGGAAAGTTTAGCCAAAGCATCTGCTACTGTGTTCTCTGCTCAGGAAACCTTATAGATGATGACTACTAGAATCTGGGCCAATAGCTTCATGGTATACTCATGGTAATGATGAAGCTTGGGTTTGAGAACCTTATAAGACCTGGATATTTGGTTGATGACCAGTTGAGAATCCCTGAAGATGTTGTTGCTCTTGACACTGATTATGATGGATAACTCTAGACATGCAATCAAAGTCTCATACTCAGCTTCGTTGTTGGTGTAGGGTTCGAAAGATAGTTTGAGAATCTCATCACATCATGATTTAGAGTTAGAAGAACTATTCTTACCCTTGCCTTTCCTTAGAGAATAGATCATGGTGCTTCCCCTTTATGAAAAGAAGCTGCACCATCAAAATATATCTCCCATTGGCAGTTGCCGGCCTCCCCTAAGTTCATGATTTGTTCATCAGGGAGATAGTCAATAAGCAGAGAATAAGCAGGAAGTGGGTGTACTATTAAGAAATTCGCTAGTGCATATCATTTTACCGCACAAAGGGGTATGAATGTAATATGAAACTGTGAAAGTATCATGGACTAGTGTGCCAAACATTCGGATAGCATTGGCCGTGTCATGAGATACTGCAGTGGATTTATTTTGGAGATCAAGTTCACCTTATGAGAAAGCATATAATGTCGTAGCTTTTGGGAAGCAAAGATCAAAGCTAGGCAATATTTCTCAATAGGTGGGTAGTTCACTTCAGCGGGAATTAGATGATGGCTGAGGTACTAGAGAGCACTCTTCTTTCCTTCATCGTTGGCTTCGGCCAACAAAGCACCGAGAGAGTCATCCAATGCAATGGTGTAGAGGATGAGTGGCACGCACAGAATAAGAATTAGAACTTTTACTTAATGTAATGTCTTCAAAGGCATGCTGGCACTTATCATCCCACTTGAACTTGGCATCCTTTTTAATAGGTGCTGAAAATGGCTTGCATCTCCTCGATAGGTTGGAGATAAAGCATCTCAGATATGCCAACCGTCCTTGGAACGATCTGAGTTGAGTTAAGCTTTTAGGAGGCGGCATTTCTAAGATAGCTTTGATCTTTTCAGGATCTATCTCTATTCCCGTTGGATAACAAACCATGGAATTTTCTACGAATCTTGATTTAGGGGTTCACTTTGAGGTTATATTATCTTAACCATTCAAAAACTACTCTCAAGGCAAAGAGATGGTCTTCCTTTTCTCTACTCTTGACTACTAGATCATCAACATAGCACTCAACTTGATGATGGATGAGTTCGTTGAAGATCTGAGTCATGGCCCATTGGTATGTAGCACCAACAGTTTTAAGGCCGAAAGGCTTGACCTTAGAACAAAAGATTCTGATCGAGATTTGAAAAGTGGTGTTTCTTTCATCTTCAAGAGACATCTTGATTTGGTTGTAGCTAGATGATCCATCCATGAAAGAAAACACTACATGAGATGAAGCGATGTCCACCATTAATTCTAATATAGGAAGAGGAAACTCATCCTTAGGACATGCCTTGTTTAAGTCCCTGAAATTAACATATATGCAAATTTGGTCCTTCTTCTTATTAACTGGTACGACACTGGCTAACTAGGTAGGGTATTTTTCTTCCCTGATGAAACCAGCATTGATCAATTTCTTGACTTCAGAAATGACCTTTTGTTTGATTTCTAATCACATGAATTTAGGAGCTTGCTTGATAGGGATAGCGTTTGGATCTATTGTTAGCTTTTGGACTACTACGTCAGGAGATAATCTAGGCATCTCTTCATAACTCCATGTGAAGCAATCTTTAAACTCAATCAATAGCCTAACTAAGTCATTAGTTTCTTCTTTATTTTTTAAAGAACTGATGTACATTGAGCATGGATTTTCTTCTATCCTGAGGTTGATTTCTTTAAGCCTATCAATTGTTGAATGAATCTCCTCTTCATATTCTAGAGGTGCATCCTTGATCTGAAGATCATCTGGATCATCTGAGTTTTATAGACATACATTCTCATAAGAGTTAGGGTTGTGTGAAAAGAACTTATCATATTCCAAATGATTGGTAACAACTAAGCAGTAATTATCATCATCGACTGGACCTATTGTACCAAATCCTAGTCTCATTCTTGGTCATGCTTGCCTGTATTATTCAACAACTTCTCAAAATACTCTGACCCGTGCCTAGACCACGGATGAGGAACTAAACCTTTCTGTATAATATTATGAACATAAGGAGAGTAAAAGTTAAGTGGTAATTCCATTAATTTTTTAAATGAATCCTCCTCAAGTTCTACATCAACTTCAAGACTTGAGAATGATGATCCCAAAAAGAATCTCTTCAGCTTCATATCTTTGAAAGATTTAGGGGCTTCCTTAACTACTAAACCTTCAACTTTTTAAGATGAAAGTGAAGTTAGAGCTAACATTCCCAGCTACTGCCTAATAGTCTCACACAAACCTGATTCAAATACTTTGCTTTGTCACAAGGCCTATCTTACGTCTATCGAGGGATCAAAGTCACCTCAATGGAACTAGAGGGGTGGTATACTAATCACATTATACTCATTCCTACGTGGATTCCAAATCTATGTGAATAGTAAGAGTACTCACCTAGTGGAACATAACCTCTATTGGTTGATGCAACGAGGATCTTCCACCTCTGCCTCTTCTTCTCACCTCACGGTAGAGGTTGAGTCATCCTACCCACATGTCCATATGATGGAATGAACTATGGGTGGAATGTGATATGCGTCTCTATTTCTTCTTCAATTCCCCTTTCTTGTTCACTTGGATTTTCATTTTTCTTTTCTTTTCTTTTGCTCTTTTTTTTCTTGATTTTTTTTCTTTTGTGTTTGAATTTTGTCCAAGCTCATGAGAAAGGGTGTGTTGAGGAAAATAGTAGGTCACATTCTCATAAATCTCAACCTCTCTAATTGAAAATGGCTTTTTATCTCCGTTGACAAGGTATTCAGTCCCATCCTTTCTAAACTTGATGCACTAATGGAGGGAGGATGGAATTATCTTATTCTGATGTATCCAAGGCCTATCGAGCAAAATAGTGAATGAAGTATTCGAATCAATTATGTAAAACTTGGCTTCAGGCTTCCATTCACCTATCTCCAAGGGTAACACTATGGAATCTAAAGCCCTCTCGCCATGTTCATTGAATCCCCTCAATATCATCCAATCTCCTTGGAGTGTGAAGATGTCGATCCTCAATCAAGCAAGAGTCTTTAAACTCATAATGTTCACCGATGGATGATGAGAACTCGGCGGCTTGAATCTACCCATGTCAGCTGTGATGTAGGGGCGGTTGTGCTCAAGTCCCTAGAAGAAGGTCTTCATCGTGAAAGTGATCCCTTCTTCTTTTCAATGTGCCTCTTCACCAATAGCGGTCCAATTTTGCATATTTTAGGATCAAGGAGAGCCTTGATTAATGATTCCCTCATCTCTTTGGATAAGATAAGGGGTATGGTATGCAACGCTTAGATGTGAGAGAATATTATAGTCCACCTTCGGCTCATCCTCCACAAGCATATTCAAGGGTGGAGCATCCTGTGGAGGGGCTTCTTGATCCTCTATACCAATGACTTGTTTCCCTCTATCTTGAGGTGCTGCCCTAGGAGGTAGAACCTTGCCACCACGGAGGTTGACTTTAGTGATTTCTTGTGGCAGGGTAATGGAAGGTTCTACTTGCATGTCAGGCTCACCTGCAACTTCTCCTATGGGACCCTTAGAATCAAATGATTTCAAGTCTATCCCAAGAGGCGAACCCATAAAATTCAGAGTAGAAAAGTCCAACTTTGAATCAAAAAGAAGGGGATTAGAATTGTTATAGTTATTTTTACTTGAAGAGTTATCATTAGGAATAGAAGTAGACAACCCATTAGAACTGACATAGATGTAATTCAAACTAGCTTTATTCTTCAATTTCTTGGATTTGACAAGTGGTATAAAGTAGAAATTAAGTAAAGTAAGAGGGATTTGATGCCCTCTTGCCGTCTAAGAGTTTTACCGAGAAGAAGAAGAGCTAGTGAAAGCTCGATGTGGTAGCTACAATGGTAGACTAGAGGCTAGACTCGGTTGGTGGTTGCACTACTAGGCTATCTCGGGCTAGCTTCTTCTACTTCTTGAGAGCTCCCCATTCCTTGAGTTAGCGCAACTTGCTTCCTTCATGATGTTGGAGGTTTGAGCTAACTCAAGCACCTGCATGGAAAGTTTCTTGATCTTCTGAATGATCTTTTTAGAAGTTTTGGATAAAAAGATATCCCAACCTTCTTTAGTTTTGGAGAGATCATAAGTATCCCCAAGGATTACCCTGATGGAACTGGATGGTTGTTCCACAAGGTATTCCTTCAAGATGACTATAGCACCGGTCTTGAAGCTATCTTCAAGCTAGTCCTTGAAGGTGAAGCAATCTTCCAAAATATGACCTAGCATACAATGGTAGGGGAAAAGCTAGGATCATAGCTTTTTCCTACTTACTCCGATCTCTTAGGTTCAGGTAGCTAAAAATCAGGCTTCTTTAAGAGGTTCTTAAAGATCTTCCTGATTACCTCCCTCTTAAATGATTAAGGCTTATTAAGATTATCCAAAAGAGTAGGTGGGCTATAGCTGCACAGATATTATATGTACGCTAGTGAGTGATGTGGTGAGGAGGTGGCGGTCTTTGGGCTCTTGTGGAGGCTGATAGGGTTGCCCCAATGGTGGTAGAGGAGGTGGAATCGAAGGCTGCTGAGGTTGTGGTCTCTCAGACTGATCTCTGGCTAGTTTCTTTCCCTTATCTATGGCTAGCACTATTCTGAGCTTCTTCTCATAGACCTTCTATGGCTTGGGCTTAGGCAACTGATCTTGAAAAGGCAACCGTTTGGCCTCTCCTTGTAAACTAGCCGCCTTATTGATTAACTTCTCAAAAGTTTTGATAGTGAAGCCCTTAAGCATGAAGGCAACTGAGCCATGGATATTCTTTAAAAGAATCTCAATGGCTTGCTATTTAGAAAGCTGCAGTTCACATTTCATACTCAAGTTACGTCATCTGAGAATATAGTCAACAAAGGACTCACCTGGGTGTTATTATGCTATAATGGATCGCCCACAGTAACCCTTTGCTGAGCTTTAGAAAACCTCTTGATGAAGTTGCTCAACTCGACAAATGTCTTTCTTGAACTCTTTGGAAAGTTCATACCAATCAAAAGCTATCCACTAGGCTATTGATGAAGAAAAAAAAGTAAAGTGTCCTTGCGTTTACCAAGCTCTAAAATGGGTGATGTGCTGCCTCGTGTTTCCACTACCATCAAAACTCTTGAAGGAAGGTGGCACGAAACCCTTGGGATATTGGATTGCATCAAATTCCACCATGTAGGGTCAACCCTTTGGAACTGATGATCCTCCCCAGGCTTGAGCCAATGCTTCCTTCACTTGCTACTCAACCATAGACTTTTTGTATTTTTCTTGTATTGAGGTACTTTCCACTACCTTCCTATACATGCTAGTGTTGCCTTGCTCGACGGGAGGTAAGGTCTTGGCTGGGTCCAAGACATGCACTAACTCTATGGTCTCAATGGTAGGATGAACGGTGATTGATTATGAGGCTAACAAGTCCTCAAGCTGCCTCTCCATCCTATCTATCTTTTCATCTTTCTATTTTAATTATGCTAGGAGGTGTTGATGCAAGTTGGTTGTGTCTTCCTGCTCGGCCTCATCACCTTACATAACCTACTGCTCTCTGAGGAGGGATCCTCTGGTATCTACCATGCACACCCCTACTGAATCTCCCAACAAATCATCTTCATTGGGATCGAAGCTGATCTTCTTCTCGTCAGACCAATCATACCCCAGAATTTATTTCTTTTCCACAAGATAATGTGCCACTATGTCCTCAAGAAAATGATCAACCTGAACAGGCACAAACAATTTTGGTTGATCGGTGTGATCACTATTATATACTGAGAGGCACCGGACCTCCCCTGTTGCTGGAGAATCAATCCTATGAGGACTGTACTCGCTAGAAGAGATGCACTCCAGGCTGTCACTAACTCTGAAAGGGGTGACACTCCTAGGAGCTTCTACTTTCATGGGTACAACTGGGTTCTCATCTGCTCCCTCTACAATAGTTGCAACCATCTCTATGTCCTGCAGAACTGGTGGTGTTGGTGAAGGGATGACCTCCTTTCCTGCGAAGGATGCTTATAGTAGGTGTAGATGGAATAAGATCCTTGGCCATCCATGGATCACCCAGTGCAGCTTCTCCCGGATGTGGCCTTTGGCGGGACTAGAATCTTTGTAACATGTAGGTGGTGGATGGGGGGTAGAGTGGTGTGGTGAGACCGACTCTCTCGAGCAGGCCCTCCTCACATGATGGGTTGTCCCGATAAGCAAAATGTTTTTTGGTCGTGGGTAGCGCAGAAAATCAATGAGTCGGTGTCGGCGAATAAACTTCCGTCTCTCAGATGCGAACTATAGTGCGGGCCTCCCTGGCCCTCTCCTGCCATAGATGCTTCCCTATGCTATGGGAGATAAAGTCAAATTGAGCTCCGGACTTAGAATGTTGTAGCTCCACCAACTGGCGTAAGGTGAGGCGGACATACCGACCTCCTACTCTGGCGGTACTAAACCCGGTGGAGGTGAAGTATGGATCCTCCTAGAATCCTCTATGTCAGACCCAGAGAGAGGATGAAATGGGTTTGATATAACCAGCGGGGAAGTTAAAATAGGGAAATCCTTAACAACTGATCATACAATGGCCTCCATCTCCCTAGCGATGTGTGTATGGTACCGCTTAATCATGCTATTTTTGTTCCTCCTCTAAGTCCTGGTAGGGTGAGTGGAGTAGGAGCTAGACCCAACCTCAAAAGTTGAGGAGGTAATCTCTGGAATCAGAGGAGCCTTACCCTTCGAGGGTGCTAATGAGTGGGTGCTAACCCTTACCGGGGTAGCATGAGAAACCACAGGATGCACTGAGACTAGTGTTGATGCTGGTACTATCATGAGCACTAGCACTGCTATAGAAACTATCACTACTTTCCTCTTTAGTGAGGGGATATCAGAGTCTGATGTCAAATCAATCTAAATGACCAGCTTCTGCCCAACCACTCCGGTCCTGCTAATAGTTGTGAGGGGAGTGCCCTCATAGGTAATCCTTGCCCCCTCGAAACCTCTATCGAAATGGATGAGATGAGTGTAGTCAGAATGGGGGAGATTGGCCTAATCCAAGGACAAGTTCATGTTGTAGCGGAAAGTAAACACATACTTCTATGAAGCTGGCATTATAGTCGACTGAAAATTGAAAACTCAACTGTAGCTGCAACTGAAATTGATGCTAAGAATCTGTAATGTTGGAAACAAACTTGGATCATATTTCTATTTTGTTGACTTCTGGATTTGAATTTAAGATTTGAACCCACATCCACCATCTTGGAAGTGTTAAGTGGGGTTCAAATGGATTTAAAGAAGATTTAGAGATTTGATTGGAATGAGGAATTTTTGAATGTGATTCCAATTTCAACAAATTTTGATATATTGAAAATGGGTTCAAATATTTTAGAAAGATGCTTCCATAGGTTCGTGTTTCAAAATTAAATTTTGATTTGAGGATCCTTTCCTTTAACAAATTTGAGTATGTTAAAGTAAGGGTCAATTGGCTTTTTTTTTATTTGATATTTGGAATCACTCACTTAGCAAATTTGGGTATGCTAAGTGAGGTGTTTGAAAACAATTGTTTCTTTTTCTTTGTGTTTGCTTTGTTTTGTGAATCTTTGGTGATTTTGAAAATTGGAGTTCCCACTTAGCAGATTTGGGGTTGTTAAGTGAATAACCCAAGTGTGTTTTATTTTTGGAAAATTTTAAAAAATAGGATTCTTAGCAAATTTGAGTATGCTAAGAAAATCCTAAAGTGTTTCTTCTGATTTTGATTTTGATTTTTTTTGAAACATAGGATCCTTAGCAAATTTATGTATGCTAAGGGAATCCTAATGTGTTTCATTTGGTTTTGATTTATTTTTGCAAAGTAGGATCCTTAGCAAATTTAAGTATACTAAGGGAATCCTAATGTGTTTCTTTTTGGTTTTGATTTATTTTTGATTGAAAGTGGGGACTTCACTTTAGCAAATAGGGTATGCTAAAAATGAAGTTCCACTTAATTTTGTGAAATAAAAATTTCACTTAGCAAATTTGAGTATGTTAAATAAAATTCTAAAAGATGTGTTCAAAATTTTTTTTCCTTTGGTTTTGTTTTGAAAATGGAGGTTTCACTTTAGCAAATTTGGTATGCTAAAGAGTGAAGTTCCAAAAGTGTTTTTTAGAAATTTTATGAAATGGAATTTTTACTTAGCAAATTTGAGTATGCTAAATGAAATTCCAAAGGTGTTTCAAATTTTTGTTCTTTGGATTTTGAAAAGGAAGACTTAACTTTAGCAAATGGGATATGCTAGAATGAAGTTCCAAATGTATTTCAAATATTTTTTTTGGAAAGTGGAGACTTCATTTTAGCAAGTGGGGCATGCTAGAATGAAGTTCCAAATGTGTTTGAAATTTTGTTTTAAAAAGTGGAGACTCACTTTAGCAAATGTGGTATGCTAAAATGAAGTTCCAAATGTGTTTTGAAATTTTTTATTTTTGAATTTGGAGACTTCACTTAGCAAATTTGAGTGTGCTAAATGAGGTTCCAAATTTGTTTTCAATTTTGAAAATATGATTGATAAGTTTTGATTTTTGAAAAGAAGACTTCCATCTAACAAATTTGGGTATGTAGGAATGCAAGTCAATCTTATTTTTCAAATGTGAAAATTTTGTTTTGTATGTGATTATTGCTTTTTTTAAGAGGGAATTCCAACTTAATCATTTATGGAATATGTTTAGTGGGATTTCCAAATGATATTATTTTTTATTTGGAAATGAAATCTCCATTCAATAAATTTGGGTATATTGAATGAAGATGTTCATATGTGCTTTTGGAAAATTTGGTTTTGTTTGAAAATGAAACTTCCATTTAATAAGTGTGGGTATATTGAATGGAGAGGTTCATATGTGCTTTTGAAAAATTTAGTTTTATTTTAAAATGAAACTTCCATTAAATAAGTGTGGGTATATTGAATGGAGAGGTTCATATGTGCTTTTTGAAAATTTGTTTTGATTTTGTTTGCAAATGAAACATCCATTCAATAAATGTGAGTATATTGAATGGAGAGGTTCATATGTGATTTTGGAAATTTTATTTTGATTTTGTTTGAAAATGAAAACTTCCATTCAATAAGTATGGGAATACTGAATGGAGGGGTTTCATATGTTATTTTGAAAACTTTATCTTGATTTTGTTTGAAAGGGTGAAAATTCCAACTTAACACATGTGGAATGTGCTGAATGGAATTTCAAAGTTGTATTGAATTTTTTTATTTGAAGATGTAACATCCATTCAACACATTTGAATGTATTGGATGGATAAACTTATCTTCAAATTTTGTATTTTTGAAAATATGATTGTTGAAATTTTATTTTTGGAAAATGAGGTCTTCACCCAAAAAAAAATGAATTGAGTGAAGAAGCTCATTTGTGCTTTCTTAGGAAATGTGATTGTTAGAATTTTATTTTTGTAAATTTGATCTTAGATATAACAATCATAAAGATTTTTAGATGAATATGATTTAGGAAATTTTTTTGTGCAAAATATTTTAGTATGTGCATTTTTAAAAAGAGTGCTTTTTGAAAAGCATGATTTTTTTATGAAAGATTTATTTTGTCTTTATTATTTTTGGATGAATCTTTCCTTATCATAAAAATGATAAGGAGGAAGTCTTTAAATATTTTCTTTTTATTAGATTTTTATCTTCATCCATTGGAGAACCCAACGGGGGTTTTAAAACCAACACGGGGTGAGGTCCTAAAAGTTAAAGATGTTGGCGAGCTTAACTTAAGGATGCAATAAGCTAAGTGCCAATGAAAAGAAAGATAGTCTTGGATTCATACAAAAGTACAAACCCACTATTGATACTTAGAGACAATGATCATTTACCAAAGATGGAGAGAGGAACCTTCCCCGGCAGAATCGCCTGAAAAAATCTTTGGTGAAATTTTTTATACATTCCTACCTTCATCTATCCTTATTTTTTGAAAATATGTTAAAATAAAATAGAAATATATAAAAATATTTCATGTTGAGATGCCACGTAGATCCACAGATGTACTTATTAAGGTAATCGAGTATGATATTGAGGAGAGGTGTACTATCTCGAGAGATAGAAGTCACCACCCTACAATGGACCTAATCACTCGAATAAGGACTCCTAAGGATAATGGGTCTGCATATGTACCAGAGATTCTTCCCCTATTTTACATGAAAAAGTAAAGTAGGGTTTTTTTTTAAATTGGCTTCATTAAGTTCCTTACAGGGGCAAGCCCTGATAGTTAATTACAACCCAAGGAAAATGATTCTTTAAGAATTCTCTCGATTAAGGTAAATGATTGTTGTCTCTAAATATTTCGATAGGGTAGGACTATCAATCGATTAGTTCATTTTTGAAGATCAAATGGGATTGATCAAAGAGAGAGTTATTATCAAAGCCAAATGGAGATAAGTAGGGGAACGATGCTAGGAAACCTAGCGAGCATCTCAAACTATCCTATTGTTGGGCTATACAATTTTGAAATTGATTTAATTTATTTGAGTTGAATTTTTATTAGAAATTTAGGGCTTATAATTCTACAACACAAGATTATGAAAATGCCGAGGAGGTGAGGATCTATACTTGTGGCCCACAAAGGGGAGAAGCAACCTCAGAACCTAAATCTAGGGAGCTTTGGCGAGGGACAAAAGCACAACCTAAATCTTAAATGAAAATGGGTATTTAGTTTGCCTCCACAAGAGATAACAAACCACCCAACTATTGGGCTTACAACCTCTTGAGGGTAACCACCAACTAACTCCTCCTATGATTTTAAATTCATGTAGGCAAGTCATATGCATTATGCAAGACAGTTGGGCTGTTATTTATTTTGAAAGAGACTAAGTCCTTAAATTCACTCCTTAAGAGACTATATCATGTACGGACATGAGTAATAACATATATCTAATGCAATTCATATTGCATTTTATTTTTTATTTTTGAGCAATCATTTTGACTCAAGCTTATAGGATTCATATGCCTAATGCATGAGAAGTAAGATTATTGGCCAAAATCAGTGAGAAGGGAGGAGGTATGTTTCCACCATGGCTCTCACAGGTCAAGCCAAATTTCTCTGGCAAGGTGGAAGCCCTCTAATCAACAGTGAAATAAGATGCATTTATGCATGATGTTATAAAAGAAATACTCATCTAGCTAAGGGGTTGCTAATTCTTTTTTTCTTGATTTTTAACTTAAGCTTTAAGTGAGGTTATAAGTTATTTATTTTTAATTTTGAGTTGATTAATTTGGTCGAAGATTTATTTTTCTCTAAGAGCCTAATTTCCATCTAGGCCATACATCAAGGAAGAAACTAAGAAAAAGGTGTCACCTTAATGCACAAGCTAAAAAAATATCACACATTTTATAAAGCAAATGCAAAAGAATAAAAGGCCATTTATGGTGGGGCACCATCGTACAAATCCGAAAACAAATTGGGTAGTCGAGCTCTACCCTTATACAACACGGATTATAAATGAATTAATTTACAATTAAGCAAGGAATTCATTATTATGGGGGTCTTCAAGCTTCATTTCTTCATTCTTCTTTTCTTATTTCTTCTTCTTTTCTTCTCTCTTCTTTGGTTCCTTCTTTTAGATGGTTTGAAGGTGGATGCTCCAAAGGCTTCACATGATATGTAAGGCATGGCTTTATAACTAATGCTCATCTAATCCCCATAACAATCATTCCAAAATCCTAATTACAAAAATTACATGAAAAATAAGAAAAAAAGAAAATCTAACTAACACCTGCAAAATAGAGATTAGCTAAAATAAATCATACAAATCCCAAGCATGTATATTGGACTAAACACTCCACATATGAGTGACTAAGTCCACCTAGCCTATTGGATTATGCTTAGGGGTATAAGCACCTACACAATAAAAGCAATTTTATTCTTATTTATTCTGACTTAAGCACAATCCCTGCGAGAAGATAATTTTTTAGACTACATAGTCCCACCATTCATTCAACATCAACATCATCCAAATATTACATCATAAAAATAAAAGCAAATATCAAACCATGCACCGCCCTAACCTAACGATAGAAGTGGTGACTTAGCCTAATGTGTGTGCTTTAGAGGTTTGTGTGGTATGCTTAGCTATGGCTTTAAGTTAGAGTTTTCTAAGTGTGAAGAATGTTCAACTTAGAGGAGGGTTTCATTTAAGTTGTTTAATTATTTTGGGTTGATTTTATTTTATATTTTGATTACGTTCAAGTGAATCCTACAGTTAATTACTAAGTTGTAAAGAGAGGGAAAGAGAAGAGAACTTCTCTTTCCTTCCCCAACCTAAATAATTTCTAAAGTGGATTCATGTTTTAGTTTTATTTAGTGAATGTTTTATTATGTGTTTTAATTAATCATAAGTTTAGATGAACTCTAAACAAACCTATTCAAAAGAAAGGCATTTTAAGATTAAGTAAAGTGGATTAAATTACAAAACACACACCACTTGATTTTTCTCCCAACACGTATAACATGCATATGAATGAATCCTAAGCATATCTATACATACAAAATGGGAATGTTTAGCACACTTTATGATGAATGCTAAGTGATTTACTTAAGAAAATTTGAATGCTTGTGATGCATGATTTTTATTAAGTAGAAAATGGGTTTATTATCCAATTTTCACATGCACACATGGATGTATGAAGGCATAAGTGAGTATGGTGCCATTGTTAGCACCAGGGGTGTAAGGTACAATACCTACTTAGGGCTACTTAAAGCCTCACAACTCTAGGGTTGTCTAGACTAATATACCACTTTCCTTAAATACAAGCATATGTACAAAAGAAATGATTGGAAAAGAAAGGATGCAAAAAGTTTGTATTTGTACTTTGGATTTGCTTATGTAATTTATATGTGTAAATGTAAGGGGATAAGGGTAGATTTAAGCAAGTGTTACATTATTTTAAAAGAACTATACACTTTGTAAATCTTATTCAAATCCATGTTAAGAGGAAAGAAAGGAAGATAACATAAGACACATTTTATATTCACATGCAAACTTAAATAAACTACAGTAGCACTTTTTTTAGTTTTGTAATTGATTCATATATTTTGAAAATAATTTGGAATTTAATAGTGATAATAGCCATTCATATTTCTATTTTAGCCAAAACATGTAATTTGACATAAAAAAAATATTTCATTTTAATTTTGATTTTAGAAAAGCATGAATGTATGAAATCCATATGACATACAAATTTAGCATGCTAGGAAAGAAATCAAATGATGAAAGTAAGTAAAACACATTCACCTTAATTAATTCCTAAAAACAATCTTATGACATAAGAAATCTTAAAGAAAATCAAATTATTTTTAAGGAAGGTTTGATTTTATTTTTGAGTTTGATTTAATTTGAGAAATGTGAGATGTGTTTTCTATTCATAACCCATTCCTAGATATGTTGGTTGTTTTAGTTTAATTTTTAGGTGATTAGATGATTTTTATATATTGCTTAGGTTAAGGTATGAATTAAGCATGTTAATTACCCTTACACCATACCATAGCATAACAAATAATAATTATGAGCCAATGAGATGACATAAAATATCACAAAGAATTTTAATTTGTAATGCACCTAGAAAGAAAGGGGCCTAATGCAATTTGGCTCATGATTAATGATTAATTAAACTAAGGGGTTTAAGCATAAGTACTTTCAAAACTTCTCTCACACATATGAGTTATATTTTGATTTCTTTAATTATACTTAGGCTTTTGAACACCTAAGCATCTACCCAAAATAGATTAATTAAGTTCTAGAAAGTTTTAGAATTTTATGAAATTAATTAGGGGGTAATTAGTGAATTAACCCTTAATTAAAAATGGATTAAGGAATAAAAGGGGGTTTATAGAATATCTTAAGGAAAGTATCCCAAAATTATACCCTAAACATCAAATTCACTTAATCAAAACTTAATTGACTCAATCAAAAGGTTAAACTAGTAATTATACCCTTAATTAAGCTTAATTACATAAAGGGGGTAATTAGGAATTAATCAAGTCATTCCTTTAATTAAACCACCAATAAAGCCCAAGAAAATTAGGGGAGGTAGAAGTCATCCCACTAATCATGCTCAAGAAGTTTAGAATCAATCAGTGGTGTAATTAGCAAAATATCATTCCCAATAAAACCCAAATTTAGAAAAAAGAACTATTCAAAATCAATTAAAATCAATTTTAGAATATTCTAGATTTAATTATCTATCCAATGCAATTTATTTCATGTTTTTTTGATTTTTCTAGGCTTAGATATGGATTTTAGAAGTTTCAATAATTAATTAGAACATTTAAATACTCTAATTACGTATTTAATCCCATCGGCGCCATGTGGGTCGCTGATAAGGCATGCGCTTTCCACATGGCATGAATGGATTGGCTCCTTAACCCGTCACATCATAGCACTGCATCAGTGGCGGTGCTACGTGCTTTCTCCTCAGCCGTCCGATCAAGGATTGAAAGGCTGAGATTAAAGCTGCGGATCAGAGGCGTTAATCATGGGATGCTACATGTTTCAATCTCGGCCGTCCATCCAAAATGCAAGGATGGACGGCCAGAGATTCATCCCTGCAATTCTCTATGGGAAAGAAGATATGTCCATGTTCTAGGCCATGATCTAAGCTCGAATTGGGCTAGTATTTAGCCCACACCTTCATCATGCATTATAGATCATATCTAATGGCTAAAATCCCATGGGATTAAACTTTCTTCCACAAAGCTCCACACTATGGCTAGATTAAGCTCAGAAAAATGGTTTACCTCATTGGAGGTAATCATTGGCACTCTATTTCCTTGGAGAAGCTTTGTCTGGTTAAGACAAAGCTTTGCTGAAGTTTGGAGGCTTTGGAATTGAGTGGATGCTTCTATGGGTCAACTCCTCCTTGCCTTGAGCTCAGCCTTGATTAAATTGGATCCTCCCTTATCTTTGGAGCTTAGGAAAGAGCTTGGGCAAGTTCAACCTGGTCCTCTGATGGAGCTTGAAGAAAGAATTGGGTTGATGTTGAGTGTGGAGTAAATTCAATTTTCAGTGGAGCTTCCCTATTTTCAAGTGATAAAAATCGAGAAAATCAAGTTTCAAACTCTCTCTAGAAAGCTTGGGAAGACTAGCTAGTGCTTGTTTTGAGTTTCTATGCTCCAATTGACTGAGGGAGAGTGAAGATTGATTGAATTGAAGAATCTCCACTTGAAGGAATCCAGATGGCCATAAACCTCCTTGCCATTTTGATCCAATTCACCTCATGAAATGAGTTGGTTAGGTTATTTTGAATTGCATGTGGTTCAGTTTTGGCAAGAGAAGGAGTGGGTGAGGTGGCCATGTGCTTGAATTGAGTGGAAGAAGGATTTTGATGTGGCCACTTCAATGGGAGTGGTCAGTTTGGCCATTGGGCTAAGTTGGGCTGACCCGAACTCATTGGGTTGGGTGTACCACACTCCCTAGTGTTCACTTGATCCACTAAGAGATTGCTAAGTGGATATGAAGAGGATTTGACCAAATTCTAAGTAGAATTGGCCAAAATTTACCCTATATAATGGGTAAAATGATCATTTGATTTGATTTGATTTGGGCATGTTCAATATGATGAGAAAATAGGTTTGGCCAAGTTTAATTGAATTTGTAGTTGGTTTGATGTGATTTGGCTCATTATTGATTCAAATAAAATGGGTGAGTCAAGTTGTTGACCAATTGGTCGGTCAAAAGGGAAGGAAAGTTCATATGACCATTTGAAATATTTTGGTGGCTTTGGTTTGATTCAGTTTGGTTCATATTTAGTTTTGGTTCAATTGAGTTCATTTAGGTCAAATAGGTCAAGTTGACCAAATTCACCCATTTGACCTATTTGGGTTAGGTCAAAGGTTGGTTCATGTTTGTCTGGTCATATGAAATGGATTGGTATCTTTGTTTCCAATTCATTTTGGTTAATTTTGAATTTTGCTCAATATGACCCTTTAGGTCAAGTTGGGTTCAAAGTCAATTGGGCTAGGTTAGGTCTAGTTGGCCAAGTGAGGCTTTAGTCAAGTTTAACAAGTGATTTAGGCGAACTTGACCTTGATTTCAATCAATTTGGCTTAGATCAAGTTTTGACACATTTTGACTTTTTTAGGTCAAGTTGGGTCAACATGGGTCAAATCAATTCGTTCTAGGCTTTAAAGACTTGGTCAAGTTCAAACATTGGTCATGAATGAACTTAGATCAATGGTTTCAAACAATTTGTCCTATGGTAGATTTTGGCTATGTTAAGTTTCATTTTGGCTAAGTGTTGACTTGGTGAACGCTTAGGTTTCACTTAGTTTGACTCAATTTGAGTGATTGATCATCGTCGGATGATCATGATGAGAGGCATAGATGGGCTTAGTTCAATCCAATTTGGTTAGGATTAGAATTTTGCTCATAAGGGTACTTTAGGTCATTTTGGGTCAAGTGAGCCTAAGAGGGTCAATTGGCTTGGTCAAAGCTTGATTTGAGTTTGATTGAACTTGTACGTGGACTTATGATTGAAATATAAATCCATTTGCAAGTGGTTTGAAGTCAAATGGGTTTTGATTCATTTGAAAATTTCAAGTTCAAAGGGTGAACATGAGTTTGATTTTGGCTTGATTTTTTTTTTTTTTTTGAGTTTTGGTTAAGTGATTGAAGTTTGTATTTATATTTGGATTTATGATTGAAGGATTGATTGAATCATGAAGAAAAATCAAGAGTTTGGCTTAATTTGAAATTGATTTGGCTAAGTTCAAGATTTTGACTTGAAAGGCTTAGGTTGGATTTAGGTTGAATTTGGTTTAGATCCTTGGAGTTGGTTTTGGTTGTTTGAATTTATATTTTATTTATATATGTGAATATAGATGAGAATATAAATTGGTTATGAGAAATTTTCAGGAATTTGAAGTGATTTTGGCTAAGTCAAGTCAAGAGAAAAAAGTGACTTAGAAAAGATTTGGAGTTTGACCATGGATGGATTTGATTTTGGGTTTGGGTTTGATTGATTTGAATTTATATTTCATTTATATATGTGAATATAAATGAGAATATAATGACTTGTGAAAAATTTCATGAGTTTGAATTGATTTGATTTGATTTAGGCTAAGTCCATAAGAAGGGAATCAAAGGACTTAGAAAAGATTTTGAACTTGGAATTTCAATCATAGGTTTCAATCATAGATTTCAATCATACGGTATTGATTTAAGTTTGGAGAAAATCAATTAGGCTGGAATTGATTTAAGTTTGATGTTGATTTGATTTGATTTGAAGAAGAAGTGAGGAATGTGGTTCATTTATAAAGTAGGAAATTTTCTAACACCCTAGGCGGCCTGATTATGGCTAACCCTTCTAAGTCTGGGATATGGGTTGAATCACTAGATGATGCATCTCAAGACTATGGAACTCTTAAAGTCTAAGAGGAATCCTATATGATGGAGGGGTAGAGAGCTCATCCTAAAAATGAGGTCAACACACCCCTAAGGCATGACCTATTCCTATGGCTAACTCTTCTAAGTCTATAAGGTTAGGTTAAGTGTTCATCTAATCACTATAAGTGCCTTAAGACTAAAGAACTCTTAGTGTCTAAGAGAAGTCATATGTCTAAGATGGAGAGGTTGAGAGCTCATTCTATAAATGAGGTCAACAATGTCATTAAGTGTTAAATGCCTAAATGAAATTCAATTTTTAAAAGACTTAAAGCTAAAACTCAATCCATCTTCCACAATTATTTATTAAATGTGACAAATTAAGAAAACTCTAGCTTATAAAGGATCTAATGTCAAATCAAATATATTTTTATATTCAATCTCAATCAACCTCATGCCAGTAAGAACGTGGCTCGTATCCTTTATCTACGTGATTTGGCCAGTAGGCTCCACATATATTACAATTATGACCAGAGCCCTCACAGGAGGCCGTTCTTTTTATATTATGATCATGTGGCAGTATATATGCTTACCTTGAGATGTGAATCATAGGATACACGATAGGCAAGAAGCCCTCATCACTAAGGTAGACTTAAGCTTGACAAACACCACCCTAGAGTCACCAAGGATTTCTTGGGCGGCGTAACCCATGTGTTCGACAAGGATCGTTCCGATCGGTTGGGACTACCTCCTCGACTAAGTAGACTAGGGACCACGACAAGCCGGGATGACGAAACCATGGGATCTAGATCGGGCACATCATCATTCCCCCAACCATCCGCTTTAAGTTAATATAATGAATTCATAAATCTAAATTTTGAAACTCCACATGATGCTACTATATGCTACGCATTCAATGATCTGATGACTAGCCTTAATCGAAAGTTCTCTCTCAGCATTGTGAGGGGTAATTAACTATAGGTGCATGCACTTATAAGAAACCTGAAACCATATCTAAAGTCCTCACAAAATGAGGGCAAAATCTCTAGGTAGTGTCTTATCTACTATTCCATACCCGTTAAAATTTCAGGCCTTAAATCATACTCTTTTCATCGAAGAAAGTGGCAGATTTTTAAAACTATTTATGACTCGGGATAGGTTTCTCTTTCCATCTTTAGTCAGTATATATACAAAATATTTAAATTTTCAAAATAAAAAATGGTGATTTAAATGTGTAATAAATTCAAATTACTAATGTATGAGACTCTATGTATAATGAATTATTCTGTAGAGTATATCTTTATTATACTATTATTTTATTTTCTAGTACCTTTGCATTTTAAAAGTATGGGGTGAAATAATAATTACTAATTAATAATCTCCATCTTTCACTTGTGTAGAATGGATCTACAGAGCACTCCTTTTACTGTTCAGCTAGGGCTTTGTGCAAATATTTGCTTAGCTAATGTCGTCATTAACATAGGAGCTGTTGGAGCTACCATTCAATTTGGTAGCATGGATTTCCCAGTTATTATAGCTGCAACTCCTGATGTTCCCACCCATGGTGCACTCATCCAAGGTCATGTCGAAAGGCCTCAGTTTATTGAAGCTCTTGCTTTCGTCATGCAACAAACAATAGCCGTTGTTGAGTTCTCTCGAGAGAGAAGAACTTCAATTTGAAAGGCGTCAATATAAAGCCCCATGATGAAAAGAGCTGTGGACAAGCGTATCTTTGATGCCTCATGGTATCATTTTATGAAACCTTTGTACACAGGAGACATGATTTTGAGGCTTCATCATGAAAATAAACTTGGAAGTCAAAGAAGAAGAAGAAGAAGAAGAAGAAGAAGAAATGTTGGTGAGGGGCTCAGGATCTTGAATGACCAGTGAACAAGCAATCTTGCGAGTATTCACCCAGTAATAACTTTGATAATCTAAAATGGGTAAAAAGGAATAGCTCTACTTGTGAGATGAAGTGATCTTTTAGAACTCAACAACATCAAGCTCCACCACCATATAAAAGACAACTTGAAATATTGTCCTCTAGAATACACAATTACCTTAAAGTAGCCAAGGAAAGAGGCTTAACGAAAAGAAAATTTTAAAGGCCTGTGATGATTGAAAATACTAAAGCCATGCTAAAGAGGTTGTCATCTCTTATGGTAACTAGTCATCAAGCCAAATATGCTTCACACGGTGAGCATCAGAGAGTGACACTTGGACCGCATGTCTAGGAATCTGCTTTTGAAAGGTCCCAGCAAAAGGGTAAGCGGATATGGAGGCCAAGGCCCCATGATGAAATCTGAAGAAATAAAGAAGTATGACATCTTATGCACATATTCATAAATCCACTTCAAAAATAACTCATCATAAGTGGATACCTAAAAGAAGAAATATCATTGATAAAACTTATGATGACACCACGGAGTCCTCTAGGAGTCCCATCATCGATGATTCACCTCAGAGAAGGTTGACTTTGATCATCCATATAATGGAAGAAGTGTTTGTTCCTTTGCTGGAGATCTCTGGAAACATCGATCAAAAATTCATATGAAAGAAGAAGACGATGAATAGGACACTATGGAAGTAGAAGTCATCTATATGGTCAGAGATATATATGAAATTTCCCTTTCAAACATGGCTACAACATGAACTTGAACACATTTGCTTACAAGGAGAGTCATCATAAAATAGAGTAGAAGATGGATCTTCATTCTCTACTGAAGAGGAAGAAGAATAAGATCAAAATGAAAAAGGAAGTCATGGAAATTGAAGCTATTTATATGGTTGAACTAAAAAATGATCAACCTAATACACGCTTTTATAATCAGTGTCATCGTTCGGCCCTATCAACATCTATCCCTACAAATGCACAAGAATAAGGACAGTCAAGTTCTTCCCTTGAAGATAAGCAAGAAGGAGAACAATAAAAGGAAATATAGAAAAAAGAATAGCCCATATTGATTGACGTTATGGTGCTAGCTAGAGAGCAAAGATAAATGCAGCATCACATGAAAGCCAAAGATAGGGAAATTTCATAGCTTGGTACCATAATGAATGACATGATGGATATATTGGAGAAGAATATCACATTAAATGTAGCACCTGTTTCATCTGTTAATCAATAGGTAGCTAATAATACAACCTTTATACCACTAGTCACTCTAATACCTCGGCTCTAACATGGAGGGAGGTAAGTTAATCAAGTAGCTCTTATAATTAGAATGTGGCTAGTGTACCAGAATAGTAAAATAATAATTAATGAAAGATAAAGATAGTTATAGCTTTAGAGTGGTGAAAAGCTTATGGTAAAGGAGCCTTTTGTTGATCAAGTGCCATACGAAGGTTTACTAATTTAATTATTTTAGTGGCTATGGTAATCCAAAGCAACATCTAGCCCAATTCAAGACTACTTGTGGTAACACAAAAGAAAATGCACTTGCTAGTTCAGTGCGACCTCAACTACTTTGGTACATAGCGCTAATGATTTGGTCAAAACCTTCACTAAGCTAGAGACAATGTTCATGAAAAGGTTCGCCAGTGCAATCGAGAAGATAACAATTTCTGACCTTGCCTTGTTAAAATAGAGAAAAGATGAGTTAGTGACAAAATTCATAACTCGTTAGCAAAACCTAAGCATGAAATGTGAACAACAAATGGAGGAAGAACATGCGATCCAACTATAATGGGCAATATGAATGATAAAATTGCACTATTTTATGTATGACGTCAATTACAACATTCCAGGACTTGCTCGATAGGGTGGTCAAATTTGAAAAGTTAAATCACCCTAAGTCTGAAATATATACAAATAAATCAAAGAAAAATAAACCTTCAAACTCAAGAAAAAATGAAACTCATCTTCAATTAGGTGAAAAATGGGTAATCTATAATGTGGATAAAGGAAAATAGCCAATGTACAATGATGATAAGGGAAAGAGCCATGTTCATCCTAATCCACATCTAAAATTGGTATTGAGAGGCAATGATAACCTCAGACTTTTCCAGGTGGTGGAGTGCATTATCGACCTCACTTTTGGAGTGAGCTCTCAACTTCCTCATCATAGATCTAGGACTCTTATATACACTAAGAGTCTCTTAGTCTTAAGACACTTCTAGTTATTAGGTGAACACTTAACCTAACCCTAGAGACTTAGAAGAGTTGGTTGTAGGAATGGGTTGTGCCATAGAGATTTAGGATGACTTGCCTACCCTATAGCCTAAACCCAATCCTTGCTTCCTTCTTTCAAACCAAATCCCAAAATCTCTTCCCAAGCTATATGAACCACATTAATATGCTTAGCCAAAACTTCCTTCAAACCAAATTGAATCTGGTTGATTTCTTATAAATCAATCATTCCTTCATTTATTCTTACAAATATAAATGAAAGCTAAACTCAAACCACCCCAATCAAATCTAACTAAATCAAACCAAATCAAGACCTTTCTTAAGCCATATGGACCTACCTCCATAAGCTTAACCAAATCTCAATCCAAATCAAATAAAACCCAATTGATTTCTTTATAAATCAACTATTCCTTCATTTATACCACAAATATGAATGAAATCCACCATCCAATGACCAAAAATATATCAAACCAAACTAATTCTCTACTTTTTTATTCATCCTTCAACTTGGTTTGCTTCAAATTTTGCTCAGTGATTTTCGACAACCTATTTATTTATTTTATTATATTTCACAAAATAAATATAATTCAAATGATCCAAACCAAATCCAATCAAATCAAATTTCCAATCTTAGCTCTTTTGGCTTTTTTTGGCTTGGCTAAATGGCACTCAAATCAACTCAAAACCATGGATTTCTTCATGATTTAATCATTCCTTCAATCATTGATGCAAATATAAACATAAACTAAACCAAAGTCAACCCAAGTCAAGTTGACCCTTGACTGTCATGAAAAATGTCATAAACCAAAAAACCACTCAAACCACTTGCAATTGGATTTATATTTCCATCTTAAATCCATAGATCATCAACTAAACTTGGATCAAGCCATGATCAAGCCAACCAACCTATTTGGGTTCACTTGACCCAAAGTGACCTAAATGACTTCTTGAGCTAAGTTCTAATCCATAACCCAAATTGGATTGAAAACTCTCCCTTCAATCATGATCAACAAATCATGGGTGATCAATTGCATTTAATTGGGCAAACCAAGTCAAACCTTTTTGACCAGTCATCATTTAGCTTCATGAAACCCAAACTATCCAAAATTCACCGCCAAATTGATTGATTGACCTCAATCCATTCATGATCAATGGTTGAACATGACAACCCTCACTTGAGTCAAACCAAGTCCAATTGACCATTTGACTTTGAAGTTGCGAATTGGCTAAAAAGGCTAAAAAGGTCAAATCATGATTTGATCCAAATTGATTGACAAGCAATGGCTCAAGTTTATTCAAATTACTTATTTAACTTGACCAAAGCCATAGTTGAGCCCAAGTTGACCAATTGGTCAACTTGACTAACTTGACCTAAAGGGTCAAATTGGCCAAAATTTAAATTAAGTCCAATTTAAACCAAATCAAAGCCTACAATAATTTTCAATTGACCAATTAAACTTGACTCAATACCTAACCCAACCTAATTTGGTCAAATTGGTCAAATTGGTCAACTTGACCAATTTGATCCTTTTGAACCCAAATGAGTCAAATCCAAACCTAGGCCAAACCAACCTAAATTAATTGAACCAAAATATCTCAAATCATCATTTGAGCCTAACCTAATCCTTGGTTTGATCCAATTTAACCAATTAGTCAACCCAACCCAACCTAGCTCAAATGAACACATTTTGACCATATGAACCCAAATCACCCAAAACCACTTTATGGCTTCTAACATTTGGACACTTGTTATTTGACCAACTAAATGTGGGACCCAAACCAAGGAAATTAACCAATGGACACCCTCTCATTTGCATTGGATCCTTTCCTTAATTGGCAAAGTCAACTTTGTCTCCCCATGGCAGCCATCAAATGGCCAAATGAAGCACCCCTAGAACTTCCTAGCCCAAACTAAACCACCCTAGCATTTTCCATGGACCAAGAATAAAGCCAAGCCATTTCCTCTCATGGTCGAACCCATTGCATGCAAGGGAGATTAATCCCACACAATACCTCCATATCAAGCCTTGGGATTCACGCCTGTCCGACCACTCTGGCGAGCCATTGGCACTGTAACCCCAGGCATTGGGTGGCCAATGGAGCAGGATGAATCCCATTCATCCATTATGAACAATTGAGGGGTATACCCCCCCCCCCAATTTAAGCGACAAACAAAGGAAATTGCATTGAGAGACTTCCTAAGATAAATTTGAACTCCCTCAGAGCACTCCCAAGCATTCTCAAGCCCTCCTTGATCGGCATTTCCCATTCCCGAGCAAAGCTGAAATAGGACATCACCCTTTCGAACAATTTTCTCCCTCTACTAAATGAAACTTCAATTCCTTACACCCACACCATTCTCGTACTCTATCGAAGCCAACCGAACCTTCTCCAAGGCTACCTAAGCACCAGAGATAGGAGTTTGATTAGAGCCAAGGCCTTTGCATGCGTGGATTGGTCGATCGAGCACTCTAACCCAAATTGAGCTTAAGATTTCTCAATAGGGCCTCACCTCAACTAGGCTACCTCACAATGACCTTGACATTAGCTCGGTGAGATGATTCTTCAAAACTGAATTTATAGGGAAATCATTCTTGGTCTTTTTCTAAGAGAATTTGAATCTCATGTGAATTTGACCGTTGGATGTGCATCTCCCCTCCTTCTGAAGGTGTGGGATTAGTTTGATCTTAATCCGAGCTCGATGAGCTCGGATCAAACGGGGAAAGATGGATGGTGCTCATCTTTCACTGCTCACAAAATAGGAAGATAATACACCTTTCTTTCTGTGTGATTAGAATGGACGGTTGTGATTACATCATGGTAGATCCCCGCTATTTTCTCCCTTAACTCGCGGCTCGAATCATAGTCATCTGATCTGCTTAGGCGTCCGATGGAAAGCACATCGCCATCATCCAGTCGACCTTGGATGTGATAACTAAATATAGCCAATTCCATCACCCATGGAAAGCGGCCGTGCCATGCGTGGCTCGATGGGATTAAGGCTTTAATTAGGATGTTTTAATTGATTTTTAAAGCTGAAACTTCCTCAATTCATAATTAAATGTAGGAAAATCCAAAAAGTACAAACTTCAGCTCATTTTAAAGGTATTTCAAAGTAAAATCTAGGAAAACTATTATTAATTGATTTTAAGGTTTAATTAAAATTTAATTAGGTTAATTACCCTTAATTAAGAATCCAATTAATCTCAAATTTTACATTGGATGTCTCAGGGGATGACCTCCTCCCTATTTTTTCTAGGATTTTTTTGGTTGCTTAATTAGGAAAATTAATTGATTAAGCCTTAATCACTCTCTTAATTTAATTAGTGATAAATAGTGAATGAACAGTCATTGAATTAATTATTTAAGCCTAATTATCTTTGTGAACAGTAAGGGAACTTAGGTAATGTAATTGGGATATTTTCTTAATTCATTTCATAGATTTCCTTCACTTTTTGGAATTAAATTAATTGATGATTAATGAAATAATTAATTGCTTAATTAATTAATTAAATAATTTCTAAGAAAAAAATCATAGCCTAATTGAGTATTTCAAATGGCTTATGGATTAAGGATTGGGGCCTTGTCCTTGATCCCTTTCTCTGAGCTAATTTCATTATTATAATCAAATATAATCAAAGAATTCAATCAATTAATTAATAAGCTTGATTTAACTCAATCTAAAATCCACTTCGCCCCTAAGCAACCTTTAATTGATCTTGGGTAGCACTTTGGGTGTTCAATAACTCAAAGTGAGAGATAATAAAATTATGGTTGGCTCACATGTGTGAGAAAATCATAAAAGTAGTTAAGTGAGATCTCTTAAGCCTAATTAACTATTAATCATAAGTGATTTGCATTAGGACCCTTTCATTTTTTAGGAGCATTGCAAATTTAATTTTCATGTGGATGCATATCATATTGGTTTATTATTAATTAGTTAATTAACTTAAGGTGATATAGGTAAGGGTTAATCAATTCACTTAATTAATACCTTGACTTAATCAAAATATAAAATCAACCTAAATATTCTTCATTAAACCAAATTAATTCATACATGGGGAATTGGATTAGGATTAGCAAACCTCCTTCATATTTCAAAGTTAAAAATATCTTTAAAGAATTTTGGTTTATTTTCAATAGTCTTGTTTAATATGATTGTCCTTAGGAATTAATTGGGATGAATGAGATCATGTGCTTATATTCCTTTATTTCTTTCTAATCATGTTAAATATTGCTTGCCATGTTAAATCATGCATTCATTGCTTTTAAAACTAATTAAATGAAATGGTTTCTTCTATGTTAAATTACATGTGTTGACTTAAATTAAGAATATTAACGTAATTACTATTAAACTAAAAGTTATTTTCAAAAGCTCATAAATCAATTATAATAAATGTGATGTTAGTATGAATAGCTATAAGCATGTTGATAATATAAGATATGATTTTCTTTCCATATCTTACATGGATTCATATAGGATTTATAAATGTAAAGTTCATTTGAAAATAACATAACATTTGTTTAAAATCCTATTATGCATTTATGCTAAGACTTAGGAAGATTCATATCGCATATGTAAATCATACAATCAAATAAAATGTGACCTCTTGCGGCTTCTTACTCTTTGGCAACATTTTGTACATTCGTATTTGAGGAAAAGTGATATATGCTTGAGCCATTGACCTCCATATGTGTCATCATAAATCAGAATAAAGCCCACAAGTCAAATTCGGCCGGACTTGGGTGACAGGTGGGAATTAACTCAAAATGCCTTTGGACATCCACGAAAATGGTTGAAACGACCTATCAATCAGTAAACTTTTCCATCACACGAATTCGAATGTCAAAATTGGTCAAAATATAAATATTACAAAATCAATGATGATGAAGTGAGCATCAATGTGTCGACAGCATATCAGAAGTCGGGAAGGCTGTGACGTTCCATGCAGCGATCTTAGTTCATAAAATTGATCTGCTTGTTAAGCTTCAAAACATCAAAATCTATCAAATGAACTATAGTCATATGGGTGCATCCGAATATCAAATGAATTGAAATGACAAAATCAATTTGGCACTCACTAGGCGTCCAAAATCAAGTCAAATGACCTTCGATTGATGAACGAACTTCTCCATCACATTCAGAATGTCAAAACTATTCAGAATATAAATATTGCATGACTGGATGATCAACTGAACAAGCGCTCAAGTCATCGATGAGCCCGCACATATATCGAGGTCAGGAGGCGTTGATGAGTATCAAATGACCTCCGTTCATAAAATTGATCGAGCTATTAGCTTTGAAATGCAAAAAATCTATCTCAAGTAAGACTATTCACACTTAATTCGAATGAGTCTATGCAAAATTAAGTCAAAAAAAGTGGTGTAGCGTATTTTGGTGAAATGGACTCGATTTAGGCATTTGAACCAAATGGTCTCCAGGTCATTGAAACGGACTACGTATTCATTGAATAATGGAATTACCCTAAATTGATATATATTGATTATGTACATTTATCGATGTGAAATTCACATTAAAACCATTTAATAAATTTAAAATTAATTAAAATTAAAATTACACATCTTCAAGACACTATTTTTTTTTGAAAAGCATAAAAGAAAATAAAAGAAAAAAGCGCCACTCCCCACTCCCTCCTCATTTTCCAATTCTCATTTCTCTCTCCTGCATTCCTCTCTCACATTCAAAAAAAGGTTTGAAAGCATCGTTGTGCTCAAGAGGGCATGATGGGATGATAAAATAGGTTGTGGTGTTGCAAAATCTTTCAGCCTCTGCAGAGAAGTGTCTGGGTAATCCAGACAAATCTTATCCCGCAAATTTGCCTGTTTTAAGTGATGAATATATATTGTATTTTATGTCTTCTTTTCACACAATGCAGTACTCGTGCTCGCTGAGGAAGCAGCAGTAGATGAAAATCAACGTGTGTGGGCCTTCTTCTTTCGTTCTTCAGAGGCATAGGGTAAGTATCTCCGATGAGCTACATGGGGATGACAGAAAGGCACAAATTTGTCTAAAATTCTAAACTTAGAAAAAAAAAGGGGGAATCACTATATTGCATTTGTCTTCTTTCAAGTTTAAAGGCCTTGTTGTGCTCAAGAGGGCACGATGAGATGAAAAACTGGTTGTGGTGTCACAAGAAACCACTCGCTACACTCAAGAGGGAGCAAAATACCACCCATCTGACCCATTACATGGGGATAAATCTAGGAGAATTTTTGCCGAAATTGCATCAATCTTTTGACTTAGAAAAAAAGAGCAGTTAAAACGCTAAGTAGGAAAATTATTAATTTTTAAGCGTCAAACAAAGGGGCCTTTAAAACAAATTTAAAAGAATGAGAACATTCATTTAAAATGCACATAAAATTTGGGGTGGGTGAATACTAACTCATAACAAACTCATAACAATAAACTTAAAATCTCAGGATGAATCCAAAGTGGGTTTAAAAATTTATACTAATGTGGAGGTGATTACTATGCTAGCTAATAAGCATGAGTATGGCTAAAGCAACAAACATTGAAATTGGCATAATCTATCAAAATTGATGTAAATTGAGCATAATCAAGTTGGGAAATTACAAAAACTCAACAAGTAAACTAAGGCTACAGTAGTGTGTTACAAGCTCTGGTCTAAATCAAAATGCCTTCTGCAGCACTTTGGATCCCAAAGGATCCACTTCTAAAATCAGGGCTTCTTCAAAATTAAGGAATTTCTTTCTAACTATGATTTAAAAAATTAATGATCTCATTGATTAGATGAAATTAGCTAGGATATAAACACCTGCATGTGCTCAGACATAGAGATTTCAAGTATAAATTTTAATATCTGAAAAGGCTGTGTAAGAGAAAGTTAGAATTAAATGAAAAATCTGAAATCAATATCATAATTCAAAAATAAAATTACTATACACCCTTAGCATGTGCTTATGTCAATGCTTAAATTCAAATTCCGAGAGAAGAATGTTGCAGGTTGCTACTTGGTTTTATTCTTAAGACTAGGTTTAACAAAACCAAACTTATAATAAGAGTTTCAAATTAGGTGAAATATCTCAGAATAGCGATTACATCGAGACGATTGTAGTCTAATCCTACGGTGTGGCTAGAGACGGATCCCAAAAGCTCTAAACATTTTTAAATTAATCAATTTTTCAAATCAAATTAAGTAGCAATCTCATATCAATCTCATAATTAAAATAAATACATATAAAGTCTTAAATACACGCATGTGCTACCCACATTTTCTGCAATTCAAGTGTCGAGGATGTTGGTGCTTCTCGGTTAAGTCTTTGGGCTGGGTCAGGTTCTGTTTCAAAAACATAATTAGAGTAAGACATTTCAGAAGCTGATTTTGTCAGTGAGTAGATCTAATCCTCTGTTGGCGACAAAGCAAGTTGACGGATCCAAAGCTCTTAAACATATTCCAATCAATAACGAATCAAATCAAAATAAGTAGTACCGAAACTACTTAAAAAGACTCTATCATTAAAAACTTAAATCAAACTCAATCTATCCACCTCCATAGCCAGGTGCTGCTAATTAAGAAAACTCTAAAAGCGAAGTTAAAGTTAAATTATTATGTGCTCTCACTCAATAAATCTCTGCTTAGGTAAGGGCGTGGCCGTGTCCTCGCGTGAGGCTGGGCACAAATGAAGCGATTCACGGTCCCAGGGGTGGTTTGTGGTCCACTCCATTATATTGATGAGGTCATTGGCAGGCAGCCCCATGGATGCCTTTGGGTTGTGAATCATAGGGTGCAGTGATAGCAAATGGCCCCTCTGTTAGCTAAGGTAGACAGACACGTCTCATGGGCAAACACCCTCTCAGTCTACCGGATTTCTTGGATGGAACCCTTAGCTGTGATTTGGCATTGAGGATCCTTTTCCTCGAGGGTTGGGTCGACACCTCCTGGACAGTAGGACCATGGTAACCACGAACAGTCCGAAAAGATGGACAGAACCATGGCCAATTTCAGATGGAGCTGGCGTCATCCATTCACCCCCACCTAACTATCCGGCTGTTTAAAATAAATAAATTTCATGTCTAAATTCTCACGAAACTCCATATCAAGCATTTACTATCGCTATGCATGATGAAACCCCTAATGACCTAAATTTTGTCGAATCTAAAGTTCTCTCACTTATTGAAAGTGGGTACTAACTATAACATGGGGTGTACCTATAGCTAGAAACCTAGAACCCGGACACCAAAGTCCCTCACCAAATGAGGGTGAAATCTTTGCATAGTGTCTTACCTTACTCTCTCATCTCTCGCCTTACACGGAAAATTACACCGACTCTTGATTCAATGCACATATTAAAAAAAATTATCGAGGGGTGCTGGTAGAAATTTTTAAAAGGACCCGACCTTGCGGTTCTAAGACTCGGCTGGTGATAGGATTCTCTTTCCATCTTTGGCTAGTCAAATTTGGAGCTATAGTAAGCGTGATAAAGCGTGTGATATTTGCGATCTTTAAAATCAATCATCAATGAAATCAAATTTAAATCAATCATATTTTTATGACTAATCTGCTTATTTTGTATATCGATGAATCTTCAGAACACCGTTTATCATGCAGCTAAGTTGTGGAGCCAACATCTATTTAGCTAGCACTGTTGTCAATACTGAAGATGTTGGAGCTACTATCCAATTTGGTAGTGTGTAGGGCTGCTCAACTGTATAAATATAAATAATCCTCCACGAGCACCGTGATATGCACATATTGGCACAACCCAGCGCAAATGCAGTGGACAATTGGAATGACTACTACTCCCCACTACTGCAAGGTTCTTCAAATGAGTAGAGAGCCTTTGTATTAAAAGATTAGTGAGTTCATTTCGAGGCACCATTTTGAGGCACCGGTCTTCAAAAGAACCTTCACTTTGGGCAAAAAAAGTTTGATGCATACTGTGAAGAATAAGTGATACTCTACTAGTTAGACACCTTTCACACTAAGAAGGTATGATCAGAGCTCCTATTCTGGGGATACAGAGGAGAAAATTGGAGTAAAAGTGGCAAAGGAGAAGAAACATAAACTGTGAGAGCTCGGTGATTACTATATCTGGAATCGCAAGATACCCTTCATGCTCACCAACCATCTTAAGCCAAGTATTTCTAACCCATAATAAATTTGAAACTTTGAGATGGGTGAAAATGAATAACACCGGTGATGTTAGCGATATTTTGGGCTCAACAAGAAGTCAGGCTTCAACATTTATGAAGAACAACATGTATCTTAATGCGCACATACTGAGTTTTAAAGGTTGTTACTAAAAAAATGTCTTATGAATGAAGGATAGGTATCAAATGTCAATTATCAAAGAAGCCAAAAAAATGCTCACTACAAAAAACCTACTAATGGTAGTAAGAGCTGAAAGTATTCAAGACTCAATTCTACATGGTGAGTATCGCCAGACAGGTGTAACTTTGTGAACGCATGTTACTGCATGTTCTGAGATCCATTACCTAAAGGTCAGATAGAAAGAAAATAAAATGGAGGGCTTATGGAGTCAAGATGCCTCAAGAAACCTTGTAACACAAAAGCTTCTTCATCCCAAAAGCAAGCTAACCCATAGAGGCGGTAGAGGAGAAATCTTGAGCGCATGCTCAGCGACCACATGCTCACCACCATTGTTCAAGTAAAATTACAACCCAACCTGGTGGAACTAGAAGCGAGGTGTTCCAGCTAATAACAAAGTTTGTGATCAATCTGGGATGAAGTAAAGTGGAATAGCTCTACTTTGGTCAAATCTCAAGCGGTCCTTGAGAGCGATAATGTCAAGTTCCAACTTCTCTAATGAGGAAACTTGGCTATGCAATCTGAGTGTATATGCAAGAGGGGTATCCAGTCCTCAAAGAGTTCTTTAAGAAGAAATGATCATGAAAAGAAAAATATGAAGGTTTTATCCTTAGAGAGCTCAGAGTTGCTCCTCCAAAGAGACCTCTTACGATACTCAAAAAAATGTATACTAATTCAAGTCTCACACGGTGAGCATCAATGCATGACATGGACCACATGGACCACAAGAATCTACCATCGAAAGGTCCCGAAAAATAGGTGAGAAAATTTGGAAGCCCAAAAAATCTCAAGCAAAATTGCCTTTACGAAGACTCTTGACATACGACGTGACATCTAGACCGTATCTCTACAAAATCCCACTCCTTATGCGCTAGTATTTAGAGATGAAATAGTCTTGCCACTTGAAGTTGAACTACCTTCACTCTGAGTAGTCATTCAACACAATCTCACTCAAGATGAGAATGTCTATCTACGGATGTGAGAATTTGATGGACTTAACAAGTTCAAACACCAAGCTCAACAAAATCTAGAAGTCTATCGAGGAAATATGTCCAAAAGCTTCATCATTATATGTTATCTCACAAGATTATCCTTATTCTGAGGATACGATCAGGTTGAAGTACTTGACGACAAGACCGGTAGCGAGTCCATAGTGATTAACCTTGCCAGATAGCAGATCTATTTTACAATTTGTCACATACATTCCCTACGTAGGAAAGCAATGAAGGGACAAATCTTTTAGGTATATTTTACCATATTTTCTGACGAGCATCCATCGGCCTATGACTCTTTCCCTTAAGCGATGATTTGCGGATGAAAATTATGCTCATTCATGAAAGAGAAAAATGCACAAATTTTGAAATGTACTTTTGAGTGGAGACTCTACCATTGATCAAACAAGTCTAATATCTAAAGTTTCCAAGAGCAAGAAAGCGAGAATCATCATCATCTTCAGCCAACGTGAAAAAAGGATAAATGGGAATGATCATATGGATTGGATCGAGCCAGAACTAATAATGAAGTTGAATATGAAGAATACTGAAGCATTAGTGCGTGTCTTGAAAGAAGCTACATTTTCATTGAGCATTGAGCCGTACATATTTTTTGAGGTCTCAGAACTTATTATAAATCAAGTGCTTCTTTGGCATCCTATAGAATTAACAAGCTTGAGTTAGCTTTACTATCTAGCCAGTTTTGAGCTTATGAAGTAGCAGATACCAAATATCACACTAACTCCTGTCTTCAGTCTCTCAGATTTAAGAATGGCAAGCCAACTGGCGGCATTGCTTAACAAAACTACAATTTAAGAAAATGATAAGTATGAATGTTGATTATGTCATGATGCGATATATACTTGCATGGAATCAGTCCTGAGGCTAAGTAAAGTATCAATCCCCGAATCCCAGCGGTGAAGGATTATCAAATATGACCCAAATTGGATGATGTGACTCAGTTGCTCCTCCTTACACCCCAATACACCCCAAAAATCAATAAGAAATTGTACCAAGAAGAGCTAAGAATGATAAATAGTGTAAAAATGGTGAAGCTTTTTTATGGTAGAAGAGCCACGTATTGAAGGCAACCCTTCGACCACTTTACTTTAAGAAGGTAGATTACTAAACAATAAATCACTACAGCCAACTCAGAATCCCGAGAGAGAATGTTGATGTTATGCTTTAGCAGGTTGGCCAACAACACTTTATATAAATTGCAGAATCCTTTAAACAAAATGTGGCTTGTTTCATGCCTAGATGTAGATGAAGCTAGCAAAGTGATGGTTTGAAATTCATGAAAGGACTTTGCTAGGCAAGTACACACTGCCAGGATCCCCAAGATGCTGATAAAGATCAAAGGATGGTTATTATTGGCTTTTCTATGGTGAGAGATTGCATTATCATGCTAAGAAGCAGTATCATGATCTTGAGATTGTCAAGTGCATGGGAATCTTATCCATCAACCTCCTCAAATCCATTAGCACTGATAATAACATCACGCATGCAAATTCGCTCTCAATGTTGGGGATACGTAGATGTAGTGGACTAATTGATCCATTGTCGTCACCGTTTGGACATCGCTTCATCCAGCAATGGCTGATTATTTCTCCATTTCAAAGAAGTGGGATGAGGTTACTATTTGTAAAGAGTTATTGTTGATCAGTGATGATCAACTTCTTCTTCACATAATGTAAGTCTTATAGATTTTGAGGTCACGCAAATAATTTACGATAATGGAATAGCTTTCAAAAAGTGCAAGATTAATCGATAGATTCACACACAAAATTGATTAGCAATACTCTTAATAATATATAATCCAACAGCCGATTAAATGATTTGGCGCAGGCTTTCAACAAGACATTGAATTGAATTGCTCGAAAATTACTCAATGAAAATAAGAGGTGACATGCTGACATCACGAAGTGCTATTAGTAGCTCGATGGGCCGGGTGTATCGCAACTACCTACAAGTATGCGCCGACTAAATCCACTCCCTAATTCATTGGTATTTGGTACTAACCAAGTAGTTCTTTGCTAAACAAAGCTGAGTTGACTTCATACCTTGAGTATCAAAATCCAATACGCCTACCGAAGATCAGAGACAATATCCATCACTGAATGGAGATGACTTCACGTGCTTGATAGCGTGCTTGATGATGGTAGATTACTGCAAGCTCATCAAAAAAAAATGCGGAAGTCTATCGAGCAGGAATGTCCAAGGATGTCCGCTTGCTTTTGACCACCGGTCGCGATGCCCTCGAACATTAGAAAGGAGAATTGGTCTGCACAGTCTTGAGAGGCGGTAATTATTCAAATCAAAAAATTTGAGGAAAGTGGCAGAATTTGGGCCTAATTAGGAAGGCCCTTTTTTCATTAAAAAAGTATACCAAGGAGGGGCATACCAATTCATCTAATTTCTTAAAGGGTGAAAGATCAATGCCACCCACCAATTCGGCCGTTAGATACTTGAAAAAGTACTATACTTGACAAATCACATTCTGATTCTCAGGTACAATAGAAATCCTCTGCAGAGCAAAAGAAATTGGGGTGAAATATCTATTTAGGTTGACATCGTCTTCATCGCACGAGATCCATAAATAAACATACTCCCAAATGAAGAACTTTTTCATAAAATGCTCTCTATTACATAGTGGGAATTTTTAGATTTTTTTTATATCTGAGGATGTGATATTTGTATAAAATCTCTTTTAGAGTACATCAATTCAAATATGGATGTGTTTGCGTATATTTTAATCTTAAAAATTCTCCCCTTAAATATACTTTAAGTAAATCCGCGAATACATGGTGCCAAATTTTTTTGGTTTTAATATCTTATAACTAGTTTTATTTTTGACATCGACATCGGTACATAAGATGACTCAAATTCTATATTTACGATTCGAAGGTTGACAAATGGCGTTATGCGAAATCCACGAATATCTATAAAATTATCATTGTTAAGTTACGCGTTGCATCGCTCTCAAAAAAAAAAATATATATATATTTCTATACATGAAAACACAACCCTAAATGTCAAAAAATTTATATCCTAGTTTGCGAGTGCGGAGATGCAAGTCGAGGAAGAATACTCTTGATTTTGGAAGCTTGATCCAATCAACTGAGTTGGAGAAACATCAAGCACCTCTACGTCACGTTTGAGAAATGGATGAGTTCTAAAGGTCGACTTCGCCAAGCCCACAAATGGCCGGTCGAAGCCACTTCTTTGATGCTCTTCCCTCACTCAACAAAGCCACTGAGAAAGGTTGCGACAAGCGCCACCATTAAAGAAAAGAGCCACCATTCATTATTCTAATGACAAAATCAAGAACCGAGTCTTACAAAATTTTAAGTCGCTCAAGTAGGTTCTAAAGGTCAAACTCAACAAGCCCGAATATGGCGTCTAGTTTGATTTGACTTCTCCTGCACTCAATGAGCCAAGAAAACGGGCAGGAAAAGATCCCCCGCCATCTAGAGATCCCCGCTCATCGGTCAATGGCGATAGGCACATTGATCTCAGATAATATCCATCAATGGTGAATAATATCCATCTTGAAGCAAGTGGATTACAAGCAAGTGTGATCCAAGAGACGACTTACTTGATCAGATCGGCAAAGGCGGTGAAATGCTCAATTCGAGTTGAGCTACTCAAATCAATCTGTCAGCGGTGATATCTCGTAGAAAAGATATCTTACTTTTCAAATTGATCAAATGATCCGACCGCTCAGCACAAATTCAGGCACAAGCATATCTCCATCATCTCAAGCCTTCGATCCTTGAACGAGAAAACGCATGGGACACGGTGACCGAAGTAATTTCTGTGATTCAAAACAAAGATGATGGCTGAACTAAAGGAAATTTTAGTGGTTATTCACCGCTAAAGTACACGCTAAGCGACTAATTCCAGTCCCCTAAACATTGACCCTGCGTTGCTTTAGGTAATAACTTAAACATTGATACATATAAGCGGTTCGCAGGTCTATCATTGTCAATGAATTATCGCTACAGCACAAGATTAATGGAAATTCATCAAGCGTGACACAAGATTACACTCGAGTGCAAGTCAGCTTCACGACAAGGTGTAGGGACAAATCGGGATAAATCCTTCATGGCCCCTACCGTCAGTCAAGTTCGTGCTAAAGGCAGGATTTGAGAAGGAATTTAAATCCAACCAGCAAAGCATGGACTAGGCCAGATTCCCGATTGGTGGAGTCTTCATCAAAATAAATGGCAAGACTACTTCCTTCAAGCCAAACCAAACCACCGGGCATGTGGCATGAAGCTAGGGAATTACGAGGAGGCTTCAATCTCTGGGGCGACAAAAGAAAAGAGATCTTCGCCGAAAGCCATCTTGGCCAAGCCATTAGTAGAATGGTAGATGGTGAGGAATTTTTATCAATCACGAATTAAATTCCAGCCATGCATTTAGCATGTCCTTAAATAGATAGGCATATATTGATGACAAAACTTGTCAAAGCTCCTTAAGCTATTATAAGCGAAGCTAAAATGATCCAAGCTCTGTGGCCAAGCCCAAATGGTCAACTAGTTTTCAACAAATGTGACTCACTCCATGCAGTGACATTTTATTTGACATTGTTGACACTCCATATGTGTCATAAATCAAGACAAAGTCCTGAGAGTCAAATCGATGGACAGTGTGGTGCACAAATTGAGGCTCAAAAATGCAGCTTTATGTCACGAAAATGAGTGAAATGACCTCTGATCGATGAACGAACTATGCCATCATGTTTAGAATGTGGAAATTGGTCAAAATATAAATATTACAAAATCTAATGATCAATCGATTAAGCACTCGAGCTATCAATATGTCGACGCGCATATCGAGGTCGAGAAACTGTAACGATGTTTGAATTATCTCTGTTCATGAAATTGATCATGTTGTTAGTTTTAAAACATCAAAAATCTATTAAATGAGACTGTTCATGCTCAATTTAGATAAGTTTTTGCAAATGTCGAATGATTTGAAATGACAACGTGCAAATCGAAGCTGAGACACACAAGACGTCACCAAAATTAACTCGAATGACCTTCGATTGGCAAACAGACTTTATCATTGCATTCAGAACATCAAAATTGATCATAATATAAATATTACATGACTGGATGATCAACTGATCAAACGCTCAAGTCGTCGACACTCCCGCATGCATATCGAGGTCAAGAGGCATCGACGAGGATCAAATGACCTCTATTCGTTAAATTGATCAAGTCATTGGCTTTGAAATGCTTAAATCTATCAAGTAAGACTATTTGCACTTAATTCGGAAGAGTCTGCATGAAAATCGAGCGGTCAAAAGTGGCGATGTGTTTTTTGAGCTGAAATTGACTAAATTTGGCGTCGACTCAAACCAAATGGCATCCGATCATGAAAAGAACTATGTCATTGCGTTCAGAATAATAGAATTATCCTAAATTAATATATATATTGATTATGTGTGCTTATCGATGTGAAATCCACATTAAAACTATTTAATAAATTTAAAATTAATTTAAAAATTCCTAAATTACCCCCATGCTCAACCGTTCCCCCCTATTTTCAGTTTTGTGAAAAACTGCAAAAAAGAAAATAAAAAAAAAATTGCCACTCCCCCCACTCCCTCCTCATTTTTTAATTCACATTTCTCTCTTCTGCATTCCTCTCTCACGTCCGAGAAAAGGTTTGAAGGCATCGTTGTGCTCAAGAGGGCACGATGGGATGATAAAATAGGCTGTGGTGTTGCAAAATACCGCTCTCTACGCTCAAGAGGGCGTACCAAGTAAAGGAACACTTGTTAAATGTCGCTCCCCCTAGATAAAATGCTGTCAAAATTTTGTCTAATTTCTAGACTTAAAAAAAAGGGGGATGAATATATATTGCATTGTATATCTTCTTCTATGTCTGAAGGCCTCATTGTGCTCAAGAGGGCGTGATGAGATAAAATATCAGTTGTGGTGTCACAAGAACCACTCGCAACGCTCAAGAGGGCATTCCGAGTAAGCCAAAATACCCCTCTGACCCTCAGGGATGATCGAGAACAAAATTTTGATTAAATTCTAGACTTATTAAAAAAAGAGGGAATGAATATATATTATATTTATCTTTTTTCAGGTATAAAGACCTCATTGTGCTCAAGAGGATGCGACGAGATGAAAAACTAGCTGTGGTATCACAAGACACCATTCGCTATGCTCAAGAGGGAGTACCGAGTTGGCCAAAAATACTCTCGATGCAGCCCCCTATACGGGAATGATGTCGGGAGGCTACCGAAATTGCGTCAAATATTTTGACTTAGAAAAAAAGGAGAGTGAAATGAGCTAATTTAAGAATGCTAAGTAGAGAAATCGGCAGCTAATTTTAAACTAAAAGAATCAAACAAAAAAGGGGGAGCCTTTAAAGCAAATTTTGAAAAGAATAGAACATTCATTTAAAATGCACGTAAACTTTGGGTAGGGATTAATACTAAACTCATAATAAACTTGCAATAAACTTAAAATCTTAGGATGAATCCAAAGTGAGTTTAATAATTCTTATACGAATGTGGAGGTGATTACTATGCTAGCTAATAATCATGAGTAGGGTTAAAGCAACAAACACTGAAATCGGCATAATCTATCAAAATTGATATAAATTGAGCATAATCAAGTTAAGAAAATTACAAAAACTCAACAAGTAAACTAAGTGCAAGAAGTGTGTTAAACTATAATCTAAATCAAAATACCTTCTTCGCCACTGGATCTACAGCCCTTTGTACAAGCAGGCATAAGGCGATATTAAATCCACTTCTATAAAAATCATAGGGCTTCTTTCAATCAAAAATTAAGGAATTTCATTCTAATTATGATTTTTAAAATCAATGATTTCATTAATTAGATGAAATTAGCTAGGCTATAAACACCTACATGTGCTCGGACATAGAGATTTCAAGTATGAATTTTAATATCTGAAAAGGCTATGCGGGCTAAAGTTGGAATTAAATAAAAATTTTGAAATCAATATCATAATTCAAACATAAAATTACTATACACATGTGCCGACAACATCTTTGCTTAAATTCAAGTGTAATAATGTTGGGTTACTTCCTGATTTAGTCTTAAGACTAGGTTCGGGTTAACAAAACCTAAAAACTTATAATAAGAGTTTCAAACTAGTGAAACATCTGAATAACTGATTCTGTCAGACAATTGTAGATCTAATCCTCTGTTAGTAGCTAAGTAGAGTTGACAAGATCTAAAGCTCTTAAACATATTCAAATTAATTAATTTTCCAAATCAAATTAAGTAGCAATCTCATATCAATCTCATAATTCAAAAATAAACACTACATAAAGTCTTAAATACACCCACATATGCCCCGATATTATGCTGAATGTTGAAATTCTAAGTGTCTGAGGATGCTGCACGGGGTGCTTCCCGGTTTAGTCTTAGGACTGGATCAGGGTTAACAAAACCTAAAAACCTATAATAAGAGTTTTAAATCAGTAAAATATCTGAGAAACTGATTTTGTCAGGTGATAGTAGATCTAATCCTATATTAGTAGTAAAATAAAGTTGACAAGATCTAAAGCTCTTAAACTTACTCCAATCAACCAATTTTCTAAATCAAAATAAGTAGTAATCTGAAATGGCTTAAATGAAACTCTATCATTAAAAACTTAAATCAAACTCAATCTATCCACCTTCCATAATTATTTATCGAAGGTGACAAATTAAGAAAACTAGCTCATAAAGGAGCCAATGTCGAATCAAGTGTTCTACTATGTTCACTCTCAATCAATCTCTTGCTACCAAGGACGTGGCATGTGTCCTCTGACTGTGTGGCTTGGCAAGTAGGCTCCATAGATGAAGCAGTCATGACCAGAGTCCTCTGATCGGGTGGTTTAGCCAGTTCAGCTCCATTATATTATGATCACGGTCATAGCCCGTATGCTCCCTAATGGCTCTACCCTTTGAGTTGTGAATCATAGGGTATACTTGATAAGGAAAACAGTCCTCTATCAGCTAAGGTAGACTTAAGTCTATCTCCTTAGACAAACACCACCCCAGGTCTACAAAGATTTATTGGATGGGCTGTATTCATGAGGATCCTTCGCCGTTGGGTCGACTACCTCCTCTGACTAAGTAGACTAGGGACCGTGACTACCCGAGATGACAGAACCATGAGTCTAGATCAGGCACGTCATCGTTCCCCCAACCATCTAGTTTAAGCTAAAATGATAAGTTTCATAATCTAAATTCTGAAACTCCATATACTGCTACTATACGCTACGCATTTAGCAACATATTGACTAACCTTAATTGAAAGTTCTCTCTCATTTATTGAAAGGGGTAATTAACTATAAGGGCTTGCGCCTATAGGAAACCTGGAACCATATCTAAAGTCCTCACTAAATGAGGGTGAAATCTCTGGGTAGTGTTATATCTACTATCTCATCTGCCTTCTGAAAATTACACCGACATATTCAATCACACTCTCTTAAATTCAATATTAAAAATTGTTGAGGGGTCGATGGCATATTTTTGGAGCCCACATAGTCTGGACACCTCGGGGCTGCGAGGCTTTAAGTAGTCCTAAGTAGGTCTTGTACCTTACGCCCTGGTGCAGAACAATGGCACCCTACTCACTTAAAACTCTTATACATATGAATGTGTGATACAACCAATGAATAAGAAACATGAATCAAGTAAATCAAAAATACAACTTTTGCATGGGTTTTCCTATCCTTATAGTTGCTTATACATCTACATGTATCTAAGAAAAGTGCTATATTAGACTGAACACCTTGAGGCTATGAGGCTTTAAGTATCCCTAAGTAGGTCTTGTACCTTACGCCCCTGGTGCAGAATAATGGTGACGTACTCGCTTAAAACCTTTATACATGTGAATGTGTATCTAACTAATGGATGAAAAATCCCCTTTTTTCTATTAAAAATACATACATTCATAATTCAATCAAATGAAATATCTAAATTTTAGAACACATTTCTTTGCATTCATCATTTAAGTGTGTTAAGACATGCATTGTATGTATAGGTGTTGTTAGGATTTAACCATATGCATAATATACATAATGGAAAGAAATAAATGAATATGTGTTATATGATGATAATTCACTCTAATTAATATTGAGATGTCCTTCTTATTGAATAAAGTCATTTAGAGTGGACTTAAACTTAGGGTTGATTAAAACATATAATAAGCCACTCACTAAAGGAAATTAATCAACATGCTTTAGAAGTGACTTAAGGTAGGGAGAAAGAGGGGTCTACTCTCTTTCTTCTCTTTATAACACTTAGTTATTTTGTGTAGGCCAAATGAAATAAAAAAAATATTAAGTAAAATCTTCAAATCAATTAAATCACTTAAAGAGAAATTAACCCTTTATAAATTAAATCCTTCATACTCAGCAAATTTACAACTCTAAAACCTAATTAGGACACACCACACAAGCTTTGATGCACACACTTTAGACTAAGTCACCACTTCTAGCTTTATGTTAAGGTGGTGTATGATTTTATGTATGCTTTTTTGTGATGTATTATTGTAGACTAGATGTTAAGGGTGTATGTGCGTAGTTTAGATATTATGCCGTTATTAGCCTAATAATATTTTCTGTAGGGGGTCATGCTTAAGGGGTCGTTGTAATATAAATATAAATATTTTTGCTATATAGGTTACTTATACCCCTAAGCATAGCCTAAGTTAGGACAGGTGGGCTTGGTTACCCATGTGTGGGGTGCTAAGTCCAAATTATTCATATAATTGCTTAGGTTGTATGATGTGTTTAGCTAACATTTATTTTGCAGGTGTAGCTAGATTTACTTTTCTTCTTTTAATATAATTTTACATTAGGATTAGGATAAGTGTTATGGGAGATTAGGATGAGCATTGGTTATAAGATCAAGTCTTATGTGCCATGTGATGCCTTTGGAGCAAGCACATCCAAATCAAGACAGAAAAAAGAAATGGAGCAAATCAAATGAAGAAATGAAAGAAGAAAGAAGAAAGAAGTAAAGAAAGAATGAAGAATGAACCCCATAACATTCATCATTTATAATTGTAATTATTCTTTCATTATGTCAGAATATATATGGGTAGAGCTTGGCTACTCACATTTCTTTTTTTGCGGTTGCGACCGCATCGACCTCTTCTTTTCTAGCTTTATAAAATTATTTGATATATAGCTTCATAGTTTATTTATGATTTATTTATGTTGTGATTGATTGCTCTAAAATAAAATTAATTTTTTTCTACCCAAACTAACAACTCATAACCTCATGTAAAAGCCTAGGCATTAAATCAATATAATAAAATATTTAGAAACCCCTTAGCTGGATGTTGTATTTTTAAATATCATGCATAATCATCTTATTTCACTCTTGTTAAGAGAGGGCTTTCATCTTTGTCAGATAGAAATGAACCTTTAAGCTGGTTTGAACACTATGCATTTAGGCATACAAATCCTATGCCATTGTCAAAATAAAGTCCCAAATCAAATAAAATTTGATAAGAATTTGCATTAGATTAAGTCACTATACATGCTCTCTCTTGGGTGCTAGACTTCTCTTTCTAACCAACATGAGTTGACCATATGATTTTAAAACATAGGAGGAGTTTGTTGGCTGCCACTCGAGGTGGTTATAAGTCCAATAGTCGAGTGTTTTACTCTCTCTTGTGGAGATAAACCATATACTCGCTTAGATTTAGAATTCTTAGCTCCTGGGTTCAAGATCTAGACCTATTCTCCTCACCTCTTAGGAATCCTAACAATCTTGTTTTGTTAGAGTATAAGTCCTAGCTCTTTAATAAAATTTTAACTCAAATATATAATTTCTCCTCAATATCAATTATATAAAGCCTAACCATAGGATAGATTGGAACACTCACTAGGCTTCCTAGTATCATGAGCATTCCTTACTCATCTCCTTTGGATTTGATAATAAATCTCTCCTTTCAATCTATCTTATTTGATCTTCCAAATATAACTGATTTATTGATAGTCTTAACTTTGAATTCTTTGGAGACAACAATTTTCTATCTTAATCGAGAGTATTCTTAAAGAACTCACCTTCCTTAACTATGGGGGCTTGCTCCCATAGGAAACTTTAGAACCCAGTTTAAATAAACCTTACTTTATTCATCCATATAAAGTAGGAGAAAAATCTCTAGTATAGTCGAAACCCATAATGCCTTAGGAGTCCTTATTAGGTGATTAGATCCATCATAGGGTAGTGACTTTTATCTTTTGAGATAGTACACTATTTCTTGATGTCGTACCTGATCACCTTAATAAGTACATCCTCAGATCTACATGGTGTCCCCCTCACATATACACACAACACGCATACCAAAAATAAACACCACAAGCATCCAAAATAAGCGACAAGAGATGATGAGCAAATGCAGCCATCTCTTAAGGAAAAGATGGACAAAGAATATTCCTTTAGAAGGGACAATGTGGCCAAATTATTTCGACAAGCAGTCAAAGCTAGTCTACAATTACCAGAAATTAAGAGGCCTAAAGAAGCTGATCATGTCAATAATCCAAATTATTGTCCCTGTCATCGGATGATCAGCCATCATATTGAAAGTTGTTATGTCTTTAAAGATTGTCTATAAAGGAAGTATCGATGAGGTGAATTTATATTATCTGATAGTGTTCTAATCAACCCGAAAAGAGAGTCTACAAGGATGATTACATCCTCTTCCATATCATCCATTAAAGACAAAAAGAAAGAAAAAGCAATTCAGATTGAAGAATGAGAAACATTAATCTCTAAGAAGATCGTGAAAATATTGAAGCACCTAAAAGCTATCCCTAGTGTTAAGTGAAAATCACAACTTGAACCTATATTGGACTTAAAAGAAATGCCTAAACCAAGCATTTTGGCTTCTCAGTGATATTTTGATAAGGTTACTTTATCACAGCATGAGGAGCAATCTACTAAATGTAGACCTCATAAGTCAAAGAAGCCGGCTAAGAAAAAGAAGAGCTAGAAGAATACTATAAATCAAAAGATTATTGACATTTTCATATTGACATTTTTACTAAATTGATATGTATTTAAATGTTTTTAAATTGACATTTTTACTAAACAAATAGGTTTTAATTTTACGTTAGAAAATTAAATAAAAAATTAAAGATAAACATAAAAAACTTAAATTTAAGAAGCAAAAAACATTATCATAAGTAAATTTAAATCCATATTATTTAATTCAAATCATTAGATCGAATTGTTTATTGACATCTCTAATCTCAAATATATTTTTAATTATTAGAAGTTCAAAAAGTCACACTGACATACAATTATAATTGATTGCTTCACAAGATTTGTTAATAATATGACGAATTTTTTTTTATAAATAACAACAAGGAAAATTAAGGTATTTACATTGGTTGGATTAATGATGTGATCAAGAGATAAGATTGAGGATTAGTCTTATGAACTATTAATTAAGTTATTATCAAAGTAGCAATAATTGGAATTTACAAATTTGAAAAAATGACCAACATGAGAGCTGAGCTACATACTAAGCTGACTTCCACAAAGTAATTGGATTGTACTAGGGGTGTGGGTGAACTTGTGAGTTGGTTCAAGCTCGACTCCTTATAGACTTGTGAGCTTGGCTTATCAAGATGTGAGCTTGAGCTCAAGATTAACTAAGAGTTCATTTAATAATGGAGCTCGAGCATGAGTTTAGTGATTTTAGTCTAACTCGGCTCGAAAGCTCATCGAGTTGCTCGAGTATCATCCTTGCGCAATTCATTGAACACACCGAAGATGTAATCCTTGCCAGCTTGATTTATTCACATGTTCTTATACTAGACCAAAGTTCAATTCCTTCCTCATTTTGTAATCGCTCTCCTAGAAACCTTAAATCGTGTGCTTCACCTTCGGCCCATCACCCCCTCCACCCTCTCTTCTTTTTCCTCCCTTCTTCTTGTTAAGAAATCTAGAGTACCGATTGCAGGGTGGCTGTAGAGACAGGATTAAAAACTTTTCCTATCAACCAAATGCAATAATCAGAAGCACGAGGTACCTTTCCTCCCTAATTTCCCACCACACCCTATTTTCTTCTTCCCATTCTAGCTCAAGTTGGACATTGATTTCTCGAGCCGAGCTCAAGCTCAAGGTAGAACCATGAGTTAGAGCCAGCTTCAATTTATATTAGTTGAGCTCGAGTTAGCTGCGATTCCAACTTGACTCTGGCTTGTTTACACCTCTAATTTATACATAACATACCAGGACAGAAAGCCATGTATTTCTCATTTATTAAAAAATAAACTATAGAAGTTTTTTTTTAATTGATAACTTTAGCCTTATTTGTCGACATATGACCATGTACGACTTGGCTTCACAAGGTTTGTTAAAAAAAATGTTGCCGTATAATTGGCAAATTCTTTTATAATTTAATATGAAAATAAGGCACCATTATTCTTATAATTTATTATGAAGAATTAAACTGGAACATAATCCAACATGCACCCCATGGAAAAACATCGGTACGCGACTTCTCAGATATATATATATATATATATATATATATATATATATATATATATATATATATATATATATATATATATATATATATATATATATATTATTTTCAACAGACAGACTTCGTCCAAATTAGAAAGTAGTTATCGCAATGAAATTGCAAGTCAGCATTTACCTAACCAATTTCGCACGTATTTTTTGTCATCTGAATTAATTATTCAATAATAAAAGTTTCATTACCCAACAAATAGCTAGAAATCAAGCAAAACCAAACCACCAGCAGTGGAGAAGACTTGTTCAGTCCATGACAATTCCAAATAATTGTAAACATAGAATTAATTTTATCTCCAATTGCCTATATATAGGCAATTTTTAAATTAAGTATCATTAGAAGTTTAATTAAGTAATTAAGTATTATTAAAAAAAATTTAAGAATAATATATATTATAATACATCACTCGACTCGACTTATTTTATTACTAGTTGGGGCATCATTAATTTTTTTTAGGTACTATCAACTCATCAAACAAATCTTAATCCTTCAATTTTTGTTCTTCTAAAAGTAGAGAGTAATAAACCTACTTTAAAAACAAAGAAAAAAAAGTGCAGTTTAAACTTGAAATGGTTCGTGACCGCATCAAGTTGGTAATAGTTTAATGGATGATAATCATATGAAGTTAACAAATTCATTTCAGAAATGGACAAATAATAAGAAGTTCATTATGACATAACCAAATTTAACGTGTACATGACTCTCAAGTTTGTAATGAAACAGATAAATAAAACGTATACAACAAAAGTATCGTCTAAACACTTAACGCCTATCCGTGGAATCGCACCACTCCAGTGTGTCTTAATAGATGGACGATCACGTAATGGTGGCCTCTACTGCAAGATCCTCGGCAGTGTGCATCATATCATCCTGGCGAAAGATAGGTGGTTGTGTGACTCGTATAATGTAGAAGGACCTTGATTAGCATCGTAGGACCTAGATCGGAAGTAGATGGGTTCTCCGGTCATGGTGTGTGACACCTCAGATCCGTAATATATATCACCAATATATACGCTCATCCGTCTCTCAATATCATTACTATCAACACGTCTTGTGGGTGATCATCCACGGCCAGTATGGGAAAGATGTCCGAAGTCGTCGATATGCTCGCCTGAAAAATAGTATGTAAAATTAGACTTATATAATATATCGTGACTTACATAAATACGCCCACCGGTGCTCATGAAGTAAGTGGTCTGAGGATCGGCTGCGGCCAAGAATATGAGAAGCTCAATATCCAACCAAAGACATGTATCGGCTATACCGCCTTCCCGTCTACATCCTCATCTAGGCCCCTCGACGGCAATCCTCCCTAAGCAATGTGTGACTGGTAATCAACCTCGATCCGCTTACTCACCATCGACCCTTTTGAAACTAGGTCGGGGCTACATCTACTCGAATAAGGTCAACTGCAACACTCTATCTCGTAAATGCCACTCAACCCTCTTCCACCGATAAGAAGATAACTCAGCAACCATATGTAGAGTTCGGCCGAGCATGTATCGATAGATGTGATGTGATTTGCTCACCGCATCGCTCCTGCATCATGCACATATAGTAAAATTATGTTAAAACATAATCGTTATAGATATTTGAACTAAAGTGCTATCTGCAGATCCAACTTGTGTTTGCCGCAAGCCATCTAGCTCATTTCTGTACACTACAACATTCATCATTGGCTGCTGGCAAACATACTTCTCATTTCATCTGCACACAGAAAATAATTTAAACATATATATAAGCTGCATAATTTGAAAGTGTAATTAACAACACATACTCAAACCAATGAGACCAAGAAGCTCAGGATATGGAATATGTGTAGTACCGCCCACATGAATATGCTCCCAAGCCCAAATCAACCAGCCTATGTTGGCCCTGCCTTGGCCAATGACTCGCAAGGCAGCCTCCCATATATGAGCTAACCGCCCCCACCCATACATCATGCTAAAGGAATCAAGATCATCCAAGAGTGGTGAATACTGCAGGTGGACCTCTAAACAAGAAGTATCAGGCAGTAAGAAGCAGCCAATTAGAAATAAAATATAAGCACGCAAGTGATGGAAGAACTCCTTCATGCTCTGACTGGTGTATGACTCCTTGTAGAAAGTCCACCTGAGCCACCTCTATGGCATGCATGTCATGCGGCTCGACCCATCCTAATTTTGACTGACCATGGACCGACGGATCATGATACATCACGCCCGTGTGGTGTCATCTCAACAAATTAACGCAGCAATCAGGCCAGGTGTGCCATCTCTTCCCCTCGCCAATCACAATCGGGCCTATGATAAGTGGCCCATCAACCCGTAGTCCCAGGATCATCGCCACGTTCTGGAGCATCACAGTCATCTCACTTATAGCAAGGTGGAAGGTATTAGTCTGTGGAGACCATCTCTCAACCAAGGCAGTCAATAAATGATGATCTAGCCGGATGAAGCATAGTTGACTAACACAGTGCAGGCCCACCTGCTCTAGCCCACAGATGAATCGTCTGCATGTGATGGGCTACTCCTTCAGTATAAGCAAGTGTGATGCGGCCTCAAGTACAGTGCTCTCCAAAAAAAATATCATTAACCGAAATAAAATGTAAGAACGATAAATAATAAAAAAAATAAAAATCACTTACAAGATAGGAAGGGTTTCGATGCCACCCACACAGGGAGGCAATGCTAGGATAAACCTCAGCAGGAGTAGGATCCAATGGTGGGGTGGCCTCCCTAGCATGGCTACATCCGACGCCTACCGGTAGCGGCTCTCCGCCATCGCACTGCCATAAAAAAGAAGCAAATATAATGTTAATATTGTAAAATCTAAGTGGAGCAGTACAACCAAAAGAGAAAGATAAGCATTATCCTATGTGTAAAATCTAACAGCCTATAAGTAAAAGGAAAATGTATCGTCGACTATTAATATTATGAGCACGATGACCAGGACATGCTTTTGCATATGCTACAAGTTCTCACATCGCTACCTACATTTTCATCCATGGTGTTTTGAATCTATTCATAGTGTACCGACCTTCGAAAAGTTAAGTGGCTGCAACATGACTAATCCATACTCTACACTGCGAGATGGCCAATCGAATGATCCGGTAGTATGAAATTCATTTATGTATGTCATCTTATATAGAGTGTAGATCGGACACACGTGAGATGGTTCAACCGTCGAAATCCCAATGCAGCAATCACATGTGGGCATGGACAATGATATATGATCGTTCTGTCATAATTACAATAACAGAGGCCATTATCTAGCGAATCAACTATGAATGATCAGCTGGACCTGTTAAAAACTTGCATCTCATGTGGGTTGATATTTACAGGTTCCAGGAAATGCCTAGCCTCCCTTTCAGTATGCTATAATAGTGTGGACATCCTTTGAGTATAAATATACAAGTTGCCTTCCTCTTGCTGAGTAGCAGTGGATAACTGTTTCATGAATAAGGCTACTAAGTTGTAATATAGAATGATTAAAGCTCAATCGAAAACCACGCCCATTTTAGGACACCATTAAAACACTCAGATTCATTCATCGTCATTGTTTCATAATGCATACCACCATCATGCACAAGGAATCATTTAACAGGGTCATGCTCTACAAGCCAATTGTACGCTTCTTCTTTAACATTTTTAATATCTAACATTAAACGGTTGAACTGACGTATCATCGAGATATCTATCATATACATTTTGGCATAGAAACTCAACATCACCAATCCCCAACGTATGACGACCTTTTAAAATTTTACGCAAATGACAAACAATGCCGCGGAATGCCCATGAAAAATCTCTTTGCATCCACGTAATGCATCAAAGATATTTATCGATATTATGCACAAACACATCAGTCGCACGATAGCAACACATCATGCAAGCACAGCAAGAACCACAACCACGAATCAACATTCTCGAACTCCACAATAGCAAAAGCTAGAGAAAACAAACCATTATTATCGTCGATTCCTACGGCTATTAATAATGTACCACGATACTTACCCAACAAAAAAGTACCGTCTAAGCTCAACACTGGTCGGCAGCTACTCCATCCCATTATTAAAGGTCCAAAGGCCCAAAAAAGTCTTTGGAAATGCTGCGTAGTGGTAGATTGAATTCTGTAGACTATACCAGGTAAAGTACTACAAACTGATTCCATATAAAGACTGAGAGTCCTATTGGACTCTTCTCAGTTGCCGAATATTGCTTTTATTGCCTTACGCCTTGCATCCCAAGCTTTCATATATGAAACTTTAACATTGAATTTCAACTCCATTCTACCTATAATTCTGGCTTCAGATCAATGGGCCCGATCACGTGTATGCACGCTATGAATTTTGAACTACACTGCCGATGACCGGATGCACTTACTGCATTGACACATCTATGATTTTCACCAACTCTTGATATTCTCCAAGCACCCCCTAAGCTTCTACTACTGCTATAATGCAAATGCCATTTACAGGGTCTTGTAAGACTATCGTGTTGTACACATACAACCGTGTAGTTCTTCTGGTTAGAGGTAACTGTTTAGAATTGAACATTATTTGCTATGCACCACCCAACAATAGAAATTGCGACTGCTTACTTACTAAAACACATACCTTCAACAAGGTCATTTGGAATTTCAATCATCTCTGTTAGGTGGCTTGATGGGCCATCAAAGTAAACATCGTTGTCCCACTCTCTCGTTTACATCCCGACATACTGCTTGTGGACAACATATGACTCTCACGTCAATATCGGAAATGAGTGATTTTTCGCCAGACATGACCGCCTATATTCTCAAGCACGTAGTTTCTAACCTAACTAAACAATCATCATCACTAATATCCCGCCAAACTCACTACTTGAGCCACTACTCATACCGATACTCATCTTCGACCGCAAAGACTGAGGCAAGACATACGGCTCATCCAACGATAGCACCATCACACGCCACATAACTTATAAGTTCAACAACAAATTATCATATTAATTATTACAAGTATAATCAAATAAATGTTGATCATATACTACTTGGGAATCAACTCATCAAAGCTGCGTTGTATCCTCGGAGGTGCTTATGCGATGAAATCCTGTGTATGTATTAGCGATATATCTACTGACCTTACTATCAGATCAGCTGATGTAGATGCAATATTAACATCTTTCACTTCGACATACAACACCAACATCTCACGGGAAGCTTCGTCAAGTGTAACTTCGCAAATGTCATCGTCAGATATTACAGACGCTATAAATCCACCACCAACTGCATAACGACCTGTTAGAGTGACTGTGTGGCGCTCTGGATCAATTTACAAGATTCTCATAATTCTTTGCTTCAATTCCAGTAAGGTGCTGTGACGCAGAATCTTAACTAAACGATTTCAACCTCCCACGTAACTTGAATTGAACTGCTCATCGATACTTAGTTCGCCTCCATAGAAAAGGATCAGCGAAATAAATTCTCTGTTCATTCTTGTCAAACAAACTATATAGCTACTTAACACCTGAATCGCAATGCCTACAAAAACATACAACTCAAATCCCAAATAAAAGTCTAAAAATACTACTCAAATTCCTACCATACATACTCTATTACTTTATAAATTGATAGAAATAGAGATTTACCGTGAGTTTACAAATAGCAATGGGGATGTGCGCAAAAACAAGTCAAATCCTCCACAAGAAACTTCCCTGAACAAAATGGAGCCGCCGAATCGTCGCCTAAAGCTAATGTTGGCTTTCAAACCCTGCTATATGAGAGAAGAAAGTGTCAAACACCGTAAATGCGGCTGTCGACAAGAAAAACAAGTTTATTTTGAATACCCAAGGGAGACGGCACAATGCAAGGGTTGGAGATATCGACGGTGCCGGAAGTCTCGATGAACGGCTCCGACGGGATGTTGCGCTTGAGCTCAAATCGTGGAGGAATATAAATCCCACAAACCGAGGACCGATCGACGGCCTAATAGTGGCCGCCTAATTAGTGGGCGACACCGCTTGACGACGTAAGTACGTACCACGCCACGTAGATCGATGTGGTATCAGCCGCCTAATTAAGGGCGACTATACCTATTCTTAAATTTTTTTTAATAATACTTAATTACCTAATTAAGCTTCTAATGATACTTAGTTTAAAAAAACTTCCCTATATATACCCATACACACCATAGGCAAGTCACTACAAACAACGTAGAGAAAGGTGAAGGATAGAGGAGTAGAGAGAGAGAGAGAGAGGATCAACCATTTACGAATCGAAGAAATGGCTAATTCTCATGACCTATAGCTTTTTGTAGTCACCCTTCTGGCTTTGGCCTCCTCCCTTGCAATCGCCACAGATCCCACGCAACTTCAAGACTTCTGTGTAGGAGACAATACGTCAAACAGTAGGATTGTTATTTCGAAACCTATGCATGAATCTATACATATATTTTAGTAGTATGCATGCAGTTTATTCATTTGCGTCTGCAAAAAACTCATATAAATTAATATATTTAATTTTGTTCATGCAGTATTTGTGAATGGGTTTGTGTGCAAGAACCCCAATTTGGTGAACGAGAATGACTTCTTCACAGGCTTGAACAAACTAGGCAACACTGCGAATCAATTGGGATCAAAGGTGGCGCCCGTGTCAATGACGCAACTCCCGGGGTTGAATACGCTCGGCATCTCACGTGCTCGCGTAGACTTTGCGGCCTATGGTCTCAACCCTCCTCACACTCACCCGAGGGCGAGCGAGAGACTTGTGGTATTACAGGGCACTCTCTCTGTTGGCTTTGTGACATCAAACAACCCTGATAATAAGCTCTTCACAAAGGTTCTTAATGTGGGGAATGTCTTTGTATTTCCTCAAGGTCTCATCCACTTTCAACTCAATACCGAAAATACAAATGTGGTGGCTATTGTCACTCTCAACAGCCAGAATCCTGGGGTGATTACTATCGCCAATGCAGTCTTTGGATCAAATCTGCCTATCTCTCCCTATGTTTTGGAGAAGGCTTTCCAGCTTGATCAGAAGACAGTGGAAATACTCCAAGCCAAATTCTGGATTAACACTAACTAAAGATCGATCAAGCTTGCTTCCTTTCTATTTATTATTATTTGCCATATATGTCATACAGGTGTCAGCTATTTAAATAACCAATTTGTTTACGATTATTTAATAATAATTATTGTCTAAAAACCATAGAGAAAGTGAAAGTTTACGCAAATTGTTAAATTTAGCACACAACTCCGAAATTTTACGTGGAAAAATCTCAAAAGAAAAAAATCACGGGCTTTGCAAAGAAAATCTTCCACTATGTATCTGTTTGAGTACAAAATTTTTCCCATAACGGATTACGATCAGATATGAAGAATAATAACTACGTGCTCAAGTAATAGCTTGCTAGTGGTAGCAGATGATGGTGAATAGCGAGGGACATCGACTAACGATGAAGGTCTCCATGATGGAGCCGACAGGGATTGACGACGGTGATGATCAGCGGCGGCGGCTAACGGCGGTGGCCGGGGGCGGTGGTTGACGACCGTCGAGTGGTGGCACGATTGTTCTTGGAGGATCTTCAAGCTTTAGAGCTCTCTCCTCTCTCTTGCGCCCCTCATACGGGAATGAGCTATTTATGGAGATGACGCCTCAGAAATACAGCAAAATTTGAACCACTCCACTTCATCGGACGGCTCAGAATGATTCCTTTGATCATTTGATGTATTTTAAGTATTTGAATGCTCAAACGAAGTCGGAATTATGAGATCTTGGGCTTGTTAGATTCGGCTCGTCAAGACGCTCGATTTGACTATAAACACTCCATGCTTAAGAGCTATTTATGGATTTAACTGATATCCCAAAGTTTCTAAGGATATTTTAAGTGTTTGATCTCGTCTAGTTTCAACTAAGAATCAACTTGCTTTTGATATCAAGATTCATACTTTGATTAGTAGAATTTTCAGTGTCATATCAATAATGTACTTCTAAGTGTGTTTATTGTTGGTTGTAGTTATGGGTGTAATCTGAAAGTAATGATTATTTATAAGTCCCTGGGCACATGTATGTAATTCTTGGCCTTAATAATTACGCATTTATGACTGTCTCTGTGCTGATCTGAATATATGTATGTTGTAGAAGACAAAGTCTTACTGTTAAGAGTTCAAGTATCTAATTAAGGGATCTTGAATTTAAATTTTGTGTGTGTGTATATATATATATATATATATATATATATATATATATATTCACAACTGCTTGACTTAAATTGATATATGATTTGCAAGGAATTTGTTAATGACAACCTATTTTTTCAAAGCTGCTTATAATCAATGGGTTTAAGGATTATTTAAAGCTTAGCCAATGGTTTAAAAAAACATTACTTAATTCTATTAAAAAAATATAATAAATTTATTACTTTTTTTTCCTGAAAGTTGAGAATTAATGATAATTAGATAATAAATTGGTTATTAATGATTATAAATATGATCTGAACTTAGGTCTCCTGATTTGAGAGAAAACACTACCAACTTCTCCGAAGATTCATCACAATAAATTAATTTCAAATAGCATCAGATGGAGCAAACGGCAATTGGTGGCATTTTTTTAAAACAAATATGCTTCAAAGATATTTTAAAATTTAAAATAACAAAGGATAAAATAAATTTTTAGATTTAATTTGATGATGTAATCACTGAGACTAGAATGATAAATAGTCTTATGCACCGTCTATAATTGAATTTCACAAGAAGCCGCGTACTATTTTATTTATTTTTCATTAAATAATAAATTATCGTTAATCATTATTGTTGCGTGCTAGAAAACCAGTTATGATAGAGTGAAAGTTTACGTCTTAGCCTTATTATAAAATTCCACATACATGATATTTAAAGAGCAAAGAAAACTGAATTTTAAGTGAAAATTTCAAAAAGAGGAAAACCAACCCAAGAAAATCTTCCAATATGTATTTATTTTGGCGTCAAGTTTTCCCGATACGAGATTATAGAATTGTATATGAGAAGGGGAATCCCAAAATCAACAACAAACATATACAATGCTTGCCAGAATAGCCGAGCGGTAGTAGATGATACGAATGCGATGGGACAAAATGAAGGTCGTCATGGTGACCGACGGAGATTGACGACGTAGTCAGCGACGGCACCGGCGGCGTGGTTGACAACCGTCGAGTGGTGGCACGATTATGCTTGGAGGATCTTCAAGCTTTTCTCTCCTCTTGCGCCCCCATATGAAGAATGAGGGGCTATTTATAGATTTGAGGAGTGGCGTCTCTGTAAATACATGTAAAATCTGAACCACTCCCCTCCATTGGACGGCTCAAAATGATTCCTTTGATCATTTGATGTATTTTTTAGCATTTGAATGCTCAGATGAAGTCAGAATTATAAGATCTTGGGTTTGTTAGATCCGGCTCTTCGGGACGCTCGATTTGACTATAAACACTCCATGTTTAAGAGTCATTTAAGGATTTCATTGATATCCCAAAGTTTCCAAAAATATTTTAAGTGTTTGATCTCAACCAGTTTCAACTTAGGATCAATTTGCTTTTGACATCAAGATTCGTACTTCGATTAGTGGTATTTTAAGTGACATATCAGTTGCCCCCTCTATTTTTGGATGACATTATCTCAATTATCCAAAAATACATATGCCAAATACTTGAGAGTAATAAATTCTTCAATAAAATTTGTGGATCTATTAACCATATATTTTTGAGAGAAGAGATCTTCGTGGGAGCACAAGATTACAATCACAGAAGTAGGTGCAGGGCTGCGAATGTGTGCGGATATATGCGGGCGCAAGATTTCGAGGTTATGGACCCATCCGAGTGTTTACGGGTGCTCATGGGCGCTTTTAATGACGCGCTACGGCCACAAGACGCGTTCACGCTTCCATGGGAGGTCACGGGCGCCATCAGCGCGGCCACATGGAGCAGCGGGTTTAGGTGGGTCGTGGGTCACGGGAGGCGAGTGGGCGATGCGGTCGGCACGGGTCGCTACTGGCGAGTAGTCGAACCGGCGGTCGAATCCGGATACAGCTGGGTCGGGTCATACATGGGGCAAGCACGAAAAGTGGGTCGCCCACACCCCTTCGTCATGGAGTGACGCTGCCGCACACGAGGGTATTTTCGTCCGTTTTTGTCCATTTTTTTCGATTTTCAGCATTTTTTGCAAGTTTTTGCGACTTTCTTTTCAAATTTTTACTTTTTTGCCCTTATTAGAGATCTATGAAAACCCCCCTAGGGCCAAGGGAGAAGGCACACTCCTCATATGCTGAGGTGTCCCTCTTCTTCTTAAGAGGAGGTCATGATCGACCGGGTTTGGAGGTGATCAAGGCCCGCGGTATACATCATTATTTCGGTTTTCCCTAGAAAGAGGCGTCAACCGACCTCGTTGGACCGACCGAGTTTGGAGGCGATCAAGGCCCGCGGCATACATCGTTGTTCCGATTTTCCCTTGAAAGAGGCGTCAACCGGCCTCGTCGGACCGACCGGGTTTGGAGGCGATCGAGGCCCACGGTACATACGTCGTGTCTACAATTTTCCCTTGAAAGAAGCGTCAGATTCGCTGGCCCGTCGGACGAGGGCCTTCATACCGCCGCTCCGCTTTTCCCCTAAGAGGCCAATACGCGTTGGACCGTCCGTCGGAGGCATCGAGAGTATAACAAGACGGGCTGATTGGCGATGCTCGACGATGGTGGCCAGCGACAATGGTCGGCGGTGGTGACCTGCGACGGTGGTCGGCGAGGATAACCAGCGACGATGGTGGTGACCGGTGGAGATTATCGGCGATGGTTGGCGAATGAGCGAGTGGTGGTGACCGGCCATGGTTGGAGGTCGACAGGGTGGTCGACAATGCAAGAATCGACCAGAATCGACGGCAACCGGTGCCTGTAGGGGGATGACCGCGATGATGGTGACCGCCAAAATTGCCGGCGATGGTTATGGCTGCACGGCGATGGTGGTTGGCCCGATGGGGTGGTCACAATGCAAGAATACGACCAGAGTCCTGCGGGCGACATCCGTAGTCGCCGGGATGACCGACGACGATGGTGGTGACCAGCGAAGATTGCCGACGATGGTCAGCAAGGACCTGCCGATCAGAATCCGGCGCGGACCAACTACTGGTTACCGACGGGGTGGTCGGCAATGCGAACGCAACGGTAGTCACAGATGGCGGCCTTAGTGGGATGACCGATCTCATGGTGGTGACCAGCGAAAATTGTCGCGATGGTCTCGCACCATGACGAATACGGCGGACCGAACTGGTTGGCGCAGTCACGAGGGTGGCCGGCAATGCAACGGAGATAGCCGACGAGGATGACCACGACGATGGTGGTGACCGAAGATGCCGATTCTACGGCAGGACCGCCGACAAGCCGTCGGGTGACCACATTGGTTGGTGGCACAGCGGTGCGCAACAATGCTAGCCGATGCTGGCGATCGACGTAATCACGGGGATGACCGGCGACATGGTGGTGACCGAAAATTATCTACGATGGTCACGACAGATCCATGATCGAATGGTCGCGGACCGGCCATGGTCGCACGGGTGGGGCAATGCGAATCGGCGCAGAATGACGGCAATCGGTTAGTCACGGGATGACCGACATGGTGGTGATTGTAAAAAATTATCTGCGATGGCCTGCGGGCGGACCACGATGGTGGTGGAGGTCGACGAGGGTGGTCACAATGCAACCAGAACGGTGAATGACGGTATGACCGACGCGAATCAACGGATGACCTACGAAATTATCGGCATGGTCTTCAGACCGCCGACGGGTTGGTGGTCGACGGTATTCGGCAGCAAGAACCGACGGTAATGACTGGTGATCGTGTCCAGAGTCGGGGATGACCGGCGACAATGGTGGTGACCGGTAAGATTGCCTACGATATCACGGCAGCGACAAACGATAGACGGCAAAGGACCGCATGATCAGGCGAAGGACCGACGATGCATGCAAGGACCAGCGATGGTAGTCACGGCAAACGGCTGGTTAAATGACGGGGTGGTGGCAGCAATGCAACAGTTTAATGGCGATGACCCGACGATGGTGATGACCGAAAAATTGCGGCAGCGTCTACGGGTGACCGGAGACTACAACAAGGGTTATCGGCCAACCGGGGTGGTCAGAGTAACCGCACAGCGACCAGCGCATTACGTCCCAGAATGACGGATGACCTAGCGACGATGGTGACCGCGAAGATTGCCCGATATTCAGCTGGGACCACCCGGCAATGGAGGGGTGATCTGGCCATGTTGGTCAACCGACGAGGTTCCGAGCGGCAACCGGCGATAGAATGACCTGGCACCGGCGCAGAGTAATGGGGATGACCGACGATGGTGGTGACCACGAAAATTGACGATGGTCATGGACTGCGATGGTGCTTGGCTACCGACGGGATGCGGCGGCAACCGGCATAGAATGATGGTGGTGATCGACATCATGACGGGATGACGGCGACGCTTGGTGGTCGAGCGGTCGGCAAGAATACTTACGAGTCGACAAGGGTAACCGACGCCGAATCGGGATGACCGGCGACGATGGTGGTGACCGCGAAAATTGCGCAATGGGCAGAAGGACGGGCGACCGGTCTGGCGGCGACCGCCATGGTTGAGGTCGACGAGGGTCGCTAGAAGGCGATCAGCGATCGACGCCGCAATATGATGACCGCGCGACATGGTGGACCACAATGGTGAGGATTTCGACCTATCAGGTTGCTTGTCAAAGTGCTACTCGCGACGTTAACTGTATGGAAGAGGTTGAATCAATCCGGCGATTTTGACCCATCCGAGATTGTTTATCGAGTGTTACGATGACGCAACATGTGGAAAAGGTTGAATTGCCGGCCGAGATTTTGACCCAGGTTGTCGTGTTGTTACCCGACGCCAACTGCGTGGAAGAGGCCGGGAAGTCCACGACATTTTGACCTCTGGTTGTCGTCGAGTCTTTGCTGACGCGAACCTATGTGGAAGAGGTTGAATTGAATCGCCGAGGATTTTGACATATCCAGGTTGTTTGTCGTGGTGTTACCCATGACATTAACTGTATGGAAGAGGTCGAATTGAATCCGCCAAGAATTTTGACCTATCCAGGTTGTTGTCGGTGTGACCACGATGGAGTTAACCTATATGGAAGAGGTTGAATCAATCCGAGAATTTTGACCTATCCAGTTGTTGTCGTGTTACCACCACGATGTTAACCTATGGAAAGAGGTCGAATTGAATGCCAAGATTTTGACCTATCCGGGTTGTTGTCGAGTGTTATCCATGATGTTAACTCAGAAAAGAGGTCAATTAAATCCAAGGATTTTAACCTATCAGATTGTTTTTTCGAGTGCACCCGACATTAACCTGCATATGGAAGAGGTTAAATCAACGGATTTTGACCTATCCGAGATTTTTTGTAGTTACCCACGACGTTAACATGTGGAAGAGCCGGGAAGTCCACCAAGGACCTTTTGACCTATCCTAGGTTGTTTGTCAGATTCTTTGCTTGATGACGTTAACCTGTATGAAAGAGGTCGAATCAAAACATCTGTTTATGGTTGTAGCCAAAATTGCTCCTTAACCTTGGTCTTATTTTTCCATGAGTATTATTGAAAAATCATAATTTGCAAAGCTATATCTCTTCTCAATGTTGAAATATCCTCCCACTTTGACTTGTTTCTTGAGATAGTAATCGATTAGATGCTTAACATGGACGATCTTCTGAGATTAAGAGTTGCCCACAGTTTTTGACAAATTACGAACGAAGTTTGATGAATATTCATTCTTCGCATCTCGAAAAGCTTGAAATACTCCACCTGAAGGTATTTTTTTATCTTGTTGGAAAACTTAGCCATACAAGATGAAATAATGAATCGCTTTACAACGGCGCCAACCGCATGAGAAAACCAGGTTGTGGTAGAGTGAAAGTTTACTTACTTATTGTGAAATCCAAAGACACAGGTATTTAATGAGTGAACAAAAAATTTTATAAAAAATCGAAAAGAGGGAAAATCACGCCCCAAGAAAATCTTCCAATATGTATTTGTTTTGGGATACAAGTTTTCCCGATACGGGATTATAGAATTGTATATGAGAAGGGCTAAAAATGTGAATCCCAAAATCAGGCAACAATAGCCATATACACGCTCGCTAAGCTGAAGAAGATGATGAACAATGATGGGTGAGACGATGAAGGTCGTCATTATGGTGACCGACGGAGATTGACGACGGCAAGGATCAACTATGGCGGCCTACGACGGTGACAACCGTCAGTGGTGGAACGACATGGAGGATCTTCAAGCTTTAAAGCTCTCTCCTCTTGTTCTGCCCCCCCATGAAGAATGAGGGGTTATTTATGATTTGATGAGCGACGTAAATACATGCAAAATCCAACCGCTCCATCTGGACGGCTCAAAATGATTCCTTTGATCATTTGATGTATTTTTATTATTTGAATGCCGGATGAAGTCAATTATGAGATCTTGGGCTTAGATCGGCCTCGATACGCCGATTGACTATAAACACTCCATGTTTAAGAGTCATTTAGGGATTTAATTGATATCCCAAAGTTTTCAATGATATTTTTAAGTCGCTTGATCTCAACCGCTTTAACTTGGATCAATTTGCTTTGACATCAAGATTCGTACTTGACAATATTTTAAGTGACATATCGTTATAACTTTTATTTGTTAAAAACTTATTATTTGACGCACGTTTAATTAATTTGTATTGATCTGTTTTTATATATCATGATAAATTTAATAATAACTTGATCATATATATATATATATATATATATATATATATATATATATATATATATATATATATATATATATATATATATATATATATATATATATATGTGTGTGTGTGTGTGTTTTTTTTTTAGGCAAATATATGTATAAACTATGTACCTATATTGATATATTTACATTTGTGTACGTATATGTTCATTTTTTTTTTCCAAACTCTTCGAGAAGAAAGAAGCTAAAATAGAATAACAAATATAATATCAATCACAAGAAAAATATATATATATATATAAGAATCACAAAATACAAAAATAGATAACATGTGGTGGAAGACGAAGTTAGAAGAGAAATTCATTGGAGTCAACTTTATAATTCTTGATAATGATCATCATCATGTAATAGAATGCAAATCCATAAGCTTTAAGAAATAGAATCTCCTTCCTCGCCATGTGCTTCTTTATCATGAACTTCGGTACGATTTTCATTGTATGTTCTAGGATAATATGTAATTTTTGGGATTAGAGAACAGACACAATCTACGGTTCATAGGAATTAAGTTCCAATTTATCAACGCCTCCTCACAAGTGCCTTCATCATATACTAAGTAAGTTTCCCATTCAAGTGATCAACTTTCAAAATAGCTAGTTGAAGCTCATGTGAAGTAATGAGGCTTCCCATGAAATTATTTTTTTTTATATCAAGTCAATTTGAGATGGATTTGAAATATATAGCCCAATATGAAGAATTATCTTTTAATCTAATGTTATTGGATATATCAAAATATAGGGGATTATTAATTCGAGGAGAAATGGATAGAAATATAACTTCGTATCTAAAGTTCTCCTCGGTTTGATCTTGATCTTTAGATATGTGCGCCAAAGAAGCAGAATCCTTCTTCAAAGTAGTTGTAATCAAATGCTTCTCAGAAAACGTTATCTATTACGAAGGAGTATAATTAGAATTATTATAATCATCACCTACTTCAAGATTCAAATCCTAACAAACTCCATCCTAGATTAAAGTAGGAGATGAATGATCATGATGAGTATCTTGAGATTGTGGCAAATCCTGTTGAATATTGTGAGCAATTAATCATCTCATTTTCAATTTGAGTCTGGACAATAAAGGCAAGGTTATTAGGTTTATCGCCGCCTTGAACTTCTCAAGACAAATTGTCTTCATTCAAATTAACATTAATATTCTGGTTATTAGTAGGAATAGGATGATTTTCCTTGATAAGATTGATATTAGGAATTGTAGGAAAAGGATTGGATTTTCTTTGGCCTTAAGTATGAGTGTAAAATATACCATTCAGATGCTAATGATCATACACCTTGCAGTGATTACAGAAATAGGTATATTTTCAAATTAAATTTTTAGGATATTTCTCATATTTCTTATGGGTGTTTTCTCGAAGCATCCAACTCAAATAATAACTTAACTAGAAAAGGATGAGTCGATAAAGGAATGGCTTGGTCTGTTTGAAGAGGACGACCCAAAATCGATGCTATGACATGGATGATTTAGTGATTTATGAAGTGGAAACTCATATTCGATGGATAAGAGAATCCAAATAGGAACAATTGATAATATGTCTTGATATTAAAATAAAGTGATCAGTTGAGCAAATACATCTGATACGTAATGTAGTATGACCAATGTATAAAATTTCTATTATAATCTAAATCATTGGATAATTGAATAGCTACATGCCTTGCATCTGATAAATCTAAAGAAAATGTATCCAAAAGCTTAAGAGTTAAGGAAATAAAGAGTGATGTGATTGCATCCATAAAAGGACGATACAGTATAAATTCTTCAGCCAAAATGAACTCAAAAGTGGCCGCTAAAGAAACTATTTCATCATCTATCAAAAGAATAACAGACTTATCTCGAAATAAGGTAGATCTAGGGTTTATAGTTTTATCTGGAACATTTGATTTACTAGCCAAAGCCTATTTGAAGGACCTTATAGCAGTACGAGCCACATCTCTAAACTTTCCAAGAACACCATTTTCAGGAGTCGGTGGCGAGCAGAAAATCCCGGCTTAGGGTTCGCCCCGCCTTTCGTCTACAGAGAAAATTGAATCATCAAGCAGATCTAAGACACCACTGGCCCTAGACCACGAGAAAACAGTAACAAACCTTCAGATCCGCAGGAAGGAAGCCACACAGAGGTCGGAAGAGAAGAGCGATGCCAAGGGACTCCTGCGGTAATGCCATCACGAACCGGTTAATAATATAGATATGTTCTTATATATGAAAACATTTGATTCCACAATATAAATTTCAAGTAGATTCTCGAGTTCGAACTCAATAAGTTAACGAATTCAACACAAATATATATATAAACCTTTTGCTCATCATTTACTTCACAAGCTGGCCGTTGAAATAACACTTCCATTCTCGATCCATGAAATGATTAATTAGGTTAATTTAATCTGCTAGAATTAATACAATCATTTGGGATCAGAGATCATTGGCTGAGCAGAGAATTTCCATATCAATATAATGCTTGCATCTCTAGTGTACGAGCATGCAGCTGGAAGAGCTAGCCAGACTTAGTCCGAAATAGTTAACATGATAAATATGAGAAAATATTACGTGCGGAGTCCGCACCGTGCGGACTCCAATCAGAATGCTTCCTTTTTTTAAAAAAAAAATTAAAAAAAAAAAATTTGATTGGAGTCCGGACGCATCCGAACTCCGCACGTAATAATTTTTCGATAAATACAATCCTCTTAATTATTGATTATAAAATTAATCATTAGCATTAAAATAATTAAGCAAAACCTATCCATATAGAACATAGAAAATATTTCAGACTAGTCATCTCTTTACTATAGAAACAAGATAAATGAGTCTTTGTCTCCATAAGGCTGCAAATTGAAAAATAATAATAATAAATCTGCTCTATGGTAGAATCAATATCACAGCAGTACTAACTCCTACAACTTGTTATCTTTTTCTTACACTTTCTATCTTTTTTCTTTCACTCTATAAATGTGATAAATATATTAGATTTATTTATGAGGAATATCCATACATACAACACAATTCTTATATTTAACATCAAAAATTTGATATTTATTTGTGTAATATCTTATTGTCACAATAACATCAAAATATAGGCAAAAAAGATGTGTTTTACTTTAGAAAATTTAGTATTTGTGATGTTAAATATTTAGGTGTTATTAGTAACAAAGTATAGGTGTTATAAATATAAATATATAAAAATTATGTAGTATGTAAATTTCTATTATATTTTGTTGACCTTCACATATGCTACATAAGTCGAATCGTATAAATTTGATCGACTTCAAATACTTCATAATGCATATCAGAATTGGAAGGTTACGACGATGCTCAAATGTTCTCCGATCGACGAATGGACTTCACCATCACGCTCAGAATATCGAAATTGGTCAGAATATAAATATCGCTCTAGAATCAACCGATCGTCGAATGAGTCGGCCAGAGACGCCGATATCGGAGTCGCTGCCGCGACGATGCTCAAATGATCCACCAACGAATGACTTGCCATCGAATATCGAAATTGGAATATAAAGATAATCTAACGATCAACCGATCGCATCGAAGCTATCAATGTGTCGATGTGCATATTAGAGTCGGAGGCTGACGACGTCCAAACGACATTCGCTCAGAAATTGATTACAGCTTAAACAAATAAACCTATTAAATGATCGTCCGCGATCGATTCGGATGAATCTACTAGAACATTGAGCAATCAAAAGTGATAAGCCGCATTTTGAGAAATTATGATTCGACGCCGACCAACCAATGACACGGAAACGAGCGCCGCCAGGTCGGAACATCGCAATAACTTCACATCAATATATATTAACCATATAATGATGTCGGCATAAAATTCATATTAATATTGAGTAAGCATTAAGAAAATTTTTAATAATGATGCCTATATCCTTATCAAGCCCTAACCGTTCCTAATTCCTCAATTCCCTTTATTCATAGAACGACCCGAGCCAGATCGAGCCGCAAGCCTCACACACACGACCCTCCGCTCTCCCTCTTCGTCCGACCTCCTCGAACCGCAAAGGTTCACACGATCTTCCCTCCCTCTCTCCCTCTCTCGTTTGTTCGGTTGAGGGACCGCAAACCGTACGCACAATTTCTACCCGTTCCCTCTCTTTCTCCCGTTAATCGGCGTCAAACCGCAAGCTCTGGACCCCGTTTTTCTTCTTCAAGCTGAAAGCTCTCCGCGGTCGTTTGATTTCCTCGAGCCGTAAGGATTTCGTTCTCCCCATTTCTGATCGAACCGCAGGTATCCCAAGGGGAACGACAGCAAACGGGCACCTCCTTTTCTTTCGCTCTCTTTCTCCCGTTGGTCCTCTTTCTTCCCCTTCCGCACCTACCCAAAGTGCCGTAAACTTCGACTAGTGAGGAAGCGACAATGGGAGCTTGTTGTAGAAAGCTTCAACGGGAATGCCAGCGTGTGAAGGAGAAGAGGAGTTCGTGAGATCAAGCCGATCATCCTGCAAAATTTGTGGCAAGAACATAACTGCTGGTTCTCTTAGGCTGGGCTTATCCACCAAAGAACCCAGAAGATTTGACATGGTTAAATGGCATCATCTGACCTGCTATCCAACTAAGTCACACCCACTATGCGCACCGGAGGATATTAAGGGGGTGTTTGGCAACACGGATTTATTTCTGATTTACTAAATAAAGATATCCTGATTTAATAAATCTCGATAATAAATCTGTTTTAGAATGATTTATTAAACTCGCTAAATCCGAAAGATGTTTGGTAGTTATTTGATTTAAATCTATAATTAAATAATATTTTTTTAAAGAATAAGAACATAAATAAAAAAGAATATAATATTAAAATTAAAATTTATCATTTAATAAAAATATCATGATCATTACAAAATATAAATAAATATTATATTATTTAGATCTAATCCTGGATGCAGATAGCGTCTTCTTAGCTGGTCCCTTATTTTAGATAAGGTAGGATAAAGATAATAATCAAAACCTATTTAGATTTTGGAGTCACAATTATCAAATAAATGATTTAAAAGATTAACTCGGACTTAACAAGATAAAGTGAAAAACAATCATATGCATCCCTATAATTAAAATCAAATGAGATATCCTTAAGGTAAGTAAAATAGTGAGCTTATATCAAAACAACCTCTTTCCATTAAAATCAAATGAGATATCTTAGGCTTTGAGATAGTTTTGCAGGACGGTGGTTGGTTATATAAATAGATTGCCCAAAATATCCAAGAGGATTGATCAAGCCTAGAAATTTTTGGCGCTCTAATTAAATGAAAAGAAATTTGGACTTTCAATAACATTACTTTTATGTCGAAAACCTTGAATAACTAATTGATTGTCATGATGCGACCAACATGTGAATCTTTATTCCTGAAATCTATTCCTATGATGGCCAACACATTATGTTTAATCTGCCCTCTAAATGGTTATTTGGTTGCAAAATTTACCCAAAATTTAGGCAGGATATATGCTAAATTCTGTCAAACAATTTTTTTTCACACAAACCCTAAAACCTTCTTAATTTCACTTTCTTATTGTTTTAGACTAAATCCCAAATTTAGTAAATCATAGAGAAGTAGGTTTTAAGAAATTAACACTTGTCCTCACTGTGCATCTACTTCTCCTTCATTTAAATCTTATGTCTTAAATATCTGTCAAGGGAAGCGGCTTTGACAAGGATGAAGAACGAACAGAGAGAGGCCGGCGTCATGTGTGGAGACAGATGAATACTCTCAAGTGGATGGGAGCCGGTTTGAAGGAATCGGGGGACAAATGAGGAAACGAGGAAGGGCCGGTTCTTTGCAGTTGAAGGAAAGCGGGAGAGAGAACGGAGAGTGGGGCTTGTTCTTTCGCGGTTGAAGGAAGCGGAGAGAGAATGAGAGCCTTTCGGTTCTTTGCGGTTGAAGGTAACCGCGAGGAGTGCGTTCGGCGTGCCTTGGTGATGCTTTGCTCGTTGTTGAGAGGCAGAGCAGCGAGAGAGGAGGCGAATACTACGAGGACAACCCATTCACAAAGAGGTTCGTCGATCTCTAAATCCGTTAAATCCAGAATCGGATTTAATAAATCGGTATCGATTTGGATTTCGGATTCTACTAAATGGTTTACTAAATCCTCATAAGGTGTTTGGTAGGGTTTGCAGGTTTAGATGGCTAAATCCCTAGTAAATCCGTTTAGAAGTTTCTCTTCTTTGAAGGGCTCGATCGGGACTTTCTAAGGAAATGGGCGTAGAACCATCTTCAACTCGGTCAGGTCGATGGTGGTGTGAGCGGAGATTGAAGAATCGGATGAATGGAAGTAAAAAAAAAGAAAGAGAAAGCTATTGGAGTTGAAAATGAGAAAAATTTTGGAGGAAATTTTCTTTATCCGATGTCAAGAATAAGTACAAGGATGCTAATCTTCCACCAAACTGGAAATCCTTCAATACTATCATTTTAATGAACTGGAAGAAGGTCTTCATGATACTGAAAAAAGTTCGCATTTGATTTTAATGGATGTCTCACTAATACATCTGTGAAAAGATTTGAAGATCTCGTTATGCTCATCAGGGCATGACGAGATGAAAATCGGCCGAGGTATTTCAAAATACAGATCGTCATGCTCATCAGGGCGTGACGGGCAGGCCCAAAAAAAATTGTTAGATGTGGCACCTCTATGCCGAAATGCTGCCGAAATTTGGACTAAAATTTGGGACTTCAAGAAATTTAAATGAAAATCATCTAAACTTAAATTAAATAAAAAAATACTTGATAAATATAAAATAATCATTGAATCAAAGAGAAATAAACGGAGAGTACTCAAAGGGAAACTTTGAAAAAAGAAAACACTTTGAATGCAAGCAAATCCTCTTCCTTACCTCAAAATCCTTAAAGGCTATGAAATGTTTTCAAGCAAATAACATGAAAGGCAAGGCCCCCTCTTAGCCTTATTTATAGGGATATAAAGAATTAATATGAGACCCATCCTTTTTTAAATTTAAAAATTAAATGTGATGATGGGGTTTTGATGGATAATTGTCATCAATGAAAGTTGTATGTGATAATATTTTTCCCTACAAATGCAATTTTCTATGGCTTAAATTAAAGCAAAACAACAAATGTAAATTCCATGGTAAAGTGAGTTCTCTTTCTCTCAAATTTTTCAAAATTAAATAAGCTTTAATTGAAACTTGGGGAGGCTAATACTAAACTCATAAGAGACTTAGAATAAATTTGAAGTCTAGTTTTCAAATAAATATGAAAATTGATGTGGAGTTAAGAATGAATCCAAATTGGATTTAATAGCTTTTATTTAAATATGGATGTGACAACGATGCTAGCCAATAAGCATGAATATGACTAAAACAGTAGACATTGGAGTTATTACAACTTATTTCAAGTGAATTAAAAATGATTTCAATTGAACACAATTGAATATGGATAATTTATATGAAGCTTGATAGGTTACTTCTAAGCAAGAGTAGGTTCTAACATCTCACAAATTAACACGAATAAGATTTTTCTTGACTATTTAAAGTTATTACAACTTATTACAAGTGAATTAAAAATGATTTCAGTTGAACACAATTGAATATGGAGAATTTATATGAAGCTTGATAGCTTACTTCTGAGCAAGCGTAGGTTCTGATATCTCACAAATTAACATGAATAAGATTTTTCTTGACTATTTAAAGTGTCAAATTCATAAATAAATAACAAGCATGAAATATAATCAATTTAATACTGAGATAATTACACTCGATATTGAATGAAATGAAGACCTCAATTTAATGTAGAACAGCAGGTGATTGGTGATGAACCTAAAAGGCAATTCTAAATTGAGAATAAGAGTTCGTAAGAAGTTTGATAGCTTGCTTGCAAGCACAAGTTCAATTAAAGAGCTCGATAATGAGTATGAACCTAACATTAAAGTTTAGAGATTCAAAAAATAAACTTAATACAAGCAAAGATGCAATATTTTGAATTGCAAATAAAAACTTAGTACGCCACCAGATCTACAATTCTTCATACAAGCAAACAAAAGGTGACACTAAATTAAATTTTGCACGAATGAAGGAGCTTCCTTCAATCCAAAATTAGAAAATTCTTATTCTAATTATAATTTTTAAAATAAATAATTTCATTGATTATATGAAATTTTCTAAGCTAAAAATACCTGCATGTGCTCAGACATGAAAATTTAGAGTGCAAATTTTAATGTCTGAAAAGGCTGCGTAGGCTAAGTTAGAATTAAATGAAAATATAAAATTAATCTCATGATTTAGAAATAAAATTATCTGAATTATTAAAAAGCTGCATGGGCCCCGACACTATGCTGAATGCTTAAACCTAATATTTGAGGATGCTGCGCAGGTTGCTTCTCGGTTTGGTCTTAGGACCAGGCCTGGGTTAACAAAACTTTAAAAAAATTTAATTATTATAAGAATTTCAACTTACTAAAATATTTGAGAAGCTAATTCTGTTATATGACAGTAGATCTGATACTCTATTATTAAACTAATAGAGTCAATGGAGTGTGAAATAATAAATTAAATGATCAAGCAAACTCATAAATCCCGATGATGGCTGTGTTGAATGAAAATTTCAATTGGAGGGGATACATCTATCAAAATGTGATTTTAATTTTAGATCAACTTAACAAAAATTGAGTATCAATCCAAATGTGAAATCTAATATATCACTAAGCTATTAATTGTTAAATGAAATTCAATCCTTAAATACTTAAAACAAACTCCATTCAATCCACCTTCCACAACTGTTTGTTAAAGATGACAAATTAAGAAAACTCTAGCTCACAGAGCCAATGTCACGCCAAGTATATTTCTATATTCACTATCAATCAATCTCATGCCAGCAAGGATGTGGTCTGTGTTCTATGTCTGCGTGGTTTGGCCTGTAGGCTCACATATGATGCAATTACGACCAGAGTCCTCTGATCGGGTGGTTGGCGCCAAATGACACCATTATATTATGATCATGATTGAAGCTCATATGCTCTCCAATAGATCTGTACCTTAAGATGTGAATCATAGGGTACACCTAATAAGGCAAAAAGCTCTCTATCAGTTAAGGTAGACTTAAGCTTATCTCTTTAGACAAATACCTAGTGCAAGGATTTATTAGGCGATGCAACCCGGATGCTTGCAGGGTCTTTCGATCGGTTGGGTCAACTACCTCCTTTGACTAAGTAGACTAGGGACCACGACAACCGAGATAATGGAACCATGAGAGGGTGGGCATCATCATTCTCCCAACCATCTACTTTATGTTAATATAATGAATTTTATAAATCTTAAATTTTAAACTCCACATGTTGCTACTATATGTTATACATTTAGTGATCTAACGAGTAGCCTTAATCAAAAGTTCTCTCTCAACATTGAGAGGGGTAATTAACTATAGGTGCTTGCGCTTATAGGAAGCTTGAAACCATATCTAAAGTCCTTACAAAATGAGGGCAAAATCTCTGGGTAGTGTCTTATCTACTATTCCATCTACCTTCTAAAAATTTCATCGACATTCAAATCATACTCTCTTCAATGTGAGAGGTTGGTGGAAAATTTTTGGATCCCCCAGATTTCTAGCGATTCCGTTGGGGATATGTTTTCCTTTCCATATTTAGCTATTTGAATTTGAGCTATAGTAGTAGTGGAGCATGATAAAAATTAAAATTTAAATTCAATTATCAATGAAATTAAATTTAAATCTAAGCTAATCGAGTCTTTATGACTAATCTATTTTCTTTATATATTAAATGAATCTTCGGAGAATACAGTTCATCATGAAGCTAGGTTGTGGAGCCAAAATCGTTCTACCTAATGCTGTTATCAATACTGGGGATGTTAGAGCTATGTGGTGAAAATTTTCTATAGAGTCACCTTCAAATATGTGGGTGAAAGAGGCAAGAATATAGATATTCATCTTTTTAAGATGCCACGCAGATCCGCAAATGTGCTTGTTTAGGTGATCGGGTACGTCATCAAGGAATAGTATACTTTCTCGAAAGATAGAAGTCACTATTCTTTAATGGACCTAATCACCTCAATAAGGACTTCTAAGGATGATGGGTCTGCATATATACTAGAGATTCTTCCCCTACTTTATATGAAAAAGTAAAGCAGGGTTTATTTTAAATCGGGTTCATTAAGTTCCCTACAAGGGCAAGCCCCCATAGTTAATTACATCCTAGGGAATGGGGATTCCTTATGAATACTCTCGATTAAGGTAAATGATCATTGTATTCAAAGATTTCAATAAGAACGAACTATCAACTGATTGGTTCACTTTAGAAGATCAAATGAGATTGATCAAAGAGAGAGAGTTATTTTTGAAGCCAAAAGAAAAATAAGTAGGAGATGCCCACAATGCTAGGAAACCTAGCTAGCATCTCAAACTATTATATGATTGGACTTTACATTTTTAAAATTAATTTAATTTGTTTGAGTTACATTTTTCATTTATGATTCCTTAACACAAGATTAAGAGAATACCTAAGAGGTGAGGAATTAAGCTTATGGCCCACAAAGGGGAGAAGAAACCTCATAACCTCAATCTAGGGAGCTTTAGCGAGGACAGAAAGCACAACCTAAATCTAAGGAAAAAATGGGCAGATGGTTTCTCTTCACAAGAGGGGGCAAACCACCCAACAACTTGGACTTACAACCGCCTAGGGGTGGCCGCCAACTAACTCCTCCTATGATTTTAAATACATATAGGTAAGTCATATGCTTATGCAAGATAGCTAGGCTATTATTTATTTAGAAAGAGACCAATTTTTTAAACTCACTCCCTAAATAGACTAGATCATGTAGGGACATGCTTCAAATGAACTAAATCTAATGCGAATCAAATTTCATTTTTTTTATTTTCATTTTTGGACTATTATTTTTACTCAAGCTAATATAATTCATATGACTAATGCATGAGAAATAAAGTTATTGGTCAAAATCAGTGAGAAGGAATGAGGTGTGTTTCCACCATGGCTCTTAAAGGTCAAGCCAAGTTTTTCTAGCAAAGGTGAAATCCCTTCAATCAAGAGTGAAATAAGATACTATTATGCCTGATATTGTAAGAGAAATACTCATCCAGCTAAAGGGTTGCTAATTCTTTTATCTTGATTTTAAACCTAAGCTTTATGTAAGGTTATGAGTTCTTTATTTTTAATTTTTGAGTTGTTAATATGGTAAAAGATTTATTTTTACCTAAAGAGTCTAATCAATATCCAGGGGTAGCCAAGTTCTACCCTTATACAACTCGGATTACAAATGATGAGCTTTCTAATGTTTTTTGGGCTTACCACACTACATCGCGCACCCCGACTGGTGAGACACCATATAACTTGTGTTTCAGCACAGAAGCTATTATACTAGTAGATATCGGGGTTCCAAGTTCAAGGGTTCAATTATTCGATCATGATGGCAATGAAGAAAAACTCCGACACCACCTGGACCTACTCCCCAAAACTCGTGACATGGCCCTACTTCGGACTGCTTCCTATCACCAAAGGGTAGCTCATCACTTCAACAGAGGTGTAAAATCTCGTCCCATATCTATTGGTGACTTGGTCCTACGAAGTCTCGAAGCTCCAGGTATAGGCCCTCAATGCAATAAACTCTCACCACTTTAGGATGACCCATATGTGGTTATAGCTATGGTAAAGCTAGGAACATTCAGGCTCAAGGATCCAGAGAGAAAAACTTTACCTCGAACTTAGAACACTGAGAATCTCTGAAAATATTATCAGTAATTCCTACTGCATAACTGTTACGACTTTTACTTTATCTCGTTTGTCATTTCCTCTTTATGTAGCCGACCCCACATAGTGGGATAAAGACTTGTTGTTGTTGTCATCATTTCCTCTTGAAACTCATATCCATGTTAAAATCATCTTACGATTGTATCACCGAACTTATCAAAGTAATGGATTTATAGCCTTTTTTTTCTTACAAGCTTGTTTCTTCTTCATTTAATCCTCCCACTTGAGAAATATACAACTCACATTGTATCTCAATCGGGGCATAATCAATCCCAAGCGGACATGATTGGACCTCTTCCATACAGGTAAGAAGTTAAGTAACACTTTGGCTGATACCTAGGATAGGTCAAAAGGTCTTTGGTGGACATCCCGCGACCTCTTCCATACAGGTAAGAAGTCAAGTAAAACTTTGGCTGATACCTAGGATAGGTCAAAAGATCCTTGGTGGACATCTCATGACCTCTTCTATACAGGTTAACGTCATCAAGAAACACTTTGATAAACATCCTCAGATTGGTCAAAAATTCTCAGTGGATTCAATTCAACCTCATCCGTATAGGTTAGCGTCGTCGAATAATATTTTGACCAATTACCTCGGATAAGTAAAAATAAAACAAGAGCATATCATATAAAAAAAATTTCATTGATAGCATTAACATGATGATATAAGAAAGAATCAAGATTCTGATACACACTAATAACAATACATATAAAAAAATGCATCCTCAAGTGATGCTACATCATATCAGTTGGTGATATCAACGTCCTCCTCACCACTAGGAGATGCTCCCTTGGACTCACTCTCAACTCCTTCATCTCCTGAATCTGATGAAGAGTCTTCAAACACTTGGCTGGGAGATAGATCCTCAACACTAGCTCGATCTTGCGATGCACTAAGCGGATTCCTTTTAGGAACCCTCGGATGAAGCCCTCCTCTAAATATTGGTGCTCCAAGTCCTTCACTTCAATATCAAGAATATGATTACGAGCTTCCTGAACATGGTCTTCAAATATACCGTGATAAGCCAGAGAGCTCTTAAAGTCTTCCACTGCCTTCAAGGAGATTTCATTTGCTTCCGCTTCTGACATTATATGCTCCTTCTCAGAAAAATGATCCTGTAATGCTTTCTTCTCCAATTCGAGAGCTCCCTTCTCCGCTGCAAGTGTCTTGAGTCTTTTCTCTTTCTGGCGAGTCTCTATCCTCACCTCAATTAGCTCATCACGAGTGCGCTCCACCTCCCGACACTAGAGAGAAAGAGAAGTCAACATATTCGCTAGCTTAGTTCTGCACCCGATTAGCTGATCCTCCAAAGTCACCACTTCTTTGGCCTTAGCACTCATCTTTCGCTCATACCCGCCTTGCAGATATTTTACCTTCACAAATTCAGTATTCCACTCATCTAAAGAGACACCCAAATGAGCTATCAGCCCTAATATTTGAGTTACCTATAAAAAAAACTATCACAAATATTACACAAAAGAAAAGGAGGAAAAGAAGAAAAGAAGAAAGAAGGGAAGACAGCGTACCAATTCATCTGCTCGTTGACTCCCAATGCATATGTGATTTAACACCTCTTCAAAAATGTGGGGCTTCGAGAAACAAACTCCCCCATCATGAGTTGAAACAACTAAACTCTCAGAGGCCAACTGGGGGTGAACATCTTCTTCGCAGATATCTGACGTAATCACTTCAGCACATGTCTTCTTTTTATTTAAGGAAGAAATATTGCCACCACCCTGATTTCGTGGCAGGCTTCTTGAAAAAACCCTATGAATATGAGAAGACCTTTCATCACCTTTACTTGACCTCTTTAACGAAAAAGAATGAGATCTCCTTGCCTGGATGGAAAGGCCAACCTTGAACATTCTATCTTCAACTATATATTTGCTAATGTGACAACTCATCGTAAGCTTTCTACATCGTGAACATTAAGAGTTACTAAGATCTCATTCTCTTCAATCGAATGGATCGGAAGGTCATTCAATCTTCCCCATCTCTTAGGAAGGCCCCACTCATTTTCATAAAAGAATCCATTAGACCAATTTTAGGCGAATCCGTACTAAAATTCTATCCAATTCCCTTAAGAAACACGTCCTTGAGCATCACATTTGAATCTACACATTCAGCACAAGTATTTGATGTTCAAAGTAACACCACGCTCTCTGAAGAAGACAACCAAACCAACGATGACCACTAAAGCCTGAAATGAAAATTGTGACAAAGCTACACCACATGTTTTGAAGATCTCAATAAGCTCAGAAGCCAAAGGGAATCACAGTCCAGCACGAAGAATCATCTCAGAAATAGTGAAGTATCTCGATGGAGGTGAACGAGCTCGATCAGGCCTCTTGGCAACAATAGCCACCAACTCATTAGGGAAATGAAATTTCCTACGAAACACCATTAAACTATCTAATGTGATAAGGGATGGTATATCATCTATAGCTGCCACGCTATGGGTTTTCCTCCGGCCATCACCCTGTGAAAATACATAATAAATAAGAAAAGAGGGGGAGAAATGACAAAAATCTAAACATTTTGTGAAGCTACTCACTCACCCCAATACTTGGGCATACCCTTTTCTGACTCTGCCGCTCATGGACAGCTTGGGCTAGAATTTTTTCTGATCTGAAAGGACATGCATACATATGAGATCAAAAGAAAAGGGGGAGAGAGATAGAGAAACTATTCCTCCCCAATGATACTCTGAAATTACCTATCAAACTTTCTGAGTCGTTCAAATGACGGCTCCTAATTACCACTTCCCCGCCATCTTGGTAATTATCGGCCATTGAACCATCCATCGAAGTTTGAAGAAATCTAATTTCTCACTATGGGTCTTGATCGCCTCCAAACCCGGTCGGTCTGACGAGGTCAGTTGACACCTCTTTCGAGAGAAAATTGGAGCCTTCCTGTATGAACTACGGGTCTTGATCGCCTCAAAACCCGGTCGGTCCGACGATGAGGGAAAACTGGAGCCTTGCCATATGAACTACGGGTCTTGATCTCCTCCAAACCCGGTCGGTCTGACGAGGTTAGTTGACTCCTCTTTTGAGGGAAAACTGGAGTCTTGCCGTATGAACTACGGGCCTTGATCGCCTCTAAATGACCCTCACTCAAGAAGAAAAGAAACACTAGAGCGTTGAAGAAGTGTGCCTTCTCCCTTGGCCCTAAGGAGGTTTTTATAGACCCCTTCTAGAGGCAAAAGGGTAAAAAATCATCAAAAACTGTACAAAACCGCCAAAACTGCCTAAATCATCAAAAATTGTCGTTTGGGCCCGCACACTCCAGCCAGCCTGCATGCGCATGCACATGACAACTCGAGCATTAGCGGGTGCCAACCGTGCCCGCGCCCGCTTTCTGGCCTGGCCCGCCATGTGCCCAGCGCAGCCATCCATGGGTGTGTCGACCCTCGCCGTAGCCGACCGACCCGTAGCGTCAGTTCCACGACTCCGAGGCCATTGTCGTGACTCCAGAGCTGGCTGCACCACAAAGTGTCTGGCGCTGGGTGCCTTCGCACCAGCTCCCGTAAGGGCCCGGATGACTCCGTAACCTTGAAATCTCATGCCTGTGCATACCTACACAGATCCGCGGCCCTGCATCTGCTTCTATAGTCATAATTTTGTGCTCCCATGAAGATTTGTTCTCTCAAATTATGTGGTTAAAGGACTCTCAAATTTCATTGAAGAATTTGTTATTTTCAAGTATATGACGTATATATTTTTGGATGATTGAGATAATGTAATCCAAAAATAGGGGGCAACTGATATGACATTGAAAATTCTACTAGTCGAAGCACGAATCTTGATGTTAAAAGCAATCGATCCGAAATTGAAACTGGTCGAAATCAAGAACTTAAAATATCATTGGAAACTTTGGGATATCAGTCAAACCCCTAAAAAGCTCTCAAACATGGAGTGTTTATAGTCAAATTGAGCGTCTCGACGAGCCAGATCTAACAGAGCCCAAGATCTCAAAATTCTGACTTCATTTGAGCATTCAAATATTTAAAATACATCAAATGATCAAAGGGATCATTTTGAACCGTCCGATGAAGTGGAGTGGTATGGGTTTTGCATGTATTTATAGAGATGTCACTCCTCCAATCTATAAATAGCCCCTTATTCTTCATATGAGGGGATCCCAAGCAAGAGAGAGGAGAGAGCCTTAAAGCTTGAAGATCCTCCAAGCACAATCGTGCCACCACTCGACGGTCGTCAACCACCACCGGTCACCGCCATCAGTCGCTGCCGCTGATCCTCACCGTCGTCAACCTCTGTCGGTCTCCATCATGACGATCTTCATCGTCAGTCACTGTTCCTTGTTGTTTGCCATCATCTGCTACCACTAGCAATTGTTACCACCTGAACGTGACTGCATAGTCGTTGTTCCTTTCTCATATACAATTCTGTAATCCCGTTATCGGGAAGATTTTGTACTCTGAAATAGATACATAGTGGAAGCTTTTTACTGGGCTAGGCCCTGTGGTTTTTACCTCTTTTCGAGGTTTTTCATGTGAAAATTTCTGGAGTTTTCTTATTCACTCTTTAAATACTTGTGTGTGTGCTGGATTTCACAACAAGGCTAAGGCGTAAACTTTTACTCTACCGCAACTGGTTTTCTAGCATGCAACAAGAGTAATTATTTCCAATGAATTTTAAGCAAGCCAATAATTTGGATTGAAATAAAAATATATACCAAAATACTAATTTGCTCTAGCTTTTAAATTCTAGAAAGAGGTTAATTATACCAATAATGAGATCAAAATTCTCCCCATTTGTCTAATTTAAATTTTGTTGTGTTATATGGAGAGACACCAGAAGTTGATTTGTAAAAATGTCACTAGAATTGAGAATGATGCGACATAAAATAAGCATAAAAAAACCAATAGTAAGCAAACCATAAAGAGATAGCAAAATTTATGTGTTTTAAATTCAATCAAGACTATATGTGTAAGAGAGCGGAGAGGGAATCAAATTCACCAAAAAAAACAAAAATCATAATTTGCAATTAGTTGAACAAATTAAAGCAAGCAGGCACAACCCTTCCAAAAACTCAATTTTATAGACTCAACTTATAAAGTAGAAGGAAACTCTATAAATATCACATTGATTGCCTACACACAAAGATGGTTTCCTTCATCTTGCATGCACAAACATAATATATATTATCCTTGATTGTTATCCTACCTAATAAAAAGTTAAGTTGATGAAGAATGAAGAAGATTTTCAAAATAAGGAAAAATCTTATCCCAAAGAAGTATGTTGTGAAAGTTTCCAATGCTCATTTTTTACTTCAATTATATGAAAACATCATAATGCGATGTTGTCAATGCCTCCCTGCATGAATATTAATCACATGCATATATCTCAAGTTAAATTCTCCAAAACGTAACTCCCAAATGTCTAAATTTTTGATATCTTATAAATTCATTCTTCATTTTTTTTTTGGATTGCTAAAAAGTATATTATTACGAACATTTCATATTATATTGGTTACTAAAATCCCTAGATAATATTATTGAAAAATAAGGATCTCTTCTATTTCTCCTCTCTAAGTTAAGTATTCTAAACTTTAAAAAAATCTAAAGGGTTTAGCATTACTTATTTGGACATCACTGAAGTGGCCATCTCCATTGAATGTTATAATGGTATACTCCAGTATACAAGTAAGATATATAATGCAAACATGTTTCATCTATCATCTCATACCTAAATATGTCCTATAACTATTTTTATAGTTAGAAAATAAATATATATTTTTTGTTTATTCAAGATGTGACTCAAGCACAAACAATAACCACTTTCTAGTTATGTCCACAAAAACTTTCATCAACCATAATGGGGATCAAATAAAATTCATAATTCTTCAAATTTTGAAACTATCAAATAACTCTTTTCTAAATTTCATAGCTATTGATTTTAAAAAGCCTTGCTCTACTTTTAGTTTACTAAATTGTGGGGAATAAAAGGTGATCTGTGAAATTTTCAATATGATTAAGAATGATATGATGCGATAAAAAAAGGAAAAAAACTATATAAGATGCCAAAAGTAATGTCATCTGGCTTCAACCAAGTTTGCCTCAATTAGATGAGATAAAATGCAATATATTAGGTAAATTATTATTAGACGTCAGTCATCAATAACAATTAATGGGGAGCATCATAAATCAAGTGATGGCAAGAATTAATGGCTTTCAACAAACTGGGTTGGGTGATATTCGATGCAAATTTATTTTAATTGAATCATTTGTAGACATGAGTCATAGATGTAAGTGCCAAGTTGTTTGTTCTATTCAAATGTCAAGATTTCTTCTCATTTTTTAGAGGTGAGTAGAAGGTCCTGGTTGGAAAAATATTAGATGTGAATAGTTTGCCCCAAACATTTTCCATCTCGATAACTTTAATTTGGCTCAATCCTCTTCAAATGTCTCTCAAAAGAGAATTACTTAATAATTTGATTTAAATGCTTTTATACTAACTTAATTGTTAACCAAGTTAGACTTAATGATTTGCAATAACTCATATTAAAAGTTATATGTGAATCTATTTTAGTTAAATTCCATTCAAAATTTGTTAAATATATTTGTTTGGTTGATATCTACTAATTTTGAGCTTCTATAGTTTAGATCAAGAACTACCAAAATTTGTACAAAATAGGGAAGTAGTTAAAATATTAAAACCAAAATAATAAGTAGTTTTTACCACAAAAATTTGAATAAAATAGATCTAAATATTTTATAAATTTTTTTATAATAATAATTACAAAAATCTATATAAAAAATTTTAAATATTATAAATTTTTTAAAACATCAAGTGTCATTGATGAAGCATAAACCAAAACTCTTATGATGGTACGCATACACTATATACATACATACCTGCATACATATTGTCTTTGCTTTATGTTTACCTTATGTTGTTAATCTCACCTCAAACATCAGCACATACATCACCATAAGAAAACAAAACTTGAATCCTCCATTCACTCATGCTTTAAGTGAAAACAATCTAACATCTGCATAAGGATCAAAATATCAATCAAAATCACTCAAATATCAAAACCAAAATTGGTTTGATACGACAACATTCTTTGCACTATATCTTAATGAGATTATCAATTACATGCTTAATTACCATTATCCATTTATAATGCCTTCAAGATTACCATTCAGACTACACTTTATTCATAAGTCTATATAGTTTATACTCTTTACTTTGTAGTGAAGAAATGACTATAACAAGTTGTGCCACAAAGAATCTATAGGTCATTCATGTAATTGATCCTCACCTAGCTCTCACCACCAAGTGGGGTAGCACATATGCTTCTTTAACACCAATTCATGTTGATGTGGAGCAATTCCAACTTCTATAAATAGAGCTGTGCCATCCCATCATTCTCCCAGGAAGGAAAATCCTCACCATTGCTATTCACATGCCAATATGCGATAAATTTGACAGTAGGTTGTGAAATATTAGCATTGCACTAATCTAACCTGTAATTCCTTTATTTCCTTTCACGCTCTTTCATAGACACCTGTTAGTAGTAACTAGATCCTAGTAATAACACTCAATTAACCTCTGATTAAACTCAACTCCCCAACATAATAGTCTATCATAGTTTGCATGTAATTATAGTTGACAATGGCCAAACTATACCTATTCCCACCACAAGCTAAGGCATTTTTCTTGCATCACAATATAAGCTTCTCCACTTTCTTCTTATCCATGTAATAAACCTTTCTTATAATCTAATCTTTGTATATTACCTTAATGCTGACAAATTCTTTATCTTTTGTTTACCAACAACTATCAATTAAGGATCTATAGATTAATCAAATAATCCTTTAAGGTTCATGTAATAATGATCTTTATCCACTCCATCCTACTCTAGTGCCTAATTCATAGACATCTTATACTAGTCTACAAATTTAACCTCATAAAAAACTGACATCATAGGTTGGGTCATTTGACCACCCGCACTTTACATGTGTAGTTTCATAAACACTCTGACAAACAATCTCAAAAATAAAAATAAAAAAATTTGATGACTTCTTTAAATATCTCCAACCACAAATTAATATTTTATTAGAATGATGCCTCATTTCGTGGTGTTGCATAGACGTTGATGTGGTGCTAGTAAATTGTATATCCAAGAGTATACAATTAAGTCAAGTAATAGTGTACAGAGTATTGTTCCCAAGAGGATTGAGCAAAAGTATTGAAATTAGGTTGATTTTATATTATTTGGATGATGAAAAAAGGATGCTAAAATAAAAAGAACAATTACTCTCAAATGTATCAAAAAAATATAATTAACAAAGAGAGCCAAAATTCATTAGGTGATCTAAATATAATTAAACATAAGGGTTGAGTTTCATTAATATTGATTTGTATAGTTGATATTTTAACAAAGTTAGGAGTTGATTTTATAAAAGTTTAGTCAAGCTCCTTCCTTTTTCTCGAAAGACTAAGGTCCTCATTTTTATCACACAACGAATTTACCATTCTGTGACAGATTCGAAGCCAAAAATAAGTTAAACCTCTTCGGATCTAAGTAAGGACTACATAGCTTCACCATAAGATAATCTTTAAATTATGACCCATCACTACGGTATTTTGTCCATGATGAGTCCATTTTCAACCTCTTGGTTACAATGAAACTCCTGATCAGTTGAAAATGTTGTACAATCAATTCAATAAACAATAAATTATAGAATCAAATATGTGTTGATAATTAAGAAAAAAAGCTCCAAACTTTTATTAAAATTAAACTAAATAGAAATACCATATTACTACAATCAATCCCTATGAATGTGAGTTTAGTTCATGATGAAAAAAAAGAAACACGGGGAAACTTTATGCATGAACATGATTACAATAATACAAATTGGAGAAGGAAAGATAAAAACAATTAAAGAATGCTAAGAATGTCTGTCCTTTCGCCTTGTCTCCTTGTACTTGAGATCTTCTTGACAACCTCTTAAAAGCTCGAAGAAGAGTCCACAAAATTCTCTTTCTATAATCTTTAAAGGCTTAATAAAAATTGAAAATATGGATAAATAAGTCTCCAAATTTGTTTATAAGATTTGCTTAAATTGGGCAGCATAAAATGTCCCCAAAATGGCAAGTAATTGACAAAAATCTATGGCATAATGTAGCAACTGCTAGGCTATTGCCTAGGCACCATGGCAAGGTGCTTAGGCTTTGTGCTTTTTATTTTACATGTGTTAAAAATTTTGGTTTTGGATCTAGGCATCGGGCTCTCTATCTTAAGTTGCGCCATAGATTTGGAGCTAATGCCTTGGCTTTAGGGGTCAGAGCATAAGCACTAGCTTCTCTCTTTGGATTTTATAGTTTGGCTTTTGGCAATCTAACTAAGCTCCAAGTGTCAAATGTGCCCTAAATCACATCATTTTCTTCTAAATCTACTTTAGATGTTTCTTTATATGATTTTATGCATTAATGATGTATTTTATCTTTTCATTATCATCCTATAAAAATTAAAAAGTTTAAACAATAAGCATTAGAAAATTCTTAAAAGCACATAGAAACACATGGCAATTTAAAATCCTAAGATAAGAAAAATGTTATAAATTTTATTCCTATAAGACTTTCTGGTGAGACTAAATGCCTTAAAAGGCAATGGATCATTAGCCTAATACCTAAGGATAGCTTGATGGGATAATTATAGGTTTAAAATGGTATAATGGTGGGAATACTTAAACTAATTGAAGTTGAGCTAACTATTTATGATTTGAAAGATTAGTTTATTAAATGAGCTCTAAATGGGGAAAATTGGTAGAAATACTTATGGGAAATTAACATAGGATGTGTATTTATGGTTCAGGTTATGTGGTGTTTTAATTTGGAGTCATTAGGACATCACGCAGATCTTAGTGGGTGGGGTACTTATTGAAGTGATCGGATACAAAATTAAGGTATGATGTACCATCTCGAAAGATAGAAACACCACCTTACAATGGACCAAATCACATAGTAAGGTCTCCAAAGGTAGATGGGTCTTCGTATATACCAGAGATCTTTTCCCTACTTCACATGGAAAGGTAAAGCAAGGTTTATTTTATGCCAGGTTATTTAGTTCCCTATAGAAGCAAGCTTCTATAGTTAATTACATCCTAGGAAATAAGGATTCCCTAAGAAAACTCTTGATTAAGTAGTCAATGAATATCTCTAAAGATTTCAAGGTTATATTATCAAAGGATTGGGTATTTTTGAAAATCAAGTGGGAAGGTTCAAATTGGAAGACTTATTTTTGGATTCCAAAGGAAGATAAGTAGGGAGTACTCATGATATTAGGAGGCCTAGTGAGCACTCCAGTCTACCCTATAGTAGGGTTTTATAAATTTAAAAGAGATAGTTTATTTTTATTTAAGTTGAAATTTTATCAGAATGCTCGGGCTTATAGTCCATTAACACAAGATTGTGGAAATCTCTAAGAGGTGAGGACTTATATTCATTGCCTGAAAGAAACAAGTAGCCTTGGATCCTAAATCTAGGATGGTTTAGCACAAGCTAAAAGGATGACCTAAGTCTAATCAGAAAGGTGGGACATAATGATTTACCTCCATAAGAGAGGATAAACCCATCCCGACTCTTCTAGAGTTACAACCGCCTAGAGTGGCTACCAGCTAACACCTTCTATGCTTTAAAACAATGTAGGCCAGTCTTACGTAAATGCAAGATAGCTAGGCTATTATTTAATTAGGATGGAGACTAGAGCCTTAAAATCATTCCCTAAAAGATTAGATCATGACTAACATAAAGACATGACTTAGACTAAATGCAAACTTTTACAATTATTTATATCATTTTAACACAATCTATTGAACTAAGGCTTGGGACAATTATGCCTAAATGTATGATAAAATAAGATTATGGCCTAAATTAGTGAGAGGAGCTATTCTCCACTACAAGGGATGCCCTCAAAGGTCAAGCATTTCCCTATCGTGCAAGAATGGAGAACTTTCCTATTCAAGAGTGAAAAAAGATGATATGCATCATTATTAGAATATGCATCATTCAGCTAAGGGGTTGCTAAATATTTTAATTATATTGATTATAACCTAAGCTTTAAAGTGAGGTTATGAGTTACATTTAAATTTTAAGTATGAGTTATTTAATTGGGGTAGAAAAATTAATTTTATCCTAAAGAGCCTACCACATCCAGGCCACAAATTTAATCATCAAACTTTAAGAAACCTGTGAAAAATATGTCATTTCAATTACACAAGTTAAACACAATAGTCAAACATTCATAAATTTCATAAAATAATAAAAGGTCAGCGCGACTGGATATCGCCGTACACCCCAAAAAATAAAATAAGTTGGGTAACCGAGCTCTACCCTTATACAACCTCGATTACAAAAGAATATTACAATTACAATTAAAATAGATGATATTGGGGTCTTCATTCTTCATTTTTTTCCTCCTTTTGAATTGGTTTCACTCCAGGCTTCACAGGGCCTCCCAGGTCTTGGCTTTCTAGACACTACTCATCTTAAACCCCGTAGCATTAATCCTAATTCCTATTAAAAAATTACAAGTTTATGGAAAATAAATTCTAACTACACCTACAAAATAGATATTAGATAAACAATCATACAAACCATATAGTATATTCCATAAATTTGGACTTATCACCCTACATATGGGTAACCAAGTACACTTATCTTAATATGGATTATGCAAAAAGGGATAAGCAACCTACAAGTAAAAGCATTTATATTTATTTCTCATTTCAGTAGCTCCCTTAGCATAATCCCCCGCAGAAAATATCATTAGGCTAACATGGCCTCACATCTAGTCTATGCATAAGTAACCCTAACATCTAGTATAAAATATTACATCACAAAATACAACACAACATCACAACATACACCATCCTAACTTAGAGCTAGAAGTGGTGACTTAGTATTCTAATGTGTGTGCTTAGGCTTAGTGTGGTATATCTTGGCTAGACTTTAGGATTGTAATCATCTAAGCTTGAAATCATTTAAGGTAAACATTAGGGGATGTTCCACTTCAAGTTATTAAAAGGATTAGTGGATTTTAATTTGTACTTTCTTTTGTCTTATTTGTTATTTATTTAGCATCTAATTGTTATCAAAAGAAGAAAGAGGCTTGACCCTCTTCATCCCTACCCTAAGTTATTTTCTAAAGGCATGTTATTATGATTTTTGGTTTTTTTGTGAATGATTTATTAAACATTTTATTAACCCTAAATTTGGGTTAATCTTAAAGAGTCATATTCAAACATGAAAGGTATATTAAGACTAATGAGATTGAAATACTATCATATGGATAATATTACATCATTCATTTTCATCATCAATAGCATGCATATGATATTGGACTTAACATACCTATACATGCAATGTACATATGTATATTTTTGGGACACTTGAATGATTGTTATGCATATGTTTTTGGTAGAAAAGAGAGATTCCATTCCTTAGTAAGTATACATGCACATGTATTAAGGATTTAAGCAAGTACGTGTTGTTGTTAAACCAGGGAAGTGAGGTAATCTAAGAATTCCTTGGGGCTACTTAAAGACCCGTGTTCCCAAGATTTGCAGACTATATACTTGTTATCTTCAATATATATAAATGTATACACAAGCATAATAATGAAAATCATGCAAAATATTGTATATTAGCAAATCCTTTGCCCATGTAAAGTAAAGCTCTATCCAAATTCTAGCATATATGCACATATGAATCAAATTAAGTAAGTATGTACCATTATTAAACTAGAGAAGTGAGGTAATCTAAGACCTTCTTGGGGCTACTTAAAGCCTTGTATTCTTGGGATGTCCAAACTATATACTTAATAACATCAAACACATGTAAACATACACATGAATCATGAAAATAGAACAATCCTTTAACATGTTTAGACTATAAGCTAATGTAAATCACACATAATATTCATAACTAACACCACTTTAAATTTCCATCATTAACATATAATTTTGAAAATAATTTGAGATTTATTAGTGATAATAGCCACACCATGTAATAAGATTGATCCAAATGATATACAAATATAACCATATTCACTTGATTCTTTTATTTGAAAACATGGATACATGATGCAAATGATATATAAATTTATAATGATTGAAAAGGAATAACTAAACATTGCCACATGATACATTCAACCACATTAATTTCAAAGGAAAATCAAGTCAAATAAATTTCTTTAAGACTAACCAAAATTATTATGAAGTTTAATTTTTTTGGATTTGAATTATTGAAACTTAAAGAGGAGAAATGATATTTGCTATTTAATCCCATCCAATGTATTTAATTTATTTAAAGAGAAATAATTAAGTAAATTTTATGGATTGATTAAATTCAAATCATTAAGTAATTAATTTAATTTCTCTTTCATAAGTATCCTTAATTTAATTAACCACTTAATCATGAGCCTCCAATGATATGCCAATGAGAAATTAAAATTTGCAATGCTCCTAAAAGGACCTAATACAATTAGATTCATGTTTAAGAATTTATTAGATTAAGAGAGAATCTAAATTAAGTACTTATATAGTTTTCTCACACACATAGGTTAACCATAAGTTACTTAAGGGTCTTTATGTTATTAAATACATCAAGGAGAACCCATGAGTTCAATTTGAATTATCTGAAATTATTATCATTTCAATTTGATTTTTTACTTTGTCATTAATTTTCCAATTTAACCATGAGTTAATTAACCCTTCCTACAGAAATGTACTTAGGAAAATAACTAAGAAAGAGGCCCTAATTATTTTCCCTCATCTTTCCTATTGTTAACAGTGATTAATCATCATCAACTATTTAAATTTCTCTATTTAGAATTTTTAATAATCATTAAATTGAATAATGATGGTAATTTGGATTAGAATTTCAAATTCTCCAAATTACATATTCAATAAATCTCAATAAAATTATGGGAGGTAGAGGACATCCCATAGGATCCTATCAAATTTGAGATTAATTGCCAAGTAATTATGCTTTAATTAAGGTAATTAGCTTAAAATTTAAATCTTGATTAATTACTATTCATTAACCAAACATTAGGGATATAATTTTTATTAAATTCTCATCTATTTACCCTTTCCAAAATGGGCATACTCATATTTGTTTGATTTTTCTACAATTAGTTATGAATTTTCAAAATTTTGGCCATTTAATGACATTTTAGTCACCTAATTAGTCACTTAATTAATCCCCTAAACCATCGGTGCCGCACGGAAGCTGACACGATAGTGCTTTCCACGTGGCACAACAAGATAGGTTATTTAAAATGTCTGACTTGGCAGTTAACTCAGTGACGACGGATGCAATTTTGTCCCCACCGTCTGATCTCGGATCAAATGGAAAAAATTAATCTTATGGTTCCTAATGGATTAAATCATGGCTGTCAATTCTATTCATGTGGAATGGACGCCAGATGATCCATCATCCCCCAAGCACCGGAAGACGAACACTGTCTGCCTTCCGCCACTTTATTCAAGCTCATTAGAGCTCGTAGGATGTTGGGATCAACTCCAAAACATGTGGGGAACTGATCTAAGGAGATCCTATGATGGAAATCACATGCAATCATAAATTTCTTTACAAAAGACCAACACCTATAGAATTTTCTATAGTTTGCCAGATTTTTACATCGTTGGAGGTAGAGATTGGTGGTTCATCAACTGAGGTAGCTTCGTCTAGAAGAGATGAAGCCCTGTTGAGAAGAACTTGAGCTGCCTCCCTACTGATTCCTCTATGGACCAAGCGCCTCTATGAAAATCACTAGAGTTGGTCTTGGAGTGCCTTTTTGTGATTAAATTTATCGTAGATCAATTCTTTTAACTCGCTAGAGTGAGGGAAAGGTGTGGGAAGAGTTAATTTGAGGTTGGTGAACTTTAGGTGAGGTTGGATGGATGAGGCTCTGGATTTTGAATGGTGGTTTGTCTCGCTGGCGATGGAGAACACTAGGATTTGGGGAAAGGTCTAGGACTGCTCGGAATGCTCTAAAAAAGCTCTATGTGAAGTTTTAATGGATGGGGAGGAGTATACTCTTCTCCCTAAGTGAACCAAGGGCTGAGATTGACTTAGCCTTTGGCAGTCATCCGGCCGGGGTAGGTGGCCAGAGATGGCAGTGGATTGCTGAGGTGGAGGTGTTCGAGAAGTTGAGATAGTGGCATGGGCTGACATGGAGTGTACCTCTTCATTCAAGTGAACTAATGGTGTGTCATGGGTGAACTCACCCTCTCATGGCTCAAGGCTGAACCCAGCAGCCTTAGGTCAGGTTAAGTCATTGGTCCTAGTGTCCAAGAAGGGTTAAAAGTGGTTGCCAAGGCTTGGGGAGTGAGTGAGCCCATCCAAATGGGGATTTTATTCCATTTGGGTAGTTTATTTCAAAGTTTTTTTACCCAAATCAGGTTCACCATGAGTTGGGTCCACTTGGGCTAGCTCATGGTGACCCAAGGATGAGTCATGCCAAGTTTGATTGAGTTTGGACTTGGTTCGGATGGGTTTGTGGACCCATATGGGTCAAATGGGGAAGTTGAACAATTATTAAAATTGGGTTAAACCAAGGGTTTGGGTGTGTTCAAATGATGATTTAGAATGTATTGGTGCAATTGGTTTAGTTTAATTTGAAGTGGATTTGATTTTGGCTCATATGAGTTCATTTGGGTCAAATAGGCTAAGTTGACCAATTTGGTCAAATTGCCAAAATTAGCTTGGGTGGAGGGTTGGTTTAGGTTCAATTGATCATTTGAGAATAATTGTAGGTGTTGGTTTGAATCAATTTGGATTTGGGAAGGATTTGGTTCAATTGAACCCATTAGGTCAATTTGGGCTAAAGGGGTCAATTGGGTTTGGTTGATCAAGTTGGGTTCAATTCAAGGTTAGATTCCTGTTCAATAATCAATTTATGATTAGTTAGAGGCATTGGTTACAATCAATTTGGCTCTTTAGATTAGATTGGGTCAAATTGGGTCAAGAGACTAAATTGGCTTGGTTAGGACCAAGTGGTGGTTGAGTCATGTTCAATACTCAATTTATGATTGATGGGAGTCATTGGTTCCAATTAATTGAGATTGGAATGAGATTTGGTTCATTTTGGTCCATATGGGTGGGTCAACTTGGATCAAGTGATCAAATTAGTTGGGTTTGACTCAATTGATTGCAATTGGACTATCAAGGATGATCAACAATCATTATAGAAGGGATTGAATGGGTTGATCCAATCTAATTTGAGTTGGATTGAAATTTGAGTCAATTTGGTCATTTAAGCCACTTTGGGACAAGTGGACCAATTGGGTTAATTGAGTTGAGTTGGATTGAATTGGTTGTTGAGAAGAGTTCAATGATGGATTTAGGTTTGATTGATGGCTTTGATTACAATTGATTTGGGTTTAATTGAATTTTGGCTCACTTGTACCTTTTGGGTCAAATGGGCTAACTTGGGGTAATTAGATTCATTTAGTTTAATTAATTTTATTGCAAGTATTGGAAGTGTTTGAAACGGTCTATTGAATGATTGGAGGGCTTTTGTGAAAATCAATTGGATTTGGTTTACTTGAACGAGCTTGGGGTTGGATCTATAAGCTGATGGTAGAATTGACTTAGGTTATGGGCTAAGTTAATTTGGCTTACAACTTGGGTATAAAATAAAACCCAATTGAAGTTGGTTGTATTGGCGTGTGATTGGTTTTGGATGAGTGGACAAGCATGAATTTTAGTTTATGCTATATGATAGGTAGGACCTATTTTTCCTAGAGTAAAACCTAAGCTTGAGGTATACCTTCCTATGTCTCTAGGCTTGGGTTTAGTGTTCCCTAAATCACTAGAAGTGTCCTATGACTAGGGAAATCCAAGTGCCTAGAAGGTTCTTAAGTCTAAGATGGGAAGAATGAGTCCTCACTCCAAAAATTGATCAACAAGGTCGATAGTAAGATTTGATGAAGCTTTTGTGAGTGTGGAGCAGTAAGAAATAAAAATTAGTCCTAGTCTTGACTATGAGCTTTAGGAGGGCTTTTTAAGTGGATGTGAAGTTTTGGTTGGGAAGTGGAATATCTTGGGGAATGTAAGGACTTGACTGGAAGTGTGAAAAGTGTTAAGAGAGTATAACTTAGAGAAAATGAATATTAAAAATAAAAAAACAAGGGTAACTACCTCATTTTACTGATGAAAAAGCAAAACTTGAGCCACCAATCACTCAGCAAAGAATAGAACAATACTTCACTTTAAATATTTCATTCAATAATTAAGAATACAAATTTTTTATTCCATATTTGTATGAATTACATGTGATGTAGTATATCATGAAGATAAAAGATTAATTATAAAAACACAAATAAGATCTTAAGAAAACTCTCAAGCAATATCCCAGTCAAGGCTCCTCATAAAAAATTATAAAAGTGCCCAAGTAAGAATTCAATCAATGCTCATCACAAAAGCTCAACTGAAAATAAATAATTAAAATTTATTTTTATTTTAAAATTTTAAAAGTTATAGTTTTTTACATAAGGAACATATATTTCCTAGTTATTACTAAAATAATAAAAGATAAAATAAATTGATGAAGGTAGTTGGCATGTTCTTCCATTAATGGCCACTCACACTTTTTCCCTCCAAAATTTTGCTATTCTTATTCTTGAATGCAAGTCATTCTAATCCTTACAAATAGGCTGATATGTAAGAAAACATTTTAGTTTTGAAATGATTAAATTTATTTTGAGAATTGTTTTCGCTTCATGTTAGCACTTTGCAATCAAGCTTGACCTTTCTTATGGGACTATTTATTTATCTTGTAAATGCTCTATAGTCCTTTCAACATCTCTCATTAATAATTCTAACATCAACACCTATATCTTGAATAACTTCTATGCCCAATCATCTACTACCCATGCCTTTAAATCTAAACTAAAATCCATCTTTATAGATAACAACTCAAATTATATGAATAACTATCTAGTTGTTGACCTCACTTTTGGAGTGAGCTTACAACTTCTTCATCTTAGACATAGGACTCCTCTAGTCACTAAGAGTTCCTTAGTCTTAAGACACTCCTAGTGATTAGGTGAACACTTAACCTAACCCTAGAGACTTAGAAGAGTTAGCCATAGGAATAGGTTATGCCTTAGGATTATTAGGAAGACCTGCCTACCCTATAGCTTGAACCCAATCCTTGATTCCTTCTTTCAAACCAAACTTCAATATCAAATCTCAAATCAACTTCAATTCAATTGATTTTCTCAAATTGTAAATCAATTCCAAACTCCAAATCATGAATCAATTCCAAATGATTGAAACCCATAATCATTTCCAAATCCAAAATCTTTCCTAAGCCCTTTTGATTTCATCTTATGGACTTAGCTCAAACCAAATCCAAATCACTCCAAACTCATGAAATTTTCTCATAACCCATTTATATTCTCATTTATATTCATAGATATAAATAAAATATAAATTCAGATAACTAAAACTAAATTCAAAAATCAAATTGAAATCCAACTTAAATCCAACTTATCTCTTTCAAGTCAAATCCTTGAACTTAGCTAAATCATTCTCAAATCAATCCAAACCATTAGATTTTCTCTTCAAATAATCATTCCTTCAATCACATGCCCAAATATAAACATAAACTACAATCATCAAATCAAAATCAAACTAACCCAAATCAAACCCATGTTCATCCTTTGAACTTGAAATTATCAAATGAATCAAAACCTATTTGACTCCAAATCACTTGCAATTGGATTTATATTTCAATCATAAGTCCATATGTGAGTTCAACCAAACTTGAATCAAGCCTTGATCAAGCCAATTGACCCACTTAGGCTCACTTTACCCAAAGTGACCTAAAGCACCTTTTCGAGCCAAATTCTAATCCAACTCAAATTGGATTGAACTAAGCCCATCTAAGCCTCACATTATGAGCAACAATCATCCTAGGATGATCAATCACTCAAATTGGGTCAAACCAAGTCAAACCTAGCCTTTGACCAAGTCAACATTTAACCCAAATGAAACCCAAACTAGCCAAAATCCATCATATGCCAAATTGATTGAAACCATTGATCTAAACTAATTCATAACCAATGATTGAACTTGACCAAGTGATCAATTGAGCCAAACCTATCCCAATTGGCCACTTGACCTAAGTTGACCCAAGTTGACCTAAAAAGTCAAAATAGGTCAAATCTAGCCAAATTTATTGCAACCAATGGGTCATATTTATTCTAAATCACTTGTTGAACTTGACTAAAGCTTCAATTGGCCAACTAGACCCAACCTATCCCAATTGACGATGAACCCAACTTGACATAAAAGGTCAAATCAACTTGAAATCAAACCAAACCAAAATTGATTGAAACCAAAACTTGCAATACATTTCAAATGGTCAACCAAGCCTAAACCAACCCATGACCTAACCTAATTGGGTCAAATGGGTCAAATTGGTCAACTTGACCCATTTGACCTAAATGAACCTACACAAACCAAAACCAAATATAAACCAAATTGAACCAAACCAATGATACCCATAGGCTCCAAATGATCATTTGAACTTGACATAACCCATGGTTTGACTTGATTTGACCAATTGGTCAACCTAACCTAAATTGACCCAACTTGACTTAAATGGGTCAAATTGAACCAATTCAAACCAAATGAACTCCAAATCACTTGAAATTTGGCCCAACCCATTTTTGAATCATTTCAAATCTATCCAAATCAAATTCAAGGCTAAATGACCATTTTACCCTTAGGTCAAAGGGTATCTTATGGCCAAATTCACTTGGATTTGGCCAATTCTTTCTCATGGCCACTTGGCATCCCATTTGGACACCAAGGGAGGTGGTGAACATGACCCAATAGGTTTGGGTCAGCCATGACCCAATCCAAGGCCAAAGTGATCCCTTCAATGGGAATTGAGCATTTGGATCACCTCACACACTCACCTAGCACATGTGCACTCCCTCTCCTCCACTTCTTTGCCTAAAATGACTCACATGGAGTGCCTAATAGCCTAAATTGACTACTCAATCTCCTCAATTTATCAAAAATGACAAAACTAGTTTCAGTCATCCGATCCAAGGAGGGGGAGATATACTCCCCCTCATTCTCACTCAAACCAGGGAGATTGCATTCGATTGAGCTCTAGGAATCAAAAGCAAGCTTCTCCAAACTTCCTAAAGCCATTTCCAAGCCTCCTCAATTTCTCCTTCTCAATTTTCTTCAAAGCCGAAACAGGGGAGGTGATGTGAAATTCCAACTTACTCAACTCTCCATCAAATTCAAATTGCTCTTTCAAGCACCATCAAGGGACCTAGTTGAGCTCACTCAAGATGTTTCCCAAGTCACCAAGCCATGGGAAGGGGGACTTTGATCAAAGCTGATTTCCATTGAAGGGGAGCTTGATCAACTGAGCCATCCACTTCAAAATAAGACTTGATACTTTCAACAAGGCTTCGTCTGTAATAGATGAAGCTACCTCCTCCGTTCGAAGAGCCGGTGATAGCCTCCAGTGAGGTATTGCTAAAATCGATCCCAAGTTAAAAAAATGTTTGGTCCTTTGTGAAGAGAATTGTAATCCTATTAGATCTTACTCGTTGGATCTCTTGCTTGTGCCCCTCTGAAGGTGTGGGTTGAGTTTGAACTCCATCCGAGCTTGGGTGAGCTCAGATCGAGCGATGATCGACGGACAGCATCCATTTCTCACCGCTCGAGAGGAGATATATCTCATACCATCTGTTACGCATGATTAGAATGGATGGTTATGATTTAATCATGTTAGATCTACCTTTTGATTTAAGCCTAAACCGCGGGATTAATCCTGGCCATCCAATCTTAGATCAGACAACCTGTGAAGAAAGCGCGTCCGCCTCCAGCTGACGCGGCACGTGATGTGATAACTTAAATAACTAATCCGGTCGCACCACATAGAAAGTGCACCGCGTTAGTAGTCCACGTGGAGCCGACGGGAATAGTTAATTAATTTGGCTATTTTAATTATCCATTAATCATAAAAATTTATAAAATCATAATTAAATATAAAAAAATTTAAAAAATACAAACTTAGGTTCATTTTAAAGATAATTCAGAGGAGAATAATATAAAATTAAAATTAATTAATTTTAAACAAAAATTTTTACTCAATTTAGGTTTTATTTGAAACATAATTAGGCTAATTACTCCTTAATTACTTTATCAATTAATTCTAAACTTCCTAGGGTTACTCAGTGGGATGACCTCTACCTCCCATGATTTTCTTGGAATTTAATGTTAGATTAATTAGGGAAATTACTTATTTCATCCTTACTCCGTCTCTTAACAAGAATTATACCCTACCTCGTAGGTGGGGGAGAATATCCCAGAAGATAGGGGAGCCTTCCCCTTAGACGATGCCAATGAGTGGGTGCTAGCCTGCACTGGTAGTAAAGAGAACCACAAAATGCACTAGTGCTAAAACTACAACTGTTGTGGGAACTGCCATAGCCTTTCTCTTTTGTGAGGGAAAGTTGGAGTTAGACGGCATCTCAACATAGCAGACTGGCTTCTGCTCAATCACCATACTCCTGCTAGCGGTTGTGAGGGCTGGCCCCTCATAATTGTTCCTAGCACCTTTGAATCTTCTGCTAAAATGAATCCGGTGAGCAAAGTCGATCTGTGGAAGGCTGGTCTGATCTAAGGGAAAATTCATCCCAAAAGGAAAAGTGGAGACATATTTATGGGCATCCATTATACTAAACTGAACTAAACTGGAGAGTCAGATCTCTGCTTTGGTATTTAGCTATCTTTTGAATTTTGATTTAGAATTTTGAACACACACTAAGCAATTTGAATATGTTAAATGGGGCTCTTTGATTTTGGATAGAGATTTTGAATTGATTGGAAAGAAAAATTTTGAATTTAGAATCCATTTTCAACAAATTGGTGTATATTGAAAATGAGTTCTATTCTTTTTGAGAGGTTTTTGATACTTCCATTAGCTCTTATTTAAAATTGATCTTTATGTTTGGGAACCCTTTATTTAACAAATTTGAGTATGTTAAATAGAGGGTCAATTGATTTTGTGTGGATTTATTCATTTAGCAAATTTGGGTATGTTAAGTGAGGTGTTTGACAATAATTTTTTTTTTTGCTTGTTTCCTCATGATGTGAATGATGTGTGAATTTAGAAATGAAATTTTTTACCAAAAAAATTTGTGTATGCTAAGGAAAGTCCAAATCTAATCTTTTAAAAATGTGGGATATTTACTTAGCAAATTTGGGTATGTTAAGATAAAGCCTAAATATGTTTAGCATTTTATTTTATTTTTGAAAAGGAGGATCTTCACTTAGCAAATTTGTGTATGGTAAATGAAAAAATCCAAATGTGTTTGTTAGTTAAAAATTCTTATAAAGGAACCACCTTTCAAATCTGTGGTGAGAAAAGAAAGAGGACACCTTATAGAAATTCATCTTGGTAAGATGCCACGCAGATCCGTAGATGTAGTTATTCAGGTGATCAGATACTTCATCAAAAAAATAGTGCACTATCTCGAAAGACAGAAGTCACTACCCTTTAATGGAATCAATCACCTCAATAAAGACTCCTAAGGATGATGGGTCTGCATATGTACTAGAGATTCTTCCTTTACTTTACATGGGAAAGTAAAGCTGGGTTTATTTTAAACCGAGTTCATTAAGTTCCCTGTAGGGGCATGCTCCCATAGTTAATTACATCTTAAGGGACGAGATCCCTTAAGAAAACTCTCAATTAAGGTAAATGATTATTGTCTTTGAAGATTTCAATAGGGAGGACTATCAATTGATTGGTTTATATTTGAAGATCCGCCTCATTTTTAGAATGAGCTCCCAACCCCTCCATCTTAGGCTTAGGACTTCTCTTAGACTTTAAGAGTTACATAGTCTTAAGACACAACTAGTGATTAGGTGGACACTCCCCATTCCCTAAAAGCTTAGAAGAGTTAGCTATAGGAATAGGTCATGCCATAGAGGAGTCAGAAAAATTTCCTACCCTTAGCTTAAACCATTCCTCACTTTCCTCCTTTCAAGTCAAACTCCAAATCAACTCTATTTGATTTTCTCCAAACTCAATTCAATTCCATGATTCAAATGATTGAACTCCATGATTGAAATCCATGATTCAATTCCATGATTGAAACCCATGATCAAAATCTATCAAAATTTTCTTAAGTCCTTAACCCTTCTTTAAAAACTTAATCAAAACTATGATCTAAACCTATTCAAACTTTTGAGATTTTCTCATAATTCATTTATATTATCATTTATATTCATATATAAATGAAATATAAAATCAAACCCATCAAATAAAACTCAAAATTCCAAATCAATTCTTGAAAATTTTGTTATGCCCCTTTAATTTTCCATTAAAGGACTTACCTAAAATCAACTCTAAATTTTGATCAAACCTATCCAAACCATTGGGATTATCTCAAAACTTATTTATATTCTAATTTATATTCTCATATATAAATGAAATATAAATATAAATCAATCAAATCAAACCCTCAAATTAAATTCCAAATTTAAAATCCTTGAAATTCCCTTAAATCCCTTAATTTTTTTTTAATGAATTTAACCTAAAATTTGATCAAATTTACTCAAACTCATGGGATTTTCACAAAACTTATTTATATTCTCATATATAAATGAAGTACAAATATAAATCAATCAAATCCTATTCAAAAATTAAATTTCAAATTAAAAAAATTACTTTAAATCCTTTTAATTCCCTTTAAAGGATTTAACCTAAATCATGATTAAACCACTTCAACTTCTTGAAATTTTCTCATGATCCATTTATATTCTCATTTATATTCACATATATAAATGAAATATAAATTCAAAAAATTAAAACCAATTCCAAAAATCAAACTCAAATCAACTCAAAATTAAATCTAAGCCTTTCAACTCAAAATCTTGAACTTAGCCAAATCATTTCCAAATCAAGCCAAATCCTTGATTTTCTCTCATGGTTCAATCAATCCTACAATCATGAGCTCATATATAAATCCAAACCTCAATCAAACAAACAAAACCAAAATCAAAAATCAATCCCAAGACCCCTTCATATTCTTCCTTTGAATATGAAATTTTCAAATAGATCAAAATCCATTTGACTTCAAACCACTTGTAAATGGATTTATATTTCAATCATAAGTCCATATACAAGATCAATCAACTTCAAATCAAGCTACGACCAAGCCATTTGACCCATTTAGGCTCACCTGACCCAAAGTGACCTAAAGTACCCTTATGAGCCAACTTTTGATCCTAACCAAATTGGATTGAACCAAACTCATACTTGCCAATCATCATGATCAACAATCATCATGCGATGATCAATCAATTAAATTGGGTCAAACCAAGTCAAACCTAAGGGTTGACCAACTCAACACTTAACCTAAAATGAAACCTAACATAGCCAAAATCCACTATAGGCCCAATTGATTGAAACCATTGATCCAAGTTCACTCATGACCTATGTTTGAACTTGACCAAGCCAACATTTGAGCCTAACATAGCCCAATTGGCCCACTTGACCCAAGTTGGCCCATTTTAACCTAAAGGGACAAAATGTGTCAAAACATGATCTAAGCCAAATTGTTTGAAACCAATGGGTCAAGTCCATTCCAAATCACTTATGGAACTTGACCAAAGCCTTAATTGGCCAACTAGACCCAACCTAGCCCAATTGACCTTAGACCCAACATGACCTAAAGGGGTCATGTTGAACCAAAATTGAACATAACCCAAATTGATTGGAAATAAAGATACCAATCCACTCCATATGACTAACCTAACCTAAACCTACCCTTGACCTACCTCAAATAGGTCAAATGGGTTAAATAGGTCAACCTGACCCGTTTGACCTAAATGAAGTCATATGAGCCAAAACCAAATCTATATCAAATTGAACCAAACCAAAGCCACTAAAAAATTTCAAATGGTCATATGAACTTGACCCAACCCTTGGTTTGATGCAATTTGACCAATTGGTCAACTTGACCCAAGTTGACCCATTTTGATCTAAATGGGTCAACATGAGCCAAGCCCTATCAAATGGATTCCAAATCAAATGAAACTTGGCCAAACCTATTTTATCAACATACCAAACATACCCAAAGTGAAAAAAAAATAGCAAAATGACTATTTTATCCCTAGGCCATAGAACAAATTTTGGCCTAGCCCATGGGTATTTTGGTCATACCCTCTTCACAATCATTTGTGGCTTTCCTAAAAGCCCAAGGGGACTTAGTGATGAGTGGTGCATCCAACCCAATGGGTTTGGGTCAGCCCATTTGGCCCATAGACCAAACCCAACCACATAGCTTAAAATTGAGTTTTCAAATTCCCTCCTAAGCTCAATTTGATGCACATGGGAGGTTGGCATTCCACTCAAGGGATCAAACCAACCATGTGCAATGATCTAACAGCCTAAACGACCCTCCCAATCTGGTCAATTGGATCAAAATGGCAAGGAATGGTTCGATCGTCCAATTGCCATAGGGAAATATATACTCCCCCTAATTCAATGAAATTTCAAAACACTCACTATTGATTCGAGCCTAGGAACCCTTAGCAATCATCAGAGAGCATTCCCAAGGTCTTGAGAGAGAATTAGAATTCTTCCTTCTCAATTTTGCACAGTGCAAAAATAGGGGAGGTGGAGTAAATTGCTAGCTTCCTCTACACTTGATTCCATCCAAATTCCTTCTACACGCTCCTTCTAAGGACCAATCTGAGCTTACTCAAGCTCACATTGGAGTTCCCATTGCAAGAAGAGGATCAATTCAATCAATGTCAAAGCCCAAGAAAGGAGGAGTTGGTTTTCCCATTGATCCACTCAATCTCAAGGCCTAGGAATTTCAAAAGAGCTTCGCCTCCACCAGACGAAGCTATCTCATCAATCTCAAGCGTCGGTGATCACCTCTAACAAGGTATAGTATTTTTTGACCAATTAGATTAGGAGGTGTTGGTCCTTTGTGAAAGAAATGTTCATGGTATGTGAAATCAACCATTGGATAGGTTGGTAATTGTGTTTAGATAGTGTGGGTTGATTTTTGTATGATTCCATGCTAAATCAGACTCGAATCTCCCCTTAGATCATGGATGGTCTCCATTGATCCTCGGGGAAGAACTTGGCTAATCTCAGCCATCCATCCACACATTTTAGATGGATGGCAGAGATTATTTAGCATGTTTAGTAATTCATTTCCCCTTTTAAAATCATGGGTGAATCCTTAGCCATTCGATTGTTGATCGAATGACCAAGTATATTAGCGCGTGCGTCACCACCTCCATTTGGGATGTGACGTTTAAGTCACACCCTCACGGCATAATGCATGTAAAGCGCGCTGACTGCCACCACCACGCATCGCACCATGAGCTTGTATTAATCAGGGATTAGTTAATTACCTATCTAATTCTTAATTAATCTATAGAACTTCTAAAATTCATCACTCTTCATAGAAAAATCAAAAAATAAAAGGAACATTGCTATGGAAAGATAATTTCATCTAGAATATTTTAAAAATATTTTCAATAGATTTTGAATTACTCTATTCTCTAAATTTAGGTTTCTTTAGGAATCTTAATTAGCTAATTATCCTCTAATTAGGTCATCAATTAATCTCAAATTTCTATGATTCATTTTAGGGAATGACATATGCCTCCCTTAATTTTCTTGAGATTTATTGAGGGATAAATTGGGGAAATTGCAATTTCATTCTCTAATTACCCCTTTCATGTAATTAAGGGTAATTAAGGTATGATTAGTGGATTTACCCTATGATTAGTGTTGATTAAGGTTAGATACAGTAAGTAGGAGGTTTATGGAATAATTTTTGGGCATTTCCCCTAAGCTATTCCTTAAACCCCCCCTCTTCTCTCCTTAATTTCCTTTAATTAAGGGTTAGTTCATTAATTATCCCCTTAATCAATTTTCAAAAATTCTAAAAAGTTCTAGAACTTAATTAATCTACCTTGAGTAGATGCTTAGGTGTTTAATAGCCTGAGTTTAATTAAGGAAATTAAAACCCAATTCACTTGTGTGAAAGGGTGTTTTAAAATTACTTAAGCTAAACCCCTTAGCTTAATTAACTTTTAATTATGAGACAAATTGCATTAGGCCTTTTCATTATTAGGTGCATTGCAAATTTAAATTCCTTGTGAGTTTTATGTCATCTCATAGGCTCATAATTATTTAGTTACATCTTCTAAGGGGGTGTAGGTAAGGTTTAATTAAGCCACTTAATTCATACCTTAAACTAATCAACACTTAAAAATGGATCAAATTATTTGAAAATTAAAAAAAATACAAAACACGTGTGGGAATGGGTTAGGAACAGTAAACTCATCTCACCTTTTTAAAATTAAATCAAACTTCAAACAAAACAAAAATCATTTTGAAATTCACTTTGATTTATTCTAAATTTTATTATTCTATAAGAATGTCTTTAAGATTTAAGTAAAATGAGTTTGTTTACATGCTCTCATTATTTTGGATCTTTTCCAACATGTTAAGTTGTATGCCATGTGATTTTATGCATTCATAATTTCATGTTTCAAATTTTAAAATAAAAATTGTTTACTTAATGTCAAATGTGCATGTGTTGGCTAAAGTAAAATATGAGTGGCTATTATCACTAATAAATCCAAATTATTTTCAAAACTTATAATTGCAATATCAAATCTGAAAGTGTACTATTATTATACTTTATTTATAAGCTTGCATGTGATGGATTATAAAAGCATGCTTAGTATAGGTTTTCTTTTTTTCCTATGTTAGTATAATTTTGAATAGGGATTTTTGTGAGACATAAGGTTCACTTGAAAAGTACCTAATGCTCGCCTAATTTCATATCCTATTCAACTCTATACTATCATCTAAGAAGGGTTACCTACACTTACATGCATAAATTGCATAAACAAAACAAATATATTAAACAATTTTTGCATATTCCTTTTCCATTTCATTTCTTTTATATACATGTTTGTACTTAAGGAAAGTGGTATATTAGTCTGGACAACCCCGAGGTTTCAAGGCTTTAAGTAGCCCTAAGTAGTTCTTGTACCTTACACCTCTAGTTAACAATGGCACTGTACTCACTTATGCCTTTCTTACTTTCATGTATGTATGTGAAATTTTGGACAAGGAAAACCTTTTCTACTTAAACAAAATCATGCACATTCAACTTCTAAATTTTCTTATATTGATTACTTAGCATGCATCATAAAGTTTGTTAACTACTTTCATTTGCATGTATAGATATGCTTAGGGTCCATCCATATGCATGATATATATTTTGGGAAAGAAATGAAGTAATGTGTGTTATGTGAATTTTGATTCATTTTATTTAATCTTAAAATGCCTTCCTTTTTGAATAGGTTTGTTTAGAGTTTGTCTAAACTTAGGATTGATTAAAAGATGTAATTAAATCATTCACCTAAATGAAACTAAAACATGAACCTACTTTAGAAAATTAATCAAGGTTAGAGAAGGAAAGAGAAGTTCTCTTCTCTTTCCCTCTCTTCATAACTTAGTAATTAATTATAGGATCAGCTTAAACTAAATCAAAACATGAAATAAAAATAATCCAAAACACTTAAACAACTAAAATGAAACCCTCCTCTAAGTTGAACATGCCCTTCACACTTAGAAAATTTGAACCCAAAGTACTAAGCTAAGCATATCACACAAGCCTTCAAAGCATACACATTAGCCTAATTCACCACTTATAGCCTTAGGTTAGGTCGGTGCATGGTTTGATGTTATAGTTTATTTTGTGGTATATGTTTTAGCTAGATGTTAGGGTGTATGCTCATAGAATGAATGATAAGACGTGCTTAGTCTAACTATTCTTTTCTGTAGGAGATTATGCTTAAGGGGCGCTTTGATAAATAAAAATATAACTGCTTCTTGCTTACATGTGTTTATACCCCTTTGAAAAATTCATAGGCCAGGTGAACTTAGTCACCCATGTGTGGGGTAATAAGTCTAATAAATATGCTTGGGATTTGTGTGGTATGATTTGACTGACCTTTGTTTTGCAGGTGTTAGTTGGATTTCCCTTTTCCTTTCCATGTAAAAATTTGTATAATTAGGACTTTAGAATGATTTATCATAGGGATTATGATGAATATTGGTCATAAGATCCCATCTTATGTACCATGTGAAGCCTTGGAGCATCGACCTTCCAACCATCCAAAAGGAGGAACAAAAGAAGAAAGAAGAAAGAAGAATAAAGCTTGAAGACCCCCATAATAATGAATTCTTTTGCTTAATTGTAAATTCAATTCATTTGTAATCCGGGTTATATAAAGGTAGAGCTCGGCTACCCAAATTTGATAATTTTGGGTTTGTGCGGTGCTTCCCAACCACAAATGGTCATTTATTCTTTTTGAGATTAGCTTTATAAATTGATTATTGAATTATTTAGCTTTTGCATTAAGTGGCATGATTTTCCTAGTTTCTTCCTTGCTTTATGTATGGCCTGGATGTGAATTAGGCTCTTTAGAGAAAAATAAATCTTTTACCCAACTTAACAACTCAAAGAAAAATTAAACAACTCATAACCTCACCTAAAGCTTAGGATTAAAATCAAGATAAAAGAATTAGCAACCCCTTAATTGGATTAGAATTTTCTTTATAATATCATGAACAATTGCATCTTATTTCACTCTTGATTGGAGGGCTTCCACCTTTGCCAGAGAACCCAGCTTGGCCTTTGAGGGTCGGGGTGGAAACTCACCTCCTCACTTCTCACTGATTTTGGCTAATAATCTTCTTTCTCATGCATTAGTCATAAAAATCCTATTAGCTAAGTTAAAATAGTTATCCAAAAAAGAAATAAAATGAAATTTGAAATGCATTAGATTTAGGTCATTTGAAGCATGCCCCTTTACATGATCTAGTCTCTATAAGGAGTGAATTTGAGGACTTAGTCGCTTTCTAAATAATAATAGCCTAGCTATCTTGCATAAGCATAAAGACTTTCCTACATGTATTTAAAATTGTAGGAGGAGTTAGTTGGTGACCACCCCCAGGTGGTTGTAAATCCAAGTTATCAAGTGGTTTGTCCTCTCTTGTGGAGGAAAACCAATTATCCATTTTTGCCTTAGATTTAGGTTAAGCTTTCGGCCCTCACCAAAGGTCCCTAGATTTAGGTTCTAAAGTTGCTTTTTCCCCTTTGCATAATTCCTCACCTCTTAGGCATTTCTTTAACCTTGTGTTAAGGAATCTTAAGTCCTAAATTTCTAATGAAAAATGCAACTAAAATAAACTAAATCAATTTCTAAAATATAAAGCCCAATTTTAGGATAGTTTGAGATGCTTGCTAAGTTTTCTAACATCGTGGGCATCTCCTACTTATTTCCCATTTTGGCTTCAATAATAGCTCCCTCTTTTGATCAATCCCATTTGATCTTCAAACATAAAACCAATCGATTGATAGTCCTTCCTATTAAAATCTTCAGAGAAAATAATCATTTACCTTAATCGAGAGTTTTCTTAAGGGATCCTGTCTCTTAGGATGTAATTAATTATGGGAGCTTGCCCCTGTAGAGAACTTAACAAACTCGATTTAAAATAAACCCTACTTTATTTTTCCATGTAAAGTAGGAGAAGAATCTCTGGTACATATGCAGACCCATCATCCTTAGGAGTCTTTATTGAGGTGATTGGTTCCATTAAAGGGTAGTGACTTCTGTCTTTTGACATGGTACACTATTTCCTTGATGATGTATCCAATCATCTGAATAAGTATATCTGCAGATCTGTGTGGCATCTTAACAAGATGAATTTCTATAAGGTCTCTTCTTTCATTTCTCCATAAATTTGAAAGGCGACTCCCCAATAAGAATTTATTCACCACACGATCAAATGGGATTGATCAAAAGAGGGGGTTGTTATCAAAGCCAAAATCAGAGATAAGTAGGAGATGCCCATGATGCTAGGAAACAAAGTGAGCATCTCAAAATATCCTAAAATTGGGCTTTACATTTTAGAAATTGGTTTAGTTTATTTGAGTTATATTTTTTATTAGAATTTTATGACTTAAGATTTCTTAACACAAGATTAAGGAAATGCCTAAGATGTGAGAAATTATGCTTATGGCCCACAAAGGGAGAAGCAATCTCAGAACTTAAATCTAGGGAGCTTCGGCGAGGGTCAGAAGCACAACCTAAATCTAAGGGAAAAATGGGTAATTAGTTTGCCTCCATGAAAGAGGACAAACCACCCGACAGCTTGGAGTTATAAGTGCCTAGGGGCTGCCAACTAACTCCTCCTATGATTTTAAATATATGTAGGCAAGTCTCTATGCTTATGCAAGATAGCTAGACTGTTATTATTTAAAGAGAGACTAAGTCTTTAAACTCACTCTCTAAAAAGACTAGACCATGTAAAGGGCGTGCTTCAAATAACCTAACTCTAATGCATTTCAAATTTTATTTCATTTCATTTTTGTACAATTAGTTTGACTCACTCTAATAGGATTTTTATGACTAATGCATGAGAAATTAGATTATTGGTCAAACTCAACGAGAAGGGAGGAGGTGAGTTTCCACCAAGTCCCTCAAAGGTCAAGCTGGGTTCTCTGGCAAAGGTGGAAGCCCTCCAATTAAGAGTGAAATAAGATACATTTGTGCATGATATTATAAAGAAATGTTCATCCAGCTAAGAGGCTGCAAATTCTTTTATCTTAATTTTGAACCTAAGCTTTAAGTGAGGGTATGAGTTGCTTAATTTTAATTTGAATTGTTAAGTTGGGTAAAAGATTTATTTTTTCCTAAAGAGCCTAATTCACATCTAGGCCATACAAAAGCAAGGAAAAAACTAGGAAAATCATCCCACTTAATGCAAAAGCTAAACAAATCATCAATCAATTTATAAAGCTAATCGCAAAAAGAATAAATGGTTGTTTGTGGTTGGGCACCGCCACACAAACCCGAAAATATCAAATGTGGGTAGTCAAGCTTTACCCTTATACAACCCAGATTACAAATGAATTAAATTACAATTTCAGTAAAGGAATTCATTGTCATGGGGGTCATCAAGCTTTATTCTTCTTTCTTCTTTCTTTCTTCTTCCTTTCTTCTTTGCTTCTTTGGATGGTTGGAAGGTAGATGCTCCAAGGCTTTACATGGAGCATAAGATAAGATCTTATAACCAATGCTTATCCCAATCCCCACAATAAATTATTCCAAAATCCTAATTATATAATAATTTACATGAAAAGGAAAAGTAGAAATCTAACTAACACCTGCAAAATAAATATTAATTAAATCACACCACACAAATCCCAAGCATATATATTGGACTTATCACCCCACACATGGGTGACTAAGTCCACCTAGCCTATGGATTTTGCAAAGGGGTATAAGCACCTACAAGCAAGAAACAGTTATATTTTTATTTATCATAACGCCCCTTAAGCACAATCCCCTACAGAAAAGAATAGTTAGACTAAGCACGTCTTACCATTTATTTTATGAGCATACACCCTAACATCCAGTCTAAAACATATACCACAAAATAAAACATAACATCAAACCATGCACCAACCTGACCTAAGGCTAGAAGTGGTGACTTAGGCTAATGTGTGTGCTTTGAAGGCTTATGTGGTATGCTTAGCTTAGGACTTTAGGTTCAAATTTTCTAAGTATAAGGACATGTTCAACTTAGAGGAGGGTTTCAGTTAAGTTGTTTAAGTTTTTTGAATTGATTTTATTTCATATTTTAATTTATTTTAAGTGAAACCTACAATTAATTACTAAGTTATGAAGAGAGGGAAAGAGAAGAGAACTTCTCTTTCCTTCCCTAACCTTGAGTAATTTTCTAAAGTAGGTACATGTTTTAGTTTCATTTAGGTGAATGATTTAATTAAATCTTTTAATCAATCCTAAGTTTAGACAAACTCTAAACAAACCTATTCAAAAAGAAAGGCATTTTAAGATTAATAAAATGAATCAAAATTCACATAACACACATTACTTCATTTCTATACCAATATGTATAACATGCATATGGATGGACCCTAAGCATATCTATACATGCAAATGAGAGTAGTTAACACACTTTATGATTTATGCTAAGTAATCCATTTAAGAAAATTTAGAAGTTGAATATGCATGATTTTTCTTAAGTAGAAAAGGCTTTCCTTATCCAAAATTTCACATACATACATGAAAGTAAGGAAGGCATAAGTGAGTATAGCGCCATTGTTAACCATAGGTGTGAGGTACAAGACCTACTTAAGGCTACTTAAAGCTTCACAACCTCAGGATTGTCCAGACTAATTTATCACTTTTCTTAAGTACAAACATGTATATAAAAGAAACAAAAAAGAAAAGGAAAAGGGAAAAGTTGTTTAATATACTTATTTTGTTTATGCAATTTATGCATGTAAGTGTAGGTAACCCTTCTTAGATAGTAGCATAGGGATGAATAGGATATGAAATTAGGTGAGTATTAGGTCCTTTTCTAATGAACCTTATATCTCACCAAAATTCCTATTCAAAACTATACCAACATAGGAAAGAAAGGAAACCTATACTAAGCACACCTTTATAATATTTCACCTGCAAATTTATAACTAAAGTATAAGTAGCATACTTTCATATTTGATATTGTATTTATAAGTTTTGAAAATAATTTGGATTTAGTAGTGATAATCGCCACTCATATTTTACTTTAGCCAACACATGGACATTTGACATAAAGTAAACAGTTTTATTTTAAAATTTGAAACATGAAATTATGAATGCATGAAATCACATGGCATACAAGTTAACATGTTGGGAAATATCCAAAGCAATGAAATCATGTCAACAAACTCACTTTAATTAAATCCTAAAGACATTCTTATAGAATAAGAAAATTTAGAATAAATCAAAGTGAATTTAAAAAAGATTTTTTGTTTAGTTTGAAGTCTGATTTAATTTTGAAAAGGTGAGATGATTTTCCTGTTACTAACCCATTCCCACATGTGTTTCAGATTTTTATTTAATTTTTAGGTAGTTAGATCCATTTTTAAGCGTTTCTTAGGTTAAGGTATGAATTAAGTGGCTTAATTAACCCTTACCTACACCACCTTAGAAAGATTAACTAAATAATTATAAGCCAATGATATGACATAAAACCCACAAGGAATTTAAATTTGTAATGCATCTAATAATGAAAATGCTTAATGCAATTTGACTCACAATTAAAAGTTAATTAAGCTAAGGGGTTTAGCTTAAGTAATTTCAAAATTCCCTTTCACATTTATGAATGGGATTTTGATTTCCTTAATTGAACTTAGGCTATTAAACACCTAAGCATCTATCCAAGGTAGATTAATTAAGTTCTAGAACTTTTTAGAATTTTTGAAAATTGATTAAGGGGATAATTAATGAATTAACCCTTAATTAAAGGGAGATTAAAAAGAGAAAAGGGGGTTTAGGGAATAGCTTAAGGGAAATGCCCCTAATTTATTCCATAAATCTCCTACTTATTGGATTTGACCTTAATCAACCCTAATCATAGGATAAATCTATTAATCATACCCTAATTACACTTAATTACATGAAAGAGGTAATTAGGGAATCAAATAGCAATATCCTCGATTGAGCCCTCAATAAATCTCAAGAAAATTAGGGGAGGTAGAGGTCATCCCTTAAAATGAACCTCAAAAATTTGAGATTAATTTATGCCCTAATTAAAGGATAATTAGCTAATTAAGATTCCTAAAGAATCCCAAATTCAGAGAAAAGAGTAATTCAAAATCCATTGAAATCATTTTTAAAATATTCTAGATGAAATTATCTTTCCATTGCATTTTTCCTTATAGTTTTTTGATTTTTCTAGAGAGAATTATGGATTTTAGAAGTTCCATGGATTAATTAGGCATTTTAAATAACCCCTGATTAATCCCTAGCCCACGACACGATGCGTGGCGATGGCAGTCAGCGCGCTTTATAGGCATTGCGTCATGAGGGGACAACTTAAGTTATCACATCACAAAGGCGGCGGTGATTCACGCGCTTATATCCTCGGCCATCTGATCAAAGATCGGACGGTTAAGGATTCACCCACGATTTAAAATGGATTTACTAAACATGCTAAATAATCTCAGTCGTCCATCTAAAATGTGCGGATGGATGGCTGAGATGAGCCAAGTTCTTCCCTGAGGATCAATGGAGATCATCTATGATCTAAGGGGAGATCCGAAATTGATTGAGCTCGAATTGGAATGAACTTGTACCCACACCATCTAAGCACAATTACAAACCTATCCAACAACTTATTTCACATGCCATGAACATTTCTTTCACAAAGGACCAACACCTCCTAAGTGGTTAGAAAATTCCATACCTCATCGGAGGTGATCACCAGCACTCGAGCTCGATGAAGTAGCTTCATTTGGTGGAGACAAAGCACTGTTGAAATTCCTAGGCCTTGAGATTGAGTTGATCAATGGGTGGACCAAAACCACTTCACTTGGGCTTTGACTCTAATTGATTTGATCCTCTCCTTGCTATGGGAACTCCAATGTGAGTTTGAGTGAGCTCGGATTGGTCCTTAGAAGAAGTGTGTAGGAGGAATTTGGAGGAAATCAAGTCTACCTCCCCTATTTTTACACTATGCAAAATCGAGAAAGAAGAATTCCAATCCTTTCTAATGACCTTAGGAATGCCCTCTGATGATTGCTAAGGGTTCCTAGGCTTCAATCGACAAAGGGTGAATTGAAATTTCATTGAATTAGGGGAAGTATATCTCACCGTATTGCAATCAGACAGTTGAACCATCCTTTGCCATTTTGATCCAATTGACCAGATTGGGAGGGTTTTTTAGGCTCTCAGATCTTTGCACATGGTCAGTTTGAGGCCTTGAGTGGATTTCCAACCTCCCATGTTCATAAAATTGAGCTTAGGAGGGAATTTGAAAACTCAATTTCAAGCTAGGTGGTCAGGTTTGGTCTAGGGGCCAAATGGGCTAACCCAAACCCATTGGGTTGGGTGCACCACTCATCACTAAGTCTCCTTTAGCTTATAGAAAAGCCTCAAGTGATTGTGAAGAGGGTATGACCAAAATACCCATGAGTTAGGCCAAAATTTGTTCTAAGGCCTAGGGTTAAAATGGTCATTTTACTATTTTTTCCACTTTGGACATGTTAGGTATGTGGAGAAGCTAGGTTTGGCCAAGTTTCATTGGATTTGGAATCCATTTGATAGGGTTTGGCTCATGTTGACCCATTTAGGTCAAAATGGGTCAACTTGTGTTAAGTTGACCAATTGGTCAAATTGGGTCAAACCAAGAGTTGGGTCAAGTTCATATGACCATTTGAAATATTTTGGTGGCTTTGGTTTGGTTCAATTTGGTATATATTCAATTTCGGCTCATATGACTTCATTCAGGTCAAATGGGTCAAGTTGACTTATTTGACCCATTTGACCTATTTGAGGTAGGTCAAGGGTAGGTTTAGGTTAGGTTAGCCATATGGAGTGGATTGGTATCTTTATTTTCAATCAATTTATGTTAAGTTAAATTTTGGCTCAACATGACCCCTTTAGGTCATGTTGGGTCTAAGGTCAATTGGGCTAGGTTGGGTCTAGTTGGTCAGTTAAGGCTTTGGTCAAGTTCCTCAAGTGATTTGGGATGGACTTGACTCATTAGTTTCAATCAATTTGGCTTAGATCAAGTTTTGACATATTTTGGCCCTTTAGGTCAAAATGGGTCAACGTCAAGTGGGCCAAGTCAGGCTCAAATGTTGGCTTGGTCAAGTTCAAACATAGGTCATGAGTGAACTTAGATCAATGGTTTCAATCAATTTGACCTATGGTGGAATTTGGCTATGTAAGGTTTCAATTTAGGTTAAGTGTTGACTTGGTCAACCCTTAGGTTTGACCCAATTTGATTGATTGATCATCCCATGATGATTGTTAATCATGATGAGAGGCAAATATGAGTTTAGTTCAATCCAATTTGGCTAGGATCAAAAGTTGGCTCATAAGGGTACTTTAGGTCAAGTGAGCCTAAGTGGGTCAAATGGCTTGGTCAAAGCTTGATTTGAAGTTGGTTGATCTTGTATATGGATTCATGATTGAAATATAAATCTATTTACAAGTGGTTTGAAGTCAAATGAATTTTGATCCACTTGAAAATTTCCTATTCGAAGGAAGAATATGAAGGAGTCTTGGGTTTGATTTTTGATTTGGGTTTTGATTGAATGAATGGAGTTTGGATTTATATATGAGCTCATGATTAAAGGGTTGACTGAATCATGAGAGAAAATGAACAGTTTGTCTTGATTTGAAAGTGATTTTTCTAAGTTCAAGATTTTGGCTTAAAAGACTTAGATTGGATTTTGAATGGATTTGAGTTTGATTTTTGGAATTGGTTTAGATTGTTTAAATTTATATTTCATTTATATGTGAATATAAATGAGAATATAATTTTATCATGAGAAAATTTCAAGAATTTGAAGTGGTTTAATCATGATTTAGGTTAAATCCAATAAAGGGAATTTAAAGGATTTAAGGATATTTTTAAATTGAAATTTAATTTTTTGAATTGGATTGAATTGATTTATATATATATATATTTTTTATATATGACAATATAAATGAGGATACAAATATGTTTTAAGAAAATATCATGAGTTTGAATAGGTTTGATCAAAGTTTAGGTTAAATCCATTAATGGAAAATTAAGGGATTTAAGGGAATTTGAAGGATTTTAAATTTGTAATTTAATTTGTACCTTTGATTTGATTAATTTATATTTATATTACATTTATATATGAGAATATAAATGAGAACATAAATTAGTTTTGGGAAAATCCCATAAATTTGAAGTGATTTGATCAAGGTTTAGAGTTGATTTTAGCTAAGTCCTTTGGTGAAGAATTAAAGGAACTTAAGAAAAATTTCATGAATTGATTTGGATTTTTGAGTTTGATTTTATATTTCATTTATATATGAGTATAAATGAGTTATGGAAAATCTCAAAGATTTGAATAGGTTTGAATCATGATTTTGGTTAAGTCCTTAAGGGAAGCTTAAGGACTTGGGAAAAATTTGGACTTAGGAATTTTTGATGGATTTTGACCATGGGTTTTCAATAATAAGTTTCAAACATGGATTCAATCATGGAATTTAATTATGGAGTTAATTTGAATTTGTAGAAAATCAAATAGAATTGATTTGGAGTTTGACTTGAAAGAAAGAAGGCGAGGAGTGGTTTAAGCTAAGGGTAGGAAATTTTCCTAACACCCCTAAGGCATAACCTATTCTTATGGCTAACTCTTCTAACTCTTCTAGGGCTAGGTTGGAATGTTCACCTAATCACTAGATTTGTCTTAAGTCAAAGGAGCTCTTAAAGTTTAAGAGAAATCCTAAGCCTAAGATGGAAGGGTTGAGAGCTCAAAAAATGAGGTCAACAGTGTTATATATTTTTATTTTGATTTTTGAAAAGAATATCTTTACTTATAGCAAATTTTTGTATACAAAATGAAAGATCCAAATGTGTTTTATATTTTGATTTTGATTTTTGAAAAGAGGATTTTTACTTAGCAAATTTGTGTATGCTAAATGAAAGATCCAAATGTGTTTGATCTTTTGATTTTGATTTTTGAATAGAGGATCTTTACTTAGCAAATTTGTGTATGCTAAATGAAAGATTCCAAATATGATATATTTTTTATTTTGATTTTTGAAAAGTAGATCTTTACTTAGCAAATTTGTGTATGCTAAATGAAAGATCCAAATGTGATTGATTTTCTTATTTTGATTTTTTTTAAAATAGGATCTTTACAAAGAAAATTGTGGGTATGCTAAATAAAGGATCCAAATGTGTTTTATTTTTTATTTTGATTTTTGGAAAGAGGATCTTTACTTAGCAAATTTGGGTATGCTAAATAAAGAATCCAAATATTTTTTTTTTATTTTGAAAAGAGGATCTTCACTTAGCAAATTTGGGTATGCTAAATAAAAGAATTCAAGTGTGTTTGATTTTTTATTTTAATTTTTTATTGCTATTTTTTTTTTGAAAATAGGATCTTTACTTAGCAAATTTATGTATGCTAAATGAAGAGTCCAAATGTGATTGATTTTTTATAATTTTGGAAAGAGGATTTCCATTTAACAAATTTGGGTATGTAAAAATGGAAGTCAATTTTATTTTTGAAAGATGAAATCTTTGTGTGATTATTACTTTTTGAAAAGAAGGAAATTCTAACTTAACACATGTGGGATGTGTTGAGTGGAATTTCAAATGGTGTGATTTTATTTGAAGATGAAGCCTCCATCCAACAAGTTTGGACATATTTAATGAAGAAGCTTGTCTTTAAATTTGTAATAATTATTATTATTATTATTATTATTATTATTATTATTATTATTATTATTATTATTATTATTATTATTATTTTGCAAAGTAAGAAATTCCAACTTCAACATATGTAAGATATATTGAAATGAAGTTTCAATTTTGTGATGTGATTTTATTTGAAAATGAAATCTTCATTCAATAAATTTAGGTATATTGAATGAGAATATTCATATGTGCTTTTTGGAAAGATGATTTTTGGTTTTATTTGAAAATGAAGTTTTCATTAAATAAATTTGGGTATATTGAATGAGGATATTCAAAAGTTCTTTTTGAAAAGATGATTGTTGATTTTGTTTGGAAATGAAATCTTCATTCAATAAATTTGGGTATATTGAATGAGGATGTTCCTAAGTGCTTTTTGAAAAGATGATTGTTGATTTTGTTTGTAAATGAAATATTCATTCAATAAATTTGGGTATATTTAATAAGGATGTTCATAAATGCTTTTTGAAGATATGATTTTTGATTTTGTTTGGAAATAAAATTTTCATTCAATAAATTTGGGTATATTGAATGAGGATGTTCATATGTATTTTTTTGAAAATATTATATTTGATTTTGATTTTTGAAAAGGTCCTACATGTAACAACCTTGAAGATTGTTAGATGAGGTGCAAATATTTTATTATGAAATTTCTTTTTGAAAGTGCTTTTGGAAAGTGATATTTTTTTTATATATAGGATTTATTCTTCTTTATTTTTGGAATGAGATTTTACCATACAATAAACATGGTAAGAAAAAGGTCTTTAATTATCTCTTTTTTAAATTTTGCTTTCACCTATTGGGGGACCCAACATGGGTTTTAAGACCTACATGGAGCGAGGTCCTAAAACCTAAAGGATGTTTGCTAGCTTAGCTTAAGAATGAAATAAACTAAGTGCTAATGGAAAAGAAGGATAGTCTTAGACTCATATGAAAGATAAATCCACTACCAATACTTGAAGACAATAATCATTTACCAAAGATGGAGAGAGGAACCTTTCCCAACAGAGTTGCTAGAAAAATATGTGGTGAATTTTTTTATTTTCATCTAAATAAATAAATGAAAATAAAAATAACACACTTATTGGACACCATTAGAGTCTAAAGGTACAAGACCTACTTAGGGCAACTTAAAGCCTCACAAATCCCGTAGATGTACCTTGGTGTATGGTTTTTCCTGATGACATTCTTCTTGTTGATAAGACTAGAGAGAGAGTCCAAGAGAAACTTGAATTATGGAGGTCAACATTAGAGTCTAAAGGTTTTCATTTAAGTAGATCTAAAACTGAATATATGGAGTGTAATTTTAGTTGTAGAAGTTATAGTGATAGTGTTGTGATATTAGGTAAATAAGTCATTAATAAGAGTGAGTGATTCATATATTTATGCTCTATTATTCAAAATGATGGTGAAATAGATGGAGATGTTATTAGTAGAATTCAAGTTGAATGGTTAGAGTGGAGGAATGCATCTAGCCTATTGTGTGATAGAAAAGATCCACTTAAAGTTAAGGAAAAATTTTATAGGATGGTGGTAAGACTTGCAATGACTTATGGTGCAGAATGTTGGCCAATAAAAGAGAAGCATAAGACAAAGTTAAGCGTTATAGAGATGAGGATGCTCAGGTGGATGAGTGGCTTTACTCTTAGAGATAAAATGCGAAATGAGTATGTTTGGGAAAATGTTTGAGTAGCTCCAGTGGTAGATAAAATTAGAGAGAGTCGCCTTAGATGGTTTGGCCACATAAAGCGTCGGTCGTCCTATGACCAGGTTGGGAGAGTAGATGCATTAGATTTGCCTTATGTTATGAAAGGTAGAGATATACCTAAAAAGACTTGGTTAAGATGTATAAAAAATGACCTTAGTATACTTGAATTAAATGAGAATTCGACACATAATAGGACACAATGGAGATGAAGAATTCATGTTGCTAACCCCACTTAGTGGGATAAAGGCTTGTTGTTGTTGTTGTTGTTATATATGTGCATGTACAAAAAGAAATGAATGGAAGAAGAGTCATGCAAAAGATTTTTGTATTTGATTTGGTTATGCAATTTACATGTGTAAATGTGAAGATCCTTCTTAAGTCATAACATAAAGTGGATAGGAATGGATTTAAGCAAGTGTTATGTTCTTTTCAAATGAATTATACACTTTGCAAATCCTATTCAAATCTATGTTAAGTGGAGAGAAGAAAATCACATAAATACACATTTTATGCTACAATCACATGCAAGCTTATAAGTATTTATAAGTAGCACACCTTCATTTGAAATATTTGATTTATAGATTTCAAAAATAATTTTAATTTAATTGTGACAGTAGCCACTCATATTCTTAAATTAGCTAAAACATGCAATTTTGACATAAAAAGAAATATTTCATTTCTTTGATTTTTCAAAAGGAATGAATGCATGATTTCATATAAAAAATAATATTTAGAATGTTTGGAAAGAAATAAAAAGATGTAAGCATATGAATTCATTCACCCTAATTAATTCTTAAAGACAATCCTATGTAATAAGGTCATTTAAAGTGAATCAAAATTGTTTAAAGAGATTTTTATTTTATTTTTTGGATTTGATTTGAAAATGATTTGTGGGAAAGAGTTTATTGGTCCTAACACATTTCTCTCATGTGTGAATCAATTCAGTTTAATTTTAGCATAATGAGAATGATTGTATATTTTGTTTAAGTTAAGGTGAGACTTAAGTCCATTAATTATCCCTTACCTATATCACTTTAACATAATTAACCAAACAATTATGAGCTAACATATGATATGCAACCACATTTAATTTAAATCAGCAATGCACCTAAGAAAGAAAGAGGGCTAATGCAATTGGCTCATAATTATTGATTAATTAAGTACTTTCATAACCTTCCCACACATGTGAGTTGGATATAATTTCCTTTGAAGCTACTTAGGTTATTGAACACCTAACTATCTACCCAAGAATTAAGATTATTATGTTCTTGAATGATTTGGTTTTGAATTTGATTAATTGAATTTATTAATGAAGTCATTAAGCCATTAATTACAACTTGATTAAGTGTTTTCCAAATGGAGTGAGCTTAGGGATAAGAGATAGGAAAAGGCATCCTAATCTCATTCCCTAAGTGATTAGCAAGCTTAATTAATCGATTCATCACTATTTAATAGGTTAAATAATCATTTAATTAATTAAGGGAGTCATTAGGGGTTCGTTAATTAATTTTCCTAATTAACTCATTAATAAATTCCAAGAAAATTAGGGGACGTAGAAGTCATCCAACTAAACATGCCTGAAAATTTTGGAATTAATTAATAAAATAATTAGGGAGTAATTAGGGTTATTAAGTTTTTAATTAAACCCTAATTAAGAAAAAAAATACTGTTCAAAATTAATTAGAACCAATTTTATTGGGTACCCCTTCGAATTATCTTTAAAATGATTTGAGTTTGCATTTTTTTTTTTTGGATTTTTCTATATTTAATTATGAATTTATAAAGTTTCTATAATTAAAGGGTAATTAAATAGCCCAAATTAATTAACTAATCTCGTCAGCATCACATGGGCTGCTAACGTTGTGTGCGCTTTCCACGTGGCACAATGGGATTGGTTATTTAAGCTGTCAAAATGGTCAGCCGACGGTGCTACATGCCTTCCCCTAGGCCGTTCGATCAAGGATCGAACGATCAGGAATAAGCCCATGGTTATGAAAGATAAAATCAATGGATCTAATGTGTTTAATCAGGACTGATCAAACAAAATATGCGGGATGGACGGTCCATGATTCATCCCTGCCTTTACCTGCAGGAGACGGAGACCGTCCATCCTCCATTGCTTGATCTGAGCTCCCTTGAGCTCGAATAAGGCTGGGACTCAACCCACACCATCTAGAAGCATAGAGAAGAAGATCCAATGGTGGAATTTTAATGGGATTACAATTCCCTTCACAAAGGACCAAAGATTTTTCAACTTAAGCTTGGTTTTGAGTCATACCTCACCGGAAGCTACCACCGGCGCTTCCAACGGTGGAGATAGTTTCATCTAGTGGAGATGAAGCCATGTTGAAGGCTTCAAGCTTTGAGACGAAATGGATCTTCCAATTGATTAAGCTCTTCTCTAATGGCTTGCAGGTTTGGTCTAGGTCTACCTTCCTGTGGCTTGGATGCTTGGGATTTGCTTTGGGTGAGCTCGACTTAGTCCCTTGATGGTGGTTGCAAGAGCAACTGGAGTTTGACTGAGAATTGAGCAAACTAAAAATCTCCCTCACCTCCCCTATTTTGGCTATGAAGAAATCTGAGAAGGGGAAATTGGAATGAGCTTAGGAATGCTTGGGGAAACTTGGAGAAGGTTGCATTTGATCCCATGAGCTCAATCGAATGCAAGAGTGATGGTTTGAGTGGAAATGAGGGGTAGTATATCTCCCCCTACTTGGATCAGATGATAGAAGCTTGCCTTATCATTTTGATCAAAGTGATGAGATTTAATGGGTTTTTTTGGTTGTTAGGAGTTCCATGTGCTTTAGTTTTGGCAAATAAGTGGAAGTGTGGAGGTGCACATGTGTTAAATCAGTGTGGGAAGTGATCCAAGTGGAGAATTTTGAGAGAATGGGTCAGTTTTGGCCTTGGTTTGAGTTTAGCTGACCCAAACCCATTGGGTCATGTGCACCATTCTCCTTGGTATCCAAATGGTCCACTGGGAGGATGCCAAGTGGTCTTGAGTTGGAATATGATCAAATTCCAAGTAAATTTGATCATAGGTTACCCTTTGACCTGGGGGTAAAATGGTCATTTAGCTTTGATTTTGCTTTGGGCATATTTGGAATGATTGAAAAATGGGTTGTCCAAATTTTCAATGAATTTGGAGTTTATTTGATATGATTTGGCTCAAGTTGACCCATTTAGGTCAAAATGGGTCAACTTGGGTCAAGTTGACCAATTGGTCAAATTTGGTCAAACCATGGGTTAGGTCAAGTTCAAATGATCATTTGTAGCCTATGGGTGTCATTAGTTTGGTTCAATTTGATTTATATTTGGTTTTGATTTATTTGACCTCACATAGGTCAAATGGGTCAAGTTGACCAATTTGACCCAATTGGGTTAGGTCATATGTTGGTTTAGGCTTGGTTGATCATTTGAAATGTATTGCAAACTTTTGTTTCAATCAATTTTGGTTTAGTGTGATTTTTACATGATTTGACCTCTTAGGTCAAGTTGGGTTCATGGTCAACTGGGCTAGGTTGGGTCTAGTTGACCAATTGAGGCTTTGGTTAAGTTCAATAAGTGATTTAGAATGAATTTGACCCATTGGTTTCAATCAACTTGGCTAAGATCAATAATTTACACATTTTGACTTTTTTAGGTCAACTTGGGTTAACTTGGGTCAAGTGGCTAATTAAATGATGTCACTCAATCATTGATTTTGGATTGGTCAATGGTTTCAATCATTGATTTTGGATTGGTCTCAATGGTTTCAAATTTGGGGTGGATTTTGGATGATTGTTGCTCATAATGTGAGGCTTAGATGGGCTTAGTTCAATCTAATTTGGGTTGGATTAGAATTAGGCTCAAAAAGATGATTTAGGTTACTTTGGGTCAAGTGAGCTTAAATGGGTCAATTGGCTTGATCAAGACTTGATTCAAGTTTGATTGAACTCACATATGGGCTTACGATTGAAATATAAATCCAATTGCAAGTGATTTGGAGTCAAATGGGTTTTGATTCATTTGACTATTTCAAGTCAAAATGCTGAATATGGGTTTGACTTGGGTTAGTTTGATTTTGGTTTGATGATTGAAGTTTATGTTTATATTTGGGTTTGTGATTAAAGGGTTGATTGTTTGAAGAGAAAATCCAAAGGTTTGGATTGATTTGAGAATGATTTGGCTAAGTTCAATAATTTGAATTGAAAGTGTATGGTTAAATTTTGCATAGATTTGGATTTGAGTTTTGAATTTAGTTTTGGTCATTTGAATTTATATTTCATTTATATTCGTGAATATAAATGAGAATATAAATGGTTATGAGAAAATATTTTGAGTTTGAATTGATTTAAATGATTTGAGAAAAGTCATTTAAGTTGGAATTTGATTTGAATTTTGATTTGGAATTGAGTTTGAGTTTGAAGTTTATTTGGATTTGAGGTTGATTTGAATTTGAAGTTTGTTTGGATTTGAAGTTTGTTTGGATTTGAAGTTTATCATAGAGAAGGCCTACCAAGGAAGATCTTATCTACTTATTGATTGTAAAGGGGAACACTTGATGCTTTCAATTAATGGGCTCTATTTGAAGAAATATTACCCATAAAATCATGTTTGAGAATAATTATCTTCAAAATTCTATTCCAATTCATCAAGATATTCTCTTCATTCAAAGTATTGTTTGCTTGTCTGCGAATCCTCCATGATGTGTTTAGGGTAGGTATAAGAGAACCCAAGAGGCATCCTTTCCTCCTTTCACAACACGAACACAAATTAAACATGATTCCCCAACACTACTAGAATAGGTGTGAGAGAACCCAAGAGGCATCCTATTTCGACTAGCACAACTAGGATAGTTGTAAGAGAACCCAAGTGACATTTCATCTCTTCAAACACAAACACAAACACATATCTTTTATCTCGGGTTATTTTGATGTGGGAGAAAGCCCTCTATGACACTCACTCATTAGCTACTCTAGGTCGGGTTGACATGCTACTTTGCTAGTATATCACCCCAGTGATCACTTGTCTGGCAGATGTGAGTACTCTCGCTTGTTTCTTGAATTAACCACTACAATCCAACGAGCACCTTATTAGTTTGGTAGACCTCACTACATAGCTAATAAGCTACCTCATGCTGACTTCATTTAAGAGGATGTAAGCCTACACACATTCTTCTTGAATTAGCTATCATGCACTAGTTTGGTCAAATATATTTGAGGTTTAGGATAAGTCCCACAATGACTTCTTTCCTAAGAGTTGATTTAAGTCCACCAGCCTAAGTCGATAGCATCCCGAAATCAGTTCCACTATAAAAAGATGTGAGTCCTCGATGCTTTCTTCCTAGGCTAATTGTTGCAAATCGATGGGCACTTTAGGTTGGTTGATGTTCGCTATGCTGACAGTGACTCACCCGGTGGATACACCACTCTTGGCAGATGTAAGTCCCCACGCTTTCTCCTTGAGTTGGCCACCAAATACCTATAGATATTATCTTCTTCAGGGTTTTGGATAAAGCCCGTAGTGGCCCCTCCCAAGTGGGCACTCTACTTAGATCACATCCTTTGCAACCCCATTTAGACACTACCCGGGTTACTCTTGGATTAGACAGTCCCACTTTCCTAGTATCCATCCCTGTGGTTAGAGAATTTGTTCAAAGCCAGATGCAGATTCTCCCTTGATCTCGATAATCTAGGTATAAGCCCTTCCCCAAGATCCCTCACAAACCAACAAGGTCCACTAAACAAATAAAAAAACAACAAATAGTCTCTTGTGGATTTAATCCCATAAGTCACACTCTCTTGCCAAGTCTACTCTTTAGCTGTAAAGATTAACCCCTTATAAGACACATTTTTCAGTAATTTTTTCACATCTGGAAGGGTTGCTTTCCCGTTAAGAAATGACACCCTTCTGCCGAAGCTACTCCTTTGGATTAGTAAATCTGAAGTAGGTCAAGGCTGACATGGCCCCTACTCAGTGCAGTCCATCGCAAATTGATGGGATCCATCAAATATAACTAAAAATGAAATTAATTTTGACTATCTTTGAGCTGATTTAAGTACCCCAGCGGCATTCACTCAATAGTCAGCCTAAGGTTCGGTTCAATCCATTGCCTCGCCAACTAATCACCCCAGGAACTGATCCCTCCTTTGGAGGATAAAAGTCTAATACACTTTCTTCCTAGTACGATCGTTGTACACCAAAAGGCAACCCCTTTGGTTGGATAGCCTTACTATGTAGTTGGTAGACTACCCCTTTGGATTGGTAAATCTGAAATAGGTCAAGGCCAACATGGCCCCTACTCAGTGCATTCCATCACAAACTGATAAGGTCTATCTCAAAATTCAAATTTTAAAATCTGAAATAAAATCAACCCTCCTCCCCAACGGAGACAAATTAAATAAACAAATCAATCATCTTCTCCTCAATGAGATGCAAATCTTTTCAATCTCCCTAGTGGAATTAATTAAACCCAATCCAAACTTACTCGCTTTGCGAAAGATTCACCTCTTTTATCCCTCGTGGATTCCAAATTTTAAATCCCCCAACGGATTTCATAACCTCTCATCCCCTAGTGGAAGACATGAACCTGCTTCCCTAGTGAAGGGTTCACATACTCAATCCCTAGTGGATTCCTCCTTCACTCTCTTATGTCTTTGACATATGTAGAGTTGCATTGCACTAAGATATTGATTCCTTCTACACCTCTGGTTTAGGAGTAGATCATTTCTATTAGTTCTTGCATTCGTTCAAGAGTTGTTGATCATCTCACTCAACACCAATATATGTGGTGTACCTTGTCAATCACACCACACCTATTGGGCATCCTTTGTCGACCTCACTTTGGAGTGAGCTTTCAACTTCTTCATCCTAGGAATAAGGAATCCTTTAAAGACTAAGAGTTCCTAAGCCTTAAGACACTTCTAGTGATTAGGTGAACACTTAACCTAACCCTAGAGACTTAGAAGAGTTAGCCATAGGAATAGGTTATTCCTTAGTGGGATTAAGAGGACTTGCCTACCGTATAGCTTGAACCCAATCCTTACTTCCTTCTTTCAAACCAAACTTCAAATTCAAATCTTAAATCAATTCCAACTCAATTGATTTTCTCAAATCATGAGTCAATTCCAAATAATTGAAACTCATGATCAATTACAAATCCAAAATCTTTCCTAAGCCCTTTGATTTCACCTTATGGACTTAGCTCAAATCAAATCCAAATCACTCCAAATTCAAAAAAAATTTCTCATAACTCATTTATATTCTCATTTTTAATCACAAATATAAATGAAGTATAAATTCAAATAACCAAAGTTAAATTCAAAGCTCAAATCCAAATCTAACCAAAATCCAACTTATACCCCTTCAAGTCCAATCTTATGGACTTAGCTCAAATCATTCCAAACTCAAAAGATTTTCTCATAACCCATTTATATTATCATTTATATTCACAAATATAAATGAAGTGTAAATTAAAATAACCAAAATTAAATTCAAAACTCAAATCCAAATCCAACTTAAATCTAACTTATACTCTTTCAAGTCAAATTCTTGAACTTAATCAAATAATTCTAAAATCAATCCAAACCTTTGGATTTTCTCTTCAAACAATCACTCCTTCAATCACAATGCTAAACATAAACATAAACTATAATCATCAAATCAAAATCAAACTAACCCAAATCAAACTCATGTTTACTCTTTTGACTTGAAATTGTCAAATTAATCAAAACCCATTTGACTCCAAATCACTTGCAATTAGATTTATATTTCTATTATAAGTCTATATGTGACTTCAACCAAGCTTGATTCAAACCGTAATCAAGCCAATTGACCCACCTAGGCTCACTTGACCCAAAGTGTCCTAAAGAACCTTTTTGAGCCAAATTCTAATCCAACCCAAATTGGATTGAACTAAGTCATCTAAGCCTCACATTATGAGCAACAATCATCCTAGGATGATCAATCACTCAAATTGGATCAAACCTAGCTTTTGACCAAGTCAACACTTAGCCCAAATGAAACACAAACTAGCCAAAATCCACCATAAGCCAAATTGATTGAAACTATCGATCTAACCAATCCATAATCAATGATTAAACTTGACCAAGCTATCAATTGAGTCAAACCAAGCCTAATTGGCCACTTGACCTAAGTCGACCCAAGTTGACCTAAAAGTCAAAATGGGTCAAATCTTGATCAAAGCCAAATTGATTGCAACCAATGGGTCAAATTCATTCTAAATCACTTGTTGAACTTGACCAATGCTTCAATTAGCCAATTAGACCCAACCTAGCCCAATTGACTATGAACCCAACTTGACTTAAAAGGTCAAATTAACTTTGAATCAATTTAAACCAAAATTTATTGAAACCAAAGCTTGCAATACATTACAAATGATCAACCAAACCAACCCATGACCTGACCTAATTGGGTCAAATGGGTCAAGTTGGTCAAATGGGTCAAATTGGTCAACTTGACCCATTTGACCTAAATGAACCTAAATGAACCAAAACCAAATATAAATCAAATTGAACCAAACCAATGATACTCATAGGCTCCAAATGATCATTTGAACTTGACCTAACCCATGGTTTGACCCAATTTGACCAATTGGTCAACCTAGCCCAAATTGACCCAACTTGACCTAAATAAGCCAAATTGAACCAATTCAAATCAAATGAGCTCCAAATCACTTGAAATTTGGACCAACCCATTTTTGAGTCATTTCAATTTTCCCAAATCAAAATCAAGGCCAAATGATTATTTTACTCTTAGGTCAAAGGGCGTCCTATGGCCAAATTCACTTAAAATTTGGCTAAATCTTTCTCAAGACCACTTGGCATCCTCTTAGTGGTCCACATGGACACTAGGGGAGGTGGTGAACATGACCCAATGGGCTTGGGTCAGCCATGACCAAACCCAAGGCCAAACTGACCCCTCCAATGGGAATTGGACCCTTGGATCACCTCATACACTCACCTAGCACATGGGCACTCCCTCTCCTTCCCTCCACTACCTAAAATGAATCACATGATGTGTCTAACAGTTTAAACTGACCACCTAATCTCAGCAATTGATCAAAAACATCATGTCTAGTCTTCACCGTCCGATTCAAGGATGGGGATATATCCCCCTCATTCCCACTCAAATTATAGGCATTGCATTCGATTCAGCTCTAGGAATCAAGAGCAAGCTTCTCCAAGCCTTGGCAAGCACTCCCGAGCTCCCCCTATTTTTCTCCTTCATGATTTTGCTCAAGTCAAAATAGGGGAGATCCAAATCAATTCCAACTCATCCAATTCTCTACCAAACTCAAATTAATCTTGCAAGCACCATCAAGGGACCTAGTCGAGCTCAATCAAAGTGTTTCCCAAGTCAACAAGCAACGGGAAGGAGGATCTTGATCAAAGTCGATTTCCATTGAAGGGGAGCACGGTCAATTGAGCCATCTACTTCAAATCAAAGCTTGATACCTTCAACAGGGTTCATCTCTACTAGACGAAGCAACCTCCTCCGTTGGAAGCACCGGTGATAGCCTCCAGCAAGGTATTGCTCAAAATCGTAGCCATAGGAATTTTTGCTTGGTCCTTTATGAAGGGAATTGTAATCCCATTAGATATTGAACATTGGATAGCTTGCTTGTGCCTCCCCAAAGGTGTAGGGTAAGTTTGAACTCCATCTGTGCTCAGGTGAGCTTGAATTGAGTGACGATCGATGGACGACTTCCATCTCTCATCGCTCTGTAAAAGATATATCACACACCATCCATTCCGTGTGATTGGAATGTACGGTTGTGATTTAATCCCCTTAGATCCCTCTCTAATTTTAGCCTAAATAGTGAGATTAATCACGGTCGTTCAATCTTAGATCAGACGGCCCATGGAAAAAGTGTGTCCGCCGCCAGCTGACGCGGTAGTGGATGTGACAGCTTAAATAACCTATCCCATCACGCCACGTGGAAAGTGCACCACGACAGCCGCCACATGGCCTTACGAGGTTAGGGGGTTTAATTAGCTTAATTAATCTGATTTTAATCATGAAACTTCAATAATTTATAACTAATTATAGAAAAATCCAAAAAATACAAACTCAAGTTCATTTTAAAGATAATTTAAAGGAGAGTAATATAAAATTAAGTTTAACTGATTTTGAATAGTAAGCTTCACTCAATTTAGGTTTTATTAGAAATGTATTTATGTTAATCACTTCTTAATTACTTTAGTAATTAATTCCAAACTTCTTAGGGTTAATTAGTGGGATGTCCTCTGCCTCCCATGATTTTCTTGGAATTTATTATTGGATTAATTAGGGTAATTGCTTGTTTCATCTCTAATCACTCCCTTAATCAATTGAATGATTAATTAACCTATTAAATGGTGATGAATTTATTAATTAGTCTTGTTAATCATCTTAAAATAGTGAATGGACTTAGGGAATAAGATTAGGATTTCTTTTCTAAATCTTTTTCCCTAAGTTTATTTCATTTGGATAAAGACTTAATTAATTTAGAAATTGATTAATGATTTAATCACTTCATTAAATGGCTTAATTAACTAAACTCAAAACCAAATTATTCCAGAACTTAATCATCTTAATCTTGGGTAGATTCTTAGGTGTTCAATAACCTAAGGGGCTTCAAAGAAAATTATAATCAAACTACATGTGTAGGATGGTTATGAAAGACTTAATTAAACCCTTTAGCTTAATTAATCAATAATTATGAGCCAATTACATTAGGCCCCTTTATTTCTTAGGAGAATTGCTGATTTAAATTCCATGTGGTTGAATATCATATGTTGGCTCATAATTACTTGTTTAATTATGTGAAAGTGGTGTAGGTATGAGGTAATTAATGGAATTAATTCACACTTTAACCTAAATAAAATATAAAATCAACCTAATTATTCTAAAATTAAACTAAACTAATTTACACATATGGGAAATGGGTTAGGATCAACAAACTCTTTTCAAATTTCTTAAGTCAAATCAAATCCAAAAATAAAAATATCCTGAAGGAATTTTGATTCACTTTAAATGATCTTATTTTATAGGACTATCTTTAAGAATTAATTAAGGTGAATGAAGTCATATGCTTACATCACCTTATTTCTTTCCAAGTATGCTAAATGTTGTTTGCCATATGAAACCATGCATTCATATCTTTTGAAAAATTAATTAAATAAAAATGTTTCCTTTTTTGTCAAATTGCATATTTTGGTTAAAATTAAGAATATGAGTGGCTATTATCACTATTAAATCAAAAACTATTTTCAAAACTTATATATCAAATATTATGAATGAGCATTATGTTTTGTGATGCTACTTATAAGTGCTTATAAGCTTGCATATGATTATAAGCATAAGATGTGTTTTGTGTTGTTTTCCTTCTCCTCTCTTAACATGGACTTGTATAGGATATGCAAAGTGTATAGTTCATTTGAAAAGAACATAACACTTGCTTAAATCTATTCTTAAGTACTCCTATGTTATGACTTAAGAAGGATCCTCACATTACACATGTAAATTAGACAACCAAATCAAACATAAACCTTTTGCATGATTCTTCATACATTTGTCTCTTTTTGTACATTTTCATGTATTTAAAAAAAGTGGTATATTAATCTAGACATCCCGGGGCTGCGAGGCTTTAGGTAACCCTAAGTAGGTCTTGTACCTTACGCCCCTAGTGTAGAAAATAATGGTTTCATACTCAGTTATATTTTTTATACATGTGAATGTGCATTATGTTAATGGATAAAGAATCCCTATTTTCTACATAATAAAGACATGCATTCAATGGAACTTCCAAATTTTCAAATCATATCTCTTAGCATTCATCATCAAGGTGTGCTAAAATTTGCATTGCATGTATAGATATGCTTAGGATTATTCAATTGCATGGTATACAGGGTGGAAAGAAATAAATGGTTGTGTGTTATGTGATAGTAATTCACCTTAACTAATATTAAGATTCCTTTCTTTTGAATAGGTCTATTTACAGCAAATCTAAACTTAGGGTTAATTAAAATACAAAATAAAACATTCACTAATGAAAAATCATTAATGAATCTACCTTAGAAATTACTTAAGGTAGGGATTAAAGAGAAGTTCTCTTCTCTTTTCTTCTCTTTGCAACATTTAGTAACTAAATGTAGGTTCATTCAAACAAAATCAAATTATCAAATAAAATTGATAAACCAACTAAATCACTTAAAATGAAACTACCCTCTAAGTTGAATCCTTCACACTTAGAAAATTCTAACCTTAAAGCCTAGCTAAGACATGCCACACAAGCCTTAAATAGCACACACATTAGGCTAAGTCACCATTTCTAGCTCTATGTTAGGGCAGTGCATGGTTTAGTGCCTAATTTTGTTTTGAAATGTAATATTTTTAGACTGGATGTTAAGTTGCATGTGTTTAGACTGGATGATAGGATGATCTTAGTCTAACCATGTCTTCTGCAGGGGATTGTGCTTAAGGGGTGTTGTGTATAAATATAAATGCTTTCGCTGTGTAGGATACTTATACCCCTAAGCATGATCCAAACTAGGACAGGTGGACTTGATTACTCATGAGTAGGATGCTAAGTCTAATTTTTTCTTATAATTGCTTGAGTTGTCTTGTAGGTTTAGCTAATCTCTATTTTGTAGGTTTAGTTAGATTTATCCTTCTCATTTTGATGTAAATTTTACAATTGAAATTTGGAATTAATGTTATGGGGAATTAAGGTGAACATTGGTCATAAGACCATGTCTTATGTACCATGTGAAGCCTTAGAGCAAGCCACATCTCAAGACAAATCAAAAGGAAAAAAAGAGTGAAGAAAGAAAGAAATGAAGAATGAAGACCCCCATAACATGAATTCCTTTTAATTGTAATTATTCATTTGTAATCTGAGTTGTATAATGGTAGAGCTCGACTACTCACATTTCTTTTTGGGTTTGTACGGTGGAGCCCGACCACTTCATCCTCTTATTCTATTGCGCTAATTTTTTAAATTGATTGATATTTTGTTCATGATTACGCAATTAGGATGACATGATTTTCCTAGTTTTTTCATTATTTGATGAATGGCCTAGATGCGATTAGGCTCTTAAGAAAAAATAAATTTGCTATCCAATTAATCAACTCAAAATTAAATAAAATAACTTATAACATCACCTAAAGCCTAGGACATAAATCAAGATAATAAAAGATTTAATAACCCCTTAACTGGATGTTGTATGTCTTACATCAAGCGTAAAAACATATTGTCTCACTCTTACTTATGGAGGGCTTAAACCTTAGCCTGAGAAAATGGCTTGACCTTTGAGAGCCATGGTGGAAACACACCTCCTTCTTTTTGATTTTGGCCCATAATCAATTTCTCATGCATTAGGCATATGAAACCTCATAAGCTTATGTCAAATAAAAATGTCCAAAAATTTAAACTTAACAAAAATTTGCATTAGATTAAGTCATTTATTCATGCCCCCTCATGATCTAGTCTCTTAGGGAGTGTGTTTAAGGACTTAGTTTCCTTTTTAAATAAATAACAGCTTAGCTTTCTTGCAAAATATAAGACTTGCCTACATATATTTAAAATTATAGGAGGAGTTAAATGGCAACCACCCCCAGGCAGTTGAAAGTCCAACAGTCGGGTGGTTTATCCTCTCTTGTGGAGATGAACCATATACCCATTTTCTCCTTAGATTTAGGTCGTGCTTTTGCCCTTGCCAAAGCTCCCTAGATTTAGAATCTGAGATTGTTGTTTTCTTTTGCGAGATACAAGTATAAATTCTCACCTCTTAGGAATTTTTACTACCTCATGTTGTGGAATTGTAAGCCCTAGATTTCTAACAAAAATTCAAATCAAATATATGATCCTCTTCAAATTTCAAAAATATAAAGCCCAACCATGGGATAGTTTGGGATGCTCACTAGGTTTCCTAGTATCATGAAAATTCCCTACTCATCTCCCTTTGGTTTCAATAATAACTCTTTCCTTTTTATCAATCTCACTTGATTTTCTAAAAATATCCAATATGTTGATAGTCCTATCTTTGAATTATTTGGAGACAATGATCATTTACCTTAATCGAGAGTATTCTTAAGGAATGTCATTCTTTAAGATGTAATTAACAATGGAGGCTTACTTCCATAGGGAACTTAACAAACCCAATTTAAAATAAACCCTACTTTACTTTTTCATGTAAAGTATGGGAAAGATATCTGATACATTCGAAGACCTATTATCCTTAAGAGTCCTTATTAGGTGATTAGGTCCATTGTAGGATGGTGACATATGTCTCTTGAGATAGTATATCATTCCTCAATGTCACACCAAATTACCCTGATGAGTACATCTGCGGATTTACGTGGTGTCCCAACTACACATATATTTTTTTCATTCAAACGAAAAATAAACGCCACATGGTGTCTCAAGTTCATGTTAACTTTGCATCCAAATGGAAGACTTTTCTTACTACTCATGCACAATTTCATGCTATCTTTGCATTACTTTTCCTAAACCCTAATGATTATTCTATTGTTGTTACCAAGAGAAGAATCATCATACCATTCTTAGCAAATCTTTTAGTATTGAGTCATGGTCATGTTGTTGTTGTCTCAAGGAAAAGAATTAATGTGATCACCTACATCTATCAATTAGGCTGCTTCATCATTACCAAGAAGCTTGTTGGAGTTTGAATGAATCAATCACAAATATGATGTTAATAATCAATTTCAAACATAAGCTAAACTAAAATAACATAAAATCAAATGAGCCCAAAGCATTGAATCAAAATAATAAGAATATTTAACTTGCCTCCTACCATTTTCATTTAAACCATAAGAATATTGTAAAATAATTCCATTAATTCAAAGAATAAATCAAAAGCTATATTTGATAAAGTTTTCTCCACTAATATCTCCAAGATATGCATGCCTCCACCAATTCAATAAAGCATCAACTAGTTAATTTCCTCTGAACTGATATAATTAATGGTTGGATAGATTGAGGTTGTATCAAAAATCTCATAAACTTAGCATTATAAATACTTTTTTGTATGAGAATAATAAATAAATAGTGATTATGATAATAAAAAAGTTATAATAAATAAATTATGAGATTTACATATGATTATCTGAGTTAAGTACAAGGTATAAATTGAAGAAATCTTTCAAAGCATTGATCTATTAAAATCTTCATCAAGACTTCATTATGGAACTTCTATTACTATAAAAAGATTATATATTTTATACTTACATGAATATATATATATATATATATATATATATATATATATATATATATATATATATATATATATATATATTATCGATAGAACTCTTTCGAACAATGATTAGAGTCGATGAGTTCATAGAGTGGTGATTCTTTTAAAAATCATTATATTTTATATAAGCTTTGGTTCATTCATTCTTTTATTTTATTTCACAATTTAGAATTTATGATTTTTTTTTTTTTGGAAAAGGTTAAGGGCTGAGGCCAATTTCATTCTAAAAGTAAACTTACAAGTGTAACAAAGGGTAATCCTCGAGAGGACTGAAAAACAAAAACCAATTGATCACATTGTAACCCTATAACATAACTACAGAAAGAATGAAAACCTCTTGCAACTGGAAAGCAATTACACAAAGGGAAGTTATAAGAACACCAGACTTGAAGACAAAAACTTATCCCCAGCAGTTGATCGCAATAATATCGATCTGAATAGTACAAGCACACCAACAGTTACCTACTCTGCCCTCCAAGGAATCCAAATAGATATCGCTGAAAAAAAATTTTAACGAGCTTGAAGGCAGTGAATCCCCTAGTTGCAAAAGTAGGTGGTCCATGAAGGAGGCCCAGAGGATAAAAGAATTTCACAGCAACACTTAAAGTCATTCATTCCATTAGTTCTCATCATTGCCCGGGGAAGACTACGGCAAATAGACAACAGCAAAGTAGAAATGCTGCAAAAAAGGTGAAACAGAATGCAAACAAATAAAAGAAGCTCGATCCAAAAAAACACAAAAATCCCCAAATTTAATCTTCAACATTACGCCAAGATCTTAAAATGTGTTGAACATAAACATGCCACTGAGGTTTATGTTTCCATCTTCTGATTTTATAAGCAACTGAAGCTTTAATATTTTGAATCTGCCCAGGTGATGTCATAGCCCCATTCTGAAATAATCTGCTATTTCTTTCCCTCCACACAGTATAAACAGTTATAATAACTATGAGATAAGAGAGCCTCATGATGCTCTTATGATCTAAATCAGCTACAGCATTAAGAATTTGTTGTAAGGTTGCTTGCATAAGGAAGAAGCTTCCATTGGGAAGTAAGGATCTAATAAGGTTCATGGATACAGAGCACTCGAAGAAAAGGTGGGAGCCATATTCAAAAAAATTGTTGCATAGATAGCAGGTAGCTGCAGATCCCAACCCTCTAGACTCCAAGACATCAGAAGTTTTTAGGCCTCCCAGGTTAGTCATCCAATAGAAAATAGCATAATTTAAAGCAAAACCTTTAAACCAAATACCAATGGACCAATCAGCCACAAGAAAGTTCTCAAAAATAGACAATTTACTAAGATAATTAATCAGGAGATTACTCCTGTTCCAAAGAACCATATCCTTCCCAAGTCTTAATGAAATACTTTGAATTGAGTTGTAGAAATCAAAGTTATTCAGTCTAAGGGAGTCTGGGAGCATCCAACTTCTCTAAAAAATAATTTCTTTTAGGAGAGAGGAAGCAGGTTTGTTAAAGAGATGGAAGCAATCAACCCCTAGGATGTCATACAACGATTTCCTATTACACAAGGGGTCATAGTAGAGGGAGAAAGAGTAACCATCCCCTGGGTAGTATCAAATTTTCTCCTTAAATCTAACAACATAAGAGAAAAGTTCCTTTCAAAGGGGGTACATAATAACAAAAGTTTTCAACCATATAGACCCATATTTCTAAAGACACCATTCAGCCAAAAGGGAGGATCGGTTGAGGATTTTCCAGAGGTTTTTAACTTACATAGCAGGTTGAGAGATGATGCCGATAGCACCTGGAAATGTATTTTTAGCCCAAGATATAAGGTGTAATTTTTTAGGCTCACCATTGTGGTAGAAAAATTTAGCAGTGGAAGAAGAGATCTTTTGAATAATCCCCTTTGGAATAACCACAGATCTGAACCAGTAAGCAAGATAGTTGTTGATAGAAGATCTTAGGAGTTGGTACCTGCCCCAAAAAAAAAGGTGTTTACTTTTCTAGCCCCCTATCCAAGCATGTAGTTTATCAAAGAGGGAGGTGAAGTGATTGGTCTTAAGTGCATGGGGAGTCAATGGGAGCCCTAAGTACTTAATGGGGAAGTCTCCCATGTTAATATTGAGTATCTGACAGAGAACCTCAGCCTTCCAAACACCTTAGAGAAGCAGATAACCAATTTATCACTGTTGACCTCAAGCCCCATGTATGAGGAGAGCACATCAAGATTCAGTTTTAGGGATCCAATCGTAATCAGATTAGCTTTTCCCAAAGCCAACAAGTCATATGCAAAAAGTAAATGAGAGACTTTGCATTGCCTTATAGCAATTTTAAGAGGTTAACTTCTTTATCTAAAAGATAGGAGAAGGTGTCCATGACTAGAGTGAACAAAAATGGGGATAAGGGATAGCCCTGCCGTAGACCATTACAGGTGGAGAAAAGGCTTTAATTTCTCCATTAAGCACCACAGAGAAGGGAATGTTTGATATACAAGCATTAATCCAATTTGTAAGAGCAAAGGAAATCCTTTTTATTTCAGTATATGCAGAAGCGGTTGTCGATTTATCATGTCAAATGCCTTTCGGAGATCAAATTTGGCAAGAAACCAATCCTGCTTATTCCGGGAAAACAACTCTTGGCATATCTCATGGGCCAGAACAATATTTTCAGCAATGTACCTATTCTTGATAAATGTCGATTGCATAGAGTGGATGATGCTAGGTAAGACACTTCTAAGATAGTTTGCTAGAACCTTAGCAACCACTTTGTAGAAGGTGTTACATAAAAGATATCGGTCTGAAGTCTGGAAAGGAATTGGAATGCTTGGTTTTGGGAACCAAAGTAATCAGTGTATGCTTGAAGATATTGGGGAGCTTTTGGTTCTTGAAAAAGTAGTGGCAAGCTAAGAGGAATTGTTTACCAATTATGTCCCAGCTATAGATAAAAAATTTTGAGTTGAAACCATCCGGACTCGGGGTCTTATTTTCATTGATATTATGCAAAGCTGAGATGATCTCATGATCTTCAATGATATAGATTAGATTAGAGGACTGTGAAAAGAACAAACATGCTTGCTTTCAATCACATATGCGGTGATAGAGCCAACCATTCCACTTCTTTTTGAAAGAAAACTATTGGAAAGGAAAACCTCTTCTCTGGATGAGTTGTATAGGTTAGGATAAGGTTATGCTTTGTGCTTTTTCATCAAAGATGGTGCTTCCCCAAGCAGCTACAAGTAAGTTCCCCAGTTCAAAGTCACCCCCTCCAGTGCTCAATTCCTTCTTCTAGCCCCCCTCTTGACCTATGGCCTTGGGCCGGAGGTCTACCCTAGGGAGACTACTTCTCTTTTGTTTTTTTTTTCTTCTCTCTTATGAACAATCAATCAATTCCCGCTTCAGACTTCCCTCTCCTCTCCTCCTCTATGGCATTGTTGACCTCATTTTTAGGATGAGCTCTCAACCCCTCCATCTTAGACATAGGACTTCTCTTAGACTTTAAGAGTTCCTTCATCTTACGACACATCTAGTGATTAGGTGGACACTCAACCTAGCCCTAGAGACTTACAAGAGTTAGCCATATGAATAGGTCATGCCTTAGGAGAGTTAGAAAAAATTTGTCTACCCTTAGCATGAACAATTCCTCACCTCCCTTCCTTCAAGTCAAGCCCCAAATCATTCTTATTTGATTTTCTCCAAACTCAAATCAACTCCATGTGATTGAAATCCATGATTGAAACCAAATTCAAAATTTGAAACTCTAAACTCAAAATCTTTTCTAACTCCCTAATTTTCTCTTAACGACTTAGCTTAATTCATGATCTAAACCAATCCAAACTCATGAGATTTTCTCATAATTTATTTATATTCTCATTTATATTCACATATATAAATGAAATATAAATTCAAACCAACCAAACTAAACTCAAAATTCAAAATCAATTCATAAAATTTTTTAAGTCCTTTAAATCCCTTTTAATAGACTTAGCCTAAACCATGATCCAATCACTTCAAATTCTTGAAATTTTCTCATGATCCATTTATATTCTCATTTATATTCACATAAACAATTGAAATATAAATTCAAACAATCAAAACCACTTCAAAAAATCAAACTCAAATCCACTCAAAATCCAACCTAAGCCTTTCAAGTCAAAATCTTGAACGTAGCCAAATCAACTTCAAATCAAGCCAAACTCTTGATTTTCTTTATTATTTAACCAACCCTACAATCATGAATCGAAATCTAAATACAAACTTCAATCACTTAATCAAAATCCAATTCAAAAATCAAACCCCAAATCTATTCATATTCTTCCTTTGAATATGAAAATGACAAATGTATCAAAACAAATTTGACTTCAAACCACTTGCAAATGGATTTATATTTCAATCATAAGTCCATATGCAAGTTCAATCAAACTCAAATCAAGCTTTGACCAAGCCATTTGACCCACTTAAGCTCACTTGACCCAAAGTCACCTAAAGTACCCTTATGAGCCAAATTCTAATCCTAACCAAATTGGAGTGAACCAAACTCACGATGTAAATAATCATCATGGGATGATCAATCAATCAAATTGGGTCAAACCAAGTCAAACCTAAGAGTTGACCAAGTCAACACTTAGCCAAAATGAAACCTAACATAGCCAAAATCCACCATATGCCAAATTGAATGAAACCATTGATCCAAGTTCATTCATGAACTATGTTTGAACTTGACCAAGTCAACATTTGAGCCTAACCTAGCTTACTTGACCCAAGTTGAGACCTAAAAGTCAAAATGTGTCAAAACTTGATCCAAGCCAAATTGATTGAAACCTATGAGTAAAGTTCATTCCAAATTACTTGTTGAACTTGACCAAAGCCTCAATTGGCCAACTAGACCCAACCTAGTGCAATTGACCTTAAACCCAACCTAACCTAAAGGATGTTGAGCCAAATTCAAACTTAACCAAAATTGATTGGAAACAAAGATACCAATCCCCTTCATATGACTAACCAAACCTAATCCTACCCATGAACTAGCTCAAATAGGTCAAATGGGTCAAATTGGTCAACTTGACCCATTTGACTTAAATGAAGTCATATGAGCCAAATTCAAAACTAAACCAAATTGAATCAAACCAAGCAACCAAAATATTTCAAATGGTCATATGAACTTGACCCAACCCTTTGTTAGACCCAATTTGACCAATTGTTCAACTTGACCCAAGTTGACCCATTTTGACCTAAATGGGTCAACGTGAGCCATACCATATCAAATGAACTCCAAATCTAATGAAACTTGGTCGAACCCATTTTCTCAACATACCCAACACATCCAAATAAAAAATTGGACAAATGACCATTCTACCCCTAGTCCATAGAACAAATTTTGGTCAAATCCATGGGGAATTTGGTCAAGCCCTCTTCATATCAACTTGATACCTTTCTAATAGGTCAAGTGGATCCTATGGAGGGTGGTGCACCCAACCCAATGGTTTTGGGTCAACCCAAATGGACTTAAGGCCAAAATCAACCACATAGCTCAAATTGGCCAATTTAAAACTTCCCTTTACTTGATTTGAAGCACATGGGAGATTACTAATCCACTCCTTAGCTCAAATCGACCATGTGCCAACTTTAAATAGCCTAAAAAACCCTTTCCATATGGTCAATTGGATCAAAATGGCAACCATAGCTTTGGCCATCCAATTGCCATAGGGGGAGATATACTCCCACTAATTCAATTCAATTCAAAGATCCTCATTGTCGATTGAGTGCTAAAAAGTGTTAGGAGCCATCAGAGAGCAATCTTAAGCTTCCTAGAGGGATTTAGAAAGAACCATTCTCAATTTTCATCCTTTAAAAATAAGGGAGCTCAACTGATTTCCAAACTTCTTCCACACTACAATCCACTTCAATTCCCTTTGTACACTCCCTCAGGGGACTAAATCGAGCTTGCCTAAGCTCTCCCTCAAGTTCCCAAGGTAAGGAGGAGTTCAATTCAATCAAAGCTGCAAAGGAGATGAGGAGAAGTTAGTCCATAGAGCAATCTACATACCCTCAAGAGCAAATTCTTTCACCACAGCTTCATCTCAACTGGACGAAGCTCCTCTAAGGGAATCGAGCGTCAGTGATCACCTCCGATGAGGTATACCATTTTTTGACAATTAGACTTAAGGACTGTTGGTCTTTTATGAAAGAAAGTGTCATGGCATTAAAATTCTACCATTGGATAGGATTGTCATTAGTGTGTGATGGTGTGTGCAAAATTTTATCCTAATCCGAGCTCAATCGAGCTCAAATCAAGGCTTGGATCATGGACGGTCTCCATTGATCCTCTAGGAAGAACAAGGATAATCCCGATCATCCATCTGTGCATTTTAGATGGACGGCCAAGATTAAATGCATGTTTTATAAATCCTTTTATCCTTTTAAAACCTTGGGATGATTCCTGGCCGTTCGATCCTTGATTGAATGGTGGGTATCAAACTGCATCCCACCACCACATCGCCGTGGTGATGGGACATTTAAGTGAGCCGCTCACAACACGATGCGTGTAAAGCATGCTGACCGCTGTCGCCGTGTGTCGAGCTGTGGGCTAAGGGGATTTAATAAGGTTTTAATTAATTCTAATTAATCCTCTAAGTTTTAAAAATTTATATCTCCCTAAATAAAAATTAAAAAAATATGAGGTAAATTTTTATTGAAAGATAATTCAATCTAGAATATTTTAAAATTAGTTTTAATAGATTTTGAATTATATCTTTCTCTAATTTTAAGTTTTAATGGAAATCTTATTTTGCTAATTTTTCCTTAATTAGTCCTTTTCTTAATCCCAAACTTCTTGGGTATGTTTTAAGGGATGGCCTCTACCTCTCCTAATTTTCTTGGGATTTATTGAAAGCTTAATTGGGGGAAGTACAAATGGATTTCCTAATTACCCTCCTTATGTAATTAAGAATAATTAAGGCTTGGGGCATTCCCTCTTTTTCTTTCCCTAAACCTCCTCTTTCCTTAATTCATTAATTACTTAATTTTTAAAATTCTAAAACCTTTAACTTATACTTTGGGTAGATGCTTTAATTTAAGTTCAATTAAGAAAATCAAAACTCATCTCATATATATGAGGGATGTTTTGAAATTACTTTAGTTAAACTCCTTAGCTTAATTAACCATTAATCATGAGCCAAATTGCATTAGGCCCTTTTCTTCCTAGGTGCATTACAAATTTAAATTCTTTGTAAGGTTTTATGGTAACTCATTAGCATATAATTTCTTGGTTAACTATGCTAAGGTGGTGTAGGTAAGGGTTAATTAACTTGTTTAATTCATACCTTAACCTAACCAAAAATCTTAAATGAATCTAATCATCTAAAAATTAAACAAAAATGTCAAACACATGTGAGAATGGGTTAGGGACAGCAAACTCGACTCATATTTTAAAAATTAAATCAAATTCAAAATCAAACAAAAATCACATTGAATAAACTTTGATTTATTTTAAGCTTTCTTATTTCATAAGATTGTCTTTAGGATTTAATTAAAGTGAATGTATTTATATGCTTTCATTGCTTTAGTGCTTTTCCCAACATGTTAAATATGTGTGTCATGTGGTTTCATACATTCATACTTTTCAAAATTCAAATTTAAAATAAAAATGTTTACTTTATGTCAAATTTGCATGTGTTGGCTAAAGTAATAATATGAGTGACTATTATCCCCATTAAATTCAAATTACTTTCAAAAATATATGAATCGATTATTCAAACTAAAAGTTTGTTACTTATATTTTAATTATAAGCTTGCATGTGAGTAAGATTTAAGGATGTGCTTAGTATAGGTTCCCCTTCTCTTTTCTTTTAGTATAATTTTGAATAGGATTTGGTAAGATGTATGGTTCATCTTAAAAGAACCTTACACTTGTCTAATTCCATATCCTATTCATTCTTATCCTATCATTTAAGAAGGGTGCATATGCTTGCACATATAAATTACATAAACAAAATGAATCAACTAAGACCAACTTTTGCATTCTTTCTTTTCCATTCATTTCTTTTGTACACATATTTTATTTAAGGACCGTGGTATATTAGTCTGCACAACCCCCATATTACAAGTCTTTAAGTATCCCTAAGTAGGTCTTGTACCTTACACCTCTGGCTAACAATGGCACTGTACTCACTTATGCTTTTCTTACTTTCATATGTGCATGTGAAAATTGGATAAGAAATCCCTTTCTACTTAAGAAAAAAATCATGCATCATAAACTTTCAAATTTGCTTAAATGAATTACTTATCATGCATCATAAAGTGTGTTAAACATTCTCATTTGTGTGTATATATATGCTTAGGACTCATTCATATGCATTTATACAAGTTGGGAAAGAAATGAAGTGATGTATGTTCTGTGAATTTGGTTCATTTTATTTAATCTTAAAATACCTTTCTTCTTGAATGAGTTTGTTTAGAGTTCATCTAAACTTAGGATTAATCAAAATACTTAATCAAAACATTCACTAAAATAAAACTAAAACATGAATCCACTATAAAATTTACTTAGGTTAGGGAAGGAAAGAGAAGTTCCCTTCTCTTTCCCTCTCTTTATAACTTAGTAATTAATTGTAGGATTCACTTGAACCAAATCAAAACATGAAATAAAATCAACCCAAAATAATTAATCACTTAAATGAAACCCTCCTCTAAGTTGAACATGCTTCACACTTAGAAAATTCTAACTTAAATCCATAGCTAAGCATACCACACAAACCTCTAAAGCACACACATTAGGCTAAGTCACCACTTCAAGCTTTAGGTTAGGACAGTGCATGGTTTGATGCTTGCTTTTTTTTTATGATATATATTTTAGACTGGATATTAGGATGTATGTACGTAGAAGGAATGCTAGGATGATCTTAGTCTAACCATTATTTTTTGCAAGAGATTATGCTTAAGGGGAGCTGTAATAAATAAAAATATAAATATTTTTGATATGCAAGTACTTATACCCCTAAGCATAATCCAATAGGCCAAGTGGACTTAGTAACCCATGTGTGGAGTGATAAGTCCAATATACATTCTTGGGATTTGGTAATTTTTTTAGCTAACCTTTGTTTTGTAGGTGTTAGTTAGATTTACTTTTCCTATTTCATGTAAATTTTTTAATTAAGATTTTGGAATGATTGTTACGGGGATTAGAATGAACACTGGTCATAAGATCTCATCTTATGTACCATGTGAAGCCTTGGAGCATCCAGCTTCCACCTATCCAAGAGATGGAACAAAACAAGAAAGAACAAAAGAAGAAGAAAGAGGCAAAGAAGAATTAAGAAATGAAGCTTGAAGACCCCCATAACAATGAATTTATTGCTTAATTGTATTTAATTCATTTGTATAAAGGTATAAAGGCCACCCAATTTTTTTTTTGGGTTTATGGAGGTACCAACGCCTCTCTTATTTTTTTTTGATTTGCTTTATAAAGTGATTGATGATTTGTTTAGCATGTGCATTAAGTGGCATCTTTTTCCTAGTTTTTTTCTTGCTTTATGTATGGCCTGGATGTGGATTAGGCTCATAAGAAAAAAATAAATCTTTTACCAAACTTAATAACTCAAAATTAAAAATAAAGAACTCATAACCTCACCTGCTTAGGTTTAAAATCAAGATAAAAGAATTAGCAACCCCTTAGCTAGATGAGTATTTATTTTATAATATCATGCACAAATGCATCTTTTTTTCACTCTTGATTAGAGGGTTTCCACCTTTGCTGGAGAAACTTAGCTTGTCCTTTGAGAGCTATGGTGAAAACACACCTCCTCCCTTCTCGCTGGTTTTATCCAGTAACTTTATTTCTCATGCATTAGGCATATGAATCCTATTTGCTTGAGTCAAAATAATTGTCCAAAAAATAAAAATAAAATGAAATTTGAATTGCATTAGATTTAAGTCATTTAAAGCATGCTCTTACATGATCTAGTCTCTTTAGGGAGTGAGTTTAAGGACTTAATATCTTTCTAAATAAATAATAGCCTAGCTATATTGCATAAGCATAAGACCTACCTACATGAATTTAAAATCTTAGGAGGAGGGCCACCCCCAGGCAGTTGTAAGTCCAAGCAGTCAGGTGATTTATCTTCTCTTATGGAGGCAAACCAAATACCCATTTTTCACCTTAGATTTAGGTTGTGCTTTCGGCCCTTGCCAAAGTTCTCTAGATTTAGGTTCTGAGATTGCTTCTCTCCTTTGTGGCCATAAGTATAATTCCTCACCTCTTAGGCATTTCCATAGTCTTGCATTGTGGAATCAAAAGTCCTAAATTTCTAATAAAAAATGGAGCTCAAACAAATTAAATCAATTTCAAAAATGTAAAGCCCAACCATAGGATAGTTTGAGATGCTCGCTAGGTTTCCTAGCACTGTGGGAAACTTCTACTTATCTTTCCTTTGGCTTCAAACATAACTCCCTCTCTTTGATCAATCTCATTTGATCTTCAAAAATGAACTAATCGATTGATAGCCCTCTTCTATTTAAATCTTTGAAGATAATAATCATTTACCTTAATCGAGAGTATTCATAAGGGATCTCATCCCTTATGATGTAATTAACTATGAGGGCTTGCCCCAATAGGGAACTTATTGAACCTAGTTTAAAATAAACCCTGCTTTACTTTTTCATGTAAATTAGAGAAAGAATCTCTGGTACAATGTAGACCCATTGTCCTTAGGAGTCCTTATTGAGATGATTAGGTCCATTAAAGGGTAGTGACTTCTATCTCCTAAGATAGTACACTATTCCTTGATGATGTACCCGATCACCTGAATAAGTACATCTGTGGATCTACGTGGCATCCCAAAAAAATAAATTTTTATATTATTGCCTTCTTCACCCCAAAGATTGAAGGCGACCATCTATAAAAAATTTTCTTAACCAACAGGCACCTGCTTTTGTGCTAGGGCTCCCTCCAAGAGGGTCAGATCATCTTCTTACATTTAACCAAAGATTTCCTCCCCCTAAGATTTGCAATTGGAAAGACCTTCTTTTCACTCATAATGAGAAAAGTAAACCTTTCACTCTCTCAGTCATCCCTTCCGAATCTAATGAGATCAAATTCACTGAAGAAGAGTTATGTGAAGGAAAAAGAGAGTGGCAACTATCTCTAGTCGGTCATGCCATTGGAAAAAGACCCTTCTATGGCTCCATACTAGTAGCAATTATGAAGAAGTGGAAATTTAAGGGAAGCCTTGAATTGTTAACCTTTAAGGATGATTTTTTTTTTCTTAAATTCTCCGGTCAAGAAGATTATGACCTTGTCTGGGATAATGGACCTTGCTTCCTTAATAGCCAGCCTTTTATCTTCCAGAAGTGGACTTATAATTTTAGGCCAACCAAAAAGAACTTCTCAAAGATCCCTTTATGGATTAAATTGCCAAACTTCCCTCTATGCTGCTGGAATGAAACTGCTCTCTCTAGGGTGGCTAGTTAGGAGGGCATCCCTTTAGCAGTTGATAATTTGACAGCTTTAAAATCTCATATTACCTTTGTGAGAGTTTGTGTTCAGGTCAAACCATCTTCTCCCTTCCTTGAATCTATTTCAATAAATCTGAATGGTTTTAAATTTCAACAAGACATAATTTATGATTGGAAGCCCAAGACTTTCCAAAAATGCCTCTCATTCTCGCATGATGATCATTCTTGCCCTCTTAATCCTCATAAAGCCCTGGTCTCCAGAGGCTGTAGTCAAAGCTGAAATCCCATCCCCCGCTGCAACCCTCCACAAAACACGAACCTTGAAGCTCTCACTACTCTTATTCCTTCCCCTACTCATATTCCTCCTCAGTCTACTATGAACCAGGTGACCCACTCTTTAGCACAAGACTCTTGACTTCAGAGATTGCGTTCAAGATTGTGGACTTATCGAGCTCCTTAGCACAGGACTTTTCTTCGCTTGGTCCAATCAACAAGCTCAAAACCCTATATATTCAAGGATAGATAGAGTCTTATGCAATATGAAGTGGTTGGACTGTTTCACTCTTTCTTCCTATAAAGTTGTTCTACCTCTTTCCTTGGATTACTCACCCCTTATCACTACCCTTAACCATCAAGTTACAAACTACCATAGGTTTATGTTTAAAAACTACTAGACCACCCAACCCCTTTTTGAGCAAGTCATAAGAAAGACTTGGAGCAAATTTTACTTGGGTGATCCTCTATTTTTATTCTCCAAAAAACTCAAAAATGTTAGAGAAGTCATGAAAAAGCAAAAATTGAGCATCAACTCCCTCAGTCATCAAATTTTCTTGCTTAAGAAGGACCAATCTTTCCTCCTTCAAGAGATTGATAAGGACCCACATAATACTATCTTTTCCTGCAATGCAAAGGATTTAAATGGGAGATATGCTGAATTGATTAATATGGAGCACCAATGGTTGAAGCAAAGAGCTAAAGCTCACTAGCTGACTAAATCTGATGATGATTTGAAATTTTTATACCTCTCTAACAAAGAGAGAAAAAGTTCCAACCTCATTCGTGAATTACACACCCCTCATGGAGTTTTTTCATATTCCAATGGTATTACAAATGAAATATGTACATTCTATACATCTCTCTTCAATAAAGGTAGCTCTAATACTTTGAATATCCATGACACTCCTGTTGGCACTATGATTCATGCTGAGAAGTTGAAGACTTCTCTCTTCCACAGCTTCTTTTGTTTGGTTCCTATGGACAGAAAGGTTAAAGAGAGCGTTCAGCCATCCTTCATGCACTAATAGACTCGTTTGGATTACATGAAAATGGTTATGAAGCAGTTGAAAGAGTTTTGACTCCATATGTAAAGATGTGATTCGTCTTTGAATTTGGAACTATTATGCTTATTCTGTAATGCCTACTTATTTGAAATCTTTTTTTTACTATTTTTATTTCTTAGATTATTTAACAATGATTTATTTTATGTATTTTTATGTGATTTTTACAATTTCTTTTTAATAAAATACTATACTTTTTTAAAACACTCAAAATAATTACTTTTGGCAAAAAATTTTAAATAAGTACATTTTAAATCGTAATTAACAAATTAAGTATGTTTAAAAAAATTTAGTTTTAGGTATAGTCACCACTTTAACAAGCAACTAGGTTGCCACATCGAATCCGACGTGGCATTACTGCTCCCCATTTTAAGGTTTAGAGTCAGTCGCCCGTTTAAGGGGTGACTAGCTCTTTAACTCCTAGAGCTAGCCTCCCATTAAATAGGTGACTAGCCTATAAATATTTTTTTTAAAAAAATTAATCTACTATGGATGCTATACATTTGTTAGGAGGTTCGATGGAGAAGTATAGGCAAAGTAAGAAGGATCTACATATCATATTTGTTGATTTAGAGTAAGCACATGATAAAATTCTAAGAGAAGTACTTTGGAGAGTTTAGAAATGAAGGGAGTTAATATTGCTTGTATTCAAGTCATTAAGGATATATATGCTAGAGTTGTTACTTGTGTCCAAACACAAGGAGGATTGAAAAAATATTTTCCTATCTCAGTTGGCTTACATGCAAGATCAGCTTTAAGCTTCTATCTTTTTTCTTTAGTTATGGATGTTCTTAGTAGGTATTTACAAGAAGATGTACCTTGGTGTATGCTTTTTGCTCATGATATTCTTCTTGTTGATAAGACTAAAGAGGGAGTCCATTGGGAGAATAAGTCATTAAAAAGATTGAGTGATTCAGATATATAGGCTCTATTGTTCAAAATGATGATGAAAAAAATGGAGATGTTATTAGTTGAATTCAGGTTGGATGGTTGAAGTTGAGAATGCATTTGGCCTGTTGTGTGGTAGAAAAGTACCTCTTAAACTTAATAAGACACAATAGATAAAAAAAAAAGATTTATCTAGCCCACCACACATAGTGGGATAAAAGCATAAATATGAAACAATCTGATAAGTGATACATATAGTAAAAAACACAACAATATGATAGTCCAAAAAATGAAACATATGTAACAGATAGTAGAAAAATAAATACATGTACTCTAGACACGTAAATAACATTATTTTGAACAACTATCGCATCTGTTATTTGCATGGAATCGCACCACTCCTACGTGTATACTGATCTGATGTGTGTGATGGATGATCATGCAGCTGATGGTGTCCCTCCAATGCATGTTCTCCATGAACATGTGGTATATCATCATGTAGTGTATGCATGGGATAGTCTTATGATGGGATGAAAGGCAAATGAGACTGAGAAGACATTGTTATCTGTTGGTCCATCAAAACTAACATCGTTGTCCCATTCCCTCATCATTTGACAAATACGAACATAATCATTATTAGAAAGTTTTTTACTTTCAACTTCAATATTCCTAAATGAATTAGTCTTTAAGAGATCATGACTGCTAACATAATCAGCTGTAGTTTGTAACCCAGGTGAACAATAATCATCACTACCATGGTGCTCTGATTCACTACTTGAGTCACTATTCATGGTCTTGTACTCATCATCAAGTGTAGTACTCTGTGGTGCATCTGATTTATCTTAATGATATACAACATCATCTGTGGGTCTGTAATTTCATTGTACATGTAAGTAGCAGAGTTATTGCATATTACAGAAAATTAAAAACAAAGGTAGGTTATGTTATATAAGATATTACTGAGGATTTAATTCATTGAAGCTCCTTTGGTTCATTAAGGTGGCAGATGAGATGAAATCCTACGTAAGGTTTGACGGGATATCTATTGGCCTCAAGAAAGAATCAGCTGATGTAGATGCAATATTAACATTTTTTGCTTCCACATATAGATCCAATGTCTAGCAAGAAGCTTCGTCCAGTATAACTTACAAATTTTATCATCAAAAATGACTGATGATATAATCCGTTCCACACAGGATAACGACCTGACAAACTAACTGTGTGATGCTCTAAATCAATGTGTAGTGATCTCAAAAATTTTTATTTCAAATCTAATAAAGTGTTGTGCCGTTGAACTTTAATTGGATGGTTTCGACCACCAACATAAGTTGGAATAAATTGATCATCAACACTTAGTTCTCCACCATAGAATAACTTCAACGAGACAAACTCTCGACTCATTTTTGACAAGATGAGTGATACTAAATAAAGAGTTAAAATACAATCAATTATAATAGGATTTAGTAAATTTGGAAATAAATTGCACAAGCGGCTTTAAATGTATTACTCAAAGTAACAGACTTAACTTGGCCAAGTATAGCATTTCTTTGGAGTTAAATAAAGTAAATTGAAATGAAATCATACACTAAATCCCATAAATTCATCTGCCAATTGGAATTAGTGAATTCTCATTTAAGCATGCAAAATTAGCTTTACTGCATTACACAAGGTATGAGATTTAACTCAACCAACACTCCGATTACATTGGATTTAAGTTAAATCTATCTCAAATCCTAGTCCCACTTAGGTAACCACGCTACTACTCTTCTAAATCCCACAGACCAACTTGCCAATAGGATTTTCCCTAAGCTAATCTAACAATGTGTAAGGCCCTTCAGTGGATTACACAAAGCAGCTAACTAAATAAGCTTAATAATACTATTTGACTGGCATTAACTTAAATCTACTCAATTAACAACTTAAATTTAACTCAATCAATAACTGAAATCCAAGCCTAATTCTACCAATCAAGCCTAATTCCACCAAATCAAGCTTAATAATACAGTTTGACTCGTATTAGCCTAATTCTAACTCAATAAATAATTACACATGAAAATAGTAGCGATTTATCAGCCACGTAGGAAGACTAGCGTCAATATGCGCTACAAATAAGGAATAGAGTCACTGAAACTTCACTATAAGGAATAGAGCCACTGAAAGCTTCGTCGGAAGCTATTGTTCACCTTCCATGGGTTGTCGGATGAAGGGGGAGGTTTCCAGATGTGAGAGAGGCCACTATCCGCCAAGGAGGTCACGATTGGACGCATGAGGAGCGGCTGTCGGCCAGAGGGAAGGATGTTATCGCAGTTGGATGCATGGGGAGAGGCTATCGATCAGAGGGAAGGCTGATGTCGGTGTTGGGGGCACACTTGAATGGACGAAGATGCTCGGGGTAGCTCACAGGGGCTGCTGTCGAGGTTAGGACTGGACACACAAAATGAAAATGGGATTGTTGGCCCCATTTTCATAACCTAAGCTAGTCGTCCGTTTAACGGACAACTAGCTCTAGGACACCACGCAGATCCGAGGATGTACTTATTAAGGTGATCATGTATGACATTAAAGAACCGTGTACTATCTCAAGTGATAGAATTCACTATCATATAATGGACCTAATCACCTAATAAGGACCCCTAAGGCATGATGGGTCTTCGAATATACCAGAAATTTTTCCTCTACTTTACATGGAAAAGTAAAGCAAGATTTATTTAAATCAGGTTTGTTAAATTCCCTATGGAGGTAAGCCTCCATAGTTAATTACATATTAAGGAAAATGAATCCCTTAAAAATACTCTCGATTAAAGTAGGCGATTGTTGTCTCCAAAGAATTCAAAGATGGGATTATCAACAAATTGGTTATATTTTAGAAAATCAAGTGGGAGAGATCAAAAGGGGAGAGTTATTATCAAAACCATAAGAGATGAGTAAGGAGTGCCCATGATACTAGGAAATCTGGTAAGCACTCTAATCTATCCTATGGTTGGGCTTTATATATTTGAAATTGAGAAGATTCATTTATTCGAGTTGAAATTTTATTTAGAAATCTAGGACTTATAATTTCATAATACAAGATTGTGGAAATGTCTAAGAGGTGAGGATTTATGCTTGTAGCCCACAAAGAGAAATAGCAACATCAGATCCTAAACCTAGGGAGCTTTGGCGAGGACTAAAGCATAACTTAAATTTAAGGCAAAAGTGAGTATATGGTTTACCTCTACAAGAGAGGGTAAGCCACCTAATTGCTGGACTTATTACCATATGGAGTGGTAGCTAGCTAACTCCTCATATGCTTTAAATCCATGTGGGCAAGTGATATGCTTTGCAAGATGGTTTAAATTGATATTTATTTAAAAGAGAAACTAAGTCCTTAAACCCAGTCCATAAGAGACTATATCATAAAGGACATGAATAATATTTTATTTGATTTTTGGACTTCTTATTTTAACACGGGCCATGGGATTTTGTATTCCTAAATACATGAGAAATTAATTATGGGCCAAATCAAAGAAAAAGAGGTGTTTTTCCATCAAAGGCTCTTACAGGTTAGCCTTTATTCTCTAGCACAAATGGAAGCACTCTCTCAGCAAGAGTGAAAGAATATGACATGCATGATATTATACATACAATTAGTAAGGGGTTGCTAAATATTTTTTACTATCTTGATTTAATTCCTAGGCTTTTATGTGAAGTTATGAGTTATTTTAAAATTTTAGTTATGAGTTGTTAGTGGGATAGAAAATTTATTTTTATCCTAAGAGCCTAATCATATCCAGGCCACACAGTAATCATCAATCATAAAGAAACTATGAAAATAAATGTTATTTCTAATACGTAAGCTAAACAAAACATCAAACAATTTTATAAAGCTATCGTAAAAGAATAAAAGGCCGATACGGTCGGGTACCGTCTTACAACTCGAAAAGAAATGTGGGTAGCCAAGCTCTACCCTTATACATCTATGTATAATGAAAAAATAATTACAATTATAAAATGATAAATGTTATGGGGGTCTTCATTTTTCATCCTCCATTCTCCACTCTTCATCTTTCATTTCTTCATTTTTGATTTGCTCCATTTCTTTCTTTCTTTTGGCTTGATTGGGATGTTGTTTGCTCTAAAGGTATGACATGGTGTATAAGACTTGATCTTATAACCAATGTTCATCCTAATCCCCCATAACACTTATCGTAATCCTTATGTAAAAAATTATATTAAAAGAGAAAGAAAGTAAATCTAGCTACACCTATAAAATAAGTGTTAGCTAAACACATCATACAATTCAAGTAGTTATATGAATAATTTGAACTTAGCACCCTACACATGGGTAACCAAGTCCACCTTATCCTATTTGGGCTATGCTAGCATAATAAAAAGTATTTATATTTTTATCACAGTAGCCCCTTAAGCATGACCCCTTGCACAAAACATGATTAGACTAATATTGGCCTAACATTAAGACTATGCGCATACACCCTAACATTCAGTTTAAAATAATACACCACAAAACTAAACATATATCAAATCATGCACCGTCCTAACATAAATCTAGAAATGGTGACTTAATCTAATGTGCATGTGTTCAGGCTTATGTGCTATGTCCTAACTAGGCTTTAGAGTTATGATTTGCTAAGTATGAGGGATTTAATTTATAAAGGGTTGATTTCTCTTTAAGTGATTTAATTGATTTGAAGATTTTACTTAATATTTTCTTTTGTTTCATGTAGCCTACACTTAACAACTAAGTATTATAAAGAGAAGAGAGAGAGATAATCTCTCTTTTATCCCTACCTTAAGTCATTTCTAAGATAAGTTAATTAATGAATTTTCTTTAGGGAATGATTTACTATGTGTTTTAATTAACCCTTAGGTTCAGGTTCATTCTAAACAACCCTATTCAATAAGAATGACATCTTAAGATTAATTAGAATGGATTACTATCACATAACACACATTCATTCATTTCTTTTCATCATGCATATGAATAATCCTAAGCATACCTATACATGCAATATAAATCTTAACACACTTTGATGATGAATGCAAAGAACTGTATTTGGAGATTTAAATATTTCATTTTTTTATTGAGTTATGAAAGCATGTCTTTATTATATAGAAAAGAGATATTTTTCATTCATTAACTAAATACACATTCACATGTATAAAAGTTTTAAGTGAGTATGCCACCATTATTTTCTACACCAAGGGCATAAGGTACAAGACCTACTTAAGGCTACTTAAAACCTTACAGCCCCTGAATGTCTAAACTAATATATAACTTTTCTTAGATACATATAAATGTATAAATAATTATAAGGATAGAAAAATCCATGTAAAAGGTTATACTTGGTTTATTTAATTTATGATTCTTTATTCATTGGCTACATTATATATGCATATGTATAAGAGTTTTAAGTGAGTATGGCGCCATTGTTTTCTATACCAGGGATGTAAGGTACAAAACCTACTTAAGGCTACTTAAAGCCTCGCAGCCCGGGATTTCCAAACTATTATACCACTTTTCTTAAATACATATGAATGTAAAAAAAGAACCACATCAATAGAGAATCATGCAAGAAATTATGTTTGATTTGATTATGTAATTTACATATGTGATATGAAATTCCTCCAAAGTCCTAACATGAAGATGCATAGGAATATATTTTAGGCAAATGTTGTGTTCTTTTCAAATGAACTATACACTTGTAAATCCTATGTGAATCGATGTAGAATAAGAAAAGAGAACTTCATATTTCATATCTTATATTGTTATCACATGCAAGCTTATAGATATTTGTAATTAACATCACTTCATTTATAATAATTGATTTATAGGTTTTTGAAAATATCTTTTTGATTTAATAGTGATAATAGCCACTCATATTTTTAATTTAAGTCAATACATGCAATTTGACATAAAAGAAAACATTTCATTTAATTAATTTTAAAAGAAATGAATGCATGATTTCATATGGCAAGTAATATTTAGCATGATTGGAAAGAAATAAAGGAATGTAAGCACAAGATTTCATTCGCCCCAATTAAATCCTAAGGATAATCATATTAAATAAAGCTATTCAAAATAAACCAAAATTCTCTAAAGACATTTTTAACTTTGAGTTTGATTTGATTTAGGAAATATGATAGAGATTTGCAAATCCTAGCCTAATTCCCCATGTGTGAATTAATTTGGTTTAATGAAGAATATTTAAGTTGATTTTATGTTTTAATTAAGTTAAGGTATAAATTAAGTGAATTAATTAACCCTTACATATATCAGCTTAAGTTAATTAACTAATTAATGATAAGCCAATATGATATGCAACCATAGGAACAGTAAATTTGCAGTGCCCCTAAGAAATGAAAGGGGCCTAATGCAAATGGCATATGATTAATAGTTAATTAAGCTTAGGGGAACTCACTTAATTACTTTTATGATTTTCTCACACATATGAGCCTACCATAATTTCATTATCTCTCACCTTGGGTTATTAAACACCCAAGGAGCTACCCAAGATCAATTAAAGGTTGCTTAGGTGTGGATGAATTGATTCTTAATTTTAATTTTATTAAGCCTTTATTTAATTGATTAAACACTTTGCTTATGTTTTAATTTGAATGATGACATTAACTCATGGGAAAAGTTCAAGGGCAAGGTTGCAATCCTAATTCCTAAATCATTTAAACATCCAAATGGATTTTAATTTCCTTATTTTGAAGATTAATCACTTAATTAATCAATTAATCATTTCATTAACCATTGATTAATTTGATTTTTAAAGGTAAAGAAAACTTAGGAAAAAAATTAGGAAAAGTCTCCCCAATCACATCCCATAAGTTATCTTACAATTAAAGAGAGGTGATTATGTTTAAATGATTAATCAAGTTACTATTCAATCATTAATTATGATTAATTGGATTAAGAGAGTGATTAGGGCTTAATCAAGTGATTTTCCTAATTAAACAATCAATAAAATCCTAAAAAAATAGGAGAGGCAGAGGTCATACCCCTAAACATCCACAAAAAATTTGAGATTAATTGAGAGCTTAATTAAGGTATAATTAAGCTAATTAAATTTTTAATAAAACCCTAATTAAGCTAAGATCACTACTCAAAATTAATTAATGATAATTTTCCTAGATTCTACTATGAAATATCTTCAAAATGAGCCTAAGTTTGTTTTTTCTTTTTTGGATTTTTCTATAATTCGTTATGATTTTAGGAAGTTTAAGGATTAAAAACTAATTAATTAGCCCTTATTAAAGCCTTAATCCCGTCAGGCCATGTGGAGGCTGATGCGGCGCACTTTCCACATGGTGTGATGGGATTGGCTATTTAAGTAGCCACATCCATGCGCTAACTCAGCCGGCGATAGATGCACTTTCTCTGTGGACCATTCGATCTAAGATCGGACGGCCATGATTTGATCCATGGTTTAGGAAAGGATTCGAAGGCTCTACCACGGGATTTGATCAGAGCCGTTCATCCTAATCACATGAGATGGATGGCTCATGATCTATCCCGTTTGTGAACAACGAAAGACAGATGTCATCCGTCTTCCCTCATTCAATCTGAGTTCACCCAAGCTCATATTGTCTCCAAATTCTTCCCACACATTCGGGGAAGGGAGACTCACACATCCAACTATCAATTTTCTATGAAATTTGAATTTACTTCATAAAGGACCAACCCACTTTTTCATACAAGACTCAGTTTGTAAAATTACCTCACCGGAGCTAATGTCTGGCAATGCAACGTCGGAGATAGCTTCACCAAGTTGAGGTGAGGCTCGGTTGAAGAGCTTTGAGCTTAATTTGGTGTGGAAGGCTCGGTTGACTAATCCATGCATGCAATGGGATTGGCTCAGATTGAACTCACTCCTCGCATGGCTTGGAAGCATGGGAATTGGTTTAGTTGGCTTTGATAGGGTATGGTGATGGTGTGGTTAAGAGGAATTAAAATTTGATTGTGAAATGAAGGAGTATTGCTCGAGATTGGGATGCCATGTTTCAGCTTTATTCAGGAATGGGCAATGCCGATTGAAGAGGGCTTGGGGATCCTTGGAAACACTCTGAGAGGCTTTAAAATTGACTTAAGAGGGTTCACGATGCAAGTGAGTCCAAAATCGTGCTCAAATTGAGGGGGTATACCCCTCAATTTCCCATCATGGATGAATGACATCATGTGCATGATTTGCACTGGCTCACCACCATCCGGCCACCGGACTTGTCTCCATCAACTGTGCAAGGATGCAAAGGTTTGGATCTAATGGGTGCTCAATTTCAGTTGGAGGTGAGTCAACTCACCTCCCAAAGGTCCTGGCGACCTAAGGTTGGCTGGTGGGGAGAAGGTTCCATGGAGTGCTAATGAGCTTCCATAGGGATGGGAAAGTTGACTTTAGCTTGGATCCAATAGTTTTAAGGTTTAAATCCTTTGGTTTGATGGCTAATCCCCTTGGTGGGGCCCACTTGTCTTTTAGGGAGGTCTTAGGCAGACCTAGGGTGAGTTTAAGTTGAATTAGGTGAGCCCATAAGATCCCTTAAGTTGGATTTGAGTGGTTTGGCTTGGATTGGTCAAATGGGTTTCATTTGGGCTAGGTTGGGTTGGGTTGACCAATTGGTCAAATTGGGTCAAACCAAGGCTTAGGTTAGGTTTATATGATGATTTGAGATGTTTTGGTTCAATTAATTTGGATCGATTTGGCCTAGGTTTGGATTTGATTAATTTGATCAAATTAGGTTAGGTTAGGTGTTGAGTTAAGTTCAATTGGTTGATTAAATATGATTGTAGGCATTGGTGTGATTTAATTTGGAATAAATTTGAATTTTGGTCAATTTGACCTTTTAGGTCAATTTGAGCTAGGTTGGGTCAAGTTAACCAATTGGTCAACTTGAAGCTCAATCATGGCTTTAGTCAAGTTCAATAAGTGATTAGGATTGAACTTGAGTCATTGGTTGCAATCAACTTGGGTTAAATCATGATTTGACCCATTTTAACTTTTTAGGCCAATTTGGGTCAACTTAGGTCAAGTGGCAAATTAGGCTTGGTTTGGCTCAATTGATGATTTGGTCATAATCAATCATTGATTATGAATAAGTTTGAGTCAATGGTTTCAATCAATTTGGCATATGGTAGACTATGGCTAGTTTGAGTTAAATTTGGGCTAAATGTTGACTTGGTCAAAGGCTATGTTTGACTTGGTTTGACCCAATTCAATGCAATTGATCACCTCATGATGATTGTTGATCATGATTGAGATTTAGATATGCTTAGTTCAATTCAATTTGGGTTGGATTAGAACTTGGCTCAAAAAGGTCCTTAGGTCACTTTGGGTTAAGTGAGCCTAAATGGGTCAATTGGCTTGATCAAACTTTGATTCAAGTTTAATTGAACCCACTTATGAGCATAGGATTGAAATGTGAATCCAATTGCAATTAGTTTAGAGCTAAACGGGTTTTGGTTCATATGATAATTTCAAGTCAAAAGGGTTAATTTGGGCTTGATTTGGATTGACTTGGATTTGGTCTGATATTGGTGGTTTATGTTTATATTTAGATTAATGGTTGAAGGAATGATTGAATTATAAAAAAATTCATGAGTTTTGAGTTGATTTTGGCTCCATTTAGCCAAGTTCAAAAGTTTGACTAAAAGGGATAAAATTGGGAATTTGATTTGATTTGAGATTGGTTTTGGTCATTTGAATTTATATTTTATTTATATTTATGAATATAAATGAAGATATAAATGAGTTATGAGAAAATCACTTTAGTTTGGAGTGATTTAGAAACAAATTTGATTAATCTTGGTGATGGATTTCAATCATTGGATAGTTTGATTTGATTTTGGGATTTTGAATTTAAATTTGAGGTTTGGGTTTGAACGAGGGAAGCAAGGATTGGGTTTGGGCTATAAGGTAGGCAAATGTTCCTAAATCCTTAAGGCACGACCTAATCTTATGGCTAACTCTTATAAGTCTCTAGGGTTAGGTTAAGTGTTCACCTAATTACTAGAAGTGTCTTAAGACCAAGGAACTCTTAATGTCTATGAGAGTCCTAGACCTATAATGAGGAGGTTGAGAGCTCACTCCAAAAGTGAGGTCAATAAAGGGCGCCCAATAGGTGTGGTGTGACTGACAAGGCACACCGCATGTATTGGTGTTGACCGAGATGATCAATAACATCTGAAGGATTGCAAACACTAACAAAAATGATCTACTCCTAAACTCGAAGTGTAGAAGGAATCAAGATCTTAATGCAATGCAACTCCACTCCTGTCAAAGGCATAAGGGGGGAAGAAGGGATCAAGCATGTGAACTTTCCACTAGGGAAGCTAGTTCAAGTTAGCCACTAAGGTTAAGGGGTTTGGATTTGAATGCAAGGTATGATTTGGGTAGAGTATCCGCTGGGGATTAGGATGTATAACCCATCGAGGATAGATGCATGAACCTTCCACTAGGGAAGCAGGTTCAGGTTATCCAATAGGGATAAAGAGGGTTTGAATTTCTTTTGAGGGTGCACTTGCTGGGGAATGCAAGTTTGAATCGGGTTTAATTGACTCCTCTGGGGAAGTCGGGATGATTGATGTCTCACTAGGGAGAAATTGATTGATTGTTTGTTTAAGTTTTGGATTTCGAGATGGACACTGTCGGTTTGCGATGGATCGCACTGAGAAGAGGCTATGTCGACATTGGCCTATCTCAGATTTATCAATCTAAAGGGGTAGTCCACTGGCCACTTGGTAGAACTATCTGACCTAAGGGGTTGCCCTTTGATGTATAATGGCTATGCTAAGGAGAAATTATAGTATATTTACATCTCCAAAAGTAAGGGACAACTGTTGGGGATCTGTTGGACACAACAAATTGAACCCGACCTAGGGCAACCACTGAATGAATGCCTCTAAGAGACTTATATCAACTCGGAAGTAATCAAGATAATGTCATTTGATTGAATCACATTTATTTTAATTTCATTTATTTAATTTAATGGATCGTGTCAGTTTGCGATGGATCCACTAAGAAGGGGCTAATATCAGCCTAGACTTGTCTTAGATTTACGAATCCAAAGGGATAGTCTACCGGTCGTGGGATAATTAACCAACCAAAAGGGTGACTTTCAGTTTGCTATGGTCAAGTTAGGAAGAAAGCGTGGGGACTCACATCTTTCTAAACAAGGAACCATTGGGGTGATCTATCACTTGTGCAATAAATCAGACCCTTCCTAAGGCTTCCCGTCGGTTTGCAATAGTCGTGCTAGAAAGAATGCGTAATAGACTTATATCTTTCAAAGTAAAAATGATCGTCAGGGTGACTCATTGGTGGGATAATAAGTTGAACCCATCCTAAGGGCAACTACTGAGACAGTGCCGACCCGAGGACTTATCTCAGCTCAAAGTAGTTAGAAAATTCTTATAGGGAGTTTTGTAGACACTGCCTTAAAGATAAGATGCTTGCATGGGAAAGGGCCTGTTAGGGGCTTGAATTCCTAATCCACAAGTAAAGATATATTTTATTTATTTTATATCTGAGTGGACCATGTTGGTTTACGAGAGATCATACTGAGAAGAAGCTTATATCAGCATAGTCCTATCTTAGACTTACTAGACCAAGGGAGAATCTGCACATCCGCTGAACAAATTCTCTGATTATAAAGGTGGCTACTAGAATATGAGGACTGTCCAGACTAAGAGTAACTAGGGTAGTGTCTAAATGGGGTCGCTAAGAACGTGATCCAAATATAGTGCCCATAGGGGAGGTGCCACTGGGGGCATTATCCAAAACCTTATAAAAGAAATCCTGTAGGTATTCGATGGCCAACTCAAGGAGAAAGTGTGGGACTCACATCTGCCAAGAGTGGTGTATTCACCGGGTGGGTTTTTGTAGCATGATGATAACCAAACAACCTAAGGTGCCCATCGGTTTATGATAATCAACCTAAAAATAAGGCGTGTAGACTTACATCTCTCCAATGTGGAACTGATCACCAGAATAATCTGTCTCTGGCTTGACAGGGGCTATCTAACATAGGGAAACTACTAAGCGAGGAGTCCTGTGTAAGGACTAAACCCATGCTCAAAGTAGTCAAGAGGAAAGGAGCCTCAGGGGGACTTATCCTAAACCTTAAATATACTCGACCTAGTTAGTGTTTGATGGCTAGTTCAAGAAGAAAGCATGTTGGTTTACATCCTTTTAAATGAAGTCAACATAGGGTAGTTGACCAGCTGTGTAGTAAGACCTACCAAACTAACAAGGCGCTTGTTAGTTTGTAGTGATTAAGTTAGAAAGAAAGTACGGGGACTCACATCCGCCAGACAAATGACCACTAGAGTGACATACTGGCAAGGTAATATATCAGCCTGACTTAGAGCCGCTATTGAGTGAGTGCCACAGGGGACTTGCTCTCACATCAAAATAGCCTGAGATAAAAGATATGTGTTTGTTTGTATTGTGAGAGAAGGAATAGGATGTCGCTTGGGTTCTCTTACACCTTCCCTAAAAACATAAAAATGTTACTCCACCAAGAAAGGATGTTGTTTGGGTTCTCTTACACCTAACTTAGTCATACTAGTCGAAGTAGAATATCTTTTGGATTCTCTTACACCTATCCTAGTAGCACTAGAGGATTGAATGTAGTTTGTGTTTGTATTGTGGAGGGATAGAATGTTGCTTGGGTTCTCTTACACCTGCCCGAAACACATCATGGTAGATTCGCAAGCAAAAGATGTTTCTAACACATAAGAGGTGGAATTTGATATGAAAAAAGTTTTATTGATGATTATTTTCAAACAAGATTTATGGATAATATTTTTTTAGGTAGAGCCCATTGATTAGAAGCATAGGGCACTCTCCCTTATAGTTTATAAGTTGATAAGATCCTCCTTGGTAGGCCTTCTCTATGGCAAAAGGGCCTTCCCAAGTGGGTTCAAACTTGCTTCCCATCTTTCGATGGGAAATAATTAGTCTCCTTAGATCTAAAACAAGCTCTCCTACTTGAAAAGCTCTAGAACGAACCAACTTATTTTGAGCTTGAATCATTTTAGTTTTATACAACTCGAGGTGTTGGCATGACGTGAGGCATCTCTCCTCTAAACTTTTGAGTTCTTCTAATCGCAACTTGACATTCTACTCTGTAGTAATCTTGCTACCCACAGCTATCCTTAGTGATGGGAGTTAGACTTCTAATGGTAGAACGGCTTCAGACCTATACACTAAGGAGAATGGGATAGATTGAGTTAGAGTTCTATATGTGGTTGGATAGGCCCACAAAGCTTCAACCACTACTCATGCCACTGTCTCTTATTATCGTCATGTGTTTTCTTCAATATTTGGATGAGAGTTTTGTTGAATGCTTCTACTAAACCGTTTGTCCTCAGGTAGTAGATGCTGGAATATCTCCAATCTATGTCGTGTCTCTGGGCAAAGCTGTTGATCTTGGTGCTCTTGAATGCAGTACCATTATCAGATATAATTTATCGAGGTACCCCGAATCTATATACGATATGGTTCCTAAAAAATTAGAGCACATGCTGAGCTGTGACCTTTATAAGTGGGGTGTATATCCTCCCCTCACTCCAATCGGATGACTCAACTTATTTTGGGTTGTTGTGATCGCCCGACCACCTCAGGGAGTTCTGGATGGCAAGGAGTGGATGAGGTGGCTCAGTTTAGTTGATTGATGGTGTCGGAGTGGTTGCCAAGGGAGGAAATGGGTGTCCCTGACCTTTCTAAGTGTACCAATGGGGGAGGTGATGTAATTTCACCTCCCATGGATCATGGCCGACCCAACCACCTCTTAGGTCAGGTTGGGCAGTGCTCTTAGTGCCTAGGTGGACTATTAGGAGAGTATCAAGTGGCCAAGAAGTGGAAATGACTACTTACATGAGTGATTTATCTCATGTGATACCCTTGACCCAAGGGTAGAGTGGTCATTTGGTATTAGATTTGATTTGGACAAATTTGAAATGGGTCAAGAGTGGGTTAGCCAAAATTTCAAGTGAATTGGAGTTCATTTGGTTAGGTTTCGCTCAATATGGCTCAAATGGGTCAAATTAGGTCAATTCAGGTTAAGTTGACTAATTGGCCAAATTGGATCAAACCAAAGATTAGGTCAAGTTCATATGATCATTTGGGATGTATTGGTGTCATTAGTTTGGTTTGATTTGACTTATATTTGATTTTTTGACTCATTTGAGTTTACATGGGTCTAATGAGTCAAGTTGACCAATTTGATCAAATTGGCCAAATTGGCTTGGGTTAGGTGTTGGTTTGGGTTTAGTTGACCAATTGAAGATGATTGTAGGCTTTGATTTCAATCAATTTTGGTTTGGTTTTGATTTAGGTCAATTTGATCCTTTAGGTCAACTTAGGCTAAGTGGATCAATAGGGTTCAATTGGGCCAATTGGGTTTGGTTTGGCTCAATTGAAGATCAAGTCATGATCAAATATTGATTTTGAGTTGGTATGAATCATTGGTTTCAAGGGATTTGTCTTAGGTTATAATTTGACTAGTTTGGGTTCACATGGGTTAAGAAGGTTGACTTGGTCAAATGACCAAGTTGACTTGGTTTGACCCAATTTGCGATAATTGATCAACCTAGGGTGATCAACAATCATGATATAAGTTTAGGTAGGCTTGGTTCAATCCAATTTGGGTAGGATTAGAACTTGGCTCAAATAGGCCAAATTGGCCACTTTGAGTCAAGTCGATCAATTGGGTTTATTTGGCTTAATTTTAGGTTGAGTTTGATTTAGTTGAGTTTATATATGGATTTGGTATTGATATATAAATATAATTGTAATTGATTTGGGTTTGGATGAGTTTTGGTTCATTTGAGAATTTCAAGTCAAATGGGCTAAGTTGGGTTTAACTTAGGTTGATTTTGGTTTGGCTTGATGATTGTAGATTTCATTTTTATTTATGATGATAATTGAAGGAATAATTGATTCATAAGAAAATCAATTGAATTTGGGTTTTGGAATTAAGAAATTTGGTTAAGTCCATGGAGTTAGGTCATGTGGCTTAAGTTTGGATTTTGACTTAGTTTGATTTAATTTTTGATGATTTAGATGTATATTCCATTTATATTCATGAACATGATTGAAGATATGATGGATTTATGAGAAAATCAATTTAGTTTGGGTTTTGGAATGAAAGAATTTGGCTAGTTCATGGATATGGTTTAAAGGACTTAGGTTTGGATTTAAAGTTTGGATTTGAACATGAGCTTCAATCATTTGGTTTTGAAATTTTGGTTTGGATTTGGATTTGAATTTGAATTGAATTTGAGGTTTGGTTATGTCTTAAGAAGGTGAACATGGATTGGGTTTAGGCTATAGGATAGGTGGATCTCCCTAAGTCCTAAGGCATAGCCTAATCCTATGATTAACCCTTCTAAGTCTCTAGGCTTAGATTAAGTGTTTACCTAATTGCCAGAAGTGTCTTATGATTAGGGAAGTCTTAGTGTCTAGAAGGCTCCTAAGTCTAAGATGGGAAGATTGAATCCTCACTCCAAAATAAGGATGATTAGTGGTTGTTATGTGTAGGGGTGTGCATTATTTGGTTTTAACCAAAAAACCAAACTGAACCAAAGTTTTTGAGTAATTTAGTTCGGTTTTGAACTTAGTAATTTAGATTTTGGTTTTAATTAATGAAAACTTTGGTTTTTGGTTTTTGGATCGGTTTGTTAAAAAGATTTACATGTAAGGGTGATGATATGAAGCTTTATAAAAATAAATTAAAATAATTAGTTAGGTTTTCTAATCTAATGTAAGTATTCTCTTTTCTTCATAAAATTTAAAATTTAATATAACTCGTGGAGGTTTATGGAGCTATTTGTTAAAAAGATTTAACTAAAATATACGCCTTTCTTAAAATTTAGTTTGAATTAATGCTAAAAAGTTTCTAGAGCAAGCAAAATTTAATGTCATTGAGATCTAAATAGAGTCACTCCTGGAGTAGGGCTGTCAAAAAAGTTCATTATTTGTGAATAGCTCGTGTTCTGCTCGTTCGTTAAACAAGCGAGCTGAACACAAATAAAATTTTCAAGCTCGATTTATAAACGAGTCGAACATGAACAAGTTTGATCATATTCGACTCAATTTAGCTCAAGATAAAAAAATTATATTATATTACATAGACACACACGCGCGCGCGCACACACACACACACACACACACACACACACATATATATATATATATATATATATATATATATATATTGATATGACACTTAAAATACTATTAGTCGAAGCACGAATCTTGATGTTAAAAGCAAGCTGATCCGAAGTTGAAATTGGTCGAGATCAAGCTCTTAAAATATCCTTGGAAACTTTGGGTTATTAGTTAAATCTTTAAATAGCTCTCAAATATGAAGTGTTTATAGTCAAATCGAGTGTCTCGACGAGCCGATTCCAACAAGCCAAAGATTTTATAATTTTGACTTCATTTGAGCATTCAAATGCACGAAATACATCATATGATCAAGGGGATCATTTTGAGCCGTCCGATGAAGTGGAGTGGTACGGGTTTTGCATGTATTTACAGAGACGCCACTCCTCCAATCTATAAATAGCCCCTCATTCCTCATATGAAGGGAGGCCAAGTGAAGGAGAAGGGAGGCCAAGTGAAGGAGAAGAGAGGCCAAGTGAAGGAGAAGGGAGGCCAAGCAAGAGAGAGAGGAGAGAGCTCTAAAGATCCTCCAAGCATAATCGTGCCACCACTCGACGGTTGTCAAACCGCCGACGCCATCATCATCAGCCGTGATCCCGCCGTTGACCGGTGCGGTCATCATCACCGACCACTATCGTCAACATTATCGTCAACATCGTCATCAACATCGTCGTCAACATCGTCGTCACACATTGCATTACTTGCGTTGTTGTCCCTTTCTAAACAATTTTGTAATCCGTTATCGGAATATCTTGTATTCTGAAACAGATACATAGTGGAAGCTTTTCGGCCACGTGGTTTTCCCTCTTTTCGAGATTTTCCACGTAAAATTGAGTTTTCTTATTTACTCTTTAAATACATTGTCTTGGACTCCCCAGAAGCTAAAGGCGTAAACTTTTACTCATGGTTTTCACGCATAGCTTGGCGTCATGGGATATTGATTCCCATTTCATCTTGTATGACGACCAAGTTTCCCAAGATCAAAATCACCATCGGTGGAGCATTTCAAGCTTTTAAAAGCATGGCGAATGAAGATTCATCAAATTTTGTTCCTTCAGATTTCGTCGAAAACTGGGGGGCAACTCTTAATCTTAGAGGATCGCCCATGTTAAGCATCTAATTGATTATCATCCCAAGAAATAAGTTAAAGTTGGAGGATATTTCAACATTGAGAAGAGATATAGCTTTGCAAACTATGATTTTCCAATCATACTCATGAAAAAATAAGGCCAAGGTTAAGGAGCAACTTTGGCTACAATCACAAATGGATATTTTAATCGACCTCTTCCATACAGGTTAACGTCATCGAGCAAAGACTCTGACAAACAACCTAGGATGGGTCAAAAGGTCCTTGGTGGACTTCCTACGACCTCTTCCATACAAGTTAACATCATCGGGTAACACCCTGACAAACCACCTCGGATAGGTCAAAAATCCTTAGCGGATTCAATTCGACCTCTTCCATACAGGTTAACGTCATCGGGTAACACCCTAACAAACAACCTCGGATAGGTCAAAAATCCTTAGCGGATTCAATTCGACCTCTTCCATACAGGTTAACGTCATCGAGTAAAGACTCTGACAAACAACCTCGGATAGGTCAAAAATCCTCAGCGGATTCAATTCAACCTCTTCCATACAGGTTAACGTCATCGTCACACTCTGACAAACAACCTCGGATAGGTCAAAATCTCGGATTCAATTCAACCTCTTCCATCAGGTTACGATCGAGCAAAGACTCGACAACCTATGATAGGTCAAAAGGTCCTTGGTGGACTTCCCACGACCTCTTCCATACAGGTTAACGTCATCGGGTAACACTCTAACAAACAACCTCGGATAGGTCAAAAATACTTAGCGGATTCAATCCAACCTCTTCCATCATACAGTTAACGTCGCCGAGCAAAGACCGACAGATAGGTCAAAAGATCCTTTGTGGACTTTCGACCTCTTTCATACAAGTTAACGTCGCCGGGTAACACTCGACAAACAACCTCGATAGGTCAAAATCCTTGGCATGATTCCTCTTCCATACAGGTTAACGTCGCCGAGCAAAGACAACAACCTAGATAGGTCAAAGGTCCTTGGTGGACTTCCCGCGACCTCTTCCATAGTTAACGTCGCCGGGTAATACTGACAAACAACCCGGATAGGTCAAAATCCTTAGCGATTCAATTCGACCTCTTCCATACAGTTAGCGTCATCGAAGTCACACTCGACAAACAACCTGGATAGGTCAAAATCACCGGATTCAATTCAACCTCTTCCCAAGTTAACGTCGCCGAAGTCACACTCGACAAATAACCTGATAGGTTAAAATCACCACCGTCCGGCTCGCCGACCACTCGCACCACCATCGTGATTTTCCATCCATATTTCTTATTCGCATTATGTGATTTCGGCCGACCACCCGTCGGCGTTATGGCGGTCCACCGCTTCTTCACTGGTCCACCGCCCGCACCGCCGGACAATCTCCGTCGGTCATCTCCGGCAACCTTCGCCGGTCACCACCATCGTCGTCGGTCATCCCTCTGCGGCGCCCTCGCCACTTACTGACGATTCTGCCATTGCCACCGGTCCTCCAACCGTATAGCGGTCCGCCGTGTCACTGGTTGTCGGTCCTGCCGCCAAACCATCGCCGATCTCCGCTCACCACCACATCGTTGGTTATCTCGCCGACCACCTCGCGGTCACCGCCCGACCAATGTCGTCGATCGTCGAGCATCTTCATCAACCCATCTCCGGTGATCCAAACCCGGTCGGTCCGACGAGGTCAGTTAACACCTTTCGAGGGAAAACTGGAGCCTTGCTGTATGAACTACAGGTCTTGATCGCCTCCAAACCCAGTCGGTCCGACGAGGTCAGTTGACACCTCTTTCGAGGAAAAATTGGAGCCTTTGCCGTATGAACTACGGGTCTTGATCGCCTCCTAACCCAGACGGTCGAGGCCGATGCATGGCGTGAAACCGGACATATATGCCGTGGGCCTTGATCGCCTCTAACGGACGGTCCGTGGCGGAAAACCACGACGTATGTCACCGTGGACCTTCCTCTAACGACGGTCGACGAGGCCGATGCCGGACGAAGGCGTGCGCCGACCACGTATGTGCGTGGGCCTTGATCGCCTCTAACCAGGGTCCGACGAGGCCGATGCCGGACGGCGGTCGGAACCACGTATGCAGTGCGCGATCGCCTCAACGTCCGTGAGGCCGGAAATTGACGAGAAGTAGGTGGAACCGACGTATGACCGTGGGCCTTGATCGCCTCTAACCCGGATGGTCCGAGGCCGATGCGGACGTAAACCGGAACCACGACGTATGTACTATGGGCCTTGATCGCCTCCTAACCCAGACGGTCCGACGAGGCCAGGAAACCTGAACCATGACGTATGTACCGTGGGCCTTAATCGCCTCCTTGATCGCCTCCCCGAACGCCTCTTGATCACCTTCTTGATCGCCTCCAAACTAACCTCACTCAAGAAGAAGAGAAGGTGCCTTCTCCCTTAGCCCTAAGAGGGTTTTTATAGATCCACCATAGGGGGAAAGAAAGAAAAAATTAAAAAAAAAAAAAACCTCTCTTTATTATGATATTTAATTTAAAAAAAATCCTCCATTCATTATCACATTTAATTAAAAAAAAAACCTCTCTTTATTATGACATTTAATAAAAAAAAAACTTCTCTTTATTATGATATTTAATTAGAAAAAAAACCTCTCTTCATTATGACATTTATTTAAAAAAAAACCCCTTCTACTCATTATGACATTTAATTAGAAAAAAAAAAAATTTCAGATATTTTTGGATGAATTAGGATAATATCATCTAAAAATAGGGGGGCAACTGATATGACACTTAAAATACTATTAGTCGAAGCACGAATCTTGATGTTAAAAGCAAAGTCAAGTTGAAGCGGGTGATCAAGCTCTTAAAATATCCTTGGAAACTTTGGGATATAAGTTAAATCCTTAAATAGCTCTCAAATATGAAGTGTTTATAGTCAAATCGAGCGTCTCGGAGCGATTCCAACAAGATCTTTCGACTTTTGAGCATTCAAATGCACGAAATACATCATATGATCAAGGGGATCATTTTGAGTCAGATGAAGTGGAGTACGGGTTTTGCATGTATTCTGAGAGGCACTCCTCACATAAATACCATTCTCATGAAGGAGGCCAAGTGAAGGAGAAGGGGCCAAGTGAAGGAGAAGGGAGGCCAAGTGAAGGAGAAGGGAGGCCAAGCAAGAGAGAGAGAAGATCCTCAGCTTGCCACCACTCGGCATTGTCACCACCAACCATCATCCACCGCCGATCCCGCCAGTGGTTGACCAGTGTTGCCGGTCATCATCACCTACCATTATCGTCAACATTGTCGTCAACATCGTCATCAACATCGTCGTCAGCCAACATTGTCACGTTATCATTCTTAACTGTCCCTTTCTCATAAACAATTCAGTAATCCCGTTGTCAGAATATCTTGTATTAAAACAGATACATAGTGGAAGCTTTTCACTAGGCCGTGATTTTTCCTCTTTTCGAGGTTTTTCACGTAAAAATTCTGGAATTTTCTTATTCACTCTTTAAATACCTGTGTGCGTGCTGGACTCCCCAAAGAAGCTAAGGCGTAAACTTTTACTCTACCGCAACTGGTTTTCTAGCACGCAACATATATATATATATATATTATCGCTATAAGCATGGCTTAGTGATCGGAGCTTTTGTTATATTAAAGATTGACCCATGTTCAAATTTTCTCTCTTCCTTTTTCGGATTATCATTTTTCGAGCCATTACGAATAATTCAAGTCGAACAAGAACACTAAAATATCAAGTCATTTTGAACATGAGCGAACACGTAATTTTCAAATGGAGAATCATAAGAATTGATTCCCCTCAACATTTACACTCATATCTTAGAGATATGAGATTATCATCATTTTTTGTAATGATCAAGTGTGATGATCATGTTAATATTATTAAAATATATTAAATAGATAAATATTAAAAAAGTAATTAAAATGAGAGTAAAATCAATTTAAATTTAAGGTGATAAAATTTTTAAAGTTATATAAAATATTAAAGAATTTATCTCAAGAAAGTGCCTCGCTATAAACACCCTCTGATTCCACGTTGGTTGACGGAATCTCTCTCTCTCTCTCTCTCTGCGCTATAGATATCTCTTACTTCTCAAGTTCAAAAACAAGCTCTACTCTGGCGATTGGGAGGTAGGAGTGATTGAGATGGAGAGGGACATCGACGACTTGCCGAAGAACGCTGCAAACTTCGAAGCTCTGACGCCGCTGCTGTTCCTGGAGCGGGCGGCCGTCGTGTACCCGACGCGCCCCGTGGTCGTGCACGGAAGCGCCACCTATACCTGGGCCGAGACCTATCGCCGCTGCCGCCGCCTCGCCTCCGCTCTGACCTCCCGATACATCGGCCCCGCCTGCACCGTAAGCTTCTCGTTTGATCCACTTCTAATATCCCTAAAGTCATCTGACATTTTGATTTTCTGAATCGTTTTTTGTTTAATTTTCCCGCGATTCTCGATTATCTTCTTTCCTATTTCGTCTATTGCCATCTCTTCCCATAACTTGCGAGCTACAGATGTTAGCTTTTTTATTTTTTTTCTAGTGAAAGGTACATGACTAGTGACCCGTTTCATAATTTTTTCAGATTGGAGGGAAACTGTTCACTTAATTGACTCAGTCAAATTTTCAAAAAAAAAAATATTTTTTATGATTCTATTTCTGGAATTATTCATCTCCATTTTTATAAGGATTTTTGCTTTATATTATTTCTGTTCTACGAAGATACATTCCAACAGTTGGCTTGATTTCATTTCAATCTTGGCTCCAGTCAAGAGCAGACTTAAATTAGTTATTTGCCCCCTCATAAAAAAAAATTTTCTCTTTATTTTTGTCTTAAAATATAAATTTGCTCCTCTTGAAAACTAAGGCTGGTTTCCCCCTGACTCCAGTGCATGCTGTAGAATTTTTAAAGAAATTTAAGCTAGAACAAATATTATAGATATAAAATTTGTATTTGTTTGTGAGGTAAAGTAGATTGGGATTATTCACACACACACAATTTAGGGTTTCTATACCACACAATTTTTATGTATTTACATATCTAACTAAACTTTGCTATTTACTTATATAACTCTTAAATCTTTAAATCACATTAAAAAAATACTTCTAATATTAACTTTTTAAAGATGAAGTACACTTTTTCATGTTTATATTTTGTGATTATCACACTAAAGTGTTATATGTAAATGTCAAAGCTTAGGCGTTAGATGTATAAAAATATTAGATTTATGTGGTATATATGTAAATCTTACAAGAACAAAATTCAATTCTAGATAAATATATGTTAAAGCATAAATTTGAATCTAAATAAATTTTTCAATAATTCAGAATCGATCACTCAATCAAATGTGGAAATAACAAAAAATTAAAATAGCATAATCCTCACTAATTCAGAGCTCTTCTAAACTTTAATCAATATCCAAATGATGGTGTACGAATTCATTAAGAGATTGAAGATTTAAGAACCTTAAATATGCATATTTTACACTTTACACTATCGTCCAATATAGCAGTTGCAAAATGAGAGTTTTTAATAAACTGCCATTACATATTAATTATTAATATTTGAACAATTAGAATTTCGTAATTGTAACCAGCGATACCATAAATATTTGAACTATTAAAATTTCGTACATGCAAGTAGTTATGATGTTATAAATATTTAGACTACTAAAATTTTATAATTGTGAGTATTACAATATCACAAATATTTATACCATTAAATTCTATAACTTCAAGCAGTTATAATATCTTCATTCTCCCACTTGGTCTAAATATTTTATCATTATTATAGTAAGAAACAAATTCATGGATCATAGTGATAGATCCTCTAAATGCGAGTATTACCTATCATGCATCACGATGATTGTATGTGTAGGGACCTAAACGAGCTGAGCTTGAGCGAAATGAACCTTTGTTCATCTTCGGCTCGTTCGGAATGGCTCGAAATTGCAATATTTGTGTTTGGCGAATTCTTCGAAATGACTTATGTAAACTTGAAATGGCTCGAAAAAAATAATAATCCGAAAATATATTGAGAGAGAATTTGAACATGGTGTTGACAATAATAAAATAAAAAAAGAGCGAGGAATTTTCGAAACCCTAACCGCATAGTAACTGCCTTGGGGGAGGAGCAGGAATGATTGGAAGATAGATTTCCTATAAAATGCAAAGAGTCGGTCGGCCGACACTCTCCAATACATGCGCATCCAAACGAGATCGAGATCGAGAGAGAGAGAGAGAGAGAGACCACTCGGTCGAGCCAAAGCCCTAGCTCCTGTCGCCATTCCTTTGGCCGTGCCCCTCCTCTCGCATGGGAGAGCCGCTCTCCACCTCTACTCACGTGGATCAGCCGAATACAAGCCCTAGCCGGGCCGATCCACTTAGGTATTTCAAGAAAAAAAATCAGATTCCTAAATTATCACTCCTTTTATAAGTCTTGGAGAGGAGTAATTAATTTCATCTATATCAAAGGAAAGGACTTTTAGGATTCCAATTTCATGCAAATTTCAAAAATAAAATTTATTATAATTAATTTCTTGCCTCCTCATATCAAATTGAAGATTTCCGTCATGAGATAAAATTTCTTCCTCTATTGATCTTGGATCCGGAAAAAGGGAAAAGCGCGCGATTGCGCTAATTACAAAAATAATTGGCATTACCAACAAAAAAAATTTCTGCCAAAATTGAAATTAATCTAAAATTTAAATCATTTCACTTGAATGTTGATATGGTGCTCAAAATACCGCTAATCAAAGTCCGAATCTTAATATCAAAAGCGACCTGATTTCGAGTCAAGCCGTCGAGATTAAGACTTGAAATATCTTGGAATCTTTGGGATATCAATTACATCCCAAAATAGCTCTTAAATATAGAGTGTTTATAGTCAAATCGAAGCGTCTCGGCCGGATCTAACGAGCCTAAGATCTCATAACGACTTCATTTGGGCATCCAAATACTCAAATACATCAAATGATCGAAGGAACCATTAAGCCGTCCGATCAAGAGGAGTGGCACTTTGCATAAATTACAACGCCCTCCTCCCATCTATAAATAGAACTCTATCCCTCACATGAAAGGGGGGAAGGAAGAAAGAAACAAGTGAAGAAGAGGAGCCAGCCAATGTTGCCACCACCAGCCACCGTGATCGATCCTTCGCCAATCTGTCAAGAAGAATCAAAACAAGGAAGAAGAGGAAGAATCCAAAGGAAGAAGAGGAAAAGCTAAGAGGAAGAAGAAGCTCGAAGATCCTCCAAACGAATACCCCCTTTCGGCCGGACATCAACCACCATCAGCTAATTGTCACGCATCTCCACCTATTAAGCATTACTGATCATTGTTGTTGGTCCTCTCTCATATGCACGTAATCCTGTGTCGGGAACTTTGTACTCGAAACAAATACATAGTGGAAGCTTTTCTTGGCTGGGCCCGTGGTTTTCCCCTCTTTTGAGGTTTTCCGTTAAAAGTGCAGGTGTCTCTTGTTCGCTCATTAATTACGTGTGTGTCTTTGGACTAATCGACAAGGCTAAAGGCGCAAACTTTCACTCTACGGTGGTTTTCTAAGCACAGTTTGGCGCCGTGTGAGTAAAACCCTTCAACCTCATTTAGTGAACATCACGTTATGGCCAATAGGCACACTTTCGTCATAATGGAACCTCCGCTCCAACTCAGTCATTCTCAAACCCATCCCCTAAACCAGGGGCCATGTTTGAGAGGCGGGCAGAATCTCTTTGGAAGATCGTGTCAAATGGAGTCTCAAAAGATGATCCGGCTTTTGCAAAACTGACCGCTACGACAAACATATCTCCCCAAGATCGGTCATTGCGGGAGGAGGTCAAAAGCGCTAATCCTCCCGACGGAGTTCCTCCATGGAGGAGCCGATCTCGACTGCTAGTTCCACTCATCCATCGTGCGGCTCAGCGGTTATTAATCCACGGTCGTTGTTGATAGCTTCACATGCTCATCTCATTAATCCCGCCGACATGACATTGCACGAAGTGCGGCTTAATGCAAGATGAATTTCACCTTCAAGGCAATCATCTTCACCCACACCGCGGTTATGAGGAGTCCTCACCTTTAGCTGAAGCAATTCTTCAACATCCAATTCCCGTAGGTTTCTCAAGCAGAGCATTGATTCACATGATGGGGCAAGCGACCCACGAACACATCGACCATTCTGGGACTATCATGCATATCCAGCGAGCTCGACACCTTTGCTTTGTGGTCTTTCTGTTACCCTCAAAGGGCAAGCTTCGCGCAGTTCTACTCTCTTCCAGGGGATCCATCCATACCTTTACTACTTGAGATTCTTTGTGGAACAATTCATTGCAAATCAGAATCATTAAAGATTCCTCCCATCTTTCCGGTATTGACGAGCGAGGGTGAATCACTTAAAGAATACTTCCGAGGTTCTCCTTAGAAGCTTCGCCAAATACACAGGTAAACTCGAACTATTAAGAGGAGTTTTTCTTGGAGGCTCCGTCAGGGCCTTTTACTCATCACTCATGCGGGACGGTCGGTCATATCTTACTTAGTTCATGGTGTGGAAGCACAAATCTTCTTGATGAGGCTTTTTGCACATCATGAAACAATTTGGATAATGTCTGAGAGAGACATAAAAGCACCCCAAGGAACCTGAGCAAGCGGTCCCATCAAAGAAGAAATCGAAAGGCCCATTCAACAAAGATATCCGCGTCAATTGGAAAGAATCAATTGACTCATACGAACATGGGGCAACTCTTAATCTCAAAAGATGAGCAAGTCAGCAACACCAACGAAAGGCAAAGATCAATGGTCAACTCTGGCTACAAGCTCATGCAAATATTCGACCTCTTCCATACGGGTTAACGTCATCGAGTAAACACTCTGACAAACAACCCAGGATAGGTCAAAACGTCCTTGGTGGACTTCTTATGATCTCTTCCATACGGGTTAATGTCATCGAGCAAAAGCTCTGACAAACAACCCAGGAAAGGTCAAAACTTTGTACCCTCATACGGGTTAATGTCGGATAACACTCGACAAACAACCTCGGATGGGTCAAAACTGCTGACTACCGTTGCCGGCCATCGCTGGCCACACTATGCCGGTAATTCCGCCGGTTATCGCGATAAGTCGCTGTCACCCGCCGCTGACTACCGGCGCCGCCGGCCATCGCTAATACGCCGGCATCGCTTATCGCTATTGTCGCTGGCTATCCGCCATACTGCCGCTGCCATCGCTGCCGCCATCGCCGGCATCTTCGCCATTATCGCTGACGCCGCATCCGCCATTCGACGCTGGCCGCCACCGCCGACTACTCAACGGATTCAATTGACTTCCATACGGGTTAACGCCATCGAGTAAAACTTAACTAACAACCCAGATAGTCAAAACGCCCTCAGGATCTCCCACGACCTTCTTCCATACGTTAACGCCATCGAGTAAAAACTCAACTCGACTAACAACCCAGATAGTCAAAACGCCCCAGGGATCTCCACGCACCTCTTCCATACGAAGTTAACGCCATTGAGTAAAAACTCGACTAACAACCTGTGAAAGGTCAAAAGGTCCTTGGTGGACTTCCTGCCTCTTCCATACGTTAATGTCATCGAGCAAAAACTCGACAAACAACTCGTGAAAGGTCAAAAGGTCCTTGGACTTCCCACGCTTCTTCCATGTGTTACGAATAATATTCACCAATAACCTAGAAAGGTCAAAACTTTGTACCCACTCTACACAAGTTAATGTCATCGTAACACACTCGACAAACAACTTCGATAATCAAAATCTCGCCGGATTCAATTATATCCATAACGTAACAACATCACTATCAATCGTTGAACCGCCGCAGAATCTTCGCCGGCCACCACTATCGCCGCCGGCATCTTCACCGGCCACACCATCGCCACACCGCCGCCGGTATCTATCCACCATTTACCACCAACTACCGCCGCCTACCATGGTCGCCGCCGCTGACTACTGCGGCCATCGCTCCGACCATCGCCGCAATCTTCGCCGGCCATCACCATTTCCGCCGGCTACCACCATCGCCGCTGGTAATCTCGCCACCAATTCAGGTCACCATCGACCATCGCCAACCTCGCTGTTCGCTTCCAAACCCGGACGGTCCGACGAGGCAGAACCGACGAGGTCGGTCCACCGTGGCCTTGACCGCCTTCCTAACCTGACGGTCCGACGTGAACCGGACGAGGTCGGAAACCGAACCACGACGCATCGGCCTTGATCGCTTCCAATCCCGGCCGGTCCGACTAGGTTTACACTTTCGGGAGAAATCGGAGCCTTGTCGATGAACGCGGTCTTGATCGCTTCCAACCCCGTCTCCGACTAGGTTATTTACACTTTCGGGAGAAATCGAACCTGTCAGATGAACGCGGGTCTTGATCGCTTCCAACCCCTGGCCGGTCCGACTAGGCTTACACCCTTTCGGGAAAATCGGAGCCTGCCAGATGACTAGCCCTTGATCGCTTCCAATCCTGGCCGGTCCACTAGGTTTTACACCCCTTTCGGGAGAAACGAGCCGTGATGACTACTTGTCTTGATCGCTTCCAATCCTGGCCGTCCGACTAGGTTAGTTTACCCCTTTCGGGAGAAACTGAGCCTTGTCGATGAACGCTGGTCTTGATCGCTTCCAACCCCTGGCCGTCCGACTAGGTTAGTTTACACCTTTCGGGAGACGGAGCCTTGCCGTGATGACTACGGTCTTGATCGCTTCCAATCCCTGGCCGGTCCGACTAGTTTTTACACCCCTTCGAGAAACTGAGCTCAGATGACTACGGGTCTTGATCCTTCCAATCCCTGGCCGGTGACTAGTTACACTTTCGGGAGAAACTGAGCCTTGTGAACGCTGGTCTTGATCGCTTCAACCCCTGTCCGACTCAGTTAGTTTACACCCCTTCGTGGAGAAACCTGAGCTCGTCAGATGACCGTAGGTCTTGATCGCCTCCTCGATCGCCACCAAAGGACTTTCACTCAAGAAGAAAGGGAGAGGGGAAAGGTATGCCTTTCTCCCTCACCTTAGGGGGGTATTTATAGCCCCTCACAAGGGTAAAAGGGTAAAAAACCCTCAAAAACACATTAAATTCTTAAAATTCTGCCAGTCGGCTGGCCGGAGCTGGCTACATGCACACGCGCTTGTGACGGGCAAGGCATGACGCTACATGGACAGACGACGGCTGGCTACAGGCGTAGACGAAGGCTGGCAGGCAACAAGACGCTGACTCATCCGCCCGGGGCCCATCCGCTATGCTGACCAACCATGACCGAACCACTACACCCGGGCCGCTAAGCTGACCGCCAAGCCTGGCTGCCGGCTGAACTGCAAGGACAACTGTCGCGACGACCACTGAACGCGCCGACGCTGACCGGCCATCACAGATCGACGGCAGAGCGTTCGGATACTCCGCCGGCTGGCTCCATGACCCGGCTGGCTCGAAGTTCACTGATTCGCGACCATCGGCGTTAACCTCCGGCTATGGCGGGCGGGTCTCAAGGCCAGACGCTGCCAGCCGACAGCGCCTCGGTGCCGATAAGCGCCCACGGGTGCCTACGGACCCCAAAAAATACCCGAAAACTTTCGTGAGCATCCAAATAAATTCATAACCTCAGAATCTCTGCCAAAGACCGTAGATTTGCTTCCATAATCGTAATCTTGATGAATATTTGAAATATATCATGGTTGACGATATATTTTGGATGATTAAGACAATCTCATCCAAAATAGGGGCACCGATATGGTGCTCAAAATACCGCTAATCAAAGTCCCTTAATATCAAAAGCGACCGATTTCGAAGTCGACATCGAGATTAAGCACTGAAATATCTCGAATCTTTGGGATATCAATTACATCCCAAAATAGCTCTTAAATATAGAGTGTTTATAGTCAATCGAAGTCTCGACGAAATGGGATCTAACGAGCCTAAGATCTCATAATTGACTTCATTTGGGCATCCAAATACTCAAAATACATCAAATGATCAAGGAACCATTCTAAGCCGTCAAGAGGAGTGGCACGGACTTTGCATAAATTACAGAAACGCCCCTCCTCCCATCTATAAATAGAACTCTATCCCTCACATGAAAGGGGAGAAGGGAAGAAGAAGAGGAGCTGAAACAAGTGAAGAAGAGGAGCCACCGCTCAACGGTCGTCAACCACCACCGCCACCGCCAGCTGGCCGATCCTGCCGCCAATCATTCAAGCAAGGAAGAAGAAGAAGAATCCAAACAAGGAAGAAGAGGAAGAATCCAAACAAGGAAGAAGAGGAAAAGAAGCAAGGAGGAAGAAGAAGCTCTGAAGATCCTCCAAGCAATGTCACACCCCTGCTCGACGGACATCAACCACCATCATCGCTAATTGTCCCTGCATCTCCACCTATTACCGGCAACTATTACAACTGATCATTGTTACGCTTGTTGGTCCTCTCTCATGTACTGTAATCTGAATCGAAGACTTTGTACTCAAACAAATACATAGTGGAAGCTTTTATCTAGCCCCGTGGTTTTTCCCCTCTTTTGAGGTTTTCCACGTTAAAATTGAGTGTCTCTTGTTCGCTCATTAATTACCTGTGTGTGTGCTGGACTAATCGACAAGGCTAAGGCGCAAACTTTCACTCTACCGCGACTGGTTTTCTAGCACGCAACAAATGTAATAAATTATTAATCTTAAAAATTTTTAAAAAGAAACTCACGTCCATTGATCTTGGATCCAACCGGGAAGTCTACGAAGAACTTCGTCGTCGATCTTGGATCTGGTGCGAGTTGGAATAACTCCCTCCTTTGATCTTCGATTCAGACCAAAGGAGAAGAGTGCATATCACGCTAAAAGTTGTGAAATATAGCACTACTAAGTCATTATACTATCAAAATTTTGTGTAAATTATTAAACTTAAAAATCCTAATAAAACTGCATAAGAAGTTGCCTTAAAATAAGTTCTCTCAACTTGGAGTGTCGTGGTGCTAAGCTCTTTGATTTTGGCCTTTAGTGTTCAACTTATAATGTTGTAGCCCCGCACGACTTGCTATACCTAAGGCACAAAGGTCTCTACCTTTTTTTCCTTTGGGTGCTCCACTTCTAGCATAGCTATGATGACCCATGGCCGCTTTCAAGCCGAGACCGCCCCTCGGTTTTGAAGTTTGAATTTTTGCCTTTTAGCCTACGACGATTTCATGGGTCATTGTCTCGTAACACCTGCTAATCGCTCACACCAGGCGTTTCTAGAGGTGAGAATCACAACCTAATCTTTATCTGGCATTTCAAAAGGATGTAAGTCCAATACATATGTTCATCATGCGAACATTATCATATCTGGCATTCTAAAGGGATGTAAGTCTAATCCATATGTTCGTTATGCAAACATCATCCTACTGGCATTCCAAAGGGATGTAAGTTTAACCTAAATTCTAACCGACATTTCGATGAATGTAATCCCAATTAATCATTGTATCACAATGCAAACATCAATATAGAATATGGCATTCTAAAGGGATGTAAGTCCAATATATATGTTCGATATGTAAACTTCAATTTATATGGTATTCTAAAGGATGTAAGTCCAATCTCGTAACAACACCAATCCAAAACTCACGACATTCCAATGGATGCAAGGCATATATTTGTCTGTAATGCACACTTTAATTAGCTCAATATGGCATTCCAATGGATGTAAGTCCAGTCACTTGTTCACAATGCGAACTTTTCCCAACTCAGCATTCCAAAGGGATGCAACTCCAATCTATCAATTTTTTAATATATGTAAGTCTGACATGTGCTTACAATGTAAGCACAACCTAAATCCTACTAGCATATCAAAGGGATGTAAGTCCAATTTTATCTAGCATTCTAATGGATGTAAGTCATATATTTGTCTATAGCAGACTCTAATAAACACAATTATGGCATTCCAACGGAAGTAAGCTCTACATATGTCTGTAATGCAGACTTCATAAAAATTGAATTATTGGGTAGATTTATAGATCAAGTTTAATTAAAATATTTCAATAAACACATGCACCATAAAACCTGCACAATAACTTTAGTCAACTCGGGATCTCTAAGATGAGGCAACCCATGGCTGTTAATCAGACTCGCCGGACATTACGGCTAATAGCCCTCTAATGTTGGTAGACTAGAATAATGTAGTCTTGGGACAACGGAACCATGTGATCTTAATTCGGAAAATTCTCATTTTTTTTTCTTTAGACAACCATTCACACCATACCACTAGATAGCGATTTATATTAGAGATTTATGTTTATTTCAACTTAATCGAGAGTGCTCTCCTACTACTGTAAGAGAGATAATTAACTATAATTGCTTACATTCATAAGAAGTATAACCCAGATTTAAATAAATCTTAACATAATAGTGGGAGAAATCTGGTTGAATATAAATCAATCTGCCTTATGAAGAATGAACTCCCTAACATTCTATAAAGATGGTAGAGATTTTCAAAAGTGTTTTTCCTAATTGATCACTTGGGCTAATTTTTTGCATGGTAAAAGCTCCAACCACTAAATCATGTATACATATAATTTTTTATTTCGAGTTAAAGCGAGCCGAACATGATCCTTAAAGTTTTGTGGTTGCATGCCTTTTATTAAAGGATTAGCTATCCTCAATTCAATGTGCATATGCTCTTTAACCATTATATTCTTCTTAACATGTTCACTTATGGCTAATCATTTAATGTCGATGTGTTATTTTTAGCCAAAAAGATTGCAAAGAAATTATCATTATATATTTGTATATATATATTCAATGGTCTAGATATAGAGTTCACAAGTTTAAGCCCAAAATAAAACTCTTCAACTATATGCCATGCAATGTAGCCTCACAAAAGATACAATTGGTTTCCATAGTAGAAGTACCAATTAAAGTTTTTTTGCAATGCCTCCACCAACAAACATGAAGTTATACTCAAAAGTTGATTTTTGTGAATCAGTACATCCAACAAAATCAAAATTAGAGTAGCCAATCAATTCCAAATTACCAATCCGCCTATATATAAGCATTAATCTTCAATACTTTGAAGGTATCATATCACCTTCTTTATAACTTGGTAGTGATATATAATGAGATTACTTTGATATGTCCACAACATCCCTATTACATTTTTGTTAATTCTTGTGCAAACATAAGCATATATCAATCTACCTATAGTTTGATTCATGTTGAATATTTTTGAGTTCTTTCTTTAAATTGAATTTATCACTCTTGTCGGTGGGAACTATGATGAATGATCAATTTTTCATCTTGAATCATTCTAAAGTTTTGTTGATATAGGTCTCTTGAGACAAACTTATCATAAAAATTGATCTCTTTATATCTTAAAGTCAATCACATAAGAAGCATCACTCATATCCTTCATGTCAAAAATTTTAATGAGAAATTATTTCACCTCATATTTATCATTTATTGCAACTAAACTATTATCTACCCATAGGATTTATAAAGTAAATTTTGCTCCCAATAATATTCTGGTATATGCATTGTTTTATGATAATCTTTATAAATCTAAATGAAGATATCATATCATGAAATGTTAAATATCATTATCAGGAAGTTTGTTTCAGTTCTTATATAGATCTCTTAAGCTTGCACGCTAAACACTCACATTCAATAGAGGACAGTCCTTCTGGTTATTTCAATTAAATCTCCTCCTCTAAATATATATTGAGAAATGTAGTTTTCACTTCCATTTATTTCAAATCTAAATCAAAATGTGCAATAATTGCCATGATAATTATAAACAAATCTTTCTTAGATATAGGAGACTAAGTCACCTTGTAATCACTTCTTTCTCATTGAGTGAATTCTTTAGCAATGAGTCTTGATTTATATATTTTTATGTTGTCTATTGAGTCTCTAGTTTTTTTAATGAATTATTAATTTTTACCTCATATGAACATCCCTAAATATGATATGTTGCATACTCGATTTTCAACCATTTCATAATTCAAAAGATGTTTTAGGAACATCCTTGGTTGGAACTCAATTTAATATATACACTACTATTTTAAGAGTTGTAGCCATTAATCATGCTCTTCATTATGTCTATCAATGTTTGATTTCTTCTCGTAGCTATACTATTTTGATCAGGTGAGCTAGATAAATTGTTTGAAAGAACTTTATAAATGGATCAAGTATTTGTCCACTATATTTACTATAATACTCACTACTTCTATTGGCTTCCTTGGGTTTTTTATATCCTAAGAGGTGTTATAAATATAAATTATAAAACCAAAATCAATCCACCATATATTATAATAATATTTTTCATATTAAATTCAGAACAGATAAGTGAGATTGTTTCATCTTTTTTGTCAAGTTAATTTTTAAATTTGATGCAATCATTTTTTATGTGCCCCCTCTTTAAAAAAATAAAGAAACACTTGGGCACTTTATTGATTTCAGCTTGAGGTGGTGCTTTACCCATTCATTTTTTTTCTTGATTTGGCCTTTTGTTCTACTCATTTCTTTTTATAGCTAGCATGGTACTCTCTCTCAATTCCATGATCAACCTTCCCTCCTACATAATCAAAAGCTCATTAATTAATCATTTATCATTGTTCGTTATACAATATCTTGAAGAAACTATATTGATATGGAAGTATATTCAAAGTACATTGCACTAGAAATGATTCAAATGTCACGAGCTGACCCAGAAGCCCAGAAGCTTAGAATATCAAAGCAAAGATAGATGATGCGATGAAAACTATCATAGCTAAACATTTCCAAAATCTTTTTTGCATGATATATAAATCTTCTAAATCATGAAAGAGCCAACTATAATAAAAAAAAACTATTTTAATCATATACATCCAAATTTAAATTTATATTGATATTAAAAAACTTTTCACAATACCTCTCTCTTAAATCTCCTTGATGTTTGTAGACATAATTTCTTTTATTATCTATTCAATTTAAAAGAGGATAATATGAAAAAAAAAATTAACCATTTTATGAGTTAAAACAACTTCGTGGCCAAATATGTTATTACAATAATTCAAGAATTGAGAAATAATATACATGAATAAATCTAAATGTATTAGTTTACCATAGAAAATAAAGTGTAGTAACAAATAATTTAGTTTGCATATAATAATTTTTCATACATTATTTTTTCCTATAGTATAGTCATCTCAAGAGTCACTATTTAATGCATACTTTAAAGACACGTCCTTACCTTTTTCAAGCCCACTTAAAAAGGTAGGTAACCATTTTTTATTTTCATTTTCATTTTTATGTATGTGCAATCATATCAGCTTCAAAGCATGAAGGATATTGATAATCAACTTATCTGATGCGCTTATATGAAAGACATGAGGTTTAAAGCATGAATGGCATTGGAAGGAAAAACCCTAATTACCACTTACCCCTTTTTTCCTTTTTCAATTTAGCCCTTTACCCATGTCTGAGACATCTCCTAATCTAGCTCACCTACATGCGAGGTGCACAACATGCAACCTGTGGTTCATCACATGGAAATCCTTCCTATCTCACATGTCTTGCTCAACATCGACCTATGCTAGACGTTCGCTCGAGCTGCGATCGTCTCCTTGTTTCAGTGTCAGCTCTCATTGTGTTTGTGCACTCACACCACCACCCATCTGTGTGTGTGTGTGTGTGTGTTCGCGCTTCTACTACTTCATGATTTTTTCTTCACCTATTTACTATCTCTTTGTTTCAATTTTCTTCCTCTCTATCTTCTCTATATTTTGACAAAGGCATTGAGCCCTCTCTCTAAAAGTCATGATAAACAGCTTTTGGTGTCATTACGTATATCGCTTGAAACTTGTTTAATTGGTTGTGGTGTTTGTATTTGAAGTCGTAGGGACACCATGCAAATTTTAGGGGACGCTTATTAGAATGATCAAGTACAACATTAAGAAATGATGTACTATCTCGAAAGGTAGAAATATCATCATACAATAAACTTAATCATCTAATAAGGACTCCCAAGGCAAATGTGTTTATATATACTAGAGATTTTTTTCTATACTTTATGTGGATGATGTAAGCAAGACTTATTTTATGTCGGGTTTTCAAATTATTTATGAAACAAGCCCTCATAGTTAATTACATATTAAGAAATAAAATTTCTTAAGAATATTTTCGATTAAAATAATCAACTAATGTCTCCAAAGATCTCAAAGTTCGATGATCAAAAGGATTGATGATTATTAAAAAATCAAGTGGCAAAGTTCAAATGGAGAGTGTTTGTAGCAGATTTCGAAGGAGGATAAGTAGAAAACACTTATGATACTAGGAAACCTAATAAGTGCTTCAATCTATCCTATATAGTGAGGTTTTAATACTTTTAAGGGTAAAATTTATTTAAGTTGTCATATCATTAGAATGTTAGGACTTGTATTCCAATAATACAATATTGTGAAAATGTCTAAGAGGTAAGAACTTATGCTAGTAGAAAAAGAGCAACAAATAATCTCTAAATCTTTACCTAAAGTGTTCTATCATAAGCTAAGAGTTCGACCTAATTCTATTTAGGGAAGTGGGATATATTGGTTCACTTTCACTAGAGAAAATGAACAAATACCGACTTTTCTAGACTTAAAACTGTCTGAAGTAGCTGTCAGCTAACACCTTCTGATTCAAAATTGTGTAGGTCATTTTTTTATAAATGCAAGATAGCTAGACTGTTATTATTAGGAAATGATCTAGAGTCATAAACTCACTCTCTAAGAGACTAAATCGTGACTAACGTGCACATTATTACTTAAATTAATCCAATAAATTTATAAATTTTATTTTAGTTTGACTCGTTATATATATCTTGACTCAAGCTTAAGAGAGTTTATGCTTAAATGCGTGATGAAATTAAATTATGATCTAAATCAGCGAGAAGAAGTGTTCTCTACTACAATTGACTGCTCTCATAGATCAAGCATTGCCCCATTATCGTGCAAGAGTGGAACCCCTTATTTGCAAGGAAGATGAGAAGATGCATACATGTTGTTAGAGTATACAATCATACAATTGAGGGATTACTAAATCTTTTATTTATTTTTATTAAAATCTAAAGCTTTATAGTGAGATTTTGAGTTGTTAAGTTTAATTGAAGTTATTTAATTAAAGTAGAAATTTTAAGTTTCCTAAATAACCTACCTCATCTAGCTGCTATAACAAACATTTAAATTTTAAGAAACCTATGAAAAGTATGTCATTTCCATTACACAATCAATATAAACAAATTAAGCAAACATTAATCGATTAAAAGAAAAAAAAAAGCCAAGTGTGGCTGGGTACCATAATACACCCCGAAAAAGAAAAAGAAATGGGTAGTCGGGTTTTATCTTTATACAACCTAGATTATAATTAATTTACAAATAAAAATAAAGCTATGGGCATCTTTAATTTTTCATCATCATTTTCACTTCATGGATTAGAGCACTCACAAGCATCATAGGGCCTCCCAGGTTTAAGCCTTATACTCACTACTTATCTTAAAATCCATAGTTCTAATTCTAAGCGTATTACAAAAATTATATTTTTTTTTTATGAAATGAAAATCTAATTACACTTGCAAAACAGAAGTTAACTTAACACACATTCAAGCCAAGTAGTTATATTTCATACATTTGAGCTTAGTATCCTGCCTTGGGTCACCAAACTCACATATCATAATGGATTATGCTTAGGGACTTAAGCAACACTTATAAGCAAAAAAATATTTATATTTTCATTATTATAGCGATCCTTTGAGCACAATCCCTTATAGAATACATCATTAGTTCTAATATTACTCTAATATCCAAATTACGTACAATCAATCCTAACATCTAATCTAAAAAATATTACATCACAAAATAAAATATTACATTATCACAATAAGGATCGACCAAACTTAAGGTTAGGATTGATGACTTAATATTATGATGTGTGTGTTAGGCTTAGTGTGGTAAGTCATGATTAGGCTTTAATGTTTAAATTTATCTAGTGATGAATGTTGAAATTTTTATTAAGGATGATTACACTTTATGTGATTAATAATTTGAAATGGATTTTAGACTTAAACCTTTAATTTCATTTTAGATTTCATTTTGATTTTGAGCTATAAAAAGAGAAAGGATGAATAAAATTCATCTTAGTCCCTAACCTTTGGTTAAATCTAAGAGATGAATTCTTATGGTTTTTAATCCTCTTAATGTTATAAGTTTTTTATTAAATTGACTTAAGAGATTTTATCTAAATATGAAAGGCATCTTAAGATTAATAAAGTCAAATCAGGATTAATTTAATGACATTTTTTTTTATTTTGCTTCATTATTCTTTAATATTCATTCAATTAAATGATATACTTAGTTGAATAACTAGATTTAACAAATATGCATATATCTTTTAATAATTTCACACTTGATGCATGAATGAATTAATACATATATTTTATATCAATTAGCATATAAAATATGATGCATGAATTTTGTAGAAGAAATTAATTTAATTATATCTTATGTATATATATACACATTAGTATATTAATTTTATAAAAGTATGCGACATTGTTGAACTAAAGAAGTGAGATAATCAAAGATTGAGACTACTTAAAGTCTTACGCTCCGGGATGTCTAGACTATATACTTGTTAAATGCATATGTATACATATTTGGACATAAAAATGAAATAATGAAACTTTTAAAATATATTAAATATAGGTAAAAAATAAATAATTTATATGCATTTTTCACTACAAATCTCAAGGTACGTGCCATTATTATACCAAAGGTATGAGGTATCAATACCTCTTTTGGACCAATAGCCCTACGACCTGAGGTTTCCAAACTATATGCCTTTCAAATTGTAGTTTATACCTATAGAAATTAAATCTATCTTTTAATTATTCATATCAATTTATATTTAGGTTAGTATATAGATTTTAATTAATTTTTTAAAAAAATTAAGACTTATTAGTGATAATAGCCACACTATTTAGTCCAAAGACATGCAATTACATACAATCTTTTATTTTATTTTTGAAAATATGAATGCATGAACATATATAACACAAATTTATGAATAATTAGAGCAAATCAATTAAGCATCATCAAATGACCCATTTGGATTCATTAATTCTTAAAGGCATTCACATTAAGATAAGCATCATTAAACCTAATTATATTCATTAAGTGTTGATTTTTAGAATTTGAGTTATTTAATCTTAAAGGTCGAAAAAAATTATTAAAATTACCCTTTGACCCATCTTTATTCATTAAGTAATTTAAAAGTGATTTAGATCATTTTCAGGTGTTAATTAAGATTAATTAATTAATTAATCAATTAACCTCAAAAGAGCTCATAAATTTAATTAAGCCCCAAGTATGAGCCTAAAAATTAATTATATAAATAGGGAAAACTCAAAATCATCAATTACACTCAAAATACTCCAAATCAATTAGGAATCTTGATTTCATTGAAAACCTATTTGTCAGCTGAGCACAAAGCGAGCTTGGTCAAAATTTTTAATGATATATACTAATTACTATAAATTTTCTGAACTTTATGATTTAATTAATTAAATAAAAGTCTTTTAAGATGATTTTGAGAAATAATTAGCACCAAGGGTCCGAATTAATTTCTTTAGTCATCCTTAATATTTTAATGTGTAATTAGGTTTTCATAATTTTTTTTATTTTATATAATTATTAAATGCAAAAAATGTCTAACTTTGGTTTGAAAATTTGAATTCCCTAAATCATTTAGCAAATCAACTTGAAAAAATTATGGGAGGCAAAGGTCATCCCAATGAACATTCATATCAAATTCCAAGTTAATTAGCCAAATAATTAAACATTAATTACACTAATTAAGTAATATTTTAAATTCAAATTAGTCACTGATCACTTAATAAAATTTAGGGTTTTATTTTCCTAGATTCTCCTATGTTTGAGATTTTTGAAATGGGTTTATTTGTATTTTAAAATTAATTATGTCTTTTTAAAATTTTGGCTAATTAAAACTTATTTTAAACCCTAATTAATCGATTTACATGGTCGGCGCCGTGACAGTACTTTTCACAAGGCGTCGTGGGATTGCTTATTTAAAACATCTTGCATGACTGTTGACTCAACGGTGGCAGATGCGCTTTTGTCTTGGCTATTCGATCACGGATTGAATGACGGAGATTAATTGTGTGATTTAAAAAAAAAGTAAATCAAAATTTCTGAAGCGATTAGACATGACCGTCCGTTCTAATTACGCAGAATGAATGACAGATGATCCATCATTGACCTTTGACAATTGTTCATCTTTCGACGTTCGATCCGAGCTCGTCCGAGCTCATTTAATGGTAGAATCGATTGAAAAATAATCATGGGGACAATCTAAAGGGGATCCTACAATTTAATTGATGTTAAATACTAAAATCCTTCACAAAAGATCAATGCCTAAGGGATTTTCTATGGTTTGCTTGAATTTACCTCGTCGGATCTATAGACTGACGACCTAATGACTAAGGTAGCTTCGCCTTGAAGAGGTGAAGCTCTGCTGAGAAGATCATTAATTGCCTCCCCACCGATCGTCCTTTGACCCAAGAGCCACTGCGAATCTCATCGACGTGGTTTTCGGTGCTCGAACCAGGTGGTTCTCAATTCATTTTAGATCGTCGGAGTGAGGGGGAGGTGTAGAAAGAATTAATTTGAGTTGGATGTGAGTGGTGCTCGGGTTGAGATGGGGCTCGGTCTCATCGGTGGCTTAGTGCACGGCGAGCTCTGGGGATTTGGGAGAATAGCTCTAAGGTTGTGAGGATGGTCTGTGATGAGTTTGAACTAAGGAGAGGGTGTATACCCTCCTGCCCAAGTGAACCAATCAAAGAGGTTCGTTCAAGTTGTGGCAGCTATCTGGTTAGTGGGGGTAGCTAAAAATGCAATAGGACTAGTGAGGTAGATGTCCCTTAGTGGCTCGTGGAGTTTGGTTGACAATGGTGATGTGGAAAAGTCCCTTGGATTGCACCAAAGGTCGACACCTCACTTTGATCAAGGGCTAAATCCAATAGCTTTGGGTCAGGTTGGGTCACTATTTCTATGCTCAAGGAGTGCTAACTGTGATTGTCATGGACTAATGAGTTGGTAGACCATCTAAATTAGAATTTTTATTCTATTTAGAACCCTTAGTTCACTTGGTTTGGGCTAAATCAGGTTTACCTTGGGTTGGGTCTGCTTGGGTAGGTCTACGGGGACCTAAGGATGAGTCATGTCAAGTTTGGTTAGGTTTGGACTTTGTTAGGTTAGGTTTGGCTCGAATTGACCTATATAGGTCAATTTGGGTTCAAATGGGTTAGATTGAACAATTGATCAAATTGGATCAAGAGGACTATTTGATTAAGTTTAAATGATCATTTGAAATTTAATTTTATAATTGATTTGGTTCAATTAGAAGTGAGTTTAGATTTGACTCATATGAGTCAAACAAGTTAAGTTGACCAATTTAGTCAAATTGAGTTCGATGAGGGATTGAGTCATGTTTGATTGATCATTTGACATTGATTTGAGGCTTTGATTTAGATTAATTTAGTTTAGAATAGATTTTAGTTCCAAATTAGACTAAATAGGTCAATTGGGTTGGGTTGATCAAATTGGCTTCGATTGGTGATCAATTTGTGATTGATTGAAGGCATTGGTACAATCTAATTAGTTTGGAATGAGTTTTGGCCCAATTTGACTTTTTAGGTCAAATTGGGTCAAATTGCCAAATTTGCTCAATTGAGTTCATTTGATTGCAATAGAGTGGTTGATCATGATCAACAATCACTTTGGAAGTAATTGGATGAGTTGGTTCGATCCAATTTGAATTAAATTAATATTTGACTAAATTTGGCCTTTTAGGTCAAATTGGTCATGGTAATCAATTGGCTTGATTAGATTCAATTGAGATCAATTGAGTATTGAAACATGTTCAATGGTAGATTTGGAGTTAATTGGTGGCTTTGATTACAATTAATTTGGATTAAATTGGGTTTTAACTCATTTGAACCTTTTAGGCCAAATGGATTAAGTTGGGTTAGTTAGAATGGATTGAGATGTTTAATTGAATAGTTGGAATGATCAAGAGATTTAGATTGATTCAATTTGGATTAAATCAAGTTGAATTGAATTTTGGTCCTATAGGATTCAAATGAGTCAACTTAGGCTAAGGGAAAATTGGATTCAATTTGATTCAATTGGATTGCAATTAAGGTTCAACCAAGTTCAAATGAGTTTGGGTAGATTTAATTTCAATTTGATTAGGTCATTTTTGGATTAGCCTTTTTAAACTTAGATAGGTTACGTTGGATCAACTTAGCCATTAAATCAAATTGAATCTTAATGGGTCAAATTTGGTTTGAAATTAATTAGTTCTGATTAAGGTTTGATTTGTGATCAATTGGTTTGGATTTGAGGAATTGGGTTGGTATATGGTTTGATTGGGTTTGGGGTAGGTGAGCCCCACCTATCCTAAGCCGGAGTCTAACCCTAGGGCTGAATCCTATGAGTCTCTAGGCTTAGGATTAGTGTCATCCTAAACACTAGAGGCATCTTAGCTCTAAGAATATCTTAGTATTTAGATGAATCCTAGGTCTAAGAAGGAGGTTATCAACTTCACTCTAAAAATGAGATCAGCATAAGTGTAATAAGATTTATCCTCCCTGAATTTATAAATTTAGATTATTTCTTTGCTTAATTATTTGAATCTATTTTCATTAATTTATATTTAATTTGAATTAATTCTTTTAATCAATTTCTTAAAATTTATTTAATTCATTTTAATCAATTTAAAAATTAATAAAAAATAAGTTATTACATCAAACATATTAACCTTAAGTGTTTTAAGTTGAGTTGTAATATACCACGTTTGCATTATATGCTCTCACACACTTATTACAATTAACTTTAGGGATGAGAATTTCATAATTAGGGCACTAGTATGAACTTTATCTAATGTACTAAACTATTTATCAATTATCTTAAGTATCTCTCTAACATTGTTATATTGGTTGATGGAATCAAGAATGTCAACATATTTTTATCTTTTTAAATATTAAACTGAGTGATGTAGAACATCATGAGGATCAACAAATTAGAGCTCAAGGTCCATTTACAAGATCTCAAGCTAAAGCCCAAGAAAATTCAAGAAGAAGACTTAGCCCATTAGCTGCTAAGGCATTTTATGATTTCATCTTTTTTTTATGTAATTTTAATTTTCTTCTAGAAACTCCATGTTTGAAATTTTGCATTTAAAAATTCAAAGCATGACATGTGAGGTGGTTGAATCCACATAAAATAATAACATGTGAAATGGGTGGATGACATAAAATAATGAGGCAATTTAATGCTTCACATTAATGTGGCCATATACCTTTCCCTCCATATTTTGAATTCTTTTCTTTTGAAAGATGCTTGTAATGGTTATAAATAGCCCCTCTTATTAGAATGAAGGAGATCTTTTGGCAATTACAAAATTTTGAGTTATTCTTATGGTTTGAGAGCTTGGTGGCCAAACCTTGGCAATCCTTGGTGGGGCTAGTTATCCAACATATCTTCCTTCACCTCCAATCTCACGTCTCTCAATCTCATCAAAAGAAAGAATGTCACCACCATCAAATTTGGTATCGAGAAGCACAGGAGCAAATTTGGTTAAAAGGCTTCAACAAAGGAACAACTCAAGTGTTAGACTTGTCTTCAAACTTGTGAGTTTTTCTTGGACTTGTGAGGTTAATTAATTTTCTTTTATGTGATAGTTTAAATATTATTAGCTTGGAAAGATTTATATTGCTTGCAAGTTTATGGTGATAGCATAAAATTTCAATTAGTAAGCTCCATTATATATTTTAGCCATTTTCCAATTGTGTGAACGTGCACCTCCCCTCCCCTCAAAAAAAAAGAAAAAAAATTAAGAGAGTACCTTGGTGAGGTAGTTCATCTAAAACAACTAGCCATTAGTGCAAATCAAAGTCTAATTGCTTGCTTTATTATCTTTGTTATTGTTTATGGTTAATTTTAGAAGTTTCTTTGATTAACTTCTGATAACTTGCTTTCTTAAAAAGAAAAAAAGAGGCTTGATAAATTTGAGCATTTTTATTTTATTGCATTAAAATATATATATATATATATATATATGCATGCATAATAATATAAGTGTGTTAAACTTGGTGATTTTGGAAGCTAAATAGAATTTTGTCAAAAAGACCTAAACTATCTAAGGAAAGCTTGGGATTTAAGTGGTCTTATACCCCCCCTCTCACACGGAAGTTCTCTTAGCTTAAAATTTCACTTTGATTGCATTATATTATACTTATTTATTATTTTTTTCATTTTTTTTCATTGGTTTTCATATATCTTTTTTTTCTTTCTTTAAAAAAAATCTCATGGCACCAAAATCTATCTCTCAAGATCAAGTTGAAAATTTGACTAGATTAGTTGATGCCTTAGATCTTAGGATCCAAGACAATGAATTAAAACTCAACAAATATTAGAAGAAAGTAAGAATCAAATGCAAGAACTTAAACAACAAATGCAAACTCTTTTTTAGTGTATTTGCAAAATAATAGAGTACCAAACTCCTCCAATACCTCAACTATGCCAATAGGGATAGATGAAGAAGATTCATATCCAAACCATAGAAAATCAACAACTTAGAAGACAATCAATTCTAGAAATGGTGGAAGGGGAGAAAACTATTTTAAGACTATAGAAGACTCTAATGATCCATCTTGAAGAGTTAAAGTAGAAGCCCCAACTTATGATGGTATACATGATCTAAATAAATTTCTCGATTGGTTAGTTCAAATGGATGATTTCTTTGATTGGTATAAAATGGATGATTACCAAAGTGCTAGTTTTGCTAAAATGAAATTGATAGAGCATGCTAAAATTTATTGGACAAATACTTTAGCTAAAGAACAAAGATTAGGAAGGACAAACCTCACTTGGATAAAAATGAAAGAAATGTTAAGAGCAAAATCGTCGGCATCATGATAAGAAGCTACATAGTCAATTATTAATTTTGAGACAATGTAATTGCTTGAATACTTGAACACTTTTGAAGATCTAGTTTCTAGAACGATTGTGTTGATAATGATTAATTAGCCAATAAATTTATTATTGGACTTAGGGCTGACATTAGAAATGAAGTTGAATTATTTGACCCACAATCTTTAGAGGAAGCATTTCATTATGCATTATTGGTTGAACAACAAAAGAAATCGCCTCCTCTAAAATTAAAAGTCAAGTACCTTCCATTTCATCCCATAGATCTACTATTAGACACATCCAAATGGAACATCCCTTTGCCTAAAACTTCAATTGAAGGGAGCTCTAAGAACATTAGGAAGTAATATATTTTAAATGTCATAAAAGGTCATATGCAAAATCAATGTAAAGCTCAAATCTTATTTTTAGAAGAAGTTGAAAATCCAATAGATGATAATCTAGAAGAAGTTTATGATGACACCCCATTATCGATGAAGAATTGGAATTAACGATGACCCTCATGTTAATGTGATGAGATGTCTTCTGTAATAAAAAAAGATTGGAGGAGAAAGAACATTTTTAGCATGTATGTTTTGTGTAATGAAAAGAGATGTAGGTTAGTTATAGATGGAGGGAGTGCTATGAATATCATTTCAACACATATATTAACTCGAGCCAACCTAAAATCTGAACCTCACCCTGAACCATTTCATGTTAGTTGGGTAAATCATACATTTCTTCTCATCACCAATCGATGTTTAGTTCTTATTAAAATAGGAAGCTATGAGGATCAAATTTGGTGTGATGTTCTCCCTATGGACATTGCTCATATTCTCTTAGGACGATCTTGGCTATATGATATGAATGTTATTCACTATGGTAGGGAAAATATTTATGTTTTTAAACATAATAATAAGACTATTAAACTCCTATCAATAAAGCCAGTAGAAAAAATACCCTCCATAACACCACAAAATAACTTCGACTTGCAACCTAAGCCTCATTGAAGAAAAATGAAACTTCAATTAATTATCATATAAAATCTACTTAGGCTAACACTATCATTTTGATCCTTACTTTAAAACACTACTATTTCTCCTTTGACCCCAAAGATAGAAATAATAGGTTTTGGCGCTTCTGAAAAGAATTTTGATCCATTTCTTCTTCACATATTACATGTAAAAGAAGTCATAGACTCTAAGACTCACATACCTATGGTCTCTTCTCTTCTTCTTTCGATTTTAGCGATATTGCACGATGAGCATCGATGAGCTCCTCTAGAGACATTCAACATGCTATTGAGTTCTTACTTCTCAACTTTCTAATCTTCCACATTATAGGATGAACCCTAGGCATGTTGAGATTAAAAGACAAGTTGAGGAATTATTAAGAAAGGGTTTTATTCAAGAGAGTCTTAGCCTTGTGCGGTCAGCATTATTAACTCCAAAGAAAGATGGAACATGGCGAATGATGTGTTGATAGTGAGCAATAAATAAAATTACTATCAAATATAGGTTTCTATTCCCGATTAGATGATATGTTAGATTTAATCTCAAGAGCAATTTTTTTTTCAAAGATTGATCTAAAAAGTGGATATCATCAAATTCGGATTAGATCAAGATGAGTGGAAGATGGCTTTTAAGACCACGATGGACTTTTGAATGGTTTGTCATGCCCTTTGGACTTTCAAATGCTCTAGCACATTTATGAGATTAATGAATCTTGTTCTTAAACTTTATATAGGTAAATTTTTGGTGGTGTATTTTGATGATATTGATTTTTTAGTGAAAATGAATATCTGTACAAAAGTCTTTGAACTACTTATACATTAATTTAAAAAGTGTTTCTTTTTTTGAGGTAATCTTTTTTAGGCTTTATTATATTCCACTTGGCTTAAACAGATCCTTCTAAAGTGAAAGCAATCATAGATTGGCCACCTAAAAATTTCTTGAAGTTAGAAGCTTCCATGGTTAGCCACTTTTTTATCGAAGATTTATTAAGAATTTTTTAGTACCATGTTGCTCAATAAGCGATATACTAAAATTAGATAAATTTTGTTGGACTTTTAATGCACAAAAGCTCTTAGAGCAAATTAAAGTTCTTATCACTTCTGCACTAATCCTTAGGCTTCGATTTTCTAAAGCCTTTGAAGTGACATGTGATGCTTGAATTAGGATAGGTGGAATTTTAAGTCAAGAGAATCATCCTATAGCATTCTTTAGTGAAAAGTTAAATGAAGCTAAACAACGATATTCCACTTATGATAGAGAGTTTTATGCTGTAATTCAATCCTTAAGGCATTGGTGACACTATCTTTTACATAGAGAATTTATACTTAATTGATCATCATGCCTTAAAATTCATTAATACTCAAAAATTAAGTCATGCATGCAAAATGGGTTGAATTTTTACAAGACTATTCTTTTGTTCTAAAGCATAAGCGGAATTGAGAATAAGCCGATGCTTTATCAGGTAAACCTAATGATTTCCTCTTTAGAATTGAGAATCAGATTTGATAGAATTAAAGATGATTATATTTATGTGCCACGACTTTCACCTAATTTATCTTGAACACCTAGATAAACCAATAACTTTATAAGGGACATTCTTGATAACAAATGGATATTTATATAAAGGAAAATAATTATGCATTCCTCGATCTTCTCTTAGAGAATTCCCTTATCGAGCTACATGTCTTTGGGTGTGGTCATTTTGGAAAGGATAAGACCATATGTTTATTAGAAAATAGATTTTATTGGCCTTCATTAAAACAAGATGTTCAAAATTAGTGGCTCAATGTTTAATTTGTAAAACTAAAACTATCAAACAAAGGTCGGACAATACAGCCTTACATGTTCCTTATAGGCCTTGGAAGACCTATCAATGGATTTTATTCTAGGATTACCTAGACTCGAGGACATGATAGTATTTTTTGTTGTGGTGGATAGGTTCTTAAAATGGCTCATTTCTTACCTTGTTCAAAACAAATGATGCTTCTTATATAGCCAAATTATTTTTTAAGAAAATAGTGCGACTCCATGGTCTCCTTTAACCATTGTTTCAGAGATGTTAAGTTTGTCTCATATTTTAGAAAATATTATAGAAATTACCAAATTAAAATTCTCTTCGCCTTTCACCCTGGCCGATGGACAAAGCGAAGTAGTTAATCGCACCTTAGGAAATTTGCTTAGGTGTTTAGTAGGTAAAAGTTTAGGAAATTGGGATTTACATTTACCAACTTACGAATTTACTATAATAGTACTATATCTAGAACTACAAAAAAATCACCATTTGAGATAGTCATGGTCAAAACGACGACCAATAGATGTAGCAAACCTACCATCTCATGTATTTTTCGATGCATCATTCTCATTTGCTAAAGATTTTCAAAGCCTCCATGAAGATATAAGAAAGCAAATTACTATAAGTAATGATAATTATGCTTCTAAGGCAAATCATAATCGTTCAATGAAAGAATATAAAGAATGTGATTATGTATTGATTCGCATTCAGCCTGAGCGTTATCAAACTACTAGATATAAGAAATTACATGCACAAGCTTGTGGTCCATTTAAAATTCTCAAGAAAATTGGAACTAATGCTTATCACCTTGATTTGTCTCGATATGTTCATTCATCCAGGTTATTAATATTGAAGATATTCTATCATATGAAGGAATTAGAAAACCTCCACTTGTTGATCTAACTCTTTAGCGGAGATATAGCGTGCTGCGAAGCCCTCTTCCTTTGAAGTTGACTATATTATCACCGAGGAAGCACCCATTAATCCGGGTTAGAACATCATTTTCTAGTTCGTTGGAAGAATAAGCCACCGGTAGACACATGGTTGACCATTAGTGATTTGGAGACTTTAGTCCCACAATTAGTAGAAGACTTCTTAGATTTCAACTCTAGAGTTCAATGTTGATTGAGCTGGGGAGTTGATGTAGAACATCATGAGGATCAATAAATTAGAGCTCAAGGTCGATTTACAAGATCTCAAGCTAAAGCCCAGAATATTCAAGAAAGAAGAAGACTTAGCCCATTAGCTTAAGCCCATTTTATGATTTCATCTTTTTTATTTATGTAATTTTTAATTTTCTTCTAGAAACTCCATGTTTGAAATTTTGCATTTAAAAATTCAAAGTATGACATGTGAGGTGGTTGAATCCACATAAAATAATAGCATGTAAAATGGGTGGATTGCTTAAAATAATGAGGCAATTTAATGTTTAACATTAATGTGGCCACTCACCTTTCTCTCTATGTTTTTAATTATTTTCTTTTGAAAGATGCTTGTAATAGCTATAAATAGCCCCTCTTACTAGAATGAAGGATATCTTTTGGCAATTACAAATTATTAAGTTATTCTTATGGTTTGAGAGCTTGGTGGCCCTTGACAATCCTAGTGGGATCATTGGTTATCCAACATAGCCTCTTCCTTCACCTCCAATTCCACGTTCTCTCTGATCAAAAAGAAAGAGCATACCTCCATCAGTAAGACTATTTGATATGTAACATTTAAAATCAAAGACATTTGATATTTGTATACTACAAGATAAAATAAATAAATATATGCTTATTTCATAAAATTGAGGTTGATGAATATATATATCATGTTTTGTCAATATAAATCATGCATTTAAAATTATGAATCCACTAACATAACACTTGTGTGCTAAGGTTCTATTTCAATTAGGCTCATCTAAATCATAATGATAGAACTATCAAATTATATTCCATTTTTCTAATTTATGTGGATAAATTAGAAAAATATAATTTTTAATATTTATCCTAACTAATTATATGAATATAATAAAAAAATTTATGAAATGGTATTTATTATAATTATATAATTAATCACAACTAATGTCTTTATGAATTATGTGAATATAAAACTTAACTATGTAATTATAATAATTAAGGATGCCATGACTAATCCCTAATTATTCAAACTATATAAATCACTTAGATATTAAATTTTATGCTCAATTATTTACTTTTAATTATATGCATGTATAATCACAAAATTTATACATACAAAGTTTATTATAATTTAGCATAAATTTAATTTAACTAGTCTTTCATATAAATACTAAATGGATAGACTAATCAAATGACCATTTCAACTCTTTTGAAATCCCCATTTTATTAATTCAAGGCTAAGTAAATTATAGCAATGATGGAACCAAACAATCCTCATGACTATGTTCAGAAATCTTAGTCTTAATAGTTCATTAAGATTGCATTATTTTGCTTTGTAAACATTCTATATTAAGCAATTTTTTTATTAATAGTGATCTAACTTTAAACAAATAAACAAAATTTTATTCAATTATTTGTAAGCTTTGAAAATGATGTTTCAAATTATAAATATAGTAGAAATGAGATTTCATAAAAATTTCTAATAATTTATATAATTAAAGGACAACTAAACTTAGACTATTATAATAAAGGAGAAGGAGAGTAAGTTGAGACTCTCCACACATACACACACACCCAAATCTCAGAGCCTTATGTGTGAGAAGTCGGTCCTAGTCGAACACTTCTCCCTCCTCACGTGAGGAAGAGCAAAATGCCCCCCTCTATCTCGCATGAAGAACAAATCGAGTTAAGCCCTTTAGGGCTCATTGCAAGTGGAATAAATTTAAATTCCAAAATTACCCCTCCTTGCATAAGTATTGAATTATGGCAATTGAGGGAATTTCATCCAACAATCGGGAAAAAAGGCTTTTAAGGTTTTAATTTCAAGTAAATCTTTAAATAAAATTTTCATAACTAAACTCTTACTTCACAGGTAAAATTTGAGGGCCTTCACCTTCTTGGATCCAATACGAGATGAAATTACCTCCCTCCATTGATCTTGGATTCAGAGCAAGGGAGAAGATGCAGGCATGTGATTTCGTAAAATTATAACATCATCAAGTTGCTATTTTGCCAAAAAATAAAAATAATAATTAACTCAAAATAAATAATTATTTGAAATTAAGCAAATTACAGATCCTAGAATTCGAAGACCCGCATCTGTCGATCTTGGATCCGTTTGAAAATTTTACGAAGATCTCCATCATTGATCTTGGATTTAGTGTGAGATGAAAATCTTCCCTCTGTCGATCTTGGATCCGGAGCAAGGAAAAAAGTGCGCGCCGCACTAAATTTTTGTGAATATTGCACTGCTAAACTTAAATATTTTTAATAAAAATCAATTGGATTAGAAGAAATGGATTTTATTATATTATTAAAAAAAGCATATTAAAAATACACATTAAATAAGTCAAATATTATAATTATTAACTGTGATTAACGTGCACTCTCTTTTCTCATATTTAATTAATTACTTAAAAAGTCCAAACCTAGAGCATCAATTCTTTTGACGAAACAATTATAGCATGCAAACACAATCTTGAACAATTGTTAATTATTTAGTTGATCAAACCCAATGTGTTAAGGAATCGAATATGATTTAACAATCAATATAAATATATAGGCAGACCCATCTACTATTTAAGACTTGTTTCATTCATATAAACATCAAAACATGAACACCAACAGTGAAATAAGTTTAATTGATCTATGAATTGTTTAATTAAATGCAAAATATTCGAGCTCATGCAAAAAAAAAGAGATTGAATCAAAGATTCATCTCAAAATACGTAAAATATGATATTTCAAAGAGATGTAAGTCTAATAATGACATTTCAATGGATGTAAGTCCTATATCTGTATACAATGTATACTTTAATCGGCAGATTTTTGAACATTGGAATTTCAATGGATGTAAATCCAACCTATGTTTGCAAAACAAAGATCACTTTAAACATGAAATTCTAATAGATATAAGCTCAACCTATATTTGCAATACAAACACTAACCTAAATATGACATTCCAAAGAGAAATAAGTCCAGTCACTTGTTCACAATGCGAACCTTAATTCATAGGGCATTCTAATATATGTAAGTCTAATTTATGTTTGCTATGCAAATATAACCAAACTCAATATTCCATTCCAAAGAGATGTAAGCCCAATCATTTGTTCACAATGCGAGCCTCACCCAAATCGGCATTTTAATGGATGCAAGTCATATATTGATATGCAGTATAGACTTTATCCAACCCAATCGGGGCATTCCAATGGATGTAAGTTCTATTTGTGCACAATGCAAACTTTAATCAATCTAAATTTTGCATTCCAATAGATGTAAGCCCAACTATTTGTTCGTAAGACAAACTGTATATATTAAACACGTGGCCTTCTAATGGAACAGTCAAAGCCCTAATTGTAAGGCAAATATCACACATAAATGATGACCCTTTCTATATATCTTAATTTAAAATATATTTACAAGGTGGATTTAACATTTATCCTGATCAAATTAATTAACTCAATATGTCATTCCAAAGGGATGTAAGTTCAATCCTACATGGCTTTCCAATTGATGTAAATCCAATCACTTGTTCGCCATATGAATTTTTTTTAAAATTATGACATTCCAAAAGATGTAAGTTCAACCTAAACTGGCATTTCAAAGCAATGTAAATCCAGTCGTTTGTTGCAAATTTTCTTAAATTCTATTAGCATTCTAAATGGGTGTAAGCCCAATTGTATGTTCTCCTTGCAAATTGTAATATCCAATTAATCCATAGTTTATTCCTAATTAATTTTGTTTGTACTAATTAACCCGTTGTTACTGCAGCAATTACTGTAGCATCTAGGTGCTAAGCGTCATTCGGATTAAAGCCCGGCAGCGTATGGGCGGATCGAGTTCATCTATTTCGTTCCTTCCATAGCGGCCTCGGTTCATTTCCATGATGAAAGTCTCTGTTCCGGCATTGGATTTCCTTTCCCTTCTCGGCACCTTGCTCTCGTGTGACGACGAACGCCGCCGTCATGGCGGTAATTTCGCCTGTAAGCGCGTAGCGCGCGTTCGAGCTCATGCGCGCTGGACCGCACTTCGGTGGAAGCCCGTATGCCTTTCGCTCGCTTGGAAGCGCCGCTTTGTAAGTCCTGAACCGGCGGGTTGGAAAATCCGTAAGGCTTTTCGGGTCGGAAATCCGTGAACCGTCTCGGTTGAAATCCTGATTTTATTAGGCATATAGAAATGTTTTATAACATGTTGTTAAATCGATAATGTGATAACAGGAAATATCGAAAATTGTGATAGGAAAGGATGTTATAAATCATGAATGCAGATAAAGTTCGGAGATAAGCCGTGATTAGGGGATCTTAGTATCCCGACTCGACATTTTGAGGTTAGACGTTAGCGTCAATTGTGTCGCATTAGGTAAATAGTATGGTTCCCTACCTTACCTTCACTTTAGCCCGGGTGTGATATTTGTTATGAAGTCAAAACTATCAATTATAAATACATTTAGAAAATGATTTGACATAAGAATTGAAATGATTTAATGAAAATTCTATTTCTCATTGATCTGGTATGAACCTCGTATTATACAGATTATATTGTTACATTCTAAACCTCATCTAATTTATTGAGAAAGGATATCAAATTCAATGGACAATGAATGTGGCGAGTTTTCAAGATTGAAAAGCGTTTCAGGTTTAGCTATTCCATCGAGGCGAGGATTTCAAATATTTAGTGATGCATCTTTAAAAGGTTTGGGTTATGTTTTAATGCAAAATAGGAAAGTAATTGCTTATGCTTCGAGACAATTAAAGCCTCATGAAAGAAATTATCTCGTGCATGATCTAGAATTAGCAGCTGTGGTTTTTGCTCTTAAAATTTGGACACTTATATGGGTGAAATCTTAAATTTTTTTGATCGAGTCTTAAATATATATCTGTGACACAAACTTCCTTAAAATTATGGTATTCTAATATATGTAAGTCCAACCCAAATCAGCATTCCAATGAATGTAAATCTAGTCATTATTCGCAAAGCGAACTCTATATGCGAAAAACGGCTTTCTGATATATGTAAGTTCATTTCATGTTTACAAAGCAAACATCACTCACATAAATTTGGCATTCCAAAGGGATGTAAGTCCAATCACTAGTTGGCAATACGAACTCAATCAATCATGTCATTCCAAAGGATGTAAGTCTAGTCACTAGTTCGCAATGTGAACCTCTATCAATCATAGCATTCTAATGATGTAAGTCCTATATTTTCCTGCAATGTAGACTATAATCAACCTAAGCATGGCATTCCAATGGATGTAAGTGGTATATTTGTCTGCAATGCAGATTTTAATTAACTCAAATATGGCATTTTAAGTGATGTAAGTCCAGTCATTGGTTCGCAATGCAAACCTCAATTCATAGGGCATTCTAATAGATGTAAGTGCAATCTATGTTTGTCATGCAAACATAATCTAATTCAAACTGACATTCTAATGGATGTAAGCCCAGTCTGTAATTAGGCTATCATGCAAACTTCCCTAAAGTTATGGCATTCCAAAGGATGTAAGCTCTACATACGTCTGCAATACGAAATACTCTATAAATATTAAATTCTTGGCTAAACTTATAAAGTAAGTTTAGCCTAAACAATTCAATAAATATTTTCACAATATAACATACACAACCACTCTAGTCTACTCGATATATTTGAGATGAGGCAACCCATGACTGTTAATCAGACTCCTTGGACATTACGGCTAATAGCCCTCTAATGTTGGTAGACTGGAATAATGATAGTCCCAGGACGACAGAACTATAAAATCTTAATCGGGACTACCCTCTTCTTTTCTTTTAGACAATTATTCACATCACACCACTAGACATCGATTTATATCAAATATTTATATTTATTTTCAACCTTAATTGAGAGTGCTCTCCTACTACAGTAAGAGGGGTAATTAATTATGAATGCTAGCATTCATAAGAAGTAGAACTCGTGTCTAAATAAATCCCAACATAATATTAGGAGAAATCTTGTTGAATATAAATCAATCTATCACATGAACAACGAACTCCTTAAACATCTTATAAAGATGACAGATTTTCGAAGGTATTTTTCCTGAGCGATCATGATCATATTAATGTCAAGGGAGAAGTGTTATTAAGCCTTGCTTTGATACCAATTGTAAGAATAAAATTTGATTCTAGATAAATAAATGCAAGAGCTAAAATTCAATGCAAGCTAAATTTCTCAAAAAATTACAATTGATCACGTAATCAAAAGCGTAAATAACATACCTTCGAGTATATTTTTTATGTTGTTTCACACAGATTTAGAGCACTTACAAACCTTAGTCAATCTTTAAACAATGGTGTATGAACTTCTTAAGAGATGAAGTCTTAGGAACTCCAACTAAATATACATTTCATACTTTATATAACTCACATCCATCATAGTAATTTAATGCAAAATAATAGTTTTTAACAAAGTACCATTACATTTTAAATATAAATATTAAGACCATTAAAGTTGCTAACATTATTTGTACACCTGAATTAAATGCGTAGATATAATGGATAACAGATGTGACGTAGAAGTTATTTTTATTGCATCAATTCCAGCTCCCATTTACAATAATAAAGGGAAGAGACTTTTGATTCTTACTAAGTGAAAGAATTTGCAGAAGTTTAAATGTGATTGGTAGCTTAAACTTAATATATGTTATCATCATCATGATGCCATATATTGAACAACTATGCTAAAAGCCAATATCATGTCCAATACCCGTTAACCAAACTTATAATGAATCAATACATACTAATAATATTTCCAAATATCTCACACGAGAGGAAGCCAATGCTAGACCGATTAAGATCATCCCAATAATTAGAGGGTTGAACCAAACCAACCCAAGGTAATACATTTAGATATTATAGAAGACAGCTTATTCTTCTTAGAGATCATCATGATAGGCATGTTCCAACTACTCAAATTATTAAATAAATAATTCAACAATTAATGAAAGCAAATAAGTTTTGCTTAGATCATTATTTGATTTGATGTTTTAGATAAGAATCAATGCATGTGTTTTCATTGCCACCTATATTTGCTTGGGCTAGGTTGATCAAGTTGATTGATAACAATAAACTAAGCTTTTTAACTTGGTGAGTGTGAACAGGTTTAACTCGATTGCAACTCATCGAGCTTAGAAATTGCCCAAGACTTGACTCACCTACTGAACTGAATCATTGTAATTGGAAATTCATCAAGTCACCTACGACAAACTCACTTAAGTGACTCTAGACTAGAAGGCCATTCTTCCCAATGACCTCATCTATTCTTCTAGAATACACGTCTGTTGAATAGGTGTTCTCGTTGGAACTCATTCCAAGGTTTTTGTTTATAAAACTCATTAGGTTAGTCACTACTTCTTGGAACTTGCCCACAGTTCTTGCTTAATGAATGATTGGTAGTTTGGCTTACTCATTATGGGTTTGGTTTCATTGATATAATTTATGTACCTTTTTGTTAATGTTTATGGCCGATCATTTACTGTTGACCTTAGCTCTGTCTATAAATAGGGGGTCACTTGTTTGGCTTGGGCATGACATCATTCTATATTTTTCTAGCTAATCTTTTCCTTAGGAAATTCAAAGTCTTCTCCCTAGATTTCTTATAATCTTGTTTTGACACACCCATTTTCTATTTAAGGAGTCAATTAGATCCTCTGTAATTCATGATTAATCAAATCTCTGGCTGACCACATTGAGAACATTAGATCCAACATCCATTACTCTAATAAATTTTTTTATGGTTGTCAAAGGTGGCCTCATTATGTGAAGTTACAAATTTCCATGCTTGCTATTTGCTTTCAATGTTGCCTCCACTCATCTTCTTGAATAACTTCAATATTCAAATATTACTGCTTACATAAGCATTTATTTCAAGAACATTTCTCAAATACTAATGCTTACATAGATTAGGCTAATGACGTTGGAAGTTCTGAAAATTTTCTAACTGCAATTGCATTATGTCCATTTAATTTTTCAATGTACTTTCTCTTGTTTATGGTTTCTTCTCATCTTACCATTGGTCTTACATTTGTACCTTAAAAAAGTTAGACGAGGTTGGTCTTATATTTGTACTTCGAAAACTTGCAGGTTGCTGTGATCGCACCAAATGTTCCAGCTTTATATGAGGCCCATTTCGGAGTTCCTATGGCTGGAGCAGTGTTGAACTGCATAAACATTCATTTGAGTGCTCTGACAATTGCCTTTCTATTGGAACATTCATCGAGCAAGGTTGTCATGGCTGATCAGGAATACTTTTCATTGGCTGAAGAAGCTATCAAAATCATCGCTGACAAACAAGAAGGGTTCTTTCAGAGACCACTTCTGATTGTCATAGGTGATGAAAACTGTGACCCTAACTCTCTTCATGTTGCTTTAAGAAATGGTGCTGACGATTATGAAAAATTCTTGGAAACTGGCGACCCTGAGTTTGCTTGGAAGCCACCCAAGGATGATGAATGGCAGAGCATAGCAGTAAATTATACTTCAGGCACAACATCAAGTCCAAAAGGAGTGGTGCTGCATCACAGGGGAGCTTATCTTATGGCTCTAAGTGTTGCCCTTGATAGGGGCATGAATGAAGATGCTGTATACCTTTGGACTTTGCCTATGTTTCATTGCAATGGATGGTGTTACACTTGGTCGCTTGCAGCGTTAGGTGGAACAAGCATATGCCTGCGCCAGGTGCGTAATTGTTTAATACAATTATTCCTTTTTAATTGACTCATTTATCTTCAATATCACTTTAGTCATCAGTTGCATGGTCATTGTAAGTTGCCATATTTGTTTTCTTTTCTTTCTTTGAACAAATCTACTTAAGTTTATGGTTTTGAATTTTTTTTGGATTCTTTTGAGTAACTTTTTTGCACTATAAATGCATGTTTTGTGAGTATGGATACACCCCAAAAAAAAAAAAAATTTACACAAACTATTTGGGATTCGTTTTCAAGGTGGACAAATCAATATAGAAAGAGTGTTGTGTATTTTGCTTGAAGATTTCTATCGATTTATTTAATCAAGTGATGATGTGAAATGAGTTTTTATATAGATCTTTTTAGAGACTACAGCACTTCAACTTATGAATTTTTTTTCTTTTTGGAAATGTTCTTTCACACCATCGATAACATAAACAAAGCTTACTCTACTCGCATTAGATAAACCTATGTGGCTGTATTGATCTCAATTACATCTGGCATAATAATTTCTCCGTAATAATTATATATACTTTGACACACACACACATATATATTATAATTTGTGGAAGAAAGGTGTTGATTTTGAGCATATTAGTGGAAATGCAAGCAATACAATTCCTAAAATTCCCTTGCCCCTTTTCCTCTGAAAGTAGCATACAATGCAGTGTACAAAGAGAAGGTTAAAGTTTTTAAAGCCTTTAGAGGGGCTATGGAGAAGTATAACCTTTTTAGAACTTTAGAGAAGGATCGAGAGAAGAAGAGATAGTTGAATTTGTTATTTCCATTCCAGCATAAGTGAAAAACTTGTAGGGAGCATCCACAAATTCAAGGCCATCCAACATGTATGATTATCAAATAAGATTATGCCATCCAACAACAGGTAAGCCAACATACAAACCTTAGTGAAATGTTTGACGCTAAGATTAGCATTCCCATTCTTCAAAAATCATCGGTCTTAGAATTAACATATAAGTTCTATAAATATCTATGAAGAATGCCAAACCCAAGCAAATAGGACATCGCCTTACCATCCAAATTAATGAAGATATTATAGTGGAGAAGATGGTTCAAAAGATAGCATATCCAAAATCGCTTATATATAAGCTAACTACCAAATATAAAGATGATGTTTGATGGAGGAATATCTGAGTAATTTTTTGTTCGAAATTTTATTTTATTACTAGGAGCTGACTCTTAGCAATCGTCTTCCACGAGCGGGAGGGGGGTTCGATACTATAAGAGGGAGAAGGGGTGTCAGCCGAACATTATGCACACGCACGGGAGGGAAAGAGAGAGCCGAACTCACCTCGCCAAACTCGCTGACCTTCCCTGTCTCACATGGTCAATCAAAGCCCCAAACAGTCTTCCTTGGTTGGCCGAAACCTCAGCCGTCCTCCTTACCCTCGTGAAAGCCTTAACCGGCAATTCTCTGAAGCCCTAGCCACCGTCGGGTGGAATAGTTGACTCCGGAGCTCCAAAGTCAACTCCAGCTGATTAGTCCCGAGCCACCTTTTGGCCTTTCAATTTTTATGTATTTTATCTTTAATATCACACCAAAAATATCACTTTATTCACTTTTTAAAAATAAAATATACTTTTTAACATAGAAAAATATTAAATACTTAAATATCTAAGTTTAGATATTAAATATGTAAATATATAAGAATTGTGTGGTATGTATGTAAATCTCCCTAAAATTAATTAAGGGTGTTTTTATCTAAATTGAAAAAAAAAAAAAAGGTTTTTTGAAGATCCAAATTTAAGTAAATATCAAAATGAAATTTGTTACAATTAAGTTCTTCAATCACAAGACAAATTCAAGGCCTCCATTATCAATCTTGAGTTCGATGTAAGATAAATATACTTCTCTTCATTGATCTTAGGTCTAGAGTGAGAGAGAAGAGTGTGAGCACGTTATTCTCAAATTACGACACTAATAAGCCATCATTTTGCTGAAATAAAAAATAATTAACTCGAAATTTAAATAATTTGATATTAACTAATTCACAAGTTTTAAAATTCAAAGACTTGCTTCCATCGATCTTGAAATGTAAGAAGACCTCCACTGTTAATCTTGGGTCCTGAGAAAAGGAAAATAGTAGCATCGCACTAAATTTCATAAAATACAATACTATTAAGTCGTTATGTTTTTAAAATTTTGTGAAAATTACCAAACTTAAATTTTATTCAAAATTAAGCTCAAAATTGTAAAAGATTGTTAAATTTTGAATTATTAAATGAAAATAATGCATAATGTTTAACAACTTGAGTTAAGTTTACTCACAAATTACTTGAATTCCTCCCTCTCACATTGAAATAATGTAATTTAACAAAAAATTATGACATTTGGACTTTGATTCAATATATTGAACTTCCGAAGAATTTGGACTCATGAATGAATTATGTAATTCATATGCTAATTTTATAAAATTCACAGATTTAGCTTTGAGAGAAAATCATTCGCATAAATAATCACTAATCATTCAGTTGATCAAATATAATATGTTAAGGACTCGAACACAATCTAATGATCAAGATAATCCCGTCAAATATCTAAGAGTTATCCCCTTTAGATAATAAAATTGCAACTCAATAGTATTGCAATTGATGTAAATCCAATCGATCAATTAATTATTTAATTGGACACAAAATATTAAAGACTAAAAATACATCATAATCGATTCTAATAAAATTAGAATTCATCTCAAACATAAAATGGAGGTTGAGTCAAAGAGTCATCTTGAACTTAAGAGGAGATTGAATCAAAGATTTATCTTAAACATTGAAGCAAAGATTTATCTCAAACATTAAGTTAAAGATTCATTTCACACAAAAAAGAAATTGAATTTAAAAAATTCATCCTAAATATAAATGAATAGTAAATTATAAAGTCATCTCAAATATAAAAGGAATGATTTATCTCAAACATAAAATGGGATCGAAATATTTGAATCAATGTCATTCTGATGGATGCAGACATCAACCACAAAACTTGATATTTTAACAGATATATGCCGATACATGTCTGCAAGGCAAACTTTAATCATATTAAGCATGACTTTCCAATGAATATAAGCTTTATGTTTGTCTGCAAGGTGGACTTAAATCACATATTAGTCGGGATTCTTAGGAGGAGAGAACCCATGGCTGCTAATCAAGTTTCTTGGACATTACGATTAATAGCTCTTTGATGTTGGTAGATTAGAATAATAGTAGTCCCTGGATGACAAACTATGTGATCTTGATAGGGATTGCCCTCATTTACCCCAAACAGTCATCCGCACCTCACTACTAAGCACTGATTTATAATGGGGATTAATGTCTATTTCTAATTTTAATAGAGAGTGCTCTCCTACGATCACTACAGAGAAGTTGACCTTTTTAGAACTTTTTAGAAGGACCAGGAAAAGAAGATATGGTTGAATTTGTTATTTTCATATCAACACGAACATAAAATATGTAAAGAGCGTCCACAATTCAAAGCTTTTGTTAATAGTGAGCCAAGAACAAATGGAGAAGTACATAACAGACTTATGATATCAAATATGATTATGCCATCCAACAACAGGTAAGCCAACATAATAAATCATAGTGAAACGTTTGATACTAAGATTAGCATTCCCATTCTACAAAAATAATGAGCATTAGAATTAACATATAAGTTCTATAAATATCTATGAATGATTCCATCCAGGCAAGTGGGAGATTGTCTTACCATTTGACTTAATGAAGATATTATAGCAGAGAAGAGGAGTCAAAAGGCAATATATCTCTCTCTCTCTCTCTCTCTCTCTCTCTCTCTCTCTCTCTCTCTCTCTCTCTCTCTCTTTCTATATATATATATATCTTTTATATCACTCAAGCTAGACTCCAAAGATTAAGATGATGCTTGGAAGAGGAATATCTGAGCAACTTTTTTTTTTTTTAAATTTCAATTTATTACTAAGGACTATGACTCATATTTTAGGTATTTTTGACCAAAATGAAGTTCTAATCATATTTCTCCAAATCATAATATAACAATCATTTTTTAAATTATGCGTATTATGAGGAATATCGTATCAATTTTTTCCTTTTAAAATGACTTTCATCATAGCATCCTGTCATACACATCATCTCCTAAAAGGCATATTGTTCAAGTAGTAACATATTGTAGATTACTAATTATTAACTGCCAATCTGTTTATTTTTATTAACTGCCAATCTGTTCATCTTTCTCAGTCTAAAAAAAGGCATTATTGCACTATTCACCAAATAAACTAGTTCACAGGACATCACAAACCAAAACGATTACACTTGAGGTTACCTATAATGGATTCAAGTTTCCATACTTGTTGTTATGCAGGCAACGGCTAAAGCCATTTATTCAGCTATAGCCAACTTCGGTGTTACCTATTTCTGTGCAGCTCCTGTTGTTCTAAATTCACTCATCAATGCTCTTCCCACAGAGAAGATCCTTCCCCTGCCTCACGCTGTCAATGTTTTGACTGGTGGTGCTGCTCCGCCGGCTTCCCTGCTTGCTTCCATGTCCGAACAAGGCTTCCGTGTCACCCACGGCTTGGCTCACCGAAACATATGGTCCTAGTGCCATATGTGTTTGGAAGCCTGAGTGGGACTTGCTTCCCTTTGAAACCCAGGCTCGCCTCCATTCCCGCCAAGGTGTTCGACATATCAGTCTCGAAGGCCTCGATGTTGTGAACCAGAAGACCATGGCCCCCGTCCCCTCTGATGGCAAAACCATCGGCGAAATTGTCATGCGCGGGAATTGTGTAATGAAGGGTTATTTGAAAAACCCAAAGGCAAATCAGGAAGCTTTTGCTGGAGGCTGGTGTCACTCCGGTGATCTTGGAGTAAAGCACACTGATGGATACATCGAAGTAAAGGATCGGTCGAAGGACATAATAATCTCAGGCGGAGAAAACATAAGCAGTTTGGAGGTGGAGAATCTGCTTTACAAGCATCCAGCAGTGCTCGAGGTGTCGGTGGTGGCTCGGCCGGACGAGCGGTGGGGAGAGTCGCCTTGTGCCTTCATCACCCTTAAACCAAATGCCAAAGCTGGAAAGGATGAGGAGGCTATTTCAGTTGATATTATGAAGTTTTGCAGAGAAACGATGCCAGCTTATTGGGTGCCTAAATCAGTTGTGTTTGGGCCATTGCCAAAGACTGCTACTGGAAAGATACAGAAGAATGTTCTGAGGGAGAAGGCAAAGGAGCAGGGGCAGTGAAGAAGAGCAGCCCGCGATAGATAAGTCTGTTTTATGTCATTTGAAGTATTTTTATGATCAGAAATAAAAGGTAATATAATTTTATTTTAGACTAAATTGGCGAAATCAGTCTCAATTTTTTAAATATATATATATTATGACAAAATTAAATATCAAAAATAATTTTTAAAGAGTCAAATGATCAATTTGGTTATCTCATATAAAAAAAAATTTATAAAATTTAATGTGGCAATTGCCTAAATAGAGTTAAGATGTTAATAGGTTTGTAGGCTTTAACAAATAAGAGTAAAAGGTTGCTGGTTATGTGAAGGAGATAATGGAGGGAAAAAAAAAAATTTTCTAACTATAAGATTCGTATTTAAAGCATATACTAACTACTAACATCTAATTTATTGATGAATAGAGCTAAATTTTGCTTTAAAAAAAGGAAAAAAAAAAAATTAATAGGCTTGCCAACTATAAGCCAAAGGCATATAATGGAAAAAAAAAAAAAGAGTGGCATGTGAAATGCCTTTGAAGAGACTCTAAGGTGGCTCTTTGGGCTCAATTTTATTATTATTTTTATGTTTTTATTTTTTTTATTTTATATTTTTATTAAGAATAAAATATATTGGGAATCAATCAATATTTTGAATGTTAGTTTTTTTTTTCTAACATTCTAATTTTTTTTTTTTTTGAGTGCTTTTAAAAATAATGTGATTTGTGTTTATAAATAAAAACAAAATTAAAAAAAATGTGAAATATATATATTTTTAAAAATAATATAAAATAGAAAATATTGATTACTAAGCCTATTTACGTGTCGAACTTTTCTTTTGCCATTATGAGGATTTGGGACACGTGTTTTTTTTTTTTTTTTTTGAATCCTCTACAGTATGATTAGAAACCTTACATATATATATAAAAAAAATAAAAATAAATAAAAAAAGATTTCTCTTCTCTGAATTTTATTTTAAAAAATATTTAATTTAAGACCAAAAATAGTCTATAATAATTGGCAGAATGAATTTCTCAAATTAATAAGCTTCGAATCCTGAAAATTTTAATTAATTTAACTGATTTTAAGTTAATCATCTATATCAATCAATTAAATCTATCAATTAGTTCAACTAATATGATTAATTAATTAAATTAATTAGATAAGTTATTTGGAATTAAATTCAATTCAATTTATTTGATTATAAACTAAGCATGCATTCGTATAATTAGTCTTAACTTTTGCATTGGACCAGTAAAAATTGAATTGAATTGCTATATTATATAAAACTGATTTATTCAAATTAAACATTTTTAACTATTTTTAATTCTTAATTATATGATTAAAATATTTATTATTAAAATTATATTAACCTAAACATAATATTTTAATTAAATATTTTAAAATTAGATTTTATAAATTTTAAAAATCTTATTATTATTATGATGAGCTTAATCAAATTAAGCTATAGAATATCCATGAAATCATCACCGAGGTAAGTTATAAGCTTTATATTTGAAAGGTTTTTTTTTTCTATGTAAAGATATAACACTAACTCTAAAAAAATTATGAATATTTGAAATTTAAGTTGAGCTACAAGAATAAGAAATTAGACTACATGATTTAGGTTTTAGGAATACTAAATAGGCTTGGGAATGTAAGAATGTAATAATAACATTTTAATTTTTAGTTTTATATTATTATTATTATTATTATAAATTATATTTTACATCATTTTAAGACTTAAATATTTATAATAATATTTTATAAATATTTTACATATTATTATTAATTATATAAATTTAAATTTTAGTTTTTATATTATAAATTTTATATTCTTATTATAAATTATATTTATATTTATAAATCTACAATATAAATTTTTTAATTCTTAATTATATTTATATTTATAAGATATATATATAATATGATATCTTATCGGCTTTATATTAATATTTTAAATTTATTTTTATTTATGTATTTATATTATTATATTATTTAGATCATATTTAATAATTTTAATATTTATCATATTATTCGTTTTAATCCCTAAAATTTGAACTTCTTTTCATTTTTTATTCCGTTCAATTTTCACAAACTTTTTTTTTTCCTTTTTTTTCTTTATGCTCGTGAGAGATGAATAGATCCACCGGAGAGAGAGAGAGAGAGAGAGAGAGAGATAGGCGGCCTTACATAGGGTAAAAAACATTGTTTCTTTTTCTCCTTTTTTTGACTTTATTTTAAATTATTTAAAATTATTCAAATTAAAAGACAAAATAATTCATAATAATTGACCGACTAAATTTCTCAAATTAATAAACATTGAATCCTAAATATATCTGAATTATTGTGTTGCATGATAAAAATAGTACCACTTAGATTACTGAAAAATTTTATAAAATAGTGGTGACACCTCCAATATTTTATGGTGTCGAATGTTCGCTAACAAAAGAGAAGCATAAAGTTATGTGTTGCAGAGATAAAGATGTTCAGTGGATGAGTGGCTTTACACTTATAGATAAAATGAGAAAGGAATATATTCGCAAAAATATTATAGTAGCTCCAATGACAGATAAGCTTAGAGAGAGTCGCCTTAGATGGTCCAGTCACATAAAACATCAACTATTCGATGACCTAATTAGAAAAATAGTTGTATTAGATTTTGATCTATGCTAACAATGGTAGAGGTTGATCTAAAAAGACTTGATTAGTAAGTATAAAAAATGATCTTATTTTATTGTGGTATAAATGAGAATATGACACTTAATATGACACATTAGAAAAAAAAAAAAGATTAATACAGCTAACCCACTTAGTTTTCATTTAAACCATAAGAACATTGTAAAATAATTCAATTAACTCAAAGAACAAATCAAAAGCTGTATTTGATAAAGTTTTCTCCACTAATATCTCCAAGATCTGCATGCCATCACCAATTCAATAAAGCGTCAATTAGTGAATCTCCTTTGAACTGATATAATTAATGGTTGGATAGATTTAGGTTGTATCAAAAATCTCATAAACTTAGCATTATAAATACTTTTTTTTTGTATGAGAATAATAAATAAATAGTGATTATGATAATAAATAAATTATAATAAATTAATTATGAGATTTACATATGATTATCTGAGTTAAGTACAAGGTATAAATTGAAGAAATCTTTCAAAGCATTGATCTATTAAAATCTTCATCAAGACTTCATTATGGAACTTCTATTACTATAAAAAGCTTATATATTCTTTAATTATGTGAATTATATATATATATATATATATATATATATATATATATATATATATATATATATATATATATATATATATATATATATATATATATATATATGGCTTGTGTTTATTCCGAAAGTAAATCTTGGCCATTCATTTCTCACATGTGTGAAGTGAGGTGAGATTTTTACAATCCCTTTGAAGTCAAGAAGTCAAAAAGATGCATGTGAAATGTGAAAGTATAATATGTGTTATTTATATATATAAAGTATATAATTCATATATATTTACGTATCTACTATCTAAATTTTTATTTTTTTTTACTTAAATAGCACTCAAATCTCTATTATAATATCATCAAGATTTACTTTCAAAAGAAACACAAGTCATTTTTAATATTAGTATAGATTTATTATATTTACAATTTAAGCATATACTTCTTCTATATTTACATAAATACCACATAATTATTTATTTTTCACTTAAATGTCACTTAAATCTCTATTATTACATTACAAATAATATCATCATTACTTTTTAAAAGCAAATGCATTTTTTAATGCATAGAAAATGAGTCGTTTTTGCACATATGCACTTTTTTGGGTATGTAAATAAATAAAAAATTTATGCTATGTATGCAAAATTCTCTATTTGGGTTTGAAAATTTTTCATTTCACAAATGACTCATTTGTCAAATATTGTATCTATCTATCTATTCAGTTCCTAGAGTTTATATTTTGAAGTACCTCTCTATTATTGTCTAACATCTTCATCTTAAGATTATTTTCTTTCTTTTGAATCTCTTTAGTTATGTCATCTGCAGTAGTGATAAATCTATCACTTTTAAACATAAGTAATTCATATTTACACTTTTCTATTTTTTTTTTACTTTATTTTAACTTTCCATTCTAATACTAAATGATGAAATCTTGTGCATACGTGCGTGAGATGATTTAACAAAGATTTTGTTCTATTTAAATTTTTATTTTTTTATACTTATTATATCATTTCTAATACATGATTTGAAGTTTAATTTATTAATAATTTAACTAAGAATATAAGGAAAGCCTAAGTTTTCTTCATTCAATGATTTCTTATCTTAATAATTTTTTTCTTAGACATCTATTAATTAATATAAATCTATTCAAACAAAGTAAACATTAAAAAAAATTATAGATTATATATCTTTTTATTATCCCTTTAATATACTTTTCTCTATTTTCTTACAGATAAATCATATTATGATCACAATACTCAATCAAGTATATGTTTTCTAAATTATTTTTTCTACATTTTTTAATTATTATATTTAGAAACTAAGCATATACTTCTTATATATTTACATATATACCACTTAATATTTTATTTTTCACTTAAATATCACTCAAATCTCTATTTTTACATCACAAATAATATCATCGTTACTTTTTAAAAGCAAATGCACTTTTTAATACATAAAAAAAAGAATAATTTTTATAAATATGCAATTTTATGGGCTAGATATATAAATAAATAATAATCTTATACTAGCAAAATTCTCTAATTTTCTTTGAAAGTTTTGGGAGCCTATTCATTTGTCAAACGGTGTCTCTATCTATTCAGTTCTTGGAGTCCATATTTTAAAGTACTTCTCTATTCTTGTCTAACATCTCTATCTTATGATTATTTTGTTTTTTTGTAAATCTATTTAGGTAATTCGTATATACAATTTTTTATTTATTTATTCTGTTTCTACTTTCTGCTTTAACACTAGATAAAGAAATCTTGTGTATGCGTGCGTAATTTGATTTGACAAACATTTTGTTTTATTTAAACGTTTTAATTTTTATAATTATTGTATTATTTATAATACATGATTTCAAGTTTAATTTATTAATAATATAATTAAGAATATAAAGAAAGTCTAAGTTTTTTTTCATCCGATGATTTCTTATCTTAATAATTTTTTCTAGACATCTTTTAATTAATATAAATTTATTTAAATAAATTAGTTTTTAAAAAAATCATAGATTATATATCTTCTTGTTGCCTCTCCAATATTTTTTTTTCTCTATTTTCTTACAAATAAATCTTATTCTTGTCACACTATTGATTTGACATCAATCAGATATGTGTTTATAGATTTTTTTTCTTATAATATATATTATAGATTCATGATTTTTAATTTTACATATATATGATTATATTAAGTCATATATATATATATATATATATATATATATATATATATATATATATATATATATATGACCAAAATTCCTCTAGAAGACGAATCTTGAGAAAGCAGTTAATCGTAAATCAAGATCAACCGCGTTTTATTATCAATTGACTCTTAAACATGGAGTGTTTATAGTCAAATCGAGCATCTTGACGAGCCGAATCTAACAAGCCCAAGATATCATAATTCCGACATCATTTGATCATTCAAATGCACGAAATACATCATATGATCAAGGGAATCATTTTGAGCCGTCATGAAGTGGGAGTACGGGTTTTGCATTTATTCTGAGACGCCATCCTCCAATCTATAAAAGCCTCATTTCTCATATGAGGGGGGTCAGAAGGAGAAGGAGGCAAGAGAGAGGAGAGAGCTCTAAAGATCCTCCAAGCACAATCGCCGCCACCACCGCCAACCACCGCCGGCCGCCGCCACCGATCCTCGCCGCCAACCATTGTTGCCATCATCACCGACCACTATCGTCATCAACGCCAACATCGCCAACATCGTCCAACATTGTCTATGACCAAGAATCGTTGTCCATTTCTCATATACTTGTAATCCTGACGGAAGATCTTGTACTCAAATGATAGGAAGTTTTTTTGGCAAGGCCAGATTTTTCCCTCTTTTGAGATTTTCCACATAAAATTTTGGAGTTTTCTTATTCGCTTTTAAATACGTGTGGCTTGACAAAGAAGTAGTAAACTTTACTCTACCAAGAATCGATTTTCTAGACGCAATGCTTGTAATCACTGGGATCTTGATTCCCATTATTTCATCTTGTATGACTACCAAGTTTTCCAACAAGATCAAAACCACCATCGGGGTGGAGCATTTCAAGCTTTTAAGGAGCAAGCAAAAATGAAGATTCATCAAACTGCTCTTCGATCCGAAACCTGGGGCAACTCAATCTCGAAGATCACCCATGTTAAGCATCTAATCGATTACCATCCCAAGAAACAAGTCAAAGTTTGAGGATATCTCAACATTGAGAAGAGATATAACTTTGCAAATTATGATTTTTCAATCATACTCATGGAAAAATAAGACCAAGGTTAAGGAGCAACTTTAGCTACAACCACAAACGGATGTTTTAATCGACCTCTTCCATCTCTACCGGTCATCCTCGCTAGATCGACGCCGCCGCTACCATCGACTATCCTAGCCGCTGACCAACTCTGCCGCCAACCAATGTAGCTGGTCACCGCCACTACTGCCACCATCGCAACCTTCGCGGTCACCACCATCTTATATCCCGCTGACTAGACGCTGCCATACCATATCGACCGTCGCCGTTGTTGCCGACCAACGCTGGCCGCAACCAATGTTGGTCTTATCGCTGCATTGCCAGAACCTTACGGCTACCATTATCTTCGCTGGCTATCTCGCATTACTACGCTGGGCCACTATCGACTATTGTGGGCATCGCACCAACTCTGCTGCTGGCAAAAATGTCACGCCATACTACTGTTGCTGACCATTGTTGCAGAACCCGCCGGCTACCACCATCATCGCCGGCTATCTCTCGCTGACCACTGACGGCCGTAATTATACTGCTGCCATCGCCGTATCATTGTCGCTGTTGACCACCCGCTGGGCCAATAACGTTGCCGGTCGCCACCACTATCGCATTATCACCGCCATACTGTTGGTCACCGCAGACTACCGTCGACCATCGCCGGCAATCTTCGCCGGTCACCATCATCGCCGGTCATCCCCGCCGACTACCGATGTCCGTCGCCACCGTCGACTACCGTCGCTAGTTGCCGCTGTCGACCACCCCGTCGGCCGCCAACCACCATCGTCGGTCACCGCCACCGACTATCGTTGCTGATTCTCCTTGATCGCCGAAACCTGCATAGCCCGCTAGGTTGGCGCCTCTTCGAGGGAAAACCGAACAACGACGTAGTAGCGTGAGTCTTGATCGCCTAAACCCGGACGGTCACAAGGTTAACTCCTCTTCGGCCGGAACAACGACGTAAGTACCGCGGGCATTGATCGCCTCCAAACGACCTTCTCTAAAGGAGAAGAGAAGGTGTTTTCTCCTTTCAGGGGTTTTATAGACTCAAAATGGTAAAACCGCCAAAATCGTTTGAAACCGCCTAAAACCAAAACCGCGTTAGTTTGTCGCCGTCGCCAAGATCACAGCCCTGCCGGTTGGCGACGCGCCGGCGCGGGCGCTCTGATCGCACGGCGCCAGCAGACGCCATGGGTCGCGAATCGCCGGCCCACGGTCGCTTATCCGCCACATGGCAGAACTGCCTCACGTCGCACGCTTCCACACCGCTGGGCAGAACCGCTGGTCCCTGTCGCGCATCGCTTCTGCGCGAACTCATTACGGCAAGAATCCTGACGTGGCATGGCGCCAACAACGCCTCGCGCACCCTGGCCAGCTGACGTACTCAGGCCGCAAGCTGACCCGCCACCGCTAAACCTCGGACCATGGAGCTCGTATGTATGACCCGCATGCCCAGTCGCTATCGACGGCAGCGCCTCGACCCATGTGGCCATAGGCCCAAGGCTCATGGGCGTCTCGTTCTCGACCGGATGGGTCCGTAACCTCGAAATCTCACACCCACGCATACCTACATGCATTTGCCTGATCGCTTCCATACTATAATCTACATAAAGATGTTCTCTCAAAATGTGTGGTTAATGGACTTTGACACGTTGAAGAATTTACTATTTTGAAGTACTTGACACATATTTTTTAGATGATTGAGATAATATCATCCAAAATAAAAACGATATGACCGAAAATTCCTCTAATAAGACGAATCTTGATCAAAAACAAGCTAATCAAATCAAGACTAAGATCGCATTATCAATCGACTCTTAAACATGGAGTGTTTATAGTCAAATCGAGCGTCTTGACGAGCCAAATCTAACAAGCCCAAGATATCATAATTCCGACATTATTTGATCATTCAAATGCGTGAAATACATCATATGATCAAGGGGATCATTTTGAGCCGTCCATGAAGTGGAGTGGTGGGTTTTGCATGTATTTACAGACGTCCTCCAATCTATAAAAGCCTCATTCCTCATGATGAGATGAAGGAGGCAAGCAAGAGAGAGGAGAGCTCTAAAGATCCTCCAAGACAATCGTCGCCACTCGGCCGTGTCAACCACGGCCGCCACCGATCCTCCGTCGTCAACCATTGTTGTCAGTCATCATCACCGACCACTATCGTCGGTCATCAACGTCAACATCGTCATCAACATCGTCGTCAACATTGTCATGACCAAGAATCGGTCCATTTCTCATATACACTCGTAATCCGATCGGAAGATTTTGTACTCAAACGGATACATAGTGGAAGCTTTTCTGGGCTGGGCCCCGTGGTTTTCCCTCTTTTGAGGTTTTCCAGTAAAATTGGAGTTTTCTTATTCTTTTAAATACCTGTTGTATTTGGACTTTTAAAGAAGGCAAAACTTTACTCTACCTTGGTTTTCTAGACAACATATATATATATATATATATATATATATATATATATATATATATATATATATATATATATATATATATATATATATATATATATATATATATATATATATATATATATATATATATATATATATTCAAGTGCATCACATGAATCGCATGAATTCAGAAGTAAGATGAGAGCATATAATAATATATTTTCATTCACCTCATTTGGAGCTCACATAGATCAAGAATTAGCAAATTCAAGATAAGGAGTGTATACATTTAGAGCTCAAGGACAAATTTAAAAATAGTTCATTGAAAAAGTGAATTTATTCTATAAGCCAAATTCATCAATTCAAAACACTTAATTTTCATTACCATTTTCTTATTTACATAATCTTCTACTATATCTTTTATTTATGTCCTTAAATTATGATTAATTGTGTCTACATGTTTGCATATATCATGAGTGAATAATATTTTTATCAAATGTAACTTTATAAGTAGCAAGATTAATCTTAAGAAATATATAATTTTAATGACAAGCAACTTAATTTCAAAATAATTTGCCATCCAAATTAATGATATAATATGACGCATACTTTTATAATTATCTCAAAAATAATGATTTTGTCATTAAAAATAAAATTTTAATTTAAAGAAAATCTTTTTGAAAAAAATAATTCTTAAAGTAAAAATAAAAAAGTTGAGCAGAATTTAGATAATCCTACGTATAATCACCTATATAAAATAATACAAAAATGAAGAGAAAGAAATTAAGAGCCATATAGTAATAAAAAAACTAAACAATAAAAACATATTTGAGAAAACAAAATTTAAATTCAAATAGATTAGCATATAAATTTAAATTAATCTTATAAGTCTTGAGAATATGCAACTTTAACTGATGAGTTATGATAAAATTATCTAAAAGTAGTGATTGAAAATTAAATTATTTATATTCTTATAACTCTTTGTATATTTCATAAATACATGGAACATTATTTATTAAATTATAAGTTTTTTGAAATTTTAATATATAACTTTTTTATAAAGAGAAATATGAATTTATTATTTTGATCTTTTTAATAAAAATATAAATTAAATAATATAATTTAATATTTATAATATTATTTTTTATTTTTTAAATATTATTCAGACGATGATTAGCTGAGTCGACGAGTTCATAGAGTGATGATTATTTTACAAATTATTATATTTTATATAAGCTTTGATTGATTCATTCTTTTATTTTATCACAACTTGGAATTTATGATCCATGCTGAGAAGTTGAAGACTTCTCCCTTCCACAGCTTCTTTTGTTTGGTTCCTATGGACAGAAAGGTTAAAGAGAGCGTTCAGCCATTCTTCAAGCACTAATAGACTCGTTTGGATTATGTGAAAATGGCTATGAATCAGTTGAAAGAGTTTTGACTGTAGATGTAAAGATGTGATTCGTCTTTGAATTTTGAACTATTCTGATTATTCTGCAATGACTGCTTATTTGAAATTATTTTTTTAATATTTTTATTTCTTAGATTACTTAAAAAAATTGTAATTTGATGTATTTTTTTGTGTTTTAATTTTTTTATTTTTAATAAAATATCATATTTTTTTAAACACTCAAAATAATTACTTTTGGCAAAAATTTTTAAATAAGTACATTTTAAATTGTAATTAATAAATTAAATATGTTTTTAAAAAAAGTTAATTTTAGGTATAGTCACCACTTTAACGGGCGACTAGGTTGTCACGTCAAATCCGACATGGCGCTGCTGCTCCTATGTTTAAAGTTAGGAATCAATCACCCGTTTAACAGGCGACTAGCTCTTTAAATCCTAGAGCTAGTCGCATGTTTCCAATAAATATTTTTTTAAAAAAATTTATCTACTATGGATGCTATATATTTGTTAAGAGATTTGATGAAGAACTATGGAAAAAGTAAGGAGGATCTATATATGATATTTGTTGATTTAGAGAAAGCACATGATAAAATTCCAAGATAAGTACTTTCGAGAGTTTAGAAATGAAAGGAGTTAATATTGCTTGTATTCAAGTCATTAAGGATATATATGCTAGAGTTGTTACTTGTGTCCAAATACAAGGAGGATTGACAAAATATTTTCCTATTTTAGTTGGATTATATGCAAGATCAGCTTTAAGCTTTTATCTTTTTGTTTTAGTTATGAATGTTCTTAGTAGGTATTTACTGGAAGATGTACCTTGGTGTATGCTTTTTGATGATAACATTCTTCTTGTTGATAAGACTAGAGATGGAGTCCATTGGGTGAACAAGCCATTAAAAAGAGTGAGCGATTCAGATATATAGGCTCTATTGTTCAAAATGATGGTGAAAAAAAAGGAGATGTTATTAGTTGAATTTAGGTTGGATGGTTGAAGAGGAGGAATGCATTTGGCCTGTTGTGTCGTAGAAAAGTACCACTTAAACTTAATAAGACACAATAGACAAAAAAGATTCATCTAGCTGACCACACATAGTGGGATAAAAGCATAAATATGAAACAATTTGATAAGTGGTACATATAGTAAAAAACACAATCATATGAAAATCCAAAAAATGAAACATATGTAACAGGTAGCAAAAAAAATAAATACATGTACTCCATACACGTAAATAACACTATTTTAAATAACTATTGCCTCCGTCATCTGCGTGGAATCGCACCACTCGTGTATCAGTCGGTATGTGGTAGACGATCCATGATAATCCCTTCAAGTTCTCCATGAACCTGTGGTATATCATGTAGTGTTTGCGTAGGATAGTCTTGTGATGGGATGAAAGGCGGTTGTGACTAAGAAGACATTGTTATCTATTGGTCCATCACAAATAACATCGTTGTCCCATTCCCTTGTCGTTTGACAAATACAAACATAATCATTATTAGAAAATATTTGACTTTCATCTTCAATATTCCTAAATGAATTAGTCTTTAAGAGATCATGACTGCTAACATAATCAGCTGTAGTTTGTAACCCAAGTGAACAATCATCATCACTGCCACTATGCTCAGATTCACTACTTGAGTCACTATTCAAGGTCTTGTACTCATCATCAGGTGCAGTACTCTGTGGTGCATTTGATTTATCTGAATGATATACAACATCATTTATGGGTATGTAATTCTATTATACAAGTAAGTAGCAGAGTTATTGCATATTACAGAAAATTAAAAACAAAGGTAGGTTATGTTATACAAAATATTACTGAGGATTTAATTCATTGAAGCTCCTCTGTGTCATTAAGGTGGCAGATGAGATGAAATCTTGCATAAGGTTTGACGGGATATCTATTGGCCTTAAGAGAGGATCAGCTGATGTGGATACAATATTAACATTTTCTACTTCACATACATCACAAATGTCTGATGAGAAACTTCGTCCAGTATACCATCACAAACTTTATAATTAGAAATAACTGATGATATAAATCCATTCCACATCGGATAATGACATATCAGCCTAACTGTGTGACGCTCTAAATCAATGTGTACCGATCTCATAATTTTTTATTTCAAATCCAATAAAGTGTTGTGTCGTTGAACTTTAATTGGACGGTTTCGACCTCCAACATAAGTTGGAATAAATTGATCATCAACACTTAGTTCTCCACCGTAGAATAAGATCAACGAGATAAACTCTCGACTCATTCTTGACAAAATAAGCGACACTAAAAAGTTAAAAATACAATCAATCACAGCTGGATTTAGTAAATTTGCATATAACTTGCACAAGCGACTTTAAATGTATTACATAAAGTAATAGACTTAACTTAGCCAGATATAGCATTTCATTGGATTTAAATAAATTAAATCAAAATGAAATAGTACACTAAATCCCGTAAACTCATCTGCCAACAGGAAATAGTGAATTCTTATTTAAACATGTGAAATCAGCTTTACTGGATTACCCAAGGTATGAGATTTAACTCAACCAACACTCTGATTACATTGGATTTAAATTAAATCCATCTCAAATCCTAGTCCCAGTCAGGCAACCACGTTACTACTCTTCTAAATTTTACAAACCAACCTGCCAGGCTGCCAACATGATTTTCCCTTAGCAAATCTAATGATGCGTAAGCCCCTGCAGTGGATTACACAAAGCAGCTAACTAAACAGGCTTAATAATAGTGTTTGACTAGTAGTAACTTAAATCTAACTCAGTTAACAATTAAAATCCAAGCCTAATTCTACCAAATCAAGCTTAATAATACTGTTTGACTGGTATTAGCCTAATTCTAACACAGTAAACAACTACACATGAAAATAGTAGAGATTTACCGGTCACGTAGGAAGATCAGTGTCAATGTGCGTTGCGAATAAGAAATATAGTCACTAGAAACTTCACTGCAAGGAATGGAGTCGCTGAAAACTTCACTGCAAGGAATGGAGTTGTCGAAAGCTTCGTCGGAAGCCTTTGTTCGCCTTCCATGGGCTATCAGAAGGGGGAGGCTGTCGAACGTGAGAGCGGCCGCTGTCGGCCAAGGAGGTCGTGGTCAGACGCATGGGGAGGGGCTGTAGGACGGAGGGAAGGATGCTGTCACAGTCGGACACGGGGGGATCGGCTGTCGGCTGGAGGGAAGGCGGCTGGAGGCGTTGGGGGCACACTCGGATGGACGAAGACACTGGGGTAGCTCGCGGGGGCCGCTGTCGGGGTTAGGATGGGACACGCATAATCAAAGCTAGTCAGGCAACTAACTCTGAGACTTACAGAGCTAATTGCCCGTTAAATAACGTGGCAAGTTAGTCGCCCATTTAACAATCGATTATACATATATCTAATTTTTTGAATGATAGTTAAATTGTTAATTACAGTTTAAAATATATTTATTTTAAAAATTTTACCTTATTTTAAGTATTTTTAAAAAATAATTATTATCACTAAATGACTCCTAAATAAAATATTTTATTTTAAATCAAATTATAAGTAAGATAAAATAAAAAGAGTCTCAAACAACTCTTAAATTAATCTATTATGGTTTATTGCATTATTATTGATATGATACTAAAATTACAATGAGCCGAATCTTGATAAGAGTTGATCACCGTTGAAATTAGTCGAGATCAACTTAAAATATCATTGAAAACTTTGGAATATCACTTAAATCCTAAATAGCTCTTAAACATATAGTATTTATAATCAAATCAAGCATCTTGACTGGATCTATGGCAAGATCTCATAATTTAACTTCATTTGAGCATTCAAAACTTAAAATACATCAATGATCAAAGGAATCATTTTGAGCTTTCAGATGGAGGGGAGGTTGGTTTTGCATATTTTTATAAACGTCTCCTCCTCATAAATAACCTCATTCCTCAAATGAGGGGGCAACAAGAGAGAGGAGAGCTCTAAAGCTTGAAAATCCTCCAAGCACAATTGTTGCCACTCGGCGGTTGTCAACCAGTCACCGCCCGCCATGCCGCGATATTTGCCGTCATTCGATCTCCGTCGGTCACCACTCATGTACCTTCATTAGTCCGATCTCGTTGTTCATCATCTGCTACCACAGCAATTTACAACCTTAACGACTATGGTTGTTGTTATCGATTACAATTCTCATTGTCAACTCTTCTCATGTACAATTTTGTAATCCCGTTATTAGGAAATTTTGTACTCTGAAACAAATATATAGTGGAAGATTCTTGGGCGGTGGTTTTCCCTCTTTTGAGTTTTTCACGTAAAAATTTTGGAGTTTTCTTGTTCACTCTTTAAATACCCGTGTGTATGCTGGATTTCATAACAAGACTAAGGCGTAAATTTTCACAATACCACAATTGGTTTTCTAGCACGCAATTATTTGATGCCGTCTGTGGGAAGCGAACTCTTCAATCACAATTTTTGTGAACACCCGATGGCCAATAGGCCTTATCAAATAAATGAGCCTCAGCTCAACTCCGTCACTCTCGAAACCAATCCTTGAACCAAGGATGCCTCGCCTCTCCCCGCGGCCGGTGAAGGCGCAGAATCTCTTTAGAAGATGGGTCCATGAGATGGAGAGTCTCGAAATGAAATGATCCGACTTTTGCGAGGAACACAACAGCCACTACTGCAGTAAACACATCTCCCCCAAGATTGATAGTTAGCCGTGTGAGCTCAAAATGTTAATCTCCTTGACACTGAAGTTCCTCTGGGTAGAGACCATGATGCTGATCTCCTTGACATTGCTAGTTCTACTCATCCATCACGTGCAGCACAACCGACTATTAATCCACCATTTATTATTGGTAGCTTGACGTATTCTCGTCTTGTTGACCCCATTCGTCATGTTATACATGCAGAATTATAATGCTTAATGCAAGACAAATTTCATCTTCAAGACAGAAATCATCTTCCCCCTCACCGCAGCTATGAGGAATCCTCACCTTTAGCTGAAGCTATTCTTCAACATCCTATTCCCGTTGGTTTCAAGCTTCCGACGATTCTATGATGGGGCTGAGACCCACATGAACACATCGACCATTACAGACTATCATGCATATCCAACGAGCTCACGACACCTTGCTTTGTCGTCTTTCCGTTACCCTCAAGGGAGCTCACACTTGGTTCTACTCCCTTCCAAGGGGATCCATCCATACCTTTGGCTTCGCCAAGATTTTTTGTGGAAGCAGTTCATTACAAACCGGAGGATCATTAAAGATTCCTCCAGTCTCTCCGGCATTCGTCAAAATGAGGGTGAATCACTTAAGGAATACTTAGAGGTTCTTCGGCTTCGCCAAATACTGGTGTAGACCACGAACTATTAAGAGGAGTTTTCTTTGGAGGGCTCATCAGGGGCATTTTACTCGTCACTAATCACGAGACCGCTTCATATGCTTGGTTCATCGTGTGGAAGCACAAATCTCGCGATGAAGCTATTAATGCCCATCATGAATAATTTGAATAATATCTGAGAAAACATAAGAGCACCCAGGGGAATGCGGGGCCGGTCCCATCAAAAAAAAGCAACAAGGTGTGATCTCCCCTACCCACATCAACGACGTGAACCACGACCAGAAAAGGAATACACGTCGCTGAACACATCTCGTGTTAACCTCCTGATGGCTATTCGAGATAAAGAAAATATCAAGTGACCACATCTACTGAAACCAAATTCAAGAAATCAGGAGCAATATTGTCACTTCCATCGAAGTCATAGATATACTACTGAGGCATGCAAACAACTCAAAGAAGAAATTGAGAGACTTATTCAACAAGGATATCTACATCAATTTATGAAGAATCAATCGACTCAAATAAACATACCTGCAATTGGGGGCAACCAGGACAATCATCACAGAAATAATAAAATAATCATCAATCTGTTGAGGAAATTGAAACAATCTCAGGAGGACCAATACTATGTAATCAAGTTCTTATTACCACCTTTGAAGAGCCAGAGTTAAAGAAGTCTCGTATTAATCATTCCATCACTTTTAATGACTCGGACTTAAAAGGAGTCTATGTTTCTCATCAAGATCCACTTGTCATTAGCGCAGAGATCGGTGACCCATGCTATAATGTTAAGAGAATTTTGATTGATAATAGGAGTTTTGTTGATGTCTTATTTTACTCCATATTTCATAGCATGGGTCTGGTTAGAGAAAAGCTCCAACCCACTGCAGGGCCATTATGCGGGTTTGATAATCACCCTGTGCGAGTAGAGGGGACAATCACCCTTCCTGTTGTCCTTGACAAATTTTCTCGATAAGTGACTCATTTAATCTAATTCATGGTGGTCAAGTCAGATTCAGCATATAATGTTATCTTCGGAAGACCTCTCCAATCAATTTTCGGTGCATTCACTTCAGTATGTCATCTTAAGATGAAATTTTCAACCCCCGTTGGAGTTGGGGTGGTCTGTGGAAATCAACATATATGATGTTAAGACAAGCTCATACCCTATGACCTTGACATAGAAGATTTTAATTTTGAGATGAAGAAGTACCCGAAAGCTTGCCTATAGAAGACTTGCTCTGTTGCATTATCGGATGACCAACCACTACGAGCGATTCAAGTGGGATCCCGCTCTCGAGAAACAAAGGGAAAAATACATAGACTTCTTGCACAGAAATCAAGACATCTTCGTTTGGAGTCCGACGGATATGTCGGGAGTCGACCCCAATGTGATCATGCACTCCCTCAAGATTGATCCAACATCCAAAGAATATCAAAGAAGTTCAACGTTTGAGTGGATGAATTATCGCGATATCCCGCTTCCTAGCCCGTTTTGGGGATAAATACCTGTCATTCTTTAAAATATTAAAGGGAGCTAAAAATAATAATTTTCAGTGGACTGATGAATGTCAGTTTGCTTTTAAGCAACTAAGAAAGTATTTAATATCTCCACCCCTACAATCCAAACCTAATCAAGGAGAGATGTTATACTTATATCTTGCAGTCTCTTTCCACGTGATAAACTCAGTTTTAGTGCGAGAAGAAAATGAGATACAACGACCAATTTACTACATCAGCAAAATTCTCTCTAATATAATAAGTCGTTATCCATTTACAGATAAGGTGGCTCTGGCTTTAGTTTTCTCAACGCAAAAATTGCATCCATACTTCCAAGCTCATACTATCGACGTTTACACTCACTTACCATTAAGGGTCATCCTACAGAAACCAAAAGCATTTGGGAGGTTAATTAAATGGTATGTAGAATTGAGAGAGTTTGATATAAATTTCTTACATCGGCCTGCTATAAAGTCTCAAGTACTCATAGACTTTATAGTGGAATCTGTTGACTCGGAGGAACTATCATTTACACGCCTTTCGTCTCCTCAATGGACCCTCATGTTGATGGAGCTTGAAATATGGTCTTTGTGGGAATCTTACTTATTTCCCCCCAACAGAATACCTTAGAGTATGTACTTTGCCTAAAATTTTCTGTAACTAATAATATGGCTGAATATGAGGCTCTCTTCGCAAAGTTGAGACTCGCTATTAATTGTGAAGCTCAAGACTTAGTGATCCACACTGACTCTCAGCTTGTCGCCTCCCAAGTTGAGAGAAACTTTAATACTCATAATCCTCAGCTGACATAATACCTCCACTTGGTAAAGTCTCTTCTTGCCCATTTTAGGATACATCAAATCATTCACATACTACGAGAGAAGAATACTCGAGCTGACGCTCTTGCTAAGCTTGCTATATCTGCTACTAGAGATCTATTTAAGAGAAGGTATGTTGAAGAAATATATTTTCTTAGTATCCAAGGGTCGTGGGTAATACAAGCAATTAATGAGATAAAGGAACCTTCGTGGATGAATCACATCCTGTCTTTTCTACAAGAAGGGACCCTTCCTGAAGAACCAACTACTACAACTCGTCTCCGAAGAAAAACTTCAAACTTTATTACCTTTTCTGGGTCATACCTCAAATGTCTCTTACCATCAGAGACCGATCGAATTAAGAGAGGTTTACTCAGGGATATGTGGAGAACACCTAGGAGAAAGGGCATTAGCCCTCAAAATTATAAGGCAAAGGGTTCTATTGGTCTACGATGAAACAAGATTCCTTGGAATCCACAAAAAATGTGCAAGTTGTCAGTTGCACTCTAACCTCTCTCACATGCCGCATACAGAGCTCTCATCCATTCAAAGCCTATTGCCCTTTGCTTAGTGGGGAATTGATATCATGGGACCTTTTTCGATAGCATCAGGGCAACGAAAGTTCATCATTTTAGCCGTCGACTACTTCACTAAATGGGTGGAAGTCAAACCACTAGCTAAAATCATGGAGGCAAATGCTAAACAATTTATTTGGAAAAATATAGTATATCGATTTGGTCTTCCTGCAAAGATCATCACTGACAATGAAACCCAATTTACTGGAAAAATTTTTACGTCATTTTGTAAAGATCTTCACATTCAGCTACTGCATACGGCTGTAGCACATCCTCAAACTAACGGACGGTGGCCTGTCTATACTCAAAGGACTAAAAACACATCTTGAGAAGACTGGAGGGCAATGGGTTGATGAGCTTTATAATGTTCTTTGGGCTTACCGCACTACATCGTGAACCCCGACTGGTGAGACACCATATAACTTATGTTTCGACACAGAAGCTATTATACCAGTAGATATCGGAGTTCCAAGTCCAAGAGTTCAATTATTCGATCATGATGGTAATGCGAAAAAACTCCGACAGCACTTGGACTTACTCCCGAAACCTCGTGACATGGCCCTACTTGGTTGCTTATCACCAAGGGTAGCTTGTCACTTCAATGAAGAGTAAAACCGTCCCTATCTATCGGTGACTTGGTCCTGCGAAGTCTCGAAGCTGCAAGCAAAGGCCCTCAACGCAATAAACTCTCACCTCTTTGGGATGACCCATATATAATTATAGCTATGGTAAAGCCAGGAACATTCAAGCTCAAGGATCTAGAGAGAAAAACTTTACCTCGAACTTGGAACGAGAATCTCCAAAATATTATGTCGGTAATTTTCTTTACATAATTATTATAACTTTTATTTTGTCGTTTATCTTTCCTCTTCATGTAGCCCACTTAGTGGGATAAAGACTTGTTATTATTGTTGTTATCATTTCCTCTTGAAACTCATATCCGTGTTAAAATCTTCTTATGATTGTATCTCCAAACTTATCAGAGTAATGAATTCATAGCTTTTTCTTTCAAGCTTGTTGCATATGAACAATCTTCTTCATATAATCCTCCCACTTGAGAAAATGCGCAACTCACGTTGTATCTCAGTCGGGGCATGATCAATCCCATGGGGACTTGATCGGACCTCTTCCATACAGGTAGAAAGTCAAGTAATGCTTTGGCTAATACCTAGGATAGGTCAAAAAGTCCTTGGTGGACATCTCACGGCCTCTTCCATACAAGTAAGATGTTAAATAATGTTTTGACTAATACCTAGGATAGGTCAAAAGGTCGTTGGTGGACTTCCCACGACCTCATCCGTGCAGGTTAGCGTCTTTGAATAATATTCTGACCAATCACCCCAGATGAGTAAAAATAAAACAAGAGTGTATCACCTAAAAAAAATTTATTGACAATATTAACATGATGACATAAGAAAGAATTAAAATTTTGATACGCAATAATAATAATATACATATAAAAAAGGCATCCTCAAGTGACGCTATATTATATCAGTTGGTGATATCAATGTCCTCCTCACCACTAGGAGATGCTCCCTTGGACTCACTCTCAACTCCTTCATCTCCTGAATCTGAAGAGTCTTGATACTTGGGGAGATAGATCCTCAATAGCTCCGATCTTTGATGCACTAAGCGGATTCCTTTTAGGAACCCTCGGATGAAGCCCTCCTCTAAATATTGGTGCTCCAAGTCCTTCACTTTAACATCAAGAATATAATTACGAGCTTCCTGGACATGGTCTTCGATTGTACCGCGATAAGCCAAGGAGCTCATAAAATCTTCCACTGCCTTCTAGGAGATTTCATTTGCTTCCGCTTATGACATTATATGCTCCTTCTCAGAAAGGCGATCTTGTAATACTTTCTTCTCCAACTCAAGAGCTCTCTTCTCCGCTGCAAGTGCCTTGAGTCTTTTCTTTTTCTGACGAGTCTCTGTCCTCACCTCAATCAGCTCATCATGAGTGCGCTCCACATCCTGACACTAGAGAGAAAGAGAAGTCGACATGTTCGCTAGCTCAATTCTGCACCCGGTCAGCTGATCCTCCAAAGTCGCCACTTCTTTGGCCTTAACACTCATCTTTCGCTCATACTCGCCTTGTAGATATTTTACCTTCACAAATTCAGTGTTCCACTCATCTAAAGCGACACCCAAATGAGCCATCTGCCCTAATATTTGGGTTGCTTATAAAAAAAATCATCACAAATATTACACAAAGGAAAAGAAAAAAAGGAGGAGAAGACAACGTACCAATTCATATGCTCGTTGACGTCCAGTGCATATGTGATTTAACTCCTCTTCAGGAATGTGTGGCTTCGAGAAATGAACTCTCCCATCATGAGTTGAAACAGCTAAATTCTCAGAGGCCAACTAGGGGCGAACATCTTCTTCGCAAATATCTAACGTAGTCACTTCAACACATGTCTTCTTTTTCTGTAAAGATGAAACATTACTACCACCGTGATTCCGTAACGGGCTTCTTGAGAGAACCCTATGAGTATGAGGAGACCTTTCATCACCTTTACTTAACCTCTTCAGTGGAAGAGCATGAGATCTTACTGCTTGGATGGAAAGACCAACCTTGAACATCCTATCTTCAACTATATATTTGTCAATGTGACGTAACTCATATTGCAAGCTTCTTACATCAGGAATATTAAGAGTTTCTAGGATCTTATTCTTCACCATTAGCAATGGATTTGGAAGGTCATTCAATCTTCCCCATCTCTCAGGGAGACCCCACTCATTTTTCATAAAAAAGAATCCATTAGACCAATTTTAGATGGATCCCGTGCTAAAAATTCTATCCAATTCTTTATAGCCAGATAAGAAACACGGCCCTGAGCATCACATGTGAATCTATACATTCGGCACAAGTATTTGATATTCAAAGTAACACCAAGCTCTTTGAAGAATACAGTCAAATCGACGATGACCATTAAAGCCCGAAATGGAAATTGTGATAAAGCTACACCACATCTTTTGAAGATCTCAATTGGCTCGGGAGCCAAAGGGAATCGCAGTCCAACACGAAGAATCATCTCAGAAATAGTGAAGTATCCGACGGAGGTGAACGAGCTCGATCAGACCTTTTGGCAACAATAGCCACCAACTCATTAGGGAAATAAAATTTTCTACGGAACACCATTAAACTATTTGCTGTGACAAGGGATGGTATATCGTCTGTAGCTGCCACACTATGGGTTTTCTTACACCCATCACCCTGTGAAAATATATAGTGAATAAGTAAAGAGGGGGAGAAATGACAAAAATTTGAGAATTTTGTGAGCTACTCACTCACCCCAATACTTGGGCATACCCTTTTCCTACTCTGCCGCTCACGGACAGCTTGTGCTAGAATTTTTCTCCTACGATTTGACAAAAAAAATATGCATACATATGAGATCGAAAAAATAAGAGAGAAAGAGAAACTATTCCTCCCCAATGATGCTCTGAAATTACCTGCCAAACTTTCTGAGTCGTTCAAATGACTGCTCCTAATAATCGCTTCCTCTCCATCTTGTCAATTATCAGCCATTGAACCATCCATGGAAGTTTCAAGAAATCTAATTTCTCACTATGGGTCTTGATCGCCTCCGAACCCAATCAGTCCGACGAGGTCAGTTGACACCTCTTTCGAGGGAAAACTGGAGCCTTGTCGTATGAACTATGGGTCTTGATCACTTAGCGGTCGGCAGTCGGGTTGACACCTCTTTCGAGGGAAAAGCGGAGTCTCATGAACTGGTGATCGCTTCAGGATCGGTCGACGGGTCGGTTGACACTTCTCTTTGAGGGAAAACTGGAGCCTTGAGATGAACTGGTCTTGATTGCTCCGACGACCTTTTAACGAAGAGGAACACTCAAGCATATGAGAGTGTGCCTTCTCCGCCCTGGGGTTTTATAGACCCCATAAGAGCAAAAGGTAAAATCATCGAAATTGCCAAAAAGAAAATGGGTGTTCTGGCCGTGGGTAGCGTTACTGAGCAGCAGCTCGCCAGTCGTGGCCGGCGTCGCTAACCTTGCCCGGTAGCGTATTCGAGCCGTGCGACCCGCCATGGTCAGCGGCCAAACCAAACAGCGACCCTCTGAGCTGCGTGACCGCGACAACCGCGACCAGTAGCCCGAACAGCGTTGGCGCCCCGCCGATCCGCCATACGGTCGCGCGAGCTCGCGGGCAGCCATGGAGCTCCGACGCGACCACCATGGTAGCGTCTTGCCGCGACGCCGTAAGTGCCTGGTTGGATCCATAATCCGAAATCCTGCGCCACATATCCATACATCCTCGCACGCTTAGTGATCATAATCTTGTGCTCCCACGAAGATCTATTCTCTCAAAATGTATGATTACTTGACCCACAAATTTCAATAAAGAATTTGTTACTTTCAAGTATTTGACATATATATTTTGGATGATTAAGATAAAATCCAAAAAAAAATAGAAGCGATATGAAATTCTAGTTGAACATGAATCTTGATGTCAAAAACAAGTTGATCCTCAATTGAAATTAGTCGAGATCAAGCACTTAAAATATCATTGAAAACTTTGAGATATCACTTAAATTCCTAAATAGCTCTTAAACATGGAGTGTTTATAGTCAAATCGAGCGTCTTGACGAGACGGATCTAACAAGCCCAAGATCTCATAATTCTGACTTCATTTGAGCATTCAAAAACTTAAAATACATCAAATGATCAAATGAATCATTTTGAGCCGTCCGATGGAGGGGAGTGGTTCGAATTTTGCATGTATTTATAGAGACGCCACTCTTCCAATCTATAAATTGCCCCTCATTCCTCATATGTGGGGAGCCCAAATAAGAGAGAGGAGATAGCTCTAAAGCTTGAAAATCCTACAAGCACAATTGTGCCACCACTCGACGATTGTCAACCACCGTCGCCATCCGCCGCCGTTGATCCTTGCCGTCGTCAATCTCCATCGGTCACCATCATGATGACCTTCATCGTCAGTCACTGATCCCCGTTGTTCATCATCATCGCTACTCCCAGCAAACACTGTCAGCGTGACTATATGGATGTTGTTATCGATTGATTCTCATTGTCTTCTCATGTACAATTTTGTAATCCCGTTATCAGGAAATTTTATACTCTGAAACAAATACATAGTGGAAGATTCTTACTGAGTTAGGCCTCGTGATTTTTCCCTCTTTTCGAGATTTTTTCACGTAAAAATTTCTAGAGTTTTCTTGTTCACTCTTTAAATACCTATGTGTGCTGGATTTCATAACAAGGCTAAAACGTAAACTTTCACAATACCACAACTAGTTTTCTAGCATGCAATAATTATCATTTGTCATATGTTTAATGCAAATCAGCTGATTTATTAAACTTTTATGTTAAATTTTTTGTTTTTTTTTTCTCCCCGAAGAGAGGGATCATTGTTTTTTTTATTATAGTTGTCATGTCAATTAGTCTGATTCATTAGAGTTTTAAAAGCAATTGCTAAGAGTATTATAATAATGTCCGACCTGACCTTAATTGGGGAAAAAAAATCAAAACTTTCTACTCGTAAAATAAATTAGTGTTCAGATGTTGTGACGAAGAAACAATAGATGACAAATTTATTTGAAGGTAAGGTCTTCCTGAACAAGGGTTATGCTCCACATGGCAAAACCACTATATATATATATATATATATATATATATATATATATATATATATATATATATATATATATCACCTTTAAATAACATATCCAAGCAAATAAAATAAATAAAACTAAGTCCAATGCAAAAAAAAAAAAAAAAAAAATTCTTATGTGATGACCAGTTAGTTCTGCAAAGTTTGAGTAAATAATTTATTGCAATTTAGCTCATAAAATAGTCAATGTATCTACAAATATTTGGACATATTTTTTTTTGTGATATTTTTTTAATACTTTAGTGTAGCTCTGAATATTAAATATATTATTATTATTGAAACATTTTCGACTAAATTTAATTACAAACTCAGACATCAGGATATCTGATCTTTGTCTAACTCTGACATTTAAAACTCTGATCACTAAACTAAAATGTCTTATACTATTAAATATATTACATTTTCAATTTTTTTTTTTCTGCCGTCGAGAGTTTACTATGGATCAGTAGTTTTAAGGCAACATCAAAGGGGAAGGAAGAAAATAGTGAGTTCGCCAAAACCACTTTATACATTTCTTTTGAAATTTAACCAATCTGATCCACAAAGTGAACATAGGAGACATAATTCTAATAGAATAACTATACTCTCTCTCTCTCTCTCTCTCTCTCTCTCTCTCTCTCTCTCTATATATATATATATATATATATATATTTCCCAAAATTTAAAAATATACTATCTTAATCACCTTAAGCTTTTATCAATAATAACACATTAAAATTTAGTTTGCCATCACCTTTAGAAGTGACTAATTGTGCTATCTTCAATGACCTCTAGACATTTCTCATGCTACTATGTCATCGGTTTTGAGTTGTGCCTTCTTTAAGCCTCTTTAATGACCTTTCTATGCCATATTATTGCTTTTAGGTCTTTCACATTTAGGTTGTGCCAACTTTATCTTCGGGCGAGAATCCATCTTTAGTTACAATCATTATCTTCTTGTATCATTTTATCGAGCACTTTAAAGTTATGCTTCCTTCATATTTTTATTATGTTTCCTTCTATGTTATCTCAAGGTTATCATATATACTTTTAAAATGATGAATATTCTAATTTACAATCAATCACTTCCATGCTTTCTTTTGCAATTAGTAGTACTAAATTTTGGGAATTTGGGGGTGGAATAGTTTCCAATAGCTAGTTCATAATTTTTATAATTTTTAAATTATTATCATTAAAAAATATATTTTAAGAGCAATTAATATAATTATAATATTTATATATAATAAAACTATATTGAATAGATAAATATGTAATTAATTAGTAGTACTAAAATAAAGATAATACTAAATTATAATTATACAATGATAAATTTTTTAATATAATACATAAGAGGATATTTATTTTTTTAAAAAGGGACACTAAATTTTATAAAATTTAGTAAAAGAGTATGTTTAAAAAAATAAAAATTAATTTACTTTTTCTTAATAGAAAATTTTAATATACTTTATACATTTTTAATGAAATCATAAATATAATTTGCATGTTCATAAGAAAAGATAAATAATTTACATTTTCGTTAAATTTTCTATTCACTCACGTGCGCACCGTGCATTAGCGGAAATCGTGATTTCTTGATTGTAAGTATAGAATGGCTATTAGGAAAATTTACGAACATATAACATATTTCTTAGGTTTTTACATAACTAATATCTAAATTTTGATATTTTTAAATATAGTATTTTTTTATGCTTGAAATAATATATTTAACTTCCAAAAATTAATAAGAATATTATTTTTATATAATATTAAGAATATATATATATATATATTAAAATTTAGATTTAGAAATAGAAATAAAAGAATTGTGTACGATGAATGTAATTGTCCAGTGATTTAAATTTCTGAGATATAGGAAATTTACAAATAATTTTAACAAAATATTTAATTATTATTATTTTTTCAATTAATATAAACTTTTTTATCTTGATAATATAGTTTTAATTAATTATGTCATGTTTTAATTTAATTTTTGGCAATATAATTCTAAAGATATATTCAAGAAATAAAATTTTAACATATTTTTTGCATTTTAAAGTTAAAAATATATACTTAATAAAAGTTTTATATAAAATATTTGTAATTATTTTATTGTGAAAAAATAATTTTAGAATTTATTTGCAACAAAATTTAATAATATTTTTGCTTGCAAAAAAATAAAATGTTTACATCAATTTTAGTATATGTGAATAAATCACAAATTTTAATAAGAACTTTTTCTCATGGAAAAATACTTTAATAAAAAAAATTTTATGCGATATATTTCAAAGATATTACTAATTATTTATTTGTTGAAAACATATCTCTAAATAGTTAATTTTATTTTTACAAATTTAATACATAAAAATAAACTAATTAATATTTTATTAAAGAATTTAAAATTTATATTAATTTTTAATAATATTCATTTAAGATAAAAGTAGCAAAACTTGTTATTTTTAAAGCTAATATCAAATATAAAATATTTAGATAATTATTAAACACTCAAAAATTTAATTTAGTGTTTTCGTATAAAAATGCAAATTATATTTATATTTTTATCAATGAATGTAAATTATATATGAGTTTTTATAAGAAAATGCAAATTTATTTTACGTTTTCTGTAAAATGTAAAAAACAAGCATGTTTTTTCTTCACAAACTGTAAAATTGGGAAAAGAGTTTTGTAATTTCGTTTATGCTTCTATTTAAATTATTTAAAGAATCTGGCCCTTTTATTAAATTTTACCAATTATGAGCCCTTCTAAGAAATGTCCAATATAAAAGGTTTTTTTTTTTAAACTAAGTATCATTAGAAGCTTAATTAGATAAATAAGTATTATTAAAAAAAATTAAGAATATATAGTGTGATTAATTGGTATGCGTTAGTTCGACGTGGCATGGTTATAAAACTTGAATTGAGACTCGCCTACTTAGTGGCGGCGATTCGAGGTAGTCGCCTAATTAGGCGACTGACTGCGACATATTATTAAGGTCGATCGGCCCTGATTGGCCCTATCTCCTCGGTTTGATTCGCCCCATCGCTTCCTCATATAGACTCCAGAACTCGGCCGCCTTCATTTCCATCCAGAACGCGTTACCCCCCTCTCGGAACTTCCGTCGTCGTAGGTCAGGCCGCTGCTGGCGTCTTGTCGGTGTCGATAGGAACTTCCTTTTTTTCCCGACAGTCGCTTTTACGCCGTTTGACGACTTCCCTCTCCCATCTAGCAGTCGTTGGAAGTCAACATTAGCTTTCGGCGACGATTCCGGCGGCTCCATTTCGTTCGAAGAAAATTCCCTTTGGCGGATTCTACATTTTTTTGCGCACTTCCCGTCGTTCTTCGTAAACACACGGTAAATCACTTTCTTTATCAATTTATAAATTAATAGAGTACGTGTGCTAGGGATTTCATCGTACATGCACCTCTAGGGACACAACGCAGCTTTGATGAATTGATTCTCAGGTAACATTTTGTCAATCTTTCCCTGCTTACAGTTGTAATAATTAATATGATTGGTTATCATCCAACTTATGAGTTTTGTGGCAGCGATGATGTTGTTTATCGTTCAAATGAACCATATGTGTCTCCACAGTCTTTGCGGCGAAGATGAGTATCGAATATTGGCGGTGAGTCGGATGTTGTCCCGAGTATGTCCGGATGTGCGGACTACGAGAGTGTGGGACAATGATATTTACTTTGATCATCCTTGTCTAACGGGCGATCTGAAATCCCGGTGACATTGTCGAAGGTATGCCCATGAATAATACGCAATTTCTTTGTTGTTGGGTGGTGCATAGTGAATAATGTTCAGTTCCAAATAATTACTTCCAATCAAAAGAACTACACGGTTATTTGTGTATAGCATGATAGTCCTACTAGACCATGTAAGTAGCGTTTGCATTGTAGCAGCAGCCGATGCTTAGGGGGTGCTTGGAGAATATCAAGAGTTGGTGAAAATCATAGATGTATCCATGCGAAGTGCGGCAATCATCAGTAGCTCTAAGTTCATAGCTTCATTATACTATGATCGGCATCGATAGATCGAAACCCGTGGAGATTATAGGTAGGATGGAATCAAATTCAATGTTAAAGTTTCGTACATGAAGGCTTGGGATGCGAGGCGTAAGGCAATAAAAGCAATATTTGGCAGCTGGAAAGAGCCTTACAGGACTCTCAGTCTTTTTATGAAATCAGTTTGTAGTTTTATGGAATCAGATTGTAGAGAAGTGTTTCCATGGGCAGCTCACAGACACTGCTTATGTCATCTGCGTGAAAATTTTAAGAAGGTAATATGCAGATTGGGGATTGCTGATGTGGAATTTCTATGCCAAAAGATATATATGGCAGGAAATACTGATGATATCCGGCAGTTCAATCGTTTAATTTTAGATATTAAAAATGTGAAAGAATAAGCTCTGGCGGCTTGTAGGCGTGACCTCAAATGGGCACTTACGATGGTGGAATGCATTATGGGACAATGATGGCTAATGCATCCGAGTGTTTCAATGGTGTCGAAACGGGCTCATGGTTTCTTTCAGCTCTTATCAACATCTACTACAACTTAGTATCTTTGTTCATGAAAAGACTAGTCACTGCAACTCAGCAAGAGGTTGCCAACTTCTCTATGTTTACCCAAAAGGAATCCACAATGTTGCAGCATACGAAAAGAGAGGCTAGACATTTCCCTGAACTTGTGAACATCAACCCGCGTGAGATGCAAGTTTTTGACAGGTCCAGTCAATCATTCAGAATTGATTTGTTAGATAATGGCCTATGTGATTGCAGTTGTAACAAAATGATCATATATCATTGGCTATACCTACATATGATTGCTGCACTGGGATTTAGAAGGTTGAACCACCTGACCAACGTGTCACAGTACTACACACTGCACCTGTATAAGCTAACATACATAAATGCGTTTCATACACTGGTTGACCGTTCTGAGTGACCATCTTTCAGTGTAGAGCACGGATTAGTAGCATTGCAGCCACCCAATTTTCGTAGAAGGTCAGGCAAACCGCGTACAAATAGATTCAGAAGTATAAGTTGTCATATCCTGCTGAGCTTAATGATCTCAGTGTTGGGTTGAGGTATATTTTCTTAAGTGTACTTTCAAATTTTGTAGCTTTAATATGTGTTTAAACTATTTTTTGTGTACAGATGGAATGAGAAGTATGTTCGCCAGCAGCCAATGGTGAACATTGCAGTATACAGAAATGAGCTGGATGGCTTGCGGCATTCACAGGTTGGATTTGCAGATAACACTTGATATGTGACTTAATTTGACATAATTTCTAATATATGTAGGTGACATGGGAGCCGTGCATGGCAGAATCACGACCGCCTATCGATACATGCTCAGCTCTCGAGATATGGTTGTCACGAGTCCTCTTATCGGAAGAGGGTTGAGTGGCATTTATCGAATAGAGTGTTGCGCCCGACCTCATTCCCAGAAATTCGATGTAGCCGATTGATCCCAGTTTCAAAAGTGATGGTGTAAGCGGATGTCGGTAGGTTGATTATCACACATTGCTTGGGAGAGGCGGAGGGATTGCCTCGTTGAGGGCTTAGATGAGGATGTGGGCAGAATACATCGGCCGGTATGTCTTGGTTCGGATCGTAGCTTCTCGTATTCTCGATAGATCCTCCCACCACTTACTACCAGCATGGAGCATATTTATGTAAGTCCTGATATAAGTATTCATCTGAATTCAATATTTATGTAAGTGCTAATTTTACATACTATTTTTCGTGTAGGCGGAGCATATCATAGCGACTCGGGACATCTTTCAGCCATACTTCGGCATTGTAGATGATCACCCCTTACAGGGATGTGTTGATATATGCGGATATGCGAGACACGGATGAGTGTACATATCGGTGACACATATTGCATTGGTGTCTGAGAGGGTGTCGCACCATGACCGGAGCGTCTATCTACTTATGCGGATCCAGTCCATCTATCGATGCAGGTCCTTTTACATATCACCTTACATATGAGTCACAGCCACCTATCTTCCAGTCACAGGACGATCCGACACAGACTGTCGAAGATCTTGCACTGGAGGGTGACCATCAGCTGCGTGATCGTCCATCCGTGCACCCTACACACAGTGGTGCGATTCCGAGCAGGAGCGTTAGATGTTTAGGGTAGTCTATTTGTGCATTTGTACTATGTTTGTTTTTATCTATTTCATTCATTGATATACGTCTGTACTACCTTTGTTATATTTCATGTGCACTTTCTTTGAACTACTTGAATCCCAATTTTGGGAGGATCTGAATTCTCACATAAGTTTTGCGCTATTATACTGTAATTTGCATCATTTTTTATTAAAAATATATGAGGGAAATGATGATGATTTGAGAAGACAACCATTATGTGCACCTGACAACGAGTTTACACTAGCAATCAAAAGAATCCTTCATATGTTGGGGTGTGAATTTGGTCGATTTGGATTATTTTTATTTTTTGAATCGATTAGATCAAATCAAATAACATAATTATTTTGATTTATTCAGTCAAATCTTTTTTTTTTCTTTTTGATGTACTGCAATTAGTTAGGGATTGATGTACTGCAATTAGTTAGGTTTGATATCCACGATTATTTGTCAATTAATTATTGTAGAATACTAGTTGGATGTTAATTACATATCCTATAATCTGAAGTCAATCGCCCACTCCTCAATTTCATGTGGCACAATCACACCTCATCAGAACCGATGTGATATGACCAATCATCCACTAATTGAATGATTATATCTATTCTTAAAATTTTTTTAATAGTATTTAATTACCTAATTAAATTTATAATGATACTTAGTTAAAAAAAATGCCACTATAAAATGCCTAACTTCACTGCTGGTTGTCTTCGAGTGATGGAATCCAACTCTCTTTCTCTCTCTCGCTCCACTATAAATATCTCTTCTTGTTTAAGTTCTACAAAGCTCTGCTCTTGTGATTGTGAGGTAGGAAATAGCTGCTGTGAGTGAGATGGAGAGGGACATCGACGATTTACCCAAGAACTCTGCAAACTACGAAGCTCTGACGCCTCTATTGTTCCTGGAAAGGGCGGCCGAAGTTCACCCACGGCGGCCTGCGGTCGTGCACGGAAGCGCCACCTACACTTGGGCCGAGACTTATCGCCGCTGCCGCCGACTCGCCTCCGCTCTGACCTCCCGATCCATCGGCCCCGGCTGCACTGTAAGCTTTTCATTTGATCGGTTTTTGATATCCCTAAAGTTGTTGGACTTTCTGATTTTTATGAATCGGGTATTTTAAAAAGTTTTCTAACGATTCTTCAATTATCTGCTTCTTTTGTTAGTATTGCCATCTCTTCCCGTAATAGGGAACTATAGATGCTCTGTTTTCTTTTCTTTGTTTTTTTTCCCCTAGAGAAAGGTACATGAGTAGTGATCCCTTTCTTTCTTTTATCTTTTTTTTTTTTTTTTTTTTTTTGGATTGGATGGAAGCCGTTCACTTGTGAATTGACTCACTAAAGTTTTAAAATTTTTTATGCTTTTATTTCTGGAATTATTTATCTCCATTTTCTACGGATTTTAGTTCTTTATTATTTATGTTTTATCAAGATATATTATAATGTTATAATATTTTTCCGCTCGGACATCACTTTAGCAAATTCATTAATATTACAGATTGTTCTTACTGGTTCTATTTTTATCTTTTCGATCAGTAAGGTCCACTGATTTGACTTTTCGCTCTCTCTTTTTAAATAATGAGTTTCTAGAATAAATTCGGATTATTGCTAACTTAATTGTTGTTTCATATGAAATAATTGGTTTTCTCCTTTTATAATTTCTTAATCTTTTGCTGTTAAATCGAGATTTAGTCGGTTCGATTTCACTTCAATCATAGTTATAAATTTTTTTAACGAATTTAAGCTATAGTGGCCATCTTAAAGGAATATAGATTGAAAGTTTGTCGTTGTTTATGAGGTCAAATAGATCAGGGTTTTCCACACACTAAAGTCACCGTTTCCAGATAGACTTGTTAGCTGTGAACATCATCCACGAATCTTCTTGATTAAAGACTAAATTCTACGAAAATCCCCTCTTTAGGAATATCTAATATAAAGTTAAAGTATGAGTATGGCAGTTCAATGTGTAGATGAATGGCGCAGAAGTTATTTTTATTGCATCAATGCTGAATCTTTTTTACAGTAAATAAAGGTAGGTGGCTTTCGATCTTTGCTTAGTGAGAAAGGATTTTCGGGCGATTTAAGCAAGGGAGAGTCTAGTATTTGACATCAGATCAATCTTTAATTTCATGGTTCACATATTGAGTTGATATGGTATCTTTACCAAGATTAAGTGGCATAACGCAAATGGCGTGTTCTCGCTAAACCTTATTATATATCACCATGTGCCCAGTTATTAGGGGCCTACAATTTTACCTCAAACAAATCTTTAGTTGTTTAGTTGGTACAATGAGTTGGCATGTTAATTCCCCAAGATAGAGGGGCGTAGCATTAAATGTGATTGGTGGCTTAACCTTAATATATGTTATCATCATCATTATGCCTTATATTGTTGAACTACTATGCTTAAAGCCAGCCATATCATGTCCAATGCTGGTTAACCAAACTTATCAATACATTTTAATAATATCTCCGAAGATCTAATGGCGTAGGAAGTCAATGCTAGGCCATTGAAGATCATTCCTGCAATTAGAGGGTTGAACCAAATCGACCTATGAAATTCAATACAAATATGAGGGAATACAACTTATTTCCCAAAAGGATTATCATGCTTGGAGTGTTCTAACTACGCTAATTATAAGATAAAATGAATCAACAATTAATGAAAGTAAATAAATTTTTTCTTGGATCATTATTTGATATGTCATTTTAGATAAGACTAAACTTGGGATTTTTATTGCCTCTCATATTTGTCTAAAATTAGGTTGATCAATTTGATTGATAAGTGTAAATTGAGCTTTGTAACTTGTTGATTGTTAACCAACTTAATTTGTTCACAACTCACCAAGCTTAGAAGTTTCCTAAGGCTTTGAGTCACCACTTATCCTTAATCATTGAAATTGGAATTAATCAAGTCATTTATGGCGATAAGTTTTATTTGGGCTTTAAAACTCAGATATTGAACTCAAGTGACTCTATAATTCATTAGACTACCAAGAGCATTCTTCTTGAACACCTCATCTATTCTTCTATAATACTAGCTTGTTGAGTGGGAACTCATTAAAGGTTTTTTCCTAGGAAGCTCATTAGGTTAGTCAACTCTTCTTGGAACTGGTCCACAATTCTCACTTGATGGAAAACTAAACGGTGGGTTATCTTCTATAGGTTACAACTTTAATCCACATACTTTTTTGTTATCTTCTATAGCTCATTTTGTAGTATTAAACTTAGCTTTTCAATAAACTTATATTTTCTAGTCAAATTTTTGTCCATGGGATTTTTAAACTCCTCTCTTTAGAATTCTTATAATCTTGACTAGATGCATCATTTTTCTTTCTAATGAGTAAATCACGTCCTCTGGAATTCCTAATTAATCACAGAGAATCTTTGGCCACAATATCTATATCTAACCTTTTAAAGCTTGACCCAACTTTGTAGTGAGGTCTTTGTTTGACATCATTGCAACATTGAATCTAACATCCATCACTCCCTAAGAAATTATTTAATGGTTGCCAAAGGTGACCTTATTATGTGAAGTTACTTATTTTCATGCTTGCCTTTTTTTTCATTGTGCAATTCTTACCTTATTCCTGTTTCCACTTGTTGTCTTCTCAATTACTTTTAATATGTAAACATAATATTCAAATATTGCTAATTACATAAGCATTCATTTAAAGAACATTTCTCAACTTAGTATTAAACTTCTTTCAAATAGTTGGGATTAGGCTAATGATGATGTTGGAAGTCTTGCAAGTTTTCTATCTCCAATTGCATTATGTTCATTTTACTTTCTGATGTGATTTTCTCTCTTCTTGGGTTTCCTCCCATCTTATCATTGATCTTATATTTGTACCTTATATAAGTTCAACACGGTTGGCCTTTTGCGATCTATTCTCTTTGATTCGAAGAGAGTTTGATATTGTAAAACTTACAGGTTGCAGTAATCGCCCCAAATGTTCCAGCTTTATATGAGGCGCATTTTGGAGTTCCTATGGCTGGAGCAGTGTTGAACTGCATTAATATTCGTTTAAATGCTCAAACGATTGCATTTCTGTTGGAGCATTCATTGAGCAAGGTTGTCATGGCTGATCAGGAATACTTTTCATTGGCTGAAGAAGCTCTCAAAATTGTCGCTGATAAACACAAAAAAGGGTCTTTTCAGAGACCACTTTTGGTTGTCATAGGTGATGAAAACTGTGACCCTAACTCTCTACATGTTGCTTTGAGGAATGGTGCTATAGAGTATGGAAATTTTTTGGAAACTGGTGATCCTGAATTTGTTTGGAAGCCACCCAAGGATGAATGGCAGAGCATAGCAATAGGTTATACCTCTGGGACTACATCCAGCCCAAAAGGGGTGGTGTTGCATCACAGGGGAGCTTATCTTATGGCTTTAAGTGGTGCACTTGTTTGGGGCATGAATGAAGGTGCTGTATACCTTTGGACTTTGCCTATGTTTCATTGTAATGGATGGTGTTACACTTGGGCCCTTGCAGCGTTATGTGGAACAAGCATATGCCTTCGGCAGGTATGTAGTTGTTTGATATAATTTTCTCTTTTTAATTGAGATGTTTTTATGCAATATCACATCTCTTGTGTTGTATAGTCATTATAAGTTGCCAAACATGTTGTAATATCACATCTCTTTTTAATTGAGATCCTCCTTACTTTCTCTATACTTCTTCATCAAACCTCTCAAAAATATATATAGCATCCATGGTAGATATACTCAGCATAAAACCAAATTGATTTTGAGAATTTTTTATATCATATCGTAATCTATGCTCAATTACTCTCTCTTATAATTTTAATGTATGACACATTAAATTAATTCCTCTATAATTTGCGCACTCTTGTGTATCACCTTTATTCTTAAATATAGGAACCAACAAACTCTTTCTCTACTCATTTAAAATTTTTTTTAGTCTTTAAGATAACATTAAAAAGATTAATAAGCTAAGAAATTCCTTGATCTTTTAAGCATTTTCACACTTCATTTTTTTTAAATTCTCTCCAACTTTAAATTTACTAATATGACGATAAAAATAAAATTTTTTATTTTTGTTTAGGGCACTAAGCTTATTAAAATCAATCGTATTCTCAAATTCTTTATTGAAAAATTTATCAAAATATCTCATTCATCTATCTTCAATATATTTTTCTAAGAAAGCACTTCATAATTTTTATCCTTGATGCACTTCACTTGAACTAAATTTTTACTTCTCATATCACTTTGCTTGACTAATTTATACATACATCTTTCATCTTCTTTGATATCCAATCTATTGCATAAATCAGTCAAACTAATTTTTTTCCATCACATATTGCTGTCTTAAAATATCTACGTGACACTTTATATTTTTCCTAATTTTTTGAGTTTTTATATCTAAATCAAGTTTTATAACAAATCTTTTTATTTTTTATCTTTTCTTACACATTTTAGCTTCATCACTAACCATTTTTACTAAAAGAAGTTTTATCTGTTGATTCTTTAAGCATATTTTTTACAACTTGCTTAATTTCACTTGTTATTTTTTTTACATAATTTTAACTTTCTCATAAACATCATAAATTCTAAGATCTTGTAGCTTACTCTTAAAATATTTTTATTAGTGTTCTTTTAAGTGCTCTCATCTATTCTTAGGACAATGATTCAATTTATTTTTCATCTTCTAATTCCTTAATCTTAAAATCTAAAACTAGTAGCCAATGCTAGGTGCTTAAACTTTCACATGTGATTATCTTATAATTTTTATAATTAAACGATCTATTTTTCTTATCAGAAAATAATCAATCTGAGTTTTACTAAATCCATTCTTATAAATAATAATATGCTCATCTCTTTTTTTAAATAAAATATTAACAACTATAAAATTATAATGTCTAATAAATAATATTCATTAATCATCACTCCAAATCATATAGCGTGAATACTTTTAAAATTTTCCATCACTCTACTGACATGTCCATTTAAATATTTTCTAATAATTATATTTTCTTCATACGGTATATCCTTTATATTAATCCTTCTAAGTCATTCCAAAATTTTTTTTCTTGGTGACTTGCATCTACTTGAGCGTAAATACTTATAACATTAATAATCTTAGTATCAACAATAATCTTTAAAACTATACTTCTATCTTTAATTCTATTAATATCTATAATATTATCCTTCAAATTTTTATCTATAATCACACTTACACCATTTCTTGTTTGACTCTTATTTAAATACTAAAGTTTAAAGTCTTAATTATCAATCTCTTTGGCTTTCTCTCCAACTCATTTAGTTTCTTGAATACACAAGATATTTATCTTCTTATGGATCATAATATTTATTAACTCTATTAATTTACATATAAGAGTATCTATATTATAAGTTATTAACCTAATACTGGTTCCATAGACTAATTTCTTTGTTGCATCCGTCCATAATGTGGCAATCCTTGCTTATTTAACATTGCACCAGGCCGAGGCGAGTTTTTTGCATTTTTTTGTATTCAGTCATCATACCTCTTCAAGATGGTATTAGTAATTAGCAATTATTATTTCACCCCATACTTTCAAGATACAGAGGCGCTACCGAACAAAATAATGGTGTAATAAAGATATACTCTATGGAATGATTCATTCCATATAGAGTCTCATATTGAATTTATTACACACTTAAATCACCATTTTTGTTTTGAATTTTAAAAAAAATTTATTACTACTATAACACATATGACTAAAGATGGAAGAGAAATTCGGTTCGATCCCCAGGAGGAGTCGCCAGAATTGTGCCAGAAAATTAAATCTCTCAACAATTTTGATTAATCGAAGAGAGTATGGTTTAAAGTGTGTCGGTGTAATTTTCAGAAGGCAGATGAAATAGTAGATAAGACCTTGCAGAGATTTCACCTCGTTTAAGGCTTTATATCTGGTTCCGGGTTTCTATGAGCCCCATAGTTAATTACCTCTCAATAAATGAGAGAGAACTTTCGATTAAAATTTGGTCGTTAGATCGCTAAATCGTAGCGTATAATAGCGAAGTAATTTGGAATATGAAATTCATCATTTTGGCTTAAACCGATGGTTGGGGAATGATGGCGTGCGTCTAGATCCATGTTTCATCCCGCGTCCTAATTTACTTAGTGAGGAGGTAGTGACAACTTGATCGAAGGATCCTTATTAGTAACGCATGTTATATGTCAGAAATCCTTGTAGGCGCAGGGTGGTGTTTTCAGAAGACAATCTTAAGTCTACCCACCGACAAAGGGTTGTTTCTATCAAATATACCCTATGATTCACTCAAATGTGACTGAGCGTATTATGATCTGATAAATAATATAATGAGGCCAAACCACGTCGGAGGAATTTCTGAGTCGATTCATCTCAGAGTCTGGCCAGCGCGCAGTTAGAGGGACGGCCGTCCTGACAAGATTGATTGAGAGTGAGCATAAGAAAACACGATTTGGCGATTTCTTTTGTGTAGAGTTTTTTAATTTGTCACAAATTGCAAGGTGGATATATTGAGTTTTGATTTCTTTAATGATAATTCTACTTACGATTTTAGATTGACACTCAATTTGAGTTAATTTGATTTGAAATATTGATTAATTTGAATACATTTAAGAGCTTTAGATCCTCACTCTGTTTAAACATTATGAGGATTAGATCTACGTCATGTAATAAGTTTCTAGTTATTTATTTGATTTGAAACTCTTATTATAGGTTTTAAGTTTTGTTAACACGGTCTAAGACTAAACCAAAAACGCGTAGTATCCCCTGAATTTAATCATTTAAGCGTAGTGTGGGCGTCTTGCAGTATATTTAAGACTTTCTGTGGTGTTTATTTCTTAATTATAAGATAAATTTTAGATTTTTTATTTAATTTCAATTTAAATGTATTTTTGATTAAAATTTGTACTCAAATCTCTAATGCAGAACGCAGATATTTATAACTTAGATAATTTCACATAATTAGTGATTTCATTAATTTTTTAAAATCATAATTAGAATGAAATTCTTTAATTTTTGATTAAAGGAAGCCCTATGATTTTTGTAGATTTTGATTTAGTATCGCCTTCTGTCTGCTTGTACAAAGAGTTGTAGATCCGGTGACGAAGAAGGCGTTGCAAATTGATCTAATATTTTATTAAAATTTTCAAATTAATATTTAATATATTTCAATTTAGCCTGTGCAACCTTTTCAGACATTAAAATTTACACTTGATATCTCTATGTCTGAGCACATGCAGGTGTTTATGGCTTAGATAATTTTACCTAATTAGTGATTTCGTTGATTTTGAAAATCATATTTATAATGAAATTCCTTAATTTTTGATTAAAGGAAGTCTTATGATTTTTTATAGAATTAGATTTAGTATTCTTACGTCCCTCTGAAATTGGTCGATGGTCGCAGATTCGATGGCAAAGAAAGCATTTTGATTTAGATTTCAAAATACAGTTTAATTTGTTGTTCTAAAAGAAGATTTATCCCTAAGAGTAGCTTTCATTTTCCCCCTCTTTTTTGTTTTACTTTTATATTTGTTGTATGCTATTTTCCCTCCCCCTTTTGTTGTTTGGAGTTTTTTAATTTGAATTTTAGCTTTAGGTTTTATTGCTTGACATTCTTAAGTTGATTCCTTTATTTTTCAATTTTTTTCTAGAATTTTGTGAATTCCGGCGACCTCCCGTCATCCCTGTAGGATGCGTCGGGGTGTTTGGCTTACTTCGGTACTTCCTGTTGAAGCGTGGCAGCTGTCTTGCCACAGTAGGGTTTTCATCTCGTCACACGTTGAGACCTTTAAACCCGAAGAAGATAAATCTGACATATATTTATTCCCTACTTTTCCCCTTTTTTTTTAGTCTAAATTAGATAAAATTTGACATTCGTCTGGTAGAGCTGCAGATTATTGCTTACCGGTGCATCGAGCGTAGCAGTGTCTTGTAACACTGCTTTTTTCATCTCGTCGGCCGTCGTAACAAACCTGAAATATATTCACATTCACATATCACACATATTCGGCGATTTTTTTTCGTCGTAATCCCAGGCAAAGGACGAGGTTAGATATCGATTGAGAATGTAAAGACAAGGAGTCGCGGCCGAAATTGAAAGAAGAATTGCCTCGATGTTCTTCTTCCCGGTTCTGGAGCAAAATGGACGGGTTATCTGAGGAATGCGGTGAATCGAAAGAAGAATTCGCCTGACGATGATGTTCTTCCCGGTTTCGGCCTTGGGACGGCTAAAGCGAGGAGTGCGATCGAAATCAAAATTCTATGTGACGTTCTTCCATGCGGCGATAATTGGAAAATTTAAGTGAGTCACGATCGAAATCGAAAAATTATTGTAACGATTTTTCAGTTCTGTGGCAGTGACGGATTCTGGGACGGCCTAGGAAGAAAGAAGTCTGGAGGAAGGATTCTTGGTTATTTGGAGGATTCTGGAAACAGGCCCGGATCTTGGCTCATGGATGCCTGGCAACGTCTGGGGCGATGGGATTGTCTGGATCTGGTGGTGGGGCTGCAGGGGCAGTGGAGCGGATCTGGAGGCAGGCGGATCTGTGGCAATGGCGATGGAAGCGAGGCAGGCTTGCGGCCATGGAGTTTGTCGTCTGTAAAGCGCATAGCAGCGGCCTCTGCATGGGATCTGGGAGATTTAGAGGGGAGAGGAGAAATTTTACCATTTGTGCAGGAGGAGTTTTTCTGAACATGAGAGGGAATGAGAAGGAAAATGAGGAGGGAATGGGGGAATAGGGGAATGGGAAGGAACTGTTTCTTTCCTCTTTTTTTTCTTTTATCAGAAAAAAAATTGAAAAATAAAAATGGGGTGAACGGTTGAGCATGGGGGATAATTTAGGAGTTTTTTAATAAATTTTAAATTTATTAAATGATTTTAATGTGGATTTCGCGCCGGTGAACGCATATAGTCAATATATATATCAATCTAAGATAATTCCCTTGTTCTGAACACAATGGTGCGGTCCATTTCACAATCGAAGGTCGTTTGATTCGAGTTGGCATCAAATTGAGTCACTTTCAGCTCAAAATGTGTATCGTCGCTTTTGATCGCTCGACATTCGCACAGACTTGTTCGAATTGAGTGCGAACAATCTTATTTGATAGATTTTGACATTTGGTTTGAAGCCGCAATCAATTTCTTGAGCGAAGGTTGTTTAACTTGCGGCTCGCCGATATCGTTTAAGAGCGTTGGCGGCTGGGCGCTTGATGTTGATCGTCAATTTATATTATTTTGACCATTTTGATGTTACGACGGCAGCGAAGTCCGTTCGTCGATCGGAGGTCATTTCGACCATTTTGACGTCCGACATTTAATCTCGATTTACGCGTCGCTGCGATTATTCAACATTTGCGGACTCGTAAATGTCGTGAGCGATCACCGGATAGATTTCGGCGTTTAACGCGCAATCAATTTCGAAGCGGGGAGCTTCTGCGTCGGCCTCGACTTCGATATCGTCTGGCGTGTTGATGACGGCGCTTGATCGTTGATCATTAGTTGTCGCAATATTTAGATCGACCAATTTCAGCGTTTTGAATCGACGACGGTCCGTTCGTCGTCGGTCATTTACCATTTTGAGACATTCGGTGCATTCGACCGATTTGCGTTGTCGCTTCATTATTCGACGTTAGCACTCGTCCAAATTAAGCGTGAACAATCTCATTTGATCAATTTCAATGTTTTGAAGATAACGACGCGATCAATTTCATGAACTAAGGTCATTCGGACGTCAGCGACTTCCGACTCAGATGATATCGCATCGACACATTGATAGCTTCGGTAATCAATTCTTCGTTAGATTTTGCAATATTTATATTCGATTAATTTCGATGTTACGAGCGCGATGGCGAAGTCGTTCGATCGGTCGTTCAACCATTTAGGGACGTCAGGTCGTTTTGAATTTCATTTGCATTGTCACCTCCAGTCCGTCGAATTTGATTTGTACTTACGATTTGTGACATATGTGAAGGTCGGCGCTCAGGTGAGTCGAGATACTTTATTTTTTTATGCCTTTTAGGCCATTTTTGTGCCATTTTTTATTAAAATATTTTAAGCTTTATAAAACTTTATAAAATTTCGGTAGCATAACATATTATCAATGTTATATTCGCAAATTTTTATTGTTTTCTTCTTTACTCCGGATCCAAGCGTGACGAAAGGAGGATCGTCATCTCACATTGGAACCAAGTTTGACGGCGAAGATCTTTGTACTTTAAAACTTTGTAATTAAGTAATTTAAAGACACTTCAAGGGTCGCTTTCTCCATTGAAATAGCCCTAAGAGTCGGCTAAGAGAGGAGGGCTTGGCTTTAGTTGTCTCACGTGAGAAGAAGACTCTTTGTTCAAGTGGAGGACACAACCAAGAGAACGGCAGGGGAACCGACTCCTATTCTCTTTCTCTAGTGTGTGTGAAGTAGAGTGGTTTGAGTTTTTTCTGTTTAGGCCCTCTTATCAGAAACTGATTTCATAACCATTCCCCGCTCTTCCCTTTAAGTGGTTAATGCTGATAGGGATAGCTATTGTCAGGAGCGGCTATGCCTTCTAGATTCCTCTCTTTTTTATTATTATCTTCTCTTTATTTTTCTTTTTTCTTTTTTCAGGAGCCAACACGCATATTGTCCAAATAATGACATAATGTGAATTGCTAGTTATTATCCGGACTTTCTCGCTATTACTTTGTATAGAAATGCCATAATCGTAAAAAAAATAAAAAATAAAAAATTATGCCACATTGTCACTAGATTAGGTGAATTAATTTTCAAATTAAAGTAATGACACTCATTTTTATTGAGCTTCTTAATTCATTAGATGAATCATTAAAAACTTTTTTAACTGAACACCTAGATTTGCATAGATATTATAGTTATTATTTATTCACCTTTACTTTTAAATTATATATGCTAATGTTTATGTTATTATCACGATTGTGTTATTTTTTATTTTTAGTATTTAATGAACAGTACATGATGAGATTATCAAAAATGTTTCCTTTTAAAACAATAACTCAAACAAAATAAAATGAAAATAAATTTAAAATCAAAAGCAAAAATTTTAAATAAAAAAATCCCATATGCCCCCTAAAGGGCTATTTGGAAGGAAGAATTTTGGGGGTAAAATAAAGTAAATGTAGGATTTTAAATTTTTTTTGTTTGGCATGATGCAAAGTAAAATTTAAAAGTAATGTGATATATTTAGAATACATTGAAATGATTATTTTTGGTGTATTTAGAATTTGCTCAAATTGGGTGAATTCTAAATACATTGCATAAATTATGATCGTCTCGGCCCGTCCGAAGTTGCCCACCGCCGGTCATCGCCACCGCCGTAATCGCCAATACGCCCGCCGCGGTTGCCATTAGCCTCTCGCCGCCAGCCACCGTCTCACGTCGCCACCCGCCGCCGCCAATCACCGCCGCTACTCAGAACCTCAATAATACTTTACATTTATTTTGTCCAATAGAAAAAAAAAAACCAAATAACCTAAAATAATCTAAATACACTTGCTTATCCACGGTATCCCCATCATAGATCATATGTTCCGTCATATACATACGACTAGTTCCGGTTGAATTGCCTTTTTCATTTCCTTATTGTTCTAAGACTCTTCACTGCCTTCCATCCATGCAACATAAAATTATTTAATTTAAATGTTTTTTGTAACGGCTGCACTAAGCCTGTTATTCATGCCAATCTGTAATTTTTTTTAAATCCTGTTCATCTTTCTCTGTCTAAAAAAGAGGCAACTTCATACATACGACTCAAATTTTGGCTATTTATAAAGTAGGGAAATTTAATTACATAACACTCAATTCTTATGTATTTACATTTCTAACACCTAAGGTTTGATATTTACAAATATAATAATGTTTCTATGTATAAAAAGTTGCATTTCACCTTAAAAAATTAATGATAGGACTATTTTTGATGTAATATTAAAGATTTTGATACTATTTATATAAATATGAAAGTTTGGGTGTTTGAAATCTAAATATATAAGAATTGTTGCTATGTATGTAAATGCCCAGTACCCTCCCACCATTATTCCTCAAATTTTTACCTAATTATCAAAGCTTATAACAAAACTATAGTCCGTATTGTTTGCTTTGATCAAATATCCGATGATTTGGTCAAAGCATGATTTGATAGTTCATTTCTTTGAGGCTAAATGTTAGATTTATAAATTTGTATGATTTTAATGTCATGAACATAATTCAGAAAATTTAAAAAAAATGAAATATCTTATTGGCCTAGAAATAAAACCCTTTGATACATTTCTTTCAGCAACAAAAATTTCATAAAACCCAATTTATTCATTCTCAACAAGAGAAATATTTCATCTTCTCACTTTGTTCTCAACGGAGGATATATGTCTGTTGAGCTGAAATATTGGGTTGTTCTGATTACAACGCACCATTGTACCATGCACCAAAAAAATCTAGTTCACAGGACATCATAAACAAGCAAAGATTACACTTGTGGTTACTTGTAATGAATTAAAGTTTTCATACTTATTTTTCTATGCAGGTAACGGCTAAGGCCATTTATTCAGCCATAGCCAACATGGGCGTAACCCACTTCTGTGCAGCTCCTGTTGTTTTAAATTCTCTCATCAATGCTTCTCCCTCCGAAAAGATCCTTCCCCTCCCTCGCACTGTCAATGTCATGACCGCCGGTGCCGCTCCACCAGCCTCCCTTCTTGCTTCCATGTCCGAACACGGCTTCCGTGTCACTCACACCTACGGCCTCACCGAAACATATGGTCCTAGCACCATTTGTGTCTGGAAACCCGAGTGGGACTTGCTTCCCTCTGAAACCCGGTCTCGCCTCCATTCCCGGCAGGGTGTTCGTTACATTGGCCTCGAATGCCTCGATGTCGTGAACCCAGAGACCATGGCCCCAGTCCCCGCAGATGGCAAGACCATCGGCGAAATTGTCATGCGTGGGAATTGTGTAATGAAGGGTTATCTGAAAAACCCGAAGGCGAACCAGGAAGCTTTTGCTGGTGGGTGGTATCACTCCGGCGATCTCGGAGTAAAGCACACTGATGGATACATCGAAGTAAAGGATCGGTCGAAGGACATAATAATCTCAGGCGGGGAGAACATAAGCAGTTTGGAGGTGGAGAGTCTGCTTTACAAGCATCCAGCAGTGCTCGAGGTGTCGGTGGTGGCTCGGCCGGACGAGCGGTGGGGAGAGTCGCCTTGTGCCTTCATCACCCTTAAACCTGATGCCAGAGCTGGGAAGGATGAGGAGGCTATTTCAGTTGATATTTTGAAGTTTAGCAGAGAAACAATGCCAGCTTATTGGGTGCCTAAAGCAGTGGTGTTTGGGCCATTGCCAAAGACTGCTACTGGAAAAATACAGAAGAATATTCTGAGGGAGAAGGCAAAGCAGCTGGGGCCAGTGAAGAAGAGCAGGCTGTAGGTAAGTAAATATCTGTAGGTTTCCTTTCCCTTTATATGAATAAGCAGGGTTAGTTCTTGAGAGCTGGTTTATGGATTAGTAAGGTGTGCTCTTATTTTATATGAAGTAATTTTTATTAAACATTAGTGCTATTTTCCATGTTGTCTGGATTTCAATTTGTTAGGGCGCATTGGGACAAAAAAAATATATTGTGAGTACTTGATGTATTTTTTTGTGATTAGAAATATTAGATAATATAATTTTATTTTAGAATAAAAGATATGTTGGAGTGTTATTGTATGGTATAAAATAGTTATTTTATAAGTGTTATATAGATATTTTGTATTATTGATCATTTTTTTTTTTCTGTTTTGATCAGATTATTTAGCTGTTCAGGTCTTTTTAGATTGGCCTGGAGTGGTGAAATAGGTTCAATATGGGCTATGCAATTGTCTTTATTGTCATGGAATACCTTCAGATAGGTTTGATCACTTCAACAAAATAAGGTGCTTTAAGGGTTTTTAGACTTGTCTGGATCTCCTTTGAGTCAATTATAAGCAAGTTAGGAGCAAGGATTTATTGGACTCTTTTTAAAGTAGTCAACAATGAGGCATTTATGTTGGATTTCACACTAATTATGTTCCATATTGATTTTTTTGTTGCTTTGATAAGAAATAGTTTGAGAGCCTTGCATAATTATTATGGATGCTCAACTTTTATTTTTTTCCATTCAAAATAGTAATAATATTCAAAATGATACATCATAAGGTTGCATTTTTAAGGGATATGACAAGTTTCTTTTTATAGGCTCAAAAATATAATAGGAGACACATTTATTATTAGCTATTTTAACAAGTAGAAGGTCTATTGGAACCAAATAAATGACTTGGAATTTTTTAATTATCTTTATTATTTGATGCTTCTTTTTTTTTAACCATGAGTGATAGATCATTGATATAGAGAGTTTAGTAGATGGTGTGGGTATAGTTGATTTCTTGTAGATATTAATACTACAATGAGAGGCACACTTATTATTAACTAACTCTTAAAGTAATGCATTCAATTCTTATATTGTTGTGAGTAAGAAAGTAATGAATATTGAGTAAAGCGTGTGTCAATGACAATAAGAAATTTGTTCAGAGCCAATAATTAACAAAAAAAATCATTGAAATAAACTTGAAACCATATAATTAAAGGTTTTCATTGAAATATTATTCAGTTTATTTTCCAAAAGATTATGGAATGTATTCTTCAATGATTGATTGGATGATGACCACCCTTTGGTCAATTAACCTAGCTTTCCCAAGCTTTGTAGGCTTGGGCATGTGGAGATAAACTAGCTACAACTAGGGGTGTAAACGAGCTGAACCCTTGTTCATGTGTTATTTCGTTTGAAAATTCTTTGTTAGTGTTATTTCGTATTTGAAATGACTTGAAATTTATTGTTACTTTGAAAATTTAGTGTTCGATGTTTGAAATGGCTCGAAATGCAATAATCTGAAAAATCTGTAAGAGGGAAGATTCGAATCTGGGCCAATCTTTTGCATAATAAAAGCTTTAATCACTAAGCTATGTTCATAATTGTGATATGTATGTGTGTTTCTATGTATATAATAATATATAATATAATTTTTTTATTTAGTAAGCGAAGCGATCGAAGAATTATTCATATTCAATTTTTTATGAATTAAGTTTAAAATGTTTGTTAGATTTGACGTTTAATTAATTAGCGAATAAGAATTGAGCAATACTTAATTAAAGCTTTGAACAATGAGTTTTTTTGATGGCCCTAGCTATAACATTGAACTAATGCCTCAACTGTGCATATGCATACAACACATTGTATGAGATTGCATCATGAGCACATTAGTGATGATAGCTCAAAATATTGATGAGTGATTTAGTGAAAAAAAAATCATAAGAAATAGATAGGTCAGAAATATATGATAACATCTCACTATTTTTATGTGAATAAGTTCTCCCAATTAAAGAACCACTTAATAATGAACAAATCATGATAAACATCATGAGGTGTAGTCTTTAGAGAAATCTCTTCATTAAGTCTCCCCGCTCGTTCGCAACTAATAAATATTAACTAAATGTTAGTATGCTCTAAAATATAATCTAATTTATATCAATATCCAAATGAATGATCATTATAATGCTTATAAAAACCAATAATTGAAAGTGCTATTTGTTTTTAGTTTGAAGAGAGCCCCATAGATTTAATCATGCCTTTATTAAACAATATTTAAGAGTAACTAACTTTTTAAAATTCTATGATTATATTCCTATAATTACTCTTAAGAATCTTATCTAATCATTAGTCCCCAATCTACTTTGTTAGCTATATTCTATCATATAGAAACATGCAATTAATACTTTTATTATTGACGTGACTTTTTAAGGTTGCCCAAAAGATCAACAATGGCATAAAGGATAGAATTTGGTAAGCGATATCCTAATTTTCTTATGCTCATTGGTATGATCAACCATTTGACATTTTGGATAATCCCTTATTGCTTATCTTCAACAAAACCAAATATTTAATATCATGTGCTATTGTTAATTAATTTTTAATTTGCTAATATTTTAAAATAATTTTAATAATTTTAATGAGAAAATCAAATAAAATAAGCAATTACTATAAAATTATTAAATAAACACTTTCTTTTTTTCTTATATATATAAAATAAAATAAGCCTTTATTCTATTATGTGGAGTCAGTTGTATGAATCTTTCTTCTTTATTGTATCTTATTAAAAGTTAAATTCTTATTTAATTATAATAAATTAAGGACATTTTTTATAAATCATAATCAAGTCTTTTTAGATATATCTTTATCTTTCTTAATATAAATTGAATCTAATATATCTACTCTCTTAATTGGATCATTGGACGACTGATATTTTATACGATCAAATCATCTAAGGTCTCTCTCTCTCTCTCTCTCTCTCTCATGCTCACTCAAATATCAACTTATATTTTTCTTTTTGAGCATATTATTAATGATTTAATTCTGACACTCATAAATATATATATATTTAGCAGTTAAAAAAAATATTATATGAGTAATAAATTTATAAATCAATAAATTTTAAATAATATATATGTAAGATAAACCCACAACAAAGAAATTGATAAAAAAAATAAATTAAAAAAATGATTTCTTCACCAAATCATTTTAGAGAACATTCTATTCTTCACTTACTCTCCTAACCTCCACCAAATTTAATCAATTCATACGAAATAAAAATAAATAAATAAATAAATACAATTTCTTATAGGCTTCCGTGCCTCAAAAGGCATGTTTTACACATGTTTATCTCCTTAAGGTGCAGCCTTATATGACTAAGAGGTCATTTACAGGACTACTGACAAAACGTTTAATTACGGCAATGCCACTTTAGTCATATTATTAATATTTTTATGTAATGAGTAACCCAGACGCAAAGCACTTGGATTATATTAGTGAACTTGGCTTTCTCTTTTTTTTTTTTTTTTCTTTTTTTTAATATATATTTATTGATTATTTTCCTCTCAAGAAAATGTTTTATTGGTTATCTATTAATTATTATTTTTTATAAATTATTTTGGGTATTAATTAAATCTTTTTCATGATAATCCTACTTATTATGCTTGATTGGAGCCTTTTTTTTTAACTTGTAATAAAGAGATACAAGTGGAGTGTGTAAATGCTTGAATGTTTGATTTTTTTTTTTTTTTCAAAGGATCAAAGGATGATGATGAACACAAATTAAGTGAATTGTATTATATGTATGAATACATCAAAAATATATTTATAATATTATAAAATTATTTATAATCTTTGATGTTTTATTGGAATTGAATTTTGACTTATTTAATATCAATTCAATATGTATTCTTTAGTGATTATGAGCTAAATTTGCATATTTGTATTGTTGTAATTACATGTGTGTTTAACAAATTTGTGTGATCTTAAGGTCATATTAAATCAATTAAATTTGCTAATGTTTGTTTTATATGCTAATTATTTATTAATCATCACCTTTTAGATTGAATATTTTTATATTATCTTATCATCATTTTGCAAAAAATTATTATTATTGTAACTATTAGTACACCGTTAATAAATTTTAAAATTTGTTTGATTTTTCTGCACTTTTTAGAAAAATATCAGTTTCCTCTCTTTTCAGAATGGTATTTATATATTCTGTTTTAAAACAGTTTTTTTGAAAACAAACTTTTTAAAAATTAAAAGCTCAGCCAAACAAGCCCTTAGTCACCTTAAAATTCTTGAAAATTCTTCAAAGTCGGTATTCCTATGATTGTTAAGAACTATCTTAGAGAGGTGTCCTTACACAAAATCAAGGTGAGGATGCTCTTCCCATACAAAATAAGATCATGAAATAATTTCTCCATCAACTTGGGAGCAAAAGAGTGAATGACAATGAAATCTTGGTCTTAGGTGTAGATCCAATTAAACTTAACCATGTAAGAGGTCCTATTACCACTTTATGTTTAGCTAAAATTAAATTATTTTTATGAGTATCTTTCCATCAAATTAAATCTCTAAAATTTGTATTATGTTCAAAACTTTAAAGGTTAATACCTACATGACATTATTGTAAATGAGCTTACTTTTGCCTTACATTTATACATTTTGATGTCATAAATTATTATTTTTCATCTTAATAGTTTTAGCAAGAGAAATTTTTTATTGATTGTATACTAATTAGAAATTGATTTGTTATGAGGGTACTTTAAATATAAAATTTTATTTTTTAAAAATATAAATAATAAATTATAGATTATGTATAATTAATTTATCACTTAAACTTTTTTTCCTCTCTTTAAATTAAAAAATTATATATATATATATATATATAATTTTAAAATAAACATTTATGATTTAAAAATATAATAAACAAAAAATATTTAAAAACTGACGTGGCAGGACATTTTCTACTCCATTTAATTTTTTTTTTAAAAACTCTTTTCACTAAATTACACCAAAAAAAATCGGCCCTTCTTAAACTTTTACCTAACGCTCCTAAAAACATGAGATAATTTAATTTTTTATTTTCATTTATTTCAACTGTTTGCACAATCATTGATTTGCAAAAACAAATAACAATAATTGCACTTGCGCATCATTTTTTTTTGGGAAAGGGTATCCACCCAACACCTCACCATCTTGTGGGTGAGAATGTCATTATATTAATCATAGTCTATTTATATTAAATCATGAATCTATTTTAATTTTCATTATTATGAATAAACGCCAGCAGAGGAATCGAACTCAGTCCAAAAAATTTTTGGCTGTACTCTCCTACCAATTGAGCCTAAAAGATGATGGGTTGCATCATCTCTTTCATTTGTGACCAGAAATGATAGGCATAAGACGTTGGCATGTCAATTCATCAAAATTTATGACTCGGGCCATCTTCATGGAATCTGTAACCTTTTTATATATGGCGGCGGCAAGGAGTGGACCTCCTTTAATTATTAAAGCCTTTATGGCAATTTATTTTACATAATTTTTCATCATAATTTTTCTTTTTTATTTGTTAATTCATCTCACATCTAAAATCTAAATTTAATATATATATATATATATATATATATATATATATATATATATATATATATATATATATATTTATATAGCATAAAATACTAAGTAATAATTTTTATAATATGTGATGTATCGATATTTCTAAAAATATCCAATTAAAATCAAAATTTTAAAAAAAATCGATAAACGTGCATCATTAAATTAAAACTATTTCAACTATAACTCATAAAACTAATAATATATTTTTTATTTTATAACTCATGCCTCGTACACGTGAATATCTCTTAGCTCTTCCATCCGAGTTTTTCTTCCATCCGAGTTTTTGATCCGTCTCCTTCACAAGATTTGACTAAGATTTTTTATGATCTTGGAGCATTTTTCGATTGCCGCCACCAATGTCTTTGCCGTCCATTAGCGTTGAAGTTTGTAATGCCTTCAAATTCCTTAGGTGTTATTAGTTATGATAATCTTATTTTTATTTTGTTCAATATGACTTTTTGTAAGGCTAATTTATCACTAAATATAAATATCTTGCCTGTGGTGTTTAAAATATGAGGACGATATACTCAACCGTAAGCAGCTGACTATTTTTCGAGAAATATAAAAAGAAATTGGATAATGATATTATGATTTAATTTTAGTTATGATAAGTTTAAAAAAAATTAATAATTGTTATTCTATCATATTTAAAATTGTATGACATTATGTGATTTGATTTGCAGTTAAAATAAAGAATAATTAATGTATTTATAAAAATATATATTAAAATATTAGTATATTTATTTGCAATTAATATAATAAATATCACTGAAAAAGAAACATGTGCTACTCTTTAAGATTATTTTCATAAAAAAATATTAAGTTATCATGACTTTTTTTTTTTTTGCTTCCTCATTTAAAATATATCTTCTAACAAATTAGGAGCTATTTACGATCACTTTTGTTTTTAATTTTAATTTTTATTTTTATTTTATTTTGATTATATTTTGATTTGAAATAAAATATATTTTTATTTTTATTTGATGGCGGCGATAATCTTCAGCAGTGACAACTTAGAAGCAAAGCCCTAATTAGATCAATTAGTTTCAAGAATTCAACTCCTTTTATGATTTGGTCCCCTAATCATGTCACCTAATCAATGCACAATAAGACCTAATATTGCCTTCTCTACAAAGAGGCTCCACCTTTTTAAAAAAAAATATATAAATCTAAGACTCTAAGAAGCTTCACCATGAAAGAAATTTAATTTTAAATGCAAGACTAGATAATGATTGAGGATGTGTACAAATGGGATGAAAGGAATAAATGTGATTATAATCTATTTATTTAGTTTGTCATTAATTGAAATTAAGCATAGATTAAAAATCTAATTCAACATCTTTGGCTTATTAGCTATGTTAATCCTACTCTAATATTTTGATTAAAGCTTAAGCCACCATTTTCTAGATGGATTACAAGAAAGTTGTTCCTTCATTTATATAAAAAAAAAACGGTAAAATAGTAAATTAGGATATATTAATGAAGAAAAATAGAAATACAACACTAAATGAGCATTTTATATAAAAAAAGTATAAGTAAATCAATTATTGTTATGGAATAAATAATCAATTTGAGTGTTAATTAATTATTATTAACACACTTTGAATCTAATAAACTGTTCAACTGTTTTGAACATAGATCTTGCAATCTTTGGAACCTTTTGCATCATGCGCTAATGGTTGCAAATGTTTTATTTTTCTTCAAATAATTTAAATTAGTGTAATTTTAATAATCCTAAAATTATAATTTTATGGATAGAATAATCCTGAAATCATAATTTTATGGATTTATAAAAAGTATAAAGAGTTAATGTATCTGTACCCAAATGGAATTTAAAAGAATAAAATAAAAAATATTAATATATATTCTTTTAATTTGGCATCATTTTTTTAAAACATATTTTTTAAGATCGGTTCGTGATCAATTTATTTATATATATATTTTTAATTTTATGTTATTTTTAAAATATATTTATTTCATGTATTTTTATTTTTATTTAAAAAAAAACATCCAAAATAACTTTTAGCATTTTGAGTATTTTTCAAAATTGACACACCATTAGTTACTTGCCACTATCGCAACCGTCTACGTTCCACCATTACAACTACTTTATCGGCAAATCTTGCCTGATAAGAGTGGTAGGGATAATGAAGCATTAGAAAAAGAGCGAGCCCTGAAAAAAAATGTTCCACTATGGATAGAGTACAAATTCTTCCCAATGTGGGATTACAAGATGGTGTATGTGGTAGGAACAATAACCACGAATAAACGATTAGACGTAGAATCGAGACTTTTACTCTCGCGGTAATTTCGCTTTTTCTCTTCTTTTCTTTACTGTTTCAGCCTCCTCTTCTTCTTCACTTTTCTTCTCCTTGTGAGGGATAGAGTTCTATTTATAGATGGGAGGAGGGCGCTTCAGAATTTATGCAAAGTCCGGCCACTCCTCTGATCGGACGGCTTAGAATGGTTCCTTCGATCATTTGATGTATTTTGAGCATTTGATGCCCAAATGAAGTCGAATTATGAGATCTTAGGCTCGTTAGATCCGGCCGAGACGCCGATTTAAAACACTCTATATTTAAGAGCTATTTTGGGATGTAATTGATATCCCAAAGATTCCAAGGATATTTCGCGCTTAATCTCGACTCCAAATCGTCGTCGCTTTTGATATTAAGATTCTGACTTTGATTAGCGTATTTTGAGCACCATATCGCTTGCCCCTATTTTTGGATGAGATTGTCTTAATCATCCAAAATATATCGCCAACCCATGACCAATATATTTCAAATATTCATATAAATCCAAGATTACGATTATGGAAGCAAATCTACCTCTGCATGAGATTCTGAGGTTATGAATTTATTTGGATGCTCCAAGTTTTCGAGCATTTTTTGGTCCGGCACCCGCTGCGGCACCCGAGGGCGCCGACACTAATGGGCCGGCATGGCCGCGGGCCGCTGGGCGGCGCCCATCGTGAACGGCGCATGGGTCAGCCATGGGGCCGCTCAACGGCCATGGCGGTCGGCCGCCATGGTCGATGCCGGGTCGGGGTGGGTCTGGGCGTCACCGGGTCGCTGACGCCGGTCTGGGCTGACGGTCGGTCGACGACTGGGTCGCTGACGGTCGTCGCTGCTGACGTTGGTGTACGGGGTCGCTGGCGGTCGGTCGCTGACCGGGGTTGCTGAGGCTCGGTCAGAACTGATGCCCGGTCGGATGGTCTGCTGAAGGTCATATATACACTGCTGTGGCTCGCAGCCTCATGGTTGCGCGCTGCTACGGCTCGCCACGCTGGCTGCCACCTGCGCCACCGGCCCACCGGAGTTTTAAGGAATTTACGCGCTTTTGAGGGTTTTTACCCTTTTACCCTTGTGAGGGCTATAATACCCCTAATGTGAGGGAGAAAGGCATACCTTTCCCCTCCCCTTCTTCTTGAGTGAAAGTCCTTTGGGCGATCGAGGCGATCACCCACGGCCATACAAGGCTCCAGCTTTCTCCCGAAGGGGGTGTAACTAACCTAGACCGACCGGTCTGATCAAGACGACGACAAGGCTCCGCCCCCGGGTGTAAACTAACCAATGACCGACCGACCGGGATATCAAGACCTCAGCTCATACGCAAAGGCTCCCCCGGGTGTAAACTAACCCAATGACCGGATTGGAGGCGATCAAGACCCGAAATAACGGAAAGGCTCCGCCCCCCAAAGGGGTGTAAACTAACCTACGGACCGACGGATTGAGGCATCAAGACCAAGCACGGCAAGGCTCCGCCCCAAAGGTGTAAACCAACCCTAGTCGGACCGACCGGGATTGAGGCATCAAGACCCGTAGTCATACGGCAAGGCTCCGCCTCAAAGGGGTGTAAACTAACCTACGACCGACCGGATTGAGATCAAGACAGATACATAGGCTAAGTGTAAACTAACCTAGTCGACCGACCGGGAGGATCAAGACCGATAGACGGCGAAGGGTATAACTAAGACCGACCGGTGAGGCATCAAGACGGGTGCTATGCATGATTCCATGGCACGATTGTCAAGATGGCGGAGAATAATGAGCCGCCACTTGCATGAGTCAAAAGTTTAGAGGTAGTTCTCATACTCATTTGGGAGGAATAGTTCCCCCTCTTTTTTTTTTTTTTTTTTTTCATGCATAGCACGCCTTTTGTTGATCGAGCTAAAAATTCTAAAAGTCTCTGAGTCAAAAAGAGGGATGTCCAAGCAAGAGTGAGCAGCCTTTACAAAACTCTTAGATTTTGATGTTTCTCCTTCCTCTACTTATTCATAATATATTTAATAGCGATGGCCAAAGAGGCCTAATATTACGACAAATGATGATGATCCCTTATTACATCGACATTAATAGTGTTTCAAAAAATTTCATTTTCCCAATGATTTAGTGGCTATGCCAAGAGGTCCGATCGAGCCCGTCACTCCACCGTGATACATCCTTTGAGATGATTTTACGTCGGATTATGATTTCCTCCGAAGATTGAGATCTTCAAGACATGTGGCTCTATCACGCTTTCATTTCGCTTTAGTGGTCATCGGCTTACTGTCTTTCGTGAGAGCGTATGCTATTTTGAATATTCAATACTTATGCCAATGTGTAGATTTACATGTGATGCTCGCGCTTTATCGAGCCAAAAAAATTGGATAGAGTTCTCGGATCCCTCCAAGAATTGGTCTAGTGATTCTTTTTGTGAAGAATGAGTGGGGCCTCCCGAGAGATGGGGAAGGTTGAATGACCTCCTGCATCCGCTTTCAATATCGAGAGCAGATTCTAGCAACCCTTAATATTCCCGATGTAGAGAGCTTGGCATGAGTTGCATCATATTGGAAAATATACAATAAGATAGATGTACAAGGTTGGCTTTTCCATCCGTGCAGAAGATCTCATGCTCTTCCATTGAAGAGGTCGAGCAAAGGTGTTGAGAAGTCTCCTCATGTTCATAAGGTTCTTTCCGTGAGTCCGTCAGATCACGGTGGTAGCAATGTTCCATCTTTACGTAAAATAGACTCGTTAAATGGCTACGCCGATATTTACTGAGATAATGTTCCCTTGCATCCGAGAGTTTAGTGCTTTGACTCATGATGGGGAGTTCGTTACTCTAAGCCACAACCTAAGAGATATTAAATCACATATGTACTGGACGTCAACGGGCAGATGAATTGGTGCGTTATTTTTCCTTCTATTCTTCTTCTTCCTTCTTTATATAATATTGGTACTGAATTTTTTTTTTTTTTTTTTTTTTTTTTTTAGGTAACCCAGTCATTAGGAATGATGGCTCATTTGGGTGTTGCCTTAGATGAATGGAATACCGAATTTGTAAAGATAAAATATCTGCGAGGCGAGTATGAGCGAAGGCTGAATGCTAAAGTTAAAGAGGTGGCGACCTTGGAGGATCAGTTGACCGAGTGTAGAAGCGAATATGTCGACTTTTTTTCTCTCGAGGCGTAACGCCGTGATGAGTCGATTGAGGCGAGAGCGAGACTCATGGAGAAGAAAATCGGGACACTTGTATCGATAAGAAAGTATTACGTCTTTAGAAAAGGAGCATAGAATGTCGAAGCGGAGGCAAGTGAGATCTCCTTGAAGGCGAGAAGACTTCAAGAATTCTCTCGGCTTATCGTTTATCGAAGACTTCGCTCGAAGCTCGTAATCATATCTTTGATATTGAAGTGAAGGACTTGGAGCAGTTTAGAGGAGGGCTTCATTCGAGGGTTCTGAAAGGAATGCAGGGTACATCGCAAGACCAGCTAAGATAGAGGGTATATCCCCCAAGCATCCAAAGATCCTTAGATTCTAAGATGAAGGAGTGGTAAGTGGGCCGGGAGCTTCTCTAGTGAGAATGAGGATGTTGATATTATGTAGTATCGGTTGTCATTTGTTCTATGCAATATCATTAACGCGTGTATCGAACTTAATTTCTTCTTATATCATCATATTGATGCTGTCAATAATATCTGGATATATCCTCTTCTTCTTTTCTTCTTCTTTTTTTTTTTTTTTTTTTTTTTTTTTTTTTTTGCACCCTTATCTTGTTCTTGCATTCGGTAATTGGGTGAGTATTATTTGACATTGCTAATATGGATGAATTGGATCCACTGAGGATTTTCGACTATCCAAGGTTGTTGTCGAGTGTTATTCGAATGCGTTAACCCGTATAGATGGGAAGTCCACAAGGACTTTTGACCTTTCCTAGGTTGTTTGTCAATTTTTGCTTAATGACATTAACCCGGAAGAGGTCCGAAGTCCCCTGGGATTGATCATATCGCGATGAGATATAACATGAGTTGTGTATTTCTCAAGTGGGAGGAAAAGCGAATCTTGTTAGAATAGAGCTTGCAAATTCACTAGTTCAATGATATAATCATATGATGCGTATAAACTTCAAGAGAAAATGACAACAATACCGCAACAATAACGGACAAGAACAACAATAAGTCTTGACCCCACCGTGGGGTCTTATACAGAAATGACAAAGCGAGATAAAAGTCACAATAATCAAGAGAGAGTTACCGATAATATTTAAGATTCTTAGTATTCCAAGTTCGAGGTAGAGTTTTTCCTTCTTGGTCCTTGAGCTTGAACGCTTCACTTTGACCATAGCTATAACCACATACGGGCCATCCCAGAGGTGAGAGTTTATTGCGTTGAGGGCCTTTTCCTGCGCCAAGACTTCACGACCAAGTCAAGTCACCGAGATGAGGGTTTTACTCTTGAAGTGGCGAGCCACCGTGATATGAAGTCCAAGTAGGCCATATCACGAAGTCGAGTGTAGATCTAGCCGGAGTTTTCTTCATTACTACCATGATCAAAAAATTGGACTCTTGGACTTGGAACCCGATATCCGGTATGATAGCACAAAAACACAAATTATATGGCGTTTCACCGGGTGCGTGATGTAGGCCCAAAGAAGAACATTTAAGTTCATCAACCCATTGCCCCGCCTTCTTAAGACGTTTTTAGTCCTTTGAGTATACCCCTATTGGTAACTTCGGTTTGCCCATTGGTTTGAGGATATGCTACATGCGAGCTTGAATGTGAAGATCTTTGCAAAAGGGCGAAAGACTTTTCCAAGAAATTGAGTTCCGTTGTGATGATCTTTGCGAAGGCGAATCGACATATTATATTTTTCCGGACAAATTGTTTAGCATTTGCCTCTGATTTTGGCAAGTGGTTGCCTCTACCCATTTGGTGAAGTAGTCGAGGCTAGAATGATGAACTTTCGCCGTGGCGATTGGGAAAGGTCCCATGATATCAATCCCCATGCAAAGGGCCACGGGCTTTGAATGGATGAGAGTTACGTATGCGGTATGTGAGGGAGGTTGAATGCAATTGACAACTTGCACATTTTTTGTGAACTCATGCCTTGTTTCATTGTAGGCCAATAAAACCCTTGTCTCATGATTTTAAAGGCCAATGCTCTTCCTCCAAGGTGTTCTCCACATATTCCTAAGTGGACCTCTTTAACGCGTAATCACCCTCAAGGCGAAAGGCATTTGAGATACTGAGAAAGCTCGTATATAATTCTCCTCCACAAGAAAGTTTGAAGCTTGTCTTGAGACGAGCGGAAGTTGGATCTTCGGAAGGGTTCCTCCTTGTAGAAAAGATAGGATCGGGTTTATCCATGAATATTCTTTTCCTCATCAATAGTTTGAATTTCCCATGACCCTTGGATGCTAGGATAATGTATTTCTTCAACATGCTTTCTCTTAAATAGATCTCCAGTGAGCAGAAGAAGAGCGTCACCCAGTATTCTTCTCGTAGTATGTGGATGATTTGATATGTTTTGAAATGAGTAAGAAGGGATTTTACCAAGTGAAGATATCGGTTGAGGATTGTGAGTATTAAAATCTCCTCCAACTTGGGAGGCGACAAGTCGGGAGTCAATATGAATTACTAAGTTTTGAGAAATCAATTATGAGTCTCAATCACGATGAGAGCTTCATATTCAGCCATATATTATTACAGGAATTTTAAGCAAGTCCATACTCTAAGGTATTCACTGGGGAAATAAGTAAGATTCCCCGACCAAAGACTGCATTTCCAAGCTCCATCACATAGAGGGTCCACTGGGAGACGAAAGCAAGTAGCGAGATAGTTGGGTTGGTGCATTCCACTATAAAGTCCAAGTACTTGAGACTTTATGCGAGGTAGAAAATTTATATCAAATTCCCCACTCTGCACCATTTGATTAATCTTCCGATGCTACGGAGATGGCTCTTAATGGTAAATCGTGCAAACGCCGATGGTGTGAGCTTGAAAGTATGGACGCAATTTTCATGCTGAAAAAACTAATGCCAGAGCCATCCTGTCTGCAAGTGGATAACGACTTTCTATATCAGAGAGAATTTTACTGACGTAATAAATTGGTTGTTGTGTCCCATCTTCCTCTCGCATTAAAGCGAAGCTTATTGCGTGGAAGAAACCGCAAGATACAAGTATAACGCTTTCTCCTTGGATAGGTTTGGATAGTAGGGTGGAGATGCTAGATACTCCTTTAGTTGTTCAAAAGCACATGGCATTCATCTCCCATTGAAAATTATTATTTTTAGCTCCTTCAATATTTTAAAGAACGGTAAGTATTTATCTCCGAGCGCTGAAAGCGGGATAATGCGAATTCGACCATTCACGTTGGACTTCTTTGATATTCTTTGGAGGGATCATATCCTTGAGAGCTTTGATTTTCTCAGGGTTGGCCTCTATCCCACGGTGAGTTACCATAAATCCAAGAAATTTTCTAGACGTAACCCCAAAAGCACATTTAGTCGGATTAAGTCGATGTTATAAGCGTCGAAGAAGATCAAAACATGTTTCCAAATCAAATATGTTGTGACTTTTCTAAGCTTTTACTAACATGTCATCCACTACCTCCATTGTGGCCTAGCGTCTTTAAAACCTTATTCATAAGGCGTTGATAGGTATACCGATTTTCAATCCAATGGCATGACTTAGTAGTATTATATGTTTGAAATGTCAGCCTCTTCATCTCCGGGTTCATCTTTATTTGATTGTAATGAATAAGCATCCAAAAGCGAGCATTTGATGTCCCACGTAGCATCCACGTTGATCGATTCGAGGAAGAGGAAAACTATCCTTGGGCGTGCCTTATTAAGATCGTAATCAATACACATTCTCCATGCTCCACTTGTTTTCTTAACCATGACAACATTTGCCATGTTGGATAATGTACTTCGAATGAATCGCTTCCATGAGCTTGTTGACTTCTTGTTCAATAGCACGAAGACGATCGGTGCTAAACTTCGCTTTTGGATGATTGGTTTGAACGTTGGATTAATCTTGAGAGTGCGTGATTACATTGTCAACCGGCATGTCTGGACCCAAGCAAATACGTCTTGATTTCTGCGCAAGAAATCTGTATATTCTTCCTTTTGTTCTTCTGAGAGGGATCCCACTTGCAATCGCTCGTAATGGTTGGTCATCCGATAATGCTATTGAGAGTCTTCTACATGAGAAGCTTTTTGAGGTACTTCTTCATCTCGAAAATTAAAGTCTTCAATGCTGAAGGTGATGGAAGGGCGTGGTTGAGCTTGTCGAGGTAACATGATTGTAGCCTGGTTTCCACAAAACCACCCCAACTCCACCGGGAATTTTATCTTCGATGAGGCAATCAAGTGATAGAAAAATTGATTGGAGGGCCTCCAAGATTGCATTATACGAGAATCGACTTGACCACCATGAATTGAATTAAGTGAGTCACTTGTCGAGAAATTCTCAGGGTAGGAAGGGTAATTGTCCCTTCGCCTGGGTGATTATCAAACCCATATAATGGTCCAAATGGTTGGAGCTTTTCCCCACAACCATATTAAGAAATGTTGAGTAAAATAAGACATCAATGTAACCCCATTGTCGATCAAAATTCTTTTAACATTATAACAAGGATCACCGATCCGCATTTGACCAGTGGATCTTGATGAGGAACATGGACCCTTCTAAGTCCGAGTCATTAAAAGTGATGGAATGATCAATGAGACTTCTTTAACTCCGGTTCTTTGAGGCGAACGAATTTGGTTAGGTAGTATCGGTCCTCCTGCGATCGTTTCAATTTCTCCAATTATTTGATGACTATTTGGTTATTTTTGTGATGATTGGCCCGGTTGCCTTCAAAGCGGAGGTGTGTTTGTTTGAGGTCGACTACACAAATCGCAGATATCCTTGTTGAATGAGTCTCAATTTCTTCTTTGAGTTGTAATGCTTGAGTATGCCCACGACTTCGAAAGTGGCAATATTGCTCGATTTCGAATTTGGTTTCAATGGATGCGCCACTTGATGCTTTCTTCATAGTCAATATCGGATGTTAACACGAGATGTTCGGGTATGTTTTTTCTGGTTGAGGTTCATGTCGATATGAGGGACGGAGGGAGATCACGACACCTTGTCGCTTCTTTTGATGGGGTCATAGCACTTCGGGTGCTTTTGCGCTTCTGATTGTTCAAATTATTTGCGATGGCATTAATAGCTTCATCGGAGAGATTTGTGCTTCTGATGAACTAAATCGATAATGAGCGACGGTCCCGTGCAAGGATGAATAGGCCACCGACGAGTCCTCAGGAAAACTCCTCTTAATAATTGGGTCTACCTGTGTATTTGGCGAGCCTCTAAGGAGAACCTCGGAAGTATTCTTTGAGTGATTCACCCTCATTCTCGGATCGGAAAGATGGGAGGAATCTTTAATGATTCTTGACGCAATAAACTGCTCCACAAAGATCTTAGCGAGTTCGTTAAAGTGGATGGATCCCCTGAAGAGAGTAGAACCAAGTGCGAGCTTGCTTGAGGGTAATAGGAAAAACTTGACAAAGCGGTGTGTGAGCTCGTTGGATATGCATGATACCAGAATGGTCGATATGTTCATGTGGGTCGTTGCCCCATCATAGAATCAATGCTGGAAGCTTGAAACCTACGGAATGGGATGTTGAAGAATGGCTCTAAAGGTGAGGACTCCACATAACCGCTGTGGGGTGAAGATAATTTCTGCCTTGAAGATGAAATTCATCGCATTAAGCATCGTACTTCATCGCGAATGTCATGACGGCGGGATTAAGGATGAGAATGTGTGAACTATCGACAACAACGGTGGATTAGTAATGCTTGAGCCGCTTTCGCGATGGATGAGTAGAACTAGCTTCAGGAGATCCGTTATGGTTTCCTGGAGGAACTCTAACGTCGGAAGATTAGCATTTTGACCTCCCGCAACGAGATCTTGGGGTTCATTTGTTGCGTTGTAGTCCTTGCAAAAGCCGGGATCATCTTATTTTGGGACTCCATTCACGACACGATCCTCCAAAGAGATTCCCGCCGCCTTGCCAAGGTCATGCCTATCGAGGGATTGAGGCAAAAACTTGATTGGTTCGTGGATGGGTTTTGAGAGTGAGAGTTGGAGGAGGTCCGCGAAAGTGTTGCCTATTGGCCATGACGTGATATTCATGATGATTGAAGGGTTTTTCTTCCCACACTACGCCAAATCCGCTAGAAATCGTGTGATGCGGTAGAGTAAGAGTTTATGTCTTAGCCTTGTCATAATCATACACACAATGATATTTAAAGAGCAGTAGGGGAGCTTGAATTTTACGGAAAACCTCGAAAAGAAAAACCACGGCCCGCCAAGAAAATGTTCCACTATGGATATGTTGCAGTACTTCTTCCCAATGTGGGATTACAAGATGGTGTATGTGGTAGGAACAATAACTACGTAACAATGATTAGGTTGTACAGTTCGATGATGGAGATGCGTAACCGATGCGGGTAATTGCGGGTGGTCGATGGCCTCTTTTCTTCCTGCTTGGTTTCTTTCTCTTCTTCTTTACTTGTTTTCAGCCTCCTCTTCTTCTTTTTTCTTCTCCCTTCATGTGAGGGATAGAGTTCTATTTATAGATGGGAGGAGGGGCGTTTCGTAATTTATGCAAAGTCTACCCTCTTGATCGGACGGCTTAGAATGGTTGATCATTTGATGTATTTTGAGCATTTGGATGCCCAAATGAAGTAATTATGAGATCTTAGGCTCGTTAGATCCGGTCGAGACGCCGATTTGACTATAAACACTCTATATTTAAGAGCTATTTTGGGATGTAATTGATATCCCAAAGATTCAAGGATATTTGTGCTTAATCTCGATCTCGACTCGAAATCGCTTTTGATATTAAGATTCGGACTTTGATTAGCGGTATTTTGAGCACCATATCAACTATCACTATCATCAGTTGCAAATGTTCGTAACTGATATGGCTCTCAAAATACCACTAGTCAAAGCACAAATCTTGATGTCGAAACCGATATGATTTTGTCAATACCGTCGAGATCAAGCACTGAAATATCATTGGAATCTTTGACATCAATAAATCTCAAAACATCTCTCAAATATGGAGTGTTTATATAAATCAGTTTTGACGTATATCTAACGATTAAGATCTCATATTTCATTTGAGCATCCAAATGCTCAAAATACATCAAATGATCAAGGAATCATCGAGAATCGAGAGTGGTACGCTTTACATGAATTTACAAGAATGCCCTCATCCCATCTATAAATAGACCTTCATTCCTCACATGAGGGGGAGGCCAAGTAAAGAACAAATGAAGTGAAGAAGAAGAGGAGCTGAAGCAAGGAAGAAGAGGAGGAGCCACCGCTCGACGATCGTCAACCACCACCGCCGTCGCTGATCCTTGCCGCCGTCAATTTGCCCAAGCAAGGAAGAAGAGGAAGAGTCCAAGTAAGGAAGAAGAGGAAGAGTCCGAGCAAGGAAGAAGAGGAAGAGTCCAAACAAGGAAGAAGAGGAGGAACCCAAGCAAGGAAGAAGAGGAAGAGCCCGAGCAAGGAAGAAGAGGAAAAGCCCAAGCAAAGAGGAAGAAGAAGCTCAAGCTTGAAGATCCTCAAGCAAGGTCGCACTGCCGACGGTCATCAACCACCATCAACCACCTTCATCGCTAATTGTCGCTATCTACTACCAACAACTATTACAACATCGTTTACATAGTGTTTTCCTCCCTCATATGCAATCAGTAATCCCGTTATCGAAGACTTTGTACTCAAAGATACATAGTGGAAGCTTTTCTCAGCCGTGGTTTTCCCCTTTTCGAGATTTTCCACGTTAAAATTGAGTGTCTCTTGTCGCTCTTTAATTACCTGTGTGTGGATTTCACAACAATAAAGCGAACTTTCACTCTACCGCGATGGTTTTCTACGCAGCTGTAATGTCAGGCGATTCATTATTTCATCTTGTATGATCACCAAGTTTCCAACAAGATCAAAACCACCATCGAGGTGGAGCATTTCAAGTTTTTAAAGAGCGAAGAATGAAGATTCATCAAACTTTGTTCCTTTAGATTCTGTCGGGAACTGGGGGGCAACTCTTAATCTCAAAAGATAAGCAAGTCAACAACACCAATGAAAAGGCAAAGATCAATGGTCAACTCTGGCTACAAGCACATGCAAATATTCGACCTCTTCCATACGGGTTAATGTCATCGAGTAAACACTCTGACAAACAACCCAGGATAGGTCAAAATGCCTTGTGGACTTCTGCGATCTCTTCCATACGGGTTAATGTCATCGAGCAAAAGCTCGACAAACAACCAGAAAGGTCAAAACTTTGTACCCACTCGCGTTAATGTCATCGATAACACTCGACAAACAACCCGGATGGGTCAAAAATCCATCGTCGCCACCACTGCCGACTACCGCCGCCACCGCTGCCGACCATCGCCGAATCCGGTCATCACCATTGTCGCCGGTATCACGACAGACGCCGCCGCCACTGCTGATATCAGTTTGCCGCCGCCACCCCGTGACAACCACTATAAAGGCTGACTATCTTTGTATCGCCGCATCGATCATCTCCGAACCTCCGGTCACTACCATTATCATTATTATCCTCGCTAACATTGACGCTGGCCACTGCCGATTAACTATTGCGCTGCTGACCACTCGGCCGCTAACATAATGCCATACCGCCACTATCGTAATCACCGCTGGCGACTATTATCGCTATTTACCATCGCTGATAACCCGCCATTAACCTTTAGAAGGGTTACCGCTGCTGATTCTGCCGGCCATATCGCTGCTAATTATCGCTGGCATCGCCGGTTATCACCATTGTGGCCGCTGACTACCGACGCTGGCCGCCATCATCGACAACCATTGCATTGTTGCCGCCAATTAATTTGCCGGCCAACCACTATAGGCCACCGCTTACTACTGCGCCGGTCGCTGCAACTATCGCCGGCAATCTTCACGGTATCACCATCGCCGCCATTCTGCGATCACGACGCTGGCTTGCGCCGAAAACGTCTGGGACTTCGCGATCTTTCCATACGCAGCATGTCATCGAGCAAAGCTCGAAAACAACCGAGAAAGGTCAAAGGTCCTTGGACTTCACCGGCCTCTTAAGTTAACGCCATCGAGCAAATACTCGATAAACAACCGGATATGTCAAAATCCTCATCGTGCTGGTTACCAATTGCCGACATCCGTTGCCATCGCTAACCATCGCCAGCAATCTTCGCCAGTTATCACCATTGTCGCCGGTCCGCGACTATCGAGCGATCGCCACCATCGACTACCATCGTGCGCCGCCGACCACCCCGTCGGCCCAACCTTATAATTATCGCTTTGCCGCGGCCGGCCATCGCCGCTTATCGATCATCTTCGCCACCAGCTCAATACCACCACGTTTGGTCATTCCCAACTATCGACATCGCCGCCGCCGGCCATCGCCGCCACCGCTGATTACGCCACGAACCGCTTGGTTATACCGGCCATAACGTTGCCGTCAGCCGCTGACACGCTGGCCGCATCGTTATCATCTCCGCGCTATACTATCATCGGACGGTCAACGCGCGGTAACCCGGAACCACGACATACCGCGGGCTTGACGCTTCAACCTGGGACGGTCAAGGCCAGAACCGGAACCACGTGAGTCTGGGCGATCGCCTAACCCGGACGGTCCGGAGGGTGAACCGGAACACGACGTATACCGCGAGCCTTGATCGCCTTCCCGGACGGTCCGACGGACCGAAAACCGGAACACGACGACCGCTTGATCGCCTTAACCTGACGATCCGACGGGACAGCGACGGACGAGGCGGAAACCGAACCACGACGCATGGCCTTGATCGCCAACCCAGACGGTCCGGCGGCGCGAACCGGACGAGGTCGGAAACCGGAACCACGACGTCAGGCCTTGACGCCTCCTAACCCGTGACGATCCGACGGACGAACCCACGAGGCGGAAACTCCACGACATAGGCCTTGATCGCCTCTTAACCAAGACGATCCGACGGGACTAGTAAACCGGACGAGGCCGGAACCGAACCACGACGTATGGCCTTGATCGCAACCAAACGATCCGACGGGACCGCCAGACGAGTCGGAAACCGGACCACGACGTATCGGGCCTGATCGCCTTCAACGACGATCCGACGGACGAACGGACGAGGTCGGAAACCGGAATCGACGCAGTGGCCTGATCGCAACCCGTGACGGTCCGACGGGGCCGGACGAGGCGGAAACCGGAACCACGACGCATCGTGGGCTTGATCGCCTCTAACGGGACGATCCGACGGGACCAGAACGGACGAGGCGGAAACCGGAACCACGACGTCGCGGGCCTGACGCTTCCTAACCCGACGATCCGACGGATCAGAACCGGACGAGGTCGGAAACCGGAAACGACGTGGGCCTGACGCCAACCTGACGATCCGACGGACAAGAACCGGACGAGGCCGGAAACCGGAACCACGGCATCAGGCCTTGATCGCTTTAACCTGACGATCCGACGACCAGGACGAGGCCGGAACCGAACCACGACGTAGGGCCTTGATCGCCTACACGGCCCGACGCTGGGTGAAGACGAGCAGAATGAACCACGACGTCTGGGCCTTGATCGACGCCTCTTGATCGCCTCTTGATCGCTTCCAAAGGACCCTCACTCAAGAAGAAAGGGAAAGGGGAATGGTGTGCTCCCTCTCCACCAGATTTATACCCGTAGGGTAAAATTTCAAAACGGCTCAAAACGACAAACGGCCACAAAACGCGGCTCAAAACGGCTAAAATGCCTCCGCCTGCTTCGGCCGGAGGTGTGTCGCGACCCGGACCGTCAGGACGGACCGGTCATGACGACCGTCCTGACCCGAACCGATCCATGACAACCAACCGTCGACATTAATCGACCTATCTCATGACGCTGAATTGCTGAGATACTCAGCGACGCGGCAAAATCGCATGCCACGGGCGCTGACGGGCCTTCGCAGCGACACCAACGGGCGCCGGCGCCGCAGTCCAAACGCGAAAACTTCGCAGTATCCAAATAGATCCGTAAACTCAAAATCTCATGCCTACGGCTACACATCTACTTCTACAATCATAATTTTTTATTTTTATGATAATTTATTCTCTCAAAATGTATGATTCATGGGCCCGCACGTTTCGTAGAAGAACTCGTTATTTTCGAGCATTTGGCACATATATTTTTGGATGATTAAGCTAATGTCATCCAAAAATAGGGGGGCAACTGATATGGCTCTCAAAATACCACTAGTCAAAGACCACTAGTCAAAGTACAAATCTTGATGTCGAAATCGATATGATTTTGAGTCAATACCGATCGAGATCAAGCACTTGAAATATCATTGGAATCTTTGGGACATCAATTAAATCTCAAAACATCTCAAATATGGAGTGTTTATAATCAAATCGTCTCGACGAGCGGATCTAACGAGCCTAAGATCTCATAATTTCGACTTCATTTGAGCATCCAAATGCTCAAAATACATCAAATGATCAAGGAATCATCCCGAGCCGTCCGATCGAGGGAGTATGCGGGCTTTACATGAATTTACAAGAATGCCCTCATCCCATCTATAAATAGCCTTCATTCCTCACATGAGGGGAGGCCAAGTGAAGAACAAATGAAGTGAAAGAAGAAGAGGAGTCAAGCAAGGAAGAAGAGGAGGAGCCACCGACGATCGTCCACCACCCCCGGCCACCGCTGTGCCGATCCTGCCAATTTGCCCAAGCAAGGAAGAAGAGGAAGAGTCCAAGGAAGAAGAGGAAGAGTCAGCAAGGAAGAAGAGGAAGAGTCCAAACAAGGAAGAAGAGGAGGAACCCAAGCAAGAAGAAGAAAGAGGAGCAAAGGAAGAAGAGGAAAAGCCCAAGCAAGGAGGAAGAAGGCTCAAGCTTGAAGATCCTCCGCAAGGTCGCACGCCGACGGCCATCAACCACCATCACCCCACCTTCATCGCTAATTGTCCTGTGATCTCCACCTACTACCAACAATTATTACAACGATCGGCTACATATGTTTTCCTCCCTCATATGCAATTCGTAATCCGTTATCGGAAGACTTTGTATTCAAACAGATACATAGTGGAAGCTTTTCTTTGGCGTGGTTTTCCCTCGGTTTTCCACGTTAAAATTCCGAGTGTCTCTTATTCGCTTTAATTACGCTGTCTTTGGATTTCACAACAAGGCGCGCGTAACTTTCACTCATCCGAGGTTTTCAAGACGCTAACAAGATTATCATTATCAATCGCCACTGTCATTAATTGTGTTGTTGTCACCATAAGTCACTACTGCAATGGTTGATATCACCGCTATACAAAAATAAAAATAAAATATTTTTAAGATATCAAAATAAACTTTATTTAAGTCAAAATATAACTACAATATAATAAAATAAAAATCAAAGTGACCCCAAAGGGCCTCTTGGGGTTTGGGTTCACTTATATTTATTTCTTCTTTTATCTTTGTTTTTAAAAAAAAAATATGTTTAATGTATTTTCATATATTTCTATTTTTTGTTTTTAAAAACACATCAACTTCTTTTAAATACTTAAATGAACTTTTAGGTGTTTTTGAGTGCTTTTAAATGCAACCATCACATAAGTCAATTTATTCAATATTCAATAAAAATAAAAAATTATATTTTTAAGATATGAAATATATTTTATTTCAATCTAAACCCTAAATAAACTATACTAAAAATAAAAAAAATAAAAGTGATCCTAAGCTAATTAGTGTATATTTTATTGATTTTTATTTTTTAAAAATAAATTAATTGTTTTAAATACTTAAAAATAATTTTTTAAATATTTGGAGTATTCTTAAAATTAATTATCGAATTAATTCTCGCCATTGCGACCGTCGCTAATCGCGAATTAGTCACCCCATCCACCGTAGATGTCTATCAACAATTATTGGCGATTAAGCTTCATTTATCATCGTGTGGTTATTCTTGTAGTCATGTAGTCACTAATTCTGGAATGGCAGTCTACGCTTTTATTCTATGCTGCCATAAGCCGTTGATGATTATAGCAATGTTATTGGCCATTGTTAATAATCATTGATTGCATCACTGTTATTGCCATCATCATTGTCTTGTTGAAAATCATTCCTACTCTTCTAGCAACTATGATCATCATCACATCAACATAAAATAAAAACTAAGAAAAAAATATATAAATTTTAAAATAATTGATTTATGTTAAATTACTTTTAAAATTATTTTTAATATGTCTAATAATAGTTTAATTTTTTGTTTAAAAGTGGAAAAGTTAATATATATATATATATATATATATATATATATATATATATATATATATAAATCAAATATGTTTTTTAAAAATAAAAAAATTATAATCCCAAGTTTGCATTATCATCCATCCATATTCAACACAATTGGCCAAAATTATTTAAAATGAAATTACCATTACCAAGTCTATAAAAGCATAGTCTAACATATAATCAAATTGATGTTAGAAGCAACTCATATGAAGACAATAATAGAGACACTTACTTGCAGAGGCAAACCCTAAACTAAATAATATACTCCTTTAATTAAATATCAATTCAATGATCATTATTGTTGTCTTTATATCAGTCTCATCTAACATTAATCATCCATACAATTGTATTTATGAAAGCATAGAGACAATATTTGAGTCATACTCGGATGAGGTTTAAATATGATTCAAAATTATGTTCAAATATGAATCGATTTCCTGAACACAGAATTCTCCTTTTATCGTCTTCATATTATATCCATGACAGATAACCTTAGAATAAATAATAACTATACTTGAATTTATCGTAAGAGCATTTTAGTCTAAGATGAATTCTCAAGAATATTTCTTTAAAAAATCAATAAAATATATATATATATTTCATTAATTGTATATAGATTAGAAGGCGTATGAAGTTAATTTATTTTTTTAATTTTATAAAAGTTTTCATATTTATCATTTTATTTTACTTTTTTTATATAAAATAGTAATGTCCCTATGGTGTCAAATTGACATGGCGACGAATTTCGAAAAATTTGAGTTGTTGAATAATTTCAGTTGGGTTGAAGAAATTGACGTTTGATATTTTCGGGTTGTTGACTAAATCAAATTGAGACGATTTTGGCCAACTCAAATTTGATGTAAAATTGACTTGTGAACCCGAAATTAATCCTATTTTTACCCACAAACCTGAATTTGACTCAAATTTGACTCGATTTTTATTTAAAACACATATAAATAGATCATTCGGGTTGCGTCGGTTCAATCGGGTTGAAGTTTTTGACCCATTTAATAAACGGGTCGAGTTCGGGTCAAATCTATTCGAGTCAGGCCAATTTCGGGTTCCAACTCGAACACGACTCGTCGACCCGAATTAACATCCATGAATATCTCATTGCACTTTTTCTTGAGGAGAAAAAGAATTTTTTGAAATCTTTTGACCGGATTCAAAATATTTAGTTGGATGTCAATTTGATTCTTTTGCAATGGCCAATCAAATGTGTTCAACCCTAAACGAAAAGAGAAATAGGATGAGATCTTGAAAAAAAGAAGATAGATTGAGGACAAAAATTATAAAAGATAAAGTTAAAAGCCTTTATTCTCCAAACAAAGTTGTGTTGAGAGAATTAATCAAATTTCATTTTATTTTGATCCTCGAATCTTATATTTCACAGTAAAATATGCATTATAATCTTTCATATTTTTATTGGGCCAATAAATTTAGGACGAGGTAAGAAAATAATAAATAATCATATCATTTAACAAAACTTTATTAAAATTATTTGAATTGTGATTTAATCTAGTGATCGAGAACTTATGATTTTCAATTAAAAAGTTTTGAATTTAAATCTTACATATGTATTATGTGTATGAGTAGTGTGTTTAAATTTGATATTATATTTGCTCAAATGTTGCAAAAAAAAAATAAAAAAAATAAAAAAATAAAGAAAACGAGTTTCATTTTATCTTAATAATTCAAATTTAATTTATAATAAAAATAATTTAATTTATCAAAGTTATTCTTGGTCAACTGAAATCATCTCATTATTATTACTGCCAAAAAAATAAAGATAAATTAATTTAAATAATTTCAATGTTAACAAATTAATGCGATCATCATGAAAACTACCAAATTTTTCACAAATTAAATGCCCACATAGCAAAAATAAATATAAATAAAAATAGGAGAGAGAGAGAGAGAGAGAGAGAGAGAGGAGAGGGAGAGCTCTAGAGAGAGAGAAGAGAGAGAAAGACGGGATTCAAAGGCAAAGGGGAATAAGGAAGGAAAGGATGATTCAAAGCGCCGAAGAAAGAAAAGGACAAGAGAAAAGTTGAGGAGAAGAAGAAGAGGACTGTCGGCCGCCTAATTCAACTCGCATGGGCTAACCACCAAAGCCCCTAACCAAGTTGCACACTTCTCTTGTTTCCCCCCTTTCTCTCTCTCTATCTCTAAGTCACAAGCACGCACTCTCTATTCTATTCTCATGCCTTCTTAAATATATTCCCATTTATCTCACCACACTCAACCTCCTATTCCTGGCCTCTTCCCTTTCCCTCTCCAACAATATATCCCCTTCCCTCTCTTCCTCCCCATTCCACTGCCCTTCCCTTTCTCTCTCTACTCCTCACCTAACCCCCCAAAGGTCTCTCTCTCTTTTTCTCTCTAATTTTCTTCCTATAGTTTGAATTGGTGCCTAAAAAGTGTTGGTGATTGTAGAGAGAGAGAAAAGGATTGGAGATGGCTGGCCACAAAGGAGAGGATTTTGCTTCTCAAACAGAGCAGGTAACAAAATTTTAATTCTTCAAAGCTCAATTATTGTAATTAGAAATTTGCAGATTTATTTATTTATTTTTTTTTTTTATTTTGGCAGTTTCATCATCGCTCTGTTTTTTCTCAGTTTTCAGAAAAAAAATGATTTTTTTTAAAAATTTTTAGCAGAATAATAATCCATTATAATCATTCATGCTTTCTCCTAAGTTTTTTTAATTTATTATTATTATTTGGGGAAATTTTTAGAACATCTCCACAATAATTGGAATAAATCGATTATGTTAAAATCATTAATTATTTTCTAATCTTATTATTTATTTATTTATTATTACTTTTTTTTACCATACATGGCTCTGTCTGCATTAGATGCAAATTGAGTGCATAATTATGGAAATAATTACTTACACCTTTATTTTAAAAATTGGAAATTTTATTTCAGTAATTAATATTCATAATATCTTATTTTATGCCATATAAATTATTTAAAAATTAATATTTTTAATTTAAGAATTCAATTCAATTTTGGCTGGCTTGCAATATTAAAATTGCTTCCTTATTTGGACCTTAAGCTTTGTCGTGGACTTTGGACTATTAATTAAATTATTTCTTATTTAACTCTTGAAAATAATAAATTACTATCTTTTTCTTTGACAAAATAAAGAAAAATTAATTGTAAGATGCAGTATTAATCTAATTAAAATTTTTTTTTAAATTTTTTCCCCTTAATGATGGGCTATGCCTAATACTATACAAAATTGGCCGACTAAAAAGGTTGACTAAAGCGGCATATTCCCTTATTTTAAAACTAATTTCTGATCATAATGAATTAAAAAGTGTCGAATTCTACAGATGAATGTAATATAAATTTTTTATACATATTATTTAAATTTTAAAATAAATTTAATGATTTAAATATTTCCATTGCTAGCAAAGAATTATTAATTTTGACTTGAACTAAAGCAGTTTTTTAATGAAATGATTTCATAAACTATCATAAAATTTCAGGCCTCATTGGAGAAAAAATATGGAGGGATGATGCCGAAGAAGAAGCCCTTAATCTCAAAGGTCAGCTCTACTGTTTGATTAATCCAGTAATTAAACACTTAAACCATATGTTAATAGTAATAATAACAATCATTTATTGTAATTAGTAAATAATAATGATAATCTTTTAATTTATTTTCACAGGACAACGAACGCGCCTATTTTGATTCTGCTGATTGGGCCCTTTGCAAGGTACATATTTTTTATAGTTATAGCATTTATGTTATTAATATATGCTTAGGGGGGCTTATTTGATTAAAGGTGTGTTCGTGATAGTTTTTTGACTACTTTATTTTTTTAAAAAACAGTCAGAAATCAAAACAATTTCGTTTGACTATTAGTTTTTTAATTATTTTTTAGAAAATTTTATGGTGAAAAAATTATTTTGAGAACCAGAGTTATTAGAGTGTGGTAGCTGTCAGAAAACTATTTTTTTTATTTTTTTCAAAAAAAAAAAAATTATAGCACACACAACAGCCGTTGTGGAGCTTCATAATTAGCTTTTCAAAAAGCTACAGCTATCTTAAACAGATCTAAGTTTAGAATTTTATAAAAATATTTTAAATAAATTTACCTGCATTTAATTATATTGATCAGCAGCAAGGGGGAAATGTGGGACAGAAGACTAGAGATGCTGTGGAAACCCTAAGGCCCAAGCTGCAGGTAATCTCAAAGTCATTCAATTATATATATATATATATATATATATATATATATATATATATATATATATATATATATATATATATATATATATATATATATATATATATATATATATTAAATTTATTTTAAGATGAGTGTGATATAGATTTTGATTGATTAATGAGGCATTACACTCATTCTAAAATAAAAGAAATAGTTATAAAAATTATTTTGATTAAATTTTGATCAAAATATTATAATTTAAATTGTTTTCAAACATAAAATCAATTATGTAAAATTATGAAAAATGCTCTAAATTTAAATTTATTGCAGCGGACACCTCATCACCAGCTCCCTCCACGACGTCCGGCATGCACGACTGTCAAAGACAATTAGGGTAAGCTATTTCCCAATTTTAAGAGAAGTTAAGTTTCTATTATTGAGGTAATTAAGGCCTAATGATAACTTTTTTTATGCTTAATTGCGAGGATTAACAGGTGGAGATTAAAAAGTGGGACTGATGAAGAGAATTGAAGAGTTATGCTAATAACTATTGGAGCATAGTGTTTAAATATTATGTAATCATTTAGTATGGAGATCTCTTGGCTATTAATATGGCTTTGAGATCTCTTCATTAAAGATCATATGCTTCCAGTGACCCAATTATCCTTTCACTTGAGAAGTTTCTTTGCAAATTTATAAATCCTTTTAATAGTTATAAATGGTTAGAATGGAACATGTCTCTTAGTTTTTTATTTTATTTTATTTTACTTTGAATTTACGCTTTGCGAAGTAGAGTGAAATCTTCAATTAACGGAATGATTGAAGGATTATGAAATCAACTCTTACTTTATTAAATATGTTTTTAATTTTGACTGCGAATGAATTAATACTAATGATGATGATAATGATCATGATTATTGATTACTCTAAGCATTAGATATCTACAAATTTTAGTGTTAGAGTTCTAATCAAACTATTGGGTTTGAATTTGGGCTACTTGAACTTAGAGCAAAGAAAATATTTTTTGAAAATTATATGAATTTACATCAATGTTATTTTACGAGGTCAAATTATTTGAATTGAGCAGGGAAAACTAAAAAACTAACTCGTTTGGGCTTTTTAGCATTTGTATTTGAAAGCATTGAATTTCGATTTTGATACTCATTTTGAATAGTGTCTTTTTTGAAGCTGCGTTTTACCATCTATTTGAAAGTTCCGTTTAGCCCTTTTCAAAAAGATAATTTTGAAATCTTTAAAGCTTTTAGGAATCAGAAAACTTAAATAGCGCTTATTAGTATGCCCTTTATTTCTAACAACAAACTCCTCTACACAAAAATCTCCTACTCTAAGGAAGCAACAAAGATGCTTAAGAAATAGTAAATGATTAATTAAATTAAAATAATCACAATTAGACCCTCGATTAATGGCCAAAGAGGCTACTAATTGTGTGATTGCAATTCAATTAAAAGTAATAAAGATTATGATACCAAATCTAGCATAATTGTCATCAATTATTTGATCTATTTTTTCGACTTAATAAATTAAATTGATGCTCGATTTAATTTTATAATCGATATTTTTGAAATCATTTTTGTATTTTTTTTTCTAATTTTTTGGTGAAATATTTACTTCAATTACCACTTGAATGTCCAAAACATCACATAATAGTATATATGAAAGCAATAAATTTGAAGGCAATGTTAGGAGAATTATAGAAACAAATATGTATTATTATTAGAGATATGTAAAAATTTGCTTAAAATAAAATATTAAATCAAATCGGGTTTAGAGTGTCCCATATTTTCTCTTATGAGCCCTAGTCGGCTGACCGCACACGGAGAAGCGAATCAATCGACGGAAACGACGAAAAGGGGAATCAGGATCGGGAAGGAGCTCGAAGCTATGGAGATTAGGAAAATTTTTTTAAGTAGTCATATTTTTAATTTTAATTATCAATTTAGTCATCAAAAATTTTTTTTTATGAAAATAGGCGTATTAGATGACGACTGGCGTACATCTGAGCCACATCAGCGTGGATTTTTTTTTTTGTTTTTTTGCTTTTCGGTAGGAGGGAGAGAGAGAGAGGATTTTTTTTTTGTTTTTTTGCTTCGGTAGGGGAGAGAGAGAGGAGTTTTATTAATTTTTTAATTAATATAATTATTTAAAATATTTAAAATATATAATTTAAAAATATTTTTTTATAAAATATTTAATAACTAAATATTTATATATTTAGTTATTTATTTATTTATATATATATAATTAAATATATAATTTAAAAATATTTTTAATTATATGTATAAATTTAAAATTTATTTTAATAATTTTTTATTAATTAATATAATTATTTAAAATATATAATTTTTATTAATTTTGTTAATATATAATTTAAAAATATTTAAAATATATAAATAAATAATTTTTAATAAATAAATAAAGAAAAAAATAAATTATATAAATATTTTATTAATTATATAAATAAAATAATTATATAAATATTTATAAATTTATTTAGTTATTTATATATTTACATTATATAAATATTTTTAAGTTATCGAAGCGCTGCCTCTCGCAGGCGTCAAGGCCAATGCTCGAGGTGAGGGAAGATTCGTGAATCTCATGGATGGAATGCAGGACTCTCTTCTTCTCGATCGATCAAGCGCCTTCCTCGCCTTCGTCGCTATCTCGATCGAATTGAATCGATCTCTCACTACTGATCCTGCTCGTTGGCCCAGCGATCGAGAGCTCTAGCGTTTCATCAACCCTTTAACCGTTGCTTGAGCACCTCAGTCGCTTCCTGCTAGACGAACAATCGAAGGGTTTATTAACTTCATCTGGTTAGGTTTTCATTGCCTTTGCTCCCATTTTCTTCTAGAATTGGCCTGATTTCTTAATCTGGGTTGTATATTCAGGAAAGATAGTGATACACATTAGATTCGAAGTTTATTTCGGTCTTTGCATCGTCAAAATCAAAACTCCTACTAATTGTTTTTAAAATTTGGTTAAATTAAAGTCAGATCAAATAAATTGAATTATACTGAATTTAGGTTTTGTTCAGTTTTATTTGTGATTTGGCTAGTTTTGTTATGCTTGTAATTTGATTCGGTTTAATTGGTTTAGTGAATTAATAGATCAAAACCCGTCAACTGCATAGTCATTAAAAAAAAAAAAAAGAATCGAGCAGGATAAAAATACAATGGGTATCAAAATAAGCCTCAGAAACTAACTTTTTTAGGGTGTAAATGGTAGAGCGAGCTATTTGAAGCTAACTCTTGTTAAATTTCGTTTGAAAATCTTTGTTAGGTGTTCGTTGAAATGACGAAATTTCGATTATTCGTATTGAACTGAATTGTTTTGAAATTACTCGCTCGAAATGCAATAATCTGAAAATTCTATAAGAGGGAGGATTCGAACATGGATTTATTTCGAGCCGTACACGATCGAATGAAGGATTGGCGAACAACGAGCTTTTTTGACAGCCTTATTCACTATAGAATGAGTAATTAAAGATTCTTAAAACTAATTAACATAAATAAAAAATATCTGAAGTAAAATTTCTCCTATGTATTTTTGAAAATAGAGGTTAAATAAAGGCAAAATTTTTAAAATAGGTACATTTTTAACCTTAATTAGCAATTTAAGCATTGAAAATTTTTTTTTATGAAAATAGCCCTAGTCGTCCGTATGACGGACGACTGGCGCAGAGGCGGAGGCCACGTGGGTACGGACGACTGGCGCAGATTTTTTTTTTTGTTTTTTGGTTTTTTGCTTTCGGTAGCTGAGAAAGAGAGAGAGTTGCACGGAAAGAAGATTAAGAGATTATATATATATATATATATATAAATAATAATTTTTAATACATATATATTTCACATGATTAAAGATGAATTATTATTTATTTTTTTATATATTTATATTTTTTATATTTTTTGTTATTATTATTATTTTAGATTTTTTATACTTTTATATTTTATATTATTTTATATTTTTATATTATTTTATATTATTTATATTTTAGTATTTTATATTTTTTATATTTTATATTTGTTTGTTATTACTATTATTTATTTTATATTTTTATATTTTATTTTATATTTTATATTTTTTTATATTTTTTATATTTTTTATATTTTTTATTATTATTTTTAATGCATAAATATAATATTTTTTTATATTTTATATTTTTAATGCATATATATATTTTACGTGATTAAAGATGAATTATTATTTATTTTACTTATTTCTTTTTTTTGTCTTTCTTTTTTAATTTATAAATATTCATAATTTTTAATAACTTTTATATATTATTTTCTTAATTTATAATATCAAAGTTATTAAAAATTATGAAGATTTATAAATTAAAAAAAAAGAGAAAAGTCTAAAATAATAATAATAACAAAAAATATAAAAATATAAACATATAAAAAAATAAATAATAATTGATTTTTAGTCACGTGAAATATATATGCATTAAAAATTATTATTTATATATATATATTAAAAATATATATATACTTAATTAATTATTTATTAAAAATTATTTATTTATTTAATTATTAATACAATAAAAAACACATAAATAAAAAAAATTTTATTTTTTATTTTTTTATTTGTTAAAAATTATTTAATTATTTAATTATTTAATTATTAATGCATATATATATATACCTATTTAATTAATTAATTAATTAATTATTTATTTATTTATATATTCTCTCTTTTTTCGGTGCAACACTCACTCTCTCTCTCTCTCTCTCTCTCTCTCCTACCGAAAGCAAAAAATAAAAAATCCGTGTCAGTCCTTCATCGACGTATTCGCCAGTCGTCGTCGTCAGACGACATTGGCTATTTTCATAAAAAAATTTTTTTGATGCCTAAATTGTTAATTAAAGTTAAGAATATGCCTATTTTAAAAATTTTCCAGTTAAACAAATGATATTGGGTTCATATTTAGAGTGCCTTTGAGAGGTTATTTTGCCTACCGTGTGAATCGAATCACAGCGCTATATGTGATGGCGATTAGAAAATTTTGATTTGATTTTTTTTTTTAAAAAAAATATTATATACTTTTTAAAATTTTTTTATATAATAACTTCAATTTTTTTAATAATTTTATCATTATTTTCTTATACAATTAAAAATGACTTAAACTACTCATAAAATTGATTTGAGTAAATATAACTTTAATAAAAGTGACTATAAAGCTATTATAAAGAAAGGTTTTTGTAACCTATTATGTCATTATGAATACATTTTTTAACAAAAATAAAATAAAATAAAATATAAAGTTCTTTATCGTTATCTCATACTAATAGATAATTTTATAAAATATAGCTTCTCACTAAAAGTCTTTGAAAATAAAAAATTGTCAAAAATGTAAGACAAAAAGAAAATTGCCCTAAATACAATATTAAAGAGTGTAAAAGCCTTTTTGGAATCAATTTTCTTGATGCTTTTTAATGTATTTTTTATTTTTAAAAATTAATTATATTATTTTTAAACATACTTAAAATAATTATTGAATGTTTCAAATATTTTTAAAAATAATTATCTCTATCAAATAATTGATTTTAACTTCAAATATAAATAAAATAAAATAAAATAAAATAAATAAAAAAATGATGACAAATGACCTCTAAATAAATACATAAATGTCTATTTCCCTAATAAACAATGACCGACTTAGAAGAATTAATCTTCAAGCTAAACTCTCCACGGAGATAAAGAATCCTGTGAAATTTCTGTAGAAAACCTATAAAAAGGCCACTTGTTGCACACACTGTTCTTGCGGCATCTTTGAAGAGAGTCCACGTTTTATTCAAGCTTAGCTTCGCATAGCACGTAAGCGGCATTTAGAAATGGGATGTATTTTCCTAAAATTACATTGCATAATTTTTTTTTTCTTGTTTAAAAAAAAAGAGTGATAATATTCTGAATTTGATCAGAATATATATTAAAATACATCCAATATGAACAGAATAGCCATTTTTAAATATAAAAATTATTATTTGTGAAGTCTGACAGTAGCTTTTATGTTTAGATTTCAATAATATTGTATTATATGACATTCAGTTAATACACAACTACTGTATATTGATTATAAAGTGTTATATATTACTGTATATTTATGTGTATATAGATGTTATATATTATAGTATAATTAATATTATATTAATATACAGTAATATATCATAATTTATAATTAATACATAATAGTTGTATATTGATTGAGCATCATATAGTATTATATTATTAGAATCTGAGTGTATAACTATATTCGAATTTTGCACACAATTCTCTCTCTTTTAAATATGTTTTATAGGTCATGAATGAGCTTTAATACACATAATTGTTATATGGAGTCTTATGTTTTTTAGCAATAAGAAATTAGAAAACTTCTATCCATATTCTTTTCTTAAATTTTTTTCTTTATTATCTCCATTTTTAATCAATATTATTAATAAAATTCAAAAATGATTCAACTCGACTCATTCAATTTCATAATAATCTACCAAAAGAACCTTTACAATAGGTACAAATAGCTTTGGAAACAAATTAATATTTAAATCATTTAAAATTTAGTTTGAATATTTTCAAAAATAATATTATTTATTTTAGAGATTTCCTCTTCTACATTTTTTTGTTTGTTTTGATTACACTTACGACTATCCAAAAACCTAGTTGTATTATCTGAGTAATTTAATTATATATTTCTTAAATTTATTTGCATTGGCTTGCTAGTTTAATCACGTTGATGAATGATATATGAAAATAATCAAACATACGTGTAATAATTAGTCTCATTTTACTATAACGAATCACAATATCTTACTTGATTTTTTTTATATTTATAATTGAAAATAGAGGCTAAATTATTGAATTTTGTATTGTCAGTAATTTCACATCAACTAATAATGAACTGTCAAAGAAAGAAAAAGAAGGGGCTCACCGATTGTGAGTCTCGTCAGTTGGGGGCGAATCAATGCGATGATGCGCGATTCGAGTGTTGAATGTGTAGGTGTTGTCTTTATGGCTCAACAGTGTCAAAAAAGAAAGAAAGAAAAAGAACACTAAAAAACAAAAGAGAAAGAAAAATACGATAGAACATTCATATAATTTAAGGCTATGTTTGGGCCACATTTTATATTATGTTTTATCATTATTTTTTCAGACAGTTATTGTTACGTGCTAGAAAATTAGTTGCGATAGAGTAAAAATTTGCGTCTTATTTCTGGAAAGTCCATAGTATTTAAGAAATGACAAAAAAACTCTGAATTTTCGTGGAAAAACCGAAAAGAGGGAAAAATGTAGAGCTCCAGTAAAAACTTTATGTATCTGTTTAAGATCTTCCGATCTGCGATTCTGATTGTATATGAAATGATTCTTGTAATAAACGTGTTAATGAGTTAACGACAATGTTATTGTGATAATAACGATTGATGGTGATGATAATGGCAGCAACATAATTCGGCGATGGGGATGGCGGTAATGTGGCGGCGTGGCGGTGGTTGGCCGTCAGTGGCGACACGATTGTCTTGGAGGATCTTTGGCTATCTCCTCTCTCTTACCCCTTCTCCTCACTTGGCCTCCCCATGTGAGGAATGAGGATTTATAGGTGGAGGAGTGTCGTCTCAATAAATACAAAATCCACTCCTCCAATCGACGGCTCATGATGATTCCCCGATCATATGATATATTTTGTGTATTTGAATGCTCAAATGAAATTGAATTATAAGATCTTTGGCTTGTTGGGCGCTTCGAGCTCGATTTGACTATAAACACTCCATATTTGAGAGCTTTTAAAATTTAAGCGATGTCTCAAAGTTTCCAATAATATTTTAAGTCTTGATCTGGGTTTGATTTACGATTGAAACTTCAAGATTAGATCTTTTTTGGGAATTTTTTTGAGTCATATCAGTTATAATTATTCCAAACAGATCCTAAGACTTTACTTCAACATCTAGAAATACTTAAATTCTCTCTCTCTCTCTCTCTCTCTCTCTCTCTCTCTCTCTCTCTCTCTCTCTCTCTCTATATATATATATATATATATATATATATATATATATATAGTTCCTTACTAGATGGTGTGAGACCACTAATAATTTTAGATTGAACATAAACATTTGAATTTGGGTTAATTTAAAGAGACTAGAACATGTTCACTACCCAATAATTATAACCTATCAAAAAATTAGTCTTAAAATGCTTTAATCTTTGTTTTAATTTATGGGTGGGATGTATTTACTTTCAAAAAATAAATCGTGTAATTAATTATTAATAAATATTTATTCGGAATATTCTAATCAATGATCTGAGCAAGCTTTAAATTACTAAATTTATTTTATGTTAAAAATAAAATTTATTTTTAATTCATCTCAATATATTCTTATTAAAATTTTATTCTTAATAACTTAGTAATATGTTATAATAGAAGAATCATTACAAGGGTTCAAGTCCAGTGAAGAAGAAGACAAAAGGAAGCATGCAAAAATATCCAATACTGAATATAGTTTGGAAAAGAATTGTTGCTATAATTGGCCCTTTTAGTATTTTTGTTTAAAAATAAAATAATTATATTCGAGGGAATTTATATTTTAGGAGTTATTAAATCATTATTATTTTTAATAAATATATAAATTAATCTCAAAATAATTGATAAAAATAGGGCATTTTGAGCCATTGATTTCTCTCTGAATCATGAATCCAGATGAGGGTTTATTTATATTTTCTTGATTTAATGGTTGATTTTATATGAAATTTTAAAGTTCAAGTTAATTAATTAGAGTTTAATTAAACTTAAAATTATTGATTTTATGATTTTATGTGATTCATAAGGTTTAATTTAATTTTTTAGGTTGAACCATTCTGATGAATTTTTATAATTTTTAAAATTTTTAATTAATTATTTAATTAGATTTATTAAAAGTACTTCAAAAATTCATAACTTTCAATCTAATACTCTAATTTGCTTGAAATTTTTAAAGGAAGTAGGTATTGACATCAAGATCATCCCATTAAAATTTTAGAGCAATTAGACTTTTATTTTAGAAGTAATTAAAAAAATAGTTTTATTAAAACTAAAATACTTCTATAATACCCAAAAAAAAAAAACAAATTGTGACTTTTGTATTCATTGGATTCCTCATGGAATGCTGAAATTCATAGAGGGGTTAATCATATTTTTTGAATCAGTATTTTATTTTATAATTTTTTTTTGAACTTTTAACTATTTTTTGTAATTTTTTAAACTTTAAATATCTAATTTTCTAGTTAACTCAGTCAATGCTGACTAGACAAGCCCTTTCTGCATTTTGTCACATGATTGGACCACGTTGGATCCACATGAATCTAGTACAAATGGTGGCGGGGATGCGGCTTTAGTGGGGACAATATGATCAAAGATCAGATGATCTAGCTTTGATCCGCAATCATAAAGAGATTGAAACCAATTTCGTCCAATTAAATCATAACTGTTCATCTTTAATAAAAATACCAGATAATTATGATTTCACCTCATCCATCTTTGGCGAAAGACAAGACCATCCATGCCTAAGTGAAAATTTGACAATCTAGGTCGAGAATTTGGGGGGTTTTTGCATTCAAAACAATCAAGAGTAAAATTGCTATGGATCTATATGGTTGAATTTTGATGAGACACATATTCATTTTACTAAGCTTGAAATCTTAGGGGTTCAGCTAAGTGTTTGGGATTTATCTTGCCAAAGTTGATTTTTGGTGGCGTCGACGTGTCTAAGTAGTTCCTTGACTTGGTTTGAAACTCCAATGAGGAAATCCCAAGTTGCCTCCTCACTAATTGCCTTGGACACCTTGCCGTTGCTTGTCATCTGGTTTGTTCATTTTCTAGCTTGCCTACATTAGGATACTCAGTTAAGCACTGGATTTGACTCCTCTTCTCACTCAGAATGTGTTAGGAATGCCAATTTGCATTGCTTGATTTGCTCTGATTTTGCTGCTTTCTTTGACTTAGGAGATTAGATTATAGTGGGTCATGTGAAGATATTGATTCACATCATGAGTATGATAAGATTGCTCTTTGTTTTGACTAAAGATTGATTGGAGAGTGTTCAAACAATGCTTACTTTATCATAATACATAGTTTAGTGTACTAACATCAGAATTTCAAGTCCATTTATTATATAGGTGAACCTCATCTCAACTAGAGTTGTTTCAAATTGGCCTAAATACGTTGGGTTAAGTCAATAAACCTTTATGAGATTAGAATCAAAGTTAAATAATGCTTAACTAATCATTTAAGGTATTTAAAGTCAATGGATTTGATTTGGCATAAGTTTAATTTGGTCCAAACCTAGGTTAACATTACCTAAGTGAGTCAAATTAGGTAAAATGACCTAATTTGATTATTTTAGGGTTTGAGTAAAATTTAATTATGTTTGATGAGTCATTTGGAATGATTCAGTTTGATGGGTCGAAATTAATTTGGGCTAGTTTTGGATTTAGCCCAAAATGACTTAATTAAGTCAATTTAGGCTCACTTGGGTCCATTGGCCAAATAAGTCAAATTAGACCTAAGGAAAAGTCGGATAAAATTCAATCATGCATTTAAAGTCATTTGTAGTGTTTAATTTGATTTAATTTCATGTTAATTTGATTTAGATTCAATAGGTTTATTTGGGTCTATTTGAATTAAGTGGCCCAATTAGCCTAATTAGGCTCCTATTGAATTCAGATTTGGGTTTTGTTGAGTTAGTGTGATGATCTAAAATTATTAGGGAGTTTAATTTAACTTGATTTTGATTAGGTTTGATTTGGGCTTAAAGGGGTCCTATATGGGTCAATTGAGGTGAAATGATTAGGGGTGTAAATGAGATGAACATGAGTGAGCATCGGCTCTGTTTGTTTTCGTGTTCGAATCAATATTTCTTGTTTTAGCTCGAATTTGTTCTTGTTCGGTTCTAATCAAACTCGTTTATTTGTTTACTCGAGTTTGGCCCAAATCTACTCATGTTCATCTCGTAAGCAACTTGAAATAGGCTTGAATTTATTATATAAAGTAATAAAACTAACATTTTTTTTTATTTTTGAATTATTAAATCTAGAACATAAAATTCTATATACAAATAACAAAAAAAATACATAATAATATAATTTCAAGATTAATTGAGCCGAACACAAGCAAACAGAGCAGCCGTTCATGTTCAACTTGTTTATATTTCGAGCTAAAAATTTTTGTTCATGTTTGTCTTGTCAGTTTAACGAGCAAATCGAACACGAGCTTATTATCAAGTCGAACAAGAGCTATTTGCGAAAGACAAGCTATTTTGATAGCCCTACAAATGGCCTAATTATCCAAATTAAATCCTAATTTAATTTGGATTTCTATTTAGTTAAGCTTGAATAATAATTTTAAGCTTATAAATCGATTCAATTTGATTTGATTTTAGTCTGGCTTGATTTATTTTGAATTTAGTTCAATAGGGCCTTGGATGGGTTAGCTCGGGTTTAGGAAAGTAACATAATTAACCCAATTAGGAGTCAATCGAGTTTAGATTTTGATTCCATTGTATTTCATTTTAAGTTTTGCTTAATTTCAATTGGATTCAGGAGTGCCTGGATTCACTTGATTTATTTAGGCTTGGTCAGGTTCAATGGGGCCCACTGGCCTAACCTAGATCTACCCATAGGATTTTGGTTTTAGTGTAATTCTGAATTGTGTTTGTTTTAGCTTTGAGTTTAATGTTCACTTACCCACTAAGAAAGTGTCACAAATGTTTAAGTGAGAAAGTCCTTAGTCTAAGATTGGAAACCCTAAGCACTAAGAAGATGGTCGTTGTTAGCCTCATTCAAAAATAAAGCAACATTTGGATGCTATAAATTTACAGAAAAATGGCTTTTTAATCTCAATATATTCTTAAGATTTTATGTGTTGTATAATTCAATCTCTATGAAAATTTTAAAGACTATTTTTTTGTGTTATTGGCTCTATATTATGTTATTGATAGCTCAATTTGATTTTAGGAATGATCATTTGAATATGATTTTGCTTATGACACTAATCACATTGTAATGCATTCAAATTCTTTATCATGCCATATTATGATGTGTGTCTTTCATCATGGTAGGGGATTATAGTGTTGATCAACTAGCACATGATCAATTAAAGAAGAAAATGGCATGAATTGCCACCATCTTCTTCTTCTTAAAGAAAGTACATCAATCCAATACGATTCAATCTAATCAAATTCGAGCCAATTTGAATCATTCACTAGTTTATTAAATTTGGGCAAAATTGAACCTTATCTATATTTGTTGTAAGAATTTAAAGATTTTGACTAATGCATAAAATCTAATGAAAGAAATGTTAAATACCTCGATAAAAATAATTATAAAATCATTTATGTTGCATGCAGGAAGATTCGGGTCAGTAGAGTAGGATAATTCGATGTCCTAGCATTGCACAAAAGTTTCACATACACAACAAAAAAGTTTGATGGATCTCAGGATTTTTACGTGGAAAACCCAAAAAGGGAAAAATCACAGCCCACTTAAATAATTTATCTCATTACAATTATTATCCTTTCTCCAAAGTTGGAGAATGATAGCTACAAGAATAAGTTTTGTGATAAGCTTATTGGATTATAAGCTACTTGAGTGGTAGTCGATAATCAAGCCTATAGAAAGATGGTGTTGTCAGGCGATGGTAGTTAGCGGTGGTGGGGTGGCGGCCGAGATGAAATGATGGTGGCACGGCATGTTGTAGCGGTGATCCTGGCTGTCAGTGGCGATGACGAAGCGGTCGGCGGTGGTCGCCAATGATTAGCGGGTGGCGGTGGCAGATGGCATTAATTGGCGATGATAAGCGTAGTGGTTGATGATGCGGTGTCCGGTGTAATGGCGATGGTCGTGATGATCCAAATGACGATATGGTGGATTATCTTTAAGATTTTTCGAGTCTTAGAGCTCTCTCCTCTCTTTAGCTTGGGTCCCCCTCATATGAAGAATAATGTGCTATTTATAGATTAGGGGAGTACATTTTTGTAAATACAAGCAAAATCCAAACCACTCCATTGGATGGCTCAAAATGATTCATTCAATCATCTGATGTATTTTAAGTATTTAAATCCTAAGTGAAGCTATAATTAATAGATCTTAAACTTATTAGATCCGGTTTGCCAAGACACTCAATTTGATTACAAACACTCAATATTTAGGAGATATTTAGCAATCCGTCTGATATCCCAAAGTTTTTGATTATATTTTAAGTGCTTCATCTAGGCTAGTCTCGACTCAGAATCAAATTGCTTTCGATTTCAAGATTCGTACTTCAACTAATAGAGTTTTCAGAGACATATCAGTTACCCCCTATTTTTGGATGATATCATATGTATCATCTAAAAATATATGTCAAATAATTAAAAATAATAACTTTTTCAATGTTAATAAAATTTGTGGGTTCATTAACCTTTGCATTCGATATAGCTTGAGAGAATAGATCTTCATGGGCGCACAAGATTATGATCATGGAAGTAGGCGTAAGAGACCAATCACATAGGTGTGTGAGACCACGAATACATGGGCAAGCGCCGGGGCGCGCGACTGTGGCCAACGTGCGGTTTGCACATGTGAGCGTCTGAGGGGCGTTGGCGTGCATGGCGTGGAGCGTCAGAGGGGCGTCGTCGCCAGGATTTGAGTCGCGAAGAGGGCGTCGGCCCAGGATCGATGCGAAGGGCGTGGCGTCGCGAGCATAAGGCAGCGCGGGTGTAGCGGGCATCGCGTGTACGACACGAGCACATGCATGAGAGAACTTTGAGACTCGAAGAAACTCAGCATAATAGACGGCCGTCGTCGGATCATCACTTAACCACCGCCGGTCATCGCCGACTACCACCGCCGATTACTGCGTTAGCCATCACTTCGCCTTCAGCGATCAGGATCCTGCCGGTCAATGTATTGTCGTCTGGTCATCGCCGCCACCATCACCACCCTCCCACGCCGCGGCGGTGCATCTTTCTATAGTGTCGGATCACTCTCTCAAAGCGCCGCTAATCAGTGGCTTGTCATTTATTCTTGTAAGCTATCCTTTACTAACTTTGGAGAAAGGATAATAATTATAATAGAAGCTGATATAATGAAATTATTTCTAAGTGTGCTAGGCCTCATGATTTTTCCCTTTTTGAATTTTTCACGTCAAAATTCTGAGATCTCTAAATTTCTTTTGTTGTGTATGTGGAACTTTTGTGCAATGCTAAGACTTTGAATTGTCCTACTCTACCGACTCAAATCTTCGAGCACACAATATTTATATGTTACTTATATTTAAGTATTTGATGCCAAAGCAAAAAAAAAGTGTAAATTCTATAAAAATCGAAAAAATAAATCATAATTATTCATGTTTTAAATATTTTTTATAAATAAAAATAAATTGATGATAATTTTTATAAATAAATAAATAAAATTTAAACTATATTTATGAAATTACCCTAAAAGGAAATTGTATTTAAATTTTCACTATAAAAATTAACTTTTTTTTGTTAGAGTGCAAGCTTTAAATAGAGTCCACAAAAATCGCACCAAGCATTATGATATAAGTGTATCATTTTTTTTTACACCCTATGCTGAAACCATAGGTTAAAACAAAATCATACAAAGGTGAACAAAGCCATGAGATGGGTTAGTGAATATGAACTAATTTAATTGATATGTAAATTTTCTCAAATTATTATTAATTTTTTTAATATATATTTTGCATGCATAAAATTTATATTTTTGATAATGAATATTAGGAGTATCAGTAATTGACATAATACAACAATCCAACATAAACTCAGCCTCAAAGAAGTCATATTTGGATTGACCTAAATAAACTTCTCGATTGAATTCATGTCTAAAAGTTTGAACCATTTAATCTCTCAGGCGGAGTAACGTTCAATCATTAAACTCAAATTTGACCCTTCAAACCCAAGTATGACTCATGAGCTTAAGATTGACTCAAATTTGATCTACAAACTCAAATTTAACCTAAAATACATATTCATATGGGTCACGATCATATTCGAGTTAGTTTGGTTAGAATCAGGTTAGCTCTACTCAAAATTTTGGACTCTATGAATAAGTTAAGTTTGAATAATGCTGATTCTAATCAGATTAAATTTAGTCTATTGACCTATTTTAACATACATAATAATTAATTATAACAAAAAAAAACTCTAAAATAAATAATGACTTAAAATCCTCTGCAATTTCACCTAAAATTGTATATTCTCATAAAACAACATAATAAGAAAATGCAACAAAAAAATTGTCAAAAGTAAAAAATATTAATAAGATGATTTATTTTAATCTAAATGATTGAAAATTTAGGCTCTCATTAACAAAAAAATTTGTCGGAAAGAGTTGGCTTTTCTGTCCATGAGACGTCCCGTCGATGAGACGTTTATATCATTATCGCATCTCAGGCTGTAGAATGGGCCACAGAAGTCAGATAAGTATAGAATTTTGCTAGCTCGTTTACGGCTATATATTATAAAAAAATATCTAAAAAATATTTTGAATATTTTAAAATAAATAATATAATTAAATAAGTTTTATTTTTAAGTAAAATATAAATAAAATATTATAAAAAATAAAGTGATCCCAAATGGGTCATTACATATCAGTATTCTCTGAAATAGTTATATCATTACTAATATAGATAGCTACAGTTATCTTAAATACACCTTTAATTAAATGTACATAAAAATGAAGATGAAATGTTGAATTCATGAATGATGAGTGTCTCTTATATTTAAAATATAAAAGAATTCTAAATTCTTCAAAATTGTATATTATGGGGGTATTAGAAGAGCCTTATCGAATGAATTTTTATTTAATTTGCTTCAAATCAAACACCTAAAAATTTTAAAATTATTTTATTTTTTCTATGTTATACTAATAATAATACTTTAAATCAAGTATACTAAGATCATTTTTTATACATCTTAAAGTTTTAGATCTTCATAATATTAATCCCAATCTGTCTACTCTCTGTCAGTTGATTGGCCGTCAGATGTGGGATTGGGAGGTAGATCATTATCTTATGTTAAGAAAGGTAAGTAACAAAAACTTATAATGTATAAAATATCTTCGACTAAATAATTTATTTGAGAATATGACACAATGGAGAAAGATTCATGTAGCGACCCTACCTAGTGGGATTAAGGCTTGTTGCTGTTGTTGTTGTTGATACTAATAATAATGCTTGTAACTTAATAATTTCTAAATAAAATAATAAATTTATTTGATTTAATTTATTTATATATGCATATAGTTAGAAATAAAATTTAATTATTTAGATAATTTAATTGTTTAATTTTATGGTCTCATTCTACATCTATGATAGTAATAGTAATAGTACTATATATATATATATATATATATATATATATATATATATATATATATATATATATATATATAAATTGAATTGGCCCAATGAAAAATAAATGTGTTGCAACTGTTTTGTTTCCCATTATTAATGATTCCAGCATTATACTGAGTGCCAACTTGTACAACACAAGCATTATAGTGGTTACTAAAGTAGAGGATGGAGTGATTAGTGAAGTCATAAGTAAAGGAAAATGAAGTAGTGGAAAAAGTGGATAACATCATATTGAATTGCACAAACACACACAAAGAGAGAGAGAGAGAGAGAGAGAGAGAGAGAGACTATGTGTAAAGATTTGAACTCAAGACTAGGGCTGTAAACGAGCCGAACTTGAGCGAGCCGAGCTGTTGTTCGTATTTGGCTCGTTTATTATTATTTTTTTATTGAAATTCGTGTTGAAATAATTTCATTTATAGTATGTTAGTGTTCATTTCGAAAAATATTCGTGTTCATTTTTAGGTGTTCTCGAAATTGGCTCGATTTTATATTTTAATAATTTTTATTTTTTTATTTTCAATTTAAAAATAATTATTAAAATCTTATCTGATGAAAAGCGAAATACTATTGACAAGAATTAAAACTAAAAAAATATACAATTATACAAAATAATTATATACAATCAAAGTTATTATTTTTGCACTAAAAAAAGCTTTGTTACACAAAAAAATTAAAATTAGAGATTCATTCAGAGATTCAAAAATCAAAATTATATACAATCAAAATTTATTTTATTAAATTAAATGATTTTCAATCAAAGATTCAAAAATCATTTTTTACACGATCATACAATTTATAGGCTAAAAAATTTACAAGATTATATATGCATATACAAATTTACAAATTCACAACTTACATAATTTACAAATTCTGATTTGACTTTCTAAAATAAATTCAACCTAAAATTTTACATGATTATATACAACTTACAATTTCAAAAAATAAAAACTAAGAAAATAATGAAATTACAATTTCCAAATATCAATTTCTAATCAAATCAATTCTTGAACTTTAATGTTCGAAACTTTTATAGTCTTTCGTATCCTCAGTCAACCAATCTTGAATCTTCAAAATTGTAACTTCATGTAAACAAACTAGCAAAAATTATAAAATAAATATTATGAGTGGGCTCGAAACTAAAATAAATAATCATATAATTTTCAAATATCAATTTCTAATCAATTTCTTGACTTTAATGTTCGCTTTATAGTGCTTGAAACTTTCATATCCCAAAATCAAAATCTTGAATCTTCTGTAATTTGCGGTTCATGTTAAAAACTAGCAAAAATTATAAAATAAATATTATGAGTGGGCTCGAAACTAAAATAAATAATCATTGATCTGTCAATTATAACTATGTATGAATATTAGGCATTCAAAAGATGATAAAATGAAAGATTAATATTAATAAGGTAGGATCAGTAAAAAAAATGAAAATAAGTGTAGCATTTGTTCCAAATTGATAAAATAAAATTACAAAAAAATGACAATGAAATCACAAAAAAAAAAAAAAGTATAGCATCTGTTCCAAAGAATCTAAATTATTAAGCTAAATATCATTGATTAAATGATAGACATTCAAAAAATTGACAAAATGTAATCACAAAAAATTAAATTAAATGTTTGGAAAATACATACGACAATATCAGTAAGTTGCATCTCATACATCTATTTATAGTTTTCATCATCATTAATGTAATATCACAAGTGATCTTACATATTAATAGTGTAACATCTGTTCCAAATTGACCAGTGTAATCAAAAGATCTTATCATAGATAAGGATCAAAGAACAAAACCATCAAGTGTATAATGCACAAAACAAATCGAGACAAACAAACCAAACCAGTAAAGAAACAAAGAACCAACAAACAAAGAAGGCCAAAGGCAGCCAGTCCACGAACCACCCGATACTAAAAATCAACCAACCAAGATTCCAAGGACAATTAAAAGTCTTCCAACCAAACCAGCTAAGTAAAATAGCCATAAGGCAACCACTAGAGACCAGTCCATCATAAGTAACCAACAAAGGAAGCATCCCCTGACCCAAGGAAAAGTAGAAAACCAACCAAGCACCAATATAAGTCCAAAGAAAGAAGCAAACCATAAAAGGCAATAGCAGCCGGACCACCAAAACCAAACTTCCCAAAGAAAAAAAGACTAACATGAGAAAGCATAATAACAACATAAAACTATTATAAACAATGCACCCAATGAAATATACTGGGAGAATAACCAAACATAAAACTAAGGTAAACGAACGATCCAAGAACAAACAATAAGGAATTGGGAGGCAATCGTAAAAAGTAATAAGAAACTCTCCAAAATAAGGCCACAATGCAACAACAACCAATAGTAGTTCCCACTTCCCACTAAGAAGGCCACCCATCAACCATGAAAACTAGAAAAAGTATTTCAAGTTTAAGAGGGAGAAACAAAGAACCAAACCACTGACAAAGAACCAAAGACAAAACCAAAGACCGACCCGACAAAGACAAAGACCAACCAAAACCGATGAAACAAAGATTTAAACCTCATCAAACTCATAGCTTGCTATACTTCAATTCCCATTATTATATCAACTTCATTGCTTGCTATACTTCAATTCATGTTTGAAACAAAACTCTAATTTAAGTGTAGAACATACTGCAAGATTTAAACCTCATCAAAATCAATACCATAAGCAGATAAGCAGGACAATTTGACAACAAAATTGGCAACTAAAATAACATCACAGTTAGCATGAGAGAGAACAACAGGACAAGCCATAAGCAGATAAGCAAGGCGGAGACGACTTCATAGGTTACTTACAATAGCGACCATCTGTTTTTTCTTTGAAAGCTAAATATTAGAGTAAAAATTAAAACTATTGCAGGCATAAAAGTTTCTTTACTGCATTCTGAAAACTCCATTATGCTGCGTTAGCAAGCATAGCCTCTCCTGTGTAACATTTTAACTCAAAATAACAACATACAATTAAGGAAAATTCTCTTGCATAATTTGAGTTCACTAATTACTTATTAAAAAAAAGCTATTGAATAAAAAATCAATTTTCGAGTTGCATATTAAATTTCATGAACAACAAGGAAAAATCAGTTCACCAATCCTATCCATTGAAGCACTGCAAAAAAAGAACAAAAAAAAAAAAAAACAGATTGTTGTAAAATTGAAAATATTTTTAGTCAACAAGTATATGACCCTTCAGCGTAGAAATTAAAAATATTGAAAATTGAAAATTGAAACCTTAATAAAACATATTCTTTGTAAAATTTCGATAAAAGCGCTGGTATGATTGTATCCTTCTCCAAAGCTAAATATTTTACGGTAGTTTAACATAAAGGTTCTCCTCCTCCATTAACTCTTCTTTGAAATAAAAGTAGATAGTGACATTATAGAATGAAGTTTATCAAATTTATTAAATAGACTAAATTTAGTTGGAAAAGTACCAAAGGATCTTTAATATTGGGTTGAGTGCCTCTAATCCAACTAGCTGTACATACAAGTGCATTGACTATTTTGGTAATAAAGAGCTCTTATAATCATCAAGAAGTCTACCACCAGCACTAAATGCAGATTCGGATGCAACGGTGGTGATGGGAATTGTTAAAACATCCCTAGCCATCTTGGACAAAATAAGATACTTGAGAGTATTCATCTTCCACCACTCAAGAACATCAAAAGGTTAATCATTATCGCTTCAAAAATAATCATCCAAATATATTTGCAAATCGATTTTGATGGTCAATAGAACCCGGCAACAACAAAATCGAAATCCTAACACACCAAAGTTTGATGAAAAGGGCACATCAACTATTGCTTGTGATGATCCACTAATCAAGAAGAGCTTGAAACACTATTATCGAATATTGATTATGTATCTCCCAAATAACATCCTCAACGCTCTTTATCTTGGACCTCAAAACTAGAGTATATTTTAGAAATGTAAAAGTAATGAATTTCATTTTGATGGATCAAGATCGCCACAACCATGAGTAGATTGCATTCTCCTCAATATTTGTCAAATTTAATTTTCATAGCAGTGGCCATTTGCTTATCAAATTGATCCAAGGAATTGCACTCTTCATTAAACAATTTCTTAACATGCATGACAGTATGAAGAAACAAATTGGTAGTTGGATAAGAAGAACCTGAAACTATTTTGTCACATTATAAAAATAGAAAGAAACCTTCTAATCGCTCATACTATGCCATTCAATCTCGAAGGTAACCACTTAGTTAGAATCTCGATCGATAATAAATGAACACATTCAGGTAAATAAAAGCGACTCAAGCATTAAGTAAGTGGAGTTCGACCTTAGGAACATCAATACATAATACCTCAAGTAGGGACCCCTAGCTGCCACTTCAACAAACTTATGTAAACGAAGGAGACTTTTTTGAGGTATTTTATCGTCTCCTTATTTTAACGCTATTTGTTGCACCTCTTTCAAACCATCTTGAACCAAGATATTCAAGATGTGAGCACAACATCTAACATGAAAAAATGACCAAAATGTAACTTCCCTCTTGATCAAAATTAATTTTAAAGTATTTCAAAGAACATCATTATTACTAGCATTATCCATTGTGATAGTAGATACCTTGTCCTACAAATTCCAATCTAGCAAACAATCACATATAGCATCACAAATAAAAGTACCCGTGTGTAGACGATCAAGCTCAATAAAGCTAATGATTCTCTTATGCAACTGCCAAGAATCATCAATAAAGTGAATTGTTAAGCACATGTAGCCTACTGTTTGATTTGATGTCCAACAATCAGAAGTCAAAGAAACTCTATGAATGCTCTTAAGAAAAGTTTTCAATCTCTCTGTTTCCTTTTAATAAACTTTCATGCAATCACTTCTAATTGTGTTTCTAGATACCCTCGTAATTGGGATTCAATACCTTCAAAAGAATATTAAACCACATATGCTCAACCATCCTAAACGGATACTCATGCACAATAATCATCTTTGCAATTATCTCCCTAATCTGAAGATGTTCATAATTTTTGGGGTCATGGAATAATGGAATCTCAATTTCGGAATTGACATCAAAAGGTATAAAATTTAATTTTTTTTGCCTTTTGTCTGCCAATTCAACAACCTGCTTATTCTTGACTTTGATTTTTTCACATTCCTTCACATGCTGCAAAAGTTGCAAAGTTGTGCCAGTTTTTGATTTATGAAATGACAATATATGTATCATTGTAAAGAGGGTGTACTCTCCCATTAAATACAAAAGTGGTTTCTATAAAATACTCACAATCGAAGATACTCTCTTCCTACCTCTGGGTTAACATCGACTTAGTCTCAAGTGTATGCTCCGATTCAACTTGTTGTGAAGTACTTGGTATATCATTACCTACAACTAAATCATCATCACATGATGCAGACTGAGAATGATCCACATTAGACATGATTGTACACTAAATAGAAAAGAAAATATGAGTTTTGCTTAATTTCATTTGGATTTAAGAGTGTCTGAATTCACTTGATTTATTTAGGCCTGGATAGGTTCAATGGGGCCCATTGGCCTGACCTAGATCTACCCATAGGATTTTGGTTTTAGTGTAATTCTAAATTGTGTTTGTTTTAGCTTTGAGTTTAATGTTCACTTACCCACTAAGAAAGTGTCACAAATGTTTAAGTGAGAAAGTCCTTAGTCTAAGATTGGAAACCCTAAGCACTAAGAAGATGGTCGTTGTTAGCCTCATTCAAAAATAAAGTCAACATTTGGATGCTATAAATTTACAGAAAAATGGCTTTTTAATCTCAATATATTCTTAGGATTTTATGTGCTGTATAATTCAATCTATATGAAAATTTTAAAGACTATTTTTTGTGTTATTGGCTCTATATTATGTTATTGATAGCTCAATTTGATTTTAGGAATGATCATTTGAATATGATTTTGCTTATGACACTAATCACATTGTAATGCATTCAAATTCTTTATCATGCCATATTATGACGTGCGTCTTTCATCATGGTAGGGGATTATAGTGTTGATTAACTAGCACATGATCAATTAAAGAAGAAAATGGCATGAATTGCCACCATCTTCTCCTTCTTAAAGAAAGTACATCAATCCAATATGGTTCAATCTAATCAAATTTGAGCCAATTTGAATCATTCACTAGTTTATTAAATTTGGGCAAAATTGAACCTTATCTATATTTGCTGTAAGCATTTAAAGATTTGGACTAATGCATAAAATCTAATGAAAGAAATGTTAAATACCTTGATAAAAATAATTATAAAATTATTTATGTTGCATGCAGGAAGATTCAGGTCAGTAGAGTAGGATAATTCGATATCTTAGCGTTGCACAAAAATTTTGCATACAAAACAAAAAAGTTTGATGATCTCAAGATTTTTATGTGGAAAACCCAAAAAGGGAAAAACCACGGGGCCTAGCCCACTTAAAAATAATTTCACTATATCAGCTTCTGTTACAATTATTATCCTTTCTCCAAAGTTGGAGAAGGATAACTTACAAGAATAAGTTTTGTGATAAGCTTCCCTCGATTAGCGGCGAAGGCCTTACTTGAGGTGGTAGTCTGATGATCCGACGAAAACTATAGAAAGATGGTCGACTATCGGGCGATGAGGTGGCCGGTGGCGACCAATGCGGTGCGGCGACATTGATTGGCGATCCGGCGACTATCCGCGTGATGACCCGGTATCGGCGGCATCGACGATGGTCGACGATGACGCGGCGTGTGGCGGCCATGGCGATGCGTAGCGGTGGTGATGGATCGGCCGTGACGGTGGCGATGTCGGTGATGATCCGACGACGATCGGCTGGTGACCCGATTATGCTTTAAGATTCTTCGAGTCTTAGAGCTCTCTCCTCTCTTTAGCTTGAGTCCCCCTCATATGAAGAATGATGGGCTATTTATAGATTAGGGGAGTGACATTTTTGTAAATATAAGCAAAATCCAAACCACTCCATCGGACGGCTCAAAATGATTCATTCGATCATCTGATGTATTTTAAGTATTTAAATGCTCAAATGAAGCTATAATTAATAGATCTTAAACTTATTAGATCCGGCTCGCCAAGACGCTCGATTTGATTACAAACACTCAATATTTAGAAGCTATTTAGCAATCCGTCTGATATCCCAAAGTTTTTGATTATATTTTAAGTGCTTCATCTGGGCTAGTCTCGACTTAGAATCAAATTACTTTCGATTTCAAGATTCGTACTTCAACTAATAGAGTTTTCAGAGACATATTAGTTGCCCCCTATTTTTGGATGATATCATCTGTATCATCCAAAAATACATATCAAATAATTAAAAATAACAACTTTTTCAATGTTAATAAAATTTGTGGGTTCATTAACCTTTGCGTTCGATATAGCTTGAGAGAATAGATCTTCATGGGCGCACAAGACTATGATTACGGAAGTAGGCGTAAGAGACCAATAACATAGGTGTGTGAGACCACAAATACATGGGCAAGCACAACGGCGGACGCAAGCTCGTAATAACTTAGTGTGCACATGTGAACATGTGACGCTGGCACGCATGGTCGCTGGCATGCACAGGCCGAGCGCAGGCGATGCGCGAGCGATGGGCGTGAGAAGCCCTGGGATGCGATGGCGTCGTGGAGCGCAGTAATAAGGCACCGTCAGCGCGAAAGCGCTGAGGAGAGGGCTTTGAGACTCGAAGAATCTCAAAGCATAATCGGGCCACCGGCCGATCGTCACCGGATCATCACTAACCACTACCGGTCATCGCCTTCGACCACCACCGGCCATCATCGCCGGCCATCGCCTCCGGCCACTGATCACCACACCAATGCCGGCCGTCGGCCACCACCTATCATCGCCGGCCACCGCCACTAGTCACCACCTCTAGCTACCACCGCCCGACAGTCGACCATCTTTCTATAGTTTTCGTTGGATCATCAGACTACCATCTGAAGCAAGGCCTTTGCCGTTAATCCAGCAAAGTTTGTCACAAAACTTATTCTTGTCAGCTATTATTCACTAACTTTGGAGAAAGGATAATAATTGTAAATAATGAAGTATTTCTAAATTAGGCTACATGCACCATTGGTTTTCCTTTTGAATTTTTCACATAAAAATTTTAAGATCTCTCAATTTCTTTTATTGTGTATGTAGAACTTTTGTGCAATGCTAAGACTTTGAATTGTCCTACTCTACCGACTCAAATCTTCGAGCACACAATATTTATATGTTACTTATATTTAAGTATTTGATGCCAAAGCAAAAAAAAAAAAGTGTAAATTCTATAAAAATTGAAAAAATAAATCATAATTATTCATGTTTTAAATATTTTTTGCACTAAAAAAAGCTTGTGGTTACTAAAGTAGAGGATGGAGTGAAGTCATAAGTAAAGGAAAATGAAGTAGTGGAAAAAGTGGATAACATCATATTGAATTGCACACACACACACAAAGAGAGAGAGAGAGAGAGAGAGAGAGAGAGAGAGAGAGAGTACTGACTATGTGTAAAGATTTGAACTCAAGGAGAACACAAAACAGACAAGCATTGTTGTTGTATTCGGCTCGTTTATTATTATTTTTGTTCGAAATTGGCTCGTGTTCGAAATAGCTCGTTTATAGTCTGTTCGTGTTCGGCTCGAAAAAATATTCGTGTTCGTTTTAGGCTCGTGTTCGGCTCGAAATTGGCTCGATTTTATATTTTAATAATTTTTATTTTTATTTATTTTCAATTTAAAAATAATTATTAAAATCTTATCTGATGAAAAGCGAAATACTATTGACAAGAATTAAAACTAAAAAATATACAATTATATAAAATAATTATATACAATCAAAATTATTATTTTTGCACTAAAAAAAGCTTTGTTACACAAAAAAATTAAAATTAGAGATTCATTCAGAGATTCAAAAATCAAAATTATATACAATCAAAATTTATTTTATTAAATTAAATGATTTTCAATCAGAGATTCAAAAATCATTTTTTATACAAAACTGATCACAACTTCAAATGCTAATTTATAGGCTAACAAAATTTACAAGATTATATATGCATATACAAATTTACAAATTCACAACTTACATAATTTACAAATTTACAGATTTACAGCTTTCTAAAATAAATTCAACCTAAAATTTTACATGATCATATACAACTTACAATTTCAAAAAATAAAAACTAAGAAAATAATGAAATTACAATTTTCAAATATCAATTTCTAATCAAATCAATTGCTTCAGCTTTAATGTTCAAGCTTTATAGTCTTCAAGTATCTTCAAAGTCCAACCAATCTTGAATCTTCTGTGCACTTCATGTAAACAAAACTAAAAATTATAAAATAAATATTATGAGTGGGCTCAGAAACTAAAATAAATAATCATACAATTTCCAAATATCAATTTCTAATCAAATCAATTGCTTCAGCTTTAATGTTCAAGCTTTATAGTCTTCAAGCTTTCATATCCTCAAAATCCAACCAATCTTGAATCTTCAAAACTGTAATTTGCACTTCATGTTAACAAAACTATCAAAAAATTATAAAATAAATATTATGAGTGCTCAAACTAAAATAAATAATCATTGATGCATCGATAATTAATGGTGTATGAATATTAGACATTCAAAAAGATGATAAAATGAAAGATTAATATTAATAAGACTAGGATCTGTAAAAAAAATGAAAATAAGTGTAGCATTTGTTCCAAATTGATAAAATAAAATCACAAAAAAATGACAATGAAATCACAAAAAAAAATAAAAATAAGTATAGCATCTGTTCCAAAGAATCCAAACTATTAAGCTAAATATTATTGATTAAATGATAGACATTCAAAAAATTGACAAAATGTAATCACAAAAAATTAAATTAAATGTTTGGAAAATACATACAGCCAAATATCAAGCTAAGTTGCATCTCATACATCTATTTATAGTTTTCATCATTAATGTGTAATATCAAGTGATCTTACACATTAATAATGTAACATCTGTTAAATTGACCAGTGTAGCATCAAAAGATCTTATCATAGATAAGGATGCAAAGAACAAAAGCGACCATCAAGTGTGTAATGCACAAAACAAATCGACCGAGAACAAAAGAACCAAAAACCGACCAACAAAGAAACAATGAAGGCCAAAGGCAGCCAGTCCACCAACCACCCGATACTAAAAATCAACCAACCAAGATTCCAAGGACAATTAAAAGTCTTCCAACCAAACCAGCTAAGTAAAATAGCCATAAGGCAACCACTAGAGACCAGTCCATCATAAGTAACCAACAAAGGAAGCATCCCCAACAGCCAAGGAAAAGTAGAAAACCAACCAAGCACCACACAATATAAGTCCAAAAGAAGCACAACCACCATAAAAAGGCAATAGCAGTAGCTAGCCAGGACCACCCGAAAACCAAACTTCCCCAGCAAAAAAAGACTAACATGACAGAAAGCATAATAACAACATAAAACCTATTATAAACAATGCACCCAATAGAGGCTAATACTAGGAGAATAACCAAACATAAAACTAAGGTAAACGAATGATCCAACAACAAACAATAAGGAATTGGGAGGCAATCGCCAAAAAAGTAGCCAAGAAACTCTCCAAAATAAGGCCCAGAAATGCAACAACCAATAGTAGTTCCCACTTCCCACTAAGAAGGCCACCCATCCACCCATGAAAAACTAGAAAAAAGTATTTCAAGTTTAAGAGGAGAGGCAAACAAAGAACCAAACCAGCCAGCAAACAAAGAACCAAACCGACCAAAATCAGCTAGCAAAGAAAGAACCAAACCAGCTAGCAAACAAAGAACCAAACCGACCAAAACCAGACAACTCGAGAATCAAAGAACTGAACAAAAAACCACAAGAAACAAAGATTTAAACCTCATTAAACTCATAACTAGCGTACTTGATTCCATTATTATATCAACTTCATTGCTTGTATACTTCAATTCATGTTTGAAACAAAACTCTAATTTAAGTGTAGAACATCAGATTTAAACCTCATCAAAATCAATACCATAAGCGGATAAGCGGGACAATTTGATAACAAATTGGCAACTAAAATAACATCCACGGTTAGCATGAGAGAACAACAGGACAAAATAAGCGGATAAGCAAGGCAGACGACTTCATAGGTTACTTTGATAGCGACCATCTTTTTTTTGAAGCGCTAAATATTAGAGTAAAAATTAAAACTATTGCGGTAAAAGTTTCTTTCGCGCATTAAAACTCCATTATCTTTGCGTTAACAACCTTTCACTGTAACATTTTAACTCAAAATAACAACATACAATTAAGGAAAATTCTCTTGCATAATTTCAGAGTTCCTGTAATTACTTCTAAAAAAAGCTATTGAATAAAAAATCAATTTTCGAGTTGCATATTAAATTTCATGAACAACAAGGAAAAATCAGTTCACCAATCCTATCCATTGCAAAAGAACAAAAAAAAAAAAAGCAGTTGTTGTAAAATTGAAAATATTTTTAGTCAACAAGTATATGACCCTTCAGCGTAGAAATTAAAAATATTGAAAATTAAAAATTGAAACCTTAATAAAGAACATATTCTTTGTAAAATTCTGATAAAGGCTGGTATGATTGTATCCTTCTCCAAAGCTAAATATTTTACGGTAGTTTAACATAAAGGTTCTCCTCCTCCATTAACTCTTCTTTGAAATAAAAGTAGATAATGACATTATAGAATGAAGTTTATCAAATTTATTAAATAGACTAAATTTAGTTGGAAAAGTACCAAAGAATCTTTAATGTTGGGTTGAGTGCCTCCCAATCCAACTATACATCTGCATTATTTGTTTTTGGTGATAAAGAGCTCTATAATCACCAAGAACTCTACCACTTACTAAATGCAGCGGTGGTGATGAGAATTGTTAAAACATCCTAGCCATCTTGGACAAAATAAGATACTTGAGAGTGTTCATCTTCCACCACTCAAGAACATCAAAAGAATCATTATTGCTCAAAATAATCCTTCATCAAAATATATTTGCAAAATGATTTTGATGGTGAATAGAAACAACAATAAAATCGACAAATCTAACATACTGATCAAAGTTTGATGAAAATGACACATCAACTTGCTTGTGATGATCCACTCTTCTGAAGAGCTTGAAACACTATTATCTCTTGAATATTGATTATGTATCTCCCAAATAACATCCTCAGCTCTTTATCTTGGACTCTACCTCAAAACTAGAGTATATTTTAGGAAATGTAAAAGTAATGAATTTCATTTTGAGTGGATCAAAGCTGGCACCATGAGTAGATTACATTCTCCTCAATATTTGTTAAATTTAATTTTCATAGCAGTGGCCATTTGCTTGACAAATTGATCCAAGGAATTGCACTCTTCATTAAACAATTTCTTAACATGCATGACAGTATGAAGAAACAAATTGGTAGTTGGATAAGAAGAACCTGAAACCATTTTTGTCACATTATGAAAAATAGAAAGAAACCTTCTAATCTGCTCATAGATATGCCATTCAATCTCAGAAGGTAACCACTTGTAGTTAGAATCTCGATCAGCATAATGAATGAACACATTGCGGTAAATAAAAGCAGACTCAAGCATTAAGTAAATGGAGTTCCACCTTGTAGGAACATACATAATACCTTTGAAGTAGGGACCCCTAAGCTGTTTAGCCTTCAACAAACTTATGTAAACGAGAAGGAGACTTTTTGAGGTATTTTACTGTCTCCCTTATTTTAACGGTTATTTGTTGCACCTCTTTCAAACCATCTTGAACTAGTATATTCAAGATTTGAGCACAACATCTAACATGAAAAAAATGACCCTGAAAATGTAACTTCCCTCTTGGTGAAAATTAATTTTTAAAGCATTTGCAACATCATTATTAGCATTATCCAGGTGTGATAGTAGATACCTTGTCCTCCAAATTCCATTCTAGCAAACAATCACATATAGCATCACAAGTAAAAGTACCTGTGTGTAGACGATCAAGCTCAATAAAGCTAATGATTCTCTTTTGCAACTGCCAAGAATCATCAATAAAGGATTTTGTTAAGCACATGTAGCCTACTGTTTGATTTGATGTCCAACAATCAGAAGTCAAAGAAACTCTATGAATGCTCTTAAGAAAAAGTTTTCAATCTCTCTGTTTCCTTTTCATAAACTTTCATGCAATCACTTCTAATTGTGTTTCTAGATACCCTCGTGTCGGGATTCAATACCTTCAAAAGAATATTAAACCACATATGCTCAACCATCTAGCGGATACTCATGCACAATAATCATCTTTGCAATTATCTCCTAATCGAAGATGTTCATAATTTTGGGGTCATGGAATAATGGAATCTCAATTTGAATTGACATCAAAAGGTATAAAATTTAATTTTTTTTTTTGTCAATTCAACAACACCTTATTCTTGGCCTTGATTTTTTCACATTCCTTCACATGCTACAAAAGTTGTAAAGTTGTGCCAGTTTTTGATTTATAAAATTTCCTGCGATAATATATGCATTGTAAAGAGGGTGTACTCTCCCCATTAAATACAAAAGTGGTTTCTATAAAATACTCCCACACTGAAGATACTCTCTTCCTACCTCTCTTAGGGTTAACATCAGCACTAGTAGTCTCAAGTGTATGCTCCTTTGATTCAACTTGTTGTGAAGTACTTGGTATATCATTACACAACTAAATCATCACCACATGATCTGAGAGAATGATCCACATTAGACATGATTGTACACTAAATAAAAAAAGAAAATATGAGTTAGGACCACACACATACACTCTTCAATCTCCATACTAAGCTCCATATTCAATGTTACATTTACTCTTCTCATTTAATCATCAAAAAAATTGCAACTCCAAGATATACATAATTAATCTAATATACTATCAGCACCAAATCAGCTCAATAAATAGTATCCATGCCAACAGAGAAAACAAAATAATGGCTGAACAGAAATAAATAGTATCCATGCCAACAGAGACAACAAAATAATGGCCGAACCAAAATAAATAGTATCCATGCCAACAAAATTGAAAAAATCAAACGAGCGCAACATATATTTCCAAAATAACGAGACAACGAATAATGGCAGACAAATTAGAATGAGAAGAGTAAAAAATTATGAAAAAATATAGCACGATATATAGTTCCCAAATAACAGAGCAGAGAATAATGGCAGACAGACAAATTAGAATGAGAAGAGTAAAAGAAAATGAGAAATCAAGCAGACCAATATATAGCTTCCAAATAAGAGGCAATGAGTAATGGTAGACGGGACAAAGGAGTAAAGCACTTTAAGCATTTTAATAACCTACAAGGAATAAGAATCATCCACAACAAGCATAGCATAAGATGTAGAATATCATATACATATAGCAATAACCAACAAGCACAATACCGAACATGGCCAGAAGTAGAAGCTTGATAAAAGAAGAAAATAATGATAGCAGACATGCAAAGTCGACTGAGTCTCAAGTAGAAGCTTGATAAAAACAAGAAAATAATGGTCGGTACCAAACTCTAGAAAACCAGAGATCGCATCCAGAGGTTCGACTATTGCTTATAGATATTACCATTGCAACTTGCAAGACTCACAACTCATTAAGACTCTGCTAGGAAGAGTAGAAATTGCCAAAAGACGAGAGAGAGTCGAGGGACTTATAAGATAGTGAGAAGTCGAGGAGAGAGTCGAGAAGAGTCGAGGCGAGTAGGGTTCTTGGTCGAAATCTGGACGAGTCGAGAGATATTATTCATATATCGTTCGATTGTTTTAAATCCCAACCGTTAACATAAATTCATATGGCTGGGATTAAATTGTATACTCCATGACCATTCTGAGGTAACACCGTAAAGTCATGCGACTATGTATATCGTTCGATTGTTTTAAATCCCGTTAACATAAATTTATATGGGTGATTAAATTAATATGTCGCTAGGCTTCTACATTCTGGTATATGCTTGATACTACAGAGTTTTGTTCTGCTGCTAAACATAATTAAAAAAATTTCTATAATTATAATTATTAATATATTTTAGCTTATTTGATTTAAAATTTTATTAACTAATTTAATTATTAAATTAAATATAATTTTAAAAAATATTTAATGACATAAATTATATTTTAAATAAAATTTAATATAAATTATTCTTTTATTTCGAGCTAAATCGAGCCGAACATGATCGAACAAAGGATTGTTCGTGTTCGGCGTTTATAAATCGAGCTTGAAATATTTGTTCGTGTTCGACTCATTTAGTTAACGACGAAGTAGAACCGGTAAATATCGAGCAGAACGCAGCTTTTTTTGATAGCCACTCAGGACCTCTTGGTTTGGAGCCAAAGTATCAACCGATAAAAAATCTTGCACCTATTATTATTTCATTATTTGCTTACACTATACTATGTCCTATTCATTGAATGAACACTTGTTTATTAAAATCATTACTAAATTTACCATTTAAGATGCTTAAGGAGCTAAAGCTATTTAATAAGATTAGTTATGACAATAATTTAAATTGATTTGCTAATCAAAATGAATGTTATTATAAAAATCATTGCCTAGTTAATGTATGATTGTTGGCATTTTTATAATAAATAATATAATAATTCAGTACTAGTAGGAAAATTGTATGATAATTTTTAATCAATAATAAATTAATTACATTAAATAATTTGTTAATTAATACTTTTTTATTATTATTGGTAAGATGTTTACCGATGAGGATTTGGTGCAATGCATCGGAATTTAAATGGAAGTATTTTATTACTAAATTAAATTTCATATCTCCTTTAGAAGGCCAAATCTTATCCGATACGGCTTCTCATGGCATTAACATTGAATCTATAATATTTATTATTATTGTATTCTCATAATTACTAATATTTTTATTTATTATATTTCCTCTTATTATTAATTTTCTATATATATATATATATATATATATATATATATATATATATATATATATATATATATATATATATATATAAAATTTTCATATCAACTATTATTAAATTGAATAACATCTATTATAATTTTAGCTTCTTGCAAAATAAACTAATTACAATGTGGTTAATCATGTAAGGAGAGAGTTCCATGCCTCATTTTAAAGTATTGACCTCTTCCTTTTGAATTTTAAGCTTCTTTTGCTTGCATAAGGCATCACATTTAGGGTGCATTTGAGGTTACGATAATAGTGTAGTGCGATGAGAAATGGCACCAGTGCTGACTTCGTTCAAGAATAATGATAGGTTTTTTTTAATCTTATAGAGTGCATTTAATGCCAAAAAGCTACGGCTTGATATTTTTAAAGGTAAATTTTTTTTTATACCCACTGTAATTTTTTAGACAATAACTCTACCATTATTTTGTCAGATAAATTATAACTACCTCAAATGCATCCTTTTATCAGATAAATTGCAACTACCTCAAATGCATCCTTACAGAAAGTGAGAAAAAAACCCCTAATATACATATATCCATTTTTGATTATAACTCAAGGCTTTGGAAAGCATTTAGAATCTTATCTTAATTGATAAAAATTATAGAATAATGACAAATAATGATTCCTTTTTTTCATAGATATGATGAATTAAAAATAAGACCATTTTTCTAGTTTAGGCTTAAGGCTCGGTTAAGTATTAAGTCATTATCTATATATACTATATTGTGCCCTATATATTCTTTGAAGGGATAATTGCTTATTGAAATCATTATTATATAAAATTATTATTTAAGATGCTCAATGAGTTAAAAGCTATTTAATAAGAATAGTTGTGATAATCATTTATATTAATTGACTAATTAAAATGAATATTATTATAAAATTAATTAAATATTCTTTCCAATAAAATAATCATTTATAAAAAATAATAAATCATTAACTAGTTAATATATGATAGCTAGCAAATTTTTTATGAATAATAAAATAATTTAATAATTTTAGGAAAAATATATCATAATTCTTAATTAATATCAAATTTAATTAATTATGACTATTTGATAAAAAAGTATAAACTTCCAGCAATTACTTATTATGGATTATTCTAAAACCCATAATTTGCATAGTCGTTGTACTTAATTTAATAGAGTAATATTTAAGAAATGCTTGATTACCTTGATTTTTCGATTTTTAAGTGTAATGATGTATGGTTGACATTAATATATTATTATATATAATTAAACATTAATTAATTAGCTTAAAATTTTTTAATTTGGTTAATAATGAAAATATACCCATTAATTAAATTGTATGGTTTTCTTAATTTTCAATGTCAAATAACTTTAATGTCTTGTTATTTTAATGAAACTTAATAATTATAAGTTTAAAAGTATTAATTATTCTTAAGTATTTTTTAATTAGATAGTATTTGTAGTAAATTTAATTATTTTAACATTAAAGTATTTTTCAAAAATCATCTCTAATTAAATTAATTAATGAATTTAATTTAATTTTACTTTTTCATGTATTTTATAATTTATTAGCCTAATTTATTTAATTAATAAAACTAATTATATAATCCAAATTTAATATGACTTATATTTCATTCAAAAAGAGATTCTCATTCATCATGGTGAGAGTTTTAAGTTTATCATAGATTAAGGATTTAAGTCAAAAATTTATTTACAAATGTAATGATGTCATATGGTCAACCTAAGGGAGAAATCATGAGTCTTAACCTTAATTCAAATGTTTATTGATTAAAGAATCAATTTATATATAGTTTAGGCTCCTCTAAATAGTTTAAGAGATGTTAGTAAAGTTGTCATTGAGATAGTGAAAGTATGAATACATATACGAGGCATCAAAGATATTGGTTGCACGTCATATAAAAGAATGATAGAGGCATTTTTATGTGGAATTAGCATAACTTGTAGCATCTTCAAGTAGTGTCTTCATTGATAGTTGTGAAACATCTATAAAAGTTAATAATATTTTCAGCACAATGCTTGATTAGAGTAATGAAGAGTAATATATCATGCACCTAATAGTATAATCTATATCATTAGTGTCCATAACATTTACCTTCATTAGTAATTATCATGTATATCATGGATGAATGTCAAATCCATATCATAAGTAATAATTATATTTGTCATTGATGGGTGATAAAATATCATCTTTAACAAGCAACATAATCATTATTAGTAAAAGAAGCCACAACATTATTAATAAAATATTATGATTTTCTTTGAAGATCTAAAGAATATATAAATTTTTTGCATAAATGAACTAAACTTTGGTCTACTTATAAATTTATAGATGGCTATTTTGATTATACTTATATGAAAATTTATTCTTATTTTAAATGGATAATTTAGATATAATCCTTGCATCAAAATTTATTAAACATTAGTTAGCCCTTCATCAGCTATTGAAATGATTTGAATGTAGGCTAATCCAAGTAACTAATAGTGGTCGCTATTAGTGATATAAGTCTATTTTTGAGCTAATGCATGTGGTAAATAAATTTTTTGATGAGCTAGTTGATAAAAAAAGGGGAGAAGGTTCGTCACCTCATTAAATAGATCTAGTAAATATATAGTTCAATATCCAAAACTTTTTTTTAAAATAAATTTGTTTCTCTTCTGTTAAAAAAATATTTAAAGATGCATACTTATAAAAGAAAGTGTAAGAGAATAGTAATTTAAAGAAGTTTAAGATAGTTTAAATATGTTTTTGAAAGATGATCCATGCTAATAATAATGAAGACTTCAACATGTGGGCCATCAACATTTGCTCCCAAAGAGGAAAGAGGAGTGGTCATCTAATGGATAAAATTATAATGATAATGGATGCTTACCTCCTCAATTACTTTCACTCATAAGTGCTTCATTTGGATGGTGGAGTGACCATCTCAATTAGGCTTTCCTAATCTAATATCATCTAGACTACATTAATTCAACTTAGTTTTGCTAATTTATTATTTGACCTAATTTAACTAGTCATAACATCCATAGACTTCAAAAACTTTTTGAACTCATATGTGTTTATCATCTCTTTTTTAGCTTTCTTATGTTCCAAAACATTATGGAATAGAAGAAGAGGGCTCTAATTTGATCCTTATTGATCACTCTATAATCCATAATTTAAATCGAACATTATATTTGATTGTATAATGATCATTTTTAATCCCATTAATCACAACAAATTTGTAACAAAATTTTTAATAAGTCATAAATTACCTTCATCATGTAATTATGGTGTCAAGTTAACTTTAAAAAAAAATGAACAAAAAATGATTCAAGTCAGAACTTTATTAATCATAATCATTTCAAAACCATTAATATGAACATCCCCATAGAAATGTAAGTCCTTTTTAATTAAAGCATTAAATATATGCTATTTTTCAAATTTGAAATCTACTATTTTTTTATTATCAAAATTCAAATGTTTCAAATAGAAAATAATAAAAATTTAGTAAAGTTATAGTAAGATGGGTATAATAAAAAGTACACAAGATAATAATAGTATATGGATATCGAAAAAAAGGCTTAAAGGCACTCATACCATAACATAATAAGATATGAATTGCTGGTCTGGGTCTAATGCATCCACCACCCTAAATGAAGATGTTAATTACCCCAATGGGTGATTGGACAACTTTTCTAGGAAGGAGGTAGGGTGGGGAGAGATGATAGGATGTTTATTTAAAACATTTAATAAAAAATAAGCATGTTATTTCATAAATATCACCACCATAATATATTTCATGTCATGGCATCATTGTGCATGATTTCATGAAAATGCTACTTTATAAAATTGATTTTTAAAAGGTACTTTGAAAATTATAGTTAAGTAATTCTTTTCAAAAATGATACTATTTAAAGCATTCATGATAATAAGACATGTTATAGCACTCCTCTATATTTTCTTTGGTGATGATAAGTGTTCATGCTAAGTAATTGATTATGATTTAACCCTTTAAGAGCATAGATTAGATTTAAGTACAATATTTATTAAGGAAGAATGCAAATAAATTATGAAACTATTATTTGTCCTTTTGAAAGGGTGTTGAAGCTTGAAGAGTTGTATGTTAAGATTTAATCATGGAATAAATGGTGGGAAAGTGATTTTAGTGTAAGATAAAAATTATAAGGTTAAGTGGACATAAATCTTAAATGATGACCTATTGGTACAAAATGTTAAAACTCTTCCTCTCCTCTCTTAAAGTATGATTACAAAATCTATGTTGATTTAGAGATTAGTTTACAACATGGAGCTTGAAGAGAAGGTGCATAACCTTGATAAAAAGAGGTTTCCCATGGATATTTTGCATGGATTGTTTAATTTTATGAAAAATTTATCTATTTAGCATGAGTTTCATGATTTTTATTCCTTTTCATGAAATTAAAAAATTTAAAAATAATAATAATAATTATTATTTTTATTTGTGTGTGTGCACACGCAAAAGTAATTATCATTCTTAGATTATATGTGGTTTTACAAGTTATGAAAGGATCCCTTAAAAGCTAGGTTATGGAAAGGATTTCCTTCATGCGCTTATATATTATGATGATAGTCATATAAGTGTTCAAGAATGATTTAAGTTATGGTTTTTAATCATTGGATTTCATGTAAAAATATATAATGATATTTTTTTTTGACATAAATGCATGTATATCATATATTTGTAAAGAATTAAAATAAGAACTATCATGTATCAAGAAAATATTCAAGTGATTTTAAGTATAAATATTTTATCAATGGATATTATAATTAATGAAGACAAATAATTTCATATGCATAAATATTATGAGAATGAGATATATAATATAATTTTAAATTTTTATATGTCATATAATATAGCTTTTCATAAATGATTTACATAATATAAAATTTGAAGAATTTTTCTTATGTATAAAAAAACCAATGTTTTACTTATTTACTAGAGCATAGAAATTATTTTCAATGATATGTCCATGTGACTAAGTGTTTGTTTTTAAGGCTTTATAATACTCCACGATAATTTCTATAAATTAATATGCTTTTGTATATAACATAAAGTACTTGATACATAAAAGTTTGTAAGATTATGTAATATGTTTTACAAGTCAATATCTATATTGTGTAACATAAGCTCATTAATAAAAAGTTTGAAAATTAAAAACTTTATAGTAATCAACAATTAGAATAATAATTAATACTTTTATAAGAGGCCCAGTTGATGAACTGGTCCTAGTGATTATTAGATAAAGCAAATTATTTGCTCTTAGATTTGATGTGCATAAAGTAGAAACTATGCACACATGAGTTTAAGTGTTATGCAACTGGTATACATTAATGAAAGACTACCACAAGAGTGAAATTTATAGCTCAGGCAAACTATGGTGGTATCTTGTAAGGTTTGGATGGTGAAAAGGTTATGTGGAACTATATGGAGGCCAAAGGAAAGTGATATAATTGTTTAATGTTTATCCCATGGTGAAAATTCTAACTTTGCTAATAGGAATGATGCGGGTAAGATAAGGAACTGATAAATCAATAAGGATAACATTACACACTAACCAAGGAAACATCAAGAAATAATGATAATATGTTGAAGTTCTTACTAAAGAAACATTAAGAAAGAAGATATCCACTATGCTATCTTTAAATAATTGTAAATAAGAAAATAATTTGATTTCTCTTCCATAATTGATTCCATGGTTGTATAACATTTCAATATCAATATAATATAGACTAATCAAGGTGTCAAGCTATGACTACTTTTTAAGGTTAATGGTCACTCTAAATTACATTTTATAAGCTTCTCATAAAAGTAGTCTATGACAAGATGCATGATCTTAGTTTCTCTATATCTATTCTTTATAGTGTAAGGAAGATTTATGAACTATGACATTTTATAAGCTCAAGGTCGAGTTATGTGATTCCCAAGTGAGCTCTCATTCTATCTTTTAGCTTTGATAATGCTAGGCACACTAAGGGGAGGGTTTGGCTTTAAGAGTTTCTTTACATTCTTAATAACACGCTTAAACTATTTTTACTAGTTCTGGATGGCCTTTTAGTATATTGAGCTCTTAGGATTTAAATAAGGGAAGTTTTCTTCGGCACTAATAGAGAACCCACTAATGATTATTTTTTGCTAATCGTTGGGTATAAGTAAATTGAAATGCACCTTTAAGTATTGAAATGAGAAGAAAGCATAAGGAAAGCATAGAAGGGTAACAAAGCTCATATGATTCCTTATAGCTTTTAGCGGTTTGCAAGTGTAGACATCTAAAAAACTAAGTTAAGCTAATTTTGGGTAAGGTTAGGCTTAAGAAAGATAAGGAAAATGTTAAAGTAGGTTAGGAAAAGTTTAGATTAAGTTAATTTGGTTTGGACTCAACTAAGTTAGCTAATTAGACATGTTTGACTTATTGGGTTGATAAGGGAAAACTTAGGATTGGGTTGGGCTAGGTCTAATCGAATAAGTTCTCTTAGAACACTAGAGTGGCTAGGTGATGTGTCTAAGATTGATTTGGACCACCAAGGAGATAATAAAATGGTTTAGATCAACCTAAGTTAATCTAATAGGATGGACGAATCCATGTCGGGATTAAATAAGCGGTTCACTTTGGTTAGCCTTGCAATTAATTAAACCAAGGAGTCAACAAGGACATTAGGGATGTTTAGGTGTTGTTAAGGCATCCAAAAAATAAATCTATAAGCTATATTAGCTTGGATCAAGTAACTTAGACTAATGTTCCGTAAAAGGGTAATTAAGTCAAATATGGTTTTATCTTTGGTCTAAGCTAGGTCTAGTCCATCTAAAGCTTAACCCGTATGATTTATAAGTCCTTTTAAGTATCTAGGTTTAAATGGAGGTGAATCTAAAGTCCAAGTAATATTGATCAAGACAATTGAATCTAAATGCCCACCAAGAGTCCAATTAGGCTAGTTAGTTCTAAATAATTACTAATCTTAAATCAAATCCAATATAAACTAAATCCATTAGGTTTCTAAACCTCTTTAAGTAAATCATTTGTGTATCCATGATGGGGTTCGGTCTACATAATATTAAATGGATAATGTCATGACTTAATATATCATAAAGGATAATAATGAGTAACATGTGGGTCAAGTCTAACCACCTTAAGGTCTAATATAATATAAATTTGAGTAGGGTCATAAAATATCTATCTGTTTTGAAGAAATTATGATATGTTTTATTAGAGGAGAAAAGTTCTTTAAGTCATGGTTTGGTGTAGAATGGTATATTTTTCAATGAATTGGAATAAATCTTGTTGAATTATGTATAAGATCTCATTGTTTGTGAAGCCTATAATATTGTATGAGTATGATCCCTTTTACATCTCAGTGCACATCTTATCAACAACGATGAGTTTAGTCTAGTACTTTTCTAGCTTGGTTGAGATATAAGGATTATTTAACAATATACTACAACTTTTTCTTTAAATTTTACTTGAAAGAGAAGGAGAGCTAGCACAAATAAGGTCTCTAGGTCTACAATAAGATGAGCCATTTAAATTTTTAATAAAAATTTAAGTAATGTAAGTAGGTATTGCACATATTGTCTTAACAATGCTTTATATCTCATTTGTAGTGTTTATGGTGTGTGCTATATAACATATTATATAATTGATTTTAAAATAAAAATTTTAAAGTTGCACTTGATTACATTCAATTATATAGAGATCATTTATATGTAGATTTACTTCATAATAATGTAGGTCCATGAATTTAATAAAAAAAATATTATCAATCCATTCTTTCATTATTTCAATGTACATTGCTTTTTTCTATAATAAACATTAATTCCATTTTATAGCTTTTTATGTAAATTATTTATTTCATTAGTTTAGTATCAACTATTTAATTTATAATCATTGTGTAATAGCTTCTAAATATCACTCTTTATATTATATTTGTTGTGTTATATTTTTTAAATTGCACTTAATATTATCTTTTTATAATGTAATATATTATAATTGTTGTGATTATTTTTAACTTATTGTATCAACTTTGTAGTTTATTATATTAAGGCTATTTAGATGCACTCAGTTATATCTAAATAGATTCATCACATTTTAATTATATTTTAGAGTTTTTAACAAATCAACCACTCAATATATTTGTATTTATAATTTAATTATTTTTTATATTTTTTTTTGAACTATCAAATTCATGTAATTTGGTGTGCCAAGATCAAATTGTTGAAAATTTTATAAAAATGAAAAAAAAAATATAAGTTTGGTTTTTTTATTATGAATTTTAATATTTGATTGTCAATTTAAAAAAATCAAGAATAAATATAATTGATTGATAAATATAGAAAAATAGGATGACTATTTATGTAAAAACTCCTATGTTATAAATACTTCAAACTCTGATTTGAATTGTAGTAAAATCATGGTTGAAAATATATTCAACCCTGAGTCGGCGGCGGAGTAAACTCATAGCTTAGAATAGTCGGCGACCTCCCGGAAACGGCGAAGGAAAATAAGCGACCTTGCCTTGAGCTCTAATGCCACCTCAAGCCGCGGAGAAAGGGCGAGAGCGCCGTCGAGGATTCCGATTTCCGCTGCAATTGCATTCGGGTCCTGCGTCGTAATCAGATCCCGCGCCTCTCGAATGTGTTTGTTCGCGATCTGGTTGTTTACAGGAAGAGAAACCATTAGAAGAAAAACAGAGGAAAATACGTGATTCCAGGCTTCCAGCGAGGAAGAGGTCGCTGGTGAGTAAATGGAGACAGTTTGATCTAACATGGTGGAAAAAGACACGGAGGAGCTGTAAGTGGAAGAATTAATGCTGAACAGCAACGTTGCCGAGTAGTAAGAAAATATGGGCTTCCATTTGCTCATTTACCCATCACTTAAAAAAAAAATAAGACTAAAGCTCTGAACTTTATGTAAAACTTCAAAAATGTCGTTTTTGATTCTTGGATTTCATATGGCATGCTTGAAAGCAGCAGTGGTGAGAGAGATGGCGAAGAAAACATAGAAAAATAATCTACCAATTTAAAACTAAACTTTCAGAGAGAAGCGAAAGACACAAGAGAGAGAGAGAGAGAGAGAGAGAGAGAGATTGAAGAAATCTAACAAACCTTCTTGTTCATCGTCCACCAATGCATCATTTCCCGGGAAGGAGATCGGGGAGGTTCCATCCTCCTATAAGCATCAACTTCTTCTTCCTCTGATTATCTGCTCAGTATTCTGCAGGGAAATTAATAAGGGGAAAGATGAAAACCAAAAATTCAAAACTCTATGAAGAAAAAAAAAATTTGCCAGCTTTGACTGTCCCCTTCCACACTCAACCCTTTCCCTTTCGAAGAAAGCTTTGATCACTCAACATCCTAGCTGGCAAGATGACCATTCTCAGTGCGTGGAAGTGGAATTTATAAAAAAATATTATAAATTGAAAAAGAAAAAGAAAAAGGAAAAACTAAATAAAAGAAGTCCTCTATAAAAGAAGAAAATGATGGGAACCTATCTGCAAAAGGGCCCGGCTTAGCAGCCATAAACAGGTACCAGTAATCCTCTCATCACGAGAACTAAGTGTCCAACCATTAAATACAGTTGAGAAAGTGATAAAGAAATTAAATGATATAAAATATTGTCAGTATATATTATCTATATAATCTGTACAACATCATAAATGACTTTGAATTTTATTAATATCAAATCTTCATCTTAAATTTTAAAAACATAAATTTAAAACTTTCTTTCATATTTATAATTTTATCAAGACTAAAACCTAATTGTAAATTAAATTTTTTTTTACCTCTACATATTCTTATTATATATTTTATTCATATAAAAAACTTAGCATTATATATCTCATAATAGGCATAATTGGATAAATATAACTGTTATTTATTTCTTTAAAAATTATATCTGAAAATTTTTTGCTATTGTGAAATCATTGAGCTGATAGAACATCCATTTCTTACAAAAGATGAATGTGACTTAGGGTTTATAAAAGGTAAGAGTTGAAGAATTTTAATTAGAACTCAATATAGATGGTTGTATTCTATTGTAACTATAATTGTTAAGTAAAATTCTTTCTTTTCATATTTTTTAGGAGCTACATGATCTAAGTATGAAAAGGATATTAGGAACCTATGAAATTGTAATTGGAAATAATAAAATCTATATGAGAACATACTAGGTATCACAGGCATCACCAAACAAAAATTGATATAAATCAGTAGAAAATATAACAAAAATAGTAGTTTCAAATGACACATAGTTACTTAATGAGTACAAAATATGATCTTTGAGAAGTAAGAAGAGATAGACTTAGAGCATCCAAAACAACAGTCAACTGAGAAAGACCATCAATTGAAGCAATACACCCCTTACACTAAACCATGATGGCAATTCAACTCCATTGATTCCAATGAATAGATCAAAGGATAGTTGATTAAAAAAAATATATATTCTGATTTAAGAAAGATGAAGAAATATATGACATCATAGTAGAAAAATTCAACTTTCGAAGGCCAATCTAATAAAAAGAAGAAGAAAAAAAAAGAGAGCTTTCATTCAAATCCAAGTCATCTGCTTACCTTACAATGCAAAACTTTGATGATTTAAGGCAAGGAGTGAAATTGAAAAAAAAAAAAAAAAGAAATAATGGACACAACCATCTCTTATTCTTTGTGCTCTAACCATTTTCCACATGTGTGCACAAACTCCTCACTTTCTCTCTCTTATTTCTCCATCTTTCTCTTACTCTCCAACTCATTTGTATGTAAACAACTTGAGAACTATAATTGCAATAAACAAAAGATTACAAAGTTAAATGGTATTACAAAAATGTAATAAACCATCCATTGCATCTTTTGGAATTTCGCGAGTAAATTTACCTCTTCTTCCATTTAGAAATTCTAAATTCAACATATATTTTTAGATAATTTTGTCTAATAGACCAATTTATTTAGTTGATTTGTCATTAGTTGGTAACTTTACCCACGAAATTCCAAAAGATGTAATAAATGGCTTATACAATTTTTGTAGTGTTGTTAACCTTTATAATCTCCCGTTTGCAACAATTATAACTCTTCAATTTTTTTACTTAAAGAGAAACATGAGAATGGGATAAAAGAGAGAGAAGCAAAAGAGAGAAAGTGGGGAGTTTGTATGTGCATATGGAAAATGATTAGAGCACAAAGAATAAGAGATGGCTGCACATGCTATTTTTTCTTCGATTTCCATTCTTAACCCTAAATCATTGAAGTTTTGCATTGCAAGGTAAGCCAATGACTTAGATTTAAATGAAGACTCTTTTTTCTTCTCTTCCTTTTGCTATATTGGTCTTTAAAAATTGAATTTTCTAGTATGATATTAGATGTTCCTTTATCTTTCTTATATTTGGAAGATGATTTGTGAATCAACTATGTTTTGATTTATTCATTAGAATTGATAGGAGTTCATGAGTTTCTTGGTTTTTGTAGTTGAATTGTCATTATATGTTAGTGCAAGGGGTGTATTGCTTTAATTGATGATCTTTCTCAACTAAATGTGCTTCTTAATGCTCTAGCTTAATCTTTCTTCTAACTTTCCTAACATATTCTACACACCTTAGCTAGCCATATTTCATTTGAAATTATAGTTTTTGGTAATCTTACTAATTTACATCAATTTTTGTTTAGTGGTGGATACTATAGGCAACACCACCCTTCTTTTGCATGGAAATCATAGTGTCAACGATGTAAAAAGAGTGGCGCACATCCTGTTTTGCTAAGAAAGAGCTACTAGATAATTATCCACTTACAACCTTTTTGGCAGGGTGAATTACTAAAAGCAAAAATTCAAGTAAATATAAATTAACTAAAAGAGTCGATGAACTCAATAACGAGCAGAGGAAGTTGAACATGTTGGTTGACCTAAGGATCGAGAAATTTTTTTCTATCCTTGTTGCACCATCGATCAATTCATGCTCCACCTCCAGGTTAGGTTGACTATCCCTAGCTAATATAAACTGCCCTTAGTTGTGGAGGACTTGGTGGAGGATTTTTTAGAACCATATTTATTCTCAAATTTTCTTACATAGAGGACAAACAAATTGGTTCAATAAGTAAAAAATAATAACATACAATCAAGACAAGTCAACGTCAAACTTTTTACCATTGGATGCTCAATCAGTGGAACCACAATCTCTACCTCTTTAGTTTCCTTAGTCTCCCCTTCCAAATAGGCTTTGATATCAATGCCTAATGGAAGGGCACTTCTCCAACACTGTTAGTAGCTGCAAAAGAGAGACTTTTATTAGAACTTAAAAAACTTGATAAGTTAAGGAAATCATGATTGAGAAAAGTCAATGAGTCTAATTATAAGATAGTGCGGAGTTGATGAAATTAGCATATGACAATCCATTGATCCTCAATCTAAAATTACTTAGAGTTAAAAATCTCTCCTCTTTCTCTGGGGTGAGATTATGGAGTTTAGTTATTTTCTTAGGGAAAGGTTGCAGCATGGTCAACATGAGACACTGGCCATAATAACTTGTGAAGGAAAACTTACTTTATCACTCACAAACTTTATTCTACAACTCGAAGATGTCAATGCCAGTGGCAGAGAATAGGACCAAGCCATTATTGAAGTCCTTGATGATGGAGAGATGACATAAGAAATTTAGGGACCAATGAATCTTCTTATGTCTTGTATAGAGGATGTCCACCATCATGCTAGCAAAGGAGTTTGACATCATGAGTAGAGACGATGTCAAAAAAATTGAAGATGTCAATGTGCGCACCACAAAGAAGAAATTATAATCCCATCATAAATTGGTCTTTATAGCATCACTTTTCCTTCTTGTGAAGAGTATTTTGTCTTTCATTCATCTTCTCCTGACGTAGTTTAATGTCTCAATCAAAGATATATTTGTTTAGGAGATGATCGAACTCTGTTGTCATCATCTTCAGTGTGCTCAGGAAAGGACTCTTAGTAAAGGTAATGCTGATATTGTTGAATGTCATTTCTGTCTTGAAAAAGGAAGATTAACAAAGAAGAAGAAATCTAGGTTTTTCCTTAAAGAGGAAATAAGGAAAAGGAAGGTTAAGAGTTCTTGAGACTTAGAAAGTCTTGGAAGAAAAAGTCGGCTAAGAGTCCAAGATGTGCTATTTATAAATTCAAAATTTCAAACAAGGGGCAAAGTAGTAATTGGAAATATGTGGCGCTTCGAATATTAGCAAAATATTTTCATATTCACTTCATCATAAGAGAGAGAAAATGATAACTTAAAAAGTAAAAAAAGATAAATATTATTATTCAAATAGCCAGATAGTTACAAGTGGTTCATAAATAGTTAGCACATAGTACACTAATGACTCGACACATAAATTAAATTATAAAATCATAAGAACTTAAACATGGGTCATTCAAATCTTCGTTGGTTATTTTCTCCTCCAAGAGTTGCTAAAGTACATATTTGCTGCCCTCCATATATTGACAATGAGTGAGTTGCCTCCAAGTTTGACTAGAAGATGATTACATGAGAAATTACTTCAGAGACTCACTTCTTCATCTCTTTATGAAGGTTTTCATCTCAACTAAGGTGTTTTTGATCTTAGATAGATGCTCTGTCAATTTAACTTTATTTGCTTCAATCATTGATTTCATGTTCTTCACCTCCTCAGCAAATTCACTCTTTGTTGCGTGCTAGAAAACCAGTTGCGGTAGAGTAAAAGTTTTCGCTTTAGCTTCGTTGGGAAATCCAGCACACACACAGGTATTTAAAGAGTTAACAATAAAACTCCAGAATTTTTACGTAGAAAACCTCGAAAAGAGGGAAAAATAACGGGACTAGCAGATAAAAGCTTCCACGTGTATCTTTTAGAGTACAAGATCTTCCGATACCGGGATTACATTGTATATGAAAGGGACAACAATTCTAGTAACGAGATAATGTTGGCACGATGTTGTGATAATGTTGACGATGATGTTGTGATGATGTCAACGATAGTGGTCGGTGATGAGCGGCAGCGGTAATGATGACGGCGGATCGGTGGCGACGATGGTGGCGGCCGGCGGTGGTTGACAATCGTCAGTGGTATCGATTGCTCGGAGGATCTTTAAAGCTCTCTCCTCTCTCTTGCCCTCCTCATGAGAAATGAGGCTATTTATAGGTGGAGGTGGCGTCTCGTAAATACATGCAAAATCAATCACTCTCCATGGACTCATGATGATTCCCTTGATCATATGATATATTTTGTGTATTTGAATGCCCAAATGAAGTCGGAATTGTAAGATCTTTGGCTTGTTGGGCAACCGTCGAGATGCTCGATTTGACTATAAACACTCCATATTTGAGAGCTTTTTAGGAATTTAACTGATGTCTCAAAGTTTCTAATGATATTTTAAGTACTTGATCTCGACCAGTTTCAATTTCTAATCAGCTTGCTTTCGGCATCAAGATTCGTGCTTCGACTAGAGGAATTTTCAGGGTCATATCACTCTTCATCTTCTTTAACTAAATTTCTACATCTAGCTGAGGGGTCTTATAAGTCATTGTTACTCCATTAGGTAATAACATTAGTGTCTCTTGTACTTATATAATTTGAATTGTTGGGAGAGTAGCCACACTCTTATCAAAAGTTATCTATACATCTTCTAGAGAAGGTGCATTTGCAGGCTGTATGCGATAATACTTGGCAAGAATTTGTGAGATCCTTCTATGAATAAGCAAGTTCATACCTTCAATAGATGAGTTTGCCACTTGCACTACAATTTTAGCAAGAGGCAAAACGACTTCTTCTAAATTCACCTTAGTATGCTCTTCTACTGGTGGGATAATTTCAACAGTAGTTGGAGGAGAAACACTATGATCAACAGGGTACTCCTCAAGATCATTGTCATAGAAGTGCACTACAAAGAATTAGGTAAAAATCCTTTAAAAATTTATCAATTTATTTAATATATCTTGCCTAAAATGTAACTCAAATGCTAACTCTACCTTCAGACCCTAATTTGATATTGTTAGGGATAAATAAGGAACTTAACCCTCTAAATATTTCTCCATTGAAGGGCTTGAGGTCGGCACAGTTATATTCATACTCGCCAATATTTTTGTCATAGTTTAGGCTCGACTACAATCTCCTAGACCTCGACAACTTCTACAGGCCTAGCAATAGGGAGTGAAGAAGAAGATACTTCCTAAGGATCTATCCTTTCTCAATCTTATTTTCTTCTTCTTTCTCTTTGAGCTTCCTTCTCTCTTACACTTGAGAAAGAGGAAGGCTCCGAGTTCTTCCTTCGAAATATCAAGCTGATCTAAAGTGATTTTCTCTATTTGTCACAGAGGGATATTAGGAAACAAGAAGAATGGAAACATGAAAATGACATCACTACAATGATGAACTGAAACCATCCAGCAACCCTCATTTATAAAATAGAACTAGAAACATAAGACTTTAATTCGAAAGACAAACATATGTCATCATCATAGATAAGATATGTCCAATCATTTTTTAGAATTAATTATATCTTATTTTTTTATTCTTTTCATGATCTAACTGTCAAGGAGATAAAAAAACTGATGAACTAAATATGTATAGTCAAATCTCCCGTGAGCCCAGTTTGAGATAAAGATCAGCACCTTCAGTCGAGTTTATAACAAGGGTCACAATTCATGCAAAATATACAAGAATATTCAGTCTAGACACATTCAATTAAAATCAATTGAAACTACATGAAACACTTCACGAAAATCACATAATTGACTATGAGATTTTGTGAGATATATTGCTAGATCCCTTTTAGTGTACTTGTAAAGAATTACATAATCAATTATATAACTCTCATAGGTCAGTCCAAATTTATAAATAAGGATGGATTCCAATAGGTTAAAAGAATTTTTTGTTCTGTTCTTAGTTGAAAGCTTAGATTTCATGAGTGTTCATTCCATCTTTTTTTTTTTTCTAGTGATATTTTCTTCTCCTAATTCAAATACAGCAAATATAAAATAAGAATAATACATATATATATATATATATATATATATATATATATATATTTGATATTTAAAATTAGAATTAGCTCAAACAAAAAGATAAAAATAAAAACTTTAAATTTATGTGTTTAAATTTAAGATGAAAAATTGATATTAATAAAATCAAAAGTCATTTATGACGTTGTACAGATTATAGATAGTATATATTGGCAAATTTTTTCATAATTTAATTTTTTTTATCACTTTCTCAACGGTATTTAATGGTTGTACACTTAGTCCCGTGATGAGGGGATACTGGTACCTGTTTATTGCCGCTAAGCCGGACCCTTCTGCGGATAGGTTCCCATCATTTTCTTCTTTTACAGAGGACCACTTTTATTTAATTTTTTTCCTTTTTCTTTTTTCTATTTCGAATATATATATATATTTTTTAATACGACCTGCACTGAGATTGGGCATCTTGCCAGCTAGGAAGTTGAGGGATCAAAGCTTTCTTCGAAAGGGAAAGGGTAGAGTGCGGAAGGGGACAGTCAAAGCTGGCATTTTTTTTTCTTCTTCGAATTTTAAATTTTGGGGTGATTTTGATCTCCCCCCTTATTAATTTCCCTGCAGAATACTGCGCAGATAATTATTTCGCGGAGGAATTGGAGCTTTCCTCCTCTCCTCCAATCTTCCTCCTTTCTGTACTGATATACATTGTCAAGTTGAGGAAGAAGAAGAAGTTGATGCTTCAAGGAGGATGGAGCCAACCCGATCTTCTTCCCGGGAAAAGATGCATTGGTGGACGATGAACAGGAAGGTTTGTCAGATTTCATCTACTCTCTCTCTCTCTCTCTCTCTCTCTCTCTCTCTCTCTCTCTCTCTCTCTCCCATTGTATCTTTCTTCTTCTTCTTCTTGTTCTTCGCTTCTCTCTGAAAGATTTAGTTTGGTATTGAGATCAAGAAATGCTTTTCGGTAGTTTAAATTAGTGTATTATTTTCTATGTTTTCATCATCATCTCTCTTCACCACGCCTCTGAAAAACCACTGCTTTCAAGCCTGCCATGTGAAATCCAAGGATAAAAAACGGTATTTTTATTTGAAGTTCAGAGCTTTAATCTTTTGTTTAAAAGTATCGAGCAGATGAGTAAATGGAAGGCCACATTTTCTTCATTTTTTTAGCGCTTACTTTTCGGCAACGTTGCCGTTCAGCATTAATGTTTCCATTTACAGCTCCTCCGTTTCTTCTCCTAATCTTCATTTTAGATCGAACTGTCTCCTTTTTACTCACCATTGACCATCTTCCTCCCTGGAATCACATGCTTTCCTCTGTTTTTCTTCTAATAATGGTTTCCCTTCTTATAAACCATCAGATCGTCAACAAACACATTCGCGAGGCGCGGTCTCTGATTGCGACGCAGGATCCGAATGCCGTTTCCGCGGCGATCGGAATCCTCGACGGCGCTCTCGCCCTCTCTCCGCGACTCGAGGCGGCGTCAGAACTCAAGGCAAGGTCCCTTCTTTTCCTTCGCCGTTTCCGGGAGGTGGCCGACATGCTTCAGGACTATATTCCGAGCTATCGAGTTAACTCCGCCGCCGCCGCCGACGAAGACTCTTCGACTTCTCTCTCCTCCTCCGGCAGCGGCAGAGCTGTTTTGGACAGCCGCGAGGGAGCCAAGCTTCTTCCTAAAGACGAGGATGGTGACCGCAGCTCTCGCTGCTTTTCCATCTACGATATAAAGCGGAAGGTCGTCGCCGGAATACACCGCGCCTGCGACCATGAAGGGCAATGGAGGTAAATTTTTTGGGCAGAGTATGCTGAAATATGTTATTTATCTCAAAAATAAAAACCAGTGGAATGGTATAATAATTTTATAAATAAGCACTAACCAAACGTGCCCATAATTATAATATTTTTAGGTGGGTTTTACCTAAGCCTTTATTATTTTTTATTCCCTACTAAATGTTATCTAATCTATTCTTCACAAATTATTATAAATTCTATTTTTAAAATTTATTTACTCACCTAAGTTATTATAATATATTTATTTGTGATATAGAAGGATATTTTTTTGGGGACAGTTCAGTGAATTTTATCACAAACTCACACACAATATATGTGCAAGGACTTGAACCCAAAATCTCTTGGTTGACAACCAAAATACTCAATCAATAAGCTAAGATGCCTTGCACTATATAGAGGGATTCCATTTCAAGATTTTAACAACATTTAAGAGACCCTTACTAATCCAATTAATTAGCACACACTCATTTTTTTACACTTAAATTAATATTTTTAAATGGTTTTTACATATATTATTACTATATTCTTACATATTTAAAATTTAACCACCTTCAATATCAAAAGTTTAAATTGACATTCAAATATTGAAATTCATAAGAAAAATTTAACACATATTTTTCATTTTTGTAAAATTCTCAACATGGATCTCATAGTTAAAAAAAATTTAATGAAAATGATTAAATTATAAATGTATATATTTTAAGTGGTTGATTTATAAATATCTCTATTTTTAAAAGCTATATTATATATATATATATGCCTTGGTACTTAGTATCAAATTTATTTCATCTATTTGTTTCACATTAATGAATAAATTAAAAAAATTAATTTTACATAAGATAAATATTAGTTATATATATATATATATGTATGTATGCATGCATGTATAAGATATGATCAAATAAAATTTTGTTTGCATTTAACTTATTAAACAATAAGTGTAAAATTAATTTTAATAATATTATTTTTATTTATTGAGTGAAGTAAATATAAATTTTTTAGAGAGCTAAAATATTAATTATTTATAGTGATGATTTTTCTTAATAATCCTATTTTCAAATTAAAAAAAAAAAACCTAAACTGAAGGGTTATTTCGTTTCTCTGTATAATAGCATCGTGCGAGGGGCTAAATCTTCTTTCTCCTTCAGATACCTTATTTTGGGCCAAGCTTGCTGCCATCTGGGCCTTCTAGAAGACGCCGTAATCCTCCTCCAAACCGGCCGGCGCCTCGCCTTCGCCGCATTCCGCCATGAAAGCATCTCGCGCTCCGACGACACATTCACCTTCTCGACCAACATCCCCTCATTCGTTGCAGCAAACTGCAAAGCCAATAGCAATGGCATCAGCTCTAGTCAGAGTCCTCCCAATAATCCGCCGGTTTCCGAGTCGGAATCTGCTTCCAACCTTCTGACCCACATCAAACTCCTTCTCCGCCGCCGCGCCGCCGCCACCTCAGCCCTCGACGCCGGCCACCCCAATGAGGCCGCGCGCCACTTCTCTAAAATCTTAGAAAATCGTCGTGGCACCCCGCAGTCCTTCGCAGCCACATGTCTGATCGGCCGGGCCGCCGCATACCGGGCCGCGGGTCGGATCGCCGAGGCTATCGCCGATTGCAACCGTGCTCTCGCGCTTGACCCGACCTCCATTCCAGCGCTCCGCACCCGCGCCGACCTCCTTGAATCCGTCCGTTGCCTCACTGACTGTCTCCGCGATCTTGACAATCTTAAACTCCTCTACGACACCATAATCCGTGACCGGAAGCTTCCCGGCCCGGTCTGGCGCCCATTTCACGGCGAGATTCGTTACCGTGATATCCCGGCTAGTCTCCGGAGTCTTTCGGCGAGGATAAACGGAATTAGGCAGAGGTTCGCTGCCGGTGAGGGTAATAATGTTGATTATTACAAGCTGATCGGTGTGAGAAGGGGGTGTTCCCGGTCTGAGCTCGAGAGGGCAAATTTGCTTCTTTTGCTGCGCCATAAGCCGGACAAGGCGGGGGCTTTTGTGGACAAGCTCGATTTCTCCGACGAGCACTTGGATCTCGATGCCGTGCGAGATCAAGCGAGGATGTCTGCGTTGATTTTATATAGAATGTTACAGAAAGGGTATTCCTGCATCATGACGACGATTATGGAAGAGGAGGTTGCGGAGAAGAAGCGGGCGGCCTCGGTGGTGCACGCGGCGGAGAAACAGCCGCAGCTTCCGCCGCCGGTGTACCAGGGGGTGTTTTGCCGGGACATGGCGACGGTGGGGAGCATGCTGTCTCGTGTTATTTCGGTGACGTATGAGGGGTTGAGCTGTTGATGGAGTCTCCGGTGGCGGAGGGGAGGAGAATTTGATTGGAGGAAAACGTCGTTGTACAGTCTGATATTTGTTGGGTGGTGGATTTGTTGGGGGAAGTTTTGTTCGTCTTTGTGACTCTTTCAATGTTTTGAACTTAAATATTTTCGCATTCTTATATTCTATTTTTTATTATTATTTAAATTTTTATATTTTTTTATATTTTTTTGTTATTCTTATTGTTGTTTCTTGAATATTATTTCACTCGAAGGAAAATAAAAGACTAGAATTAAATTTTTTTTTGTTATATGAAATTTTAAAGCTCTTAGATTTATTTTTGGGTAAGCATACTATATATTTTGATTGATTAAATTTAAATTTAATTAATTTATATTGACTTTTTTTGGGTGTGTAGATATTCTACTACAAAAAAAAAAAAAAAAAAAATCACTAATAAGTAGTGGATTTTGGATTTTTTTTTTAAATTTTTTCCAAATTAAGCTCACCCAATGAACACATAATATAAATAAATGGATTAATCAAATAATGAATCACGCATACAAATTCACAATGTTCAAAATATCGATTATATTAGCATTAGTGAATATGTTACAATTAATTAGCATAAGCATAAATAATTTAACAAACTTAGGTCATTAGAACAATTTCATGAACAATTGCATTGCATCTTATGCTCACTACAAAGATCAACTCTACTTCACAAGTTTAAAAGTCTCTTGATTCAATGAATATTAACACCACACGAGCATAGAAGTGTCACATACTTATATAGTGGTGATGCAAAGATATAATAATAGATGCAAGTAAAATAGATATAAACTAATAGGGAGATTTACATACATATACGCAATTGCATGAATTTCATTATTTACAAACTTTAATTTTTTACTTAAATAGTACCTAAATCTTTATTATTACATCAAAAATACCACCCTTGTTACTTTTTTCAAGTGAAATGCACTTTTTTTTTGGTAGGGAAAGTCTTGGTTTTGTAAATAAGTTTGTGTGTAAATATATGATCTGAAGAATGTAAATTATTCAAACTAATATACATAATATTGAATAATTACTCTTAACATAATAGCTTATAAAGTAGTGGCATGGGGATCATCATATAAGCATTCCAACTACACAATTAATCATGTAAATATATAAGTAATATAGATAAAACTAAAGAAAAAAAATGATAATGTCTATAATGTAATTTAACACTAAACCAACATCCACTCTAAAGACTACCCTACACTTAAGATGACATTATTTGATCTCCTTATGGTGGAGAAGCCACCTCCTTGATCTTGAGTAGCCTTACAACTCTTGTATTTTCTTACACTCATCAAAGATTATGGCAACTCCAGTCCTATACTAAAGCACAATTTTTAAATATAAGATTTAGTTTACTTTTCCAAAGTTCTCCTATACTTTGGTGGTGTATAAGGCCAACATCAAACAAATAAAATTTTTACACTAAATTATAAAAAAAATAAAGTATATAAACTAGAATTTGAGAAAGAAACAAATCAATAAATAGAGGTTCGAGGAATCTTGCTTTAAAGAATATAAAGGGTAGGCGAGCATTGGTATGCATCTTGATCATAATGTAAAATGGAATAAAGACCAAGCCAAACTATAAAAAGATAATATAATATGAAGGGAGATACAATATTATATATAAAAAGAATTAAAAAGCTATAAATAGTACTTCTTGGGAACTCTCTATAAGGAGTTGTCAAACTCTACCTCTCACACTCTCTCACATTTCACTCAAATAATATAGGTAAAATAATTCCCTTAAATCTACATCTTTTACAACTCACTCACATATTATAGAAAAAAAATTCTTAATTGGGTGGAAGGGTTGATGTTGACCTCACTTTTGGAGTGAGTTCTTAACTTTCTTATCATAGATCTAGGACTCTCATAGACACTAAGAGTTCTTTAGTCTTAAGATACTTCTAGTAATTAGGTGAACACCTAACTTAACCCTAGAGACTTAGAAGAGTTATCCATAGGGATAGGTTGTGCCATAGGGATTTAGGAAGACTTGCCTACCCTATAGCCCAAATCAAATCCTTGCTTCCTTATTCCAAATTAGATCTCAAATTCAAATAAAAATTTCAAAATCAAATCCAACTATCAAATAATTCAATACCATGATCAAATCCAAACTGAACCAAGTATCCTACTTAAACCCTTTCGACCTACCTCCATGAGCTTGGTCAAAATTGCTTCCAAATCACTCTAAACTCAAGTGGTTTTCTCATGAATCATTTATGTCTTCATTTGTATTACCAAATATAAATGAAATATAAATTGAAATGGCTAAAACTTAATCCAAAATCAAACCAAAATCTAATTTATACCCTTTGAACCAATTCCTTGACCTTGGTAAAATCCTATACAAATCAACTCAAAACTCACAGATTTTTTCATGATTCAACCACTCATTCAATCATTGTTCTAAATATAAACATAAACTATAATTATCAAACCAAATCCAAGTCAACTCAAGTCAAGCCCAACATAGCCCATTTGACTTGAAATATTCAAATGAGCTAAAACTCATTTGAACCTAAACCAATTGCAATTAATTTTATATGTCAATCTAAAATCTATATATAAACTCAACTAAATCAAACTCAACTAAAAAATCAAGTCAACTAAGCCCAATTGGCTCACTTGACCCAAAGTGGCCAATTTGAACTACATGCACTAAAATCTATATATAAACTCAACTAAATCAAACTCAACTAAAGAATCAAGTCTACTAAGCCCAATTGGCTCACTTGACCCAAAGTGGCCAATTTGACCTACATGCACTAAAATCCAATTTAATTCAAATCAAAGTGAATTAAGCCAATCCAAACTTCATGTCATGATTGTTGATCATCCTAGGTTAATCAATTATCATAAATCGGGTCAAACCAAGTCAACCTATCCCGTTAACCAGGTCAACCCTTTAACCCATGTGAACCCAAACTAGCCAAATTACAACCTAAACTAAATTGATTGCAATCAATGACTCAAGTTCACTCTAAATTGATTATTGAACTTGACCAAAGCCTCAATTGAGCCCAATTTGACCAATTGGTCAACCTAACCCAACTTAGCTCAATTTTCCCTTAAGGGTCAAATCAACCTAAAGCCCAATCAAATTCAAATTGAACTTAACCAAAGCCTATAATATATTGTAAATGATCAACCAAACCCAAACCAAGCCATGATTCAAGCTAATTTGGTCAATTGGGTCAAATTGATCAACTTAGCCCAAATTGACCTAAATGATCAAGTTGGCCAAAATCTAAATTAAATCCAAATTAAATCAAATTGATTGAAACTAATTGAACTAATATACTACAAATGATTATTTAAACTTGACCCAGCCCTTGGTTTAACCCAATTTGACCAATTTAGTCAACCTAACCCATTTTGAACTAATTTGACCCAAATGGGTTAAATTGCCCCAAATTAAATCAAATGAACTCCAAATGACATAAAATTCGGTCAAACTCACTTTTGACTCATTTTAAATTTGCTCAAATCAAATCCAATATTAAATGACCACTTTGCCCTTGGGTCAAGGCCATCCCATGAGAAAAGACACTTGCCTAAGTGGTCATTTCTCTTCTTTGGCCACTTGACACTCATCCATTGGTCTACGTAGGCACTAATGACACTGATCATCTGACCAAATAGGTGGTTGGGGCAGCCATGACTCATGGGGAGGTGAATTCACCTCACCTCTCCCATTAGAACACATGGCATGAAGGACTTCCACTTGTCATTGTTAGGACACCCATTTGTCCTTCATGACAGCTACTTTCCATGCCTTAGCCAATGAAAATGAGCCACCTAGAATGATTCCCTTCTATTCCCAACCACCCAAGCTAAATGACAATATTTTGGAGCTAAAAATCAAACAAAAGGAAGGATTTTTGGCCAAAATCAAACACAAGGCATTAGAGGCAACAAAACTCCTCCTCCTGCTCTCTTTTACATCCCTTAGAGCTTCCAAACCAACAAGTAATCATTTCACTTGATTTTGGGGTGAAAAACACAAAAAATAAGTGTATTTCGGTGAGAAAGTGGTGGCGATTAGAGAAGACATTGTTTCGAAGTGAAGGCGAAGGTCTAGGCTCATTCAAATCTTCTTCCCCCACTCAAAAGCATGCTAAGATCATCACCACCACCGAAAATCATCCCCGGTGAGGATTATGATGAGTCTTATGGGGGATTAGGATAAGCATTGGTTATATGACTAAGTTTTATGTACCATGTGATGCCTTTGGAGCAAGCATATCCAAATCAACCCAAAAGGAAGAAAGAGATGGAGCAAATCAAATGAAGAAATGAAAGATGAAGAAATGAAGAAGGAAGAATGAAGAATGAAGACCCCCATAACATTCATCATTTGTAATTATACTTTATTCTTTTGTAATCCGGGTTGTATAAGGGTAGAGCTTGGCTCCCATGTTTCTTTTCGGGATGTACGGTGGTACCCGATCGCATCGACCTTTTTATTCTTTTGTGATAGATTTATAAAATTATTTGATATTTTATTTAGCTTGTGCATTAGAAAAAACATGTCTTTTCATAGTTTGTTTGTGATTGGTGATTGTTGTATGGCCTGGATGCGATTCGACACATAGGATAAAAATTAAATTTTATACCAAAACTAACAACTCATAACTAAACCTCTAAAATAACTCATAACATCATATAAAAGCCTAGACATTAAATAAAGATAATAAAATATTTAGAAACCTTTTAGTTAGATGTTGTATGTTTAATATTATACATAATCATTTTATTTCACTCTTGTTAATAGAGGGCTTCCATCTTTGCCAGATAGTAAGGGCTTAACCTTTGAGAGCCTATGATGAAAGAACACATCTTTCCCCTTTGATTTGGCCCATTATCAACTTCTCATGCATTTAGGCTAACAAAATCTCATAGCTTGAGTCAAAATAAAGAGTCCCAAATTAAATAAAATTTGATAAAAATTTATATTAAATTAAGTCATTATTCATACCCCTCATGCTCTAGTCTCTTAGGGAGTGAGTTTAAAGACTTATTTTCTTTTCTAAATAATAATAGCCTAGCCATCTTGCAAAAACATATGACTTACTTACATGGATTTAAAGCATAGGAGAAGCTAGCTAGCTGTCACTCTAGAGGTAATAAGTTTAGCAGTCTGATGGTTTACTCTCTCTTATGGAGGTAAACCATATACCCACTTCCTCCTTAGATTTAGGTCATGCTTTGGCCCTCGTCAAAGCTCGCTAGATTTAGGATTTGAGGTCACTATTTCCTGCAGGCTATAAGTATAATTCCTTACCTCTTAGGTATTTTCACAATCTTGTATTGTGAAATTATAAGTCCTAAATTTCTAATAAAATTTCAAATCAAATAAATAAATCTCCTCAATTTCAAATATATAAAGCCCAACCATATGATAGATTAGAGTGCTCACTAGGTTTCCTAGTATCATGAGCACTCCTTACTTAACCCTTTTGGTTTCGATAATAACTCTTCCCTTTTGATCCATCCCACTTGATCCTCTAAAACATAACCAATTGATTGATAGTCATACCTTTGAATTCTTTGGAGACAACAATCGCCTATTTTAATCGAGAGTATGCTTAAGGGATTCATTTTTCTTAAGATGTAAATAACTATGAGGGCTTGCCCCCCATAGGGAACTTTAGAACTCGGTCTAAATAGACACTCCTTTATTCATCTATGTAAAGTCGGGAAAAAATCTCTGATGTATTCAAAGACCCATTATGCCTTAGGAGTCCTTATTAAGTGATTAGGTCTATTGTAGGGTAGTGACTTATATCTTTTGAGATAGTACAATATTCCTCAATGTCATACACGATCACCTCAATAAGTACACCCTTTGATCTGTGTGGTGCCCCCCTATACAAATGAATTGAAAATAAATACTATAGATTTTTTCTAGCAACTTCACTGGGGATGGTTCCTTTCTACATCACTACTAGAAGATTGTTGTCTCCAAGCATCGATGGTGGACTTGCATTTTCTGTGAGTTTGAGACTATCTTTCCCTCCATTGGCACTTAGCTTATTTCTTTCTTAAGAAAAGTTAGCCAACATCCTTTAGGACCTCACTTCGTGTAGGTCTTAAAACCCCTATTGGACTCCCTAATTGGTAAAAAATAAAATTTATCAATGAAGGGAGAGATAATAAAAATCTAGGACCTCCTTACCACTAGCTTGGTGAGGTAAGGTTCATCATAAATTTAAGAAAATAAACTCTTTTACAAAATGACACTTTCAACATACTCAAATTTATTGAACGAAGATTCTATTTTCAAATCATAACATAAAATTGAAACTCCACTTAACATATTTCACATATGCTAGAGTGGAAGTTTGTCTCTTTTCAAAATCAAGAAATCACATACATGGCATCCAAACATATCATTGAAATCTATTTAACATACTTAAGATTTGTTAAATAAATTTCACCTCTATTTTGGAATCTTATTTGACATGCCACATTTGGCAAACAAAGAATTCCCCTCTCTTTCCAAAAAAAAAGAGAAGAAGAGCATATTAAATAGATTCGATTCCCACTTAAACATATCAAAGTTGTTAAGTGAGAATATCACTTTCATGTGCATCTGATTCCCACTTAACATGTCAAGGTTGTTAAGTAAGAATCTCATTTTTATGTCACATTTGATTCCCACTTAATATATCAGAGTTGTTAAGTGAGAATCTTATTTTTTTTTTCATGTCATATTTGATTACACTTAACATATCAAAGTTGTTAAGTGAGAATCTCACTTTCATATACATTTGATTCTCACTTAACATATTAAAATTATTTAATGAGAATCTTATTTCCATGACACATTTAACTTTCACTTAACATACCAAACTTGTTAAGTGAGAGTCTTTTTTTCATAAATTATATTTGATTCCACTTAACACACTAGATTTGTTAAGTGAGAATCTCATTTTCATGACATATTTGACTTCCCACTTAACATACCAAATTTGTCAAGTGAGGATCTCATTTTCATGTCACATTTGACTTCCACTTAACATACCAAATTTGTTAAGTGGGAGTCCCATTTTTAAAACATATATCAATCACATTTGACTTTTGCTCAAGATACTAAATTTGTTAAGTGAGAGTCTCATTTTCAATACACGTTTGATTAATATACCAAATTTGTTAAGTAAGAATCTCTTTTTTCAAATCACATCACACTTGGACTTTCACTTAACCTACCAAATTTGTTAAGTGAGAGTCTCATTTTCAAAGAAATGTCACATCACACTTGGGCTTTCATTTAACATACCAAATTTGTTAAGTGAGAGTCCCATTTTCAAAGAAAAGCAAAACATATATCAAATCACATTTAGCTTTTATTTAATGTACCAAATTTGTTAAGTGAAAGTCCCTTTTTCAAACATAAATCAAACACATGTGTGGCTTCTACTTGACATATCAAATTTGTTAAGTAAGAAATCCCATTTTCAAATCAGCATTTCACTCATCATAAACAAAAGGTATTTCACAAAAAAATATTTCAAGCACAGAATCACAACATCTTCTTAGCATACTCAAATTTTCTAAGTAAAGGTTCTTTCAAATCATCAATATTTTAAACAAGATACACACAATACAAATATTTTTAAAGGTATCTCCAAATATTTGAACCCCGCCCAACATACTTAAATTGGTTGAGTATGGGTTCAAAATCAAAATCATATGGAAAAGTCTTTCCTCACATCGTATATCTCTCCAATAGAATCCCATTTAGCTTACCTAAATTTGTTAAATGAGGGTTCTAATTCAAAAAAGATAAATCAAAATCAACAGTTCAAGTCAACATTAAGGAAAAAGCTTCTCTTCCAATTCTACAAATCTCTCCATGAAATTTGAACCCCATTCAACATAACCAAAATTGTTGAAATGTGGGTTCTGACTCAAGATCAAAAGATAAAATCAAGCAACAATAATTGAAGCAATCAAAGGAAAGTGAAACCTGCGATCCTCTCAAGACAAAAGAAGATTGAGATATTGCCCTATCCCGAACCTCCAAAAAAATTATTTTTAAGATCAGGACACTACCCTTGCAGGTGTCTGTGACAGCTCAAACCTCCAACTCCAAGAAAGATTTGTAAGTTGCTAACGATAACTTGAGGGAGGTAGGAGCATAGCAGCAGCGACGATAACCTCCACTTGCCCGAGATAGCATAGTAGCATAACCATCGGTCGAGTCCAACACTCCTTCCACAGTTGCAGCTACAGTTCCTCTAGCTAGCTCTTCTTACAGTCATATTGTATCAGCAGGGGGGGGTGCCAAATCCCTCACTCTGCTTACTTTACTTGATTTCTATTTTGTACCTCTATCCAAATATAAGAAATCAATGAAAAAAGCTGATTCCAATTACATCTGTGTCACTTTTAATGATCCTCTTGAGTTTATTCCTTTAGATAGCTCTCCAAGTCTAATTAATAATAATAACTCTAGTTCCATTCATTCATCTTCTGATTTAGAAATAGATTTTTCATTCCTGAATCATTCAAATTTGCCCATTGAGATTGGGAGTCATTCGACTCTGATGATCCCATAGGAGAAGATGTAGGTGAACCTAATTAGCACGTAGAACTTTCCACTAAACCATTTCACGAAGTCACTGAAGTCAACCTTCATAGTGGCAAAGTTCTACCTCTTGGGGTAGCACCTCAAGATAAGGGTAAACAAGTTATTTGTTCTAGTGATCAAGAAGCCCCTTCACAGGATACTCCACCTATGGATATGCTTGTGGAGGACCAGCTCAGAGTTGACTACAATGTCTTCGCTCACTTAAGAAAGTTGCCAGCTAAACTAAGCATATATGATGCCCTTGTCTTATCTAAAGAGATGAGGGAATCATTAATCAAATCCCTTATTGATCCAGAAATATGCTTAGCTCACCTGATCGCTATTGGAGAGGAGGCATGTTATTCAAGAGAAGTCCGTGGAGTTATATTCACTGATGAAGACCTTTTTTTGGGGACAATAGAGCACAACCGTCCCATCTACATCATAGTGCACATGGGTAGAATAAGACTCTCCAGGGTATTAGTTGATCCAGGTGCATCAGTGAACATTATGAATCTAAAGACCTCTTGCCTACTTGAGGATTGACATCTCCAAACTCTGAGAAGATTAGATGATGTTGAGAGGATTTAATGAACAAGGCTAGAAGGCTTTAGGCTCTGTAGTGTTGCCATTGGAGATAGATGATTGGAAGACAGAAACCAAGTTCTACATAATCAATTCAAAAATAACTTTCACTGCTTTGCTCGATAGGCCTTGGATATATGAAAATAAGACGGTTACATTCTCTTTACATCAGTGCATCAAATTTCAAAGAGGTGGAATCGAGCATTATGTCAAAGAAGACTTGAAGCCATTGTTAGTTAGAGAGATTGAGATATATGAGGACGCAACCTACTATCTTTCTCTGAATCAAAAAGTCTATTCTCGTAAACTTGGTGAATGTTCAAGAACAAAATAGAAAGAAACAAAAGAAAAAGAATTAAAAGAGAAAGAAGAAAAAGAAAAAGAAAAAGAAAAAGAAAAAAAAAAGAAAATGTAAGTGAACGAGAATCAGACACCAAGAAAGAAGTAGAGCCAGGCATTGGATTCTCGCCCACAGTTCTTTCCTCCATATGAACATATGGGTAGGATGACTTTACCCTCACAAAGTAGAGGTAGAGCCAGATCTAGGGGTAATTTTAGAGGTGGAAGACCTCTTCCCTATTGGCCACCCAATAGGAGATATGTTTCAACTCACAGGAATACCCCTGCTATCCACATGACTTAGAATCCACTTCAGAGGATGAGTCTCATGTGGTTAACATGCTGACCAACCCCTCTCAGTGGGTCACTTTGGAGGGGACATTCGAGCTAGATAGTGATGAAGGCCAGGCCTCCAAGCAAAGCATGAATGTATCTAAATCACTATTATATAGAATAGTTAGATAGCAGTTGAGAACCTTAGCTCTAACCTCACTTTCTTTCCAGAAAGTTGAAGGTTTAGTAGTTAAGGAGGCCCCCAAGTCATCCATAGATGTCAAGCCAAAGAGATTTTTGTTGGGAGGATCATACTCAAGTCAAGAAGTCGATGTAAAACTTAAGGATGATTCATATAAAGATTTAATACAATTGCCTTTTGATTGATATTCACCTTGTGTTCTTAACTTAGCAAAAAAGGGATTAATCTCACATACTTGGTCTAAACACAGGTCATATTACTTTGAAAGGCTATGTGATAACCAAAGAAAATATTCTCAATCAAGAACAAGACTATGATTCGGCACAGTGGGTCCAGTCGATGATGATAATAATTTTCTAGTCATCACCACTCATTTGGGATCTGACATGTTCTTCTCAAATTATGCTAACTCTTATGAGGAGGTATGTTTAGAAACTTTAGATAACCCAAATGAGCTTGAAGTCAAAGAGGTACCTCCATAGTTCGAAGAAGAGATTAAATGAACCATCGATGAACTTAAAGAGATCAACTTAGGAACTGAAGACAATCCGCATCTGACATACATCAGCTCCTTATTGAATGAAGAAGAAATCAATGACTTAGTTACGCTATTAGCAGAGTTTAAGGATTGCTTCTTATGGAGTTATGAAGAAATGCTTGATTAATCTTTTGACATAGCAGTCCACAAACTAGTAATAGAACCTAATGATAATCCTATCAAGCAAGCTCCAAGACACATGTGATTAGACATTGAACAACATGTTACTTCTTAAATAAAAAAATTTATTGATGCTGGCTTTATCAGAGAAGAAAAATATCCTACTTGGTTAGCCAGTGTCATCCTAGTTAAGAAAAAGAATGACCAAATTCGTATATGCGTCAATTTTAGGGATCTAAATAAAGCATGTCCTGAGGATGAATTTCCACTTCCTATACCAGAATTAATGGTGTACATCGCCTCACCTTATGCAGCATTCTCCTTTATGGATGAGTCATCTAGCTACAACCAAATCAAGATGGCCCCCCTGAGGATGAAAGAAACACTGCTTTTTGAATCACGATCAGAATCTATTGTTATAAGGTCATGCCTTTCAGCCTTAAAAATGCTGGTGCTATATATCAGTGAGCCATGGCTTAGATCTTCAACGAGCTCATTCATCATTAAGTTAAATGCTATGTTGATGATCTAGTAGTGAAAAGTAAAGAAAAGGAAGATCGTCTATTCAACTTGAGAATAGTTTTCAAATGGTTAAGATAATTTAACCTCAAAATGAATTCCATGAAGTGTGCATTTAGAGAAATTCCTTGGGTATGTTGTCCAACACCGGGGAATAGAGATCGATCTAGAGAAGATCAAGGCTATCTTAGAAATGCCACCCTCTAAAAGTCTAACTCAACTCAGATTATTCCAAGGATGGTTGACATATCTAAGATGCTTCATATCCAACATATCAAAAAGATGCCAACCATTCTCATCACTTATCAAAAAAGATGCCAAGTTCAAGTGGGATGACAAGTGTTAGCATGCTTTTGAAGACATCAAGCACTACATGATGACCTTGCTAGTTCTAGCAGCCCCTATCCTGGGCAAGCTGCTGATCCTCTACACCGTTGCATTAGATGATGCCCTTGGTTCTTTGTTGGCTCAAAGTAAGGACGAAGGAAAAGAAAATGCTCTCTACTACCTCAGTCATCATCTAATTCCTGCTGAGGCAAACTATCCACCTATTGAAAGCACTACCTAGCTTTAATCTTTGTATTCCAAAAGCTACGACACTACATACTTTCTCATAAGGTGAATATGATCTCCAGGATCAATCCACTGCAATATCTCATGACACGGTCGACGTTATCCAGATGGTTGGCGCATTGGTCCATGATTTTGTGGTAGTTTGACATCACATTCGTACCCCTCCGTGCGGTGAAAGGATAGGCACTAGCAGATTTCTTTGCAGCACACTCACTTCTTACTAATTCCCCACTTAGTGATGATCACCCCGATGAACAAATCATGAACTTAGGGGACACTAACATTCACTGCTAGGAGATGTATTTTGATGGTGCAACTTTCTTTCAAAATGGAGATGAACCATGATCTACACTTCCAAAGAAAATGGGGGTAGGAACAGTTCTCCTAACTCTAGACCATGATGTGATGAGATTCTCCTATCATCTATCCAACCCATGTACCAACAACAAAGCCGAATATGAGGCTCTGATTATCAGTCTGGAGTTAGTCATTATACTATGCATCTAGAGTATCAACATCTTAGATGATTCTTAGCTCGTCATCAACCAAATCGATGGGTCCTATAAGGTTCTGAAGCCTAAGCTCTTTCATTACCACAAGTACACTATGGAGTTGTTGGCCCAAATCCCAGAGGTTACCATCTACAAGATTCCTCGAGGAGAGAACACAGTAGCAGATGCATTAGCCAAGCTTGCCAAAGAGTTAGCATATCCGGAAGATGAGTCCATTCCAATAAGGGTCCAAAATAGATAAGTTTTATCCTTTATTGATGATGAACTCATCGAGAGATTCTCTCTTGAAGGGGATGTTGCTGTTGTTAAAAGGATGATGAGTAAGATTGGAGGCAATCATTCATGGATTTACTACATACTGGCAAATAACCTCAAGAGAAGTCACTAGCACATCAGGTGAACCAGAGAGCCCTTTCCTACGCTCTCGTAGGCGACACCTTGTACAGGTTGTCTTTCAATCATATGTGGTTATTGTTAACCTCACTTTTGGAGTGAGCTCTCAACTTTCTTATCATAGATCTAGGACTCTTATAGACACTAAGAGTTCCTTAGTCTTAAGACATTTCTAGTGATTAGGTGAACACTTAACCTAAGCCTAAAGACTTAAAAGAGTTAGCCATAGTAATAGGTTGCGCCTTAGGGATTTAGGAAGACTTGCCTACCCTATAGCCCAAACCAAATCCTTGCTTCCTTCTTCCAAATCAAATCTCAAATTCAATCCCAAATTCCAAAATCAAATCCAACCATCAAATGATTAAAACCCATGATTAAACTCAAACTCCAAATCCCTTCCTAAGCCCTTTGATTTTATCTTATGGACTTAACCTTAACCAAATTCAAATCAATCCCAATCCAATTGATTTTCTGAATTATCAATTCAATCACAAATCAAAATGTAATTCAAATCCAATTTCAAATGATCCAATCTAAATGAGCCAAATAAAATCAAACTAAATCAATTCCCTACTTAAAGTCCTTTTGACCTATATCCATGAGCTTGGTCAAATTTGCACCAAATCACTCCAAACTCAAGTGATTTTCTCATGAATCATTTATATCTTCATTTATATTCCCAAATATAAATGAAATATAAATTCAAATAGCCAAAACCAAATCTAAAATCAAACCAAAATCTAATTTATACCCATTAAGCCAATTTCATGACCTTGGCCAAATCCTATACAAATCAACTAAAAACCCATGGATTTCTTCATTATTCAATCACTCCTTCAATCATTATTTCAAATATAAATATAAACTGTAATTATCAAACCAAATCCAAGTCATCTAAAGTCAATCCCAACCTAGGCCATTTGGCTTGAAATATTCAAATGAGCCAAAACTCATTTGAACCAAAACCAATTATAATTGATTTTATATGTCAATCAGAAATCCATATATAAACTCAAACAAATCAAACCCAACTCAAAAATCAAGCCAACTAAGCCCAATTGGCTCACTTGACCCAATGTGGCCAATTTGACCTACATGAACCAAAATCCAATTCAATTCAAATCAAAGTGAATTAAGCCAATCCAAACTTCATGTCATGATTGTTGATCATCATAGGTTAATCAATTATCATGAATTGGGTCAAACCAAGTCAACCTAGCTTGTTGACCAAGTCAACCCTTTAACCCATATGAACCCAAACTAGCCAAATTGTAACATAAACCAAATTGATTGCAACCAATGGCTCAAGTTCACTCCAAATTAATTATTGAACTTGACCAAAGCCTCAATTGAGCTCAATTTGACCAATTGGTCAACCTAACCCAACTTACCCCAATTTGACCTTAAGGGTCAAATTAACCTAAAACCCAATAAAATCAAAATTGAACTTAACCAAAGCCTATAATATATTCCAAATGATCAACCAAACCCAAACCAAGTCATGATTCAAGCCAATTTGATCAATTGGATCAAATTGGTCAACTTAGCCCAAATTGACCTAAAGGATCAAATTGGCCAAAATCCAAATTAAACCAAATTGATTGAAACCAATTGAACCAACATACTACAAATGATCATTTAAACTTGACTCAACTCTTAGTTTGACCCAATTTGACCAATTGGTCAACATAACCCATTTTGACCCATTTTGACCAAATTTGAAACCAAATGGGTCAAATTGACCCAATTTAAACCAAATGAACTTCAAATGACATAAAATTTGGTCAAACTCACTTTTGACTCATTTTAAATCTGCTCAAATAAAATCTAATATCAAATGACCACTTTGCCCTTCGGTCAAGGGCATCCCATGAGAAAAGACACTTGTCCAAGTGGTTATTTCTCTTCCTTGGCCACTTGACACTCATCCATTGGTCCACATAGGCACCAAGAACACTGATTATTTGACCCAAAAGATTGTTGGGGCAGCCATGACTCATGGGGAGGTGAATTCACCTCACCTCTCTCATTGGAACACTTGGCATGAAGTACTCCCACCTCCCCTTGCTAGGACACCCATTTGTCCTTCATGACAGCCACTTTCCATGCCTTCGTCAACCAAAATGAGCCACCTAAGATGATTCTTTTCCATTCCAAACCACCCCAAGCCAAATGACAATATTTTGGAACCAAAAATTAAATAAAAATAAGGATTTTCGGCCAAAATCAAATGCAAGGCATTAAAGGCAATAAAACTCCTCCTCCCACTCTCTTTTCCATCCTTTAGTGTTCCCAAACCAACCAGCAATCATTCCCACTTGATTTTGGGGTAAAAATATAAAAAATAAGTGGATTTCGGTGAGGAAGTGGCGGTGATTAGAGATGACATTGTTCCATAGTGAAGGCGAAGGTCTAGGCTCATTCAAGGCTTCTTCCCCCACTCAAAAGCGTGCTCGGATGATCACCGCCCCCGGAAATCATCCCCGGTGAGGATTAGGATGAGTCTTATGAGGGATTATGATGAGCATTGGTTATAAGACCAAGTCTTATGTACCATGTGATGCCTTTGGAGAAAGCATATCTAAATCAAGCAAAAAGGAAGAAAGAATGGAGCAAATCAAATGAAGAAATGGAAGATGAAGAAATGAAGAAGGAAGAATGAAGAATGAAGACCCTCATAACATTCATCATTTGTAATTCTAATTATTCTCTTATAATATGGGTTGTATAAGGGTAGAGCTTGGCTACCCATATTTCTTTTCGGGATGTACGATGGTGCCCAACTACATTGGCCTTTTATTCTTTGCGATAGCTTTATAAAATTATTTGATATTTTGTTTAGCTTGTGCATTAGAAAAGCATGCCTTTTCATAGTTTGTTTATGATTAGTGATTGTTGTATGACCTGTATATGATTAGGCTCCTAGGATAAAACTTAATTTTTCTACCCAAACTAATAACTCATAATTAAACCTCTAAAATAACTCATAGTATCATATAAAAGCCTCAGCATTAAATTAAGATAATAAAAATTTAGCAATCCCTTAGCTAGATGTTGTATGTTTAATATCATGCATAATTATCTTATTTCACTATTGTTAATAGAGGGCTTCCATCTTTGCCAGATAGTAAGAGCTTAACCTTTGAGGGCCTATGATGGATGAACACCTCTTTACCCTTTGATTTGGCACAGAATCAACTTCTCATGCATTTAGGAATACAAAATCCCATAGCCTGAGTCAAAATAAAGAGTCCCAAATTAAATGAAATTTGATAAAAATTTGCATTGGATTAAGTCATTATTCATACCCCTCATGATCTAGTCTCTTAGGGAGTGGGTTTAAGGACTTAGTTTTTTTTTTGAATAATAATAGCCTAGCCATCTTGCAAAAACATATGACTTGCCTATATGTTTAAAGTATAGGAGGAGTTAGCTGGCTGCCACTCCAGGCGGTAATAAATGTAGCAGTCGGGTGATTTACTCTCTCTTGTGGAGGTAAACTATATACCCATTTTTGCCTTAGATTTAGGTCATGCTTTGGTTCTCGCCAAAGCTCCATAGATTTAGGATCTGAGGTCACTATTGCTTGCAGGCTACAAGCATAAATCCTCACCTCTTAGGCATTTTCACAATCTTGTATTATGGAATTATAAGTCCTAAATTTTGAATAAAATTTTAAATCAAATAAATAAATCTCCTTAATTTCAAATATATAAAGCCTAACCATAGGATAGATTGGAGTGCTCACTAAGTTTCCTAGTATTATGAGCACTCCCTACTCATCCCCTTTGGTTTTGATAATAACTATTCCCTTTTGATCCATCCCACTTGATCTTCTAAAACACAACCAATTTATTGATAGTCCTATCTTTGAATTCTTTGGAGATAATAATTATCTACTTTAATAGAGAGTATTCTTAAGAGATTCATTTTTCTTAAGATGTAATTAACTATACGGGCTTGCTCCCATAGGAAACTTTAAAAATTGATCGAAATTAACCCAACTTTATTCATCCATGCAAAGTAGGAAAAAAATCTCTAGTATATTCGAAGACCCATCATGCCTTAGGAGTCCTTATTAGGTGATTAAGTCCATTGTAGGGTAGTGAATTTTATCTTTTAAGATAGTATATTATTCCTCAATGTCGTACCCAATCACCTTAATAAGTATACCCTCAGATCTATGTGGTGTCCCCCCATATACAAATGAATCAAAAATAAACACCACAATTGACTATATCATGAATCCATCATCTCTTAACTTTCATATTTGATAGATGCTTGATCGAAAAAAAATTAGAACTTTTTTTATTGCATTACTATTGCTTACTATTGCAAAGGAGAGAGAGAGAGAGAGAGAGAGAGAGAGAGAGAGAGAGAGAGAGAGAGAGAGAGAGAGAGAGAGAGAGAGAGAGGTTTCATTTGAACTTTGAACCTTCCTTGTTTGCTAGCTTTTGTCAAACCCCATATGGAAGGAGCATGGCTTCACATTCTTATTTTTATATTGTTTAATAGTTTTCTTGATTCTATCCACTCATAATATAGGTAATAATTTTCAACTTGAAAGACAATAGTGACTATTATAAATATTTCTATTTTTAAATGATGTAAATTTATTTTATAAATGAAGAATCAAAATAATTTATCATTTTTTTATCTTGTTGATAAACTCCTTATAAGATGTCCCAAAATTTTACTATATTAATAAACCAAATTTATCTAATAAAGAATCAAATTTATGTTATGGTAACCTTGTTCTGCATCACATTTCATCACTCTTTAGGAAACTTTATTCTTAAATATTAAATTGCTTATGATAGGATGATATAACATTACCTGCAAGCAAAAAAAAAAAAAGAAAAAAAAAGGAAGGAATAACACATAATAAGTAAGCAAAAATAAGAAAGAAATGAAATGTGAAGCAAACTAATATAAATAAAATAATTATTCTTAACTCAAAATAAGAAAATTAAGTTATTCATCTTAAGTAATATTTAAAAAAAAATTGACACTCTTTAAAGAGTCGACACTAACTTATCACCGAGCTCTAAACTTCTTGTAATATTAAAGAATACAAATATGAAAATTAATAAAAGGCTAGGAATACTTTGAAACACATCACATGAAAAATAAATAACTTTCAAATAATATTCCAAAGAGGGGTAAAATTCAACCAAATAATCAATGCAGGATGGCCACCATGCCCTTAATTACTTGTAAAATTGATTAGAAAACAAATTAAGTTTGTAAACAAAGAAGAGTCATTAGGTGAATTTAGAAGTAGAATTAAATATTTCAATTAGAAGGCTAAGTCACCAAACTCTAGTTTGACATGAAATTGATGATTAGACTTAGGATTGACATAGATTTATATGTATATTGGCTATAGCGCAAAGTTAAATGAAGACCAAGCCATAACATGATATTATATGATGAAAAAACTAATTTTAATAAAAAGGAAGATAATGGTTGTATTCACGAAATTAATAAAAAATATATCAATAATATTTTATGAGAACTCGTCAAAGAATCCAAATAAAAAAATATTAAACTCTACCATAGACATTAAAAATTAAAGCATATCAAATATAATTTAATGCTTACATATAATTAATTCATGTTATTTTTTATGCTTTGCTAAGTTAGTCAAGCACTGTCTAGTTCACTTATACTTGACCAAAGTTAGTTATCGTACTAGATCTTTTTGCTTGTTATGGAAATGATTTAAGTAATTCTTTGTCTTATCAATATTAACTATCCACTCATTATTGAGTTGAAGCCTAAATTAACTTAGATAAAAATAATACTTAGCCCATAGCATAAGCTAACCTAGATTAAACCTTGAAATGATTATAAGACACCTTTTAACTTCGATAAATTGATTAGTGGATACCATAGATATTTCAAGTATTGATCTCAAATTCTTTGTTATAATTATATTTGACCAAAGGTTAATCTAAGTTTAACCCTAATTAAGCTTAATAAAACTAGTTGAAGTTTATTTATTTATCATCTTTATAAATCTTCTAGTTAAAATAAATTTGATTGCAATTAGCCATTAGGTTCTGTTGATCTCATTTTAGAATGAGCTCTCAACCTCTCCATCTTAGACATAGGGCTCCTCTTAGACACTGAGAGTTCCTTAGCCTTAAGACACTTCTAGTGATTTGGTGAACGATCAACCTAACCCTAGAGACTTATAAGAGTTAGCTATAGAAATGGGTCATGCCTTAGGGGTGTTAGGAAAAACTTGTCTACCCTATAACTTGAACCAACTCCTTACTTCCTTCTTTCAAGTCAAACTCCAAATTCAAATCAGCTTCAAACTCAAATCAATTCCAATTTAATTGATTTTTTCAAATCCAAATCAACTTCAAACTCAAATCAATTCCAACTTAATTGATTTTTCTCAAATTCAAATCAATTCTAATAGATTTTCTTAAATCGTGAATCAATTCCAATGCAGTTTCTCAAATCATGAATCAACTTCAAGTGATTGAAATCCATGATCAAGTCTAAATCTAAAATCTTTTCTAAGTCACTTTGATTTCATCTTATGGACTTATCTCAAATCAAATTAAAATCACTTCAAACTCAAGAAATTTTTTCATAGTTGATTTATATTCTCATTTATATTCACAAATATAAAATAAATATAAATTCAAATAACCAAAACCAAATTCAAAATTCAAACCCAAATCTAACCAAAGTCCAACCTAAACTCTTTCCAGTCAAATTCTTGAACTTAGCCAAATCAACCTCAAATCAATTCAAACCTTTAGATTTTTGTCTACAAACAATCAGTCCTTCAATCACAAACCAAATTCAATCATAAACTTCAATCATCAAACCAAAAATAAATTCAAAACTCAAACCCAAATCAAACCCATGTTCATCCTTTGAATTTGAAATTGTCAAATAAACCAAAATCCATTTTACTCCAAATCACTTGCAAATAGATTTATATTTCAATCATAAGTCCATATGTGAGTTCAACCAAACTTGAATCAAGACTTGATCAAGTCAAATGATCCCTTTAGGCTCACTTGACCCAAAGTGACCCCAAGCACCCTTTTGAGCCAAATTCTAATCCTACCCAAATTGGATTGAACTAAGCCCATCTAAGCCTCACATTGTGAGCAACAATCATCATAAGATGATCAATCACTAAAATTAGGCCAAACCAAGTCAAACATATCATTTGACCAAGTCAACACTTAACCCAAATAAAACCCAAACTAGCCAAAATCCTCCATAGGCCAAATTGATTGAAACCATTGATCAAAATTAGTTTATGATCAATGTTTGAACTTGACCAAGTCATCATTTGAGCCTAACCTATTCCAATGGGATACTTGACCCAAGTTGACCTAACTTGACCTAAAAAGTTAAAATGGGTCAAATCTTGATCTAAGCCAAATCAATTATAACCAATGGGTCAAATTTATTCTAAATCACTTGTTGAACTTGACCAAAGCCTCAATTGGCCAATTAGACCCAACCTAGCCTAATTGACCATGAACCCAACTTGACCTAAAAGGTCAAATCAAGCCAAAATTAAACTAAACTAAAATTGATTGAAACCAAAGCTTGCAAAATATTTCAAATGACCAACCAAACCCAACCCAAGGCCAAAATCGACCACCAATGGAAACTGAACACATGGAATCACTCCCACACTCATTTTAGCACATGGGCAACTCCTCCACTACACTCCCCTACCAAAATCAAACCATGTGAAGCTTCTAACAGCCTAACAAACCCATTCAATAGGATCAATTTGACCAAAATGGCAAAGGAGCTCATGGACGTCTGATCCAAGTAGGGGAAGATATACTCCCCCTAATTTCATTCCAATTCACATTGCTTGCTATTGATTGAGCCAGAGAGACCTAATGCAATCTCCCCAAGCTCTCTCAAGCAATTCCCAAGCTCTTCCCAATTCACCTTCTCAGTTTTCCTTAAGTTAAAAATAAGGGAGGTAGGAAGAAATCCAAACTCACTCAATTCTCCATAGAATCCAAATTCCTCTTGCAAGCCCCATGAAAGCATCAAGTCAAGTTCACCTAAATCAAATCCCAAGCATTCAAGCCATAAGAAGGGGGAGTTAGACCAAAGCTGCAAGCCTTTGAAGAGGAGCTTGGTCAATAGAAAGATCCACTCCATCTCAAGCATTCAAACCTTCAATAGGGCTTCGTCTCTACTAGACGAAGCTACCTTGATGGTTGGGAGCACCGGTGATAGCCTCCTGCCAGGTATGCTTCAAACCTGAGCTTAGGGAGAATTTTCTTTGGTCCTTTGTCAAGGGAAGTGTCATCCCAATCGAAATTGACCATTAGATGTTCTTCCTCACACCTCTTAATGGTGTGGGTTGAATCCTAGCTCAATCTGAGCTCAAGTGAGCTCGGATCAAGCCATGGAGGATGGACGACCTCCATCTCCCGCAAGCAAGGGTAGGGATGAATCATGGATCGTCCATTCCGCATGTTTTGGATGGACGGTCCAGATTAATCTGATTAGATCCATTGATTAATTCTTTAGAAATTACAGGTTTAATCTTGACCCTCCGATCTTTGATTAGACAGTCCAAGGAGAGAACACATAGCGCCGCCGGCTGACATGATATTTGATTTGACTACTTAAATAACTAATCTCATCGCGCCAAATGGAAAGCTCGTGCCATGTCAGCGGTCCATGTGGTGCTGATGGAATTAGTTATATAATTAGGGGATTTAATTACCTAATAATCACTAAAATTTCAAATATTCATAATTAAATGTAGAAAAATTAGAAAATATAAATGAGAGCTCATTTTAAAGATAATTCAGTGAGGAATAATATAAAATTATTTGTAATTGATTTTGAACAAGTGATTTTTCCTTAATTAGGGTTCATTTGAAATCTTAATAACCCTAATTACTCCCTATTCATTTCATTAAATAATTCCAAACTTCTCAAGCATATTTAGTGAGATGGCCTCTACCTCCCCTAATTTTCTTGGAATTTATTAATGAGTTAAATAGGGAAATCAATTAATGAATCCCTAATCACTCTCTTAATATAATTAAGTGTAATTAAGCATACGAATAATGGTTTAATCATTTAATTAAGGAAATTAAACATTATTTAAGTGAAGAGGAGGTTTATGGAATAAGTTTGGGGTATTTTTCCTAAGTTATTCCCTAAACCCCTTTCCTTCCTTAATCCAAACATAATTGAGGGTTAATTCACTAATAATATTCTTAATTAGGTTAATCAAAATTTTAAAATCAATCTTAACCTAGTCAATTCTTTGCTGGGTGGATCTTTAGGTGTTCAAAAACCTAAGGTAAATTTAAGGAAATCATTTCCGACCCACATATGTGGGAAGGTTATAAAAGTACTTAATTAAATCTTTTAGCTTAATTAATCAATAATTATGAGCCAATTGCATTAGGTCTCTTTCTTTCTGAGGTTCATTACTGATTTAAATTTAATGTGGTTGCATATCATATGTTGGATCATAATTGTTAGGTTAATTATGTGAAAGAGATGTAGGTAAGGGGAAATTAATGAACTTAATGTACACCATAACCTAAGTAAAACATAAAATCAATCTAATGGATCTAAAAATTAAACTAAAATAACATACACATGTGGGAGATGGGTTAGGACCAACAAACCTTTTCACATTTCCTAAAATCAAATCAAACTTAAAAATTAAAATAAAATTTCTTTAAACAACTTCTGATTCACTTTAAATGATCTTATTCCATAGGATTATCTCTAAGAATTAATTAGAGTGAATGAAATTACATGCTTACATCACTTTATTTCTTTCCTAGCATGCTAGATGTTGTATGTCATATGAAATTATGCATTCATACCTTTTAAAAAAATCAAATTAAAATGAAATATTTTCTTTATGTCAAATTGCATGCCTTGGCTAAAGTTAGAATATGAATGGCTATTATCACTATTAAATCCAAAATTATTTTAAAAAAACCTATAAATCAAAGATTACAAATGAAAGGTATGCTATTTATAGTTATTTATAAGTTTGAATGTAGTATAACATAAGATCCGTATTATGTGACTCTTCCTTCTCTTCTCATTTAACATAGTTTTCAATAGGATTTTTCAAATTGTATAGTTCATTTGAAAAGAATACAATACTTACTTAAATCTATTCCTATTCATTCTTATGTTATCATTTAAGAAGGATCTTCATATTTACACATGTAAATTTTATAACCAAATCAAACATAAAAATCTTTTGCATGACTCTTTTTCCATTCATTTCTTTTTGTACATGCACATGTATTTAAGAAAAAGTGATATATTAGTCTAGACATCCCAGGGTTGTGAGGCTTTAAGTAGCCCTAAGGTCTTGTACCTTATACCCTTGGTGTAGAAAATAATGGCGTTGTACCACTTATATCTTTTATTCATGTGAATGTGCATTTGATTAATGGATAAAAGAATCCCTCTCTTGTCTACATAATAAAATCATGCATCATGAAGCATCTAAATTTTCTTAAGCAACATCCCTTAGCATTCATCATTAAGGTATGCTAAATATTTACATTTGTCTATATAGCTATGCTTAGGATACATTCATATGCATGATACACATGTTAAAAAGAAATAAAGTGTTGTGTGTTTTGTGATAGTAATTCACTTTAATTAATCTTAAAATATCTTTCTTATTTGAATAGGTTTATTTAGAGCAAATCTAAACTTAGGATTAATTAAAACACATAATAAAACATTTATTAAACAAAAATTACTAATGAATCTACCTTAGAAATTACTTAAGGTGGGGAAGAAAGAGAAGTTCTCTTTTCTTTTCCTCTCTATACAAAACTTAGTAATTAAGTGTAGGTTTATTCAAACAAAATAAAATTATTAAAATTAACAAATAAACTAAATCACTTAAATGAAATAACCCTCTAAGTTGAACCCTTTCACACTATGGTGAAAACTTTCAATATAGGAGTTGCCTTTCAAAATATGTGGGTAGAAAGAGAAAGATAAGACCTATAGAAATTCATGTTTTTAGGATGCCACACAGATCTGCAGATGTACTTATCCAGGTGATCAAGTATGTCATCAAAGAGATAATGTACTATCTCAAAAGACAGAAGTCACTACCCTTTAATGTACCTAATCACCTCAATAAGGACTCCTAAGATGGGTTATATGTACCAGATTCTTTCTACTTTACATGAAAAAGTAAAGCAGGGTTTATTTTAAACTAGGTTCATTAAGTTCCCTATAGGGGAAAGTCCCCATAGTTAATTACATCCTAAGGAATGTGGATTCCTTAGGAAAACTCATGATTATGGTAAATGATCATTGTCTCTGAAGATTTCAATAAGATGGACTATCAATCGATTAGATTATTTTTGAAGATCAAATGGGATTGATCAAAGAAAGATTTATTATCGAAGCCAAATGGGTATGAGTATGAGATGCTCACAATGCTAGAAAACCTAGTGAGCATCTCAAACAATCTTATGATTGGGCTTTACATTTTTGAAATTGATTTAGTTTATTTAAGTTATATTTTTATTAGAAATTTAGGACTTATGATTCCTTAACACTAGATTAAAGAAATGCCTAAGAGGTGAAGAATTATGCTTATGACCCACAAAGGGGAGAAGCAACCTTAGAACCTAAATCTAGGGAGCTTCGGTGAGGGTCGGAAGCGCAACTTAAATTTAAGGAAAAAAATGGGTAATTAGCTTGTCTTCATAAGAAAGGACAAAAATCACCCGATAGCATAGACTTACAACTACTTGGGGGTGGCTGCCAACTAACTCCTCCTATGATTTTAAATTTATGTAGGCAAGTTTTTATGCTTAATGCGAGATAGTTAGGCTATTTTTTTTAGAAAGAGACTAAGTCCTTAAACTCACTCCCTAAAGAGACTAGATCATATAAAAGTTTGCTTCAAATGACCTAAATCTAATGCAATTCAAATTTCATTTTATTTTTCATTTTGGATAATTATTTTAACTCAGGCTAATAGGATTTTTTTATGCTTAATGCATGATAAATAAAGATTATGGGCCAAAATTAGTGAGAAGAGAGGATGTGAGTTTCCACCACAGCCCTCAAAGATCAAGTCGAGTTCTCTAGCAAAGGTGGAAGCTCTCCAATCAAGAGTGAAATACGATGAATTTGTGCATGATATTACAAAGAAATGCTCATCCAGTTAAGGGGTTGCTAATTCTTTTATCTTGATTTAAACCTAAGCTTTAAGTGAGGTTATGAGTTATTTAATTTTTAATTTGAATTGTTAAGTTGGGTAAAAGATTTATTTTTCCCTAAAGAGCCTAATTCTCATCCAGGCCATACATAAAGCAAGGAAGAAATTAGGAAAAACATGCCACTTAATGCACAAGCTAAACAAATCAACAATTAATTGATAAAACTAAGTGAAAAAAGAATAACAGGTCATTGTGGTCCACCAACAAACCCAAAAATATCTAAACCAAGCTCACCTTATACAACCCAGATTATAAATGAATTAAATTACAATTAAACAAAGGAATTCATTATTATGGGGGTCTTGAAGCTTTCTTTCTTCTTTCTTCTTCTTTTCTTCTTTCTTCTTTTGGTTCTTCCTTTTGGATGGTTAGAAGGTAGATGCTTCAAGGCTTCACATGGTGCATATGATAGGATCTTATGACCAATGTTCATCCAAATCTCCATAATAATCATTCTAAAATCCTAATTATACAAATTTTTACATGAAAAGGAAAAGGGAAATCTAACTAACACTTACAAAATAAAGGTTAGTTAAATCACATCACATAAATCCCAAGCATGTATATTGGACTTATCACCCCACACATGAGTGACTAAGCCCACCTAGCCTATGGATTATTCTTAGGGGTATAAAGCACCTACAAGTAAAATCATTTATATTTCTTATTCATGATAGCGCCCCATAAGCACAATCCCCTACAGAAAAAAATAGTTAGACTAAGAGCATTCTACCATTCATTCTACGAGCATACACCCAAACATCCAGTCTAAAACATATATAACAAAACAAAATAAAGCATCAAGCCATGCACCGACCTAACCTAAAGCTAGAAGTGGTGACATAGGCTAATGTGTATGCTTTGATGATTTGTGTGGTATGCTTAGCTTAAGAATTTAGGTTCAAATTTTCTAAGTATGAAAGCATGTTCAACTTAGAGGGGGGCTTCATTTAAGTTATTTAGAAGTTTTGGATTGATTTTATTTCATGTTTTGATTTGATTTAAGTGGATCCTACAATTAATTACTAAGTTATGAAGAGAGGGAATGAGAAGAGAACTTCTATTTCCTTCCCCATCCTAAGTAATTTCTAAAGTAGATTCATATTTTAGTTTCATTTAGATGAATATTTTGATTACATATTTTAATCAATCCTAAGTTTAGGCAAACTCTAAACAAATCTATTCAAAAAGAAATGCATTTTAAGATTAAATAAAATGAATCAAAATTCACATAACACACATTACTCTACTTCTTTCCCAACATATACATAACATGCATATGGATGGACCCTAAGCATATCTATACATGTAAATGAGAGTAATTAGCACACTTTATGATGCATGCTAAGTAATCCATTTAAGAAAATTTAGAAGTTAAACATGTATGATTTTCTTAAGTAGAAAAGATTTTCCTTATCCAAAATTTCACATACATACATAAAAGTAAGAAAGGCATAAGTGAGTACAATGCCATTATTAACTAGAGGTGTAAGGTACATGACCTTCTTAGGGCTACTTAAAGCCTCGCAATCACAGGGTTGTCCAGACTAATATACCACTTTCCTTAAATTCAAACATGCATATAAAAGAAATAAAGTGGAAAAGGAATATGCAAAAGTTGTTTGATAGATTTGTTTTCTTTATGCAATTTATTCATGCAAGTGTAGGCAATCCTTCTTAGATGATATTATAGGGATGAATAAGGTATAGAATTAAGTAAGTGTTGGATTCTTTTCAAATGAACCCTATATCTTACCAACTCCTATGCAAAACTATGCTAACATAAGAAAGAAAGAAAGGCTACACTAAACGTGACTTTATAATATATCACATGCAAGCTTATAATTAAAACTTAAGTAGCATACTTTCAGATTGATATTTGATTTATAAGTTTTGAAAATAATTTAGATTTAGTAGTGATAACAGCCACTCATATTTTACTTTAGCCAACACATGCACATTTGACATAAAGTAAACAATTTCATTTTTAAAATTTGAAATATGAAATTATGAATGGATGAATCACATGACATATAACTTAACATGTTGGAAAAGATCCAAAGCAATGAAAACATATGAACAAACTCACTTTACTTATATCTTAAAGACATTATTAAGGAATAAGAAAATTTAGAATAAATCAAAGTGAATTTCAAAATAAATTTTTTTGTTTAGTTTGAAATTTGATTTAATTTTGAAAATGTGAGATGAGTTTGCTATTCCTAACCCATTCCCACATGTGTTTTGTATTTTTTTTAATTTTCAAATAATTAAATCTATTTTTAAGCATTGATTAGGTTAAGGTATAAATTAAGTGGCTTAATTAACCCTTACTACATCTTAGAAAAATTAACTAAGTAATTATGAGCCAATGAGATGACATAAAACCCATAAGGAATTTAAATTTGCAATGCACCTAATAATGACAAGGCCTAATGCAATTTGGCTTACAATTAAAAGTTAATTAAGCTAAGGGGTTTAGCTTAAGTACTTTTAAAACACCCTTTCACACTTATGAAAGGCGGTTTTAATTTACTTTGTTGGACTTAGGCTATTAAACACCTAAGCATCTACCTAAGATAGATTAATTAAGTTCTAGAACTTTTTAGAATTTTTGAAAATTGATTAAGGGGATAATTAATGAATTAAACTCTTAATTAAGAGAAGATTAAGGAGAGAAGAGGGGGTTTAGAGAATAGCTTAGGGGAAATGCCCCATAATTATTCTATAAACCTCCTACTTATTGGATCTGACCTTAATCAACCTTAAACAAAGGTTAAAACCATTAATCACACCTTAATTACCCTTAATTATATGAAAGGGGATAATTAGAGAATGAAATAGCAATTTCCCCAATTGAGCCTTCAATAAATCTCAAAAAAATTAGGGGAGGCATAGGTCATCCCCTGAAATGAACCCTAGAAATTTTAGATTAATTGATGGAGTAATTAAAGGATAATTAGCTAATTAAGATTCCTAATGAAACCCAAATTCAGAGAAAAGGGTAATTCAAAATCAATTGAAAATATTTTAAAAATGTTCTAGATGAAATTATCTTTCCATATTATTTGTTCCTTTTATTTTTTTATTTTTCTATGGAGAGTTATGAATTTTAGAAGTTCTATAGATTAATTAAGAATTAATTAGGTAATTAACTAATCTCTGATTAATACGAGCTCATGGCACGATGAGTGGCGGTAGCGGTCAACGCGCTTTACACGCGTCGTGCCGTGAGGGTGTGACTTAAATGCCACATCCCAAATGGCGACGGTGGCGCATGCACTAATATACTCGGTCGTTCGATCAAAGATCGGACGGCTAAGGATTCACCCACGGATTAAAATAGATAAAGGATTTACTAAATATGCCAAATAATCTCAGCCGCCCATCTAAGATGCGCGAATGGATGGCTGAGATGAGCCAAGTTCTTCCCTGAGGATCAATGGGAATTGTCCATGATCTAAGGGGAGATCAGAGCCCGTTCTAACATAGAATCATATAAGACTCAACCCACACCATCTACAGGAATAGAGAGACCAATCTAAAAGTGGATTTCACATGTGAATATTTCTTTCACAAAGGAAGAACACCTATCAAGATAAATGGTCAAAAAATTACATACCTCACCGGAGGTGATCACTACGCCTTTCGATGAGGATGCTTAGTGCAGTGAAAAATATCAAAATTCCTAGGCCTTGAGATTGAGTGGATCAATGGGAAGACCAACTCCTCCTTGCTTGGGCTTCGGCTTTGATCTAATTGAGCCCTTCCTTGCTATGGGAACTTAATCAGAGCTTGGGCAAGTTTTACTTGACCCTCTGATAGAGTGTACAAGAGGAATTGAATTAAGATCAAGTGTAGATGAAGTTGGTTGATGGACTAATCTCCCCTATTTTCCACTGTACAAAATCGAGAATTAGGGAATTCTAATCTTATCTAAGAAGTTTAGGAAGGCTCTGAGATGGTTGCCTGGGTTCCTAGGCCTCAGTCGATAGTGAGTCAAGTGAAATTTCATTGAATTAGGGGGAGTATATCTTCCCCTATGGAAATCAGATGGTGGAACATAGGCTTTCCATTTTGATCTAATTGACCAGATTGGAGAGGTTGTTTTGATCATTTTGAGTGTGCACATGGTTGGTTTGATCTCTTGAGTGGAATGCCAACTTCCCATGTACTGAAATTGAGCTTAAGAAGGAATTTGAAAACTCAATTTCAAGCTATGTGGTCGGGTTTGGTCTATTTTCCAAATGGGCTAACCTAAACCCATTGGGTTGGGTGCACCACTCATCACAAAGTCCCTTTGATCTTTTAGGAAAGTCTCAAGTGATTGTGAAGAGTGTATAACCAAAATACCCATGGTCTTGGCCAAAATTTGTTCTATGGCCTAGGGTTAAAATGGTCATTTTGCTATTTTTTTCAATTTGGGTATGTTTGGTATGTTGAGAATATAGGTTTGGCCAAGTTTCATTAGAATTGGAATCCATTTGATAGGGTTTGGCTCATGTTGACCCATTTAGGTCAAAATGGGTCAACTTGGGCCAAGTTGACCAATTGGTCAAATTCGGTCAAAACAAGGGTTGGGTCAAGTTTATATGACAATTTGAAATGTTTTGGTGGCTTTGGTTCGGTTCAATTTGGATTAGATTTGTTTTGGCTCATATATCTTCATTTAGGTCAAATGGGTCAAGTTGACCTATTTGACCTATTTGAGGTAGGTCAAGGGTAGGTTTAGGTTTGGTTAGTCATATGGTGTGGATTGGTATCTTCGTTTCCAATCAATTTGGGTTAAGTTCAAATTTGGCTCAACATGACCCTTTTAGGTCATGTTGGGTTTAAGGTCAATTGGGCTAGGTTTGGTGTAGTTGGCCAATTGAGGCTTTGGTCAAGTTCAACAAGTGATTTGGAATGAACTTGGCCAAATAGTTTGAGTCAATTTGGCTTAGATCAAGTTTTGACACATTTTGGCCCTTTAGGTCAAAATGGGTCAAGTGGGCCAATTGGGCTAGGTTAGGCTCAAATGTTGGCTTGGTCAAGTTCAAACATAAGTCATGAGTGAACTTAGATCAATGGTTCAATCAATTTGGCCTATGGTAGAATTTGGCTATGTAAAGTTCTATTTTTGGTTAGGTGTTGACTTGGTCAACCCTTAGGTTTGACTTGGTTTGACCCAATTTGATTGATTGATCATGCCATGATGATTGTTGATCATGATGAGAAGAATATATGAGTTTGGTTCAATCCAAATTGGTTAGGATCAAAAGTTGGCTCATAAGGGTACTTTAGGTTACTTTGGGTCAAGTGAGCCTAAGTGGGTCAAATGGCTTTGTCAAAGCTTGATTTGAAGTTGGTTGATCTTGTATATGGACTCATGATTGAAACATAAATCCATTTACAAGTGGTTTGAAGTCAAATGGGTTTTGATCAATTTGAAAATTTCATATTCAAATGAAGAATATGAAGAGGTTTTGGGTTTGATTTTTGACTTGGGTTTTGATTGAGTGATTGAAGTTTAGATTTATATATGAGCTCATGATTGTAGGGTTGATTGAACCGTGAGAGAAAATCAAGGGTTTGGCTTGATTTAGAATTGATTTGGCAAAGTTCAAGATTTTGGCTTGAAAGGCTTAGATTTGATTTTGAATGGATTTGAGTTGGATTTTTGGAATTGATTTTGATTGTTTGAATTTATATTTTAGTTATATATGTGAATATAAATGAGAATATAAATTGATCATGAGAAAATTTCAAGAATTTGAAGTGGTTTAATCATGATTTAGGTTAAATCCATTAAAAGGGGATTTAAAGGATTTAAGAAAATTTTTAAATTGGAATTTAATTTTTGAATTGGATTAGATTGATTTATATTTATACTTCCTTAATATATGAGAATATAAATGAGAATATGATAAGTTTAGAGAAAATCCCATGAGTTTGAAATGGTTTGATCAAAGTTTAGGTTAAACCCATTAAAAGGAAATTAAAGGATTTAAGGGAATTTCAAGGATTTTAAATGTGGAATTTAATTTTTGCTTTTGATTTGATTGATTTATATTTATATTTCATTTATATATGAGAATATAAATGAGAATATAAATAAGTTTTTAGATAATCTCAAGGGTTTGAATTGATTTGATCATGATTTAGGTTTGATTTTGGCTAAGTCCTTTAATGGAAAATTAAAGGGACTTAAGAAAATTTCATGAATTGATTTTAAATTTTGAATTTGATTTGATGGGTTTAAATTTATATTTCATTTATATATGTGAATATAAATGAAAATATAAATGGATCATAAGAAAATCTTAAAGAGTTGATTAGGTTTGAATCATGATTTTGGTTAAGTCCTTAAGGAAAAATTAAGGACTTAGGCAAAATTTGGTGGATTTTGATCATTTATTTCAATCATGGAATTGATTTGGATTTGGAGAAAATCAAATGAGATTTGATTTGGAGTTTGACTTGAAAGATGGAAAGTGAGGAGTGGTTCAAGCTAAGAGTAGGAAAATTCCTAACACCCTAGGGGATGACCTATTCATATGGCTAAATCTTCTAAGTCTTCTAGGGCTAGGGGAGTGTCCACCTAATCACCAGATGTATCTTAAGACTAAGGAACTCTTAAAACCTAAGATGAATTCTATGTCTAATATGGAGGTGTTGAGGGCTCATTCCAAAAACGAGGTCAACACACACTTAGAAAATTCTAACCTTAAAGCTTAACTAAGACATGCCACACAAGCCTTAAATGGTACACACATTAGGCTAAGTCACCATTTCTAGTCCTATGTTAGGACAGTGCATGGTTTGATGCTTAATTTTATTTTGTGATGTGATGTTTTAGTTTGGATGTTAGGGTACATGTGCGTAGATTGAATGGTAGGGCGATCTTAGTCACCACCATATCGTAAATGCTTAAGAGTATTTGTAATAAAAATATAAATACTTTTTGTTGTGCAAGTTGCTTATACCCCTAAAGCATAATACAAAAATAGGTCAGGTGGACTTGGTTACCCATGTGTGGGGTGCTAAGTCAAATTTATTCATATAATTGCTTGAGATTGTGTTATTTTGTTTAGCTAATCTCTATTTTGTAAGTTTTAGTTAGATTTACTTTTCCCATTTCCATGTAATTTTGTAATTAGGATTTGGAATGAATGTTATGGAGGATTAGGATGAACATTATTCATAAGACTATGTCATATGCACCATGTGAAGCCTTTGGAATAACCACATTCCAGCCAACCAAAAGAAGAAAGAAGAAAGAAGAAAGAAGAAAGACGAAAGAAGAAAGAAGAAAGAAGAAAGAAGAAAGAAGAAAGAAAAGAAGAAAGATGAAATGAAGAATGAAGACCTCCATAATATGAATTCCTTTTTGATTGTTATTAATTCATTTATAATTCGGGTTGTATAAGGGTAGAGCTCATCTACCAATTTCTTTTCGGGTTATAAAATAAACCAATTGATTGATAGTCCTATTTTCGAAATCTTTGGACACAATGATCATTTCCCTTAATCGAGAGTATTCTTTAAGAATCTCATTTCTTAGGATGTAATTAACTATGGGGGCTTGCCTCCATAGAAAACTTAAAGAACCAGTTTAAAATAAACCCTACTTTACTTTTCCATATAAAGTAGGGGAAGAATCTCTGGTACATACGAAGACCCATAGTCCATGGGAGTCCTTATTAAGGTGATTAGGTCCATTGTAGGATGGTGACTTCTATCTCTCGAGATAGTACATCATTCCTCAATGTCATACCCGATCACCTTAATAAGAATATCTACGGATCTACGTGATGTCCAACATAAGAAAGTTATTATTTTTGTTCTTCAATTATTTTTCTCAAAAATATAGATGAAGAATGAAAATTTTCACCACAAATTTTTCTGGCGACTCCACTAGGGTTCTTCTCTCCATCTTTGCTAAATGATCGTTGTCTCCAAGTATCGATAGTGAATTTGTACTTCGTATAAGTCCGAGACTATCTTTCTTTTTTGTTGGCACTTAGTTTATTTCATCCTTAAGCTAAGTTAGCCAACAACCGTTAGGTTTTAGGACTTCACTTCATGAAGGTCTTAAAATCCCTGTTGGGTTTCCCAATAGGTGAAATAAAAATTTAACCAAAAAAAAAATTAAAGACTTCCTTTTTACCATTTTCATGGCAAGGTAAGGTTCATTCCAAAAATAATGAAAGATAAATCCTTTATAAAAACAACAATTTCCAAAAAGCACTTTTTTCAAAATGCACAAAAATTTTCATAAATCAACCTCATCTAACAATCTTCATGATTGTTATATGCAAGATCTTTTTAAAAATAAAATCCAAAATCATATTTTCAAAAAGCACAAATGAACTTCTTCACTCAATTCACTTTGATGAAGATTTTATTTTCAAAAATAAAATCCTTCAAAAAGCGTAAATGAACATCTTCACTTAATTTATTTTGTTGAAGATTTTATTTTCAAAAATAAAATACAAAATCATATTTTCAAAAGTACAAATGAACATCCTCATTCAATTTATTGAATAAAAATTTTATTTTCAAAACAAAATCAATAACCATCTTTTCAGAAATGAAGTCAACAATCATCTTTTTAAAAATAAAATCAACAATCATCTTTTCAAAAAAAAAATTACAAAACATTTGGATTCTTCATTTAGCGTACCCAAATTTGCTAAATGAAGGTCATCTTTTCAAAGTAAAAAATCAAACAACATTTGGATCGTTTATTTAGCATACCCTAAATTTTCTAACTAAAGAATTCTCTTTTTAAAAATCAAAATAAAACACATTTGGATTTCTTTAGCATACCTAAATTTGCTAAGAATCCTCTTTTCAAAATCATCAAAAAAATTAAAACACACATGGATCCTTTATTTAGCATACCCGAATTTGCTAAGTAAAGAATCCTATCTTTAAAAATCAAAACAAAACACATTTGGATTTCTTTAGCATACCTAAATTTGCTAAGAATCCTCTTTTCAAAATCATAAAAAAAAAAATCAAAACATGCATGGATCCTTTATTCAACATACCCAAATTTGCTAAGTAAAGAATCCTATCTTCAAAAATCAAAATAAGACACATTTGGATTTCTTTAGCATACCTAAATTTACTAAGAATCCCCTTTTCAAAATCATCAAAAATTCAAAACACACATGGATCTTTTATTTAGCATACCTAAATTTGCTAAGTAAAGAATCCTCTTTTCAAAAAACCAAAACAAAACACATTTGGATTTCTTAAGCATACCTAAATTTGCTAGGAATCCTCCTTTCCAAAATCATCAAAAAATCAAAACACATTTGGATTTCTTTTATTTGGAATACCTAAATTTCCTAAGTAAAGAATTCCCTTTTCAAAAATTGTCAAAAATAAAACACATTTGGATTTCTTTAGCATACCTAAATTTGCTAAGGATCCTCTTTTCAAAATCATCAAAAACAAAACACATTAGGATTCTTTATTTAGCATACCCAAATTTGCTAAGTAAAGATCCTCTTTTCAAAAACAACAAAACATTTAGATTCTTCATTTAGCATACCCAAATTTGCTAAGTAAAGATTTCACTTTCAATTTCACACATAATTCAAAAACAAGCAAACAAAAAAAGAAAAATATTTTCAAACACCTCACTTAACATACTCAAATTTGCTAAGTAAATTCCAAAATTACAAATCCAAACAAAATCAGTTGACTCTTTACTTTAACATACTCAAATTTGTTAAATGAAGGGTCCTCAAAACACAAAGAATCAAATTCAAATATGAATCTATAGAAGCATCAATCTCTCCAAAAATATTTAAACCCATTTTTCAACATACATAAATTTGTTGAAAATAGATTCTACATTCAAAAAATCTCCTTTCCAATCAATTCAAAACCTCTCTTAAAATCCAAAGAGCCCCACTTAACATATTCAAATCGTTAAATGTGGGTTCAAAATTCTAAAAATAAATTAAAGCATAAATCTAATTCAAGTTTGTTTTCCAACATTCGGACTTTGTCATTTCTATTAGTTGATTCTAATGGCATGAGTATGTGTTCACATTTCCTTTTGGGATGGATTTGGCCTTGGATCGGGCTAGCCTCCCACAGTCTGACTTCGCCCACTTCATTCATTTTGGCTGAGGTTTTGAGGGGGCTAGGATGACTTGTGAGGGGACCACCCTCACAACAGTCAACAAGAGTGTGGTGACCGAGCAGAAGTCGGTCATCCAGGTTGAGATGTCGTCTGACTTAGAGTTTCTGTAGTAGTAGTAGTTCTAGTGTCAGTGTGCTCAGTGGTTCCCCTTTCTGCCTAAGTACAGGCTAGCACCCACTCGTTGGATCCTTCCAAGGGGAAGGATACCCTATCTTCAGGGATAGTCTCCTCCAACTATGAGGTTGGGTCTAGTTCTCGTGCTGCCCCTCTAAGCAAGACTCGTGTGGCGTGCCATAAGATTAGCGGCATCACGAGCGCGCAAGAGCTAGAGTAGCCACTTTGAGTAGAGGAGTTACTTAGGATAGTATCTCCTCTTATCACAGAGAACAAGTTTCACACCCTCTCTGGTTCAGATGGAGAGGAAGACATTAGGGTAATTTCAGTTTCACCTTCGCCCGCAGTACAGTTTGAGGCTCCTATTAGTGACAGGAGAAGGTCGTATGCTAGCCTTATATCAATTTTGTGCCAAGTTAGTGGAGCTTAAGGAAGATTAGAGTCCATGGCTCAGTCTGATTTACATTTTGTCATCCCCTACAGTGTGAGCAGACATATCAGATAGGAGAGGGCTAAGGAGTCCTGAGTATCAATACATATTACTAGCAGGGAGAGACATTGGTACACTCGACAATCAGTGGCCTCAACCCTCGTGGACTTTCTCGATTGGCACGCTACCTGTGTCGATCATACTGATAGCATTCTACTAATGGGTACTATCCACCATAGAAGAGGAGCCCTAGAGAGTGTGGTGCCTCCCACCCCGCTCACTCCATGCCATCTTGATGCAGTTCCATCATCCACTATTCCAGCAAAAGCTAAGAAAGCTGCATCCGAGAAATAAAGAGCCCCACTGGTGATCCAGCTATGACCAAGAAATCCCATTCCATCTACACCATCGACTGAGGCGAGGCCGAGCTCTCCTGCTTGACCTTCTGCCCTAGTTGTGGTGAAGAGGGAATGACAACCTCAGAGTAAAGTAGTCATTCTATCACCACCACCACCACCGTAAAAAGTACAGAGATAACAACAGTAGAGGGAGTAAGAGATAATTTAGTTGCCCCTATGGCTATAGATCCTCCTAGGAGTACCACTCCATCTAGATCTAACAACAGTCATGAGCATCTATCCTCCAATGAGTGTAGTCCTCACAAGATTAGTTCTCTAGCAGCAAGAGAGGTTAGATCTTTCTGTTCATGATAGTGTTCCTACCGGTCGACCTTGATCTTTTATATTAGTTGGATCCTAGATGACATTGTAGCTCAAGCTAGTGGAAGAAGGAGATCTAGGATACACTTGTTTGGTTGGGGATGAGAATGTCAATTTTCATCATAATGAAGATGATCTATTGGAGGATTCAGTAGGAGTGCACATGGTAGATACTAGGGGTTCCCTCCTTCGTGATTAGCAAGGTTTGGAAGGTGATGTGGCTGAGTAGGTAGATACAGCCTACTCAACCCAATACCTCCTTCAACAATTAAAGCAAAAGGATGAACAAATAGATAGGATGAGTAAGAGGATTGAAGACTTGTTAGCAGCAATTTTGGCACTTCAAAACCTAGCCCCGGTAGTGCATCCTACTATTATAGAGCTAGGTCAGCCCAAGTTGTTGCATGTCTTGGATCAAGCCAAGACTTCACCTCCAGTAGAGTAGGGTAGCACCAGCTTGTATAGGAAGGTAGTGGATAGTACCTCCAAGAAAAAGAACCAAAAGTCATGGTTGAAGCAGTGGAGAAGCATTGAGGCAGGAGGATCATCGGTTCAAAGGGTAGACCCTACCGAGGAATTTGATGCCATCAAGTATCTAAGGATTTCATGCCATCTTTTTCAAGAGCTTGATGGATGGACACATATGTATTTGCCAACTATTACAACGGTGTGCGATGATTCTTTTGTTTCATATTTTTTTATGCAGGAATAGCCTTCGATTGGTATGCTGAGCTCCCCAATAGTTCAATGAAGACTTTTGCTGAGTTAGAGCAACTCTTCATTAAGTGGTTTGGTGGAGCTCAGCAAAGAGTGGTTGTAGGCGATCTCGTTGTGGCTCAATAACACTTTGGTGAGTCCCTCGTTGATTATATTTTTAGATAGCATAATTTGAGTATGAAATGTAAACCACAACTATCTAAATAGCACACCATGAAATTCTACTAAAGAATATTCATGGCCCGGTCGCCTTCATGCTCAAAGGTATTACCTTTAAGATATTTGAGAAGCTAATTAACAAGGCGGCTAGCTTACAAGGAGAAGCCAAACAGTTACCTTTTTTGGATCAATCAATAAAGCCAAAGCCATAAAAACCTTATGAGAAGAAGCCAGGGGCAGTGACAGCAGGAGATAAGAGGAAGCAACCAGATAGAGAGTACTATGAGAGACCTCAAGCTCTACCACCACCAAGGCCATCCCTCTGGTAGCCTCCATGACCTTCCTCCCTCCTCATAGTAGATAGCCGGGTAGCTATCCACCTACTCTTTTAGATGAATTAAACAAATCTTATTCATTTAAGAGGGAGGTAATCAGGAAAATCTTTAAGAATCTCTTAAAGAAGATTGATTTTCAGCTACCCGAGCCTAGAAGGCCGAAGGAAGTGGGCAAGAGCAATGATCCTAACTTTTTCCCCTACCACTGCATGCTAGGCCATGTTTTGGAGGATTGCTTTACATTCAAGGATTGACTTGAGCATAGCTACAAGACAGGCACCATAGTTATCCCAAAGAAATACCTTGTGGAACAACAATCCAGTTCTATTAGGGTAATCCTTGGGGATACCTTCGATCCTCTCAAAATCAAAGGAGGTTGGGATATCTCCTTATCTCGAACCTCTAAAAAGATTGTGTCCAAAATCAAGGAACCTTCCTTACAGGTGTCTGAGGTAGCTCGAACCTCCAACATCAAGGAGGGTTTGCAAGTTTTGAAAGATAACTTGGGGAAAGGGGAGCTCAGCGGCCAGCATACCCTGACTGGGATAGTCAAGCGTGCATCAGATCGATCCCAACCCAGTCCATAGTTGCTTACTAATTGAGCACTTCATAGCTCTTCCTCTAGTAGACATCTTGTATCGGCAGATGAGGGCATCAAATCCCTCACCCTTATTACTTTACTTGATTTCTACTATGTACCTCCTTCAAAATACAAAAAATTAAAGAATAAAACTAGTTTGAATTACATCCATGCCACTTCTGATGGGTTGTCTAATTCTACTCTTACAGAAAACTCTCTAAGTCTAAATAATAATTTTAACAACTCTGATCTTCCTCTTCCTGACTCAAAATTGGACTTTCCTTCTCTGAATACTATGAGTTCACCTCTTGAGATTGACTTGGAATCATCGATTAGAGGTCCCATAAAGAAGGCTGGGTGAGCAGGGTATCTTCCATTAACTTGCCATAAGAGATCACATAAGTCAACCTCCATAGTGGCAAGGTTCTACCTTTAGGGCAGCACCTCAAGATAAGGCAAAACAATTCATTGCTTTTGATGATCGAGAAGCCCCTCCACAGGATGCTCCACCCTTGGATATGCTTGTGGAGGATGAACCCAAGGTGGATTATAATGTCCTCTCTCACCTAAGAAAGTTACCATCTAAGTTAATCATATATGATGCCCTTATCTTATCCAAAGAAATGAGGGAATCATTAATGAAGGCTCTTCTTGATCTAGGGATATGATTAGCTCAGCTGACTGCTGTCAAAGAGGAGGCACATTATTCCAAAGAAGTCTAAGGAGTCACTTTCACAGATGAAGACCTTCTAGTGGGGGACATGGAGCAAAACCGTCCCCTCTACATTATAGTGGACATGGATAGATTCAGACTTTCTAGGGTTCTTGTTGATCCAGGTGCATCAATGAATATTATGAGTCTAAAGACCCTTGCCTATTTGAGGATCAACATCTCCACACTTCGAGGAGATCAGATGATGTTGAGAGAATTCAATGAACAAGATGAGAGGGCTTTAGGTTCCATAATATTGCCTTTAGAAATAGGTGACTGGAAGACTGAAGCCAAGTTCTATATCATTGATTCAAATACTTCATTCACCATTTTGCTCGATAGGCCTTGGATACATCAGAATAAGATGATTCAATCCTCCCTTCATCAGTGCATCAAGTTCAAGAAGGATGGGATTGAATACTGTGTCAAAGGAGATGAAAAACCATTTTCTGTTAGAGAGGTCGAGATATGTGAAGATGCAACCTACTATCTTCCTCAAAACACCTTTTCTCATGAACTTGGTCAAAATTCAAATGAAAAAGAGAAAAAAAAGAAGAAAAAGAAAAAAGAAAAAGAAAAAAAAAATAAAAATTCAAATGAACAAGAAAAGGACATTAAAAAAGAAATAGAGCCGCATGTCACATTCCACCCACAGTTCATTCCATCATATGGACATGGGGTAGAATGAGTCGACCTGCACCAGGTAGAGGCAGACATAGAGGCTATTCTAGAGGTAGAAGACCCCCTGGTTGGCCACCAGGCAACATGAGTTATGTTCCAATACACAGGAGTACCCCTACTATTCACATAGACTTGGAATCCAACTCAGTGGATGAGTCTAATGTGATTAGCATACCAGCCAACTGCTCTCAACAGGTTTCATTGGAGGTGACACTCAAGCCTGACATGGATGAAGACCAGGCCTCCAAGCAAAGCGTGAATATATTCGAATCAAGTTTATTTGAAACTGTCAAGTAGTTAGGAACCTTAGCTCTAACCTCACTTTTCTCTCAAAAAGTTGAAGGTTTAAAGTTAAGGAAGCCCCTCAGTCTTCTAGGGATGTCAAGCCGAAGAGATTCTTATTGGGATCATCATCATCAAGTCCAAAAATTGATGTAGGACCTGAGGATAATTCATATAAAGAATTAATGGAATTTTCTTTTGATCAGTACTCGCCTTTTGTTCTTAATCTTGCAAAGAAGGGTTTAATTCCATATACATGGTCTAAGCACAGGTTAGAGTATTTCGAGAGCTGTGAAACAATAGAGGCAAGGATGCACAATTAAGATCAAGACTAGAATTTGGTACAGTGGGTCCAATCGATGATGACGATTACTAATTGTCACCAATCATTTGGAGTCTGATAGGTTCTTCAACCACACTAACTCTTATCAAGATGTGTGTTTAGAAACTTTAAATGATCTAGATGATCTCCAAATCAAAGATGCATTGCCAAAATTTGAAGAGAAGATCCATTCAATAATTGACAAACTTAAAGAAATCAACTTTAGGATGAAAGAAAATCCATGCCCGACATACATTAGTTCGACTGAATGAAGAAGAAACCAATGACTTAGTTAGACTATTGATTGAGTTTAAGGATTTCTTTGCATGGAGCTATGAAGAGATGCCCAGATTATCTACAAACATAGTAGTCCACAAACTAGCAATAGATCGTGATACCAACCCTATCAAGCAAGCTTCTAGACACATGCGATTAGAAATTGAACAACAGGTTATTTCTGAAGTAAAAAAACTGATCGATACTGGTTTTATGAGGGAAAAAAAATACCCTACCTAGTTAGTCAGTGTCATACCAATTAAGAAAAAAGAATGGCCAAATTCACATATGCATCGATTTCATGGACTTAAATAAGGCATGTTCGAAGGATGAGTTTCCTCTTCCTATACTAGAATTATTAGTGGACATCGCCTCATCTCATGTAGTATTCTCTTTCATGGCTGGGTCATCTAGCTACAACCAAATCAAGATGGCCCCGAGGATGAAAGAAACACTTTTGAACCGATCAATCTATTTTATAAGGTCATGCCTTTCGACCTTAAAATGTGTGCAATAGGCCATGACTCAGATCTTCAATGAACTCATCCATCATCAGGTTGAGTGTTATGTTGATGATCTAATAATCAAAAGCAAAGAAAAGGAAGACCATCTCTTTGACTTGAGAGTAGTTTTCAAATGGTTAAGATAATTTAACCTCAAAATGAATCACCTGAAGTGTGCATTCGGAGTAGCTTCAGGGAAGTTCCTTGGGTTTGTTGTCTGACACCAGGGAATAGACATAGATCCAAAAAAGATCAAAGCTATCTTAGAAATACCACCTCCCAAAAGTTTAACTCAACTTAGATCTTTCCAAGAGCGGTTAGTGTATCTAAGACGCTTTATCTCCAACCTATTCAAAAGTTGCATGCCATTTTCAGGACTTGTGAAAAAGGATGCCAAGTTTAAGCGGGATGAAAAGTGCCAGCATGCCTTCGAAGATATCAAGCAGTATTTGGTGAAGCCGCCGCTATAGCATCTATCCCAAGTGCCACTCATCCTCTACACTTCTGCATTGGATGACTCTCTCGGTGCTTTGTTGGCCCAAGCCAATGACGAAGGGAAGGAGATTGCTCTCTACTACCTCAGTCATTGTCTAATTTCTACTGAAGTGAACTACCCACCGATTGAGAAATATTTCCTAGCTTTAATCTTTACATCCCAAAAGCTATGACACTATATGCTTTCTCATAAGGTGAACTTGATTTCAAGAACCAATCCTCTGCAGTATCTCATGACATGACCTACGTTATCCAAACATTTGACATGTTGGTCCATGATTCTCTCATAGTTTGATATCATATTTGTACCCCTTCGTGCAGTGAAAGAACAAGCACTAGTAGATTTCTTAGCAGCACACCCACTACCTGCTGATTCCCCTCTTAGTGACGATCTCCCTGATGAACAAATCATGAACTTAGGGGAGGTTGACAACCACCGTTGGGAGATGTATTTTGATTAGAACAACTTCCTTTCATAAAGGAGAAGAACCACAATCTACTTATCTAGGAAAGACAGGTCTCTTAATTGCAGATTGCGATATCATGAGATTCTCATGCTATCTTTCCAATCTCTGTACCAATAATGAAGCTGGGTATGAGGCTTTGATTGCCAATCTAGACTTAGCTATTATGGTGTGTGTCAAGAGCATTAATATCTACGGGGACTCTCAGTTGGTCATTAACCAGATTGTCGGGTCTTACAAGGTTCTAAAACCTAAGCTTCGTCATTATCACAAGTATACCATGAAGCTGTTGGCCCAAATCCAGGTCACCATCTACAGGTTCCCCGAGAACATAGAATAGATGCTTTGGCCAAACTTGCCAAGAAATTGACATGTCCGAAAGATGAGTTCATTCCAATGAGGGTCTAAAACAGACAAGTCTTATCCCTTATTAATGCTGAACTCATCGGGAGACTTTCTCTTGAAGGGGAGGTTGCCGTTGACAATAAGGGCAAGGAGTTGGATTGGAGGAAACTGTTCACAAATTACTTGAACACTGATAAACTATCTTAGGAGAAATCACAAGCCCATCAGATGAAACATAGAGCTCTCTCCTATGCTCTCATGGATGACACCTTGTACCGACGGTCTTTCGATCAAATGTGGTTACACTGTTTGGATAAACATGAAGACTGTAGGATCATGATCGAGGTACATTCAGGTCTATGTGGAGCGCATCAATCTGGTTTGAAGATGAAAGCAAAGATTAAGAGACTAGGATATACTGGCCTTCAATGATCACAGGTTGTATGGATATATCTAAAAGATGCCATCAGTGTCAGGTACACTGTGTGGTCCTACATCAATCGCCCAATATTCTAAATCCTACTTTAGCCTCATGGCCATTTAAGTGTTGGGGTACTGATATTATGGGTCCTATCGATCCTCCTTCTTCCAAGGGTCATAGGTTCATCTTAGCTTCCATCGACTACTTTTCCAAGTGGGTGAAAGCAATCCCACTCAGAGAGGTCACAGCTCAGCATGCGCTGAATTTTTTAGGAACCATATCATGTATAGGTTCGGGGTACCTCGATGAATTATATTCGATAATGGTACTACATTCAAAAGCACCAAGATCAACAGCTTCGCCAAAAGACACGATACAGATTGGAGATACTCTACCATCTACTACCCTAGAGCGAATGACCTAGCAGAAGCATTCAATAAAACTCTCATCCAGAAACTAAAGAAGACACTTGATGACAACAAACGATAGTAGCATGAGCATTTGGTTGAAGCCTTATGGGCATACTGCACCACACACAGAACTCCAACAAGATCTATCCCGCTCTCTTTAGTGTATGGGTCTGAAGCTGTTCTACCCTAAGAAGTTTAACTCCCATCACTAAGGATAGCATTGGATAACAAGATCACTAACAAGCAGAATGCCAAGTTGCGATTAGAAGAGCTCAAAGGTTTGGAGGAGAGACGCCTACGGGCGTGCCATAACCTTGAGTTATACAAGGCCAAAATGATTCAAGCTCATACCAAGCTAGTCTGCCCTACAACTTTTCAAGTAGGAGAGCTTGTCCTAGTTCTAAGGAGACCATTTGTTGCCCTTCGAAAGATAGGAGGCAAGTTTCAACCCACTTGAGAAGGCTCTTTTGTCATAGAGAAGGCCTACCAAGGAGGATCTTATTAGCTTATTGATTGTAAAGGGAAACACCCGATGCTTCCAATTAATGGGCTCTATTTGAAGAAATATTATCCATAAATAATGTTTAAAAATAATTATCAACAAAAGGATAAAATTTTATTCCAATTCATCAAAATCTTCTCTTCTTTCGAAGCAATTTTTACTTGTATTGTGAATCTGCCATGACGTGTTTAGGATAGGTGTAAGAGAACCTAAGAGGCATCCTATCCCTCATCCACAACATAAACACAATCAAACATAATTGCCTAACACTACTAGAATAGGTGTGAGAAAACCCAAGAGGCATCCTATTTCGATTAGCACAATTGAGTTAGGTGTAAGAGAACCCAAGCGACATCCTTTCTTGGTGGGAATCCCAACTGCCATTCATGGCACTATTTCATTAAATTCCCTAAGCATGATTTAGGATAGGTGTGAGAGAGCCTGAGAGGCATCATATTTCTAACATAAACACAAATAAAAATAAACACATATTTTTTATCTCGAGCTATTTTGATGTGGGAGCAAGCCCCCTATGGAACTCACTCATTAGCTGCTCTAGGTCGGGCTGACATACTACCTTGTTAGTATATCACCCCAATGGTCACTTATTTTGCAGGTGTGAGTCTCTGTGCTTCTTCTAGACTTGATCATTGCAAACCGATGAGCGCCTTGTCAGTTTGGTAGGTTTTAATGCCCAGCTAGTAAGATACCTCATTCTAATTTTATTTAAGAAGATGTGAGTCCCCTTGCTTTCTTCTTGAACTAACCATCATGCAATGATTAGGTTGAGTATATTTGAGGTTTAGGATAAGTCTCCTATAGGCTCATTTCATCTTGACTACTTTTGAGTTGATATAAGTTCCCTAGTGGCATTCACTTAGTAGCCGCCCTAGGTCGAATATCACCTATCGAGCTAAAGATAGACTATCCCAATAATCAGTTCCATTATAGGAGTTTGTGAGTCCCTGAGCTTTCTTCGTAGGCTGATTATCGCAAATTGACAGGCACCTTAGGTGGGTTGATGTTTATTATGCTGACAGCGATTCACCCGGTGGATACACCACTCTTGGCAGATGTGAGTTTCCACACTTTCTCCTTGAGTTGGCTGCCCAATACATATGCAAATTATCTTCTCCATGGTTTTGGATCAAGCCCTTAGCAGCCCCTCTCCCTGTGGGCACTCTACTTGGATCACATCCTTTGCGACCCCATTTAGACACTACCTGAGTTACTTTTGGATTGGACAATCCCCTTTTCCTAGTAGCCATCTCGTGTTGAGAATTTATTCAAGATGTAATTCTCCTTTGTTCAAGAATAGATAGTCAGTCGATATAAGCTCCTTCTCAGTATGATTCATCGCAAACTAACAAGGTCCACAATAAACAAACAAAACAAACAAACAAAAATATTCGCTTATGGATTAGGAATTCAAGCCCCCAATGGCCCCTTTCCCAAACATGCATCCTATCTTTAGAGCGGTCAAGAACTCCCATAATAAATTACTTGAGTTGAGATAAGTCCCCGGTGACTCTCCATACTTAGGTCTCCAATTGCTTTTGCCACAATGTTATCCATATTTCACTTTGGAAGATATAAGTCAACTATGCTTTTTCTAGCATGACTGCAAACCAGCAGAGTCGAGTGATTTTGCCCAAGCAACCAATCACCCCAGTGGCCTTTTGTAGTGGAAGATGTGAATCCCCATGCTTTCTTCCCCTGAATTGACCATTGTAAGCCGAAAGACACTCCTTTGGTTGGATAGCTCTCCCCTCGGCCGAGAAGCTACTCCCTTGGGTTCAGTAAATCTAAGATAAGTCTAAGCTAATATAAGCTCCTTCTCAATATGATCCCTTGCAAACTAATGAAATACATAAAAAATAACTAAAAATAAAATTAACTTTGACTATCTTTGAGCTGATTTAAGTCTCCCAAAGATTCACTCAATAATGTCTGTCGTTCAATTTATTGCATCACCCCTAGTTCCTTATGGAAGATGTGAGTCCCCGCTTAAACTTAACCATTATAAATTGAAAGGCACCCCTTTAGTTGGATAGTCCTATTTTGTGGTTGGTAGACTACTACCCCTGGATTGTTAAATTTGTGTTAGACCAAGGCCCATGGCCCCTACTCAGTGCAGTCCATCACAAATCGATGGGATCCATAAAATAATAACTAAAAATGAAATTAATCTTGACTATCTTTGAGCTGATTTAAGTCCCCCAGTGCCATTCACTCAATAGTTAGCCCTAGGTCAGGTTCGATTTATTGCTCAAGCAACCGATCACCCCAGTGGCCTTTTGTAGTGGAAGATGTGAGTCCTCTTGCTTTCTTCCCCAAAATTGACCATCATAAATCGAAAGGCACTCCTTTGGTTGGATAATTCTTCCCTCGGTGGAGAAGCTACTCCCTTGGGTTTAGCATTTCTGAGATAGGTCTAGGCTAATATAAGCTCCTTCCCAGTATGATCCCTCATAAACCAATAGAATCCATAAAAATAACTAAAAATGAAATTAACTTTGACTATCTTTGAGCTGATTTAAGTCCCCAAGTGGCATTCACTTAATAGTCAGCCCTAGGTTAGGTTTGATTTATTGCGCAATCAACTGATCACCCTAGTGGTTTCTTATTTTGGAAGATGTGAGTCCCCATGATTTTAACCATTACAAACCGAAATGCATCCCTTTGGTTGGATAGTCATACTATGTGGTTGGTAGACTACCCCTTTGGATTGGTAAATCTGAGCTAGCCCAAGGCCTACCTGACCCCTACTCAGTGTGGTCCATCAAAAACTGATGGGATCCATCAAAAATAATTAAAAAATAAAATTAATTTTGACTATCTTTGAGTTGATTTAAGTCCCCCAGCGGCATTCACTCAATAGTCAAGCTAGGTTGGGTTCAATCCATTGCCTCGCCAATGGATCACCCCAGCAAATGATCCCTACTTTAGAGGATGTAAGTCTACTACGCTTTCTTCCTAGTACAACTACTGCACACCTAAAGACAATCCCTTTGGTTGGATAGTCCTACTATGTGGTTGGTAGACTACTTCTTTTGGATTGGTAAATTTGAATTAGGCCTAGGCCTACATGGCCCCTACTCAGTGGGATCCATCGCAAACTAACAGGGTCCATCTCAAAATCCAAAAATTTTAAAATCTAAAAAAAATTCAACACTCCTCCCTCAGTGGAGTTAAAACAAACAAAAAAAAAATCAAACCAACCTCCCTTAGTAGAGTCAATTAATCAATGAAATCAAATCAATCTGCTTCTCCTTAGTGAGATGCAAATCTTTCTAGTTTCCCGAGTGGATCTCAAATTCTAATCCTCAGTGGATTTCACAACCTCTCCTCCCTAGTGGATAACTTGAACTTTATCCCCTTGTGGAGAGTTCACTTTTTGATCCCTAGTGGAACACCAAATCCTAAATCAACAAATCAAATCAAATTTCTCCTTAGTGAAACTCAAACCAAATCAAACCTCTCATCCCCCAGTGGATGACTTGAACCTCTTCCCCTAGTGAAAGGTTCACATACTCAATCCCTAGTGGATTCATCCTCCACTCTCTTATGTATTTGACATGAGTAGAGTAATGCTACACTATGCTCTTGATTCCTTCTACACCTTGGGTTGGTAAATCATCATAATTTGTGATCATTCTGTATTGATCGCTCGTCAACACCAATATGTGCGGTATGCCTTGTAGTCACACCACACTTATTAGGCACCCTTTGTTGACCTCATTTCAAGAATGAGCTCTCAACCTCTCCATCTTAGACATATGACACCTCTTAGACACTAAGAGTTCTTTAGTCTTAAGACACTTCTAGTGATTAGGTGAACACTGAACCTAACCCTAGAGACTTAGAAGAGTTAGCCATAGGAATAGGTCATTCCTTAGGGATGTTAAGAAAAACTTGCCTACCCTATAGCTTGAACCAACTCCTTACTTCCTTCTTTCAAGTCAAACTCCAAATTCAAATCAACTTCAAACTCAAATCGATTCCAACTTAATTAATTTTTTGAAATCCAAATCAACATAAAACTCAAATCAAGTCCAACTTAATTGATTTTTCTCAAATTCAAAGAAATTCTAATGGATTTTTTTAAAATCATGAATCAATTCCAATGGATTTTCTCAAATCATGAATCAATTCCAAGTGATTGAAATCATTGATCAAGTCCAAATCTAAAATCTTTCCTAACTCACTTTGATTTCATCTTATGGACTTAGCTCAAATAAAATTCAAATCACTTCAAACTCAAGAGATTTTCTCATAACCCATTTATATTCTCATTTATATTCACAAATATAAATGAAATATAATTTCAAACAACCAAAACCAAATTCAAAACTCAAACCAAATTCTAACCAAAGTCCAACCTAAACTCTTTCAAGCCAAATTCTTGAACTTAGCCAAATCAACCTCAAATCAATTCAAACCTTTGTATTTTCTCTCTAAACAATCAATCCTTCAATCAAAAACCAAATTCAATCATAAAATTCAATCATCAAACCAAAACTAAATTCAAAACTCAAACCCAAATCAAACCCATGTTCATCCTTTGAACTTGAAATTGTCAAATGAATCAAAACCCATTTGACTCCAAATAACTTACAAATGGATTTATATTTCAATCATAAGTCCATATGCGAGTTCAACCAAACTTGAATTAAGCCTTGATCAAGTCAATTGACCCCTTTAGGCTCACTTGACCCAAAGTGACCTAAAACACTTTTTTGAGCCAAATTCTAATCCTACCCAAACTTGATTGAACTAAGCCCATCTAAGCCTCAGATTGTGAGCAACAATCATTATATGATGATCAATCACTAAAATTGGGTCAAACCAAGTCAAACCTAGCCTTTGACCAAGTCAACACTTAACCCAAATAAAACCTAAACTAGCCAAAATCCACCATAGGCTAAATTGATTGAAACTATTGATCAAAATTAGTTTATGATCAATGTTAGAACTTGACCAAGTCATCATTTGGGCCTAACCTAGCCCAATTGACCACTTGACCTAAAAAGTCAAAATGGGTCAAATCTTGATCTGAGCCGACCATGAACCCAACTTGACCTAAAAGGTAAAATCAAGCCAAAATCAAACCAAACCAAAATTGATTGAAACCACAACATGAAAAACATTTCAAATGACCAACCAAACAAAACACAAGGCCAAAACTGACCACCAATGTAAAATGAGCACATGGAATCACTCCCACACTCATTTTAGCACATGGGAAACTCCTCCATTACACTCCCCTGCCAAAACCAAACCATGTGAAGCTCTTAACAACCTAACAAACCCATTTAATTGGACCAATTTGATCAAAATGGAAAAGGAGCTCACGGTCATTTGATCCGAGTAGGGGGAGATATACTCCCCCTAATTTCATTCGAATTCACATCACTTGCTATCAATTGAGCTAGAGAGACCTAACGTACGCTCCCTAAGCTCTCTCAAGCAATTCCCAAGCTCTTCCCAATTCCCCTTCTCAGTTTTTCTTAAGCTAAAAATAGGGGAGGTATTAAGAAATCCAAACTCACTCAATTCTCCATAGAATCCAAATTCCTCTTGCAAGCACCATCAAGGCATCAAGTCGAGTTCACCCAAATCAAAGGATTCAAGCCACGATAAGGGGGAGTTAGACCAAAGCCCCAAGCCTTTGAAGAGGAGCTTGGTCAATAGGAAGATCGAATCCATCTCAAGCATTCAAACCTTCAACAGAGCTTCATCTCCACTAGATGAAGCTACCTTGATGACTGGGAGCACCGGTGATAGCCTCCGTCGAGGTATGCTTCAATACCGAGCTTAGGGAGAATTTTCATTGGTTCTTTGTGATGGGAAGTGTCATCCCAATTGAAATTGATAGTTGGATGTTCTTCCCCACACTTCTTGATGGTGTGGGTTGAATATTAGTTCAATCTAAGCTCAAGTGAGCTCGAATCAAGCCATGGAGGATGGACGACCTCCATCTCTCGCAGGAGAGGGTAGGATGAATCGTGGATCGTCCATCCCGCATGTTTTGGATGGGCAGTCCCAATTAATTCGATTAGATCTGATGATTAATTCTTTAGAAATTGTAAGTTTAATCTTAACTGTTCGATCTTTGATCGGACGGTCCAAGGAGAAAACACGTAGCATCACCGGCTATCACGATATTTGATTTGACTACTTAAATAACCAATCCCATCATGCCACGTAGAAAGCGCGTGTCTTGTTAGAGATCCACGTGGAGCCGACAAGATTACTGATATAATTAGGGGATTTAATTACCTAATAATCACTGAAACTTTAAATATTCATAACTAAATGTAAAAAAAATCAAAAAATATATAAATGAGGGCTCATTTTAAAGATAATTCAGTGAGGAATAATATAAAATTATTTCTAATTGATTTTGAACAACTGATTTTTTCTTAATTAGGGTTTATTTGAAATCTTAATAACCCTAATTACTCCCTAATTTTTCATTAATTAATTCTAAACTTCTCAGGCATATTTAGTGGGATGACTTCTCTCTCCCCTAATTTTCTTAAAATTTATTAATGAGTTAATTAGAAAAATTAATTAATTAATCTCTAATCATTCTCTTAATATAATTAAGGGTAAGTAAATATATAAACAATGGTTTAATCATTTAATTAAGGCAATTAAACATTGTTTAAGTGAAGAGGAGGTTTATGGAATGGGTTTGGGATATTTTCCCTTAGTTATTCCCTAAACCCCCTTGCTTCCTTAATCCAAACCTAATTAGGGTTATTTCACTAATAATCTTCTTAATTAGCTTAATCAAATTTTCAAAATCAATCTAAACTTAATGAATCCTTTATTGGGTAGATCCTTAGGTGTTCAAAAGCCTAAGGTAAATTTAAGGAAATCATTTCCAACTCACATGTGTGGGAAGGTTATGAAAGTTCTTAATTAAACCCTTTAGCTTAATTAATCAATAATTATGAGCCAATTGCATTAGGCTCCATTCTTTCCTAGGTGTATTGCTGATTTAAATTCAATATGGTTTCATATCATATGTTGACTCATAATTGTTAGGTTAATTATGTTAAAGAGGTGTAGGTAAGGCATAATTAATGAACTTAATGTACACCTTAACCTAAACAAAACCTAAAATCAATCTAATGGCTCTAAAAATTAAACTAAAACAACATACACATGTGGGAGATGGGTTAGGACAAGCAAACCTTTTCACATTTCTTAAAATCAAATCAAATTCAAAAATTAAATAGAATTTCATTAAACAACTTTTGATTCACTTTAAATGATCTTTTTCCATAGAATTATCTTTTGGAAATAATTTGGGTAAATGAAATTACATGCTTACATCACTTTATTTCTTTCCTAGCATGCTAAATGTTGTATGTCATATGAAATCATGCATTCATACCTTTTAAAAAAAAATCAAATTAAAATGAAATGTTTCCTTTATGTCAAATTGCATGCCTTGGCTAAAGGAAGAATATAAATGGCTATTACACTATTAAATCCAAAATTATTTAAAAAAAAACCTATAAATCAAAGATTACAAATGAAAGGTATGCTACTTATAATTAATTATAAGCGCATGTATATAATGTAAGATGTGCATTATGTGACTTTCCTTCTTTCTTTTAACATAGTTTTGAATAGGATTTGCAAAGTGTATAGTTCATTTGAAAAGAACACAACACTTGTTTAAATCTATCCCTATTCATTCCTATGTTATCATTTAAGAAGGATCTTCACATTTACACATGTAAATTGCATAACCAAATCAAACATAAAAATCTTTTGCATGACTCTTTTTCCATTCATTTCTTAGTACATGCACATGTATTTAAGAAAAGTGGTATATTAGGTGGACATCTAGGGTCGAGGTTTTAAGTAGCCCTAAGAAGGTCTTGTACCTTATACCCTTGTAGAAAACAATGACACTCCTCACTTATGTTTTTCATACATGTGAATGTGCATTATTAATGGATAAAGAATTTCTACAAAATTTCATGGGGATACATTCATATACATGATACACATGTTGAAAAGAAATAAAGTGTTATGTGTTTTGTGATTGTAATTCACTTTAATTAATCCCAAAATGCCTTTCTTATTTGAATAGGTTTATTTAGAGCAAATCTAAACTTAGAATTAATTAAAACACATAATTAAACATTCACTAAACAAAAATTACTAATGAATCTACCTTAGAAATTACTTAAGGTTATGAGGAAAGAGAAGTTCTCTTCTATTTTCCTCTATTTACAACACTTAGTAATTAAGTGTAGGTTCATTCAAAACAAATCAAATCATTAAATAAAATTAACAAATCAACTAAATCACTTAAATGAAATCACCCTCTAAGTTGAACTCTTTTACACTTCGAAAATTCTAACCTTAAAGCTTAGCTAAGACATGCCACACAGGCCTTAAATGGAACACACATTAGGCAAAGTCACCATTTCTAGTCCTATGTTAGGGCGGTGCATGGTTTGATGCCTGATTTTATTTTGTGATGTGATATTTTAGTCTGGATGTTAGGGTGTATGTACATAGATTAAATGATAGAGTGATCTTAGTCTAACCATATCTTTTGCAAGGGATTGTGCTTAAGGGGCATTGTAATAAAAATATAAATACTTTCTGCTGTGCAGGTGTTGATCTCATTTTTAGAATGATCTCTCAACCCCTCCATCTTAGACATAGGACTTCTCTTAAACTTTAGGAGTTCCTTAGTCTTAAGACACATCTAGTAATTAGGTGGACACTCAACCTAGCCCTAGGACTTAGAAGGGTTAGCCATAGGAATAGGTCATGCCTTAGGGGTGTTAGGAAAATTTCTCTACCCTATAGCTTAAACCACTTTCCTCACTTCCTTTCTTCAAGTCAAACTCCAAATCAAATCAACATCAAGCTTAAATCTATTCCAACCAAATTGATTTCCTCTAAACTCAAATCAATGCCAAATGATTGAAACAAATGATTGAAACTTATGATTGAAGCCCATGATTAAAATTCCAAGTTCAACATATTTCCTAAGTCCTTTGATTCCCTCCTAAAGACTTAGCCTAAATCTAATCCAAATCAATTCAAAGTCATGAAATTTTCTTATAACCTATTTATATTCTCATTTATATTCACATATATAAATAAAATATAAATTCAAATCAATCAAACTAAATCAAATTCAAAATCCATGGTCAATTTCCAAATCTTTCTTATGCCCCTTTGATTCCCTCTTATGGACTTAGCCTAAATAAAATCTAAATCACTTCAAATTCTTGAAATTTTCTCATAACCCATTTATATTCTCATTTATATTCACATATATAAATGAAATATAAATTTAAATATCCAAAACCAAATCTAAAACTCAAACTCAAATTCATTCAAAATTCAACCTAAGCCTTTTAAGTCAAAATCTTGAACTTAGCCAAATCAATTTCAAATCAAGCCAAATTCTTGATTTTTCTTCATGATTCAATCAATCTGTCAATAATGAATCCAAAGATAAATACAAACTTCAATCACCTAACCAAAACTCAATTCAAAAATCAAACCCAAATCAAACTCATGTTTATCCTTTGAACTTGAAATTGTCAAATAAATGAAAACCCATTTGACTTCAAATCACTTGAAAATGGATTTATATTTCAATCATAAGTCCATATGTGAGTTCAATCAAACTCAAATCACGCTTTGACCAAGCCTTTTGACCCACTTAGGCTCACTTGATCCAAAGTGACCTAAAGTGCCCTTATGAGCTAAATTCTAATCCTAACCAAATTGGATTGAACTAAGCCCATTTAAGCTTCTCATTCTAATCAACAATCATCATGAGATGATCAATCACTCAAATTAGGTCAAACCAAGTCAAACCTAAGGGTTGACCAAGTAAACACTTAGCCAAAATGAAACCCAACATAGCCAAAATCCACCATAGGCCAAATTGATTGAAACCATTAATCTAAGTTCATTCATGACCAATGTTTGAACTTGACCAAGTCAACATTTGAGCATAACCTAGCCCAATTGGCCACTTGACCCAAGTTGACCCAACTTGACCTAAAATGTCAAAATATGTCAAAACTTGATCTAAGACAAATTGATTGAAACCAATGGGTCAAGTTCATTCCAAATCACTTGTTAAACTTGACCAAAGCCTCAATTGGACAACTAGACCTAACCTAGCCTAATTGACCATGAACCCAACTTGACCTAAAAGGGTCAAATTGAGCCAAATTCAAAATTGATTAGAAAAAAAAGATACCAATCCATTTCATATGACCAACAAAACATGAACCGACCCATGACCTAACCCAAATAGGTCAAATGGGTCAAATTGGTCAACTTGACCCATATGACCGAAATGAACTAAATTGTACCAAATTCAAACCTAAACCAAATTGAATCAAACCAAAGTAACCAAAAAATTTCAAATGGCCATATGAACTTGACCCAACCCTTGGTTTGACCCAATTTGACCAATTGGTCAACTTGATCCAAGTTGACCCATTTTGACCTAAATGGATCAACATGAGACAAATCATATCAAACCAACTCCAAATTCAATGAAACTTGGTCTAACTCATTTTTCAAACATATCAAACATATTCAAAATGAAATCAAGGTCAAATGACCATTTTACCCCTAGGTTAAAGGGTAAATTTTGGCCAAATCTACTTAGAATTTGGTCAAATCCTCTCCGTAACCACTTGACACCCTCTTAGTGGATCAAGTAAACACTGGAGAGTGTGGTGCACCCAACCCAATGGGTTTGGGTTAGCACAACATAGCCTAAGGTCAAAACCAACCACTTACTTGAATATGGGCACATGGGAATTATTCCTCCACTCATTTCAAGTGCATGGCCCCTCACCACTCCACTCCTTAGGCCAAACCAAATGCAAGGACACCTCTAACAGCCTGACAAACCCATTGCATAAGCTCAATTGGATCAAAACAGCAAGTAAAGGCACGACTGTCCGATCCTTCAAGGGGGAGATATACTCCCCCTAATTCGATTCAATCTTGGGAGTCCCCTATTCAATTGAGTAATAGAAAGCCAGAGGAGCCTTTGCCAAGTGATTCCAAGCATCTTAGAGTGAAATCAACTTCTGCATTTTTGGATTTACTCAAAATAAAAATAGGGGAGCTCCATTGAAATTCAAACTTACTCCACACTTCAAATCAACCTAATTCCCTTTACAAGCTCCATCAGGGAGCTCGATCAAACTTTCCTAAGCTCTTTCCTAAGTTCCAAAGGCAAGGGAAGACCATTCTTGATTAAGATCGAGCTCAAGTCAAGGAGGAGTTGGCCCATAGGAGGATCTACCCAACCTCAAAGCCTCCAAACTTCAACAAAGCTTCGTCTCTACTAAACGAAGCTTTTCCAAGGGAATCGACCGCCAGTGATCACCTTCAGTGAGGTTAGACATTAAACTGAGCTTAAGTTCAATGTGGTTTCATCCTTTGTGAAGTAAATCTTAATCTCATGCAAATCTAGATGTTATATGTGTTTGCCTTTATGCTTAGATAGTGTGGGTAAGTTTTGGGATCAATCTGAGCTTAGTCGAGCTCGGATCATCCCCGAGAAGATGGACTGTGTCCATTCTTCACAAAGAATTATAGGGATAGATCATGGGTCGTCCATCCATGCATTTTGGACGGACAACCATGATTTAAGATACGTTGATCCATGTTTTAATCTCTTAAATCCGTGACTTTAACCTCAGCCATCCGATCCTTGATCGGACAGGTGAGGAGAAAGCATGTAGCACTACTGCTAATGCAGAGCTACGATGTGAAAACTTTAATATCGAATCCCATCATGCTACATTGAAAGCGCATATCGCGTCAGCGATCCACATGGCACCAATGGGATTAAACATTTAATTAAGGCTATTAAATCACTAATTAACCATGGAAACTTCCTAAATTCATATCTAAGCCTAAAAATTAGAAAAATATGAAATAAATTACATTGTATAGATAGTTGAACATATAATATTCAAAAAATGATTTGAATGAATTTTGAATAGAGCTTTTCTCTGGATTTGGGTTTTATTTGGAATGTTATTTTGCTAATTACTCTCTAATTACTCTACTAATTAATCTTAAATTTCTTGTGCATAATTAGTAGGATGACCTCTACCTCCCCTAATTTTCTTGGGATTTATTGGTGGCTTAATTAGAGGAATTGCTAGTTCTTTCCTTAATCACTACCTTAAAGAATTAGTGGTTTAACCCTCTTATTGAGTCAATTAAGTTTTGATTAAGTAAATATGAGGTTTAGGGAATTATTTTGGGATACTTTCCTTAAGATATTCCCTAAACCCCCTTCCTTCCTTAATCCAACCTTAATTTAGGGTTAATTCACTAATTACCCCCTTAATTAATTTCATAAAATTCTAAAACTTTCCATAACTCAATTAATATATCTTGGGTAAATGCTTAGGTGTGTGCAAGAGCCTAAGTATAATTGAGGAAATCAAAATCTCATTCACATGTGTGAGAGGAGTTAAGAGAGTACTTAAACTAAGCCCCTTAGTTTAATTAATCATTAATCATGAGCCAATTGCATTAGGTACCTTTCTTTTCTAGGTGCATTACTAATTTAAATTCCTGGTGTGGTCTTATGTCATCTCATTAGCTCATAATTATTTGATTAAGTATGCTAAGGTGGTGTAGGTAAGGGATAATTAGCACACTTAATTCATATCTTAACCTAACCAAAGCATAAAATTGATCTAATCACCTAAAAATTAAATTGAAACAATAATTATATGTGGGAATGGGTTAGGAACAACAAACTCATCTCATATTTCTCAAATTAAATCAAACTCAAAATAAAATCAAACCTTCTTTAAAAATAACTTGATTTGCTTTAAGCTTTCTTATTTCATAAGATTGTCTTTAGGAATTAATTAGGGTGAATGTGTTTACATGATTTCATTACTTTAGTTCTTTCCTAACATACTAAATGTGTATGTCATATGAATTTCCTGTATTTATACTTTTCTAAAATCAAATTGAAAATGAAATATTTTCTTTCTGTCAAATTGAATGTTTTGGCTAAAGTAAAAAAAAAATATGAATGTCTATTATCACTACTAAATCTAAAATTATTTTCAAAATCTATAAGTCAAACATCCAAAATTGAAAGTGTGCTACTTATAATTATTTATAAGCTTGCATGTGAATATGAAGATGAAGATGTGCATAGTGTGGCTCTCCTTCACTTTCCTTTTAGCATAGTTTTGAATAGGATTTGGCAAAGTGTATAGTTCATTTGAATAGAACACAACACTTGCCTAACCCCAATCCTATGCTATTACTTAAGAACATCCACACTTGTACATATAAATTGCATAAATAAAACAAACAAATAATTACAAACATTTAGCATCTTTCTTTTTCCACTCATTTCTTTTGTACATATGCTTCTATTAAAGGAAAGTGGTATATTAGTCTAGAAAATCTCAGGATTGTGAGGCTTTAAGTTTCCTAACTTGGTCTTGTACCTTACAGCCCTGGTTCTAACAATGGCGCCATACTCACTTGTGCCTTTCATACATACATGTGTGCTTGTGAAAAATGGATAAGAAAACCTCTTTTCTACTTAATGAAAACCATGCATCATAAAGCATTCAAATTTTCTTAAATAACTCACTTAGCATTCATCATAAAGTGGGCTAAACATTCTCATTTGTGTGTATAGGTATGCTTAGGATGCATCCATATGCATGTTATACATGTTGGGAAAGAAATGAGGTGATGTGTGTTTTGTGATATTAATTAACTTTACTTAATCTTAAAATGCCTTTCTTTTTGAATAGGTTTGTTTAGGGAAAATCCAAACTTGGGATTAATTAAAACACATAATAAAACATTCACTAAACAAAATCAAACATGAATCCACTTCAGAAATTACTTAGGATAGGAAAGGAAAGAGAAATTCTCTTCTCTTTTCCCTCTCTTTACAACACTTAGTAATTAATTGTAGGATTCATTCAAACCTAAACAAAGCACCAAATAAAATCAACCCAAATGAACTAAACACTTAAATGAAACCACCCGTCTAGGTTGAACATCTTCACGCTTAGAAAATCCAAACCTTAAAGCCATAGCTAAGCATACCACACAAACATCTTAAAGCACACACATTAGATTAAGTCACCACTTCTAACTTTAGGTTAGGGCACTGTATGATTTGATGTTTGCTTTTATTTTGTGATATTTTGTTTTAGTCTAGATGTTAGGGTGAATGTGCATAGAATGAATGGTATGACCATTTAGTCTAATCATTATTTTCAGAGGGATTGTGCTTAATATGTAATAAAAAATATAACCGCTTTGTGCAGTGCTTATACTCCTAAGCATAATCCAATAGGCTGTGGACTTGGTTACCCATGTGGTGCTAAGTCCAAGATATACATGCTTGGGATTTGTATGGTTTGTTTAGCTATCTCTATTTGGGTTAGTTAGATTTACTTTTCCTTTTCATGTAATTTTTGCAATTATGATTTTTGAATGATTGTTATCAGGGATTAGGATGAGCATTGGTCATAAGATCTCATATTATATACCATGTGAAGCCTTTGGAGCATCCATATTCCAACCATCCAAAAGAAGGAACCAAAGAAGAAAGAAGAAAAGAAGAATGAAGACCCCCATAACATGAATTCCTTACTTGATTATAAATTAATTCATTTGTAATCCGGGTTGTATAACATAACATGAAGACCCCCATAAATGACCTTTTATTCTTTTCCGTTAGCTTTATAAAATGTGTGATATTTTGTTTAGCTTGTGCATTAAGATGGCATCCTTTTCCTAGTTTCATCCTTCCTTGATGTATGGCCTAGATGACGATTAGGATCTTAGGGAAAAATAAATTTTCTACAAAATTAGACAACTCAAAATGAAAAAAATAAAGAACTCATAACCTCATTTAAAGCCAAAGTTAAAATCAAGATAAAATAATTAGCAACCCCTTAGCTAGATGAGTATTTTTTTCATAACATCATGCATAAAAGCATATTGTTTCACTCTTGATGGAGGGCTTCCACCTTTGCCAGAGAACTTGGCTTGACTTGTGAGAGCCATGGTGGAAACACACCTCCCTTTTCTCACTAATTTTGGCCCATAATCTTATTTCTCATGCATTTGACATATGAATCCTATAAGCCTGAGTCAAAATGATTGTCCAAAAATGAAAATTAAAATATAATATGAATTGCATTAGATCTAGGTCATTTTTTATGCCCTAACATGATCTAGTCTCTTAGGGAGTGAGTTTAAGGACTTAGCCTCTCTCTAAAATCAATAGCAGCCTAGCTATCTTGCATAAAGCATATGACTTGCCTACATAAATTTAAAATCATAGGAGGAGTTATTGGCATGGCTTGTAGTAAGCAATGGTTTATCCTCTCTTATGGAGGTAAACTAAATACCCATTTTACCTTAGATTTAGGTCATGCTTTTGGCCCTCGCCAAAGCTCCCTAGATTTAAGTTCTGAGGTTGCTTCTTTCTTTTGTGGGCCATAAGTATGAATTATCACCTCCTAGGCATTTCCATAATCTTGTGTTGTGGAATCATAAGCCATAAATTTCTAATGAAAAATTTAACTCAAATAAATTAAATCAATTTTAAAAATGTAAAGCCCAATCATAAGATAGTTTGAGATGCTCTCTAGGTTTCCTAGCATCGTGAGCATCTCCTACTTATCTTCTTTCAACTTTGATAATAACTCTCTCTTTGATCAATCCCATTTGATATTCTAAAATAAACTAATCAATTGATAGTCCTATGTATTAAAATCTTTAGAGGCAATGATCATTTCCCTTAATCGAGAGTATTCCTAAGGAATGCCCTTCCTTAGAAAGTAATTAACTATAGAGGCTTACCCTTGTAGGGAACTTAACGAACCAAGTTTAAAATAAATCTTGCTTTACTTTTCCATATAAAGTAGGAGAAGAATCTCTGATACACATGCAGACCAATTGTCCTTAAGGGTCCTTATTCAGGTGATTAGGTCCATTGTAGGGTAATGACTTCTATCTTTCGAGATAGTACACTTCGCCTCAATGAGTACCCGATCACCTTAATAAGAACATCTGTGGATCTACATGGTGTCCAAATGCATAAAAGAGTATATTTCTATCTTTATTTTCTGCCACATAGAGTGAAGATGGAAGTATGCTCTTAGAAATTAAAAAAATTATTTCACCATAGTAGGTTGCTTATACCCCTAAAGCATAATCCAAAAATAGGCTAGGTGGACTTGGTTACCCATGTGTGGAGTGCTAAGTCCAACTTATTCATATATATGCTAGGGATTGTGTGATTTGTTTAGCTAATCTCTATTTTGTAAGTTTTAGTTAGATTTACTTTTCTCATTTTCATGTAATTTTGTAATTAGGATTTGGAATGAATGTTATGGGGGATTAGGATGAACATTGGTCATAAGATTACGTCTTATGCACCATGTGAAGCCTTTGGAGCAACCACATTCTGACCAACTAAAAGAAGAAAGAAAAAAGAAGAAAAAGAAAGAAGAAAGAAGAAAGAAAGAAGAAAGAAGAAAGAAGAAATAAAGAATGAAAACCCCCATAACATGAATTCATTTTTTATTGTAATTAATTCATTTGTAATCCGAGTTATATAAGGCTAAAGCTCGGCTACCCAATTTATTTTTGGGTTTATGCGCTGGAGCCCAACCACAAAAAGCCTTTTATTCTTTTGCAGTAGCTTTATAAATTGTTTGATGTTTGTTTAGCTTGTACATTAAGATGACATGTTTTCTTAATTTCATCTTTGCTTTGATGAATGGCCTGAATGCGATTAGGCTCTTAGAAAAAAATAAATTTTTTATCCAATTAATCAACTCAAAATTAAAAATTAACAACTCATAACCTTACCTAAAGCCAAGGTTATAAAACAAGATAAAAGATTTAGCAACCCCTTACCTAGATGTTATATGTTTTCACAACATGCATAAAAAAGAATCTTGCTTCACTCTTGCTTATGGAGGGCTTTCACCTTTGCTAGGGAACTTGGCTTGACCTTTAAGAGCCAATGTGGAAATACACCTCCTTCTTACTGATTTTGACCCATAATCAAATTTCTTATGCATTAGGCATATGAATTCCATAGCCTGTGCCAAATCATACTCTACATGATCTAGTCTCTTAGGGAGTGTGTTTAAGGACTTAGTCTCTTTCTAAATAAACAATAGCTTAGCTATCTTGCAAAAGCATATGACTTGCCAACATGTATTTAAAATCATAGGAGTTAGTTGGTGGCCACCCCTAGGCAGGCGATTGTAAGTCCAAATAGTCGGGTGGTTTATCCTCTCTTGTGGAGGTAAACCAAATAGGTTGCTACTTCCCTTTGCGGGCTACAAGCATAAATCCTCACCTCGTAGGCATTTTCATGATCTTGTATTGTGGAATGGTAAGTCCTAGATTTCTAATAAAAATTTAACTCAAAAAAATAAATCACTTCAATTTCAAAAATGTAAAGCTTAACCATAAGATAGTTTGGGATGCTTACTAGGCTTCCTAGTATCATAAGCATCCCCTACTTATCTTTCTTTGGTTTTGATAATAACTCCCTCCACTTGATCAATCCCACTTGATCTTCTAAAAATAAACCAATTGATTGATAGTCCTATCTTTGAGATCTTTGGAGACAATGATCATTTATCTTAATCGAGAGTATTCTTAAGGAATCTCATTTCTTAAGATGTAATTAACTATGGGGGCTTGCCTCCATAAGAAACTTAACAAACTCAATTTAAAATAAATCATACTTTACTTTTCCATGTAAAGTAGGGGAAGAATCTCTGGTACATACGAAGACTCATAGTCTTTACGAGTCCTTATTAAGGTGATTAGGTCTATTATAGGATGGTGACTTCTGTCACTTGAGATAGTACATCATTCCTTAATGTCATACCCGATCACCCTAATAAGAACATTTGTAGATCTATGTGGTGTCCAACATAAGAAAGTTATTATTTTTGTTCTTCATTTATTTTTCTCAAAAAGATAGATGAAGAATGAAAATTTTCACCACAGGTTCCTAGACTTAGACTCTAACTATAGGTAATACCTATGGTCAACCCATACCCTAAATCTTATATACTTATAGACCCAATCAGAGATTTAGAAATAAATTGTTCAATGGATTAGCCAAACCTCATATATAAGATTTTTGTTATCAATCTATAGATTAATTAACCCTAATTTACTTTTTATTTAAACTAAGACCCTTTTAAACCCTAATTTAGCCTAATTATGCTTAATTAAGTCAATAGGATTCAAATCTCATAATTAGAGAGATTAATAATGGCTGACCATCTTAATATATCCTAATAAGTTATATATAGCTTAATAAATCATTATTTTAGGTCAATTGGACTCTTTGACCCAATAAAGTCTAGATGGACCTATTTAACCTTAAAGGATTAAACTCTCCAATTGGTGACATTAACTAAACTTAAAATCTCAAATTAATTTTAATAGGTCAATCATTTGAATTTTGGTCAATGTGACCTTTTAGGTCAATTTGGGTTAGGTTGGGTCAAGTTATCCAATTGGTCAACTTTGGCTCAATCATGGCTTTGGTCAGGTTCAGCAAGTGATTTGGAATGAACTGGAGCCATTAGTTACAATCAATTTGGGCTGAATCATGATTTGACCCATTTTGGCTTTTTAGGTTAATTTGGGTCAACTTAGATTAAGTGGCCAATTAAGCTTGGTTTGGGTCAGTTTAGGTTTGATTTGGGTTGACTTGGATTTGGTTTGATAATGGTGGTTTATATTTATATTTGGATCAATGATTCTAGAAATAATTGAATCATGAAGAAATCCATGAGTTTTGAGTTTATTTGGGTTTCATTTAGCCAAGTTCAAAATTTTGGCTAAAAGGGGTAAAATTGGGAATTTGGTTTGATTTGAGTTTGGTTTTGGTCATTTAAATTTATATTTCATTTATATTTATGAATATGAATGAAGATATAAATGGGTCATAAGAAAATCACTTGAGTTTGGAGTGATTTGAAAGAATATTTGATTAAGCTTAGGGATGTAGGTTAAAAAGGGATAATTTGGGTTTTGACTTGGTTTGATTTATTTTTGGTCATTGGAGGGTGGTTTTCATTTATATTTATGAATATAAATGAAGGACTGATTGATTTATAAAGAAATTAGCCAAGTTTGAGTTGATTTCAAGGAGTTTTGCCTAAGCACATGAAGGTGGCTCATATAGCTTAGGAAGAGAATTTTGGAATTTGGAATTTGGAGTTGATCATGGATTTCAGTCATTTGGAATATGGAATTGACTTAAGATTTAGAATTTGATTTCAAATTGTATTTGATAATTTAGAAAATCAATTGGGTTGGGGTTGATTTGGATTTGGTTAAGGCTAAGTCCATAAGATAAAATCAAAAGGGCTTAAGAAGGGATTTGGAGTTTGAATTTGGTGATGGATTTCAATCATTGGATAGTTGGATTTGAGTTTGGAATTTGAATTTGAATTTGAGGTTTGGTTTTGAAAGAAGAAAGTAAGGATCAAGTTTAGGCTATAGAGTAGGCAAGTCTTCCTAAATCCATAAAGCACAACCTATTCCAATGGCTAACTCTTCTAAGTCTCTAGGGCTAGGTTAAGTGTTCACCTAATCACTAGAAGTGTCTTAAGATTAAGGAACTCTTAGTGTCTATAAGAGTCCTAGACCTATGATGAGGAAGTTGAAGGCTCACCCCAAAAGTGAGGTCAACAAAGGGTGCCCAATAGGTGTGGTGTGACTGCCAAGGCTCGCCGAACGTATTAGTGCTGACTGAGATGATCAACAACGTTTGAAGGATTGAAAACACTAACGAAAATGATCTACTCCTAAACTTGAGGAGTAGAAGGAGCCATGATCTTAATGTAATGCAACTCTCATGCCAAAGGCATAAAGGGAGGAAGAAGGGATCCAGTATGGGATCAAGCATGTGAACCTTCCACTAAGGAAACAGGTTCAAGTTATCCACTACGGATAGGGGTTTGATGAGATTTCTTTTAAGGGTGCTCTCCCTGGGGAATGCAAGTTTGAATTGGGTTTGATTGACTCCACTGGGGAAGTTAAAATGATTGATGTATCACTGGGGAGAAATTGATTTGACTTATTGATTTATGATTTGGTGCTTCACTAGGGAGAGGATATGATTTAATTTTGAGGGCACATCTCCCGAAGATGTGAGCTTGGATCTACTGGGATAAGATCGATTTGATTTGGACTCCACTGTAGGTAGGATGATAGATTTGATGAGATGGACCCTGTCGGTGTGCGATGGATCCACTAAGATGGGGCTAATATCAGCCTAGACCCATCTTAGATTTATAAATCCAAAGAAATAGTCTACCAGCCATCAAGTAGGACTATCCAAACTAAGGGGTTCCTTTCGGTGTGCAATGGTCAAGTCAAGAAGAAAGCATGGGGACTCACATCCTCCTTCACAAGGAATCACTGGGGTGATCGATTGATAGCACAATAAATCGAACCTGACCTGCGAATGCTACTGTGGACTCACATCGGCTCAAGGATAGTCAAAATTAATTCAATTTAGGATGGACCCTATTGATGTGCGATGGATCCACTAAGAAGAAGCTAATATCAGCCTAGACCTGTCTTAGGCTTACAAATCCAAAGGGATAGTCTACCGACCGTGGGGTTGGGCTAACCAACCAAAATGGTTCCTTTCAGTGTGCAAAGGCTGAGTCAGAAAGAAAGCGTGGGAACTCATAACTTCCTACATAAGGAACCACTGGGGTGATCGGTTGATAACACAATAAATTGAACCTGACCTAAGGCTGCCCGTCGATTTACGATGATCGTGTTGAAAAGAATCTGTAATAGACTTATATCTTTTAGAGTAAAGATGATCGCCGAGGTGACTCATTGGTGGCACAACAAGTCGAACCCGACCTAAGGGCGACTACTAAGAGGGTGCAAACCTGGGGACTTATTTTAACTCAAAGTAGTCAGGAGATTCCTATAAGGAGTTTTGCTGACACTACCCTAAAGATAAGATGCTTGCTTGGGAAAGGGGTCGCTGAGGGCTTAAATTCCTAATTCACAAGCAAAGATATATTTTGTTTGGTTTATTATTGTGGACCCTATTGGTTTGCGAGGGACCACACTGAGAAGGAGCTCACATCATCCTAGTCCTATCTCAGACTTACTAGACCAAGGGAGAATCTACATATCCGTAAAATAAATTCTCTAACCACACGGGTGGTTACTAGGGAATGGGGACTGTCCAATCCAAAAGTAACTTAGGTAGTGTCAAAATAGGGTCGCTAAGGACGTGATCCAAATAGAGTACCCACAGGGGAGGTGCCACTAAGGGCCTTGTCCAAAATCCTATAAAAGAAAGTCTGTAGGTATACGATGGCCAACTCAAGGAGAAAGCATAATGACTCACATCTGCCAAGAGTAGTGTATCCACTGGGTCGGTCGCCATTAGCATGATGATAACCAACCAACCTAAGGTGCCAGTTGATTTACACAATCAGTCAAGAAAGAAGGCGTGTAGGCTTATATCTATCTAAAGCCGAACTGATCGCTAGGATAGTCTGTCTTTTGCTCAAGAGGGGCTATTCAACCTAGGGCGACTACTGAGCGGGAAGTCATGTGTAAAGACTAAACCCAAGCTTGAAGTAGTCAAGAGGAAAGGAGCCTCTGGGGGACTTACCCTAAGCCTCAAAATATACTCAACCTAGTTAGTGCATGATGGCTAGTTCAAGAAGAAAGCATGAATGCTTACATCCTCTTAAATAAAGTCAGCACTAGGTAGCTTACAGATTGTGCAGTAAGACCTACAAAACTAACAAGGCCCTCTTTAGTTTGGAGTGGTCAAGCTAGGAAGAAAGTGCAGGGACTCACATCCACCAGACAAGTGACCATTGGAGTGACATACTAGCAAGGTAGTATATTAGCCCGACCTAGAGTAGCTAATGAGTGAGTTCCACGATGGTCTTGCTCCCACATCAAAGTAGCTCGAGATATAAGATATGTGTTTGTTTGTGCTATGAAAGAAGAATTAGGATGTCGCTTGGGTTCTCTTACACCTATCATATACACGTAAGAATGTTACTCCACCAAGAAATGATACTACTTGAGTTCTCTTACACCTAACTTAGTTGTACTAATCAAGATAGGATGCCTCTTTGGTTCTCTTACACCTAACCTAGTAGCACTGGAGGATCATTTGTGGTTTGTGTTTGTGTTGTGAAGGGATAGGATGCCGCTCGGGTTCTCTTACACCTACCCTAAACACATCGTTGCAGATTCGCAAGCAAAGGATGTTTCTAACACATAAGAGATGGAATTTGATATGAAAAGAAGTTTTATTGATAACTATTTTTAAACAAGATCTTATGGGTAATATTTCTTTAGGTAGAGCCTGTTGATTGGAAGCATAGGATGCTCTCCCTTACAATTTATGAGTTGATAAGATCCTCCTTGGTAGGCCCTCTCTATAGCAAAAGGGCCTTTCCAAGTGGGTTCAAACTTGCCTCCCATCTTTCGACAAGCAACAATTGGTCTCCTTAGAACTAAAAAAAGCTCTCCTACTTGAAAAGTTCTAGGACAGACTAATTTGTTGTGAGCTTGAATCATTTTATCCTTGTACAACTCGAGGTTCTGACATGCCCTGATGTGTCTCTCCTCTAAACCTTCGAGCTCTTCTAACCATAGCTTGGCATTCTACTCTGTAGTAATCTTGCTACCCATAGCTATCCTTAGTGATGGGAGTTGGACTTCTAATGGTAGAATGGCTTCGGACCCATACACTAAGAAAAATGGGGTAGATTAAGTTGGAGTTCTGTATGTGGTGTGGTAGGCCCACAAGGCTTCAGCCAACTGCTTATGCTACTGTCTTTTATTGTCGTCGAGTGTCTTCTTCAATATTTAGATGAGAGTTTTATTGAATGCTTCTGCTAGACCATTTTTCCTCGAGTAGTAGATGGTGGAGTATCTTCAATCTATGTTGTGTCTCTAAAAAAGCTATTGATTTTGGTGCTCTTGAATGTAGTACCATTATCGAATATAATTCATCGAGGCACCCTAAACCTATATACGATATGGTTCCTGAAAAGCTAGAGTACATGTTGAGCTGTGACCTCTCTACATGGGATTGTCTCCGCCCACTTGGAAAAGTAGTCAGTGGCAACTATAATGAACCGCTGACCCTTGGAAGAAGGAGGATCAATCAAACATACTATGTTAGTGCCCCAACACTCAAATGGCCACGAGGCTAAAGTATGATGTAGAACATTGGGTGCTTGAAGTAGGACCACACCGTGCATCTGATATTAGTGGCACCTCCTAGCTACATCCATGCAGTCTATAATCATCACGAGCTAGTAGTATCCTAGTCTTTTGATCTTGGCTTTCATCTTCGGACCGGACTGGTGAGCTTAGCATAAACCTCAGTGTACCTCGATCACTATCTTATGGGCTTCATGTTTGGCTAAATAATGTAACCACATATGATTGAAAGACTGTCAATATAAGGTGTCATCCATGAGAGCATAAGAGAGAGCTCTCTGTTTCACCTGATGGGCTAATGACTTCTCTTGAGGTAGTTTTCTAGTGTTTAGGTAATCCAAGAGTGGTTGCCTCCAATCTGACTCACCATCCTTTTTGGCAACTAAAATCTCCCCTTTAATAGAGAGTCTCTTAATGAGTTCAAGATCAATAAGGGATAAGAATTTTTGGCAACGACAATCTCCCCTTCTAAGCATGCCAACTCCTAGGTGAGCTTGGCCAGTGCATCTATTATAGCATTATCTCCTCGAGGAATCTTGTAGATAGTGACCTCTAAGATCTGGGCCAACAACTCCATGGTGTACTAGTGGTAATGATGGAGCTTAGGCTTTAGAACTTTGTAAGACCCAGTGATTTGGTTCATGGCGAGCTGTAAATCCCCAAAGAGGTTGATGCTTTGGACACATAATGTAATGACTAACTCCAGACCGACAATAAGAGCCTCATATTCAGCTTCATTATTGGTGCATGGATTGATGCTAGAGATTAGATTCACCTTATGAGAAAGCATGTAGTGTTGTAGCTTTTGTGATGTAAAGGTTAAAGCTAGGCAGTGCTTCTTAATAGGTTGGTAGTTTGCCTCAGGAGGGATTAGATGACGACTAAGGTAGTAGAGGGCATTTTCTTTCCCCTCATCATTGTCTTAAGCCAACAAAGAGCTGAGGGAGTCATCTAATGCAGTGGTGTAGAGGATCAATGGCTTGCCTGGGATAGGGGCTACTAGAACTGGTGGCATCGTTAGATAGTGCTTGATGTTTTCAAAGGCATGCTAGCACTTATCATCCCACTTAAACTTGGCATCCTTTTTGATAAGTGTTGAGAATGGTTGGCATCTTCTTGATAAGTTGGATATGAAGCATCTTAAATATGCCAACCGCCCTTGGAATGATCTTAGTTGAGTCGCACTTTTAGGGGGTGGCATTTCTAAGATAGCCTTGATCTTTTCCGGGTCGATCTCTATTCCTTGGTGTCGGACAATAAACTCAAGGAATTTTTCTGAAGCTACTCAGAATGCACACTTTACGGGATTCATTTTGAGGTTAAATTATCTTAACCGTTCAAAAATTGCTCTCAAGTCAAAGAGATGATCTTCCTTTTTCTTTGCTTTTGACTACTAGATCATCAACATAGCATTCAACAAGATGATGAATGAGTTCATTGAAAATCTGAGTCATGGCCTGCTGGTATGTAGCACTGGCATTTTTAAGACTGAAAGGCATGACTAACAATAGATTTTGATCAGGGTTCAAAAAGCAGTGTTTCTTTCATCCTCGAGGGTCATCTTGATTTGGTTGTAGCTAGATGACCTATCCATAAAGGAGAATACTACATGAGATGAGGCAATGTACACCATCAATTCTGGTATAGAAAGTGGAAATTCATCTTTAGGATATGTCTTGTTCAGATCCCTAAAATTGACACATATGTGAATTTAGCCATTCATTTTCTTAATTGGGATGACACTGCCTAATAAGGTAGGATATTTTTCTTCCCTGATACAGCTGACATAGATCAATTTCTTGATTTTAAAAGTGACTTATTGTTCAATGTCTAATCGTATGCCTCTAGGAGCTTGCTTGATAGGGATAGCATTAAGATCTATTGCTAGCTTATGGACTGCCACATCATGAGATAAACCAGGCATTTATTCACAACTCCATGTGAACCAGTCCTTAAACTCAACTAATAGCTTAACTAAGTCATTGGTTTCTTCTTCATTTAGCAAGGAATTGATGTACGTGGGGCATGGATCTTCTTTTATTCCCAAGTTGATTTTCTTGAGTTCGCCAATGGTTGATCTGATTTCTTCTTTGAACTGATGGTGAATCTTTGACTTCAAGCACATTTGGGTCATCTGAAGTTTCTAAACATGCCTCCTCATAAGAGTTAGCATGATTTGAGGGGGGCCCATCATACCCCAAATGAATGGTGATGACTAGGCAATGGTTATCATCATTAACTGGACCCAGTGTGTCGAATCCTAGTCCTGATCTTGATTGAGAGTGTTTGCTTTCACTGTCCCATCATCTTTCAAAGTAGTTCGACCTGTGTTTAGACCAAGTATGTAAGATTAATCCCTTCTTTGCTAAGTTAATAACACAAGGCAAATACCAATCAAAAGGTAGTTGTATTGAATCTTTATATGAATCATCCTCAAGTTCAAAATTGGCTTCTTGACTAGAGGATAATGTTCCCAACAGAAACCTTTTCAGCCTGACATCTGTGGATGACTTGGGGGGTCTCCTTAACTACCAAACCTTTGACTTTTTGGGAGGAAAGTGAGATTAGAGCTAAAGTTCTCAATTACTGCGTGACTATTCTACATAATGATTTAGATACATTCATGCTTTGCATGGATGCCTAGTATTTACCACTATCTGGCTCAAATTTCATCTCCAAAGGGACCAGTTGAGAGGGGTTGGTTGGCATGCTAACCACATGGACTCATCCTCTGAACTAGACTTCATGTCCATCTGGATAGCGAGGGTACTGCTATGAATTGGAACATAGCTCCTACTGGTTGGCCATAAGCAAGGAGGTCTTCCACCTCTAAAATTGCCTCTACATTTTCCTCTTCCTCTATCTGGTGGAGGTTGAGTCAGCCTACCCATGTGTTTATATGGAGGAACAAACTGCAGGCGAAATGTAACATCAAGCTCTACCTCTTCCTCGATGTCTGATTCTTGCTCATTTGTGCTTTCTTTTTTCCTTTTTCTTTTTCTTTTCTTTTTCTTTTTCAATTTCTTCTTCTTTTTCTATTTCTTTTTTTATTTTGAACTTTCAGCAACTTCACACCAATAAACTTTTTGGTTTGGAGGAAGATAGTAGGTTGCATCATCATAAATCTCGACCTCTCTAACTGAGAATGGCTTCAAGTCTCATTTGACACAATACTCGATTCCACCTCTTCTAAATTTGATGCACTGGTGCAAAGAAAATGGAACTGTGTTGTTTGCATGTATCTAAGTTCTACCGAGCAAAGCAGTGAAAGCTGAATTTGAATCTATTATATAGAACTTGGCTTCTGTATTCCAGTCATCTATCTCTAGTGGTAACACTATAGAGCCTAAAGCCCTCTTGCCTTATTCGTTAAATCCTCTTAACATCATCTGATCTCCTCAGAGTTTAGAGATGTCAATCCTCAAGTAGGCAGGGGTTTTTAGACTCATAATGTTCACTGATGCACCTTGATCAACTAACACACTGGAGAGTCTGAATCTGCCCATATCCACTGTGATGTAGAGGTGATGATTACGCTCCGTTGTCCCCAAAAGAAGGTCTTCATTGGTGAACTTAACTACCCGGGCTTCTCTTGAAAAACATGCCTCCTCTCCAACAACAGTCAGCTGAGCTAAGCATATTTCTGGATCAAGAAGGGCCTTGATCAATGACTCTCTCATCTCTTTGGATAATATAAGGGTATCATATATACTTTCTTCAGCTAGCAACTTTCTCAGGTAAGCGAGGACATTGTAGTCAACTCTAGGTTGGTCCTCCATAAGCATATCCATAGGTGGAGCATCCTATGGAGGGGCTTCTTAACTACTAAAACCAATGAATTGTTCACTCTTATCTTGAGGTGTTACCCTAAGAGCTAAAACTTTCTCACTACGAAGGTTGACTTCAGTGACTTTATGAGATGGTTTAGTGGAAAGTTCTACCTGCTCATCAGGTTCACCTACAGCTTCTCCTATAAGATCTTCAGAGTCAGATGAATCCAAGTTTATCTCAAGGGGTGAACCCAGGTGATTTCGAAATTGGTAATCCATTTTAAAATTAGAAAGGAGTGGATCATAATTATTATAATTATTAGTACTTGGAGAGCTTCCATCAGGAATAAAATCATTAATATCATCAAAATAAAGAGAATGTAAGCAGAATCAATCTTCTTCTTCATTGATTTCTTAGATTTAGATGAAGGTATAAAATATAAATCAAGTAAAGTAAGCAGAGCAAGGGATTTGGCACCCCATCACGATACAAAGACGATCGCTAGAAAAGAACAGTTGGAGGAGCCGTGCAACTCCGGGTAGAGTCTGAACTGGTCGATGGTTGCACTAATGTGCTATCCCGGGCAAGTGGAAGTTGTCCCTGCTACTGTTGAGCTTCTAGCTCCCTTAAGTTATCTTTAGCAACTTGGAAACCTTGATTAGAGTTAGACATTTGAGCTGCTTCAGGCACCTGCAAGGGTAATTTTCTAATCTTAAAAATTATTTTCTTAGAGGTTCAGGATGGGAGATATCTCAACCTTCCCCTATCATGAGGAGATACCGTGTATCCCCAAGGATTACTCTAACAGAACTAGAGGGTTATTTTAATAGGTATTCCTTAGGGATAAAAATGACACCTGACTTGTAGCTATGCCTAAGCCAGTCCTTAAAGGTAAAGAAATCTTCCAAGACATGTCCTAGCATGCGGTGGTAGGGGGAACAGTTTGGATCATGACTCTTGCCCACATCCTCAGGCCTCCTAGGCTCTGGTAATTGAAAATCAAGCTTCTTCAAGAGGTTCTTAAATATCCTCTTGACTACCTCCCTTTTGAATGAACAAGGTTTATTCATTTTGTCGGTAAAAGTAGGTAAGTGATAGTTACCCGGTGCTGGCTAAAAATGATGTTGTTGATGTTATGGACGAGGATACTACTGAGCAGGTGGCGGTGGAGGCCACTGTTGCAGATGAGGTGGCCTATATTACGGCCAAGGCGGTGGCAAAGGAGGTGGTACAGGAGGCTACTAAGCTCGAGGTCTGTCTAACTGAACCCTGACTGGCTGCTTCCCCTTATCAACTATTGTGATTGCCCTTGACTTTTTCTGAATGCCTTCTGCGATCTTGTCTTGGCTGACTGATCTTGGAAAGGTAATTGTTTGGCCTCTCCTTGTATACTAGCGGCCTTGTTGATTAATTTCTCAAATATCTTAATGGTGAATCCTTTAAGCATGAAGGAAATCGGGCCATGAATATTCTTGAGTAGAATTTCAATAGCATGCTATTCAGACAGTTGTGGTTTTCATTTCATAATTAAATTGCACCATCTAAGAATGTAATCAACAACGGACTCATCGGGGTGTTGTTGAGTTACAACGAGATCGCCCATAGTTACCCTTTGCTGAGCTCCAATAAATCTTTTAATAAAGAGCTACTCCAACTCAGTAAATATCTTTATTGAACCATTGGATAGTTTAGCATACCAATCGAATGCAGTACCAATCAAGTTGCTAACAAAGAGGTGAAATAAGAGTGCATCACTGCAATCTACGCACAATATCCGGCTCTAAAATGCTATGTCTTTTCCACTACAATCAAAAATTTTGAAGGATAGAGGCATAAAGCCCTTAGGGTATTGGACACCATCAAATTCCTCTGGGTAAGGTCTACCCTTTGGAACAGATGAGCCACCTCAAGCTTGGGCCAATGCATCCCTCACTTGTTGCTCCACCATATGTTTGATGTCTTTTTCATGCATGGAGGTACTATCCACCAACTTCTTATGCAGGCTCCTGCTAGCTCCCTCTGCAGGAATGCATCTAGGATGATCTAAAATGTGCGCCAACTCTGCTCTATCAGCCACTATAGGAGAAGAGGTGGATAGTAATTAATGTCACTACCATCAACTCTTCAATCTTGTTCTCCATTTGATCAATATGATCATCCCTCTATCTAAGCTAGTGGATGAGGTGCTGAGTTGAATGGATGGCATCATCCTCTTCAACTACAATACCTTCCTAACTATGTTGATCCCTCTGAAGGGACCCCCTAGTATCGACCTTGTGAACCTTGATCGAGTCCTCAAGGAGATCATCCTCATCTAGATCGAGGCTGACCTTTCCCTTCTCATAATCTGATCGATCACTCCCTAGAAGCTCCCTCTTTTCTGCAAAATATTGTGCCAAAATCTCATCTAGGGAATGATCTAATCATGCTGATGCAAACACGCACTGATGACCGATGGAGGGGCTATGCTCGCTGACAGAGATGCACCTAACACTGCCTATCACTAGAGTACTAGCTCTAGTAGGGTCATGGCTGTAGGAGGAAACATGCTTATGACTACTCATGGGTGGAGTAGTGTCCCTAAGGAGATCCACTGCCATGGAGACTGCAGAACTGTCCCCTTCCTCTTCTACTACTACTCACTTTGCTTGGGTGGTGGTGGTGGTGACCATGACAAGGGGTCGCCACCCTTCTTCACCAAGATTGAAACAAGAGGTCAAGTAGATGAACTCATCCTCACCTCAGTCAGTAGAGTAGATGAAGTGGAATCCTTTGGCCATAGTTGGATCACCAAGGGGGCTTTCTTCTCCCCAGATACTATCTTCTATGCCTTCATAAGTATGGTGGATGGTGGGACCTGAATTGGTGATGGTGGGCGAGGAGCGAATCGGTGTGGTTGGGACAACATCGGCTCTACTCTCATTGGGGCATTCCCCTCCGTGTATCGTACTATGTTATCGCCCCACTCTAGCGATGATTGGGAAAATCAACTAAAGCAGAGGTCGCCAATTGTCTGGAAAACCTCCGTCGCTCCCTTCTCCCTGACTAAATTGCTACTCAGGCCTTTTATGCTCTATCACTTTGAATGCACCTGGTAACACTCTTGGGGATGATAAACCTCAAGTTGAATAATATATCAGACTCTAAACATCCGTGTACCCTGCCTACTTACCGTAATACTGTATGTAGACCGGCATAGGACTTCCTTCTATCCCTAGCCAGGCCTCATGGTATGTAGGAGGTGTTGGTAATGCTACTATCCTTTGATTGTCCTCCTCTCCATCTGATGCTGAGAGAGAGTGGAACCGATTGTTAGTCAGCAATGAGGAAACCTCACGGGCGAAACCTTTCTCTTCATTGTGGGATAAAACATCCATCTACTGGGTGGCACACTCGTGATGCCGCTTCATCATGTGGCTCCAGTTGCATCACTATGTATAGTTAAGTAGGGCGGGGTGAAAGCTAGATCCTACCTAGAAGGTAGGGGAGGCTATCTCTGAAGCTAAGATAGCCTTCCCCTTATAGAAGACCATCGAGGAGGTGCTAGCATGCACTCGAGCGGTAGTGGGAACAACTGACTGAGTAAGAATTGGGCTAACTTACGGAACATAAACTGTCTTCCTCTTCAGGGAAGGATACTGGATGGCAGAAGGCAGGTCGATCCTGATGACTGGCTTCTGCCCAACCAGCTCATCCTGGCAAATAGTAGTGAGGGTCACCCCCTCGTAAGTGATGTGGGCCAAAAAATACTTGATGGGTGGAGTCAATCTGAGGGAGGCTTGCCTGATCCAGGGCCAAATTCATCCCAAACAAAAAAGTAAACACAAACTTCTGAGAGGCCATGTGTGAAAACTGCAAAGATTGTGCAAACTACTTTGAGATGTACGTCTGCATTTGTTGAAACATAGCTTTTTATAAGATTCCTGCCTTGATATTTGTCCTACATAAGTAACAGAAGTTTGGAGTTTTAAACCCACACTCAATAATTTAAATATGTTAGGTGGTGTTCATTGGAGAGATTTAGATGTTTTGGAGGAGAGTCTTTTTCCATTTGATTTTTGATTTTAAAACCCATGCTCAACCAATTTAGGTAGGTTGGGTGGGGTTCGAAATTTTGGGGAGAGATTTCTTTCTTTTTAGGAGATTATTTGTGTTTATGTTTCTTGTTTGAAAAATATGTATAATTTGGAAGAACCTCTACATAGAAAATTTGGGTATGCTAAGAAGTGGTTGTGATTATGTGTTTGATATATTTTTGCTTATGAAGATCCAATTGTGTGATATTTTGATTTAAAAATGGAGTCTCCTACTTAACAATTTTGGTATGTTAAGTAGAGGCTACATGTGTTTGATTTGTGAGATTTGTTTCTATTTGAAGATGGGAGTCCCACTTAACAAATTTGGTATATTAAATGAAAACCCCAAATGTGTTTGATATATGTTTGTTTTTCTTTGAAAATGGGACTCTCACTTAACAAATTTGGTATGTTAAGTGAAAGCTCAAGTGTGGTGGATATAAAAAATTGGATCATTATTTAACTAATTTAGTATGTTAAAATAGGGATCAGATGTGTGTTGAAAAGAAACCCTCACTTAACAAATCTGATATGTTAAGTGAAAGCCTAAATGTGTTTAATATATTTCTTGAAAATGGACTCCCACTTAACAATTTGGTGTGTTAAGTGGAAATCAAAGTATGATATGACTTGAGAATGGGATTCTCACTTTAACAAATTTGGTTATGTTAAGTGGGAATCCAATATGACATGGTTATGTGTTTCTTACTCAACAATATTGATGTGCTAGATAGAACCAAACATATGCTTTGAAAATGAGACTCTTAGCAATATTGGGTATGCTAAGTGAAAGCATAAATGTATTTTCCTTTGAAAATGAGACCCTCCTTAACAAAATGGAATTGTTAAGTGAAAGTCAATTTTTATGTTTTGGAAATGAGACCCCCACTTAGCAAATTGGAATTGTTAAGTGAAGATCAAATTTTGTGTTTTGAAAATGAGACCCCCACTTAACAAATTAGAATTGTTAAGTGAAAGTCAAATATATATATATATATATATATATATATATATATATATATATATATATATATATATATATATATATATATATATATAATGAGACCCCCCCAGGCTTTGGTTTAGGTTTTGAGTTGATTTGGGTTTCATTTAGCCAAGTTCAAAATTTTGGCTAAAAGGGGTAAAATTGGCAATTTGGTTTGATTTGAGTTTGGTTTTGGTCATTTTCATTTATATTCTATTTATTTTTGTGAGCATAAATGAATATATAAATGGGTCATGAGAAAATCACTTGAGTTTGGAGTGATTTGAAAGTAAATTTGATTAAGCTTAGGGATGTAGGTTAAAAAGGGCTAATTTGGGTTTTAACTTGGTTTGATTTATTTTTGGTCATTGAAGGGTGGGTTTCATTTATATTTGTGAATATAAATGAAGAAATAATTGATTTATAAAGAAATCAACCAAGTTTGAGTTGATTTAAAAGAATTTTGCTAAGCACATGAAGGTGACTCATATGGCTTAGGAAGAGATTTTTGGAATTTAGAATTTGGAGTTGATCATGGATTTCAATCATTTGGAATCTGGAATTGACTTATGATTTGGAATTTGATTTGAGATTGGATTTGATAATTGATAAAATCAATTGGGTTGGGGTTGATTTAGATTTGGTTAAGGCTAAGTCCATAAGATAAAATCAAAAGGGCTTAGGAAGGGATTTGGAGTTTGAATTTAGTGATGGATTTCAATCATTGGATAGTTGGATTTGATTTTGGAATAGATTTGAAATTGAGATTTGGTTTTGAAATAATGAAGCAAAAAATCAGGTTTAGGCTATGGGTAGGCAAGTCTTCCTAAATCCCTAAGGTACAACCTATTCCTATGGCTAGCTCTTCTAAGTCTCTAGGGTTAGGTTAAGTGTTCACCTAATCCTAGAAGTGTGTTAAGATTAAGGAACTCTTAGTGTCTATAAGAGTCCTAGACCTATGATGAGGAAGTTGAAAGCTCACTCCAAAAGTGAGGTTAGCACATCCCAAGTAGCCATTTTAACTTATCTTAACCCATGACTTGACCAATTTTGACCAATTGGTCAACTTAACCTAACCTAACCCAATTTGACCTACATGGGTCAAATTGGGCCAAACTCAACCAAACAAACTCCAAACACACTCAAACTTGGCATGACCCATCCTTGGGTCACCTTGAGTCAACCTAAATCTAACATAACCTAAACCAAACCTGAATTGACCCAATACCCATTGGGTAAAGCACTCCAAATGAGATAAAACCCACTTTTGGGTGGTCTTACCTAGCCATTTGCATTTGACAACCTCCCTTAGCTCAAATTGGACCCTTGGACCACTGGCAAACCTGACCTAAAGTTGGTTGGGTTAGCTATGTTAAAGGGAGGTAACCTAACCCATCCCATTTCATTGTCTCACTTAGGGAAGCAAGGACACTCCACCTCAGCCATGACAATCCACCTTCCCTCACTTAGTGCCTCAAGAGGAGCCACCTCAATCACTCCCTGATGTCCACAAATGCATGTGTTGGGTGAACGTCTGCAAATTGCAGAGCCAACCCAAGTTGTCCAATTTGAGGGGGAGGAATGTATAATCCTCCCAATCTCATTCTAACTCAAACCAAGCCATTCTCAGAGCTAGAGAGAGTCGAAATGAGTCTCCTCGAGCTTTCCCCAAGTTCCTTTGGCCTCCCCATCACCGACGACATCAAAATCGAGCGAACTACAGCCTACATTCCTCTCCACTCCTCTTAAACATCACTGAATCCAAATTAAATTCAGCCACACCTTCCCCTAGCTCTAGGATCAATAACGAATCAATTCTCAATCAATTCGAACACCGAAGACCCTTCAAAGACCAACTCTGGTGAGGATTCTGGTAGTGCGTGGTCCTCAGAGCCATCTATGAGGAGGCAAGGTGCAAGCTTCTCAACAGGTCTTCATCTCTTTAAGACAAAGCTACCTCAGTCGATACATCGCCAGTACTGAGCTCGAGCGAGGTAAACTCTATCAAACCATAGAAAATACCCTAGGTGTTGATCTTTTGTGAATATTTTTGTAATTTCATGTGAATATCACTGTAGGATCCCTCGAGACATCCCTTTTGAACATTTTAGTGTTGATCCGATGCCTCACAAGCTTCATTGAGTTTGGATCAAGTGGAGGAAGGCGGATGGTGTCCATCTTCCATCGCTCATGGGACGACGGATCATCTGTCATCCATTCCACGTGATTGGAACGGATGGGGGTGATTAATCCGATTAGAAATTAGACATATTTCCTTTAAGATTCATAGGATTAATCTTCACTGTCTGATCCTTGATCAGATGGAGGGGATGAAAGCGTGTATGCCGCCATTAACTCAGCTACCACATCGGATCTTTATGACCAATCGCATGCCACGAACCGATGCCACGCCTCATAGCACATGGGATTAGAGATTAAAATGTGATTAATTGATCTGAAACTTCATAAAATCATAACTAATTGTAGAAAAATCCAATATATATAAATAAATTTATTTTGGAAAGGTTAAATAAAGAAGAATTTAATAAAACTAATTCCATTATGTTTTGAATAGTGAATAAAGCTTAATTAGGGTTTGAATATTTCTTTAATTAGCTTAATTAAGCTCTAATTACTTGGAAAATTAATCCTAAACTTGGCATCTTGATTTAATGGGATAATCTCTGCCTCCCATAATTTTCTTGGGATTTATTGGCTACATAGTTAGGGGAATTTAAAATTCAAACCCTAATTACACTCTTAAGTGATTTAATGATTATTTAAAATTTTAAACATTAAAAATTAATTAATTAAACCTCATTAATCACTGATTAATAGTGAGAAGATGAGAGAAAGTAATTAAGACCTCTTTCTTAATTACTTTTCTAAATCCATTTTATTAAAGATAGTTAATTAATGTATGATTTAATTAAGAGATCAATTAAGCAATTACCAATGGAGTCAAATAAAACTAAATTGATAATCACTTTCAGATAATTAACATTTAAATCATATGTTCCTCTTAATGTCTTTAATAACATAAAGACCCCTAAGGAAATTACAATTAACCCATGGGTGTGGGAAAATCATAAAAGTACTTAATTAGATTCTTTAATCTAATTAATGCTTAAGCATGAGCCTATTGCATTAGGTCCTTTCGGAGCATTGAAATTTTAATTTCTCATTGACATATCATTTGAGTATCATGAATAAGTGATTAATTAAATTAAAGAAGTATAGGAAAGGGTAATCAAATGAATAGCTTAATGATTTTAACTTAATTAATTTATAAAATTCATCTAATTACTTCTCCTTAAACTCATTAAAACACTAACATGGGAATGGGATAAAAAAATAATAAGTGTTTCCTCTTCTTTAATTTCAAATAAAATCCAAAATCAAATTTAATAAGAAGATTTGGTTACCCTTAAATAATTTTATTTAATGTGATTATCTTTAGAAATTACTGTAGTTGAATGAATTATGTGGAGATGTTTGGCTATTCCTTTTCAATCACCATAAATGTTGTATGTCATGTGATACCATGCATTCATATTTTCAAAATCAAATAATCAAATGAATTTATTTATGAAAAATTACATATGATGACTTAATCTTATTATATGTGTGCCTATTATCATTAATAAATTTCAAAATTATAAATTGATAACAAAAATTTGGAATGATATTAGCTATGAATATGTGTATAGGATTTGCATGTGTTTATAGCCTAAGCATGTCAAAGTTTTGCTTAATTTTCTACATTCATGTATGGATTTACATATGTTTGAATGATGATAAGTATATATGTTTACTTAATTTGATCATCTCACTTCCCTGGTGTTGACCTCACTTTTGGAGTGAGCTCTAACTTCCTCATCACGGATCTTGGACTCTTATAGACATTAAGAGTTTCTTAGTCTTAAGACACTTCTAGTGATTAGGTGAACACTTAACCTAACCCTAGAGACTTAAAAGAGTTAGCCATAGGAATATGTTGTGCCTTAGAGATTTAGGAAGACTTGCCTACCCTATAGCCCAAACCCAATCCTTGCTTCCTTCTTTCAAACCAAACCTCAAATTCAAATTCAAATTCCAAAATCAAATCCAACTATTCAATGATTGAAATCCATCATCAAATTCAAACTCCAAATCCCTTCCTAGGCCCTTTGATTTTATCTTATGGACTTAGCCTTAACCAAATCCAAATCAACCCCAATCCAATTGATTTTCTCAATTATCAAATCCAATCTCAAATAAAATTCTAAATCATAAATCAATTACAAATTCCAAATGATTGAAACCCATGATTAACTCCAAATTCCAAAATCTCTTCCTAAGCCATATGAACCACCTTCATGTGTTTAGCCAAAACTCCTTCAAACCAACTCAAATTTGGTTGATTTATTTATAAATCAATCATTCCTTCATTTATGTTCACAAATATAAATGAAATCCAAATTTGGTTGACCTACCTCCATAAACCTAATCAAATTTTCTTCCAAATCACTCCAAAGTCAAGTAATTTTCTCATGACCCATTTATATCTTCATTTATATTCACAAATATAAATGAATTATAAATTCAAATGACCAAAACCAAACTCAAATCAAATCAAATTATTAATTTTAGCCCTTTTAGCCAAAATTTGAACTTGCCTAAATGAAACTCAAATCAACTCAAAACTCATGGATTTCTTCATGAGTCAATCATTCCTTCAATCATTGTTCAAAATATAAACATAAACCATCATTATCAAACCAAATCCAAGTTAACGCAAATCAAGCCCAAATTGACCCTTTTGACTTGGAATTATCATATGAGCCAAAACCCATTTTGCTCCAAACCAATTACAATTGGACTTATATTTCAATCCTAGGCTTATATGTGAGTTCAACTAGATTTGAATCAAACCTTGATCAAGTTAATCGACTCATTAAGGCTCACTTGACCTAAAGTGACCTAAATGACCTTTTTGAGTCAAGTTCTAATCCAACCTAAATTAGATTAAACTAAGCCAATCTAAACCTCAATCATGATCAACAATCAACATGGGGAGATCAACCACCTTGAATTAGGTCAAACTAAGTCAAACCTAGCCTTTGACCAAGTCAGCATTTAGCCCAAATGAAGTCCAAACTAGCCAAAATTCATCATATTCAAAATTTATTGAAACCATTCACTCAAACCCATTCATAATCGATGATTGAACATGAACAAGTCATCAATTGAGCCAAATCAAGCCTAATTGGCCACTTGACCTAAGTGGACCCAAATTAGCCTAGAAAGCTAAAATGGGTCAAATCATGATTTAAGTCAAATTGATTGCAACCAATGGCTCAAGTTCATTCCAAATCACTTGTTGAACTTGACCAAAGTCATGATTGAGCCCAGGTTAACCAATTGTCCCAACCTAGCCCAAATTGATCTAAAAGATCAAATTGACCAATATTCAAATTAATTCTAAATTAAACCAAACCAAAGCCTACAATCATTTCTAATCAACCAATTAAACTTGACTCAACACCTAACCCAAAATAATTTGGTCAACTTGACCAAGTTGACCCTTTTGAATCAAAATGAGTCAAATTTAATCCTAGGCCAATCCAATCCAAATTAATTAAACCAAAATATTTCAAATCATCATATGAACCTAACCCAAGCCTTGGTTTGATCCAATTTGACCAATTGGCCAACCCAACCCAACCTAGCCCAAATGGAACCCATTTGACCAAATGAATCCAAATCCCTCCAAACTAACTTATGGGACCCTAGGACTTAGTCAAACCGACCCAAACATGTCCTAGTTCATTTCCAAATCGGCCCAAAAGCCAAGTAGGCCCACCAAAAGGGATTAGCCATCAAACCATAGGATTTAAACCTTAAAACCATTGGATCCAAGCTAAAGTCAACTTGCCCATCCCCATGATAGCTCATTAACACTTCATGGAACCTTCCCCTGACCCACCTAACAAACCTAACTCACCTGCAACCCAAATCGACATTCGTCTTCCATCGCTCATGAACGGGATAGATCACGAGCCATCCATCTCACATGATTGAGATGAACGACTTTGATCAAACCCTGCGGTAGAGCCTCTAATTCTTTTCATAAAACGGAGATCAAATCATCACCGATCTTATTAGACTACGAGAAATTATGCGTCGCCACCGTCGTACGGATGTGACTACTTAAATAGCCAATCCCGTCGCACCACGTTAGCGAGCCGCATCAACCGCCATATGGCCCAACGACATTAAGGCTTTAATTAGGGCTAATTAATTTATTTTTAATCCTGAAACTTCTTAAAATCATAACTAATTCTAGAAAAATTCAAAATAAGCAAACTTAGGCTCATTTTGAAGATATTTCAGAGCAGAATCTATGAAAATTATAATTAATAGATTTTGAGTAGTGATTTTAGATTAATCAGGGTTTTATAAAATATTTAATTAGCTTAATTACACCTTAATTAAGCACTCAATTAACCTCAAATTTTTTGTGGATGTTTAGAGGGATGACCTTTACCTCCCCTATTTTATTGGGATTTTATTGATTGCTTAATTAGAGAAATCACTTGATTAAGCCCTAATCACTCTCTTAAATTAATTAATCATAATTAATGAATGAATTGTAACTTGATTAATCATTTAAGCATAATTATCTCTGTTGAACAATAGGATGACTTAGGGGATGAGGTTGGGGATACTTTTCCTAATCCATTTCCTAAGTTTTCTTTAGCTTTAAAAATCAAATTAATTAATGGGTTAATGGAATGATTAATTGATTAATTAAGTGATTAATCTTCAAAATAAAAAAAAATCAAAATCTAATTTGATGTTTAAATGATTTAGGGATTAAGATTGAGGCCTTGCCCTTGATTCTTTCCCCTAAGTTAATTTCATCATTCAAATTAAAACATAACCAAAATATTTGATCAATTCATTAAAAGCATAATGAAATTAAAATTAAAAATCAATTCATCCACACCTGAGCAAACTTTAATTAATCTTGCATAGCTCCTTGGGTGTTCAATAACCTAAGGTGAGAGATAATTAAATTATTATTGGCTTATATGTGTGAAAAATCGTAAAAATAATTAAGTGAGATCCTTGAAGCTTAATTAACTATTAATCATAAGCCAATTGCATTAGGCCCCTTTCATTTCCTAGGAGCATTGTAAATTTACTTTTCATGTGATTGTATATCATATTGGCTTTTATTAATTAGTTAGTTAACTTAAGGTGATATAGGTAAGGGATAATCAATTCATTTAATTCATACCTTAACCTAATCAAAATATAAAATCAACTTAAATATTCTTCATTAAATCAAACTAATTCACACATGGGAAAATGGGTTCAGATTAGTAAACCTCTCTCATATTTCCTAAATCAAATCAAATTCAAAGTTAAAATGTCTTTAAAGAATTTTGGTTCATTTTAAAATGCCTTATTTAAATATGATTATCCTTAAGTATTAATTGGGATGAATGAAATCATGCATTTACATTCCTTTATTTCTTTTCAATCATGCTAAATATTATTTTCCATATGAAATCATGCATTCATTTCTTTTAAAAATTAATTAAATGAAATGTTTTCTTTTATGCCAAATTACATGTGTTGACTTAAATTATGAATATGAGTGACTATTATCACTATTAAACCAAAAACTATTTTCAAAACCTACAAATCAATTATTATAAATGAAGTAATGCTAATTACAAATATATATAAGATTGTATGTGATGATAGTATAAGATGTGTAATATAAAGTTCTCTTTCCCTACCATAACATGGATTCACATAGGATTTGCAAGTGCATAGTTCATTCCAAAAGAACACAACACTTGTCTAAATCTATTCCTATGCACCTCTATGTTAAGACTTAGGAAGAATATCATATTACACATGTAAATCAAACATAATTTCTTCCATGATTCCCTATTCATTTGGTTCTTTTTGTACATTCATATGTATTTGAAAAAAAGTGGTATATTAGTCTGGACATCCCGGGGTTGCGAGGCTTTAAGTATCCCTAAGTAGGTCTTATAACTTACGCCCCTGGTGTAGAAAATAATGGCGCTGTACTCACTTAAAACTCTTATACATATGCATGAATGAGAATAAAAAATCAAATAAATAAATCATAAATTTTGCATGGGATTTTCTATCCTTATAGTTATTCATACATTGATATGTATCTAAAAAAAGTGGTATATTAGTCTGGACATCCCGGGGCTGCAAGAATTTAAGTAGCCCTAAGTAGGCCTTATACCTTACGCCCCTGGTGTAGAAAATAATGGCACCGTACTCACTTAAAACTTTTATACATGTGAAAGTGTATCTAGCTAATGGATGAAAAATCCCTCTTTTCTACATAATAAAGACATGCATTCATAATTCAATCAATAAATGAAATATTTAAATTTCCAAATACACTTCTTTGCATTTATCATCAAAGTGAGCTAAGATTTACATTGCATGTATAGGTATGCTTAGGATTATTCATATGCATGATATACATGATGGAAAGAAATGAATGAGTGTGTGTTATGTGATAGTAATACATCCTAATTAATCTTAAGATGCCTTTCTTATTGAATAGGGTTATTTAGAATGAACTTAAATTTAGGATTAATTAAAACACATAATAAACTATTCACTAAAAGAAATTCATTAATTAACTTACCTTAGAAATGACTTAAGGTAGAGATAAAAGAGAGACTCTCTCTCTTTCTTCTCTTTATAACACTTAGTTGCTAAGTGTAGGCTACATGAAATAAAAGAAAATATTAAGTAAAGTCCCCAAATCAACTAAACCACTTAAAGAGAAATAAACCCTTTATAAATTAAATCTCTCACACTTAGAAAGTCATAACTCTAAAGCCTAGTTAGGACATACCACACAAGCTCTAACACATGCACATTAGGCTAAATCACCATTTATAGCTTTATGTTAGGGCGATGCATGGTTTGATGAATATTTGGCTTTATGATGTATTATTTTAGACTGTATGTTAGGGTATAAAGAAATGGATGTTAAATAATTACCTAATCATATTTTATGAGGTTGGGCTTTAAGGGGTAAAATATAATGTTATGTATATTTATTTTTATGGGATGAGGAGCTTTTGTTATGTGGTAGCTAGATTTACTTTTTTAATGTATTAGGATTAAGTGGGATTAGAATAAGCATTGGTTATAAGACCAAGTCTTATACACCATGTGAAATAACATAAATAGAGCAAATAAAAAAATGAATAAATGAAAGACGAAGAATGAAGAATGGAGGATGAAGAATGAAGACCCCCATAACACTTATCATTATATAATTGTAATTATTCTTTCATTATACCAAGATTTATAAGGGTAGAGCTCGGTTACCCATATTTCTATTCGGGTTGTACAGTGGTACCCGACCTCATCGACCTTTTATTCTTTTACGATAGCTTTATTAAATTGTTTGATGTTTTATTTAGCTTGTGCATTAGAAATGGAATGCATTTTGATAGTTCTTTTATGATTGGTGATTGTTGTGTGGCCTGGATACGATTAGGCTCTTAGGATAAAAATAAATTTTTTATTCCATTAACAACTCATAACTAAAAATTTAAAATAATTCATAACCTCACATAAAATCCTAAGCATTAAATAAAAATAGTAAAATGTTTAGTAACCCCTTAGCTAGATGATTGAATCTATAATATCATGTATGTCATATTCATTCACTCTTTCTAAGAGAGGGCTTCTATCTATGCTAGAGAATAAAGGCGGAACCTATAAGAGCCTTTGATGGAAAGACACCTTTTTCTCTTCTAATTTAGCCCACAATTAATTTCTTATGCATTTAGACATATAAAATCCTACAGCCTATGTCAAAACAAAAATTCCAAAAATCAAATAAAACTTGTTAAAATTTTGCATTAGATTAAGTCATTACTCATGTCATTCATGATCTACTCTCTTAGGGAGTGAGTTTAAGGACTTAGTTTCTATTTTAAATAAATGACATCCTAACCATATTACAAAGCATATGACTTTCCTACATGGATTTAAAGCATTGGTCGAGTTAGCTAGCTGCCACTCCATGCTGTAATAGGCCAAACAGCGGGTGGTTTACTCTCTCTTGTGAAGGTAAACCATAAACCTAGTTTCACCTTAGATTTAGGTCGTGTTTTGGCACTCACCAAAGCTCCCTATGTTTAGGATCTGAGGTTATTGTTTTCCTTTATGGACTACGAGCATAAATCCTCACTTCTTAGGTAATTCTACAATCTTGTATTATGGAATTATAAGTCCTAGATTTCTAATAAAATTTCCACTCAAATAAATAAATCTCTTCAAATTCAAATATATAAATCCCAACCATATGATAGATTGGAGTTCTCACTAAGTTTTCTAGTATAATGAGTACTCCCTACTCATCTCCTTTGGTTTTGATAAGATCTCTTCCCTTTTGATCTCTCCCACTTTATTTTCAAAAATACAACTAATCCTTTGATAGTCCTATCTTTGAATTCTTTGGAGACAATAATCACCTACTTTAATCGAGAGTATTCTTAAGGGATTCATTTTTCTTAAGATGTTATTAACTATGGAGGCTTGTCTCTATTGGGAACTTAATGAACCCAGTTTAAATAAACCCTGCTTTACTTTTCCATGTAAAGCAGGGGAAATATCTCTGGTATATTTGAAGATCCATCATGCCTTAGGAGTCCTTATTAGGTGATTAGTTCTATTATAGGGTAGTGACTTCTATCTATCGAGATAGTACACTATTCATTAATATCATACCCGATCACCCTAATAAGTACATCTTCAGATCTACGTGGTGTCCCCAATACACAACACATACCAAACAAAAAATAAACATCACAGATTTTTCTGGCGACTCCACTAGGGACAGTTCCTCTCTCCATCTCTAGTAGGTGATTGTTGTCTCCAAACATCGATAGTGGATTTGCATTTCATGTGAGTTCAAGACTATCTTTCTTTTCATTGGCACTTAGCTTATTTCATTCTTAAGCAAAGCTAGCCAACATCTTTTAGGTTTTAGGACCTCACTCCGTGTAGGTCTTGAAACCCCTGTTGGGTTTTCCAATAAGTAAATAACATAATTTATCAATAAAGGAGAGATAATAAAAATTTAGAACCTCCTCACCACTAGCTTGGTGAGGCAAGGTTCATCATAAAATTTAAAGAAAATAATTTCTTTCACAAAATGACACTTTCAAAACTCACAAAACTCATAAAATCAAAACCCCTTCATTTAACGATCCCTATGATTGCTACATAGAGGTTCTTTTCAAAAGCAAATCATGTCATGTTTGATTCCACTTAACATATTCAAGTTTGTTAAGTGAGAATTTCTATTTGAAACAAACATAAATTTGACCTTCACTTAACATATTCAATTTGTTAAGTGGAGGTCTCATTTTCAAAAAAAAAATATATAAAATTTGACTTTCACTTAACAATTTCAATTTGTTAAGTGGGGGTCTTATTTCAAAACATAAATTTGACCTTCACTGAACATATTCAATTTGTTAAAGTGGGGGTCTCATTTCCAAACATGACTTTGACTTTCACTTAACAATTTCAATTTGTTAAGTGTGGGTCTCATTTCCAAAAACATAAATTTGACCTTCACTTAACAATTTCAATTTGTTAAGTGGGGGTCTCATTTTCAAAACATTTGACTTTCACTTAAAAATTTCAATTTGTTAAAGCAGGGGTCACATTTTTAAAATTTAAATTTGACTTTCACTTAACAATTTCAATTTGTTAAGTGGGGGTCTCATTTCCAAAACATAAAATTTGACTTTCACTTACTAATTTTAATTTGTTAAGAGAGGGTCTCATTTAAAAAAAAAACATACATTTAGGCAATCACTTAGCATATCTAATATTGCTAAGTAAGAGTCTCATTTTCAAAGCATACATTTTGTTCTATTTAACACATTAAATTTGTTAAGTAAGAACCACAAAATCATGTCATATTGGATTCCCACTTAACATACCAAATTTGTTAATTGAGAATCCCATTCTCAAGTCATATCATACTTTGATTTTCACTTAACACACCAAATTGTTAAGTGGGAGTCCTACTTTCAAAAAACATATCGAACACATTTAGGCTTTCACTTAAAATACCAAATTTGTTAAGTGAGGGTCTCTTTTCAACACACAATTGATCCCTATTTTAACATGCCTAATTTGTTAAATAACGATCCAATTTTTCATATCAACTACACTTGAGCTTTCACTTAACATACCAAATTTGTTAAGTGAGAGTCTCATTTTCAAAGGAAAGTAAACATATCTCAATCACATTTGGGACTTTCACTTAACATACCAATTTTGTTAAGTGAGACTCCCATCTTCAAAAAAAAAAAAGCAAATGTAGCTCACAATCATATTTGGCTTTCACTTAACATACTAAATTTGTTAAGTGAAAGTCTCATTTTCAATGGAAAGCAAACATATCTCAATCACATTTGGGACTTTCACTTAACATACCAATTTTGTTAAGTGAGACTCCCATCTTCAAAAAAAAAAGCAAATGTAGCTCACAATCATATTTGGCTTTCACTTAACATACTAAATTTGTTAAGTGAAAGTCTCATCTTCAAGCACAAATCAAACACATGTGTCCTCTACTTAACATACCAAATTTTTTAAGTAAGAAGCCCCATTTTCAAATCAAAATATCACACAATCAAATCTTCACAAGCAAAAATATTTCAAATACATCATAACCTCTTCTTAGCATACCCAAATTTGCTAAGTAGAGAGGTTCTCAAATCATATTTTCAAACGAGAAACATAAAATACAAACAATCTCCAAAAAAAATCTCTCAAATTTTTGAACCCCACCCAACCTACCAAAATTGGTTGAGTATGGGTTCTAAAATCAAAAATCAAATAGCAAAAGACTCTCCTCCAAACATCCCAATCTCTCGAATGAATCCCACTTAACATATTTGAATTATTGAGTGTGGGTTCAAAACTCCAAACTTCTGTTACTTTTATGGAACAAACATCAAGATTAAAATCAAATATAAATTATATTTTAACAAATACAGACATACAACTCAGATCAGTCAGTGCAGTCATTGCAGTCTTGACAATGGCATCTCAAAAGTTTGTTTTCATCTTTCTGTTCAAGAAGGATTTGGCCTTGGATTGGGCCAGCCTCCCTCAGACTGACTCCACCCATCTAGTGTTCTTTGGCCAAGGATTTAAGGGAGCCCATATCACCTGTGAGGGGGTGACCCTCACCACTATTGGCCGGGATGAGGTGGCTGGGCAGAAGCTAGTCATCCGCATCGACCTACCTTTTGACACTGAGTATCCTTCCTTGAAGAGAAAGACAGTTGAGGTTCCGCCAGTCAATCTAGTTCTCATTCAGCCAGTTGCTCCCATAGCCTCTCGAGTGCGTGCTAGTACCTCCTTATTGGTCCACTCTAAGGGGAAGGCTATCCTGGCTTCAGAGATATCCCCCTACCTTTGAGGTACAATCTAGCTCTCACATTGTCTTGCTCAGCCATACATAGCACCACATATAGTGACGCAATAAAAGAGGCAAGATCAAGCGGCACTATGAGCGTGCCACCCAAGAAATAGATGCCACATCCTACATTATAGAGGAGGGTTCTCCCGCAAGGTTTCCCCATTGCTAACTAGCAACCAGTTCCACCTCCTCTCGGCATCAAACGAAGAGGAGGACTACTAGAGGATAGCTGCATTGCCTCTACCTCCTACATACCATGAGGTTTCAGCTAGGGACAGGAGGAAGTCCTATGTCAGTCTACGGATGGTATTATGGTAGGTAGATAGGGTACATGAATGTTTAGAGTCTAGTACATTATTTGACTTGAGGTGGATCATGCCCAGGAGTGTTACCAGGCACATTCACAGTGATAGAGCCTCAGAGGCCCGAGTAGCAGGTTAGACGAGGAGCAGGGAGTGACAGAGGTTTGCCAGGCAGTCGATGGCCTCCACTCTAGTAGATTTCCTCGGTCATCGGGCCACCAGGGTAGATAGTTCTGATAGCATAGTGCTGATAGGTACCACCAGTCATAGAGGGAAGTCTCAGTGAGGGTAGAGCTAGTGTTTTTTCCACCACACCGATCCACTCCTCGCCCACCATCACCAGTTCAAGTCCCGCCATCCACCGTGCCAACAAAGGCATAGAAGATAGTATTCGGGAAGAAGAAAGTCCTTTTAGTGATCCGGCTATGGCCAAAGGATCTCACTTCATCTACTCCACCGATTGAGGTGAGGGTGAGTTACCCTACTATACCTCCTACTTTAGTCTTGGTGAAAAAGGAGAGGCGGCCCCATAATATCGTGGTCACACCACCACCACCACCACCACCATCAGAGCTAGTGACAACAACAGCTATAGAAGGGGAAGAAGATAATTATGCAGTCCCCATGGCAGTGGATCTCCCTAAGGACACTACTTCACCCATGAGCAATCATGAGCATGTCTCTTCTAGTAGACATGACCCTCCCAGAGCCAGCACTCCAATGACAGGCAATGTTAGGTGCATCTCTGTCTATGAGCACAACCCTGCCGTTCGACCATATTTTGCATTTGCAGCATGGATCACTCCTAGATGAGATTTTAGCATAATACTTTGCAAAGAAGAGAGAGCTTTTAGGGAGTGACCGATCAGATTATGAGGAGGGAATGGTCAACTTTGATCAAGATGAGGATGATCTCCTTGAGGATTCGACTGAAGTTCACATGGTCAATACTAGGGGGTCCCTCTATATAGACCTGCGTAGTCAAGAAGGTATTGTAGTTGAAGAAGATGATGTCATCCATTCAACTCAACACCTCCGCAAGCAGCTTAGAAAGATGGATGATCATATTGATCAAATGGGAAAAAAGATCAAAGAGTTGATGTAGTCATGTCAGCATTATAGAATTCAACTCCAGTTTCATAGCCTTCTCCTGTAGTGGCCGAAAGAGCGGAGTTGGCACAGAAATTAGATAATCCTAGATGCATTCTTGTAGAGGTAAACAGTGATAGCTTGCATAGGAAAGTGGTGGATAACACCTCATGCATGAAAAAGAACACATGGTAGAGCAACAAGTGAGGGATGCATTGATGCAAGCCTGACCTAGCTCATCTGTTCCAAAGGGTAGACCCTACCCGAAGAAATCTAATGGTGTCTAATACCCTAAGGGCTTTATGCCTCCATCCTTCAAAAATTTTTATGGTAGTTGGAACCCCTAGCAGCACATAGCCATTTTAGAGCCGGATGTTGTAATGTCGGTGGCAGTGATGCACTCTTATTTTGCCTCTTCGTCAGTAGCTTGACAAGCATCACATTTGATTGGTATACTAAACTACCCAATGGTTCAGTGAAGATAATTGCTGAGTTGGATCAGCTCTTATTAAGAGATTTGCTGGAGCTCAGCAAAAGGTAATTGTGGGTGATTTCCTTGTAGCTCAACAACGCCCTAGTGAGTCCCTTGTTGATTATATTCTTAGATGGCACAATTTAAGTATGAAATGCAAACCACAGCTATTTGAAGAGCATGCCACTTAAATTCTACTCAAGAATATTCATGGCCCAGTCGCCTACATGCTTAAAGGATTCACCATTAATACATTTTAAAAATTAATCAATAAACCAGCTAGTCTACAAGGAGAGGTCAAACAGCTACCTTTCCAAGATCAGTCAGGCAAGCCCAGGCCACAGAAGGTTTTTGAGAACAAGTCAAGGGCAGTCACAACAGTTGATAAGGGGAAGCAGCCATCAAAGGTTCAGTCAGACAGACATCGAGCTTAATAACCTCTTCTACCACCTCCTTTACCACCACCTCGGCCATTATATCGGCCACCTCAGTTTCCACAATAGCCTCCACCACCACCTGCTTAGCAGTATCACCGTTCACAGCATCAACAGCAGTATTCCTATATACCACTAGGTAATTATCACTTACCTACTCTTGTTGAAAAATTGAATAAACCTTATTCATTCAAGAGGGAGGTAGTCAGGATGATCTTTAAGAGCCTCTTAAAGAAGCCTGATTTATTGTTACCAGAGCCTAGGAGGTCAGAGGATGTGGGCAAGATTCATGATCCAAACTTTTGCCCCTACCACCACATGCTAGGTCATATCTTGAATGATTGTTTTACCTTTAAGGATTTGCTTGAGCATAGCTACAAATTTGGTGCTATTGTCATCCCTAAGGAATATCTATTAGAACAACCCTCTAATTATGTTAGATTAATCCTTGGGGATACACGTGATATTCTCAAGATAGAGGAAGGTTGGGATATCTCCCTATCCTGAACCTCCAAGAAAATAATTTTTGCAATCAGAAAGTTACCCTTGTAGGTGACTGAAGCAGCTCAAACCTCCAACTCTAAGAAAGGCTTGCAAGTTACTAGGGACAACTTTAAAGGAGGTAGAAGCCCAACAGCAGTAGCAATAGCTTCCACTTGCCCGAGATAGCACATTAGCGCACCACCCAGTCCAGTACTCTACTGCGGTTCGCAAGTTCAGCCTTCTCTTCTTCTATGCGGTATTATTAGGGAGCCAAATCCCTTTCTTTGCTTACTTTACTTGATTTCAATTTTGTACCTTCATCCAAATCTAAGAAATCAATGAAGAAGAAGATTGATTCCACTTACATTCTCTCTACTTTTATGATCTTGATGATTTCATTTCTATAGAAATCTCTCCAAGTACTAATAATTATAATAATTCTGATCCACTCCTTTCTGATTTTAAAATGGATTACCCATTGTTAAATCACTTGGGTTCACCCATTGAGATAGATTTGGAGTCATCTGACTCCGATGATCCTATACGAGAAGCTGTAGGTGAACCTGATGAGCAAGTAAAACTTTCCACTAAACCATCTCATGAATTCACTGAAGTCAACTTTTGTAGTGGCAAAGTTCTACCTCCTAAGGTAGCACCTCAGGATAAGGGTAAACAAGTCATTGGTTCTAGCAGCCAAGCTCCTCCACAGGATGCTCCTCTCATGGATATGCTTATGGAGGACCAACCCAAAGGTGACTATAATATCCTCGCTCACTTGAGAAAGTTGCCAGCTAAACTAAGCATATATAATATCCTTGTCTTATCCAAAGAGATGAGGGAATCAATGATCAAAGCCCTTCTTGATCCATTAATATGCTTAGCTCAACTGACCACTGTTGGAGAGGAGGCATGTTTTTCAAGAGAAGCCCATGGAGTTACATTCACCGATGAAGACATTCTTTTAAGGACAACGGAGCACAACCGTCATCTCTACATCACAGTGGATATGGGCAGATTTAGACTCTTTAGGGTGTTAGTTGATCAAGGTGCATCAGTGAACATTATGAGTATAAAAACCATTGCCTACTTGAGAATTGATATCTCTGAACTTTGAGGAGATCGGATGATATTGAGAGGATTCAATGAACAAGGCGAGAGGGCTTTAGGCTCCATAGTGTTACCACTAGGATAGATGACTGGAAAATAGAAGCCAAGTTCTACATAATTGATTCGGATACATCTTTCACTGCTTTGCTCGATAAGCCTTAGATACATGAAAACAACATGGTTCCATCCTCTTTGCATCAATGCATCAAATTCAGAAGAGGTGGAATTAAGTATTGTGTCAAAGGAGACTTGAAGTCATTCTCAGTTAGAGAGGTTGAGATTTATGAAGATGCAGCCTACTATCTTCCTCCAAATCAAAAAGTCTATTCTCGTGAGATGGTGAAAGTTTAAAATCAAAAGAAAAAATAAACAAAAGGAAAAGAAAAAGAAATTGAAAAAGAAAAATAAAAGAAAAAGAAAGTACAAGTGAGCGAGAATCAGACACCGAGGAAGAGGTAGAACCCGATGTTAGATTTCGCCCACAGTTTGTTCCTCCATATGACATGGGTAGGATCACTCGACCTCCACCAGGTAGAGGAAGAGACAAATTCAGAGGTAGTTCTAGAGGTGGAAGACCTCCTTGCTGGTGGACAACCGGTAGGAGCTATGTTACAGCTCATAGGAGTACCCCCGTTATCCACATAGCTATGTTCTAGCTCACAAGAGTACCCCCGCTATCCACAGAGTAGCTTCAGGAAAATTCCTTGGGTTTGTTTTCCAACATTAGGGAATAGGGATCAACCTAGAGAAGATCAAGGCTATCTTAGAAATGCCACCCCCTAAAAGTCTAACTCAACTCAAATCATTCTAAGGGCGGTTGGCGTATCTAAGATGCTTCATATCCAACTTATCAGGAAGATGCCAGCCATTCTCAGCACTTGTCAAAAAGGATGCCAAGTTCAAGTGGGATGATAAGTGCAACCATTCCTTTGAAGACATCAAGCACTACCTAATGATGTCGACAGTTGTAGCAGCCCCTACCCCAGGCAAGCCATTGATCCTCTACACTGCTGCATTAGAAGACTCCCTTGGCGCTTTGTTGGCCCAAGCCAATGATGAAGGGGAAGAAAATGATTTCTACTACCTCAGTCATTGTCTAATTCCTACTGAGGCAAACTACCCAATTATCGAAAAGCACTACCTGGCTTTAATCTTTGCATCCCAAAAGCTACAACATTACATGCTTTCTCACAAAGTGAATCTGATCTCTAGAATTAATCCACTGCAATATCTCATGACATGGCCAACATTATCTGGATGGTTGGCATGATGGTCCATGATTTTATTATAGTTTGACATCACAACATGTCTTTGTGAAAGGGGAGCACTAGCAAATTTCGTAGCAACACACCCACTTCATGCTAATTCTCTGCTTAATGATGACCTCTCCGATGAACAAATCATGAACTTAGGAGACACTAGCATTCATCATTGGGAGATGTATTTTGATGGTGCAGCTTCCTCTCGAAAAGGAGAAGAACCACGATCTACTCTTCCAGGGAAGGTAGGGGTAGGAATACTCTTACTCACTCAGGACTGCGATGTGATGAGATTCTCATATCATCTGTATAATCCATGCACCAATAGTAAAGCCGAATATGAGGCTCTAATTGCCGGTCTAGAGTTAGTCATTAAATTATGCGTTCAGAGCATCAGTATCTTCGAGGATCCTCAGCTCATCATCAACCAAATTGTTGGGTGCTACAAGGTTCTGAAGCCTAAACTCCATCACTATTGTTAGCTCAGATCCCATAGGTCACTATTTACAAGATTGTTTGAGGAGATAATATTGTAGCAGATGTATTGGCCAAGCTCTCCAAGGATTTAGCATGCCCAGAAGATGAGTCCATTTCAATGAGGGTTCAAAATATACAAGTTTTATCCCTTGTTGATGCTAAACTCATCGAGAGACTCTCTCTTGAAGGGGAGGTTACCATTGCCAAAGAGGATGACGAGTCAGATTGGAGGCAGCCATTCATGGATTACCTAAACACAGGCAAACTACCTCAAGAGAAGTCATTAGCCCATCATGTGAAATAGAGAGCTCTACCTTATGCTCTCATGGGTGGCACCTTGTAACGGTGGTGTTTAGATCATATGTGGTTATATTGTTTAGCCAAACACGAAGCCTATAATATTATGATTGAGGTACATTCAGGCTTATGTGGAGCTCACCAGTCCAGTTCAAAGATGAAAGCCAAGATCAAAAGACTAGAATACTATTAGCCTTTGATGATTACAGACTACCTGAATGTAGCTAGGAGATACCACCAATGTCAGGTACACGGTGTGGTCCTGCATCAACCACCTAACATTTGACATCCTACTTTGGCCTCGTGGCCATTTAAGTGTTGGGGCACTGACGTAGTGAGTCCGATCGATCCTCCTTCTTCTAAGGGTCACCAGTTCATTCTAACTACCACCAACTATTTTTTCAAGTGGGCGGAGGCAATCCCATTTAGACAAGCCACAGCTCAGCATGTGCTCCAATTTTTTAGGAACCATATCGTATATAGATTCGGGGTGCCTCGATGAATTATATTTGATAATGGTACTACATTTAAGAGCACCAAGATCAACAGCTTTGCCCAGAGACACAGCATAGATTGGAGATATTCACCATCTACTATCCAAGGGAAAACAGTCTAGCAGAAGCATTCAATAAAACTCTCATCTAAATATTGAAGAAGACACTCAACGACAACAAGAGATAATGGCATGAGCAGTTGGTTGAATCCTTGTGGGCCTACCGCACCACATATAGAAATCCTAGTCAATATACCCCAATTCCCTTAGTGTATGGGTCTAAAGCCGTTCTACCATTAGAAGTCTAACTCCCATCACTAAGGATAGCTGTGGATAACAAGATTACTACAGAGCAGAATGTCAAGCTGCGGTTAGAAGATCTTGAAGGTTTGGAGGAGAGATGCCTCAGGGCATGCCAGCACCTCGAGTTATACAAAGCCAAAATGATTCAAGCTCATAACAAGTTGGTTCATCCTAAAAATTTTCAAGTAGGAGAGCTTGTTTTACTTCTAAGGAGATCAATTGTTGCCCATCAAAAGATGGGATGAAAGTTTGAATCCACTTGGGAAGGCCCTTTTGCCATAGAGAATGCCTACTAAGGAGGATCTTATCAACTTATAAACTATGAGGGAGAGCACCCTATGCTTCCAATCAATAGGCTCTACCTGAAGAAATATTATCAATAAATCTTATTTGAAAATAATCATCAATAAAACTTCTTTTCATATCAAATTCCATCTCTTATGTGTTAGAAATATCTTTTGCTTCCGAATCTGCCATGATGTGTTTAAGGTAGGTGTAAGACAACCCAAGTGGCATCCTATCCCTCCATAACACAAACACAAACTACATTCATTCCTCCAGTGAGAGAACCCAAAAGGCATCCTACTTCGACTAGTACAGCTAAGTTAGGTGTAAGAGAACCCAAGCGGCATCCTTTCTTGGTGGAGTAACATTCTTACGTGTTTAAGGCAGGTGTAAGAGAACCCAAGCAGCTTCCTATCGCTTCTCTCACAGCATGAACAAACACATATTTTTTTCTCAGGCTATTTTGGTGTGGGATAAAGCCCCCTTGTGCCACTCACTCATTAGATGCTCTAGGTCGGGCTGATATATTACCTTGATAGTATGTCACCCAGTGGTCATTTGTCTAGCAGATGTGAGTCCCCGTGGTTTTTTCTTTACTTGACCATTGCAAACCAATGAGCATCTTGTTAGTTTGGCAGGTCTTACTGCGCATGCTGGTAAGCTACCCCATGTTGACTTCGTTTAAGAGGATGTAAGCCTATATGCTTTCTTCTTGAACTATCCATCAAGCATTAACTAGGTCGAGTATATTTGAGGTTTAGGGTAAATCTCCCAAAGGATCCTTTCCTCTTGACTACTTCAAGCTTGGTTTTAGTCCTTACACAGGACTCCTCGCTTAGTTGTCACCCTAGGTCGGATAGCCCCTGTCGAGCCAGAGACAGACTATCCCGGAGATCAGTTTTATTTTGGAGAGATGTAAGTCTACACACCTTCTTTCTAGACTGATTATCGCAAACTGACAGGCACCTTAGGTTGGTTGATTATCACCATGCTGACAGTGACCTACCTAGTGGATACACTACTCTTGGTAGATGTGAGTCCCCATACTTTCTCTTTGAGTTGGCCACCGAATACCTATAGGCTTTCTTTTACAGGGTTTTAGATAATGCCCCCAGTGGCACCTCTCCTGTGGGCACTCTATTTGGATCACATCCTTAGCGACCCCATTTAGACACTACCCTGGTTACTCTTGGATCCAAGTCATCCTTTCCTAGTAGCCACCCCTGTGGTTGGAGAACTTGTTCAGTGAATACGTAGATTCTCCCTTGGTTTAATTAGTCTGTGATAGGACTAGGCTAATATAAGCCCCTTCTCAGTACGATCCCTCGCAAACCAACAGGGTCCACACAAATATAAAATAAATAAAATATATATTCGCTTGTGGATTAGGAATTCAAGCCCTAGTGGCCCCTTTCCCGAGCAAGCATCCTATCTTTAGGGCAGTGTCAGCAAAACTCCCTATAGGAATTGCCTGACTACTTTGAGTTGAGATAAGTCCCTGGGTAGGTACTCTCTCAGTAGTCGCCATTAGGTCGGGTTCAACTTGGTGTGCCACCAATAAGTTACCCTAGTGGTCATCTTTGCTTTGAAAGATCTAAGTCTATTACACATTTTTTCTAGCACGACCATTGCAAACCGATGAGCAGCATTAGGTTGGGACCAATTTGTAGCATAAGCAATCGATCACCTCAGTGGTTCCTTGTTTAAGAAGATGTGATTCCCCGTGCTTTCTTCCTAACTTGACCATTGAAAACAGAAAGGCACCCCTTTGGTTGGTTAGTTCTACCCCACGGTCGGTTGACTATCCCTTTGAATTAGTAAATCTAAGACAGGTATAGGCTAATATTAGCCTCTTCTTAGTGGATCCATCACAAACCAACGGGATCCATCAAATTAAAATATATCCAATTCAATCAAATGACATTATCTTGATTATTTTTGAGTTGATATAAGTCCCCCAGAGGCATTCATTCAGTAGTCGCCCTAGGTTGGGTCTGATTTGTTTCATCCAACATATCACCCCAGCGATTGTACCTTGCTTTTGGAGATGTAAGTCTACTATACTTTCTCCCTAGCACAACTGTTGTACACCGAAAGGCAACCCCTTAGGTCAGATAGTTCTACAATGTGGCCGGTGGACTACCCCTTTGGATTAGTGAATCTGAGATAGGCCTAGGCCAATATAACCCCTTCTCAGTGCGATCCATCGTAAACCAATAGGGTCCATCTTAAAATCCAAAACTTAAACAAATAATCAATCAATTTCTCTGTAGTGAGACATCAATCATCCTGACTTCTCCAGTAGAGTTAATTAAATTTAATTCAAACTCACATTTCCTTGTGACTGCACTCTTAAAAGAAATACAAACCCTTCTTATCCCTAGTGGATAACTTGAATCTACTTCCCTAGTGAAAGGTTCATGCATTTATCCCCAACAGATACTCTACCCAAATCATGCTTTGCTTCCAAATCCAAACCTCTTATCCCCAGTAGATAACTTGAACCGGCTTCCTTAGTGGAAGGTTCACATGCTTGATCCCTCGGTAGATCCCTTCTTCCTCCCTTATGCCCTTAGCATAAGTGGAGTTGTATTGCACTAAGATCTTGATTCCTTCTACACCTCAAGTTTAGGAGTAGATCATTTTTTTTAGTGCTTGTGATCCTTCGGACGTTGTCGATCGTCTCGATCAACACCAATAAGTGCGATGTGCCTTGTCAATTACACCACACCTATTGGGCACTCTTTGTTACTTTCGGAGTGAGCCCTCAACTTTCTCATCATAGATCCAGGACTCTTATAGACACTAAGAGGTCTTTAGCCTTAAGACACTTCTAGTGATTAGGTGAACACTTAACCTAATCCTAGAGACTTAAAAGAGTAAGCCATAGGAATTGGTTGTGCCTTAGGGATTTAGGAAGACTTACCTGTAGCCCAAACCCAATCCTTGCTTTCATCTTTCAAACCAAATATCAAATTCAAATTCAAATTCTAAAATCAAATCCAACTATCCAATGATTGAAATCCATCACCCAACTCAAACTCCAAATCCCTTCCTAGGCCCTTTGATTTTATTTTATGGTCTTGGCCATAACCAAATCCAAATCAACCCCAATCTAATTGATTTTCTCAGTTATCAAATCCAATCTCAAATCAAATTCCAAATCATAAATCAATTCCAAATTCCAAATGATTGAAACCCATGATTAACTCCAAATTCCAAAATCTCTTCCTAAGCAATATGAACCACCTTCATGTGCTTAGCCAAAACTCCTTCAAACCAACTCAAACTTGGTTGATTTCTTTATAAATCAATCATTCATTCATTCATTTTCACAAATATAAATGAAATACAAATTAAAACCTTTCAAATCAAATCAAAACAAATCAAACCAAATCAAGACTCTTCTTAAGCCATATGGATCAACCTCCATAAACCTAATCAAATTTGCTTCCAAATCACTCCAAACTCAAGTGATTTTCTCATGACCCATTTATATCTTCATTTATATTCATAAATATAAGTGAAATATAAATTCAAATGACCAAAACCAGACTCAAATCAAATCAAATTCCCAATTTTAGCCCTCTTAGCCAAACTTTTGAACTTGGTTAAATGAAATACAAATCAACTCAAAACTCATGGATTTCTTCATGAGTCAATCATTGATCTAAATATAAACATAAACCACCATTATCAAACCAAATCTAAGTCAACTGAAATCAAGCCAAAATTGACCCTTTTGACTTGAAATTATCATATGAACCAAAACCCATTTTGCTCCAAACCAGTTGCATTTGGATTTATATTTCAATCCTAGGCTTATATGTCAGTTCAACTAAACTTGAATCAAACCTTGATCAAGCAAATTGACTCATTTAGGCTCACTTGACCTAAAGTGACCTAAAAGACCTTTTTGATCTAAGTTCTATTCCAACCCAAATTATATTGAACTAAGCCCATCTAAACCTCAATCTTGATCAACAATCATCATGGGGTGCTCAACCACCTTGAATTGGGTCAAACCAAGCCAAACCTAGCCTTTGACCAAGTCAACATTTAGCTAAAATGAAACCCAAACTAGCCAAAATTTATCATATGCCAAATTGATTGAAACCATTGACTCAAACCCATTCAAAATTGATGATTGAAGATGACCAAGACATCAATTGAGCCAAACCAAGCCTAATTGGCCACTTGACCTAAGTTGACCCAAATTAGCCTAAAAAGCCAAAATAGGTCAAATCATGATTTAATCCAAATTGATTGTAACCATTGGCTCAAGTTCATTCCAAATCACTTGTTGAACTTGACCAAAGCCATGATTGAGCCCAAGTTGACCAATTGGTCAACTTGACTCAAATTGACCTAAAAGGTCAAATTGACCAAAATTCAAATTAATTCCAAATTAAATCAAACCAAAGGCTAAAATCATTTTTAATCAACCAATTGAACTTGAGTCAACACCTGACCCAACCTAATTTGGTCAAATGGGTCAAATTAGTCAACTTGACCAATTTGACCCTTTTGAATCCAAATGAGTCAAATTTAAACTTAGGCCAAACCAATCCAAATTAATTGAACAAAAACATCCTAAATCATCATATGAACCTAACCCAAGCCTTGGTTTGACCCAATTTGACAAATTGGTGAACCCAACCCAACCTAGCCCAAATGAAACCCATTTGACCAAATGAAGCCAAATCTCTCCAAACCAACTGATGGGGCCCCAGGACTTAGTGAATCCCAACCCAAACATGTCCTAATTTATTTTTGAATCTGTCCAAAAGCCAAGTGGGCCCCACCAAGTGGATTAGCCATCAAATTATAGGATTTAAACCTTAAAACCATTGGATCCAAGCTAAAGTCAACTTGCTCATCCCCATGCAGCTCATTGGCACTTCATGGAACCTTCTCCTGACCCACCTAGCTAACTTAGCTCACCCTTAGTCGACCAAGGACCTTTGGGAGGTGAGCTGACTCACCTCCAAACCAAATCAAGCACCCATTGGATCCAAGCCTCGGTATCCTTGCACATTGGTTCCATGGTAGCCTCCCATCATTCCTCCCATCCCTGGCGTGCCTCCCTGACTTGATGGAGACAAGTCCGGCGGTCGGACGGTGGCAACCCAGTGCAAAACATTTGCACACTGTCGTCCATCAATGATGGGAACTTGAAGGGTATACCCCCTCAATTAGAACATGATTTCGCACAAACTTGCATCATATCCTCTCCTAAGTGAATTCTGAAGCCCCTCGGAGTGTTTACAAGGATCCCTAAGCCCTCTCCTTCAGCATTTCCCATTTCTGAGCAAAGTAGAAATAGGGTATCCCAATCTTAAGCAATACTCCCTCTCCACTTAATCAAATTCCAATTCTTCTTAGCCACACCATCACCATACCCTATCAAAGCTAACCAAACTAATTCCCAAGTTCCCAAGTGGCCAGAGGTGTGAGTTTGATCAGAGTCGAAGCCTTCATGTGCATGGATTGGTCAACCGAGCCTCCAACACCAAATAAAGCTTAAATTTCTTCAGCAGGACCTCACCTCAACTAGGTGAAGCTACTTCTAGCATTGCACCACCGGACATTAGCTCCGGTGAGGTAATTTGACAAACTATGCCTTGTATGCAAAAGTGGGTTGGTCCTAAGTCAAGAAAATTCAAATTTCATGAAAAATTGACCGTTGGATGTGTGTGTCTTCCTTCCTCGAATATGTGGGAAGAGTTTGGAGACAATCCGATTCGGGTGAGCTTGGATTGAACGAGGGAAGATGGACGGCATCCGTCTTCTATCGCTCGCGAATGGGATAGATCACGAGTCATCCATCTCATGTGATTGAGATGAATGACTCTGATCAAATCCCACAGATCGAATACTTAGGGCTACATAAAGCTTTGTAGCCCCAGGATGTCCAAAATAATATACCACTTTTCTCAAATACATATGAATGTACAAAAAGAACCAAATGGATAGGGAATCATGCAAGAAATTATGTTTGATTTGGTTGTATGATTTACATGTGTAATATGACATTCTTCCTAGGTCTTAACATGGAGATGCATAGGAATAGATTTAGGCAAGTGTTATGTTCTTTTCAAATGAACTATACACTTACAAATCCTATGTGAATCCATGTTAAGGTAGGGAAAGAGAACTTCATATTACACATCTTATGCTATTATCACATGCAAGCTTATAAATATTTATAATTAGCATTATTTCATTTATAATAATTGATTTATAGGTTTTGAAAATAGTTTTTGGTTTAATAGTGATAATAGCCATTCATATTCTTAATTTAAGTTAACACATGTAATTTAACATAAAAGAAAACATTATATTTAATTAATTTTTAAAAGAAATGAATGCTTGATTATATATGGCAAGCAACATTTAGCATGAGTGGAAAGAAATAAATGAACATAAGTACATGATTTCATCATTCCAACTAATTCCTAAGGATAATCATACTAAATAAAATCATTTAAAATAAACTAAAATTCTTTAATATCATTTTTAATTTTAGGTTTGGTTTGGTTTAAGGAATGTGAAAGAAATTTGCTGCTCGTTTGCTGAAGAATTGTTAAGTTGATTTTTATGATTTAATTAGGTTAAGGTGTGAATTAAATGAATTAATTAACCCTTACCTATATCACCTTAAGCTAATTAATTAATTAATAATGAGCCAATATGATATGCAACCACATGAAAAGTAAATTAACAATGCTCTCAAGAAATGAAAGGGGTCTAATGCAATTGGCTCATGGTTAGTAGTTAATTAGGCTTAAGGGATTCACTTAATTACTCTTATAATTTTTTCACACATGTGAGCTAACCATAATTTCATTATCTCTCACTTTAGGTTATTGAACACCCAAAAAGCTACCCAAGAGTTAATTAGGGTTGTTTAGATGTGAAGTGGATTTTAGATTAAGTTAATTAAGCTTATTAATCCATTTGATTAAGCATGTTCAATTAATGAAATGAAATTGATATTAAGGAAAAAAGGTCAAGAAAGAGGGTCTTAATCTCAATCCCTAAGTTCCATATTTGATCACTTAAGCTCTGATTTTTATCTTGGAGATTAATTAATTAATTACTACAGTAATTATTAATTAATTTCATTTTAAAAGCAAAAAAAACTTAGGAAATAAATTAGGAAAAGCATCCCAATCACATCCTCTAAGCTACCTTACTATTCAACAGAGGTAATTAAGCTTAAATAATTAATTAAACTATTATTCATTCACTAATTATCACTAATTAAATGAAGAGAGTGATTAATGCTTGATCAATTGATTTCCCTAATTAAGCACCCAATAAAATCCCAGAAATATAGGGGAGGCAGAGGTCATCCCCCCAAACACCCATAAAAATTTTAAGATTAATTGGGTGATTAATTAAGAAGTAATTAAGCTAATTAAATTTTCAATAAAACCTTAATTAAGCTAAAATTGCTATTCAAAATCAATTAATAATAATTTTTTCAAATTTTACTCTGGCATACCTTTAGAATGAGCCCTCATTTGTATTTTCTTTGGATTTTTCTAGGATTAGTTATGAATTTCCAAAGTTTCAGCTGAGTTAACCAAATTTTATAAGGTATATTGATTTTTTTTAATTAAAATAGAACACTCGAACTTCTAAATTCAATATTGTTCAATCTAACCGTCATTTTGTCTTGAAATTTTTATGGTAAGTAGATTTTAATCTTAATTTTAATCTTTGAAAAATTCACCTCAATATGAATTATATTTTTATAGTAATTAATAATATTTTATTTTTACTAAAACTTAAATTTAGTTCAAACTATTTAGTTAAATTTGATAGTTTTTTATTTGTTGGATTCCTCTCGGACAGACGAATCCAACGAACCCTTATTTGGAATTGTTTGATAATTATTTTATTTTTTTTGAAATTTTGAAGTTTCAAGTATTTTCAATAATTTTTAAAATCAGAAAAAATTTGATTTTCGTGTTTAGTCCAGTCAGCGCTGCATGGGCGCTGATGTGCAAATGAGGCTATGCATAGCGTGCACTGGTTGGATGACCCAATTCCATGGTTCCATTGGTAGATCCAGTTGGATACGCCTCGTGCCTTGGCGCCCACGCGTCACGCTAGTTGGATAACTCATTTTTGAGAGCGAAAAAATGATCCCATTCCATGGGATTAAGATCAGACCGTCCGATCATGTGATCTGGGCATGAAATCGTAGCTATCTGCCCCTAATAAAAGGAGATCAAATGGTTGCTGCTCGTTTGCTTCCCAACCGATAAATCAGAGCCTATTTAGGCTCGAAAACAACTTTTTTGGGCAGTTTTGAGCATGATTTTCTAGCGACCTTCACCGAAAAAAACTCCAAATCATATTGGGATAGTGTAAAATAAAAAATATGAGGGTAATCTAAGGAAACTTTCTAAAATTGCACATACATTTGAATAAATGAAAGATCCTACGGTGGCCTAAAGTTTGATGAAATTAGCTCACCGAGGATGGTTTCCGGCAGCGGTGAAGTTTCGAACAAACTCTTAAGTGTGAGAAGGAGCTTTGGAATGAGTTTGAACCCTTACCTCCCTTTGGAACATCATCTTCACTAATGGTTACCGCCTCCTCACCAGAAAGACTTCAGTTTTGTGTTCTTTAGCTCAAAAATCACTCAAAGAAGGTGGGGAAGGGATACTCATTGCTCAGGGAAGCTCTTGGGAGCTGAATGAACTCAGGATCTTTTTGAATGAGCCTTCTTTTCTTGCTCTAAATGGATGTCCAAAAATTTGAATAAATGTGACGAGGAGGTGGGAAAGGGATGCTCCTTGCTTGGGGAAGCTCTTGGGAGCTGAATGAACTCAAGATCTTTTTGAATGAGCCTTCATTTCTTACTTTGAATGGGATGTCCAAAAATTTAAATAAATGTGATGGGGAGGTGGTTATGATGGATGATGGCTTGATTGAGGACTTCGAATTTAGCTCCAAAGTCCTCTTTTGCTGCCATATGGTCAGTTCCATTGAATGTCATGGATGGGGAGAGTTGAATGTATGTGATGGGGAGAATTAAATGAGGTTGGGTAGAATCCTATGTGGGATCTAATTAGGTTGGGTTAATTTTGAACTAATCTCAAATGGGTTTGGGTCAGGTTTGATCAGCCTCCAATGGGTCATAGCTTGGTTTCAAGGGATTTGGCTCAATTTGGGTCGATTGGGTCACATTGGGTCATGTTGGGTTAGGTTGACCAATTAGTCAAATTTGGTCAAACCAAGAGTTAAGCTAGGTTCAAATGATGATTTGAAGTATTTTGGTATGATCAATTTGGTTTAATTTGGCTTAGGATTGTTATTGGCTCATTTGGAATCAAATGGGTCAAATGGGTCAAGTTGACCAATTTGACCTTGGTCAAATTGGTTTGGGTTATGGGTTGATTCATTTTCAATTAGCTAATTAAATATGAACGTATCCTTTTATTTAAATTAATTTAGATTTAATTTGAATTTTGGCTAATTTGACTCTTTAGGTCAATTTGGGCTAACTTGGGTCAAGTTGATCGATTGGTCAAATTAGGCTCAATTATGACCTTGGTCAAGTTCAATAATCAATTTGGAATGAACTTGAGCCACTAGTTGTAATCAATTTGGGTTAGATTGGGATTTGACCAATTTTGGCTTTTTAGGCCAATTTAGATCAACTGGGGCTAAATGGTCAATAGGATTTGGTTTAGCTCAATTAAGAGTTTGGTCATGTTCAATCATTGATTATGAGTGTGTTTGGATCAATGGTTTCAATCGATTTGGTATATGATGGGTTTTGACTAGTTTAGGTTTCATTTGGGCTAAAGGCTGACTTGGTCAAAAGACCAAATTGACTTGGTTTGACCCAATTGATTGTAATTGATCATCCTAGGGTGATCAAAAATTATGGTGGAAGATTTTTCTGAGCTTGGTTCAATCTAATTTAGGTTGGATTGAAAGTTGGCTCAAATGGGTCCTTTAGGTCAAGGTCAAGTGGACCTAATTGGTCAATTGGTCTTATTTTGGCTTGATTTAGGTTTAGTGGGACTTATATAGCCTAGAATTGAAATATAAATCCAACTACAATCAATTTTGAGTCCAATAGGTTTTGGCTCAATTGAAAGTTTCAAGTCAAAAGAGAAAAGTTAGGCTTGACTTGGGTTGGCATGAATTTGGTTTGATGATTATAGGTTTCATTTATATTTGGATAGGTGATTGAAGGAATGATTGATTCAAGAGAAAATCCATTGGTTTTGACTTGATCTAGATAGAATTTGGCTAAGTCCAAAGAATTGGCTCAAAGGCCTTATATGGGGTTTGGATTTGATTTTGGATATAATTTTAGTCATTTGAATTTGGATTTCATTTATATTTATGAATATAAATGAAGCAATAATTGATTTATAAGAAAATTGATTGAGTTTGTATTGGTTTAAAGGCTAATTTGGGTAAGCACATGGAGGTGGGTCCATCTGGTTTAAAAGGGGTTTTGGTTCGATTTAATTTAGTTTGATTTAGTTTTGATCATTTGGATATGGATTCTATTTATATTTATGAATATAAATGAAGGAATAATTAATTTATAAAGAAATCAAATGAATTGAATTTGATTTGATTTAAAGGGGTTTTGGCTAAGCATATGAAGGTGGTTCATATGGCTTAGGAAGGGTCTTAGGATTTGAATTTGATTTTGGATTTCAATCATTTGGAGTTAAATTTGGAATTATAATTGGAATTAGAATTTTAGTTTGAGGTTTGGTTTGAGATTTGAATTTGGGTTCAATTTGAAAAGGTGCATATGGATTGGGTTTAGGCTATAAGGTATGTGATTTTCCTAAGTCCTAAGGCATGGCCTAATCTTATGATTAACCCCTTTAAATCTCTAGGCTTAAGTTAAGTGTTCACCTAGTCACTAGAAGTGTCTTATGACTAAGGATCTCTATGTATTTAGAAGAGTCCTATGTCTAAGAAAAGGAGGTTGAGAGCTCACTCTAAAAGTGAGGTCAACAAAAGGACCCTAAATAGGTGTGGTGTAACTGACAAGGGACACCGCACGTATTGGTGTTGACCGAAATGACCAACAACATCCAGAAGATTACAAACACTAACAAAAAGGATCTATACCTTGACTTGATAGGTAGATAGAATCACGATCTTGGTGTGTTGCAGCTCTCTTTATGCCAAGGGCATAAGAGAGCTAGAAGGAATCTGCTGGGGATTGAGCATATGAACCTTCCACAAGGGAAGCAGGTTCACGTTATCCTGAGGGATAAGAATTTGAGTTTGATTATGAATAGGATTTGTTTGGGTGTGTATATGCTGGGGATAAGAATCTATAATCCGATGGGGATCAAGATCGAATTAATTTTAATTTGTTTTATTTTAATTTATGGAGGCATATCCGCTAGGGATATGTGCTCGAATCTACTAGGGATTGGAAATAAGAACCTTCCACTAGGGAAGTACATTTGGGCTATTCACTAGGGTTAAGGATTTGATTAGATTTCTTTAATTTATTTGATTATACTCCACTAAGGAAGTTGGTTTAATTTATTATGGCTCCACTATGGAGAAGGGTTCCAGATTGAGGGCATATATGCCGGGGATGTACACTCAGTTAGATTTGTTTGATTTAGATCTAAGCTCCACTAGGAAGTTTAATTTGATTTACGCCTCACTGGGGAGAAATTTGGTTTGTTTGATATGTTTAATTTGACTCCATTATGAAGGTTGGTCTTGAATTTATTTTTTTATGGATCCTGTCGGTGTGTCATGGATAACACTAAGAAGGAGCTACGGGGGACTTGGCCTATCTTAGATTTATAAATCCAAAGGGTTAGTCCACCTGCCATAAGGTAAGACTATCCGACCTAAGGGGTTATCTTTCGGTGTGCATCGACTATGTTAGGAAGAAAGCGTAGCAGACTTAAATCTTCAAAAGTAGGGAAAAGCTACTGGGGTGATCTATTGGATGAACAACACATTGTAGCCAACCTAAGGTGACTATTTGAGCGAGCGCCGCTAGGGATCTTACCTCAACTCAAGAGTAGTCTTGATGATTAATTTGATTTATATTAATTTGATTTGATTTGATTTGGTGTGTTATGTTATGAACCCTATTGGCGTGCGATGGACTCACTGAGAAGGGGCTATGTCCACCTTGACATGTCTCAAATTTACAAATCCAAAGGAGTAGTCTAACAACCATAAGATAAGACTATTCATCCTAAAGGTTGCCTTTCGGTGTGCAATGACTATACTAGAAAGAAAGTGTAACAGACTTACATCTTCCATATTAGGGATCAGCCATTGGGGTGATATGCCAATGGCGCAACAAATCGAACCCGACCTAGGGTGACTATTTGAGCGAGCGTCGCTGGAGATCTTACCTCAACTCTAGAGTGGTCTTGATGATTATTTTGATTAATATTGATTTGATTTAATTTGATTTAATTTAATTTGGTTTGTTATGTTATGGACATTGTCGGTGTGCGATGGACCCACTGAGAAGGGGCTATGTTAGTCTTGACTTATCTCATATTTGCAAATCCAAAAGGGTAGTCTACCAGACACAAGGTAGGATTATCCGACATAAGGGTTGTCTTTCATTGTGCAACAGTTGTACTAGGAAGAAAGTGTAGCAGATTTACATCTTCTAAAGTAGGGATCAGCTGTTGGGGTGATCTGTCGATGGCATAATAAATCAAACCCGAACTATGGTGACTATTTAAGTGAATGCCACCATGGACTCATATCAACTCAATAGTAATAATTAATTTAGTTTTAGATGGACCCTGTCAGTGTGCAATGGATCTACTAAGAATGAGCTAATATCAGCCTAGACCTATCTTAGATTTATAAATCGAAAAGGATAGTCTACCGGCCGTGAAGTAAAGCTAACCAACCTATGGGGTGCCTTTCGGTGTGCAATGATCAAGATAGGAAGAAAACTTGTAGACTTATAACTTCCTAAACAAGGAACCACTGGGGTGATCAGTTGATAGCACAATAAATCAAACCTGACCTAAGGCTTCCTATCAGTTTGCAATGGTCGTGCTAGAGAGAATGCATGATAGACTTATATCTCCCAAAGAAAGGACGATCGCCGGGGTGACATGTTTGTGGCACAACAAGTCGAACCTGACCTAAGGGCGACTACTATGAGAGTGCCAACCTGGGGACTTATCTCAACTCAAAAGTAGTCAGGAAATTCTTATAGAGAGTTTTGTCGACACTGCCCTAAAGATAGGATGTCTGCTTGGGAAAAGGTACTGCTGGGGGTTTTCCTCCTAATCCACAAGTGAAAATACATATTTTGTTTTATTTATATGTGTAGACCCTATTGGTGTGCGAGGGACCACACTGAGAAGGAGTTTATATCAGCCTAGTCCTATCTCAGACTTACTGGACTAAGGGAGAATCTGCATATCTGCAAGAAAAATTCTCCAACCATAGGGGTGACTACTAGGAAAGGGGGACTGTCCAATCCAAAAGTAACCCGAGTAGTGTCTAGATGAGGTTGCTAAGAATGTGATCCAAATAGAGTGCCCACAGGGGAGGTGCCACTAGGGGTGTTATCCAAAACCCTGTAAAAGAAAGCTTGTAGGTATTCGGTGGCCAACTCAAGGAGAAAGCACAGGGACTCACATCTGCCAAGAGTGGCATATCCACCAGGTGGATCGCTATCAGCATAGCAAATACCAACCAACCTAAAGTGCTCGTCGATTTGTGATAATCAGTCTACAAAGAAGGTGTGTAGGCTTACATCTCCCTAAAGCGAAACTAATTATCGGGATAGTCTATCTTCAGCTTGATAGGGGTTATCTGACCTAGGGTGACTACTAAGCCAGGAGTCCTGTGTAGGGACTAAGCTTAAGCTTAAAGTAGTCAAGAGGAAAGGAGCTACTGGGGGACTTACCCTATGCCTCAAATATACTCGATTAAGTCAGTGCATGATGACCAGTTCCATGAAGAAAGCGTGTAGCCTTACATCCTTTTAAACGAAGTCAACATGAGGTAGCTTACCAGCTGTGAAGTAAGGCCTACCAAACTAATAAGGTGCTTGTGAGTTTTCAATGGTCAAGTTAAAAAGAAAGCTTGTATACTTACATCCACCAGATAAATAACCACTAGGGTGACATAATGGAAATTTAGAAAGCTAATGAGTGAGTGCCACAAGGGGCTTTCTTCCACATCAAAATAGCCTGAGACAAAAGATCTTTGTTTGTTTGATATTTGTGTGTGTTTTGGAAGAAGGAATACGATGCTGCTTGGGTTCTCTTACACCTATCCTAAACATATCAAAGAATGGATGAAATGGTACCATAAATGGAAGTTGTGACTCCACCAAGAAAGGATGTTGTTGGGGTTCTCTTACTCCTAACTTAATTGTACTAGTCAAAATAGGATGCCTCTTGGGTTCTCTTACACCTATCCTAATAGCACTGGAGGATCGTTTGTAGTTTGTGTTTGTGTTAATGAAGGAAAAGATGCCACTTGGGTTCTCTTACACCTAGCCTAAACACATCATGGAAGATTTGCATGCAAAGATATTCCTAACACGGAAGAGAAAGAATTTGAGATAAAAGAAATTTTATTGATGATTAATTTAAAGCAACATTTATGGATAGTATTTTTTTAGGTAGAGCCCATTGATTGGAAGCATAAGGCGCACTCCCTTATAATTTATAAGCCGATAAGATCCTCCTTGGTAGGTCTTCTTTATGGCAAAAGGGCCTTCCAAAGTGGGTTCAAACTTGCATTACATCTTTCAACAGGCAACAACTGGTCTCTTTAGAACTAAAATAAGCTCTCTTACTTGAAAAGCTCTAGTACGGACCTGTTTTTTATGAGCTTGAATCATTTTGGCTTTGTACAACTCAAGATTTTAGCATGCCTAGAGGCATCTCCCCTCTAAACCTTCAAGTTCTTTTAACCGTAACTTGGCATTCTGCTCCATTGTGATCTTACTACCCATAACTATCCATAATTATGGGAGTTGGACTTCTAACAGTAGGACTGCTTCAAACCCATACACTAAGGAGAATGGGGTAGATTGAGTTGGAGTTCTGTTTGTGATGTGGTAAGCCCACAAGGCTTCAACTAACTGCTCATGCCACTATCGCTTGTTATTGTCAAGTGTATTCTTTAATATTTGAATGAAAGTTTTATTGAATGCTTCTGCTAGACCATATGCCCTTGGGTAGTAGATGGTGGAATATCTCTAATCTATGTTGTGTCTCCAGGAAAAGCTGTTGATTTTAGTGTTCTTGAATGCAATACTATTATTGGATATAATTCATCGAGGCACTTCAAACCTATATATGATATGGTTCCTAAGAAACTAGATCACATGCTGAGTTGTGACCTCTCAAAGTGTGATTGCCTTCGCCCACTTGGAAAAGTAGTTGATGGCAGTTAGAATGAAACAATGACCCTTGGATAAAGGAGGATCGATCAGACCCACTATGTCGGTACCCCTAACACTCAAATGGTCATGAGGCTAATGTAGGATGTAGAATATTGGGTGGTTGATGTAGGACCACACCGTATACCTAACATTGGTGGCATCTCCTAGCTACGTCCATGCAGTATGTGATCATCGAAGGCCAGTAGTATCTAGTCTCTTGATCTTGGCTTTCATCTTCGGATCAGATTGATGTACTCCGCATAAACCTGAGTGTACCTCGATCACTATCCTACGGGCTTCGTGTTTTTCCAGACAACATAACCACATATGATCGAAGGACCATTGGTATAAGGTGCCATCCATGAGAGCATTGGAAAGGGCTCTCGGCTTCACTTGGTGTGCTAGTGATTTCTCTTAAGGTAGTTTGCCTATATTTAAATAATCCATGAATGGTTGCCTCCAATTTGACTTCTCATTCTTTTTGGCAATGGAAACCTCCCCTTCAAGGGAGAATCTCTCGATGAGTTTAGCATCAATAAGGGATAAACTTGTCTATTTTTGGATCCTTATTGGAATGGACTCATCTTCCAGACATGCCAACTCTTTGGCAAGCTTGGAAAATGCGTCAACTACTATGTTCTCTCCTCAAGAAATCTTGTAAATGGCAACCTTAGGGATTTAGGCTAATAAGTCCATGGTGTACTTATGATAATGATGGAGCTTAGGCTTTAGAATCTTGTAGGACCCAATGATTTGGTTGATGATGAGCTGAGAATCTCCAAAGATGTTGATGCTCTAGATGCATAGTGTAATGACTAACTCCAGACCGACAATCAAAGCTTCATATTCAACTTCATTATTGGTGCATGGATTGGATAGATGATATAAGAATTCATCACATCGTAGTCCATAGTTAGGAGAACTATTCTTACTTCTGCCTTCCCTCGGATAGTAGATTGTGATTCTTCTCCTCCTTGAAAGGAAGTCGCGCCATCTAAATATATCTTCCAATGATGAATGCTAGTGTCTTCTAATTTCATGATTTGTTCATCAGGGAGGTCATCACTAAGCAGAGAACCAGCAGGAAGTAGGTGTGATGCTAAGAAATATGTTAGTACCTATCCTTTCACTGCACGAGGGGTATGCATGTGATATCAAATTATGATAAAATCATGGACCAACATGCAAACCATCCAAATAGCATTGGCCAGGTCATGAGATATTACAGTGGATTGATCCTAGGGATCAGATTCACCTTATGAGAAAGCAAGTAGTGTTGTAGCTTTTATGATGCAAAGATTAAAGCTAAGCAGTGCTTTTCAATAGGTAGAGTTTTCCTTAGGAGTCATCTAATGAAAGATCAATGGCTTGCCAGATAGAGATACTAAGCAGCTTATCGCTCGGTAGTCTTAGATGTCTTCAAAAGCATGCTAGCACTTATCATCTCACTTGAACTTGGCATCTTTTTTTACAAGTGCTGAGAATGGTTGGCTTCTTCCTGATAAGTTGGATATGAAGCATCTTAGATATGCCAATCGCCCTTGAAATGATCTGAGTTGAGTTAGACTTTTAGGGGGTGGCATTTCTAAGATAGCCTTGATCTTCTCTGGGTCGATCTATATTCCCCGATGTTAGACAACAAACCCAAGGAATTTTCCTGAAGCTACTCTGAATGCACACTTCAGGGGATTCATTTTAAGGTTAAATTATCTTAACCATTCAAAAACTACTCTCAAGTTGAAGAAATGGCCTTCCTTTTCTTTGCTTTTCACTACTAGATCATCAACATAGCATTTAACTTGATGATGAATGAATTCATAGAAGATCTGAGTCATGGCCCACTAGTATGTAGCACCGACATTTTTAAGGCTGAAAGACATGACCTTATAATAATAGATTATGATCGGGGTTCAAAAAAGCAGTGTTTCTTTCATCCTTGAGGGCCATCTTGATTTGGTTGTAGCTAGATGACCCATCCATAAAGGAGAATACTGCATGAGATGAGGCGATGTCCACCATTAATTTAGGTATAGGAAGTGAAAATTCATCCTTAGGACATGCCTTATTTAGATCTCTAAAATCAACACATATGTGAATTTGGCCATTCTTTTTCTTAACTTTGATGACAGTGGCCAACCAGGTAGGATATTTTTCTTTCCTGATAAAGCTCGCATTGATCAGTTTCTTGATTTTTGAAGTGACCTGTTGTTCAATGTCTAATCGCATGCGTCTACGAGCTTGCTTGATAGGGTTAGCATTAGGTTCTATTGCTAGTTTGTGGACTGCTACATCATGAGATAAACTAGACATTTCTTCATAACTCCATGTGAAGCAGTCCTTAAACTCAACTAATAGCCTAACTAAGTCAATAGTTTCTTCTTCATTCAATAAGGAACTGATGTATGTTAGACATGGATTGTCTTCAATTCCCAAGTTGATTTCTTTGAGCTCGTCGATGGTTGATCTGATCTCTTCTTCCAACTTTGGTGATGCATCTCTACCTTTAAGCTTAATTGGGTCATCTGAAGTTTCTAAACATACCTCCTCATAAGAGTTAGCATGATTTGAGAAGAACCTATCAGACTCTAAATGATTTATGATGACTAGGTAACGGTTTTCATCATCGACTGGACCCACTTTGCCAAATCTTAGCCTTGGTCTTGATTGAGAATATCTATTATGGTTGTCCATAACATCTCAAAGTAATCTAACCTATGTTTAGACAAAGTATGCAGAATTAATCCCTTCTTTGGTAAGTTAAGAACACAAGGCGAATACAAATCAAAAGGCAATTATATTAAATCTTTATATGAATCATCCTCAAGTTCTACATCGGCTTCTTGACTTAAGGATGATGCTCCCAACAAAAATCTATTTAGCTTGACATCTGTGGATGACTTGGAGGCCTCCTTAACTACTAAACCTTCAACTCTCTAGGAAGAACGTGAGATTAAAGCTAAGGTTTCCATCCTAATTATTGTCTAACTATTCTACATAATAGTGATACGGATACATTCATGCTTTGCTTGGAAGCTTGGTCTTCATTATTGTCTAGCTCGAATGTCACCTCCAAAGGGACCCGTTGAGAGGGGTTGGTTGGCGTGCTAACAACATGAGACACATCCTCCGAGCTAGACTCTAAGTCTATGTGGATAGTAAGGGTACTCCTGTGAGTCAAAACATAGCTCCTGTTGGGTGGCCAATATGGAGTAGGCCTTCCACCTCTAGAACTGCTTTTTGATCTGCTTCTACCTCTACCTAGTAGGGGTCGAGTCATCCTACCCATATGTTCGTATGGAGAAATGAACTGTGGGTGAAATCCAATACCTAGCCCTACTTCTTCCTCGATGTATGATTCTCGCTCACTTATATTTTTTTCTTTTCCTTTTTTCTTTTATTTTTCTTTTTCATTTTATTTTTCTTCTTTTTCTTTTATTTCTTTTGCTTTTATTTCTTTTTCTTTTGTTTTTGAACTTTCACCAAGTTCACGAGAATAGAATTTTTAGTTTTGTGAAAGACAGTAGGCTACGTCCTCATATATCTCAACCTCTCTAACTGAAAATGGCTTCAAATCTCCTTTAACATAATACTCGATTCCACCTCTTCAAAATTTTATGCATTGATGTAAAGAGGATGGAACCATGTTGTTTCTATGTATCCAAGGCCTACCGAGCAAAGTAGTGAAAGATGTATCTAAATCGATTATATAGAACTTGGCTTCTGTCTTTCAGTCAACTATCTCCAATGGCAACACTATAAAGCATAAAGCCCTCTTACCTTGCTCATTGAATCCTCTCAACATCATCTAATCTCCTCGAAGTTTGGAGATGTCAATCCTTAAGTAAGCAAGGGTCTTTAGACTCATAATGTTCATTGATGCACCTAGATCAACTAACACCTTGGAGAGTCTAAATTGGCCCATGTTTATTGTGATGTAGAGGGACAGTTGTGCTCTGTTGTTCCCAAAAGAAGGTCTTCTTCGGTGAATGTAACTCCATGGGATTCTCTTGAATAACAAGCCTCCTCTCCAATAACGGTCAGCTGAGCTAAGTATATTTCAGGATCAAGAAGGGCTTTGATCAATGACTCCCTCATCTCTTTGGATAAGACAAGGGCATCATATATGCTTAGTTTAGCTGGCAACTTTCTTAGGTGAGTGAGAACATTATAGTCAACTTTGAGCTAGTCCTTCACAAGCATATCCATAAGTGGAGCATCTTATGGAGGGGCTTCTTGATCACTAGAACCAATGACTTGTTTACCCATATCCTGAGGTGCTACCTTAGGAGGTAGAACTTTACCACTGCGGAGGTTGACTTTAGTGACTTCGTGAGATGATTTAATAGAAAGTTTTACCTGCTCATCAGGTTCACCTACAACTTCTCCTATGGGATCATCGAAGTTAGATGACTCAAATCCTAATCAATTATTATTTTATAGACATGGAGAGTTTTTGAGAGGAATAAAATCTAGAGTATCAGAAGTAGACAAAATGTAAGTGAAAGCTCCCTTCATTAATTTCTTCTTAGATGGAGGTACATGATAGAAATCTAATAAAGTGGAGAAAGGGGTATATTGCCCTTGTCCACTGATACAACATTCCTGCTTGTAGAAGAGGAGCTAATATAGAAAGAAGTAGTAGCTGTAATGATGGATGGAGTACTGGACTTGGATGGTGGCTATGCTACTATGATATCCCGTACAAGTAAGGTGGACTACTACTAGGCTTTTACCTCCATCAAGTTGTTCTTAGCAACTTGCAAACCTTCCTTAGAGTTGGAGGTTTAAGCTGTTTCAAGCACATGCAAGGGTGACTTTTTGATCTTAGACATATTTTCTTGGAGGTTTGGGATAGGGAGATATCCCAACCTTCCTCTATCTTGAGAAGATCACTTGTATCCCCAAGGATTACCCTAACAGAACTAGAGGGTTGTTCTAATAGATATTTCTTAGGGATGATAATGGCACTCGACTTGTAGTTACGCTCAAGCTAGTCCTTAAAGGTAAAGCAATCTTTCAAGATATGTCCTAGCATGCGGTGGTAGGGTCAATAGTTTGGATCATGACTCTTGCCCACTTCCTCTGGCCTCCTAGGCTCTGGTAACTGAAAATCAGGCTTCTTTAAGAGATTCTTAAAGATCTTCCTGACTACCTCTCTCTTGAATGAAAATAGTTTATTCAATTTATCGACAAGAGTAAGTAAATGATAGCTACCTGGCGACGAGTAAGAGTGCTGTTGCTGATGATACTGATGAGGATACTGTTGAGGAGCTGGCAGTGGAGGCCGTTGTGAAAATTGAGGTGGTTGGTATGAAGATCGAGGTGGTGGCAAAGGAGGTGGTAAAAGAGACTGCTGAGCTCGAGGCCTATCTTACTAGACCCTGGCTGGCTGCTTCCCCTTATCATCTACTGTAACTACCCCTGGCTTCTTCTCAAATGCCTTCTGTGGTCTTGGCTTGGCTAACTAATCTTGGAAAGGTAACTGTTTGACCTCTTCTTATAGACTAGCCGCCTTGTTGATTAATTTCTTAAATATCTTAATGGTAAATCTTTTAAGCATGAAGGCAGATGAGCCATGAATATTCTTGAGTATAATTTTAATGGCATACTATTCAGATAGCTGAGGTTCACATTTCATATTTAAATTATGCCATTTAAGAATGTAATCAATAAGGGACTCACCGGGGTATTATTGAGCTACAACAAGATCGCCCATAGTTACCCTTTGCTGAGCTCCAGCAAATCTCTTAATGAACAGCTACTCCAACTTAGTAGATGTCTTCACTGAACCATTGGGTAGTTTAGCATACCAATCAAATGTGATACATGTTAAGCTACTGACAAAGAGATAGAATAAGAGTGCAATACTGCCACGGGCATTGCAACATCTGACCCTAAAGTGTGCAATGTGCTGCCTGGGGTTCCCACTACCATAAAAATATTTTGAAGGATGGAGGCATAAATCCCTTAGGGTATTGGACACCATCAAATTCCTCTAGGTATGGTCTACCCTTTAGAACAGATGATCCATCTCAGGCTCCACCATGCTTTTGATGCCTTTCTCTTGCATGGAGGTGCTATCCACCACCTTCCTATGCAAGCTACCACTGTCCTAACCTACTAAAGAAGTGCTCTTGGCCTGATCTAGGATATGTGCTAACTCAGGATGATCTACCTCTATTGATATATGTTGTGGGACTAAGGTTTGATTCTGAAATGCATGGAGGGCTACTAACAAGTCTTCCATCCTCTTCTCCATTTGATTGATCTGATCATCCTTTTGTTTAAGCTACTTACGGAGGTGTTGGGTTGAATGGACGGCGTTGTCTTCCTCAACTACAACCCCTTCCTGACTATGTTGATCTCTCTGAAGGGAACTTCTAGTGTCGACCATGTGAACTCTGGCCGAATCCTTAAGAAGATCATCTTCCTTGGGATCAAATGCTGCCCGCTCATCCTCAGAATCTGTGTAATCACTGCCTAAAAGTTCCCTCTTCTTGACAAAATAATCGGCTACGATCTCAACCATAGAACAATCTAATCATGCCAACATAATTACTCAGGGCTGACCGGTGGAGGGACTGTGGTCACTAACCGAAATACACCTAACATTGCCTGTCACTTGAGTGCTATCTCTAGGAGGGTCATGCTCACTGGAAGAGATAAGCTCATGACTACTCATGGGTGAAGTAGTGTCCCTAGAGATATCCATTACCATAAGGATTGCAAAATTGTCCCCTTCCCCCTCTACAACAACTGTTGTCACCGGCTCTGATGGTGGTGGTGGTGGTGATGGTGGTGCGACCACGATGCTGCAGGGTTTGTCACTCCTTCTTCACCAAGACTGAAGTAGGAGGTCAAGTAGGGGAACTCATCCTCACCTCAGTCGGTTGAGTAGATGAAGTAAGATCCTTTGGCCATAGCCAGATCACCAAGGGGACTTTCTTATCCCTAGATGTTATCTTCTGTATTTTTGTAGGGATAGTAGATGGCGGGACCTGAACTGGTGATGGTGGGCAAAGAGTGGATCGGTGCAGTGGAGACAACACCGGCTCTACCATTGCTAAGGTTTTTTCCCTATGACTGGTGGTACCTATCAGCATTATACTATTGATCATATTAGCCTTGGTGGCTCGATGATTGGGAAAATCAACTAGAGCGGAGGCCGACAACTGTCTAGAAAACCTCCGTCACTCCCTGCTCCCTAACTAAACTGCTACCCAGACCTCTAACGCTCTATCACTGTGAATGTGTCTGGTAACACTCCTGGGGATGATAGTCCTCAAGTCAAATAATAGACTACGAGCGTCGTGTACACCACTGCCATAATAATATGTAGATCGGCATAGGATTTCCTTTTATCCCTAGTCGAAGCCTCGTGGTATGTAGGAGGTGGAGGTAATGCGGCTATCCTTTGATAGTTCTCCTCTCCATCTGATGTTGAGAGGGGGTAAAACTGGTTACTAGTCAGCAAAAACCTCACGGTGGGAACCTTTCTTTGCAATGTGGGATGCGGCATCCATCTCCTGGGTGGCACACTCGTGGTGTCGCTTGATCTTGTGGCACCTATTACGTCGCTGTGTGAGGTCCTGTGTGCGACTGAGCAAGGCGATGTCAAAGCTAGACCCTACCTCAAAGGTGGGGTAGGCTATCTCCGAAGTCAGGATAACCTTCCCCTTAGAGAGGACCAACGAGAAGGTGCTAGCATGCATCCAAGCAACTATGGGAATAACTGACTGAATAGAAACTAGACTGACTGGCGGAACCTCAACCACCTTCCTCTTCAGGGAAGGATACTCAGTGTCAGAAGGTAGATCGATGCGGATGACTAACTTCTGCCCAGCCACCTCATCCAGGCCAATAGTGGTAAGGGTCTCCCCCTCACAGCTAATGCAGGCTCCCTCAAATCCTCAGCCAAAGAACACCAGATGGGTGGAGTCAGTCTGAGGGAGGCTAGCTTGATCCAGGGCCAAATCCATCCCGAACAGAAAGGTGAAAATAAACTTCTAAGAGGCCATGTGTGAAGACTACAAAGACTACACTGACTGATCTGAGCTGTATGTCTACATTTGTTGAAATGTAACTTGTATCAGATTTCTGCCTTGATATTTGTTCTGTGCAAGTAACAGAAGTTTGGAGTTTTGAACCCACACTCAATAATTCAAATAGGTTAAGTGGGATTCATTGGAGAGATTTGTATGTTTTGGAGGAGAGTCTTTTTCCATTTGATTTCTTCTTCTTTTTCTCTCTTTGTTTTATTTTAAAACCCATACTCAACCAATTTTAGGTAGGTTGGGTGGGGTTCAAAAATTTTAGGAGAGATTTAGTTTTTGAAGATTGCTTATATTTAATGTTTCTTGTTTGAAAACATGGTAGTTTGAAAGAACTTCTACTTAGCAAGTTTGGGTATGCTAAGAAGAGGTTGTGATTGTGTGTTTAAAATATTTTTTCATGTGAAGATTTGATTGTGATATTTTAATTTGGAAAATGGGGCTTCTTACTTAACAAATTTAGTATGTTAAGTAGGGGCCACATATGTTTGATTTGTGCTTGAAGATGGAACTTTCACTTAACAAATTTGGTATGTTAAGTGAAAGCCAAATGTAATTGTGAGATAGATTTGCTTTTCATTGAAGAGGGGAGTCCCACTTAACAAATTTGGTTATGTTAAGTGAAATCCCCAAATATGTTTGAGATATGTTTATTTTTCTTTGAAAATGAAACTCTTACTTAACAAATTTGGTATGTTAAGTGAAAGCCCAAGTGTGGATGATATTAAAAATTGGATCCTTATTTAACAAATTTGGCATGTTAAAATAAGGACCAAATGTGTGTTGAAAAGAGACCCTCACTTAACAAATTTGGTATGCCAAGCGAAAACCTAAATGTGTTTGATATGTTTTTTAAAATGGGACACCCACTTAACAATTTGGTGTGTTAAGTGGAAATCAAATTATGATATGACTTGAGAATGGGATTCTCACTTAACAAATTTGGTATGTTAAGTGGGAATCCAATGTGGCATAATTATGTGACTCTTACTTAACAAGTCCAAATTTATGCTTTGAAAGTGAGACTCTTACTTAGCAAATTGGATATGCTAAGTGAAAGTAAATGCTTTTTTGAAAATGGGACCACTTACAAATTATAAGAAAATGAGATCACTTATGAAATTGTTAAGAAGGTAAGTTTTTTTTTTTTTTTTTTTGAAAATGATACCCCCTACTTAAAAAATTGAAATTGTTAAGTGAAGGTAAAATTTATGTTTTAAAAATGAGACCCCCACTTAACAAATTGAAATTGTTAAGTGAAGGTAAAATTTATGTTTTGAAAATGAGACCCCCACTTAACAAATTGAAATTGTTAAGTGAAGGTAAAATTTTGTGTTTTGAAAATGAGACCCCTACTTAACAAATTAAAATTGTTAAGTGAAGGTAAAATTTTGTGTTTTAAAAATGTGACCCCCACTTAACAAATTGAAATTGTAAAGTGAAGGTAAAATTTTATATTTTGAAAATGAGACTCCAACTTAACAAATTGAAATTGTTAAGTTAAGGTAAAATTTTATGTTTTGAAAATGACACCACTTAACAAATTGAAATTTTTAAGTGAAGGTCAAATTTTATGTTTTGAAAATGAGACCCCCACTTAACAAATTGAAATTGTTAAGTGAAGGTCAAATTTTATGTTTGATTCAAATAGAGATTCTCACTTAACAAATTTGGATATGTTAAATGGGAATCAAACATGGCATGATTTGCTTTTGAGAAGAACCTCCATGTAGCAATCATGGAGGGGTTTTGATTTTGTGATTTTATGAAAGGTGCTTTTGGAAACTGTCATTTTATGAAATAAATTATTTCTTTTAAATTTTATGATGAACCATGCCCCACTAAGCTAGTGGTGAGGAGGTTCTAAATTTTTATTATCTCCCCTTTTATTGATAAATTATGTTCTCACCTACTGTGGAACCCAACAGGAGTTTCAAGACCTACGCGGAGTGAGGTCCTAAAATCTAAAAGATGTTGGCTAACTTGGCTTAAGAATAAAATAAGCTAAGTGCCAACAGAAAGAAAGATAGTCTTGAAATCACATGAAATGCAAGTTCACTATCAATGTTTGGGGACAACAATCATGTACTAGAGATGGAGAGAGGAACCATCCCCAGTGGAGTCTCCAGAAAAATCTGTGGTATTTATTTTTGGTGTTTGGGTACTTTATGTGTATATGTGAGGGGACACCATGCAGATCCGCAAATGTACTTATTAGGGTGATCAAGTATGACATCAAGTACTATCTCGAGAGATAGAAGTCACTACCCTATAATGGACCTAATCACCTAATAAGGACTCGTAAGGCATGATGGGTCTTCGAATATACCAAAGATTTTTCTCCTACTTTATATGGAAAAGTAAAGTAGGGTTTATTTAAATCGGGTTCGTTAAGTTCCCTATGGAGGCAAGCCTCCATAGTTAATTACATCTTAAGGGAAGTAAATCCCTTAAGAATACTCTTGATTAAAGTTGGCAATTGTTGTCTCTAAAGAATTCAAAGATAGGACTATCAAAAGATTGGTTGTATTTTTGGAAATCGAGTGGGAGAGATCAAAAGGGAAGAGTTCTTATTGAAACCAAAGGACATGAGTAGAGAGTGCTCGGGATACTAGGAAGTCTAATGAGCACTCCAATCTATCCTATGGTAAGGCTTTATATATTTGAATATGAAGAGATTTATTTGTTTGAGTTGAAATTTTATTAGAAATCTAGGACTTATAATTCCACAATACAAGATTGTGAAATTGCCTAAGAGGTGAGGATTTATTATTATAGCCCGCAAAGGAAAACAACAACTTCAGATCCTAAATCTAGAGAGCTTTGGCGAGGGCCAAAGCACAACCTAAATCTAAGGTAAAAATGGATATATGATTTACCTCCACAAGAGAGAATAAACCACCCGACTATTAGACTTATTATCGCCTGAAATGGCAGCCAGCTAACACCTCCTACACTTTAAATCGATGTAGGAAAGTCATTTGCTTTCCAAGATGGTTTGGTCATTATTTAGTTAGAAGAGACAAAGCCCTTAAACTCTCCCCCTAAGAGACTAGATCATATTTAATACAAAATTTTAACAATTTTTATTTAATTTTTGGACTTTTTTATTTTGACACTAGCTATAGGATTTTATATGCCTAAATTCCTGAGAAATTAATTATGGGTCAAATCAGAAGAGAAAGAGGTTTCTTTCTATCAAAAGCTCTTACAAGTCAAGCCTTTATTCTCTAGCATAGATGGAAGCCCTCTCTTTGCAAGAGAAAGAATATGTCATGCATGATATTATACATTCAATCATCCAGCTAAGGGATTGCTAAACATTTTGTTATCTTGATTTAATTCTTAAGCTTTTATGTGAGGTCATGAATTATTTTAAAATTTTAATTATGAGTTGTTAGTGGGATAGAAAATTTATTTTTTACCCTGTGGTGAAAATTATTCTATACATCTTCGTCTTCAATCAATCTCCTTTTTCTTTTTAGGGAAAATAAGGATAAATGAAAATAGAAATATACAAAATACGCATTCTTGGGATGCCACGCAGATCCACATATGTTCCTATTAGGGTGATCGGGTGCAACATTGAGGAGAGGTGTTCTATCTCGAGAGATAGAAGTCACCACCCTACAATAGACCTGATCAACTCAATGAGGACTCCTAAGGACTATGGGTCTTCAGAATGTACCAGAGATTCTTCCCCTGCTTTACATGAAAAAGATAAGAGGGTTTATTTTAAACCGGGTTCGTTAAGTTCCCAACTAGGGCAAGCCCCCATAGTTAATTACATCCTAAGGAACATGATTTCTTAGAAATACTTGCAATTAAAGTAAATGATCATTGTCTCTAAAGATTTTGAAAGGTAGGACTATCAATCGATTGGTTTATTTTTAGAAAGTCAAGTGGGATCGATCAAGAGGGGGGAGTTCTTATCGAAACCAAATGCAAACAAGTAGGGGATGCTTAAGATACTAGGAAGCCTAGTAAGCATCTCAAACTATCCTATGGTTGGGATTTACATTTTTGAAATTGAATTAATTTATTTGAGTTAAATTTTTATTAGAAATGTAGGGCTTACAATTTCATAGTACAATGTTATGGAAATGCCTAAAAGATGAGGATTTATGCTCATAGCTCGCAAAGGGAAGTAGCAACCTCTGAACCTAAATCTAGGGAGCTTTGGTGAGGGCCAAAAGCACGACCTAAATTTAAGATGAAAATAGGTATCGGTTTACCTCCATAAGAGAGGATAAACCACCTGATGATTGGACTTACAACCGCCTAGGTGTGGCCGCCAACTAACTCCTCCTATGATTTTTAAAATATGTAGGCAAGCCAAATGATTATACAAGATAGCAAAGTTATTATTTATTTAGAATGATACTATGTCCTTAAACACACTCCCTAAAAGACTATATCATATAGGGCATGCTTTAATGACTTAAATCTAATGCAAATTTTTCATATATTTTATTTTCATTTTGGACGATCAATTTGACATGGGCTTTAGGATTCTTTATGCCTAATGCATGAGAAATTAGATTATTGGCCAAAATTAGCATGATTAGTAGATGTATTTCCACCATGGCTCTCATAAGTCAAGCCAGGTTCTCTGGAAAAGGTGGAAGCCCTCCAATCAAGAGTGAAATAATATGCTTCTTATGCATGAGGTTGGAAAAGAAATTACACATCCAGCTAAGGGGTTGCTAATTATTTTATCTTAATTTTATAACTTAAGCTTTAGATGAGGTTATGAGTTATTTAATTTTAATTTGGGTTATTTAGTTAGATAGAAAAATTATTTTCTTAAGAGCCTAATCATCATCCAGGCCATACATCAAAGCAAGGAAGAAACTAGGAAAAGATGTCATCTTAATGCACAAGTTAAATAAACATTAATCAATTTATAAAACTAGCACAAAATAATAAAATGCCATTTGTGGTTGGGCTCCACAGCACAAACCCAAAAATTTATAAATTGGGTAGCGGAGCTCTACCCTTATACAACCTGGATTACAAATGAATTAATTACAATTAAGCAAGCAATTGATGTTATGGGGGGTCTTCATTCTTCATTTCTTCATTCGTCTTTTCTTCTTTCTTCTTTCTTCTTTCTTCTTTCTTCTTTTGGTTTCTTCTTTTGGATGGTTAGAATATGATTGCTCCAAATGATTCACATGGTACATAAGATGTAATCTTATAACCAATGTTCATCCAAATCCCCCATAACAATCATTTCAAAATTCTAATTGCAAAATTACATAAAAATGGGAAAAAGGAAATCTAACTAACACCTGTAAAATAGAGATTAGCCAGATAAACCATACAATCCCAAGCATGTATAAGCATATATTAGACTTAGCACCCCACACATGGGTAACCATGTCCACCTGGCCTATTGGATTATTCTTAGGGGTATAAGCATATGCATAATAAAAAGCATTCACATTTTTATTACAGCGCCCCTTAAGCTCAATCCCCTGCAGAAGACAACGATTAGACTAAATCGTCCTACCATTCAGTCAACACACATTCGCCCTAACATCCAGACTAAAAGAAAACATCATAAAATAAAAGCAAACATCAAACCATGCACCACCCTAACCTAAAGTTAGAAGTGGTGAATTAGCCTAATGTGTGTGTCATTTAAGGTTTGTGTGGTATGCTTAGCTAGGGCTTTAAGGTTTAGATTTCCTAAGTATGAAAATGTTCAACTTAGATGATGGTTTCAATTTAAGTTGTTTAGTTATTTTGGGTTAATTTTATTTTGTGTTTTTATTAGGTTTGAATGAATCCTACAATTAATTACTAAGTTATAAAGAGAGGAAAAAAGAAGAGAACATCTCTTTCCTCCCTACCTTAAGTAATTTCTAAGGTGGATTCATATTAGATTTTTGTTTTGTGAATATTTTATTATGTGTTATAAATAATCCTAAGTTTAGATTTTCCCTAAACAAACCTATTCAAAAAGAAAGCCATTTTAAGATTAAGTAAAGTGAAATACAATCACATAGCACATATCACCTCATTTCTTTCCCAACATGTATAACATGCATATGAATGAATCTTAAGCATATCTATACATGCAAATGGGAATGTTTAGCACACTTTAATGATGAATTCTAAGTGATGTTACTTAAGAAAGTTTGGATGCTTTATGATGTATGATTTTCATTAAGTAGAAAAGAGGGATTCTCTTATCCATTTTTTACATGCACACTTATATGTATGAAAGGTATAAGTACGACGCCATTGTTAGCATCAGGGGTGTAAAGTATAAGACCTACTTAGGGCTACTTAAAGCCTTGCAATCCCGGGGTTGTCCAAACTAATATACCACTTTCTTTAAATACATATGCATGTACAAAAGAAATGAATGGAAAAAAGAAAGATGCAAAGTTTGTGTTTGTTTGTTTGATTTGTTTATGCAATTTATATGTGTAAGTGTGGATGTCCTTCTTAACTAATAACATAGGAATGAATAGAAAAGGATTTAAACAAGTGTTGTGTTCTTTTCAAATGAACTATACACTTTGCCAAATCTTATTCAAAGCTATGCTAAAAGAAAAGAGAAGGAAAGCCACCCTATGCACATCTTTATATTTCTACTCATATGCAAGCTTAAAAATGATCATAAGTAGCATAATTTTCAGATTTTATAATTAATTTATAAGTTTTGGAAATAATTTTAGAATTAATAGTGATAATAGACATTTATATTCTTACTTTAGCCCAAAACATGCAAATTGACATAAAAGAAATATTTCATTTTTAATTTGATTTTCAAAAAGCATGAATGCATGATTTTCATATGGTATACACATTTAGCATGCTATGAAGGAAATAAAGTAATGAAAGCATGTAAATTCATTCACCTTAATTAATTCCTAAAGACAATCCTATGAATAAGATTATTTAAAATAAATCAAATTTATTTTAAGGAGAGTTTGAATTTTGTTTCAGTTTGATTTTAATTTGAGAAATGTGAGATGAGTTTGCTGGTCCTAACCCATTCCCCCATGTTTGAGTTATTTAAGTTCAATTTTTAGGTGATTAGGTCAATTTTATGCTTTCGTTAGGTTAAGGTATGAATTAAGTGTGTTAATTACCCCTTACCTATACCACTTTAACATATTTAATCACATAATTATGAGCCAATGATATGACATAAAATCACACAAGGAATTCAAATTAGTAATGCACTTAGGAAAGAAAGGACCTAATACAATTGGCTCACAATTAGTAATTAATTAAATTAAAGTATTTAATTTAAGTACTTTCATAACCCTTCCCACACATATAGGTTGGATTTTGATTTCCTTAAGCCACTTGGATCATTGAACACCCAAGCATCTACCCAAGATAAATTAGTTAAGTTCTGGAGTGATTTTATTTTAAAATTTTGATTAATTAAGCAATTTTATTAAATGATTAAATTATTTAATTAATTTTGCACCTTAATTAGATTTTAATCTAAATGAAATAAACTTAGAGAAAAAAATATAAGAAAGAACCCCTAATCCCATTCCCTAAGTCCACTCAATGTCTTAAGCTAATTAGCAAATTTAATTAGTGAATTTATCACTATTTAAAAGGTTAATTAATCATTTAATGGATTAAGAGAGTGATTAGGAATGAACCAAGCAATTACCTTAATTAAGCAATTAATAAATTCCAAGAAAATTATGGGAGGCAGAGGTCATCCCATTAATTAACCATAGGAGTTTGGAATTAATCAGTGGAATAATTAAGGAGTAATTAATGTAATTACACACCCAATAAAACCATAATTCAAAAAATATCATTGTTAAAAATCAAGTGAAATTAATTTTAGAATATTCCTCATTGAATTACCTTTCCAATGCTTTTTATTTTGTATTTTTTTGATTTTTTTTATAATTAGTTATGAATATTTGAAGTTTTCATAATTATTAAGTAATTAATCCCTTAATTATATGTCTAATCTGTCGGTGCCACATGGAGGCTGACGTGACGTGAGCTTTTCACATGGCATGATGAGAGAGGCCACTTAAGTTGTCACATCATAACATCGCATCAGCGGCGGTGCTACGCGCTTTCTCTCTAGCCGTCCGATCAAAGATCAGACGGCTGAGATCAAGCCCACGATTCTTAAGTCCATGGATCCTACTCGTCTTGATCATGGACGTCCATCAAAAATTTGTAGATAGATGGCCCATGATCCATCACTAATCTTCCCTACAGGACAGGACATTTGACCACCCTATAGGGCAAAATTCGAGCCCGATTGAGCTCGAATTAAGCTCAAACTCAACCCACACCATCATCATGCAAGATGGGACACATCCAATGGCTAACTTTCCTTGAATGAAAATCCACTTCACAAAAGACCACACACTCTCTAGCTTAAGATCGAGTTGAAGGAATACCTCGCTGGAGGCTATCACCGACGCTCGAGTTCGATGAAGTAGTTTCGTCTAGTGGAGATGAAGCCCTGTTAAAGATTCCTATGGACCAAGCTCTCCTTCAATTGGGCTCAGCCTTGATCAAGAGCACTCCTTCCTTGCTTGGAGAACTTGTGTGAAGGCTTGGGTAAGCTCGATTGAGTTCCCTCAAGGAGCTTGCAAACTGAATTGGACTGAATTTGAGTATTGACTAAGTTGGATTTCCTTGTTGTCTCTCTTATTTTTAACTAAGAGAAACCGAGAATGGAGAAGTTGAATTAGCTTTAGGAAGCTTGGGGGAGCTCTGGAATGAGAACTCTAACTTCCTATTACTCAATCGAATGCAAGAGTTGTGCGTTGAAATGAAATTAGGGGGAGTATATCTCCCCTTTGAAGGATCGGATAGCCGCAAGCTCCTTTGCCATTTTTATCTGATTGACCCTATTCAATGGGTTATTTTGGTCATTTAGAGGGGCATGGCCTTCAGTTTTGGCCAGAGAAGGTAGTGGAGGAGATTGCCATGTGCAAAATAAGGTGGAGGAAGGAATCTCAAGTGCTCATTTCCATGGGGGTGGTCAGTTTTAACCTTAGGTTGGGTTGGGCTGACCCAAACCAATTGGGTCATGTGCACCATGTCCATTAGTGACCATTTGGTCCACTAAGAGGATGCCAAGTGTCCATGAAAAGGAATTGACCATGATTTCAGTTTGACCATGATTTCAGTTTGAATATGTTTTGTATAATTGAAAAATGGGTTAGGTCAAGTTTCATTGAATTTGGAGTTGGTTTGATATTATTTGGAGTTGGTTTTGGAATCATTGGTTTGGTTCGATTTGATTTATATTTGAATTTAGTTCATTTGATTTCATTTAGGTCAAATGGGTCAAGTTCACCAATTTGACCCATTTGACCTATTTGGGTTAGGTCATGGGCTGGTTTATGTTTGGTTGATTATTTCAAATGGATTGGTATCTTTATTTCCAATCAATTTGATTTATATTTATATTTGGCTCAATTTAACATTTTAGGTCAATTTGGGTTCAAGGTCAACTGGGCTAGGTTGGGTCTAGTTGGCCAATTGAGGCTTTGGTTAAGCTCAACAATCATTTTGGAATGAACTTGACCTATTGGTTTTAATTAATTTGGCTTAGATCAAGTTTTGACATATTTTTACTTTTTAGGTCAAGTTGTGTTAACTTGGGTCAAGTGGCCAATTGAGCTAGGTTAGGCTCAAATGATGACTTGGTCATGTTCAAACATTGATCATGAATGATTTTTGATCAATAATTTTAATCAATTTGGCCAATGATGGATTTTGGCGAGTTTAGATTTCATTATGGCCAAGTGTTGACTTGATCAACCCTTAGGTTTGACATAGTTTGACCAAATTTGAGTGATTGATCATCTCATGATGATTGTTTTCAATGTGAGGCTTGGGTGGGCTTAGTTCAATCCAATTTGGGTAGGATTTGAATTTGGCTCAAAAGGGTACTTTAGGTCACTTTGGGTCAAGTGAGCCTAAGTGGGTCAATTGACTTGATCAAGGCTTGAATCAAGTTTGATTGAATTCACATATGGACTTATGATTGAAATATAAATCCATTTGCAAGTGATTTAGAGTCAAATGGATTTTGATTCATTTGACAATTTCAAGTTCAAAGGGTGAACATGAGTTTAACTTGGGTTTGATTTTTTTGAATTTAGTTTTGATTTGATGATTGAAGTTTGTGTCTATATTTAGATTCATGGTTGAAGGATTGATTGAATCATAATAAAATTTAAGAGTTTGGCTTGATTTGAGTTTGATTTGTCTAAGTTCAAGAATTTGACTTGAAAGGCTTAGGTTGAATTTTGGTTGAATTTGGATTTGAGTTTTGAATTTAGTTTTGGATATTTGAATTTATATTTCATTTATATTTGTGCATATAAATGAGAATATAAATGGGTTATGAGAAAATCTATTGAATTTGATTTGATTTGGATTTGATTTAGGCTAAGTCCATAAGATGAAATCGAAGGGCTTAAGAAAGATTTTTAGGATTTAGATCATTTGGAATTGATTCATGATTTGGGAAAATCCATTGGAATTGATTTAAGATTTGAGAAAATCAATCAAGTTGGAATTGATTTGAGTTTTGATGTTGATTTAATTTGGAGTTTGACTTAGAAGGAGGAAGTGAATTTGGCTCAAGCTATCGGGTAGGTAAATTTTCTTAACACCCCTAAGGCATGACCTAGTCCTATGGATAACTCTTCTAAGTCTCTAGGGTTAGGTTGAGTTTCCACTTAATCACTAGAAGTGTCTTATGACTAAGGAGACTCTTAGTGTCTAAGAGAAGTCCTATGTCTAAGATAGAGGGGTTGAGAGCTCATCCTAAAAATGAGGTCAACAAAGGGCACCCAATAGGTGTGGTGTGACTAACAAGGAACACCGCATGTATTGGTGTTGACCGAAATGATCAATAATACCAAACGATCACAAGCACTAACAAAAATGGCCTACTCCTAACCCAAGGTGTAGAAGGAATCCTGAGCTTAGTGTAATGTGACTCTACTTATGTCAAAGACATAAGAAAGGGAAGGAGGAATCCACTAGGAATAGAGTGTGTGAACCTTCCACTAAGGGAATAGGTTCAAGACATCCACTGAGGGATGAGAGGTTTGATTTGATTTGAGTCTCGCTGGGGAGAGAAATTGATTTAATTTGTTTAATTTATTTTGATTATTTTCATTTGATTGACTCCACTAGGGGAGGTTGCTTGGATTTATTTTGTTGAATTTATTTTGTTTGATTTTTGACTCCACCGAGGGAGGGGGGTTGAATTTATTTTAGATTTTTAGATTTTTGATTTTGAGATGGACCCTGTAGGTTTGTAATGGATCGCATTGAGTAGGAGCCCTAGAGGCTTAGACCTAACTCAAATTTACCAATCCAAAGGGGTAATCTACCAAATACATAGTAGGACTAGCCAACCAAAGGGGATGCCTTTCGGTGTGCAGCGGCTGTACTAGGAAGAAAGCATAATAGACTTACAACATCCAGAGTAGGGACCAGTTGTTGGGGTGATCCATTGGCAAGGAAACAGATCGAACCCAACCTAGGGCTAAATATTGAGTGAATGTCGCTAGGGGACTTGGATCAACTCAAAGATAGTTAAGATTAATTTCATTTTTTTAAATGTTTGGATGGATCACATTGATTTGTGATGGACTGCACTGAGTAGAGGCCGTGGTGGCCTTGGGCTAACCCAGATTTACCAATCCAAACAGAATAGTCTACCGACCATAAGGTAGAACTATCCAACCAAAGGGATGCCTTTCGGTTTATAATGGTCAAGTTAGGAAGAAAGTGTGGGTACTCACATCTTCTAAAATAAGGAATCACTGGGGTGATCGGTTGACAAAGCAACAAATCGAACCCGAACTAGGGCTAACTATTGAGTGAATGTCACTGGGGGACTTAGATCAGCTTAAGGATTATCAAGATTAATTTCATTTTTTTTAATTATTTTGATGGATTCCATTGGTTTGTAATGGATCACACTAAGAAGGGGCTTATATTAGCTTAGACATATCTTAGATTTATTGAACCAAAGGGAGTAGCTTCCCGGCCAATGGGAGAACTATCTGACCAAAGGATTGCCTTTCGATTTACAATGGTCAATTCAAGGGAAGAAAGCTCAGGGAGTCACATCTTCCACCATAAAAGATCGATGGGGGGGATATGTTGCTTTGGGCAACAAATTGAACCCAACCTAGGGCTGCTCATCGATTTGCGATAGTCATGCTAGAAAGGATGCATCATAGTCTTACATCTTCCAAAGTAGAATGACTGTTGGGCTAACCTATGGCAAAACAAATTAAACCTGACCTAAGGGTGACTACAGAGTGAGTATCGACCTGGAGATTTATCTCAACACAGGTAGTCAGGCAATTCCTATAGGGAGTTCTACTGACACGGACCTAAAGATAGGATGCCTACTTGGGAGAAGGGGCTCTTTGGGGTATTGAATTCCTAATCCACAAGCAAATATTTTTATGTTTGATTGTTTAGTTTATTTATCATAGATCCTATTGATTTACAAGGGATCAAACTGAGAAGGAGCTTATATCATCCTAGACATATCTCAGATTTACTGAATTAAGGGAGAATCTGTGCATCCGCTGAATAAATTCTCCAACCATAGGGGTGGCTACTAGGAAAGGGGGACAGTTCAATCCAAAAATTACCCAAGTAGTGTCTAAATGGGGTCAAAAAGGACGTGATCTAAATAGAGTGCCCGTAGGGAGAGGGCCAATAAGGGCTTAATCCAAAACCCTGGAGAAGATAATATGCATAGGTATTCGATGGACAACTCAAGGAGAAAGTATGGGGACTCACATCTGCTAAGAATGGTGTATCTACCAGGTGAGTCGCTGTTAGCATAGCTAACATCAACCAACCTAAGGTTCCTGTTGGTTTGCAATAATCATCTTAGGAAGAAAGCTCGAGGACTCATTCCTTTTATAGTGTAACTAATTGGGATAGTCATCTTCGACAAAAAGTCTTTCGACTAGGCTACTTGAGTGAATGCCACTGGGGAACTTATATCAACTCAAATGTAGTCAAGAGGAAAGAAGCCTCTGGGGGACTTAACCTAAACCTCAAATATATTTGACCTAGTCATATCATGATGATTAGTTCAAGAAGAAAGCTCGAGGACTCACATCTTCTTAAACAAAATTAACACGAGGTAGCTTACTGGCTGGGCAATGAAGTCTACCATACTAATAAGATGTTCATTAGTTTGCAATGGTCAAGTTAGGGAGAAAGCTCAGGGAGTCACATCTTCCAAAATAATGAACCACTGGGGTGACATGCTAGCAAGGTAGCACGTAAACCCGACCTAGAGCAGCTAATGAGTGAGTGCCACAGGGGGCTTGCTCCCACATCAAAATTGCCCGAGATAAAAGATTTGTGTTTATTTTTGTGCTTGTTTGTTAAAGGGAATAGGATGTCACTTGGGTTCTCTCACACCTACCCTAAACACGCCTGGGGAATTGGATGAAAAGGTGTCATGGATGGCTCCCAGAATTCCCACCAAGAAAGGATGTCGCTTGGGTTCTCTTATGCCTAACTTAGTTGTGCTAATCAAAATAGGATGCCTCTTGGGTTCTCTCACACCTATTCTAGTAGCTCTAAGAGATTGTGTTTTATTGTGTTTGTGTTGTGAAAGATGGATAGGATGACTTTTGGGTTCTCTTACACATATCCTAAATACGTCGTGGCAGATTCGCAAGACAAGCAAACAATGCTTCAAAAGAAGATAATATTTTGATGAATTGGAATGAGGTTTTGTTCTTTTGTTGAAAATTGTTTTCAAACATGATTTATGGGTAATATTTCTTTAAATAGAGCCCATTAATTAGAAGCATTAGGTGTTCCCCTTTACAATCAATGAGTTGATAGGATCCTCCTTGGTAGGCCTTCTATATGACATAGGGGCCTTCCCAAGTAAGTTCAAACTTGCCTCCCATCTTTCGACGGACAACAATTGGTCTCCTTAAGACTAACACAAGTTCTCCTACTTGGAAAGACCTAAGGCGAACCAGCATGTTGTGAGCTTGAATCATTTTGGCTTTGTATAACTTGAGGTTCTGGCACGCCCGTAGGCGACTCTCCTCTAAATCTTCGAGCTCTTCTAACCACAACTTTGCATTCTTGTTTGTAGTGATCTTGCTACCCAATGCTATCCTCAGTGATAGAAGTTAAACTTTTAAATGTAGAATGGATTCAGACCCATACACTAAGGAAAATGGGGTAGATTGAGTTGGAGTTTGGTATATAGTGTGGTAAGCCAACAAGGTGGTAAGCTAACAAGGCTTCAATCAACTGCTCATTCCACTACCACTTATTATCATCGAGAGTCTTCTTTAGTATTTGGATAAGAGTTTTTTTGAATACTTATACTAAGTCATTTTCTATGGGGTAGTAGATGGTGGGCATCTCCAATATATGATATGGTTCCTAAAAAATTGAAGCACATGCTAAGTTGTGACCTCTCTGAGTGGGATTGCCTTCGCCCACTTGAAAAAGTAGTCGGTGGCAGCTAAGATGAACCGATGAGGATCGATAGGACCCACAATCTTGATACCCCAACACTCAAATGGCCATGAGGCCAATGTAGGGTGTAGAATATTAGGTGGTTGATATAAGACCACACCGTGTACCTAACAATGATGGCTTCTTCTAGCTACATCGATGCAGTCTATAATCATCGAAGGTTAGTAGTATCCTAGTCTCTTGATATTCATCTTCATCTTTGGACCGGATTGCTGCACTCTGCATAGACCTGAATGTACCTCAGTTATAATGCCACGGGCTTCTTGTTTATCTAAATATAATCACATTTGGTCAAAGGACCATCGATATAGGGTGCTCATCACACATGACTTTTCTTGAGGTAGTTTACCTATGTTCAAATAGTCTATGAATGGTTGCCTCTAATCTAGCTCCTTGCCCTTATAGGCAACGGCAACCTCCCCTTCAAGAGAAAGTCGCTTGATGAGTTTAGCATCAATAAGGGATAGGACTTGTCTATTTTGGACCCTGATTGGAATGGACTCATCTTCCAGACATGCCAATTCTTTGGCAAGTTTGGCCATAGCATTTGGTATTGCGTTCTTTGCTCAGGGAACCTTGTAGATGGTGACTTCAGGGATTTGGGCCAACAGCTTCATGGTATACTCATGGTAATGATGAAGCTTGGGTTTGAGAACCTTGTAGGACCCGGCAATCTGATTGATGACCAATTGAGAATCTCCAAAGATGTTGATGCTCTTGACACACACTATGATAGCTAACTCTAGACCAACAATTAAAGCCTCATACTCAGCTTTATTGTTGGTGCAGGGATTGGCAAGATAGTATGAGAATCTCATCACATTACGGTCTAGAGTTAAGAGAACTATTCATACCCCTGCCTTTCCTGAAAGAATAGATTGTGGTGCTTCCCCTTTAAGAAAAGAAGTTGCACCATCAAAATACATCTCCCATCGGTAGTTGTTAACCTCCCCTAAGTTCATAATTTGTTCATCAGGGAGATCATCACTAAGCTGAGAATCAGCAGGAAGTGGGTCTGCTACTAAGAAATCTGCTAGTGCTTATCCTATTACCGCACGGAAGGGTACGAATGTGATATCAAACTATGAGAGGATCATGGACCATCATGCCAAACGTCCAGATAGCATTGGTCATGTCATGAGAAACTACGGTGGATTGATTCTAGAAATCAAGTTCACCTTATGAGAAAGCATATAGTGTCATAGCTTTTGTGAAGCAAAGATCAAATATATACAATGCTTCTCAATGGGTGGATGGTTTGCTTCAGCGGGGATCAGACGATGACTGAGGTAGTAGAGAGCACTCTCCTTCCCCTTCGTCATTGCCTTGGGCCAACAGAGCACCGAGAGAGTCATCCAATACAGTAGGGTAGAGGATGAGTGGCTTGCCTGAGATAGGGGCAACTATAACTGGCGACTTCACCAAATACTAGTTGATATCTTTAAAGTCATGATGACACTTATCATCCCACTTGAACTTGGTGTCCTTTTTGATAAGTGCTGAGAATGGCTTGCGTCTCCCCAATAGGTTGGAAATAAAGCATCTTAGATATGCCAACCGTCCTTGAAAATATCTAAGTTGAGTTGAACTCTTAAAAGGTGGCATTTCTAAGATAGCTTCGATCTTTTTAGGATCTATTTCTATTCCCTGGTGTTGGATAATAAACCCAAGGAATTTTCCTAAAGCTACTTCGAATGCACACTTCAGGAGATTCATTTTGAGGTTATATTATCTTAACCAATTGAAAACTACTCTCAAGTCAAAAAAAATGGTCTTCCTTTTCTCTGCTCTTGACTACTAGATCATCGACGTAGCACTCAACCTGATGATGGATGAGTTCATTGAAGATCTGAGTCATGGCCCGTAGGTATGTAGCACCAATATTTTTAAGGCCGAAAGGCATGACCCTATAATAATATATTTTGATCGGGGTTCAAAAAATAGTGTTTCTTTCATCCTCGGGGGCCATCTTGATTTGGTTGTAGCCAGATGACCCATCCATAAAGAAGAAAACTGTATGAGATAAGGTGATGTCCACCAATACTTCTAGTATAGAAAGAGGAAACTGATCCTTAGGACATTCCTTATTCAAGTCCCTGAAATCAATGCATATGCGAATTTGGTCATTCTTCTTCTTAACTAGGATGACACTAGCTAACCAAGTAGAGTATTTTTCTTTCCTGATGAAACCAGCATCGATCAATTTCTTGACTTCAGAAATGACATGTTGTTCAATTTCTAATCGCATGCATCTAGGAGCTTGCTTGATAGGGTTAATGCTAGGATCTATTGCTAGTTTGTGGACTGCTACGTTAGGAGATAATCCGGGCATCTCTTCATAACTCCATGCAAATCAATCCTTAAACTCAGTCAATAGCCTAACTAAGTCATTGGTTTCTCCTTCATTTAGCAACGAACCGATGTACGTCAGGTGTCGATTCTCATCTATCCCGAGGTTGATTTTTTAAGTTTGTCAATTATTGAATGGATCTCCTCTTCAAATTTTGGCAGTGCATCTTTAATTTAGAGATCATCTGAGTTTTCTAAACACACATCCTCATAAGAGTTGGTTTGGTGTGAAATGAACCTATCAGACTCCAGATGATTAGTGATAACTAAGTAATAATCATCGTCGTCGACTGGACCCACTATATTGAATTCTAGTCCTGATCGTGATTATGCCTCCCTGCCTGAGTTGTTCCATAGCTTTTTGAAGTACTCTGACCTGTGCTTAGACCATGAATAAGGAGTCAAACCCTTCTTTGCAAGATTAAGAACACAATGAGAGTACCAGTCAAATGGTAATTCCATTAATTCTTTATATGAATTCTCCTCAAGTTTTACATCAACTTTAGGACTTCAGGAGGATGATCCCAACAAGAATCTCTTCAGCTTCATATCCCTGGAAGACTGAGGGGCTTCCTTAGTAATCACTGGGGAAATAATCATAGGAAACTCTTCAACTATAGACTGTGTGGCTGCCTCCATCTCCTTAGCAATGCAAGTGTGGTATCGCTTTATCATGTGGTTCTTATTTCTTCTTTGGGTCCTGGTAAGGTGAGAAGAGTAAGAGCTAGGCCCAACCTCAAAAGCAGGGAAGACAATCCCTAGGATCAGGGAAGCCTTCCCCTTGGAGGGTGCTAGTGAGTGGGTACTAACCCTGACCAGAGCAGCATGGAGAACCATAAGGCGTACAGGTGTTGGCACTGACATTGCTGCTATGGGGACCGCCACAGCCTTCCTCTTCATTGAGAGAATCTCAGAATCTGATGGCATGTCAGCCCGAATGATCGGCTCCTACCCGGCCACTATGCTCCTGCTAACAATCATGAGGGGAGTGCCCTCACATGTAATCTGGGACCCCTCAAAACCATGACCAAAGTGGGTGAAGTGGGCTAAAATAAAAGCGCCATTGAATCAAACTATCGACGAGACTAAAAAAAATTGACTTCTAAACGCAATGTCGAAAATAAACTTGAATCAAATTTTCTTGTTTTCTTCATTTTGAATTTGAATTTAGAATTTGAAACCATACTCAACATCTAGAAAGTGTTAAGTCAGGCTCAAATAGATTTAGAAGAGATTTTGAGATTTGATTAGAAAGAGGATTTTTTTCTTTGAATGTAGAATTCACTTTCAACAAATTTGGGTATGTTGAAAATGGGTTCAAATATTTTTGAAGAGATGCTTCCATAGGTTCATATTTGAATTTTTATTTTTATTTTTATTTTGAGGACCCTTTATTTTACAAATTTAGGTATGTTAAAGTAAAGGGTCAATTGATTTTAGTTTGAGATTTTTAGAATCTACTCACTTAGCAAATTTGGGTATGCTAAGTGAGATGTTTGAAAATAATTTCTTCTTTTTCTTTGTTTGCTTTGTTTTGTGGAAAATGGAATTTACATTTAGCAAATTTGGGCATGCTAAAATGAGAAATCCAAGTGTGTTTTGTTTTTCTTTGAAAAATTTTGAAAATAGGACTCTTAGCAAATTTGAGTATGCTAAGAAAATCCTAATTTGTTTCTTTTGTTTTTAGAGATTTTGATTTTAAAAAATAGGATCTTTAGCAAATTTAGGTATGCTAAGAAATCTTAATGTGTTTCTTTTTGTTTTTGATTTTTATTTGATTTTGAAAAATAGGATCCTTAACAAATTTGGGTATGTTAAGGAAATCCTAATATGTTTCTTTTATTTTTAGTGATTTGGTTTTGAAAATGGAGACTTCACTTTAGCAGATATGGTATGCTAAAATGAAATTACAAAAGTGTTTCTAATTTTATTTTGAAAAATGGAGACTTCACTTTAGCAAATATGGTATACTAAAATGAAATTCCAATGTGTTTTGAATTTTGTGAAATGGAGATTTCAGCTAGCAAATTGGAGTATGCTAAATGAAATTCCAAAAATGTGTTTCAAATTTTGTTTTGGATTTTGTTTTGAAAATGAAGACTTCACTTTAGCAAATGTGGTATGCTAAAACGATGTTCCATAAATGTGTTTCAAATTTTGTTTTAGATTTTTTTTGAAAATGGGGACTTCACTTTAGCAAATGTGGTATGCTAAAATGAAGTTCCATAAATGTGTTTCAAATTTTGTTTTGGATTTTGTTTTGAAAATGGAGACTTCACTTTAGCAAATATGGTATGCCAAAATGAAGTTCCAATATGTTTTGAATTTTGTGAAATGGAGATTTCACTTAGCAAATTTGAGTATGCTATAAATGAAATTCTAAAAAAGTGTTTCAAATTTTTATGTTTTGAAAGGGGAGACTTCACTTTAGCAAATGGGGTATGCTATAATGAAGTTCCAAACGTGTTTCTTTTTTGGTTTTTTTTTCTTTTTAAAAGGGAGACTTCATTTGGCATATGTGGTATGCTAGAACGAACTTTCAAAAGTGTTTCTAAAAAATTTTATGTTTCGTTGATTTTGAAAAGAGATATTTCCATTTAACAAATTTGGGTATGTAAGATGAAAATCATTTATTTTTCAAAGATATATTTTTCATGTGTGATTATTGCTTTTCTTGAAAGAGGAAATTCCAACCTAATCATATATGGAATATGTTAAGTTTCATTTCAAAATAATGTCATCTTATTTGGAAATGAAATCTTCATTTAATAAATGTGGGTATATTGAATGGAGAGGTTTCATATGTGCTTTTTGAAAGTTTTATTTTTTTTTATTTTTTTTTGATTGGAAATGAAATGTCCATTCAATAAATGTGGGTATATTGAATGGAAAGGTTTCATATGTGCTTTTTGAAAGTTTTATTTTTGATTTTTGATTGGAAATAAAATTTCCATTCAATAAATGTGGGTATATTGAATGGAGAGGTTTCATATGTGCTTTTTGCAAAGGTGAAAATTCCAACTTAACACATGTGAAATGTGTTAAGTAGAATTTCAAGGTTGTGATTTTTCTTGAAGATGTAATATCCATCAAACACATTTGAATGTATTGAATGGAAAAGCCCATCTTCAAATTTTGTGCTTTTTTGAAAGTTTATGATTGTTGGAATTTTATTTTTGAAATGTTTCTACATGAAAATATTATGGAAATTGTTAGATGTAGTGCAAATATTTTATAAAATGTATTTTGAAAAAGTGCTTTTGATAAGAAAGACTTTTATGAAAGATTTATTTTATCTTTATTTTTAGAATGAACCTTTCCTTACCATAAAAATGGTAAGGAGGAAGTCTTTAATCATTTTCTTTTTATTAAATTTTTATTTCCACCCTTTGGGGAACCCAATAGTGATTTTAAGACCAACACGGGGTGGGGTCCTAAAACTTAAAGATGTTGGCTAGCTTAACATAAGGATGAAATAAACTAAGTTCCAACGGTAAGAAAGATAGTTTTGGATTCACACAAAAGTCTAAACCCACTATCGATACTTGGAGACAATGATCATTTACCAAAGATGGAGAGAGGAACCTTCCCCAGCAGAGTCACCAGAAAAATCTATGGTGAAAATTATTCTATACATCTCTGCCTTCAATTTATCTCCCTTTTCTTTTTAGGGAAAAGAAGGATAAATGAAAATAGAAATATACAAAATACACCTTTTTAGGATGCCACACAGATCTACAGATGTTCTTGTTAGGGTGACCAGGTATGACATTGAGAAAAGGTGTACTATCTCGAGAGATAGAAGTCACCACTCTACAATAGACCTGATCAACTTAATAAGGACTCCTAAGGACTATGGGTCTTCAGAATATACCAGAGATTCTTCCCTGGCTTTGTATGGAAAACTAAAGCATGATTTATTTTAAACTGGGTTCATTAAGTTCCCTACAGGGGCAAGACCCTATAATTAATTACATCTTAACGAACATGATTCCTTAGGAGTACTCTCGATTAAGGTAAATGATCATTGTCTCCAAAGATTTTGAAAGGTAGGACTATCAATCGATTAGTTTATTTTTAGAAAGTTAAGTGGGATCGATGAAGAGGAGGGAGTTCTTATCGAAGCCAAATGCAAATAAGTAGGGGGTGCTTAAGATGTGAAGCCTAGTAAGCATCCCTACCTTATGGTTGGGCTTTGCATTTTGAAATTGAATTAATTTATTTGAGTTAAATTATTAGAAATTCCATAGTACAAGGCTATGAAAATGCTAAGAGGTGAGGATTTATGCTCAGCATAAAAGTGTAGCCTTTGAACCTAAATCTAAGGAGCTTTGGTGAGGGACAAAAGCATGACCTAAATCTAAGGCAAAAATGGGTATCTAATTTATCTCCACAAGATAGGATAAACCACCCGACTGTTGGACTTACAATCGCTTGGGTGTGACCGCCAACTAACTCCTCCTATAATTTTTAAAATATGTAGGCAAGTCAAATATTTATGCAAGATAGCAAAGTTGTTATTTATTTAGGATGAGGCTAAGTCCTTAAAACCACTCCCTAAGAGACTAGATCATGTAGGGCATACTTTAATGACTTAAATCTAATGCAAATTTTTTATATATTTTATTTTCATTTGGGATAATCAATTTGACACATGCTTTAGGATTCTTTATGCCTAATGCATGAGAAATTAGATTATGGGCCAAAATCAGCAAGATAAGGCAGTGTATTTCCACCATGGATCTCACAAGTCAAGCCAAGTTCTCTGGCAAAGGTGAAAGCCCTCTAATTAGGAGTGAAATAATATACTTTTTGTGCATGATTTTAGAAAATAAAGTACACATCCAGCTAAGAGGTTGCTAATTATTTTATCTTGATTTTATAACCTAAGCTTTAGATGAGGTTATGAGTTATTTATTTTTAATTTGGATAGTTTAATTGGTTAGAAAAATTATTTTTCTAAGAGCCTAATCGTCATCCAGGCCATACATCAAAGTAAGGAAGAAACTAGGAAAAGTGTCATCTTAATGCGCAAGTTAAACAAACATTTAAAAAATTAGCACAAAAGAATAAAAGGCCATTTATGGTCGAGCTCCACCGCACAAACCCGAAAACAAATTAGGTAGCCGAGCTCTACCCTTATACAACCCAGATTACAAATGAATTAATTACAATTAAGCAAGGAATTCATGTTATGGGGGTCTTCATTCTTCATTTCTTCATTCTTCTTTTCTTCTTTCTTCTTTCTTCTTTCTTCTTTTGGTTTCTTCTTTTGGATGGTTAGAATGTGGTTGCACTAAAGGCTTCACATGGTACATAAGATGTAATCTTATAACCAATGTTCATTCTAATCCCCCATATCAATCATTCTAAAATCCTAATTGCAAAATTATATGAAAATGGGAAAAAGGAAATCCAACTAACACCTGCAAAATAGAGATTAGCCTGACAAACCATATAATCCCAAGCAAGTATGAGCATATATTAGACTTAGCACCCCAACCAAGTCCACCTGGCCTATTGGATTATGCTTAGGGGTATAAGCACCTGCAATAAAAAAATATTTATTTTTGTATTACAGCGCCCCTTAAACACAATCCCCTACATAAGACAATGATTAGACTAAATCATCCTATCATTTAGTCTACGCACATTCACCCTAACATCCAGACTAAAAGAAAATATCACAAAACAAATGCAAACATCAAACCATGCACCGCCCTAACCTAAAGCTAGAAGTTGTGACTTAGCCTAATGTGTCTGCCATTTAAGGTTTGTGTGGTATGCTTAGCTAGGGCGTTAAGGTTTAAATTTTCAAGTATAAAAATGTTCAACTTAGATGATGGTTTCAATTTAAGTTGTTTAGTTATTTTTGGTTAATTTTATTTTGTGTTTTGATTAGGTTTCAATGAATCCTATAATTAATTACTATCTTGTAAAGAGAGGAAAAGAGAAGAGAACTTCTCTTTCCTCCCTACCTTAAGTAATTTATAAGGTGGATTCATATTTGATTTTTATTTAGTGAATGTTTTATTATGTGTTTTAATAAATCCTAAGTTTTTATTTTCCCTAAACAAACCTATTCAAAAAGAGAGGCATTTTAAGATTAAGTAAAGTCAAATACTATCACATAACACACATCACCTCATTTCTTTCTCAACATGTATAACATGCATATGAATGAATCATAAGCATATCTATGCATGCAAATGGGAATGTTTAGCACACTTTAATGATGAATGCCAAGTGATGTTACTTAAGAAAGTTTGGATGCTTTATGATGTATGATTTTCATTAAATAGAAAAGAGGGATTCTCTTATCCATTTTTCACATGCACACTTATATGTATAAAAAGCATAAGTGCGTACAGCACCATTGTTAGCACCAGGGGTGTAAGGTACAAGACCTACTTAGGGCTACTTAAATCGGGTTTTCTAGACTAATATACCACTTTCCTTAAATACATATACATGTACAAAAGAAATGAATGGAAAAAGAAAGATGTAAAAGTTTGTGTTTGTTTGTTTGATTTGTTTATACAATTTATATATGTAAGTGTGGATGTCCTTCTTAAGTAATAACATAGGAATGAATAGGAAAGGATTTAAGCAAGTGTTGTGTTCTTTTAAAATGAACTATACACTTTGCCAAATCTTATTCAAAGCTAGGCTAAAAGAAAAGAGAAGGAAAGCCACACTATGCACATATTTATATTTCTACCCACATGCAAGCTTATAAATGATCATAAGTAGCATATCTTTCAATTTTTATAATTGATTTATAAGTTTTGAAAATGATTTTAGATTTAATAGTGATAATAGCCATTCATATTCTTACTTTAGCCCAAAACATGCAGTTCTTAAGTCCATGGATCCTACGTGCATTTTGGATGGACGGCTGAGATTAAGCCCGCAGTTCTTAAGTCCATGGATCCTATGCGTCTTGATCATGGTTGTCCATCCAAAATGTGCGGATGGATGGCCCGTGATCCATCACTAATCTTTCCTACAGGAGAGGACATCTATCCACCCTTTAGGGCAAGATCCGTGCTCGATTGAGCTCGGATTGAGCTCAAACTCAACTCACACCATCATCATGCAAGGGGGAACACATCCAACTGCTAACTTTGCTTGAGATAAAAATCCTCTTCATAAAAGGCCACAAACTCTCTAGTTTAAGCTTAGGATGAAGGCATACCTCGCTGGAGGCTATCACCGGCGCTCGAGTTCGATGAGGTAGCTTCGTCTAGTGGAGACGAAGCCCTGTTGAATATTTGAGGTGGTTTGGTTGAGTGGATCCTCCTATGGACCAAGCACTCCTTCAATTGGGCTCGGCCTTGATCAAGAGCACTCCTCCCTTGCTTAGACAACTTGTGTGAAGGCTTGGGTGAGCTCGATTGAATTCCCTTAAGGTGCTTGCAAAGTGAATTAGACTGAATTTGAGTATTGTCTAAGTTGGATTTCCTTGCTACCTCCCCTATTTTCAGCTTGGAGAAATCAAGAATAGAGAAGATGAATTGGATCTAAGAAGCTTGGGGAGCTCTAGAATGCTAGCTCTCACTTCCTATTACTCAATCGAATGCAAGAGTTGTGTGTTAAAATGAAATTAGAGTGAGTATATCTCCCCCTTGAAGGATCGGATGACCGCAAGCTCCTTTGCCATTTTGATCAAATTGACCCTATTCAATGGGTTTTTTTGGTCGTTTAGAGGGGCATGGCATTCAGTTTTGACCCGAGAAGGTAGTGGAGGAGTTTTCCATGTGCAAAATAAGGTGGAGGAAGGAATCCCATGTGCTCATTTCCATGGGGGTGGTCAGTTTTAGCCTTAGGTTGGGTTGGGCTGACCCAAACCTATTGGGTCATGTGCACCATATCCATTAATGAACATTTGGCCACTAAGAGGATGTCAAGTGTCCATGAAAAGAAATTACCAAATTTCAAGTGGTTTTGATTTTAGGTTACTCAATGGCTTAGGGATAAAATGGTCATTTGACCTTGATTTTAGTTTGAATATGTTTGGTATGATTGAAAAATGGGTTAGCCCAAGTTTCATTGAATTTGGAGTTTGTTTGAAATGATTTGGCTCATGTTGACCCATTTGGGTCAAAATGGGTCAACTTGGGAAAAGTTGACCAATTGGTCAAATTGGGTCAAACCAAGGGTTTGGTCAAGTTCATATGACCATTTGAAATGTTTTAGCATCATTGGTTTGGTTCAATTTGATTTATATTTGAATTTGGTTCACTTGATTTCATTTAGATCAAATGGGTCAAGTTGACCTGTTTGACTCATTTGACCTATTTTGGTTAGGTCCTGGGTTGGTTTATGTTTGGTTGATTATTTGAAATGGATTGGTATCTTTTTTTCCAAACAATTTGGTTTATATTTAGATTTGACTCAATTTGATCTTTTAGGTCAAGTTGGGTTCAAGGTCAATTGGGCTAGGTTGGGTCTAATTGGCCAATTGAGGCTTTGGTCAAGTTCAACAATCATTTTAGAATGAACTTGACCCATTGGTTTCAATCAATTTGGCTTAGATCAAGTTTTGACACATTTTGGCTTTTTAGGTTAAGTTGGGTCAACTTGAGTCAAGTGGCCAATTAGGCTAAGTTAGGCTCAAATGATGATTTGGTCAAGTTCAAACATTGATCATGAATGAGTTTTTATCAATGGTTTCAATCAATTTGGCCTATGGTGGATTTTGGCTAGTTTAGGTTTCATTTTGGCTAAGTGTTGACTTGGTCAACCCTTAGATTTGACTTGGTTTGATCCAATTTGAGTGATTGATCATCTCATGATGATTGTTCCTCATAATGTGAAGCTTAGGTGGGCTTAATTCAATCCAATTTGGGTAGGATTAGAATTTAGCACAAAAAGTGTACTATAGGGCACTTTGGGCCAAGTGAGCCTAAGTGGGTCAATTGACTTGATCAAGGCTTGAATCAAATTTTATTGAACTCACATATGGACTTGTGATTGAAATATAAATCCATTTTCAAGTGATTTGGAGTCAAATGGGTTTTGATTCATTTGATAATTTCAAGTTCAAAGGGTAAACATGAGTTTGACTTGGGTTTGACTTTTTTGAATTTAGTTTTGATTTGATGATTGAAGTTTGTGTTTATATTTGGATTCATGATTGAAGGATTGATTGAATCATGAAGAAAAATCAAGGGTTTGGTTTGATTTGAGTTTGATTTGGCTAAGTTCAAGAATTTAACTTGAAAGGCTTAGGTTGAATTTTGGTTGAATTTGGATTTGAGTTTTGAATTTAGTTTTGGATATTTGAATTTATATTTAATTTATATTTGTGCATATAAATGAGAATAAAAATGGGTTATAATAAAATCTCTTGAATTTGATTTGATTTGGATTTGATTTAGGCTAAGTCCATAAGATGAAATCAAAGGGCTTAGGAAAGATTTTTAGGATTTAGATTTCAATCATGGGCTTCAATCATTTGGAATTGATTCATGATTTGGGAAAATCCATTGGAATTGATTTAAGATTTGAGAAAATCAATCAAGTTGGAATTGATTTGAGTTTTGATGTTGATTTGGTTTAGAGTTTGACTTGGAGGGAGGAAGTGAGAAATTTGGCTCAAGCTATAGGGTAGGCAAATTTTTCTAACACCCCTAAGGCATGACCTAGTCCTATGGTTAACTCTTCTAAGTCTCTAGGGCTAGGTTGAGTGTCCACCTAATCACTAGAAGTGCTTTATGACTAAAGAGACTCTTAGTGTCTATGAGAAGTCCTATGTCAAAGATGAAGGGGTTGAGAGCTCATCCTAAAAATGAGGTCAATATATCCTAAGAGCCTAATCACATCCAGGCCACACAGCAATCACCAATCATAAAGAAACTATGAAAAGGCATGTTATTCTAATGCACAAGCTAAACAAGCATCAAATAATTTTATAAAGCTATCACAAAAGAATAAAAAGCCGATGCAGTCGAGTACCGTTGTACAACCCAAAAAGAAATGTGGGTAGCGAGTTCTACCCTTATACATCCCGGTATAATGAAAGAATAATTATAATTATAAAATGATAAGTGTTATGGGGGTCTTTATTCTTCATCCTTCATTCTTCACTCTTCACCTTTCATTCCTTCATTTTTGATTTGCTCCATTTCTTTCTTTCTTTTGGCATGATTGAGATGTAGCTTGCTCCAAAGGCATCACATGGTATATAAGACATGGTCTTATAACCAATATTCACCTTAATCCCCATAACACTTATCCTAATCCTAATGTAAAAATTACATTAAAAGGAAGGAAAGTAAATCTAGCTACACCTGTAAAATAAATATTAGCTAAACACACCATACAACCCAAGCAGTTATAGGAATAATTTGAACTTAGCACCCACACATAGAAGTTCACTGTCTAACGGCTATACTTAGGGGCTAAGCAACCCGCATAGCAAAAAGTATTTATATTTTTATTACAGCGGCCCCTTAAGCATAACCCCTACATAAAACATGATTAGGCTAATATCAATCTAACATCCAGGCTACGCACATACACCCTTACATCTAGTCTAAAATAATACATCACAAAACTAAACATTCATCAAACCATGCACAACCCTAACATAAAGCTAGAAATGGTGACTTAGCCTAATGTGCATGTGTTAAAGCTTGTGTGGTATGCCCTAACAAGGCTTTAGAGTTATGATTTGCTAAGTGTGTGAGATTTAATTTATAAAGGGTTGATTAATGTTTTAGTTAATTTGAGGATTTTTACTTAGTATTTTCTTTTATTTCATATGGCCTACACTTAGCAACTAAGTGTTATAAAGAGAAGAAAGAGAGAGAGTATCTATTTTATCCCTACCTTAAGTCATTTTTAAGGTAAGTTAATTCATGAATTTCCTTTAGAGAATGGTTTATTATGTATTTTAATTAACCCTAAGTTTAGGTTCATTCTAAATATCCCTATTCAATAAGGCATCTTAAGATTAATTAGGATGGATTACTATCACATAACACACACCCATTCATTTCTTTCCATCATGTATATAATGCATATGAATAATCCTAAGCATATTTATACATGCTATGTAAATCTTAGCACACTTTGATGATGAATGTAAAGAAGTGTATTTGGAGATTTAAATATTTCATTTTTTTATTGAGTTATGAATGCATGTCTTTATTATATAGAAAAGAGGGATTTTTTTTTATCCATTAGATAAATACACATTTACATGTATAAAAATTTTAAGTAGTCTGTTTTCTACACCGACGTACAAGACCTACTTAGGGCTACTTAAAGCCTCGCAACCCCGGGATGTCCAGACTAATATACCACTTTTCTTAGATACATGTAAATAAATGAATAAATATAAGGATAAGAAAATCCTTGGAAAAGTTATGTTTTATTTATTTGATTTATGATTCTTTATTCATTAGCCACATCACACATGTATATGTATAAGAGTTTTAAGTGAGTATGGCGCCATTATTTTCTATACCAATGGCATAAGGTACAAGACCAACTTAGGGCTACTTAAAGCCTCGCAATCTCGGGATGTTCAGACTAATATACCACTTTTCTCAAATACATATGAATGAACAAAAAGAACTAAATGGATAGGGAATCATGCAAGAAATTATGTTTGATTTAGTTGTATGATTTACATGTGTAATATGAAATTCTTCTTTAGTCTTAACATGGAGATGCATAGGAATAGATTTAGGCAAGTGTTATGCTCTTTTCAAATGAACTATACACTTACAAATTCTATGTGAATCCATGTTAAGGTAGGAAAGATATTACACACATCTTATATTATCACATGCAAGCTTATATATATTTGTAATTAGCATTACTTCACTTATAATAATTGATTTATAGGTTTTTAAAATAGTTTTTGGTTTAATAGTGATAATAGCCATTCATATTCTTAATTTAAGTCAACACATGTAATTTGACATAAAAGAAAACATTTTATTTAATTAATTTTCAAAAGAAATGAATGCATGATTACATATGGCAAGCAACATTTAGCATGAGTGGAAAGAAATAAATGAACATAAGCACATGATTTCATTCATTCCAACTAATTCATAAGGGCAATCATACTAAATAAAATTATTTAAAATAAACCAAAATTCTTTAATATTATTTTTAATTTTAGGTTTGATTTGGTTTAAGGAATGTGAAAGAAATTTGTTAATCCTAACCCCATTCCCCATGTGTGAGTTAATTTGGTTTAATGAAGAATTGTTAAGTTGATTTTATGGTTTAATTAGGTTAAGGTATGAATTAAATGAATTTATTAACCCTTACCTATATCACCTTAAGCTAATTAGCTAATTAATAATGAGCCAATATGATATGCAATCACATGAAAAGTAAATTGATAATGCTCTTAAGAAATGAAAGGGGTCTAATGCAATTGGCTCATGGTTACTAGTTAATTAGGCTTAAGGGATTCACTTAATTACTCTTATGATTTCTCACACATGTGAGCTAACCATAATTTCATTATCTCTCACTTTGGGTCATTGAACACCCAAAGAGCGACCCAAGAGTTAATTAGGGTTGTTTAGATGTGAAGTGGATTTTAGATTAAGTTAATTATGCTTATTAATTCATTTGATTAAGCATGTTCAATTAATGAAATAAAACTAATCTTAAGGAAAAAAGATCAAGAAAGAGGGTCTTAATCTCAATCCTTAAGTTCCATATTTAATTACTTAAGCTCTAATTTTTATCTTGGAGATTAATTAATTAATTATGTAATTAATTACTTCATTAATTATTAATTAATTTAATTTTAAAAGTAAAGAAAACTTAGGAAATGAATTAGGAAAAGCATCCCAATCACATCCCTTAAGCTACCTTACTGTTCAACAGAGGTAATTAGGCTTAAATAATTAATTAAATTACTATTCATTCACTAATTATCACTAATTAAATTATGAGAGTGATTAAGGCTTGATCAATTGATTTCCCTAATTAAGCAACCAATAAAATCCCAAAAAAATAAGGAAGGCAGAGGTCATCCCCCCAAACAATCACAAAAAATGTGAGATTAATTGGGTTGTTAATTAAGGAGTAATTAAGCTAATTAAATTTTCAATAAAACCTTAATTAAGCCAAAATCACTCTTCAAAATCAATTAAGAATAAATTTCTGAGATTCTACTCTCACATACCTTTAAAATAAGCCATCATTTGTATTTTTTTTTAGGATTAGTTATGAATTTCCAAAGTTTCAGGTGATTTAACAAAATTTTATAAGGTATATTGATTTATTTAATTAAAATAGACAATTTAAACTTCTAAATTCAATATATTTCAATCCAGCCATCATTGTAACTTGAAATTTTTATGGTAAGTATATTTTAAGTCTAATTTTAATCCTTGAAAATTTCACCTCAATTTGATTTATATTTTTATAGTAATTAATAAATTTTTACTTTTACTAAAACTCAAATTTAGTTGAAACTATTCAGTTAAATTTGATGGTTTTTGGTTTGTTGGATTCCTCTCGAATAGACGAATCCAACAAGCCTTTGTTTGTAATTTTTTGATAAGAATTTTATATTTTATAAATTTTTGAATTTTCAAGTATTTTAAATAATTTTTAAAATCAGAAAATTCTAATTTTCCTATTTAGTCTAGTCAGCGCCACGTGGACACTGACGTGGAAATGCGGCTATGCATGGTGTACACTCGTTGGAAAACTTGATTTCATGGTTCCACATAATGGATCCTGATTGGGCGCCGCGTCGGTTGGACTGCACATTTTTGCCAGCGGGAAAATGCTCTCGTTCCGCGGGATCAAGATCGGATGATTCAGATCAAATGGGATGATCCAGAGGATATAATCGCAAGATCTGGGCATGAAATCGTAGCCATCCATCCCTAATAAAAGGTGATCAGATGGTTGCTGCTCATCTGCTTCCCAACTGACAAAATAGAGCCTATTTGGGCTCAGAAACCACCCATTTGGGCAGTTTTGAGCTCGATTTTACGGCGACCATCGTTGAAAAACACTCAAAATCATATTGGGATAGTGTAAAATGAAAAATGTGAGGCTAATCTGAAGAAACTTCCTAAAATTGTGCATACATTTATGCAAGCGAAAGATCTTACGATCGACTAAAGTTTGATGAAATTACCACACCGGGATGGTTTTCGGTGGCAGTGAAGATCTAAGCAAACTCCTAGGTGTGAGAGGGAGCTTTGGAATGAGTTTGAACCCTTGCCTCCCTTTGAAATGTCATCTTCAGCAATGCTTGCCGCCTCCTCACCAGAAAAACTATAGTTTTCTATTTTTTAGCTCAAAAATCACTCAAAGAAGGTGGGGAAGGGATGCTCCTTGCTTAAGGAAGCTCTTGAGAGCTGAATGAACTCAGGATCTTTTTGAATGAGCCTTCTTTTCTTGCTTTGAAGGGGATGGCCAAAAGTTTGAATAAATATGATGGGGAGATCATTGTGATGGATGATGGCTTGGTTGAGGACTTTGGATTTAGCTCCAAAGTCCTCTTTTTCTACCATATGATCAGCTCCATTGAATATCATGGATGGGGTGGGGGGATGGGGGTTGAATGCATGTGATGGGGAGTATTAAATGAGGTTGGGTGGAAACCTATATAGAATTTGATTGGGTTGGGTTGATTTTGGCTTAATCTCAAATGGGTTTGGGTCGAGTTTGATCAGCCCTCAATGGGTCATAGCTTGGTTTCAAGAGATTTGGCTCAATTAGGGTTATATGGGTCACATTAGGTCATGTTGGGTTAGGTTGACCAATTAGTCAAATTGGATTAAACCAAGACTTAGGCTATGTTCAAATGATTATTTGAAGTATCTTGGTATGATCAATTTGGTTTAATTTAACTTAGGATTGATTTTGGCTCATTTGGAATCAAATGAGTCAAATGGGTCAAGTTGACTAATTAGATCAAAATTGGTCAAATTGGCTTGAGTTATGAGTTGATTCATGTTCAATTTAGCTAATAGAAGATGAACGTAGCCTTTTGTTTGAATTAATTTGGATTTAATTTGAATTTTGGCTAATTTGACCCTTTAGGCCAATTTGGGCTAGGTTGGGTCAAGTTGACCGATTGGTCAAATTATGCTCAATTATGGTTTTGGTAAAGTTCAATAATCAATTTGAAATGAACTTGAGCCATTAGTTGCAATCAATTTGGGTTAGATTGAGATTTGACCCATTTTGGCTTTTTAGGCCAATTTGGGTCAACTTGGGTTAAATGGTCAATTGGATTTGGTTTGGCTCAATTAAGAGTTTAGTCATATTCAATCATTAATTATGAGTGTGTTTGGATCAATGTTTTCATTTGGGCTAAAGGTTTACTTGGTAAAAGATCAAATTTACTTGGTTTGACCCAATTGATTGCAATTGATCATCCTAGGGTGATCAACAATCATGGTGGAAGGTTTTGGTGAGATTAGTTCAATCCAATTCAGGTTGGATTGGAAGTTGGCTCAAATGAGTCCTTTAGGTCAGGGTCAAGTGGATCTAAGTTGATCAATTGGTTCAGTTTTGGCTTGATTTAGGTTTAGTGGGACTTATATGTGAGCCTAGGATTGAAATATAAATTCACCACAATCAATTTGGAGTCCAATAGGTTTTGGCTCAATTGAAAGTTTCAAGTCAAAAGGGCTAAGTTAGGGTTGACTTGGGTTGACTTGAATTTGATTTGATTATTATAGTTTTTATTTATATTTGGATAAGTGATCGAAGGAATGATTGATTGAAGAGAAAATCCATTAGTTTTGACTTGATCTAGATAGAATTTAGTTAAGTCTAAAGAATTGGCTCAAAGGGCTTAAATTGGGTTTGGATTTGATTTTGGATATAGTTTTGGTCATTTTAATTTGGATTTCATTTATATTTATGAATATAAATGAAGGAACAATTGATTTATAAGAAAATTGATTAAGTTTGTATTGGTTTAAAGGCTAATTTGGGTAAGCACATGGAGGTGGGTCCATCTGGTTTAAAAGGGTTTTTGGTTCGGTTTGATTTAGTTTGATTTAGTTTTGATCATTTGGATATGGATTTCATTTATATTTATGAATATAAATGAAGGAATAATTGAATTATAAAGAAATCAATTGAATTTTATTTGATTTAAAGGGATTTTGGCTAAGCTTATGAAGGTGGTTCATATGGCTTAGGAAGGGTATTAGAATTTGAATTTAATTTTGGGTTTCAATCATTTGGAGTCAAATTTGGAATTAGATTTGGAATTTGAATTTGAGTTTGAGGTTTGGTTTGAGATTTGAATTTGGGTTCGATTTGAGAATGTGCATATGGATTAAGTTTGGGCTATAGAGTAGGTGATTTCCTTAAGTCCTAAGGTATGGCCTAATCCTATGATTAACCCCTCTAAGTCTCTAGGCTTAGGTTAAGTGTTCACTTAATTACTAGAAGTGTCTTATGGCTAAAGAGCTTTTAGTGTCTAGAAGAGTCTTAAGTCTAAGAAGAGGAGGTTGAGAGCTCACTTCAAAAGTGAGGTCAACATCTTTATAGGGGTGAGCTGGGCTATCTTTCTCTTATTCTTTTGATCTATAATGATTATTGTTTTAGATCATAAATCATGTTTGATTTCATGATTGATGTCTGAAAATCAATTAACTCATAAAATAAATTTTAACCTCAAAACTACTCATATAAAGATACTTAAAATTCACGATATAACATCATGCATATCATATTATACCATGCCTCTCTCAAAATGAGGGCCTCCATTCTTGTGCACTTGTATGACCTTATGATGATTCACCCTCTTTCTCTCTTGATTTGTCCAATAATCAACTTTCATCATGCATTTAGGCATAAATCCCAAGCCTTTGTCCAAATATCAATCTGTCATAATCAAAAAATAAAAAAAAATTATGTAGAAATGAATCTCTATAATCTCTCTTAAATAATAGCTTAAACCATCTTGCAATTTTATAAGACTGGACCACATGGGTTTGAATCATAGGAGGTCTTATATGGCAGCCACTCCAGGCGATCGTAAGTCTAGAAGAGTCGAACGAGTTTATCCTCTCTTGTGGAGGTAAACCCTTATGTCCCCCTTCCACTTAGATTAGGTCATGCTCTTAGCTTGTGCTAAAGCTCCCTTGATTTAGGATTCGAGGCTTGTTTCCGTTGGTCTACGAGCATAAATACTCACCTCTTAGGCATTTCCACAATCTTCTATTGATGGATTGTAACCCTTAGCATTCTAATGAAAAGTCAATTCAAACAAAATAAATATCCTCTCATTCAAACAAATAAAGCCTCATCATAGGATAGGTTGGAGTGCTCACTAGGCTTCCTAATATCATAAGTACTTCCCACTTATCTTCCTTTGGATTTAAAAAAAAGTCTTCCAATTAAACAATCTCACTTGATTTTTCAAAAATATCAATCTTTTGATAATCTTAACCTTGAAATCTTTGGAGATAATGATTGACTACTTTAGTAGAGAGTGTTCTTATGAAATCTCATTTCCAAGGATGTAATTAGCTATGGAGGCTTGCCTCCATAGGGAATTAAAGAACTCGACATAAAATAAACCCTACTTTACTTTTCTATGTAAAGTAGGGGAAAGATCTCTCATATATGTGAAAACCCATCTACCTTATGAGCTCTTATTAGGTGATTAAGTCCATTGTAGGGTGATGTTTCTATCTTTCAAGATTGTACATCATACCTTAATATCATACTCGATCACTTCAATAGGTATCCCCTAAGATCTGTGTGGTGTCCACAACGACCTTCAAATTAAAACACCATAAAACCCTGTATGGAAAAGCTTATACAAAGGAGAATCCAAGAAAAATAAAATCCCTAGGTTTCATCTAATAAACAGTGACTAATTAGGATTTAAAATTTCAACTAATTATCTTAATTAAGTCTGAATCACTTGGTTAAATAACTTGAGATTTTACATGTCGAATATATGAGATGGCATCTGCCTCTCATAATTTTCTTGGGTTAATTTCCTAAGTGGATTAGAAGAATCAAATTTTTAAACCCAAATTATCTCTCTTATGCAATTAAGTAATTATCAAGATTAAGAAAATTATGAAATTGATTAAAGAGTGTTAATTGATTATTATAATAATAAGGATAAGAAAAAAAATTTTAATTATGACTCTCTTCCTAATTATTTTATAAGATTACCCTTAAGGTGCTTAATTAATTAATTAATTAATTAAATGAAATTTAAATATGAAACCATCATAATTAACTCATTTAATAGAAATAGGTTTAATTGACTCTCCTTATGTGCATAGTTAATTTAAGAATCTTTAATAAAATTATGATTCTCCATTAGTATGGGGAATTATAAAAGTAATTAGCTTAATCTTCTTAATTCAATTATTTATTAAACATGAGTTTAAATGCATTAGAATAGTTAGGACATTGCAAATTTTATTTTTCAAGCATATCATCATGATTTGCGGCTTTTTTTTAATAATTAATCAAATTAAGAGATTTTTAGGAGGGTAATTAAATTGATTATTAATGGGCCAAACTTAATTAATTCATAAAAGCCACTTAAATTCTCTTTAAAATTATTAACAAACAAATATGTATGTCGGTTGAACACTGACTATTGTCTCTCCTCTTTAGGATTAAATAACTCAAAATTATAAAACTAAAATCCTAAAAGACTTTGATTAGGCTTAAGGTATGATTATTTAATGTGATTTTCCTTAAGTTTTAATGAAGCCAAATGAATCATTTGATAATGTAATTATTTTTGTTTTAATTATCACAAATTTGCATTCCATATGTTTCATACATTTATGTTTTAAATTTATAAAGAATATATTGCATTTAATTTCATGATGTAAAAGATATAAATATATGGTGTGGCGATTATCACTAATAAATTTTAAATTATTTTCTCTCTTCAATAAATAATCATATACAAGATGTTAATCAAATAATATAGATCCAAGCATTTGTATTATAAATGATAAAGCAAAATAAAGTTTACTTATCATTCAAGCATAAAAGAATAATAACCTGTAACTTTTCATAATTTCATTCTTATAATTATGTATGTGTATATGTGTATTTTGGCTAACAAATATATAGTCTAGATATCTCGAGAACACGAAGCTTTAAGTAGCTCTAAGGAGGTCCTAGAGAACCTCACTTCTTTGGTTTAACAAAGGCACGTACTTGTATAGTTTCCTACATCCCTATACATGTGTATAAATGCAAAATTAAATTCCTTTTGCTAAAAAATTCATGCATATTTATACTTTAAGTGTGTTTAAAAGAAATATATAGATATATGAGATATATGTATATGCATTCAATTAAAATAAAGTAAAAGTAAAATAGTGATGTATATTGATAATGAAGTTAAGATAACAAAACATCACTCATTTGATTATGATTTGGCTTCATTAATCTTAAGATGTCTTTCATGTTTAAATAACACTCATTAAATCAAATCCAAATATATGTCTAATTAGAATTCATGAATGTTTCATTAAAAGTCTTAAAAGTTATAAAAATTCATCAGTTAAAATCAATATAAGGTAGGGATTAAAGAGAATCAACTCTCTTTTTTCTCTTTAAAATATTAAATTACAATTAAGAAACAAAAAAGAAAGCATATAATTTAAAATCTTATCTAAACTTTAAACAACTTAAAGTATAATCACCATTATTTAAAAATTTGAACATTCCGTCATTAGAAGATCCTGCCTCTAAAGTCCAATTAAGATGTACCACACTTGGCTTTAGCACACACATTAGAATACTTAATCATCGATCTTAGTATTATGTTTGGTCGATGATTGTAGTGGTGATGTGTTCTATTTTATGATGTGATATTTTAGACTGAATGTTAGGATTGTTTGCACATAGATTGTATGTTATGGTGAAATTAGACTAATGATGTCTTTCGTAGGGGATTATGCTTAAGGGATCGTTATAATAATAATAAAACATAAATGCTTTTTCTTACATGTTTAGTTTAAGTCCCTAAGCATGATCTATTAGGACAGGCAGGCTTGGTCACCCATGGGCAGGGTGCTAAGTCTAAATGTATGAAATACAAAAGTTTGGCTTGCATGCTTGTTAAGCTAATCTTTATTTTATAAGTATAGTTAGCTTCTCATTTTACAAAATTGCAATTTTATAATAGGATTAGGATTAGTGTTATGAGATTTAGGATGAGCGGTGTCTAGAAAGCATAGACTTATGATGCCCTATAAAGCCTAGAGCACTCCAACCCAAGAAATGGAGATGAAAACTAAGATTGAAGATGCCCATAGATTTATTTTTAATATAAATTATAATCTGGGTTGTATGAGAGTAGAGCTCGGCTACCCAATTTCTTTTCTTTTTTGGGGTATATGGTGGTACCCGGCTGCATCAGCCTTTTATTATTTTATGTGACTAATGTTTGGTTGTTGATTTACATTGATTGTGTAATAGAAATGACATGCTTTATATGTTTCTTAAAATGTGAATGTTTGATATGTGACTAAGATACAGTAGGTTCTTTAGAAAAAAAAAAAGTTAAATCTTCTACCCCAATTTAATAACTCTAACTAAAAATTTATGCAACTCATAACTCCACCATAAAGCCTGGGATTTTAATCAAGAAAAATAAAATATTTAGTAACCCCTTAGTTGTATGATTATATATTATAATATCATGCATGCATATTTGTTTACCTTTCTTTTGGAGTGAGTTCTCAACTTCCTCATCATAGATCTAGGACTCTTGTAGACACTAAGAGCTCCTTATTCTTAAGACACTTCTAGTGATTAGGTGAACACTTAACCTAAGTCTAGAGACATAGAAAGGTTAACCATAGGAATAGGTTATGCCTTAAGGACTTAGGAAAACTTGTCTGCCCTATAGCCTAAACCCAATCCATGCTTTGTTCCTCAAGCCAAACCTCAAATTCATACCAAACCCAAATCAAATTTCCAAGATTCATAATCAATCCCATGATCAAATTTAAGCTTGAGATTTCTCCATAAATCCCCATGATTAAATTCAGAGCCCTTCCTAAGCCCTTTGAATTCATCTTATGGACTTAGCCTTGACCAAATTCAAATTAATCCCAATTCATCTGATTTTCTCGAATATCAATTCAATCTCTCAATCATTTCCCAAATCCCAATTCAAACCTAATTCCAAATAATTCAATCCTTAAATCAAATCTAAGTCCAAAATTCCTTCTTAAGCCTTATGACCCACTCTCATAAGCTTAGCCAAATCTCCACCTAAATTATCCCAAACTTGACTGATTTCTTTATAAATCAATTATTCATTTATTTATATTCATAAATATAAATGAAATCCATACCCAAATAGCCAAAACCAAATCAGACTAAATCAAACCAAGCCAAATCCCCTCTTAAGCCCTATGAACCTATCTCCATAAGCTTAATCAAATCTCATACAAAGCAACCTAAAATCAATTGGTTTCTTCATAAACCAATTACTCTTTTATTTATATTCATAAATATAAATGAAACCCACCCTCCAATGACCAAAAATAAATCAAACTAAATCAATTCTCTACTTAAGACCTTTTAATCTACACCCTTAAGCTTGATCAAATTTGCTTTCAAATCACTCCAAACTCAAGTGATTTTCTTATGAATCATTTATATCTTCATTTATACCCCCAAATATAAATGAAGTATAATTTCACATGACCAAAACCAAGTCCAAAATCAAACCAAAACCTAATTTAAGCTTTTTTTTTAGCCAATTTCTTGGACTTGGCCAAATCTTATCCAAATCAAGCTAAAACCAATGGATTTTCTCATGAATCAATCATTCCTTCAATCATTTAGCCAAATATAAATATAAACTATAATTATCAAATCAAACTCAAGTCAACCCTAGTCTAGCCCAAGTTAACTTTTTGATTTAAAAACTTCAAATGAGCTAAAATTCATTAGACTCCAAATTGATTGTAGTTGGATTTATATTTTATCCTAAGCTCAAATATGCATTCCACTAAACTTGAATCAAGCCAAAACCAAATCAATTGACCCATTTAGGTCCACTTGACCCAAAGTAACCTAAAGAACCCATTTTGAACCAAGTTCTAATCCAATCCAAATTGAATTGAACTAAGCCCATCCAAATCTCATATCATGATCAAAAATCACCATAGGATGATCAACCACCTAGAATTGGGTCAAACCAAGTCAACTTGGTCCTTTAAACAAGTCAGCCTTTAGCCCAAATGAAACCTAAACTAGCCAAAACAAATCATATATCAAATTGATTGAAATTATTGATCCAAACCAACTCATAATCAATGATTGAATATGACTAAACCCTCAATTGAGCCAAACCAAGTCCAATTGGTCATTTAACCCAAGTTGACCCAAATTGGCCTAAAAAGCCAAAATGGGTCAAATCACAATCTAACCCAGATTGATTGCAACCAATAGCTCAAGTTCATTCCAAATCAATTATTGAACTTGACCAAAGCCATAATCAAGCCCAATTTGACCAATTGATCAACTTGACCCAACCTAGCCCAAATTGACGTAAAAGGTCAAATTGGCCAAAATCTAAATTAAACCCAAATTGATTCAAACTAAAGCCTACAATCATTTTCAATTAATCAATTAAATTTGATCCAACACCTAACCCAACCTAATTTGGTCAAATTGGTCAAATTGGTCAACTTAGCCCATTTGACCTATATGAATCCAAGTGATCCAAAATCAAACCTAAGCTAAATTGATTGAAACCACTTGAACTAAAACTCTCCAAATCATCATTTGAACCTAACCCAAACCTTGGTTTGACCCAATTTGACTAATTGGTCAACCCAACCCACCATGAACCCATATAAGCCCATTTGACCAAATGAAGCCAAAACTCATGAACCCATGGGACTTTGGTAGCTGACCAAACCTGACCCATATTGACCCTAGGTCAGCCCAAAGTCATCTGAAAAGCAAAGTGGATCCCACCCAAGCCATAATCCATTAGTTAAGCCCTCTTTACATAGGATTTCCCCCATAAATGGCAAAGTCCACTCTCCCATCACTTGGGCAGCCATTTAATTGCCAAATGAAGCATTTCTAACCTTCTTAGCCCACTATAAGCACACTAGGACTTGCCATGAACCAAGGGGAGGTGAGTTAACTCACCTCCCATGTAAACTGAGCACCCCATGGACAAAGGAATGGAAATCTCACCATTTCAGACCTTGAGCCACCTCCCAAGCCTTCCCCCACTCCTGGCAAGCCACGTGGACCTGATGGAGACAATTTCGATGACCTGACAGCGGCTAGCCGGCGAGAAAATGGGATTGAATCCTATCTATCCACCTCAGTAATTGAGGGGATATACCCCCTCAATTTGAATGGGAATTGCATCATTCATCCTCATTTTAGCTAGAGAGAGTGAAGGAGATTCTCCCACAACCATTCCCCAAGCCCTTAAGCTTCCCCATTCCTCCCTCTCTCGATTTTACATCAAATCAAAATAGAGGAGACCAATTCTAAATCCCATTTGCTCAATCCTCTACCAAACTTCAATCAACTTTGCACACACCTTCCTTAGACCTAGATGAGCAAGAATAAATCATTCCCAAGCTCCAAAGCCACCGAAAGCACAAGTTCGATCAAGACTGGAGATCCAAAGTGTGTGGATTGGTCATTCAAGGGATCTACTCTAAATCAAGGCCCAAGCTTCATCTCTACTAGACGAAGCCACCTCCATCGATCCCACTGTCAGTTTTGAGCTCCGGTAAGGTAATTCTTCAAAACTGTAGCATAGGTGATTTTTGAGTTGGTCTTTTATGAAATAAATCTGTAGGTCATGCAATCTTAGCCATTGGATATGTTCCTCTCCTTCTCTTGATAGTGTGAGATCATTTTGGAATCAATCTAAGCTCTGGAGAGCTCAACTTGGACGAAGAAAGACAGACGACATCCATTTTTCGCTGCTCGCAAAGGAGAAATATCACGGGTCATCCATTCCGTGTGATCGAAACGGGCGACTATCATTAAATCACCCTTAAATCCCCTGATTATTCTCTCTAAATCACGAGATTAATCATGATCGTCCAATCCTAGATTGAACAGTCCATGAGAAAGCGCGTCCACCGCCGGCTGACTTAGCCGCACGAATGTGATAACTTAAATATCCAATCCCATCGCGCCATGTGGAAAGTACACTATATCAGCATGCCATGTGGTGCCAAATGGGATTAGGGTTTTAATTAGGGTTAATTAACCTATTTTTATTGTTGAAACTTCCAAAATTCATAACTAATTATAGAAAAATCCAAAAAATACAAATGAGGGCTCATTTTAAATGTATTTTAGAGAAGAATTTAATAAAGATATTTCCAATGAATTTTGAATAGTAAACATAGCTTAATTATGATTTAATTAAAAACTTAATTTGCTTAATTATTCTCTAATCTCTCAAGTGATTAATCCTAAAATTTTTGAGAATGTTTGAAAGGATGACTTCTACCTCCTCTAATTTTCTAAAGATTTATTACTAATTAAATTAGGAGAATTGATTGATTAAGCCCTAATTATCCTCTTAAGTGATTAAGCATATGAATAATGATTAATTAATTATTTGGACTTCCTAATCACTATTTAACAGTAAGGAGACTTAGGGAAGTGGATTGGAGCCTCCGTCCTAATCCTTTCTCTAATTTTTCCCTCTCTTTTCAACTAAAGTCCTAATTATTAATTAATTAACTAATTAAAAACTTAATTAGCTAAATTGGAACTCAAATCACATTAAATTATGCTTAATCTAGTGGATGTCTTATGGAAGTAGGTGGGGACCTCTTTCCCTACCTTTTCCCTTAAGCCCATCTCATTTCAAGATAATTATTAGCTTTGGTTAGTCCCTTTTTTAGGAGAGATGAATTAATGGATTATTAGTTTAATTGATTTGAAAAATCTAATTAAATCTAATTTTTCCCTCAATCTATCTTGGGTAGAGCGTTAGGTGTTCAAGAACCTAAAGAGGCTTAATGAAATTAAGATTAGCTCACAAGTATAAGAAAATTATGAAAGTAACTTAAGCTTATATATTAAATGATTATGAGCTAATTGCATTAGGCCCCTTTCATTTCATAGGAGCATTGCTATTTACTTTTCAATTCATTTTCATATTATATTAGCTCATAATTTTTTAATCAATTATCATAAGGTAACATAGGTAAGGGTTAATTAATTGATTTAATACATGCTTAACTTAATTAATTCATAAAAATAATTTAATTGATTATTATTAAATCAAATTAATCCATACATATGGGAAATGAGATTAAGATTATCAAACACCTCTTTCTCACATCTCTCTTAAATCAAGTTAAACATAAAATCAAAAATGACTTTAATAAACTTTAGTTTATCTTAAATATTTAATGTGATTGTCCATTAGTTGGATTGAATGAAATTACATACTTGTATTTCTTTATTTCTTTCCAATCATATTAAAATATTGCATTCCACTTGATTCATGCATTCATTTATTTCAAAAATCATTTAAAAATAAATGATTTCATTTATGTCAAATTTGCATGTGTTGACTTAATTAAGAATATGTGTGGCTATTATCACTATTAAATAAAAAATTATTTGAAAAATATATAAATCAACTATAACACATGAAGTGATGATAATTATAAGTATTTATAAGCTTGTATGTGCTTACAACTTAGAACATGTGATATGAAGTTCTCTTTTCTTTAATCTTCATGAATTTACATAAGGATATGAATATTAACAAGTGTATAGTTCATTTGAAAAAGACACAACACTTTCTTGGGTTTATTCTTATGTATATCCATATTAGAATTTAGATAGAACTTTAGTTCACATGTACAAATAAAACAAAATACAATTCTTGCATGGTTTACATTCTTATAGTTGTTTGTACACTCATGAGTATTTAAGAATAGCGAGTATAACTAGTCTGGACACCCGGGGACGCACGGCTTTAAGTAGCCCCAAGGAGGTTCCTACCTCGTTCTTCTAGTCAAACAATGGCGAAGTACTTGCTTATAACTTTTATACACTCATGTGTGCATTTGGCTAATGAATAAAAACCTCACCTTGTTTCATGTGCATAATTCAAAACAAAATATAATTTTTGCATGATTTTCTATTCTTATAGTTGTTTATACATCCACATGTATTTAAGAATAGTGGGTATATATAGTCTAGACACTGCAAATGCATGGCTTTAAGTAGCCCCAAGGAGGTTCCTACCTTATTCTCCTGGTCAAACAATGGCGAAGTACTTGCTTAGAACTTTCATACATTTGAATGTGTATTTAGCTAATGAATGAGAATCCTCTTTTTTTATAAAACTCATTTATGCATCTTGAATTTAAGTGTGTCAAAAACATGTTGCCTGTATAGATATGTTTAGGACTTAAACATATACATGTTATTTATGATGGGAAGAAATGAATAAATATGTGTTGTGTGATAGTAATTAACTCCAATTTACCTTAAGATGCCTTTCTTATTGAATAAGTCTATTTAAACTGAACATAAACTTAAGATTAATTTAAAAATATGTAATAAGACATTCACTAAAGAGAATTCATCTTTATATGTGACTTAAGATAAGGATAAAAGAGAGCTATGCTCTCTTTTCTTCTCTTTATAACACTTAGTTGTTAAGTGTAAATCAAGTGAAACAAAAAATATTAATTAAAACTCACAAATCAATTAAGCCACTTAAAGTGAAACCATCCTTCAAATTAAAACCTTTCTTACTTAAAAAAATTATCATAAAGCCTAGTTAGGGATACCACATAAGCCTTAATACACACACCTTAGATTAAGTCACCACTTTTAGCCTCATGTTAGGGCGGTGCATAGTTTGATATTTGTTTGGTTTTATGATATATTGTTGTAGACTAGATGATAGGGTGTGTGCTTCATAAACTGGATATTAGGCCGTGATTAGCTTAATTATATTTTCTGCATGAGATTGTGCTTGAGGGGTGCTTAAAATAAATATAAATGCTCTCTTTTGTAAGTTGCTTAGCATAATCTAAATTAAGATAGGTGGGCTTGATTACCCATGTGAGAGGTGCTAAGTTCAAATTATACATATAACTATTTGGGTTGTATGGTGTGTTTAGCTAATATTTATTCTGTAAGTGTAGTTAGATTTACTTTTCCTATTTTTGATGTAATCTTGTATTAGGAATTATAATTAATGTTATGACAGATTAGGATGAGCGGTGGCTAGAAGGTTTTGTCCTGAGAGGCACCTATGATGCCTTTAAAGTAAGTAAATCTAAATAAAGGAGGAAAGAAGTGGAGACATGAAGAATGAAGATCCCCATAACATTTATTTATTTGTAATTTTAATTATCCTTTCACATACTAGGTTGTATAAGGGTAGAGCTCAGCTACCCATTTCTCTTATCGGATTGTACAGTGGTACCCGACCGCACAGGCCTGTTATTTTTTTTACGTTGGGTTTATAAATTGTTTATTATTTTATTTACAATTGTGTAATAGAAATGGCATGTTTTTTTCTAGTTTCTTCATATATGGTGATTTAATGTGTGGCCTGGATCCGCTTAGGCTCTTAGAAAAAATAAATTTTCTACCCCAACTACAACTCATAACAAAATTTTCTTAATAACTCATAATCTCACAAAAAGCCTAGGCATTAAATCAAGATAATTAAAAAATTTAGTAACCCCTTAGCTGAATGTTGTATGCATAATATCATGCATGTCATCTTGTTTCACTTTTACTCATAGAGGGTCTCCATCCTTGCACGATAAGGGAAGACTTGACCTTGAGGGTCTCCTCTTTGGTGGAAAACATATCTTTCTTTCTGATTTAGCCAATAACCTTATTTTATCATGCATTTAGACATATAAAAATCATATAGCCTTTTGTCAAAATGAAGAGTCAAAAATCAGATAAAAATTAAAAAGATTTGTATTAGACTAAGTCATTATTCATATCACTCATGTTCTAGTCTCTTAGGGAGTGGGTTTAAATACTTTAGTCTCTTTCTAAATAAAAATAACCTAACCATCTTACAAAATCATATAACTTGACCACATGATTTTAAAACTTAGAAGGAGTTAGCGGGCTACCACTCAGGCGGTTATAAGTTCAGCAGTCGGGTGATTTATCCTCTCTTGTGGAGGTAAACCATATACCCATCTTCGCTTAGATTTAGGATATGCTTCGCTAAAGCTCCCTAGACTTAGGATATGAGCTTGTTATTTCCTTCAGGCTACAAGCATAAATTCTCATCTCTTAGGAATTTTCATAACCTTGTATTGTGAGATTATAAGTCTTAGTTTTTTAATAAAATTTTAACTCAAATATATAATTCTCTTCAATTTCAAAGATATAAAATTCAACCATAGGATAGATTGGAATGCTCACTAGGTTCCCCAGTATCATGAGCATCCCCTACTCATCTCTTTTTGGCTTCAATAATAAGTCTCTCCTTTTTTTATCTATCCCATTTGATTTTCTAACATAATCAATTTAGTGATATTTTTATCATTGAAATCTTTGGAGATAATAATTTTCTACTTTAATCGAGAGTATTCCTAAGAAATTTATCTTCCTTAGGATGTAATTAGCTATGGGAGCTTATCCCCATAGGGAACTTTAGAACTCAATTTAAATAAACCCTATTTTATTCATCCATATAAAGCAGGAGAAAAATCTCTAGTATATTTGAAGACTCATCATACCTTAAGAGTCCTTATTAGGTGACTAGGTCCATTATAGGGTAGTAATTTTTATCTTTCGAGATAGTGCACTATTCCTTGATGTCATACCCGATCACCTCAATAAGTACACCCTCAGATCTGCGTCGTGTCTCTCATACACATAAATCAAAAATAAACACTATAATATTATTTTGCTCTTGCAAATAGGTGATATCCACTCTTGCATGATAGGGGGTAGACTTAACTTGTGAGAGCAGTCCATTATAGTGGAGAACACTCTTTCTCTTTGATTTATCCCATAACCATTTTTTGTCATGCATATAGGCATAAACTCTCCCAAGCCCAAGTCAAAATGAAATAAAATATGTAAATCTTATTTCATTAATTTAGGTCATAATTTGTACACCTATCATAATCTAGTATTTTAGGGAGTGAGTTTATGACTCAAGATTCTTTCTTAATTAATAATAGCCTAATCATATTAGACTTACATAAGACTAGACCATATGATTTTGCATCGTAAGAGGAGTTAACTGGAAACCATTCTAAAGAGTCATAAGTCCAGAAAAGTCTAGATTGGTCCACTCTCCTTAGTGAAAGTGAACTAATATATCCCATTCCCCAGAGTAAAATTAGGTCAGGCTCTTAGCTTGTGCTAGAGTACTCTAGATATAGGTTTAGAGGCTTCTTATTTTCTTCTTTGCTATGAGTATAAATCCTTACCTCTTAGGCATTTTCACAATCTTATGTTGTTGGAATCTAAATCTTAGCATTCTAATAAAATTCTAACTCAAACAAATAAATTTCTCTTTCAAAAATGTAAAGCCTTACTATAAGATAGATTGAAGCACTCACTAGGACTCCTAGTATCATGTGTACTTTCTAGTTATTCTCTTTTGGAATCCACTAAGAACTCTTCCTATTTGAGCTCTCCCTGATTACTTTTCAAATTGTTTAATTCTTTGATTATATATCTTAAAATATTTGGAGACATTAGTTAACTATTTTAATCGAGTGTGTTCTTAAGAAATTCTCATTTTTTTAGGATGTAATCAAATATAGAAGCTTGCTTCCATAGGGAACTAAAAAACCCGACATAAAATAAACCCTACTTGTCCATGTAAAGTAGGAAAAAGATCTTTGGTATATGTATAGATCCATCTGCCTTAAGAATCTTTATTATATGATTAAGTCCATTGTAGGGTGGTGTTTCTATCTTTCGATATAGTATATTATCTCTTAGATGTTGTACTCAATCATTTCAATAAGTATCACATAAGATCTGTGTGGTGTCCTTACGACTCCAAATTAAAACACCACAGTAAACTTACTATAGATGTCTACACATATATAGAAGAGAATGTTATATGACAAATGTGGCCATCAATATAGTTTATTTACAAGTTAATTTGTTAACAGTTAAATGGAATGATTATCAATTTCATATATTAGTCTTATGAACTCTGTAGTATAATGAGCATCAATGAATGAATTTTCTATGAGTAGAAGGAATCTTATCATCCATGCAATATTTACAATTATTATTATTTAACACATTGTTATTATTCCTATTCCTTTTATTTGTTCATATTTTTTCTCATGCCTTATCATTTATACTTTACTCAATTGGGTTTCACATATTGAATTTCTTTTCTACAAACTTACACATTTTTATTTTATATTTTCATATTCATAGTTGTGCATCACTTAGAGGAGGTTTTTAGGCTTAAGCTCTTGACATGCCATTGCATGTATTAAAATGGAGGTATATAATTGTTTAAAATAGTGTGATTAACTTTAATTTATATCTCCATAGATAATTTTTTTTTTGGATTCCTAACAAATTTTTGGGATTTGCTTTGAACCTTGCTAAGTGGGTTGTGATAGTAGGGAATACTTGATAAAAGAATGCATGAGAAGCTTGTTAGATGTGCATGATGGTAATGTGATAGTCAATGTACTCGAAGGACTCAAACACCGCATCATTAGGGACATTACTCGGAAGCTTGTTGGAGGATTGCTTTGATTGGCAGAAACTTCACATTACTAAGGAAAGCTTATTCTTATTCTTTTATTCAATTAAGGTAGTTAGGTAGAACCTTAGGATTCTTTAAACCATTAAGATCTCTCCAGTTTTAAATCTTCTCTCCCTCATGAAGAGAGTGGGAATTTGTTTATAAATTTTTAGAGTAAAACTAAACAAAAATATAAAATCCAAAATACTTCACCAAATGGCCTAGAGCAATCCCTTTGATTGCAAGCTTTTTTTTTCTTAAATATTTAAATGTCTCAATGATATTAGAATTAAACAATCTTAACCTTTTAAATTAAAATTTTCTCAACAAAATGTTAGATTTGAGGCATGCAAAATATTGAACTCATTTGATCTTTCAATGAATGTTCCAAAATTTCTAATTTTACTTTGACTATCCAAGTTGGGCTCATTTAGGGTAGGATCAAATCATTTTTTAATGTTGATCAGTTTGTCTCATCTACATGTTCAATTTAAATAGAAATTTATGAAAATTAGTATTCAAATGATTCTAAGTATGATTTCAAAATTTATGAAAATTAGTATTCAGATGATTCTAAGTATTCTAATCTCAAAATTAGTATTTGATCAAAGAGATTTTTTTAAAGATGTCTTAATAATAATGACATGAAAATCACTTTTCAACTTTAGAAACATATGTTTCATAAATAACAACTCATTTTAATTTAATTATAATCTATAAAAAATTATGAAATTTATTTTTTACTCAATAAAATTAAACAAATTTATTGCCTATCTTTATTGTATCGACGAAAATGTGATTTATTTTTTTTGTTAACAGTTAAATGGAATGATTATCAGTTTCATATATTAGTCTTATGAACTCTGTAGTATAATGAGCATCAATGAATGAATTTTTTATGAGTAGAAGGAATCTTATCATCCATGCATTATTTACAATTACTATTATTTGACACCTTGTTATTATTCCTGTTCCTTTTATTTGTTCATATTTTTTTCTCATGCCTTGTCATTTATACTTTACTCAGTTGGGTTTCACATATTGAATTTCTTTTCTACAAACTTACACATTTTTATTTTATATTTCATATTCATAGTTGTGCATCTCTTTCTAAATAAACAATAGTCTAGCTATCTTGTATAAAGCATAAGACTTACCTATATATATTTAAAATCATAGGAGGGTAATTTGAGTCTAAAGCACACATGCATACTGTGCAACTCGAATCTAAGCCACAACAAAGAGAGAAAACCCGGACCAATTGCTCTAGGGCAAGGAAATGAGATGTTGTCTTACATGTTCTTCAAAGATTGAGCTTCTCTCTCTCTCTCTCTCTCTCTCTCTCTCTCTCTCTCTCTCTCTCTCTCTCTCTCTCTCTCTCTCTCTCTCTCTCTCTCTCTGTATATATATATATATATATTTATTTATTTATTTATTTATTTATTTATTTATTTATTTATTTATTTATAAAATATATATTTATTTTATAAGTATCTCAAACATCACTCATAAATAAATATTTCTCTCTCTCTCTCTCTCTCTCTCTCTCTATATATATATATATATTTTTTATTTATTTATTTATTTATTTATTTATTTATTTATTTATTTATTTAAATATATATTTATTTTATAAGTATCTCAAACATCACTCATAAATAAATATTATAGTTAATTGTTAATCAACATTCAATATTAATATAGCAAAAATAATTCTTTTTGGCCCACACATATGCTTGTGGAATGCCAACACCTGTCACTGCTGACCTGTACAAATCCTGACCGTGCTGCCCACTCAGCTCTGCATACGGCATTATTTCCCAATTCAGTAAACTTCACCTACTTTTTCACCCGCCATATTTCTCGGTAGCCTGACGTTCCTTATAAGAGGTGCACGACTGTCCGGTCTCTTACCTTCCTCATTAATTTTCTCTACTGGGCTTCGTGGCTACGATTATTAAAGAGACAGTGTGACGCGCATGTGAGCCGCTGTGGAACAAAAAGTTAAGGAGCATTCTGCCATTAAGATAATTGTTTGGAACTGAAGCGTAAATAAGAGTTTGCTTTTGTCCGTTAGTTGATGGAATTGCCCTAAATTTCTAATTTTGATGACTTGAGGCCGTCCTTTAATGCGCATATATATATATATATATATATATATATATATATATATATATATAATATTTAAATCTTCTAATCTATTTATATAATATTTTAATTTTAAATTGTATAAATAATATCACATAATAAAATGTATCATTTCATGTATATATTATGATATAACTTAAAATTTTAATTATAAATAAAAATTAAAAATTCTATAACATGCTTTGTTAATGGGCTATATCTTCAATTATTATAGATAAAACTATATAAAAATTGGTGTTCTATTAATAAAAATTTCTATTTTGAATAATAAAGTTGGATATTGAAAGGCCTTCTTCTTCATTAGAGGTTGGATAATTGATGTTGGAAAGTAGCATTGAAATAGTTGCAATTGAGCTCCTTTTGAATTTTCTTGGACTATCATTTTAATTTGTTTTGGTCATTCATCTATTTTCATTATTTTTGAAGATTAAGGTAACTTCAATTCATCAAGCAATTCTTCTCATGGGAGAACCAAGCATGTGAGAATTTCAAATTTCAAATTCTTAGCATGACCAACCATGCAAAATGCAAAGAATATTACAAGATAATGAGAGTGGCTAGCCAATAAGTAGAGGAAAATGATTTTTTTTTCCCAAGGTCCTTCCCTTTAGGATAGCTTGATGGCTAGTCCCTCATAAATGATTAATAGAACAATATTCAATAAACTACACTTAGGCAATAAATTTTTTCACGCTATCACATCGTTCACCAATGTTTATTGGCAATTTTTTTAAATTGAGTACGGTTAAAATGTGAATTAGCGAATTAAGTATTAATAAAAAAAATTTAAGAATATGTATACGCCAATTAGTGGCGACTCCGCCACGTCTCCGACGTATGGGTGGCCGCCACGAAGAGGTGGCCGCTAATGAACAGATAAGCGGCCGCCCAATTAGGCGACGGCTAGATATAGGAGCCGCCTAATTGGGCGGCCCCGACATTAGGCGATCGGCCCCGATCGGCCCTACCTCCTCGGTTTTGCTCGATTCCTCCCCCGAAACTCCGCTCTCCGCTCGTAGGAACTCCGACCAAAGTCCGACCGCCCACCGAGCACCGTCCTCCGCCCTCTCGAAACTTCTCGGCCGTCATAGTCCACGCACATGCTGGCGTCTTGTGTATTCGATAGAAACTTTAGTTTTTCGATTCGCTTTGACGATGTTTAACTACTTCCTCTCATTTACCGTTGGAAGTCAACTTTAGCTTTGGACGATTCTTGCCTCCATTTCTTGAGGAAAATTCTCATGGATTCAACATTTTTTTTATCCATCCATGTTCTTCAGAAACACACAAATCACTTTATTTATCAATTTATTTAGGTGTTAAGTAGCCAAAAGTAGTATTAATTAGGGTGTTAATATAAAATTCTCATTATTCATATAACTTGTTTTGCAAGATGAATAGAGAATTTGTTTCGGATTCTTTTCTATGGAGCGAACCGAGTATCGAAATTAAAGTTATGTGGGAGGTCGAATCGCCCGTAAGGTCCACGACACTGGAATTGAAGCAATGAATTATGAGAAGCTTGCACATTGATCCGGAGCGTCACACTGTCACTCTAACAGGTCGTTATCAAGTGGGTAGCGGATTTATAGCGTTTGTCATATCTGACGATGACATTTGCGAAGTTACACTTGACGAAGCTTCCCGTCAGATGTTGGTGTTGTATGTCGAAGTGGAAGATGTTAATATTGCATCCACATCACCGATCCAAAGTAAGGTCGTAGATATACCGCTAACACATACGATTTCATCACACAAGAACATCAGGGGATACAACTCGATGAGTTTATTCCCAGGTAGTATTACGTCATAATTTATCAGATTATACTTGTAACAATTAATATGATAATTAGTTGCTGAACTTATAAGTTATGTGGCAGTGATAATCGATACTCGGATGAACCATGTGCTGAGAGTGCCGAGTTGGATGTATCGACTATGAGTAAGTGGCGAAGGAGTCCAGGTATTAGTGATGATGACCGCTCAGCGAAGTCAGCATTGAGAATATAAAATCATAATCATAAAAAATCACTCATTTAATATATTGGAGAGTCATATGTTGTCCAAAAGCAGTATGTCCGGATGTGTAAAACTACAAGGCAGTGGGACAACGATGTTTACTTGACCCATCCCCTAAATAAATGATGAAATTGAAATTCCAAATGACATTGCGAAGGTATGTGTTTTACAAAAGGGTATGCAATTATTATTGTCGGGTGGTCCATAAAATAATGTTCAATTCAATAGTTACCTCTAACCGTAAGAACTACGGTATGAAAAGACGACGATACCTAAAAGGCCATGTAATTGGCTATACAGAAGCGAAGACGATTAGGGGTGCTTGGAGAATATCAAAAGTTGGTGAAAATCATGGGCGTGTCAATGCGGTAAGTTCATCGTGTCATCGACGTGTAGTTCAAATTTCATAGCTACATCAAACCGTGATCGCACCGATTGATTTGAAACCTAGAGAGATTATAGGTATAATAGAGTCAAAATTCAATATTAAAGTTTCGTATATGAAAGCATGGGATGCAAGGCGTAAGGCAATAAAAGCAATATTTGGTAGCTGGGAAGAGTCCTTTAGGACTCTCAGTCTTTATATGCAATCGTCTACTACTTTACCCTGCACATACGAATTCAATCTACCACTATGCAACATTTTGAGACTTTTTTGGGCTTTTGGACCTTCAATAATGGGATGGAGTTCTTGCACCGTGTTGAGCTTACGGTACTTTTTGGGCACGCGTGGCACATTATTAACCGTAGGAATCGACGCAATAATGGGTTGTTTCCTTTTTTTGTTGTGGAATCGAGAATGTTGATTCATAGTTGTAGTTCGTTGTGCTTGCATGATATGTTACCCGTAGTGTCAGCGACGCGATTTATGCATAATATCGATAAACATCTTCTCGCGTGGATGCAAAGAGATTTTTCCTGGGCGTGGCATTGCGCCATTTGCGTGAAAATTTTAAAAAAGTCATATGCAGACTGGGAATTGCTGATGTTGAGTTTCTATGCCAAAAGATGTATATGGCAGGTAACATTGATGATATTCGTCAATTCAATGCGTTTAATGCTGACATTAAAATGTTAAAGAAGAAGCTGCATAATTGGGTAGAGCGTGACCGTAAATGGTCCCTTGTCGCGATGGTGGTATGCACGGGACAATAACAACGAATGCATCGAGTGCTTTAATGGGTAATCAAACGCACGTGGTTTACCGATTCAGGCTTTAATCACTGCTATCTATTATAACTTAGTAGCTTTGTTCATGAAACGACATTATCGCTACCGCCAAGAGGAAGTCAACTTGTCTAGTTATACCGGAGGATATCCACATTAAGGGAGGGCTAGGCATTTCAACCGTAAATATCAACCCACATGAGATGGTTTTTGACAGGTCCAGCCGATCATTCAGAGTTGATTTACTAAATAATGGCCTATGTGTTTGTAATTGTGGCAGAACGATCATATATCATTGTCCATGTCCACATGTGATTGGGATTTCGACCGGTTAAACCATCTCACGTGTGTCACGATTACACTCTAAAGGCGCATACATAAAGAATTTCATACTCTACCGGACGCTCGATTGGCCATCTATCGGTGAAGAGCATGGCTTACCAATCCGTGCGACCACCTAACTTTCGTAGAAGGTCAGGCCGACCACGTACGAATAGATTCAGAAATACAATAGATGAAAATGTATGTTCAAGTAGCAAAACTTGTAGCATATGCAAAACAGCTGGTCACTACATCGTGCCCCATAACATCGGTCGTGATACATTTTTTCAATAGGATAATGCTTATTTTTCTCTTTCAGATTGCACTGTTCTACTTAGATTTTACAATTTTAGCACTAATACATTTGAGATTCTTTTCCGGTATGATGATGGTAGGGCCACCGCACATTAGACAGAGTATTTTATGAGGAAGGTTATCAGGAAGGGTGTATTTAGGTGTCTATACTACATTTTATTTTTGTTCATTACAAACTTGAGTCATGTACAAGCTAACTTTGATTACGGCATAATGAATTCTTGTTTCTTGTCCATTTGTGAAATGAATTGCTTGATTAGTGTATGTTTATGTGCTCAAATTGTTCCTACCACTGTATGTTCACCAAAACTAAATGAAAATAATTTAGATACTACTATATGTTCGCCAACTCCGGTAGGGTGGAAGATGCTTGCAAAGCTTCTAAAATGCTGTATGAAAAGAATTTGATATCATATAATGGTCCTTGTTGATGGGTATGTAATGAACTCAAATTGAAGCCTTAGACCAAATGGACAAAAATTCATATAATCGAAGCGACGCTTGATAGGGCCAGATTGGCCGAATAAGCCGCTGATAATCTCGCCCACTAATTAAGCGCGGCTTCGCTATATAAAGTTCAGACTTCAATTAGTGGGGAAGATCAAGTGGTTGCCTGCATGATGCCCGAGCCAGCCAAGCTGCACCATGCCAATGCAAGAGAATAGCAAAGAAGCATTGCACCAACAAAAGCAATTCCACCCTCCCATAAAAATTTTCAAGTCATTAACATCGCACAAGAAATAGTTGGTATGCTGTAAGAAAGTAACAACTAATAAAATAGTGCAATTCCACCCTTCCATATTTCAAGTTTCAGAAAAATACTATCGTGGTCCCAAGATGAGGAAAGTCGGAGTTGCATTAGATAGTGGACATCCAAAGATAAAACTTGTTCAAAAACCATGACATGCATATACATTCATTGGTATGTATGTAAGAAAGTAACAACTAATAAAATGTACACAGATACAATAACTAATAGAAATTAGAAAAATAACTTATAAAATGTCATAATCAAAGTTAGCGTGTACATGACTCTGTAGTTTGTAATGAAACAGAAAGATAAAATGTAGCATGAACGTCCTAAACCCTACTTGAGACAACCGCCTTCCTCGCGTGGAATAGCACTCCCCGTGTCGGTCAGCGAGAGATGGGCGATCACGCGGTGATGATGGCCTCAGAAGATCCCGACGCGACATATCATCCCGTGATTGGAATAGGTGGCTTGAATCCGACGGGCCGATATGTAGAAGGTCACGGATCGGCGTACGAGGGACCTAGATCGCATAATGAAGGACTGGATCGGGAAGATGGACCGGCGCTCCAGTCATGCTGTGCGACACCCTCTGAAAAAATAAGATTTAATGTGGTTGATTTGTAAATGTATTATAAAGAATAGGATGATCTGTAAAAACCTTTTTTTGGAATTTGTAATATTGATATTAATAATCATGAAAACAAATATTAATTTTAGCTCAAGAATCCTTCACCTTACGTATTCGTGCGGCAAAATATTATTTTAATTAATACGCATGGCTTATTGAAGAAAACCGATCACCGTCCGACCCAACGGTTACTCTACTCTCAAAGGCCCAATCAATTCACTTTAGAAAATTTTAAAATAAAATAAATTTTATCATAATATAATTATTCCAAATTTCTTGGATGGTTGACAGCTATTAAATTTTTTATATATTATGATAAAAAATAAAGAAAAACTAAATTACTTTTGGGATCAATGGATCACTCAGTTGACAACTTTCGATAAATCTCGCCCAAGTAGCCACAATTTTTATGAATGTATGAATATTTAAGTTGTAAAAAATAAAGATACTGCCCCCATTTTTTGGTCATATCAGGCTCACCCGATATCAGATTTCAGCGTGCTTAGTATCGTTGGAAAGGTAATGAAAACATCTATAACTTTTATGTTGACAACTTTCTATGAATCTCGCCCGGGTAACCGCAGTTTTTGCAAATGTATGAAAATTTAAGTTACAAAAAATAAAGATATTGCAGCAGCCCCCATTTTTTGGCCATATTAGGCTCATCCGGTATTAGATTTAGCGTGCTTGGTATCGTTGGAAAGGTAATAAAAAGTACTACAACTTTCACGTTGACAATTTTTGACGATTCTCGTCCGGGTAACCGCAATTTTTGGAAATATATGAATATTTAAGGTGCAGAAAAAATATATATTGTGGCAACCCTCATTTTTTGGCCGTATTGGACTCATTCGGTGTCAGATTTTAGCGTGTTTGGTATCGTTGAAAATGGAATAAAATTTTCTACAACTTTTACGTTGACAATTTTTGATGATTCTCGCCCGGGTAACTGCAATTTTTACAGAAATATTCTATGAAATAGTGAAACCAAGAGAATTTTTCACTCTTAAAAGTCAACCAAATGAAGCATTACATAATTTGTCACATCTCAGTGCAATAAAACACTCTTATTAAAGTGTAATTAATAAGCTCTTAAGAGAAAATACATATCATCATAAAAAAGCATACATTAAAACACAACCTCATGTCAATATGTGATGTGAATAAATTGAATTTAACCGAATGGATATGAACCTAATGTCGATCTTTGATGTAATCCAACCAAAACAAACAAATAATAAACAGTACCAGGATTATACAATTAAGAGTTATAGAACTGTGAAATTAAATGAGTAACCATAACAAATAAAAAAATAGTCATAAGTACATGCCATCCGCTGTATAAAAAAGATAACACATCTATCTTCGTCGATGTCTGCATTGTGGAATAGCATCACTACCAGGAGTGTAATGGGCTGGTGGTCGTCGTAGTCGATCGTGTAGATGATATTGTTGATGGTCCTCCTCCTCTTGACCAGTTGTTGCGAATATCCTAAGTAAAATATACATGTACAAAGCTTGAGTACAAAGGGACACCGTGTATGGAGAGTGTGTATGGAATGACGGACCGGGTGGACGGATGCTTGGTGCATTTGAGTCCACATAGCTTCCTAATATGAATACTAGGGTGACTGTGTGAATGTATACGTAGACTACCTTACCACTGGTGTAGAAGATGGACCCACATCCATCGATGGCACATCTGATTGTGCTGATACTGAAGTTCCTAGAATGTCAGTATCCTTATATCTACTATCATAGATATGCATATTGTGTCTCAGTTCCACGCACAATCCCTCATAATCGTTGATAAATTGTTGAATTATGTATCATCATCTCTCCCGAAATAGCGTTGAAATATGTCATCAGTATTTAAGATGTGCTCACACTGCAAATAAAGAAATTTAGATTAGGGTTTAATTGTTATAGGAAAATCAAATTGTAATACTTTGCATATAGACTCGCTATCAATCGTTCTCCAGGTGCTTGAGGGTAATAGGTGTCGGGAGGAATTGTTGGAGCCTTCAACATGTAAAGTAAAGCCCAAGAACGATACCACCTCATGTATCTGTTGATCGCTGGCTCCCGATCCTGTTGTGATGAATCTACCACTACAACTGACTCACGTCTGCACTCCCACTGTGCAACGTAAGAGTGGTGGTAATCAATCCAATCAACGTCGGCATTTTCTCAGCCATCGACCCATATGAACGATAGATCTATCAGTGCAACATCAACCATAGGTGGCATGCCAAACTGTCTAAGCACACGATCAGGCAGGTTCCACTCTACCTTCTTTCAACATATCATCGGTACTCTAGCTAGCCATATATCTTCTCCCTGTAAATATAAATCCGCGACACATATACGAATCTGATGTCCATATGGCTCCCATATGACCTGCAAATATTGCAAAAGTTATTATTTCAATTGTAAGCTCATAATGAGTAAGTAAATAAACATTATACCAATGCAGCATACCTAACTTTACAACAGTCCATCCAACTCGTCTCTATATACTCTGAGGTGGGATGCTGGCATTTCCCGTACGAACCCTTCATTCCACTGACATCCTACACTAAGCCCATCAATGTATGTAGGATATGACACGCGTAATGTTGGTCTGCTCACATGAATGTGCTCCCAAGCCCATACATGCAATAAATGAATGCATACAGCCATATTCGTGCGCTTCAGTTTGGTTGCCTCATGTAGTTCCTTATATAAATAAGCAAGCACAACTGAACCCAATGACAACTCCTTGAATATCTCCCTAATGATATCAGGTGAACCTCGAACCTCGCCGGCAAAAGGAAAGAACCAATAGCAAACAGTATGTATGCTCTGGCATGCATAGTGAACTGAAGCTCTGAAAGATCTATGTATGAATCTCTATAGTATGTCAATCGCAGCCATCGTAGGGGCAAACAAGTTCGTGCATGAGCCTATCCCATTAGGAATTCTGATGTGACATACGGATGGACCGGATCATGGTACCGATGTGTGGCTCTGGATGTGCTCCAATCAACTCATCACAGCAATCTGACCAAGAAGCCCACCGTTTCCTGTCACCAACAACAATCCTACCAATCATAGGCGGGTCATCTATCCGAATACCCAGAATCATCGCAACATCCTGTAGTGTAATCATCATTTCTTCAATGGCCAAGTGAAAGGTATTGGTCTGCGAACACCATTGCTCCACGAATGTGAGCAGCAGATCCGTGATATCTGCATCAGTGACACTTATTTAGGTCGGCAGCTCACAAGGCATAAATCTTAGACAATTAACAAGTCATTCCCTAAACATCAATAAGTGTGAAGCAGCCTCAAGCACTAAAACCTGCAACGACAATGAATTATGCTTAGTATGTGACAGTATAACAATTGCATGTGTACGAAGTTTTTATTAAATAAAATTTTACCAAATCAGGATGTGCTGCTCTGTGCCTACCATGTAGCATAGCTATGCTAGGGTGAACTTCAGGTGGGTGTACAAGCTTCTCATGCTCGCGTCCTTCGCGTCGGACGAGGAGCATCATCACTAGACATCTTTCCTATAATAATTGTAGCGATCAACAAGCAGTAACATATAAGTTCCCCTCAGCAACTTAATAAATAAGAATACTGCATAATAAGTTTTTTTGCAAAATATGACTTATTCAAACAAAACTAGATTATACACCACAAACATACAGTCTTCGTAAGCAAGCCATGTACTTATAAAATAGCTCAAACAATACAGACTAACTTATTTTTTATCCTGAAAGCTCAAATAACTCAGAATGAGCCCATAGTGCAATTTGATACTGTCTCAAACCAATACAAAATCCTAAAACAACACAACTACATTATATATAACAAAACATAGATTAACAGAACAAACCAAGCAACACCTAATTCATAGTTCAATTGTACAGAAAGCCCAGACAACATTTGAGAAATACAATATTTTGCAAAATATGACTTATTCAAACAAAACTATATTATACATCAACCCACAAACTGAACCATATTACAATCTACGTGATCAAGTTTGATTACACATCGATTTGTCGTGTCCAATAGTCTTACATACACTACAAATCCTGGAACTTCTTGTAGTGTTCTCGTCCATAGTATTTCTGAATCTGTTTGTCCTTGGTCGACCAGACTTTCTTTTAACATTTGGTGGATTGTACTCTGGGTATGTGGCAGCAATGATGTCTTCTGACCACTCTTCATGATCAGGTATCACATGGAATTCACCACGGTAGGTCTTCTTGGATTACGCAAGCGTAGAGGTCGAGACATATTCGCTGGCTTAGATGTCGTTGACCCAAAATAACAATCACATGTGGACATGGCAGATGATAAGATTGTGATTGCCTACATGTATACCTACATTCATTATTTCTGAGATGTCAACCTTGAAGGTTCTGTTGGTTACATCAAACACTTAGTACTCATTCATGCTTATCCTTACTGGCTCAGGAAATCTCCTTGCCTCTTGTTCGTTAAACTGCAGCGTTGCCTTAGCACATGGAGAAAATATAGATTCCTGTTGGTTAGTCAGAGTTGTAGCTGATTCAAGGCGTTTCATGAACAGTGATACTATATTGTAGTATACTGTTATAATCAAGACTTGAATTAGCAAATCACGTGCCCGTTTAAGCACGTCATTAAAGCATTCAGATGCATTTGTGGTCATTGTACCATATCTGTAGCCATCATTGTGAGTTAGAGACCACTGCTGAACATCCCTTGAAATAAGCCAATCGTATGCCTCCTGCTTGATATTCTTGATGTTAGTCATGTACCTTTTAAAAATTTGAATGTCATCAGTATTTCCTGCAACATACATCTTCTGACATATAAAGTCGACATCACCTATGCCGAATTGTCTAATAGCTCTTTTAAAATTCTCCCTCAAATGGCGGCGATGTGCGACGGGAAAAATCTCTGCGACCCGAACTAAACCTACATGCCTATCTGAAATGAGGCAAAGATCACCTCTTGTAGAAACCAGTGGGATCAGTCACAGTAGTGTATGCAAAACCAAACCACGACTCAATACACTCGATTCCACTGGCGAAGCAGTGGGAACATTTGTTGACATCGATACAGTACTTAAGTAGAGTTCCTATGTACTTACCCAGGAGAAAAGTTCCATCAAATCATAGAAATGGGTGACAGTATTGCCAACCTCTAAATGAACGCTCAAATGACCAGAACAGTCATTGGAACTTGTTCGATTCTATTGAGTGCACCCGATATACTGACCCTAGTATAGATGAATATACAGTAGCCATGAATTTCCGTAATGATCGGTAAAATTCCTCCCAACTGTCAAATATTACCTTAACTGCCTTTCGACGCGCATCCCAAACCTTCATATAAGACACTCTTATATTAAATTTGGACTCATTACGGCCTAAAATTTCTCCTTTTAAATCTGACGTCGATTCGGGTTAGATGAAATAAGCGATGAATTGATGTACATTGCGTGTCCATTAAGCATTGAATGACTGTATGAGGTGAGCCAATGGTACCAATCCTCAAGCACCACCCAATCTCTTGCGAGCTTGCATGTAAAAGCAATGTCTCCGGGTGAGAATGGTGGTTGCAGTGAGTGATGAATTTTAATTAGTTTGAAGCATATATGACTCGGCATTATTTATGATAGACCACTAACAATGCTAGCTTCTTATCATAAAAATACATACTTTCAAGCAATTCATCTAGGATGCAATTCTCTTCTTCAAAGGTTGATTCATCTAACGGGCCATCAAATGTAAGGTCTTCATCCCATTCTCTAGTTGTTTGAGCACTACGCATGTTCTCATTGTTACATATCAAGTGCTCTTTAGTATGACTTGTTCTAATTGAGTATTCTGCAATTAGGTCTCTGACCCTGAGGGGTGGTTCTGTGGCCCCTAAAATAGCCTGCTTTGTGTCATTATCATCCTCCTCATCATCATCTTCTACTAGGCATAGTTTCATATCCAACATCTTCGGAGATAGTGGATTCATGTGATCACCTGTCACATAACTTGTCCCAACAAAGTAAGCATGTTTTGTTGGTGCAGACCCATAGTATTCCACCTAAGTACTTAGCTGAGAAGCTGGTATGATGTACTCAATACTAGTTCGAGCTCTCTGACATTCCTCAATATTATTAACCTATTTATCTTCATATGGCGGTTCCTCAACTTCAACATAAATCACAATAGACTACACGCATGTTGTATTAATTACAGCTTCACAAATTTCTTCATCATTAATGTGAGTTGCAATAAATACAGCACTAATAGGAAAATGACCTACGAGATTAACAAAGAACTTTGCTCGATCTAGCTTCAACTTTCATTATTAACTTCTAACTCGAATTTAATCTTGGGATCTCGGATGATTTTCTCACCAACATGGTTGGAATAAAATCGGTAAACACATTGAGTTCACCGCCAGAGAACTGAGGTATATGAACTCATTTCTAATTAACAATAACACAACATCAGTAATCCTTCGTCTCACCTGGTCAATGTACATAATTCAATTCAGAAGAAATTATAAATCCAAATTCTTAATGTGCATACATAAAATACATTCTCCACCAAAACAAATAGCCATTCAAGTAAAACGTTTTTGCATTACCCTTTTCATCATAATTAATATAACATATAAGAAATAAATCATCTAGTTCAATCCAAATATTCATTATATTCATTGAAAGACATAACTAACCCACATAATTGATAACAATTAATTCAACAAAAATAACTAAATATGAAAAAAGAGGACCAACAAAAGCAATGAATATCCTACAAGTAAAATCTCTGCAAATACTACTATGAAAAAAGATCTCGGCGAACTAAAACTAAACAAGTTCATCGTACAACCAAATAAACGTCACATTTAAAATGAGATCTCACATACATTTTTTTATGAAAATCAAACTAAATAACTTAATTATACTCACATTTCTATTTATTTAGAAATACCTAAATCAGAAAAAAATTAAGAAAATGTTACGAAGCTTCCTGTTGTCTAGCGACGAAGCCGCTCGGCGCCGCACGGTTACCAACACTATGCGAAGAAGAAAATCGAATGAAAAAAATGAGATCTAACTCTCGATTTCAATTTGAGCCGGAATAATAAGGATGAACCAGTCGCCCGTTGATGACTAAGTGATTGGGCCTATTTTTATTTTTTTTAAATACCTAATTAGCTCATTAAAATTTTAATTAAACCTAATTTAAAATTTAAGTCATATAAAAAGTATATACATTAATGAGGTCAATATGTTTATTTGTTGTACCAAAACCATTTTAAAAGAAGTAACATTTGTGAGCATTACAATCATAAAATTACTTAAAATTTGAAAAAAAAAATTGAGTTTAAGATCATGAGCTCAAAGATTGAGCCAAATCTAAGAAATTCTCTAACACCATTTAGCAAAAAAAATAAATTAACTTGAAGAGCCTTCAAAATTCAGAGACAAATATAGATGCATCCATAATGATTTACCTAGTTGAATTCTATATCCCCAAAATTCCTTTATGACTATTATCTCATCAAAAATATCACTATTAAATACTTTTAAATAATAAAATACCACTTTACATGTTAAAAAAATAAATTATATATAAGTACATAAGATTTATATAATATGTAAATATTCCTAGAAAAACTACGTCTCCTACAAGACCATGAAAACTCGCTATAACTATTAGGACTTAATCCAACAATTTTAATCAAAAAATGAGATGTGAAACCTTATATGATGTCCCTAATATAATATATATATATATATATATATAGATATATATATATATATATCCTGTAACTTACATAATGTAGAGGATACATTAAAAACACTGCTGCAGCAAACCAAAATATGTACAAAAGCCATACAACTTCCAACACTGGAGCTAAAACAGCTTACACATTAAACTCTACCGAATCGACTTTCTATCAAATTTAATGGAACCAGATTAAGAACTTTCAGTTCAGGAAAAACAAATTTAATCAACAGAACCATATTATTAGAACACCTAAACCCATTCTAATAATCACTTGTTCTTCTTGCGTTTTGCTTTGTTAATCTTTGCCTGGGCGGCCTTCTGCCCAATCTTTCTGCTGCAGCTGGAGCAGAACCAGTCATCCTCAGGAACTTCCACAAGAGGAGGATCGCAGCAGTCTATATGAGTTCCGACACCACAGCCGCGGGTGCGAGCCTCATCGCCACAGATTAGCATCACTTCTTCCCTGTCTGCAGACCCACAAACCACACATTTAATGTCACTCAAGCCTTCTTCGGCAGAGGCATCAGAAACCACCTCTTCCGAGCGGCTTTGCAGATTCGAAAGAGATTTCTCTGCCCATTTACGGCTGTTATAAAGAACATGTCGCTCGAGAGAATAACCAGGCTTGCAAACATATTCCACCAAGTAATCAGGGAGGACACAAGGGATCTCATGCCTCAAGAATTCCTGAACCCATATGTCGATTATCGGCATGCTTGAATTCACGATGGCGAAATCGACGCCAGATTTAAGAAAGCGGGTGTAAGGAGGGGAGGTGGCTAAAATGGCGCCATCTCCAGCTTTTACTGCTCGTTTAAGGGTGTCCTGAATTTTTAACGAGCTAGAATCAGGCTAGTGATGGGTAAGGAAACAATCAAAAATCAACAAAACACTTTTTAAGTTTATACCGCTCCATTGAACTTTGAAGAGTCTCAAAAAATGTCAAGTACAATTAAGTAAAATTATTCAGAAAATAATACCAGAGGAGGAGCGATGCATTCTCCATATAGGACAATGCGCATCCCATAGAAAGCGCCATGGCCAGTCCTTTCCCTCAAATTGCGCCACTTTCGTGGAGCTTCTAAGTTGATTGCACCATCTTCAGTGAGGCCTTTTTTGTGCCATTCAAAAGGTTCTTCGTTTAAAAATTTGCCAGCTTTGCAGCTTGCATTCAAGTAATCTGACTTGAGAATCCATCTGTATGGAGCTCTAACCATTAGAATTTCATACTGAGATTGTAAGTGTATGACAGCATTTTTTATGTTCTAATAAAGAAGAAAGTGAGAGGACAAAATCAACAAAAAAGTCCATAAAAAAAATATTTATCAATCCAATGTTAAGCTTATTATTTCAATGAAGGAATTCCAACCAACAGTTGAAGTCCTTTAGGACAAGATTTCAACAGTCTAATAGGACTGCGCCTCCTTAATTCTTTGACGTGGGAGTATTAATTACATCAACAATTTCTACATCACGTACAGATCTAACTTAGGACATAGATATTGGACTTCAATGACTCTCTATGGGCCATAAAGTGTCTATGCATTAAGAACGCTGTATGTATCCTAATTTTTCTAATTTAATTTAAATTTATCTTTAGTTAGATAAACATTAATTTAAATTTAATTGAATTTAATTCAAATTTAGGTTTTCTCTGCATAGATAAGAATTTTTTTTTTTAATTCTCACTTGTCGACAACCTCAAGATCTTTTACAAATAAGCAAAACATATAGAAAACGAGAAATTTATGTTGCGCGGGGACTCTAGATATTAACTGCTACTAAGAAAAAGTTTTGATTATTTGCATGCAATGTATAATAATGATTCTCAAGCGAGAACCAATGACCCTTTTATCCCCCCTCTCTCTCCAACCCTATCCACGAGTAACATCAAACCACAATGGCTTTGATATACATGCAATGTATAATAATGATTCTCAAGCGAGAATCAATGACTCTTTTATCCCCCCTCTCTCCAACCCTATCCACGAGTAACATCGAACCACGACGGTTTTGATATACGACAACATGTAGCATAGGACAACAACAACCATAGCGACAATACTTCGAGCATGACGACACAATATGCATAGTGTGGCAACATAATTAGCTCTAACAGCATAGTCACAATAGTGCAAGCACACAGGCATACATAGCAATGGCAATGCACGATGATGGCAACACACAAGCATGACATTGTAGAGTTTGTGACAGAGTAAGTGTGATGACCAGTGATCATAGCATATACCAGGGCAACTACTTTAGCATCTTTAGGCGAGGGGGCTACAGAGAATTACTAGAGAAATTAAAAAAATAAAAAATATATGTTTTATGTTTAAATAATCCATAAAAGAATATTAGATTTTGCATGTATATGATAAATTTAGGCAAAAAAAAAAGAATAAATTTAAACTCTTGCACCTGAGATAATGAGTTTACCTATTTTTAGAAACATCAATTTTGATAATCAACTTATCTAAGTGAATAAATAGTACTTAATGACATCTATTTCACATGTTATTCAATGTAACCATTTTGGAATATGTTAGAATTCATTTTTGGCATTTCATTTAACTTTTATTTATGTGTTTTATTCAATTCATAATCAGTTTACGATGTGATTGGTGAATTCCAAACTTGTCTATTTTGGGTTTTTTTTTTTTTTGTTTAAAATCTTTATTTGGAACAGCATTATTGGGTGATAATTATGACTAGAAATTTTTTTATCATTCTAGAAGTTGCAACTCACTTAGCATGGTTGTAGTGCCACTCATAATTTTCTTCATCATTTTCATCTATGATGATAAAAGAAAGGAGGGTTCACAATTAATATTTACTCTTATAGAGTTGTTAAAAGATCATTTAAAGTAAACACCTCTGCAATGACTTCTAACTTTTTCTTCTCTTTAATCTATTTAAAGGATATGGAAAAGTGGTTTCATCAACAACATTGCATTTTTAATGCTTATTATATCTCTCCAATAATATTATAATGATTTCTAATATATGAAAGATATTTGATTTTTAATAAAATTGAAAAATATGAACTGTTAAAGTATGTGCAAATGACTACACATGGTATAATTTGCAGTTATATAATGAGTTTTAGAAAGTATGATAACTGATCCAATCGAGGGTAAAAACTGAATGGCACCAATTATTATCATTTAATGAACCACGAGTCTTAGAGAATAGTTCATGATTAATACAGAAGAAGGCTAAACTGCCTGGCAACATTGTGAGAAGGAATCATGGGATAAGTGAAAAATAAAAGATTAGTGCGTGTGATTGATCATGTTTAAGAGTGTATACAATGATCAGATGTGGGAATCTAAGAACTATACCACTGCAAATGAAATGTGGAACCATTTGAGAAATGCCTTAAGGAATACCTCAACTGTATGTTTGCTTACTGTTTGCAACTAAGTCAAAACAAAAGAAAGGAAAAGGTTGAACCTGGTGTGAAATGGGCTTCAACTCGTACCCATCACCGTAAGCTTCAATTCATTCCCTCCTGACACCACAATCAGCCATGAACCGCAAACCACCCTCCACATCAATGACACCGCACAGGAGAGAAGAGACGCACAAATGGTTCAGAGTTCAATCTTCTACAAGAAGGGGAGATTAGGGTCGGCCGAACACATACCTACACAAACGCAAGATCAAACCCAAGCCGAAGAGCAAGAAAAATGAGAAATCTAGCCGAGCGTTTCTCCCACCTGTGGCGTGAAGAAGCTTGAACGAATTGAGGGAGAGAGAGAATCCCTAGCTGCAATCGCACCCTCCTCTTGGCCAATCGAAACCTAGCCAAGCCTCCATACCTTGCACGCGAGAGTCAAATCTATCTGCTTCGAACGAAGAAGAGAGTTGGCCAAGTCTAGACCCCCTTTGTGCATGAGTTTAGAGTGAAAGGGAGGCCAAACCATGAGCTTAAAAAGAAAAAAATAAATTAAGATCCCTAATCCCCATATTGCCCTCTCCTAAGCCTTGGGTAAGAAAAGCGAGGGTATCTTATCCAGCAAAGGAGAGAAACGAAGCACTCCGATTTAGGAGAGAAAAAAGCACTGCATTCCAAATACATATTTTTGAATATTTCGTTGATTGCAGAGAGTAGATTTCCAGATGGGATATCTGAAGATTTGGTATGAATCGACCGGGACACTGCCACAATTCCACGCCATGGCCACCGGCCACCACCGCCACTCTCCCACGCCTCCCAGCCATGTCAAAACCTTACCACTTTACATTACATTTCAACCAAACAAAAAAAGAAAGTCAGAATTAGTTTCTCAACCAAACAACTATAGAATCCTTTATATCATTTTAAGATTTTTATATCAGATTTAATGCAGAACTAAATTTTAGGTAAATTAAACTCATTGTATTTAATTTATTTTTCAACAGGACAAATAAAGACCAGTATTGTCGATCACGGGTCCGATCAGTAATAATTTTGAAGACCTCTATTGTCCATCTTAAGTCCAGTGCGAGATGAATATACCTCTATCCGTTGATCTTGAGTCTTGAGTAAGATAGAAGAGCACGAGCGTGCTAAGTTACAAAATTTCAGCCATCAGGCTGCTAAAATTTTATTAAAATGATTGAATTATTAGATAAATCAAATTTACAATTTTTAGCAACTTGAACTAAATCATTCAACGTAGAATCCTTTCTAATATTAAAATAATATAAATTAATCAAAATTATAAATTAAGGACTTAAATCTAAGCTATTCAATTCTTCAACAAATTTTGAACATATGGATAAATTAAAAATCATTTTCATTTACATGTGAATTTTATAAAATTCTAAAAAATGTAACTTTTGAGATAAAAATATATGGATAAACACGGCTATAAATGATTATTGATTATTCAATAATTAGACTCGGCAACAAAAGAAATTAAACTAAAGATTTATCTCAACAAAAAAAAAAATTAACTAAAAAATTTATATCAAACAAGAGATATTGAATCAAATATCCATTTCAAACACAAATAAGATTGAATCAATGATTTATCTCAAACATCAAATAAAATTAAATCAAAAATTCATCTCAAAGATCAAAAAATATTGAATCAAAGATTCATCTCAAATATAAAGGAAAAAAATTTATCTCAAATATAAAATAAAATTAGAATCATAGATTCACCCCAAACACAAAATGAGATTGAATCAAGAATCCAATCTCAAACTTAACAATGAAATTGAATTGAAAATTCATCTCAAATAATAAAAAAAATTTGAATCAAAGATTCGTTTGAAACTTAAATGAAAATAAATCAAAGATTCATTTCAAAATATAAAATTGAGATTAAATCATTTTAATTATGATATTTCAAAGAGATGCAAGTCCAACATATGTACCAAAAACCTACTACATTTAAAAATTAGCCTTCTAATGGATATAAGCTCAACTCAATATGACATTCCTAATGAATGTAAGCCCAACTCAATTCGGCATTCCAATGGATGTAAGCCCAACTCAACACAACATTCCAATGGATGTAAGCCCAATTCAACACAGCATGCCAATGGATGTAATCCAAATTCAACACAACATTCCAATGGATGGATGCCCAAATCAACCCAAGGCATTCCAATGGAAGTAAGCCCAATGAGTATCTGCAATGCAGACTTCAATCACATTTAAATATAACATTATAATGGATGTAAGCCCAATGAATGTCTGCAAGACAGACTTCAATCAAATTTAAACATGACTTTCAAAGGATGTAAGCACAATGTATGTCTATAAGGCCGGCTTCACTCATATAAATGCAAGACATTCTAATGAATATAAACCCAATTCATGTATACAATGCAAACTTCATTTAATAATGATCCTACCTAATTGATATAATTCTCAAATCATTTTATCCTATAGACCGAGTCATAAGACTAAATAATCGAACAAACTCCTACACAACAACTCTAGTCTTCCGGGATTCCTGGGATGAGCCCATGGCTGCTATTCACATTCCCTAGACATTACAACTAATAGCCCTCGGATGTTAGTAGAATGGAATAGCAATAACTCATTTATCTCAAAATGTCATCTACACCACGTCACTAAACGCCGATTTATACTAGGAATTTATGCTTATTTACAATCTTAATCGAGAATGCTCTCCTACTATAGTAAAAGAGATAATTAACTATGAATGATTTCGTTCATAGGAAGTAGAACTTAGATATAAATAAACTCTAACATAATATTGAGAGAAATTTGATTGAATAAAAATCAAACTTATCTCATGAAGAACAAACTCCCTAACAACTCTAAATGGCGGAGATTTTCAAGTGTTTTTTCGGAGCAATCGCTAACACTGACATTAAAGTTTCAGACATACAAAATGAATTCGAAGCATTTGATATATGAACTTTTAAAGACGATGTTAGCAATGCTTAATGATCTAAAAGCTACAAGAAATTCTCTAACAAATAAGCGGAAAGGCAGGTGTAAGCAGTTATTGGATCCATGCCTAAATTACAGGATCAATTTTAAAATTACATTGACACACAATGGCAACATAAAGAACTTTGCTAACATTTCAATCATTTGAATCTTGAAGCTAAATATCAAGTCTGAATGCCAACAAACAACTAGGACAATGGACTTGTCACCTAGGATAGAACCTTCTTTTGCCACGAATAATACAAAAAAAAAGCTTTTTTTATCTACATGGAGCTTCATATAAGCATGATATTTTGCTGCATAATTTGTTCGAATTAGTTTGGGCAATATTACTTTTTCTTCTTTCTTAATTCATGTATATGAATAGTGATATAGAAAGCTAGACGGGGTCACATTGATCAGGAGAGAAGACTAGATAACATAAGTGGCTCACTGGGGTCACTTGCTAAGGTTAATCGTCTTGTATGTGGGCTTTGCTTACCAGTTAAAACATGTGCAAAGCCTTTCAAAGTTCAAAAATCATTAGAGATTAATCATTCTGATATGAAACACTGCATATTTATGTTTATTGATAATTATTCTTGGTATGACTAAATGAATTTGTTTTAACACAAACATTAAACATTAGGTTGCTTCAACCAATTCATAATCAAGGAATAGATTCAAAAAGATTGCAAAATAATTTAATAACTCATAGACCATAGTATAGAATTTTTAATGGCATCTTTAGTTAACAATTTCAAGTACATTATATTAAAATTGAGTGGAGAAAGAAAAAATCATACTCTCCTAGATAATGGTTAGGTCGAAGATGGCACTAATAAACTTCCAATAAAATTTCAGAGAAAAGCATTTGTTACTAGAGCCTTTGTCCTTAATCATGTTCCCTCAAACGCAATTCCACATAAGATTTATGGATTGGGTGAAAACCTAATGTAGAAAGCTTAAGGCCTTGGGATATGTTGGATAAGTTAAGAAGGCCTTTCATAAACATGAAAAAAATTAACAATTAAGCACATCCTTACAAGATATCCTTAAAACAAAAAGGGCATATAATGTATGCATTACACCGGAATTGGACATTACTAAATCAAATCAAAAAAAATATAACACCCCCTAAGGATGATCTTCCAAGTATTGAGAACTCCATTACATAAATCAATTGAATATGAAAAAAATTCACCATTATTTGGAGATGGAAGGGATATAAATAAACATCCTAAAAAGCAATAATAATCTAAGGGAACACTTTCTCAATGAGAGTATTCCATCATTTGATGACACAAATAATCATAAATGCATGAAGAAAACATAATATAATTTCACATCATCAATTCAATTTAGGATAAAAGCAAACATACATGCACTCTTAAATCTCGATGACTCAGCTTCTTAATAAGCACTCTTCTCTCAAACTCAAAAAAAATGGATGGAAGTCATGAAGCATGAAATGAACTCTATGACAAGAAATCAAGTATGAGAATTGGTTGATCACCTATCAAAAATACCAACCATTGGAAACAAGACTTTAAAATTCAAGCATAAGGCATATGGCAAAATACTATAAAACATGTCTAACAACAAAATCCTATAAAAAACAAGGTATAGAGTGTGAAGATACATCCTCAAATGGTTGATGTAATTCACATAACTGTAACTTTAATAACACGTCTTGATTTGGAGCATCTAAGATGGAAGTTAAGACAACATTTCTCAATAAAAATTTTAATAAATAATTTTAAATGAATCCATAGGACATGAGCACAAAGTTTGCAAGTTCAAATACTTTATTTATTGGATGTAGTAATCATCACATATTTCATTAGGTCATTGCCTAATGCAGACACATTTTTGGAGCTACTTAAGCACGCCACAAAGTATAGATTTGATATGTATATGACATATTTGGTTATAATTTATTAGATTCTATGTATTTTCCTTTTATGGCCCCGTGTGTTGTAAAGTCTCTTGAGTCGATTATATTTTGGGTCTCAGGTTTTTGCATTGTTTCATGTATGCTTGGATGTTGTGTTATGGGTTATGTAATGGATGATGTGTCACATATGTGAATGTAGACATAAGTCTTAGGTTAACAAAGCCACACGAGGCCATAAACCCATTTTTCACCTTATTTGATTACCAACACTCATTTGACCTCCACATCATTATTTCTATCTCACCTAATTTTTGACTTGAAATACCATCATTCCGCACAACTCCTCATCATCCTTCCTAAGTTTAATTCAAAAGCATTGAAAATCACTCTTTTCTGACTTTGATCTTAAAAGCTTTATGAATGACCTTGCAACCATCATGAATCATTTTGGAAACCTTCAAAGCCCACTAAATTTCATTGCAATTACCCTCCTCATGCAACCAATAGCAAAGCTGATAGTGGCATCAAGTCTTCTTTGATTAGTTAATATAATAACCTAAAAGCATTAAGAGTTCATATATGTTTAATTAAACTAAAATATATATACAATGATAATGATGGCCAGAGATCATGAGCTACCTTTAGATGATGCAGACCTCTATATAGTACCGAGGCAACTTGACAATGTCTCAACTAAATTCGTCTACTAGCACAACTGATTAGGAATGGAATGGTGGTGCTAGCCTGAAATGTCATCAATCCATTGATGGTTACCATAGTGACCTAGAGTAAGATCTAAGTCTTATGATGAAATTAATTGGAAACTGAATCACTCCTAGCTGCAAACCACCTATTCATTTCTTCCCCTTCATCACAACAAAGCTAGTTTAAGATGAAACCCACAATATAGATTAGTATGGGTAACATCACTCTCCAAAGGCACAGAAGTATAAGACGGAGCTGAGGTCAGAGAGGTGAGCCAAAAGCACAAAAGGTTAAGGCGAGACTAAGGTGAGGGTTGAAATCAGAGGCACAAATGTTTAAGGTAGTGTCACCTAAAGATGTTAAAGTTTAAGGAATAAGGTATACTTGCAAAGAAAGTTGGCAATAGCCTAGTGGTACCAAAGTTGCCAAAAGAGACCTAGGGCTATTTATAACCATAGAGAGAGAGAACACTGCCATAAGACATTGTCAGCGAGGGCCAAGCAAGTGCTTTAATAAAAATGAGGGAGTTGACATCAACAGTATATGTAGTGTTTACGGCGTGTGCAATAGTAGGTTTCTATTTTGTATGCCATATTAGAGGCACATACATGCAGCTATGTTTGACGGAGGGATTCTTAAATAATGTCCATTTGAGGAGCAAGCTGGAATTCACTAATGATTCAATTTTTACAAAAATTATTAGATTGGTTTGAACTGAATTTAAGCACAATGTAATGATTTGAGTCCAATTAAGGAACTTGACTTGCTAAGTTGGATGTGCTTCACCTTAATTCTTAAATGAACAAAATTGGCTTAATAGGACTAAGAAAAAGTGATTGGGTCAGACTATGTAATAACCGGGGAAAAAAAAAAGAAAAATGCAACCGCCGCGACAATTAGCCGTAAGGAGAAGAAATTGTAAGGCGGGCTCGGTTTCGGGTTGTCGAAACCGAACCTCCAAAAATATGCGAGAGAAGAAGGGAGAAGAAGAGGAGACTCACGCGTTCTAGCCGTCATCGAGGAAGGAGGAGGCGTGAACCTTCGTCGGTCAAGAGGAAGAAGAAGAGGACGGCGTGCACCAAGTCTTGTGTCGTCGACCAAGGAAGAAGGAGAGAGAGCTAACAAGTCTGTGTGCCGTGAGGAAGAAAAGGAAGAAGCGTGCGTCGACTTAAACCCATGAACCCGTGTCTTAGGGCAAACAAGAGGTAAGTAATTAAATTTTATAAATATATGTTTAATTGAAATTTGATTTTAGTGTTATTACCTTTGATTTTAATGTTATTTCAAGTTTATTTTAGGGTTCATAATGTTGACTTAGGGTTTATTGATTTCAATCAGAAATATAAATTGGGAATATGTATGATGAATCAAAGTTAAGTAATTTAAGTATTAAACCCTCACATATGAAATATGATTGCAAATTTAATAAAACTTTGAACCTATGCTAAGTTATATTATCATTAATTAAATTAAAATCATTTTAAGGGAAATGCTAAATACTAAATGAAAATAAAATTTATCTATAGTATGTTAATTAAATTAGAATTATTTTAAGGGGTATGATAAATATTTAATGAAATATATTAAATCACTCTAACAATTAAAATTTGATTCTATAGGAATTTCAATTAAGGAAGAAAACTTTAAAGGAAAGCAGGTTCAAGAGAAAACTGCAAATTAAAGTGGATAATTATGTTCTTACATTAATGGTAAAAAAATATCTTTAATTTCTTGTGATGAAATACATGTTTATATGATTATGATTATTTCCTACACTGCAAGTTGTGATTATTTTCCTGCTTCTTCATAAATTGTGATGTAGTTTACTGTATCTTCATGTTGAATAATAACCTGAATGTTAGATCATATTGTCCTTATATAAAGTTAAGCGATTCTTGTTAGTTATGAATTAAAATGCGTAGATGTAAAATTGTATCTTTATATCTTATAGATATGCCTGAATTGAAAGTAAATTCTTATGAACTGCTACTGAACCTTGATAATGTACGCGTCGCAATAAAGTGAATAAGAAATTAGCAAATGTAATGGCCTAATATACTTTGTCGGCTGGAATGAGTATTGGTAAGGTTTGGCGGTGACTGAGGCGGATGATAAATGTAAGGTAAAAGTTGATCTGAAAATGTTTGTATTATTACTCCATATATTTGATTGTTTGAGCAAATTTCTTTATGTATATGTGAAAAAAAAAGCGGCATGCATCTACTTGCTTTCTTATAGTGTAATAAGCATGATTGAATTTTATTCGTTTGTTAGTTGCTTAATTTTTTTTGTAATATCTAGCTAAATGGTGATAGAAGGAAAGTCATGTTATATCGTAAAAGAACTTGGGGAGATAGGTAATTATGTCAATTATGTCAATTATGTCGAGTTATGTTTAAAATGTATTTCTCATGAACTTTATTAGTATATATATATATGTGGACAAATTGTTAAATCATTTGTGAATTATAGTGGCTCTTATATGATTGGAAATTTTATTTAAGATTGGAATTGTTATATAAGTTTTTTTTATCCGTCAGGTAGTTTATTCCAAAGTCTTGGTATTGACTCCGGGGTCATGAGAGAGGTATATTTTGGATATAAGTATGATCATAATCAAAGAGCCATTAGGAAGAGGATAAGTTTTATGAAGAGATTTGCATATGATTATATTGATTGATGCGTACGGTTATAATTAATTTGTGCTTACCGGAATCAATTCAGGGAAGATCTTATGGGTGAAAATAGAAAGGCACAAACGAAAGAATTTGGTGTAACCGCCCTTGCGATAGATGCATTTACTCGAATGATGGAAGCAATGACTCAAATAATAAGAAATCGACATCAATGGAAATGTTGGGGTTCTGATAACAAATACACAAAATTATTTGGATATGAGGCCACCTCTTTTCTCGAGGACGGAGGACTATAGAATCGAAAAGCGGTTGATCACGGATAGAAAATTTTAGAAAGCATGTCATGCCCTCAAGAAAGAAGAGTTGCTTTGACTTCTTTTTCTTTTAAGAATGAGAGATGGTGGAGGGCGATTCTGAGAAAGGAAAGAAGGTCTTGCAATCTTATTTCATGGGAGGACTTTGTGAAGACTTTTAGAGATTAGTTTGTACCCCTTTTAGTTAGGAGACTAATGCAAGATAAATTTATCAGATTGATACTGAGGAAGATGGATTACATAATACAATATGAAGGAGTTCATGCTTTCAAGATATGCCTCAATTGATACCAAATCAGAAAAAAAAATGCCATAGATTTCTCTAGGCGATGTAGGATGTCGGTGACCGCGATTCCTCCCAGGTGATATGTTGTATTGACGGGCTAGAAGGATAGAATTGGAAGTACAAGCTACTTAGAGGAGGAGAGATATTCAGAAGAGGAGGAATGATGATAGGCCAAAATCAGGCGAGAATGTTCAAGCGAAAAATCAAGTGGAAGAAGCTAGTCGGATACAATACCAGTGATGATATTTAGCGTATGAAATGTGGAAGAACACATAAAGGAGTGCCTCGAGCCTGAGACACTTACTTTTGGTGTCATGTCGGGGCAAAATCTTGCTCTTGAGTCGATGGATCTTAAATGTGTATTCAACCTCCCAGGAAGGCTGTTGGTAGACAAAGGATATGCGTCAATTCCATCTCAAACTTCAGGAATGATACGAACCTCAGTTTATGCACTCGAAACAAAAGACTCGTTTGATGTTATTACAGGTATGTCTTTATTTAAATTAGCATTGTTACAATTTTATATTGTGCTAGATATATTTGTTTTATATGTCTACTCATTTATATGTACCATTTTTATTGAAAATAAATTAGTTAGAGTTTTATTTGATACTGGAACATCGCATTCATTTATATCTGTGGAATGTGTGAAAATTTTGGGATTGCAAGTTATCAAAATGCAGTACTTTGATAACAATCTTAAATAATTACCGAATGAATCTTAGAAATGTTGGCAGTGTGAACCTGAATATTTATGAAAGAAGCTTAAATGCAAATTTAATAGTACTGCCAATATATAAATTTGATGTGATTTTGGGAATGAATTGGCTAGCTAAACATTATGCTACTATAGATTGTTGTAAAAAGATAGTCAAATTCAATATTCCTGGAAAAGAAGAATTCAAATTCATGGGTCATAAAGGAGTATTAGCTATGATGGTATCTTGCTTAAAAGTTCAAAAGATCTTGTAAAGGATATGAAGGTTTTCTTGCTTTCAAGTCAGATGTTACTAAAGAGGTAAAAGTTAGAGGATATACCAGTAGTAAAGAGTATCCAAGTCTTTACGGATGATTTAAGTTTACCTCAGGTTAGAGATAGATTTCTCTATTGATTTAATTGAGGTGCAACACCGAAAAATATCATATAGAATGGCGTCAATTACAAGAGTTGAAGAATTAGTTACAAGAATTGTTAGAAAAGAGATTTCTCAGTCCTAGCACATCTCCTTAGGAAGCTCCTGTATTATTTGTGAAGAAGAAAAATGGGAGCTTAAGGCTATGCATCGATTATAGAGAGCTTAATAAACTCACATTGAAGAATAAATATCCCTTACCAAGAATTGATGATCTTTTTTATCACAATTAGAAGGAGCTTCAGTATTTTCAAAGATTGATTTAAAATCAGGTTATCATCAATTGAGAATCAAAGAAGAAGATATACCAAAGGCGCATTGATCTGAGATATAGTATTATGAGTTTGTGGTGATGTCATTTGGCTTAACAAATGCTCGTATATTTATGGATCTCATGAATAGAATCTTTAAACCATTTTAGATTCATTTGTGATTGTATTCATGATGATATTAATTTATTAGAGTTGAAGCTCATGAAAATCATCTTCACATTATTTTGCAAGCTCTGAAAGGAAATGAATTGTATGCAAAATTTTCAAAGTGTGAATTTTGGTTAAATAATATCATATTCTTGGGGCACATGATTAGTAGTGAAGGGGTTTCAGTGGATCAGAGTAAAGTCAGAGTAATAGTTGAATGTCCCAGACCAACTACTGTCACAGAAATCAAAAGTTTCTTGGGGTTGGCAGGATATTACAGAAGATTCGTTGAAGGATTTTCATAGATTGTCATGCCACTTGCTCGAAACTTCGAGCGATCAAGTTTGAATGTGGTCGGTGTGAAGAACTTTTCAAAATTGAAGAATTGTTTAATGCATTATTCCATTTCGACGAAGGATTTCAAATTTATAGTAATGCATCATTAAGAGGCTTGGGATGTGTACTTATGCAGAATGGAAGAGTGATTGCTTCTTCGCGATTGAAAAATCATGAAAGAATTATCCAACTCATGATGAGCTGGCGGTGGTATTTTTGAAAATATGGGATCTATATGGGTAGGTGTGAAGTTTTCCATCATCGAGCTTGAAATATATATTTACTCAAAATGAGCTAAATTTAAGGCAAAGAAGATGGTTGGAACTCATTAAAGATTATGATTTGAATATTCAATATCATTTAGGGAAAGCAAATGTAGTTGCTGATGCTTTAAGTAGAAAAATATCTAGTAGTGCTCATTGGTTGATCTCTCAACAAGAGGCGTTGATTAAAGATTTAGAAAAATTGAAAATTTCAATCATTAAACTCTGAGATGATCATCTTGTTAAATCAAATGGTATCTCAAATTTGAAAAAATAGAATCTGAGATGCTTTACCTATGATGACTTTCAAATTTTAAATTTGGTAAAGTAGTATATAGAAGATTTTGAAATCGATGAAAGGGATTCTTGAAGTATCATGGCGGGGTTTGCATTCCAAATATTGGAGATTTGAGAAAAGACATCTTACATGAAGCACATCATTTAATTATACAATTCATCCAGAGGCGGTAGCAAAATGTATCGAATCTAAGAAATATTTTGGTGGCGGGAATGAAAAGAAGTGTAATTTGTCTATAAATGTCAATCATGTTAGATAGTTAAAATTTGAACATCGGAAGCAGTGGACTTTACGACTGATACACGGAAATGGGGACGATATTCTTATGGATTTTGTGATTGGCTTACTAAATCGAGAGAGGCATCTTATTTGGGATATTATTGATAGGTTGACTAAATCACGCTTTATAACTACCAAACAATTTGATCTTTGTTGAAAAATAGAGGAAGTATGTTGATGAAATCGTGAAGTTATGGTGTGCCAAAATTTATAGTGTCCGTCGGGATGGTCGATTTACATGTGGAGAAGAAAAAAGAAGCTTTAGATCTGAAGCTTACTTTCGATCTTGCATTCTATCCTGATGGCGGTCGGAAAGAACAATTCAACACTTGAAGATTTGCTTAAACTTTGCATCCTTGTTTTGGAGAAAATTGAAATTCATTTGCGAGTTTCTGATAATAACTTTCAAGTATTGGTATGACACTTGTATGAAGAAATCTGAGAACACTTTGTTGGGTGGAGACAAGTGAAAGAAGAATCATTAATGCGGATATAGTAGATGCTTGAAAAGATCCGATTGATCAAGTAACGATTAAAAGTTATTGATGGGGCGGAGGAAATATTATGATGCTAAATATCGACCAGTAGAGTTTGAAGTAGGAGAATTTGTATTTCTTAAAGTCAGCCTCATGAAAGATATAAAATGATTTGGTAAAGTTGAAAAGTTGAGCCCACGTTATATTGGTCCATATGAAATCTTGGAAAGAATTGAGAAAGTGGCTTATAGGGGTTTTACCTTTTCACATGCAAGGAGTGCCTGATGTGTTTCATATTTCTCTTACTGCGATTTATTCGATGAAGAAAACAAAATTATCTAGTGATATTGGGATCTCACATTTAAGAGAAAGAATTATAGATTATGATATTAAGCATCTCAGGAATAGGGAAATTCCATTTATCCATGTACTGTGAAAACATGAATCAGCTCGAGAAGCTACGTGGGAAAAGAAATCAAAAATGCGAGTACTTTATCCTTAATTGTTTAATTAAAGGTATGTTCATTTCTATTAATGTCATTTAATTTCGAGGACGAAATTTTTATAAGAGGACGGTTAGCCGTAAGGAGAAGAAATTGAAAGGCGGGCTCGGTTTGGTTAAAACCAAACACACTGACAGGGAGAGAAGAAGAGGAGGAGACTCACTGCGTTCTTGATCGTCGGCAATGAAGGAGTGCATGAACCTTTGTGTCGTCGTAAGGAAGAAGAAGAGAGAGGCGTGCCTGGAATCTTCGCTGTCGTGTCGAGGAAGAAGGAGGAAAGCGATATCTAGTGTCTGGTCGTAGAGGAAGAAAAGGGAAGAAGCGTCGTCTGTAACAATAGCGACACAGTCTTAGGGAAAAACCGAGAGGAGGGGTAAGTAATTAAATTTTATAAATATATGTTTAATTGAAATTTGATTTTAGTGTTATTAGCTTTGATTTTAATGTTATTTCAAGTTTATTTTAGGGTTCATAATGTTGACTTAAGATTTATAGATTTCAGCCAGAAATGTAAATTGAGAATATGTATGATGAATCAAAGTTAAGTAATTATTAAGTGCATATATGAAATATGATTGCAAATTTAATAAAACTTTGAACATGCTAAGTTATATTATCGTTAATTAGATTAAAATCATTTTAATGGAAATGCTAAACACTAAATGAAAATAAAATTTATCTATTAAATTAGAATTATTTTAAAGGATATGATAAATATTTAATGAAATATATTAAGTCACTCTAACAATTAAAATTTGATTCTATAGGAATTTCAATTAAGGAAGAAAACGTTAAAGGAAAGCAAGTTCAAGAGAAAACTGCAAATTAAAGTGGATAATTATATTCTTATATTTATGGTAAAAAATGTAATTTTATTTGAAATGCATATTATATGATTATGATTATTTCAGCTGAGTTGTGATTATTTTTCTTCATAAATAATGATGTAGTTTCTATCTTCATGTTGGATAATACTTGAATCGATATTGTCACTTTATCATCTTATAAAGTTAAGCGATTTGTTAGTTATGAATTAAAATGCATAGATGTAAAATATCTTATGAATGTGTATGTTGAAAGTGGAGTTCACCTCCTTATAGTGTACTTGATTAATGTACTGCGAAATGATGAAAAAGGTAATGAAAATTGAAAATAATGGTAATTCTTATCCTTTGGATGAGTATTGGTAAAGGTTTTAACGGTGACTCCAAGATGGATGATAAATGTAAAGGTAAAAGTTGATACAAAATGTTTATGTATACCTACCTCACATATGTTTGATTGTTTGAGCAAATTTCTTTTATGTGAAAAAAAAGCGGCGTCATCTACTACTACGCTTTTTCTTATGGTATAGTGTATAATTATTTGAATTTTATTCATTTGTTAGTTCTTAATTTTTTCTGTGTAATCCAACTAAATGGTGATAGAAGGAAAGTCATGTTTTATGTAGAAGGACTTCAGAAGATAGGTAATTATGTCAATTATGTCGAGTTATGTTTAAAGTGTATTTCTCATGAACTTTGTTAGTATATATATATGTGGACAAAATGTTAAATCATTTGTAGATTATAGTGGCTCTTGTATGATTGGAGATTTTATTTAAGATTGGAATTGTTATGTAAATTTTTCTTTCGTCCAGTCCACATTCCGCGGTATTCAAGCTCCGGTGATAGAGATTGAATAAAGTCAAAATCAACTCAATTTAAAGAGCAAATTTGGCATTATTTGTTGAATAAGATTTACAAAGGGAAAATAAACATAAATTCACACATTGAGAGTGAGAGTATTGGGTGTGGGAAAGGGTTGGATTAGTCCTAGTCAGTAACATTTTAGTATGGAAAACTAATTCAACTAGGATTATTTAACCAAGATGCTATGTCTAATTTAGGGGACTTTTAGGTGTAGGTTACAAACCCAACTAATTAGGTCAAACCCTATGGCTTGCATTACTCAAGGGCTAATTTAACTCAATCTAGAGCTACTTGAGCTATTGAATTCTAATACCCAAAAGAAACAAAAAAAAGGTAAATTAAGATTTATTTTTGAAAATTTCTCATTTTTCTCATTTTTCTCATTTTCTTCAACAATTATTCAAATCATTTTTATAAAATTTTATATCTTATTCTGAACAAAATAATATATAAATAAGTATGTATTAAGTATAATTATAAATTAAATGAATATATAGCCTAATTAATCAAAATTTTATTTTAATTTCTATTTTCCCAAATATGCACTGTAGTAAATCTTCACTTTGCATCACTAGCAAAGGTGGGAAAGATGGATTAACGACAAGGATTAATATAGAGGTTATTATATATATGTTAAGCCTTAATTAAATCTCCTCACATCTTCGGTTTCTCTCACGTCCCCATCTCGTCTAGCACGTGCTATTGAGGAGTGGGGAAGCTAGATTTTGGGTTCTCTTAGCGCACGAGTAATGAAGCAACGCATGCGCTTTTCATGCCGCACGTAAAGAAAGGGAATGTGTGGAATCGTAGCTTGTTGTGTACTGTGTTATGCCTCATCTCCATATGTATATATGTATGTATGTATGTATGTATGTATGTATGTATGTATGTATGTATGTATGTATATATAGAAAGAGTAGAAGAGTTACAAAGAGAGTGTCTCATGAGAAAGTCATACAACGTGCGGCATAGTGAAGAGTACAACAGCTTATATAAGCTTGGATACAACCTTCTAGCTCTTAACAAAATTCTGCTATGAATAGTATGGGTGACATGCGTAGAAGATAGTGGACTGTTATGTGGGAATAACAAGATGTGGAGGTTTGTTATTACCGCCCCTCAAGCTGAGGACTGCAGGATGAATCGTTAGCTTGTCTCTTAGCACAATGTAACGAGCCTTGTTGAGAGGTTTAGTTAGAATGCCTGCTATTTGGTTAGTGGAAGAGTTGTAGTGAATATGAACTTCATTGGAAAGTCTTGCTGAATGAAGTGATAGTCAATCTATATATGCTTTGTACGAGCATGAAAGATGGGATTATTGACAATAGAGATAGTGGAGATATTGTCACAACGAATTGGTGTTGGTTGAGGGAGAGATATCTAAAAATCATAAAGAAGACAACGAAGTCAGATGATGTTAGTTATAGTGGATGTGAGAGCTCTGTATTCTGCCTCTATTGAGGATCTAGCAATAGTTGATTGCTTCTTTACTGTCCAGGAGATTAGGTTTGGACTGAGATCTGTACAAAAATAAAAAATGGACTTCCAATCAGTACTGTCACAGTCACAATCAACATCTGAGTAGCTGTGACGTGGGGCAAGCCTTTGCTGATGGCAAATCCATAGGTTGACATTCTTTGATGTAACAAAGAAGTTGTTGAAGATGGTGATAGCCAGAAGCAGAGAGAGTATGCATGTGCTAACATAAAGTATTAACTGCAAAAGCGATGTTCAGTCAAGTTATTGTCAAATATTGAAGGAATCCAACCAACTATCGATAGGTGTGAGGATTGGAAAAGGAGGAGAGAGAAATAGTGGGGGATGGGTTGTTATTGGTTGGCAAAAGGAGTGTTGCTAGGTCGATAGTCTTCCATACCTGTTTTACGAGGGAAATTATGTGTGCACTAGAATTAAGTGAGAAAAAGACCTATAGTTGCTAATAAGACCTGAATTCCAAGAAAATTGGATATGTTGCCAAGATTATTGATGTCGAAATGATCTTGTAGGCGACGAAGTAGAGTGTGAATAATTGTTGAATTGTAGCTTGTTATTAAGATGTCATTGACATTAAGCAGTAGATAGATGACAATTTCTTTATGGTGGTAGAGAAGGAGGGATCGGCATCACTGAATGTAAAACCAATGCGAAGAAGATAAGCTACAAAAGTGTTAAACCATTGCCTTGGAACCTGTTTAAGTCTGTAGATGGCTTTTTGTAAGAGGCAAACGAAGTCGGTATGCTGCTTATCCAAAAAGCCTGTAGGTTGCTCCATGTACACTATTTCATCTAGTTTTCCATGTAAGAAAGCATTAAAGACATCCAATTGAATGATGTCCCAACTGCAGAAAACAATAATGGTGAAAACAATATGAATTGTGGGTATCTTGGCACCGGCGCTTAAAGTTTTTGTGTAGTCAATGTCATATTCATGAGAATAACCATGAGCGACTAAGCAAGATTTATGTTCATAGATCATGCCATCGGCATTTAGTTTGGTTATATAGGTCCATTAACGGAAGAAAATGGATTGATTAGAAGTGTTGGAACTAAGATCCAATCGGATTGTTGTTGTAAGGTAGGAATCTTACATTGCTTGCTGCCAATGCTGATATTTGCGGGTAGTGAAGTATGAAGTTGGTTTGAATGGGGGTGAGAAGATGATGGAGGGAGAAGATTATTTTCTGCTTGAGGAAGCATTTCTGAGAGCAAGTAGTCATTTGGTGTTGACGGATTGGAGGAATAATGAGATGATGTGGTGAAGAAGAGGATGGTGGTTGAGTATTATTTGTTGGAGGCTGCTCGGTGGAGAGAATAGAATCAGAGTCTAGGATGGTGGATGTTGACTGTGACGAGATTGTTTGGATGGTGGTGGGAGTAAGTAGAAGAGGTGGAACGTATGTGGATTGAGAGGGGAGAGGAGTGGTTGTGGTGGGAGATGTTGTTTGGCAAAGAAAAAGGTCTTCATTGAAGACAACATGATGAGAGAAGAAGAAGTAACCTGTAGTGCTATCAAGACATTTGTAACCTTTTTTAGTATCAGAGTAGCCAAAAAAGATACATTGGGGAGCTCATGGAGCTAGTCTATGCCAATGAGATGGTGGAAGGCAAGGATATCAGGCATAGTCGAAGATTTGAAGATGGTCATAAGTGGATGGTTGATGAAATAAAAGTTGGTATGGTGATTTATGTTTGCGAGTGGAGAGGGGCATTCTGTTATTAAGGTAAATTGCAGCAAGTGTTGTGTAGGGAAGGTGTGCCTTAGTAATGTTCGAGTGGTCTCGAGAATATGCCTATGTTTGCATTCAGCCACTCTATTTCGTGTTGGGTTATATGGACAGGTGATTTGGTGGATGATGCCATAGATTTTCAGAAAATTTTGGAGGGTGTTATTGAGATATTCACTTCCACCATCAGTTCTGAGATATTTTATGAGTTTGAAATTGGTTTTCAAGTCTTTGTTTGAATTTAGGAAAAGAGTTATGTAACTTCAGATTTATGGAGCATATGAAAAATTCAAGTGTACCCTGGAGTAATCATCAATGAAACTCACATAATATCAATATCCTTTAGTAGAAGGAATAGGAGAAGGTCCCCATACATCAGAGTGAAGTAGTTCTAGAATTTTATATGTAGTTGTAGAAGATGGAAAAGGCCTCTGATGTGCCTTTTCATTAGTACAAGATTTGTAGAAAGAATAATTAACAGGAATATGAAGATGCTTGTTGTTTTGGAGATAAAAGCTATTGTAGAGATATGGGGATGTCCCAATCTATGATGCCAAGTGCTGGTTGTAGGACAATTTGTAAAGAGAGCAGTTGAAGATAAGGCGGAGACCTTAAAGTCCAACATGGACTTTGGAGAAGAATCTGACTGTGGTTTGGTCCTTGATTTGAAAACTAGAGTCGTCAAAAGAAATAGTGCAATTATATCAGTAAAAGGTTGTGAATGGAAATTAAGTAGTGAGAAATATTGGATACATGCCTTGTCTGAAATATGTTATGGGTAGAGCTGCTATCTAAGCCTGTGTATGACTTTGGTTTGATGAAGTTGATCCACGTCTGATGTAAGATGGGCAGTGGAGCTTGAGTCCAGATACCATTCAGAGTAGTCTTATTGAGAGGTAGTGAGTAGCGCTTTGGAAAGTTTTAGTGGGTTGACTGTTTTGTTCATTCTATGCCAACAATAGTGCTGAGTGGCCTCTTTTGCAACATAACATAGAATTGTTGAGGTAGGTTGTCTGTCATATCGTGGTTGTGTATCTAGATTGTAATTTCTCTTCCCTTGGTTATAATGTGCACCTCTATATCTGCTACAAGTGTTGAGAGAGTTGGTTTGTCCTCTGGTGATGTGAAGTGCAGTGATTGAGTCAGCTAGAATTTCCTTAGAACGTTCATCATTTGGATGAATTTCATCATTACAGAGTAGAGAATAAAAATCATCCATGTTTACGGGTGTGAGGGTTGTTCTTATTATGGTCTTGAATGCTTGATAGGTGCCGGGTAGTCCATTTAGGATGTAGAGTATGATGTCTTTATCATCGAGAGAAGCTCCGGCCACTGTTATGTTATCAACCAATATTTTCACTTCGATCAGATATTGTTGGATTGTTTTGTTTCCCATTGAGATACTAGGTAGTTCATTCTTTAATTGGATAATCCTTGATATGTTGGTAGGTTGTACTCTCTTTCCAATAGTGTGACAAATGTTGGAACATGAGGAGTGTTTCAAGATATAAGATAGGATGGTTGTAGTTAAAGAGGAGTAGATAGCTGCAATGAGATTCTGATTTATGAGTTTTAAAGTGTTGTACAGAGGATTGGGGGTATTTGCCCTTCTGTGTTGCGGATGAATTGGTTCGGGCACTTATTGCCTCCATCCAAAAAGCGTTCAAATCCTAGCAGCAAAAAGCTTTGATATCTGAGATTTCCATAGAGGATAGTTGCCGTTAAAGAAGGAAGTGTTGATTATTGCTTTCATCTTTGCCATCAAAAATTTGAGGGAAAGTGGAATGGAGCAGTTGCTAAGGTTGTGAGCTACAAGGTTCTCTTGAATTAAAGAAGAAGTTTAACTTTCCATGAATACAGGCTATACGTCCTGCTCTGATAGAAAGAAAGAGTAGAAGAAAAGAGGAGTTACAAAGAGAACACCTGATGAGAAAGTCATACAGTGCACGGCATAGTGAAGAGTACAGCAGGAAAATATGGAGTTAAAGATTAATATATGAAAGATTAATAAAATGACATAAATTTAAAGAAAATATATGCATATTAAGCTATAGGTTATTTGTTTGTGGAAATTATAGAAATATGGTACAATATTGGGTGAGTTTAAAGAAAAATATAGAGTTAATGTTATTATCAAATTATTAAATGAAATATTATAAATATATAATTAAGATGAATTATTGTATAGTTATCTTATTTCAATCAAGTAATCGACATTTGGTGTTAATTTAAGTCATTTGGAGACCTTTGGTGTAAGTTAAAAAGATTTTTATGTGGTATAAAATCGATTTCAAGTAAAATTACAAATGTGTTAAATTATGTTTATTTTAAGAATATCATGAAAAGAAAATATGAATCTAATGTGAAGCTATAAATTTGAGAAAGAGTCAACGTACTCATCATGAGTCTGGCCTAGTTATTGAGGTGAGATATTCAATTGCTAAATTAAAAATCAAATCTTCTATAGAACTTCTATTTATTATTGCTTGATGCACTCAAAATTCATGTTGAGCATATTATTCTAATAAGATTGATTTGATAATGCAATAGATTACTTGAACACTCTACTAATTTTGTTACATTGAATTGCAAGGATAAATACAAATTCTAATTTTAATGTCATATGATATTTCTGAAGTATATTAGCAAGTGACTGATTGCAGGTGCTTGCAATGCATATGAAGATGATAAGAACAATAATGATAAGCAAGAAATATCATGAAACAAGTGATAAGTCGACTGTTTTATGATGATCTATACAGGAAGGCAAAAGTTCTGACAAGATAAACCTTTGACAAGAAATCTTTTAATTCTTAAATCTTAGCATTCAGGTTGAAATGAACCAATTGACGTCAGAGGGGTTGTTGATATAAATAACATTGGGATAACCAACCTTATCAATGGCTTGGCCAACGAGACAGGTGATGAATATGAGTCAAAATATATGCAATTATAAATGACATTTCTAAAATAAATAAATAAAACTAAAAATGAGAATGAAATATACACATCATTACATATATATAGTGCATTGATATGTTACCACATATAATCTGCCATTACTGACCATTGTTCATATGTTGCATTTAGACATATTTACAATTCAACTATTATGTATAAAATCATGTTATTTTACTATTATCGATATTCACATATATACTAATTGACATTCACATTACTTCTTTCTTTGTGTAATGAACCTTATTTTAACATTATTTATCTCACTGAGTAATTAATTTATATGTTATTAAATTATTAATTTTCAAGCAAGAATAAGGATCCAGATAACCGTTAGTTGGGTGTTTGACTTGTACAACTTTTGACGTATAATTTTAAAAGATTATAAAGAACTTTTTAAGAACATAAAGTTTTATATTTAAATGCTTTAAGTGCTATATATTTCTTTCAAACTTTAGTGTTATGCACATCCAATTTATGTTTGAATATGAAAGAACTATTTAATGAATTTGAAATAAAAAAATTTGCTTGTGAACATTTAATGAGTTTCAGTTTTCACACGCTTGATCCTAATAAGTACACGATAGGATGAGTGTAGCGAAAGCTGAGTCTGAATGAATCTTCCTTCTCTATTACATCTCAGGCTGACCTATGAAAGGGGTCGTTTAAGGTATAACATCAATAAGCAATTAAAATTGCCTAAAGTAAGTTAAGTTAGCAAGGCAACATCAAGTGGGTTGATGATCAAAAGTCTATTATTGTGGCCATTAACAACTTGGCTTAATAGTAGGCAAACAAAGTCAACCAAAAAGAAAATAGCCTTAGTAAAGTTAAGCTAAATTATAGATTAATAATATTCCACTGATCAAGTAAAATCGAACTAAAAGGACAATTATATAAAATTGACTTAGCCGATCTAATAATTAAATTAAGTTAGCAATGGCCCTATATAATAAAATGGGTTGAGTTTGTCTTCCATGATGACCTAATTAAGGTGAACTAGTGGTCAACTAGGCCTCGTTTAAGTTGATCATATTTAAGTGAACTAAGAGTGGTCGAAGGGCCATAATCCTAACCTAGTGAGGCTAGGGCTAAGCCAATAAGTGAATTGATTGCAATTAAGCTAAAGGGTAGGTCTTACTAAGATTCTAAACATTAATCATGTTCATGAAAGAAAAATAATGGTCTTAATTATGTGCATGTCATTTTATAACAAACCAATGCATAAGCGCACAAAAGTGAGGTTTGTTATGGCAATCTTTTAAAGTGAATGTGGTGGCTAAGGCAATGCCACTGAAAGCTTTTCTAGTGTAATTAATGAAAAAGAGTGCTAATGACATCAAAAATATTAAAATGATCAAAGAAAATTATTACAGTGGAACAGGAACCAAGGAGAAGAAGAAAAACCAATGTTGTTATTTGGATAATGTGGGATCTAAAAACTTACACTCAGCCTCTCATTGAGGAGAGTTTAAATGTTCTCTTGGTCAAATTTTTAAAAGGTATTTAGATTTGAAATAAGGCACTATCCAGAAATTTTACTCTCCTTTTGCGAGGGCTTTAAATCTGGCTCTTGATTTCCCATAAGCACAACCACCCATGCTTAATTACCCCTCCCAATAATGAGAGAGCTCTTAATTAAGACTTATCGTTAGATAGCTAATTCCTCATCATATTAGAACAAGGGTAGATTGAAAATTTTATAAAATTATCACTTTTTAGAGTAAATTGTCGCCGGCTAAACTTTCTCAAGTTAGCCATGCGGCCTTAACACACTCCCTAAGTGTTAAGTCAGTCTTTCCTCACACACAATGCTAAGCTAGAATGCCCACACACATAAGAGAGCAAGAGAAAGAGCCCAATGTAAAGGTCTTTCACCAAACAAAGAGAGATGTACAAGGCTTAGAGTACTTGGGTTTCCCAACAGCTCTCATAAGCTAGTTTCATAAGATGATTACAAATAAGGGAGAAGAATCCTATTTATAGCCCTCCTCTCATGTCTAAGAACAATCTAAAATATATTGTATTATTCATGTGTCAAGTTCTCCAGAATGCTCTACACCATTCTCGTACATCTATTACACTCTATAATATTCTGAAGGGTCTAGAGCCTCCCAGATTACTCTCTAAATATCTACATTATTTATAAATCTTTTGTATTATTCTTGACATATTCAGAAGATTCTAGAAAGTTTTAAAGACTTCTAGAATATTATTCAAGCATTCAAAGCCTTCTTCTAGAATCTTCTAGATAAATCTAGACTTGTGTAGATTTCTCTGAAACCTTCTAATGTCATATAACTCCATTTTGGCATGATCCGGAGGAACTCCTTCGCCTCCGTTAACCATGTCACGCCTAAGAGTTTTAGCTAAACCTCTTATCCCATCTTTGGTGATTCACAACTTAATGAAAAAAGCCATTGGTGAATTTCATGCTACAGCTGTGATCATAATTTAATTGTATTATTTTGCGGCAAATCATTTAATCAAAAGGATCTTGTCAAAATCGCTACCTTTTATGGTGTCACTTTACAATAAAATCGCACAAACAAAAGACATGGACTATATACTTGCTAACACAAGATGATTTGAGTGTAACCATAAACGTGTACTTAATATGATTTAGCTTTTTCTGAGCTTAAGTTAATCATAAATTTATCACCCTTGACAAACTAATGTAAAATGTGGATAGATTTTGCTTTAAGTTTATAGTAGTAAATTTCTTTTAGACATTCTTTACTTTTAGATTCTTCCTAAGTCTTTTAATAATTTTATCTTGATTTAAATCTAAAATAAATTATATATAAATTTATAAAAAATTTGATAAGAATCCCTCTTCAATTGACATTTTGTTTTCAACACAATCATCATCAAAGTGTCTGAATAATCTAATTTTATTTTATTTATCAAATTTATCTTGTTAATCATAAAGAATTAAATTTATAATTTAAATTTATTTAAATATTTGTTGCATTATAGACATCATCAACTCAATTCTTATACGTAAAGGATTACATTTGAAAATTAAATTTGTGGTAGTAACACTTAATTTTTACAAGGTACAATTTCAAAATACCAAATAAATTATACTAAAAATTATAACTTTTTCTCGAGACTCGTCAAAAAACATTTTACTGTATTTTACTCTTCAAAACAATAATTTTGATGTATAAAACTATATACTAATTCTTAAAAATTAAAAAATTATTGAATTAATTCCCCTTTTGATTAAATTTTTCCTAAGGGTTTTAATAAAAATAATTGATCAAGTTAGTATAGTTGTAAGTGAATTTTTGGTTTTTTTCACTTATGGTAACATGCAGAGGCTAATGTAAATAAATAACTTATTATATATATATATATATATATATATATATATATATATATATATATATATATATATATATATATATATATATATATATATATATATATATATATATATATATATATATATATATTCAATTACATTAATAAGTTAAATATATTATAAATTTATCAAAATCATGAACTACCCTTAAATTTTCATCGTGTGAGCATTAGGTTGCATAAACAGAGAGCAGCTAGAAAAAATTAGAACAGGAAGAAAAGAAACAAGAAGAACAAGAAGAAGAAGAAAGAACATATGAGAAAAGATGAAGAAAAGAGTAGGAAGGGAAGAAAAGTAACAATAGTGTTGGCTGTCGAAAAGAACAATAATATAAATAAAAAAAGAGCTAAGAGCCTTAATCACTCCGGCTAACAGTCATCCCCATCAACAATTATCGCCCAAAGAGAAGAGCAAGAGTGGTTAGCAAAATTATTTCTTATAAAAAGGGGGGAGGGCTGACTTCACGCTCTCTCCACACTCTACACACTCTCGCCAGCACTCTCTCCATCATTCCCTTGGCCATGCCCTCCTCTTGCATGAAGAATCTCCTTCTCACATAAGACAATTGAAACCAAAGAAAAGGCTTCACAAGCGCCAACTCCAGGTAAAATATAAAACGAAAGTTCTTTTATGCAATTGATTTATTGCCCCCACAAGAAATTTCTGAAGACATCCACCGTTAATCTTAGATCCGATGTGAGATAATATTCATCTCTCCATCGATCTTAAATCCAGAGCAAGGGAAAAGAACACGATCACATTAATTACAAAATATTAGGCATTATCAAGACAAAACTCTGATAAAATTAAGATTAACTCAAAATTTAAATTACTAAATCATAAGTTTTAAAATATGAAAACCAATTTGATTCCAGCATGAGATGCAAATCCTCCATCCGTTGATCTTAGATCCAGGTGACAAGTACATGTTGCAATAAAAGATTTCAAAACATAACATTGTTAAATCATTATACTGCCAAAATTTTGTAAGAACTATCAAACTGTGCATAAAAATTGCCCTAGAATATAGTCTCATGACTAATAATGCCGCAGCGCTGCTACCCAGCACAGAGGCGCTCTCTTGGGTTTTGGGACCTATAGCGCTCCACTTCACAGCGTCGTTGTATGGTGCTGAGACACTATTACCAGCATCATGGCGCTACCTCCTGGCACCGTTGTACTGTCTTATAAGGTCAATATGCCTACTTGCAATGCCACAGCACTGCACTAAAGCATCGATGAGCTACTTCAGTACCACAGCACTACATTTCTGGCGCATATGTGCCGTCTCCTCTGATTTTTAAGCACAAATCCCACCATCTAGTGCCGAGGCGCTGACTTCCTAACACCTAGACGTTGGTTAACTAGTTAAGACAATCGCTATTCCCGTCAAAAAGATCATTTATAAACATTATTATCATTAATTACGTAACTGACAAAGTACGAAAAGCGCATCAAGCATTGATGGAGCGCCGCAGCGCTCCAACACAACGCCGCAGTGATGATCAAAAGTTGTCCTTTCTATTAAATGCATATGCTACCTGCCAGTCTTTTTGAACTGCTTTTTGCCTAGCGCCGCGACACAACTTTGACAACACCTAAGCACTGGTCAATAAGTCAATCTACTTTTTTTAAGACGATGCCTAAGCGCCACGACGCTGGTTTTACAACGTCGAGGCGCTACCCCCTCTGATTTTGAAGCCTAAATTTCTGCTTTCCAGTGCTGCGACACTAATTTTTCAGCATCAAAGTGTTTCTCCTCAGCGCTTAAGCACTACGTCTATGGCGTCGAGATGCTGACCCTTTAGCGCCGTAACCAACACGCTAAAAATAAGAATAAAAAATCTACATTTGCAAATGCAAAGCATCCAATCTTTTTGTTCCCTATGCAAACATCTAAATCCATCTGGCACTCCAACGAGAGAAAAGTTCAAATCTTTTCGTTCGTTATGCGAGCATCTAGATCTATATGGCACTCCAAAGGGAGGTAAATCCAATCTTTTCATTCGCTATGCAAACATCTTAATTTATATGGCATTCCAAATGGATGTAAATCCAATCCTTCCATTCATTATGCAAACATCTAAATCTATATGACATTCCAAAGATATGTTAAGTCAACTCCTTTTGTTCGTTATGCGAACATCTAAATCTATATGACACTCAAAAGGAAGGTAAGTCCAAACTTTTCATTCGCTACGCGAACATCTAAATCTATATGGCACTCCAAAGGGAGGTAAGTCCAATCTTTTCGTTCGTTATGCAAACAACCAATCCATCAACATTCCAAAGGAATATAAGTTGAATATAATAGTTTTCTAATAGATGTAAATCCAATCTGTACTTGCAATGCAAGCACAACCTAAATTCTACCAACATTCCAAAGGGATATAAATCCAACATAAATTCTAACTAGCCTTCCAATTGATATAAGCTCAATCACTCGTTCGCAATATGAACTTTATATTATAGCATTCCAATGAATGTAAGCCCTACATTCATCTGCAATGCGGACTTTGTAAAATTGAATTATTAGATAAACTTATAAATTAAGTCCAATTCAAATAATTCAATAAATACCTATATCACAAAACCTGAACAACTTTAGTCTACTCAGGATATCTAAAACGAGCTAATCCATGATTGCTAATCAAACTTTCTGAACATTACGGCTGATAGCCCTCTAATATTAGTAGACTGGAATAATATAGTCCCGGAATGACGAAACCATGGAATCTTGATCCAAACTATTCTCCTTTTTTCCTTAGGCAATCATCCACACCACACCACTAGACCCCGATTTATATCAAAGATTTACATTTATTTTCATTCTTAATAAAGAGTGCTCTCTTACTGCGATAAAAGAGGAAATTAACTATGAATACTTGCATTCATAAGAAGTAGAACTCAAATCTGAACAAACTCTAACATAATGTAGAGAAATTTTGGTTGAATAAAATTTTCTTCAAATACATATTTAGACAGTGACTCTTGTAACGAATGTATATTATAAAAAAAATTATAATATGAAGATAATAAAAGATAAATAGTCCTTGATGTTGTTCTATTAGGCATTCACTTATTATTTTATGAAAAAGGTATGATGATTTAATGATAAAAATCTAGCATGCATAATGTCTTTTAATTCTTGAATTACTATAATTTAAAAGTATGTTTATCTACTAAATTGTTTTCGTTGTTTAATTGATGATTATTTTTTAGGAAATCACTAACATCGTAAATGAATGAAAAATGAGAGTACATGCACAATAGAAGATTTACTTCTTGTCTAGATATTCTATGCAACGTATGTAACACACTAAAAATTTTAAGCATGCAGCAACTATAGCTATCTTGTAAATGTAATATGAATTTTAATGGTTCTTTCTATTAATAAAAATGTGAGAATGCTTTATAGATCCATCTGATTATTCGTTCCCGCCTCGATACTCAATGCTCTCAAGGCTAATCATGACATAAAATGTTCCAGAAACAATGATGTGCGCTAAAAAACATGTTAGAACAAATTTGAATACAAGAACTTCAGCTTTCATAGTAATAAATCTTGAGAATGAATAAGATGATGAAAGGAGATTGAGGAAGAGCATAACAAATCTAGTAATGAAATAAATAGCATGAATGATGATGAATACAATAAAGATAGTGGAATATGTCAGACTATCTTTAGGCCATTCAAGACATAAACATGAATAGTTCAATATGCTTAGTTAAGATAATCTATTTATTAAGAATTCTTTAATTCACGTACAATGAAACTTATTTATTCAAAATTTCCCCCAAAATAGTGTGATGATTATAACTTTATAAACTTCAAAATTATCCATCATACTTGACAATAGTTATAAGGGAGATAAGTTTCATTTATAGTGCCTGCCATTGTTCAAACAAATGGCTAATTTGATGTCTAGCACCTTCAACATTGAGTAACATATAGCTTAGAGAGCATCTAGCACTTTTGACAACACAGAATGCTATTGCCTACGCCACTTGCAAGAGCAGCATGGGCGGTGCAAGTATCTATCCAACTTTACAAAATTGCATAATTGTTTTATAGGATGGATAATGGTGGTACATCTGGCTCTAAGTGGGCCAGTGTAGATCAAGAATCGATTAAAGGAATGGGTTGTGTTAATTAAGAGTTAGTGGAGTTGATTAAAGTCAAATCAATTCCTCATTTTGGTCAGTTCATCCATGTGCAAGAATCAATGATGGTGGAAGCAAAGCTATGGCTGGTTGAGTTAATTTGGGAGTATTTGGTCTCCAGTTCAATTAAAATAGTTGAATCAAGCCAAGAATAATCCTTTGAAGTTGTGTCAAAATCCAAAAATTATGATGCTGATCAAAAATAGGACATGAATAAAACCAACAACCTAAAAAAATCATTACGATGAAATAATCAAAAAAATATATCAAGTTCATTGATTAAAGCAAACCTTCCAGCTGCGGCAGCGGCAAAAAACTTTTGAGTTCTTCGAACATAATCAGGCACAATAAAATGTGTAGCCTCATATGACCAACTATGAGAATCCTTGCATATTCTTCCTCTCAGCTGTTTTATTATTTTTTGAAACTCTTTTCTCTGAGTCTGATGGCCACTTAATATAAACCGCATAGGCTCAATCACTGCACTTAAACTGCTGAGTTTTGGCAATGAATCAATATTATCTCCGCTTGAATGTTTAATAGGAAGGTTCAATATTCTTTTCACTTTTAGACCATGATCATCTTTTTTAACAGACAAATTACTGATATTCTTCAACTCATTCTCTTTTTCTGGATCTAGGTGATTTGTATCTACCGTACTAACATTACTGTTACTTGCAGGTTGATAACATTCCTCTGCTTTTCCCTTCTTCATAGGTGAACCTTCCTTCTCAACCTTTTCTTTAAGATTTTCCACATCTCCCAATTCCAAAATGCCATTTCCTAATTTAATGGCTGCCTTGTTTGAATTGATGTTTCTGAGTGAATCGCTAGTACTTTTATTGCTACAATTTCCTCTGATTGGCTTGGGCCTGCAGCCCATATTACGACTAACAAGCACTTTGCCATTGCAAGAAATGGAGACATCATTAGCTTTGTCATTTTTGCAAGATCGACGAATCTCAGTAGCGACAGAATCTTTTACCTTTGTGTCCTTCAATGCATATGGAAAAACCTCTTGGTCCTCATCTGGTTTTTCATGTTGTTCAGGTGCTTCATTGTGAATATCAGTCTTGCATTTTAACGAAACACCATCAAAATTGTGAGATTTTAAATCTGCTTCAGATTCTTTTGTCCTTTTAAGAGGTGCATCTAACACCTTCACTCTAATAGGAGCTTCGTTTACATTTTCACAGCCACCAGCCAATGGTGAACTAAAGAAGCTTGGATCATTTCCCATACTTCTATCCTCAGGTAGCGCAGTCTTATTATTTAGCAGACAATCTGAAAGCACCATACCTTCAGAAGAAGTAATGCCAAACATAGTTCCAGCTCCCGATAAAGGTTCATCTGTTGTACACAATGTCCCATCCAATGCCGGCTTAGAGGAAACACTCAACAGTTCATCCTTATTATCTGACATTGAACTGGAATTAGTGGATATATTAGCTACAGAAGCAGAATGCGAATGTTTAAGATATTTCCTCTTGCAAGTTAGGGAACTGTATCTTGACAATGAGCCATGTTGGTTTGCCCTGGGTTGGACAAATGAAGCACCTTCAAATCCATCTGTATGTGCAGGACCATGATCAATTTCAACCTGTGGTGTATTCATAGATTCAATTTGTCTAGGCCTTATACATGCAGAAGGACTCTGTTTAATACAAGTCCCTGAATCATGATGTACAAATTCTGGAGACCTTAAACAAGTACTTGAAACAGAGTGCCTTTCCAATTGATGAAATTCGTCATTCTCTTCTGCCATGCGGCATGCGCTCATATTTGTTTCATTATGGGCAACTGTATTTTCTAATTCTCGTTGTTGAGTATTTAGGAAATCAAGTTCTACAGAATTAATACTTTTTGGGCCAGAGGTTTTTGAATCCTGTTTTGAGCTTTTTGTTTTTGAACTTGTCTTTGAAACAGAAAGTTTGCGCTTGTTGGGCAAGACATGAGTTTGTCCTTCCACATATGGTTTATTTAAACCTGTCATAGACCCATGTAATATTGAAGCCTCAGCCCTTGATTCTGCAGAATAAATGTTGAAATCTCCTTTATTTACTTCAGGCTTTCCTTCATGCAGGGTGCACAAGTTATTCAACTGTTCTTTTGGTGAAACTACTTTCTCACTAGCTCTTCTAGAGCATCCAAGAGAACCCAATCTCATATCCTCTTCACAGGAAGCCATATCCACCAAACTGTTCCTTACATTGGAGGGTAAACCATTACTCTTCATGCTTAAATCTACAAGATCTGGAGTATTTGGTTGTTTGCTATTAATGATATCCATACCATGATTACCTGGAAGTTGTTCAGCCACGCTATGATTTGCTTCAAATGCCTGGCTTCTCGTATCATAAATATAATTAACTTTTCCAGAACAGTTCTCTTTGAGTGGAGTAGAAATCAATTGATTATTAACAGGAAGATCAGATGGCTTTGCAGTAAACATATTTTTCTTCAGGCCTAGGTTTCTAGCGTCCACCAAAGAATGAGAACCGATGGTAACTGACATTTCACCTGGTACACTATGAGATTCTGTGATACTTCTCTGCTCTGTAACCTTTTTGCCAGCATCCTCAGCTTCTTCTTCAGAATCCATAGCCTCAGCCTCAAGCATCTCTAATTCCCACCCACTGTTGTAAACAATCAGAACTGGGTCAAAATTATATTACGGCGAATGAGAAGTTCGTTGAATTGATTAAAAAAAGTGAAGTTATAAATTTAATGAAGATAGGCATTTAATAAATTTCAAAGAAAGAAAATAAAAGACTTTCCCTTCTAAAAGAAGGCACAACTGCATTTTAAATATAATCAAGAAAAGCAATGTCGCACAGTATGATATAAGGGCGTGCTGTATAGCCTTTTTAAACTAGAAAAACTGATTAGTTCCATGAAAGAGCTTGAGATAATAAATTAATACATGCTAAGAATGAAGACAAGCAATCAATGGGAACATGACGTATGATCAATACAAGTCTAGCAATTCCATAATCATCCATAGGCACAAAGAATGATTAGAATAATTCAAAGGTTTCAAGGCAGCTTTGCATAGGCCTACAGCACATATCTCCAGAATAAACATCCATGCAGTCCATTTTCATCAAAAAATTATTCAACTATTATATGGGAGATAAGAATGCCCCTTTAATGCAACTTAAAGCATATATATATATATATATATATATATATATATATATATATATATATATTACTGTGAAATATCCAATTCATGCGCACTGTTACAATAAATATAGAGAAACTGGTTGGCTGTGTATACCACAGCAATTCGGCATAGAATCTTCTCATGCCTTCCATCGTATAGACCACATTCTATATATTAGTAAAACAAGCATACACAACTCTTCGGAAGGAAAAGGATAAGCAGTTATAAAACTTTCCACTTAAAAGCAAACCATGCTGACACAGATTCAGGAAAACCAAATAAAATAAAATAAAATAAACTTTCACGGCTGCATTTAAGAATGCTAATTTAAACATTACTGATGCGTTTAAACATAATGTAACACAGCAATAATTTTTTTATTAAAAAAAAAATTTAGCAACGGCTATAAAGAGACTATCATGTTAATTGCATCCATCAACTTCCAAGCGCTAATCTAATATTACACAATGATAATAATGACTCGGTTGACTACATGTCAATGGGAGATGCTATATGACTCACAAAAATATTCTCTTTGCGATACATCAAGTACATCCTGCTCATAAGGTAATAGAGAAAAAAAAAACAATGAAGTTGGCCAATGATTACAAAACTTACATGTATATGATTAAAAGGAGGCACACAGCTAAATCATCAAAAATTAATGGGCTCATCATATGGCAACCCTCCATAGATTTGCATTGGACATATCAAACTACAGAAACGTTAGAACTTTTTCTCACTTTTTTATTTCCACTATTGTATATAGTCTTCATCCCCATTCTCCCCATTAACAAATATTAAAACAATTATGCTTGATGAGGCAGTGACACAAAAATTAAAATAATAACATTTTATTATAATTTTATTAAGGAGATCAGCCACATCATGTTATTTTTAATATTACTATTTTCATAAGGGGAGTTAATGATGGAGAACAAAGTAGAATCTAGACAAGAGTATTTAGAGTTATTAGTTCCTAATTTTATGCATTTTTTAGAAGTAATTTCAAATTTTTAGCTTCTTATCAAAAGGAACCTTTTTCCATTGACTTTTTATCAATATAAGTTGAATTTTCTCTCCTCTCTCCTAAAGTTATCAACCACTCTTGAAAGGTGACCACCTCTACTTACAATTTCATGTTCTAATTTATTCGCTCAGCATGTTTTTAAGTTAAGTGTTGCAAGATAAAAATGCTAAGGTGGATGAGTGCATAAATTTAACTATGGGTATAAAAGATTATTCCACTTTGATGGAAAAAGTAAAAAGCGTGGAGATGGACTTACAAGCTACTCCAAGGAAGTGAGATTTCATAAAAGGATGAATGACGAAAGGCCAAAGTCTAGGCAAATTACTCAGTCTAAAAGATTAAATTGAAAGAAGCCTAAGCCTAAAAACATTGCTAGCAATAGCAATATTACTATATGTGCTAAGTGTGGAAAAACACATAAGGGAGAGTGTATTTCAAGCACTAACACTTGCTTTTGGTACCATCAATCAAGACATATAATAAGATCTTGTTCTACTTTAAGAAAAAAATCTTCAGCAGATACTAAGACAGGTGTTTCACCACCTCAAAAGATTGTTGGTAGACAGAGGATGACTGAGCCAACTACATCAGTTTTATCTCAGAATCAGACCCATCAGAATGTACAACCTCGTGTTTATACACCACACAGCAAAAAGCAAAAGACTCGTCTGACATTATTACATCCATTGCCTTTCTTCAATTAGATATACCAAAGTCTTATTTTGCATAAGATTTCATATTTCCAAATTTATAGGTACTATCTCTATTCAAAATAAAACAATTAAAGTATTATTTGATACTGGAGTGTCACACTCTTTTATATCTGAAAAAATTATGAGAATTGTGAGATTAAACACCTTAAAAATACACTTAGTATTATCAATTGCAATGTCAAATGAGTCTCACATTAATGCTAATAAAATTTATTATGTGTGTGTAGTCATCTGTGCAGGAGACCTAAATGCAAAATTACTACCATTGTTTTTGTCTAAATTTGATGTGATCTTAATCATAGACTGGCATCTAAGCAACATGATACTATAGATTGTTATAAAAATATAGTCAAATTCAAAATTCTTAAAGAGAGAGAATTCAAATTTGTGGGGCATAAAGAATTATTAACTATGATGGTGTTATATATAAAGGCTCACAAGATACTAGCAAAAAATTATGAAAGTTTTCTGCCTCAAGTCACTGATGTTACAAGTGAGGTAAAGATGTTAGAGAATATATTAGTATTGGAGGAGTATCAAAAGGTCTTTTTGGATGATTTACAAGATTTGCCTCTAATCAAAGAACTAGATTTCGCTATTGAATTAATAAAAGATGAAGAACATGCAGTAAAATACCATGTAGAATGGCAATTAAGAAATTACATAACTTAAAAAACTAATTGCAATAGCTATTAGAGAAAGGCTTTAACAGACCTAGCACATCATCTTGGGAAACTCATGTACTATCTATAAAGAAAAAAATATGAGAGCTTAAGATTATGTATAGATTACAGAGAACTGAATAAACTCACAATAAAGAACAAATATCCCCTACCAAAAATTAATAATCTATTTGACAAACCAAAAAAGCATCAGTTTTCTCTAAATTTGATTTTCAATCAACTACGGATTAAAGAAGACATAGAAAGGACTATATTTAATATAAGATATGGGCATTATGAATTTATTGTCATACAATCTACTTTGAAAGATGAGATATGAGATGCTTGATCTTAGAATGCTGATTTTCAGAAAATTTTAAGTTTGGTGAAAGCAAGTCTTATAGAAGAATATAAGATGATGGAGAGGAATTGCTAAAGTATAGATGTAGGATTTGTATTCCAATAATAAGCAAGTCTACATGGGACGCATTATTCCAATTATACAATTCATTCAGCCAATAATAAAATGTATCGAGATATTAAGAAAATATTTTGATGGCTAGGAATGAAGAGTTTGTGCGGTTGTATTTGTTTTTAAAAGTTGAACATATCAGATGTTAATGCTAAACAACAAAGAACAAGTGGATTTTGGCAATCCTTATCAATACCTGAATAAAAATTTGATAATATTATTATGGATTTTATGATTGAGTTACCAAAATCCAGACAAGGTTATGATATTATTTGAGTTATCATTAATAGATTGACTAAATTTGCACACTTTCTACTAATTAAGCAATTAGTATACTATTGTTGAAAAGCTAGCAAATATATATGTTGACAAAATTGTGAGATTGCATGGTGTACAAAAATCTATGGTATATGATCGTGATGACAAATTTACATCCAAATTATAGAGAAAAATTCAAGAAGCCTTAGGTATCAATTTTATTTTCAATACAGTCTTTCACCCTCAGACTTATAGTCAATCAGAGAACAATCCTAATATTAGAAGATTTACTTAAATTTTGTACACTTGATTTGGTGGAAATTGAGAATCACACTTAGCTTTAATCAAGTTTACCTACAATAATAGCTTCCAAATAAAAAATGATATTAATTCTTATGAGACATTATATGAAAGGAAATACAGAACAGTACTTTGTTGGACGAAAATAGATGAATGAAATATCATTGGTGTAGATTTCGTAGATGGAGCTACAAAAAAATCCGGATGGTTCATTACAGATTGAAAGATATTTAATATATATAAAGAAAATATTATGATGCTTAAAACCAGGCAGTAGAATTTGAAATAAGAGAGTTTGTGTTCTTCAAAATCAACCTAATGAAACGTGTAAAACAATTTGGCAAACTTGGGAAGTCAAGTCCACGTTATGTCGGCTTTTATGAAATTTTGGAAAAAATTAGCAAAGTAGATTATAGACTTGCTTTACCAACACATATACAAAGGGAACATAATGAATTTCATCTCTCTACTACGAAAACATATAACTGATAAGTGCAACAAGATTATTTATGATTTTATAGACATTCAACCTAATCTTACATTTGTTAAAGAGTCGGAAAAAATTATAGGATATGATATTACGCAACTCAGAAATAGAGAGATTTTTTTTGTTTGTATGTTGTTGAAGCACGGAACAAAACTAGATGCCACTTAGAAAGAATCAAAAAAGCGAGAATGTTATCCACATCTTTTCAATTAAAGATATGTATATTTTTGTTTAATCAATTAAATTTCAAGATCAATTTTTATAAGAAGGTAGAATGTAATAAAAGGAAAAAAATATAATATTATTATAATGAATCGGCAACATTGATTCACACAGAATTTATGTCATTGATTCCAAACACAAAAAATAAGCGGGGGCCAAAATGAGGGAGAGGGAGAGGGAGAGAGAGAGTGAGGTCAACAATAGGAGAAACCGCACCTGGAGGAAAAATTGCATGCTCACCAAGGCTTTGCGCCTTCTATGTGTGTTTTTGAGCCGAAATCAAGGGGTTCGTGTGTGTCCTCATGGTCGAAACAGGGCCTTGTGCGCATGCCCTAAATGAGGATACAACTGTTTGTGGTTGTCTTGCTCGAAGTAGCCGAGCTGCTCGACGTTTATGCGAGCACCAGAGAAGACAGAGAAATGAAGAAGGGAATCAAACTCGCTTGCATGTGCGCCTAAGTGTGCTCTAGTGGGGTATTATGCAAAACTACGGTAATAATAATGTTTTATATATGTCATATAAAAATTTTAAAAATTTTAAAAGAATGATTATTAATTAATATGGACTAATATGAAGGAAAGAAATTCAACAAGGATAAACAAATTTCACAAACTTATAAGTATTATTTATAATTTCAATTGTTACAAATCTTATGTTTTATTTATGTCTAAAATCATATAGAAAATTAGCAAAGTCATCTAAATTAAAGCTTACGAATGAGAAGAATGTACTAAAAATATGATCAATTGTATTAATTGATAGCTAGCATAGTTTCACCCTCCTTATGTTTAGTATAGATCACATTTAGTTATTAAAATATCAAATAGCTATATGTAAAATATAATTCTTAATTGTTGGAGCAACATTATATAAATATAGTTCATAATGATATAAAAATTAGCTTTCTTTATGGATCTTAAAAGTGAAAACTAAAAACTATGAGATGGATAGAAGAAAAAGGAATTAATTAAATAATTAATTGAAAATTGAGAAGAAAATAAATAGGTTTTAACACATGAATTTTTGAGAGGGGACAGAATCATAAATATTTATGTTACATGTATATTAGCTTAACTATATTTTCAATTTAACAATGCGTAAAGTATATGAAAGGAATAATCCAATTAAATTAAATGAAAGGTATAAAAATATATTATGTGAAAGAAATATTTCTATGATATAAATATAAATACACTTTCAAATGTTGATCAAATTCATGATCTTATTATATATACTTTAATTAAAGAAGAAAATTTCAAAAGGAAAGAGACTCAAGAGACTTCACATTCAAGTGAGTAATTGTATGTTTTTATTACAGTGATTAAATTCTAGTTATGAGCAAATGCATTTAAATTTTTAAATAGATATGATTGAAATAGCCTTTTTATGATATCTTCCTTATACTTTACTATACTTATTCATATTAAATTAGATATTTGTCAAAGTCATTCATGTATTTAATTTCACATGTTCCTCGTATCAACGCATCACTTGAATATCTAAAAACTTACATGATTGTCTCACAAATGTATAATGTAAATGTTTATAAAAATGAATAAAATATGATTTAAAACTTGTATAATGGAATGTGCATTTCAAGTTGGATGGTTGAAGTGGAGGAATACATCTAGCCTGTTGTGTGATAGAAAAGTACCGCTTAGACTTAAGGGAAAATTTCATAAGATGGTGGTAAGACCTACAATGATTTATGAAGCAAAATGTTGTAGAGATGAGGATGCTCAAGTAAATGAGTGGCTTTACAGTTAGAGACAAAATGCAAAGCGAATATATACATGAAAAAGTTGGAGTAGCTCTAGTGACAGAATACGTCGGCCATCTGATGACCCAATTAGAAGAGTAAATGTAATATATTTTACCTATGTGAAAAAAGATAAAGGTAGACCTAAGAAGACTTGGTTAGATAGTATAAAAAATTATCTTATTTTATTAGAATTGAATGAGAATTTGATGCTTAATAGAACACAATGAAAAAGAAAGATTCATGTAACTGACCACATGTAGTAGGATAAAGACTTGTTGTTGTTGTTGTTGTTGTTTTATAATGGAATGCACACATTAATGATGGAGTTTCATCTTCTTATGATACTCATTGAGGGTACACTAAATGAAAGAAGAAATGAAAATGAAAATAAAAATGATTGTCTATCTTTTTAAATGGGTTTAAAAATGGTTCTTTTAAGACGGGGTAACTCATGTGATGGTTGCATATATAAAATAATAAAGTTTAATGTACTATTTAAGTAATGTTCACTTTAGTTTTCATGCTGATTATTATATAACTATTTAACATGTTATTTCTAATCTATTGAATTATTGTAGTTTGAAAACATTTTTATCTACTGAGTTGTTAACTTACATAATAGTTGTTGCAAATTTTTCAAGCAATCATCAAATAAATTAATGGAAAGTAAAAAAGACTTTGTTTACAGTCGTCAAAGAACTTTTAGTGATAAGTAATTGAAAAATCTCATGTTTTATGTAATTTCAAACTTGGATGTATGCAATTTTAGACAAATTATAAACTTTTAGTAGCTCTTTATAAATTTAGAAGATTTTTGTACTTGTCTTATTTTGGATGTGTTTAATTAAAGTATTTTTCGTCCGCCCATTCATTCAAGCTTTCAGGCCGAGTTGTGATAGAGCAAAACAAATATATACGTGAAAAGAATGGAATTGCTCCAATGGCAAATAAGATTAGAGAGTCACCTTAGATGGTTTGATCACATAAAACAACGAGGTCATCCTATTATGAGATGTATTAGATTCAACCTATATTAAAAAAGATAGAGGTACACCTAAAATAAATTTGGTCATTAAGTATAAAAAATAACATTATTTTATTAGAATTAAATGAGAATTTAACACTTAAAAAGACAATGGAGAAGAAAGATTCATGTAGCCAACCCAACATAATACGATAAAGGTTTGTTATTGCTGTTGTTGTTGCTAGTATTCTCTCCACTAGTTTCTCTATCTAAAAATATTTATCTCTCACTTCTTTCTCCCTCTATCTAACAAAGGGGATTTGAGAGCAACTTATTTTGCATGCAAGGACAGAGGGGCAAGAAGAAAATTCACATATAAAAGATATATACAATTGAAAGGTTTCTCTCCTCAACTCAATTCAATATTGTGTTTGCTTCTCTCTTCTTATCCAAAACTCTCTCTCAAGCAGATGCATTGTAAATGATGGTTTTGCATTGCCTCCAATACATAAGAAAAAAATAAAGTAAGAGGTTATATAAATCTGAACCCTCTCACATAATTGATCTGGCCAAGCAACACAATTTTAACCACCATATAAGTTCCAAGATAGATCAATCAAACACAAAAAAAAATAATAGACAAGGAACATGGTGTCATGCAAATCTAGTTCATAATGCATCAATCTCAAAGAAAATCACTCGAAATTGTATTTTAATTCACAAAACAGACGCACAAATACATACAAAATATTAGAATTACCAAAAATGAAGTTCATGATTGATTCGATGAATATAATGAAAATGGCAACCAACAATGTGAATTGGAGTCAAAATGACTCGAGTCTGATTAAAATTTAGTGTATCATTGCATGTTGGCGAAATGAACACCACCAACAAATCGAGGCCATCATAATTATCAAGTAACATTGTCGCAAAATCTAACTGTGCGAAGCAATGAAAAAAAAAAATTTGACGCACAAAAAATGATAACAATAAATTTGTGGTGCGCAAGGTAATGACCATGAGGACCAAACCGACTTGGTCTAAAAAGACCAGACCATTACAAGCAATGAGTTGGTTGAAAACCTTGACCACCTCCTCAACTCCAGCTCCTACAACCACCTCTCCCATTTCAACAACACAAATCATGTGATTCTCCTAATCTTCTCACTAACTCGACTCAAGATTTAAAGGAAGTGAGAGCTAAGGCATCACATCAACACCTCTCCTCGGCCGCCAAAGCTTCTTAACCATTAAGCCACTACTTCCCTCACCTGAAACCATAGCTGTCGAGAACTTTCCTTTCTTCGTACCTCTTGCTCAACAACCAAGCCCCTTCTTCCTCCAATGATAATAGTCGTCAACCTCTCCCCTTCCTCCTCTAACACTCCCCCTTATTCCTCTCTTACATAGCCACTATTTATGTTGATTGAAGACAAACCATTAATCTTCGTCGAGGTGTCCTTATTCTTACCTTATTCCTTCCAAATTGGGCAAACAATATTAATAAGTTATCTTTCTCTTCCTTTTCATCTTGTTCTTATCAACACATTTCCTTAGTCGAGTTAGAAAAAGAAAATTTAATTTTTGAGGTTATCATAAAATTAATTATAATTATCTAAATTTTAGTTTAGGACTTTCGATTTAACTACTTTACAACAAAGTTAATTTATCGAGATTAAATTTTTATTATTAGTTTGGTGTAGAAAAATATTATGATTTTTTGATTTTAATGACAGACTTAATTTCATATGTAAACTCAATTGAATGAGGTGGCGAGACAACCTAGGGTAATTAAGAGACATCTAATTGATAAATAAGTAAATTTAAAATCTTTTTGGATTTGCTTGTAAATTGATTCAATGTTCCTGTTCATTTAGGGACTTTAATCGCAACCATCTAGCATTATCAGTTGGATCCTAAGAAGCATAGGTTCGAGTGCTACAGCTCGAAATAAGTAACTATTATTTCTTAATGGATGCATGTACATATTGTTGTAAGGGATATAATTCGTGTTACTTGTATTAGATTCTTAGTCATTTGTATGATCGCCAATCCTACCATTGAAATTCCAATATTATACATATGACAGTGGATCACATTTTTTAATGTTCATACTAAATTGCATTAATAACTTTACCTTGATTTACTATCACACAAATTTATGTATATTATATTGATATTTGTGGCTGTAGAATCTATTTTCCCTACATGTTAGCTACATTTAATGCAAAACTTTTATTCATGTAACTCATGTTTAATATATCAATAACACTAGTCATATTGCATAATTAATATTTGTTGAAAACATGCTTATATAATATATGTAAAACTACATGTCTTTATGTAGTGGTGTGTAAGTCAGTAGAATCCTATTGTTCATTAGCTAGTTGGATTTTCTTGGGTTTACTTTCCCAATCTAGAATGTATTAACAAAACTGACTATAATAATGTAAATAAATACACAATGGAATGATTAATGACTAATTAATCAAATTTTGATGTGCATGAGTTTACTTGATTTAGATGACATCAATATTTGAATTAGAAAATGTTAAGTCTGCATACAAGTGACCATAAGCACTTTAGGCAAAAAAAATTTATCTTAGAATAAATGATACTTTTCATTCTGCATTACAACTCGAATTACTATAGGACATTCATTATACTATTAGTAAATATTTAATCATGTGTGCCTTTTTGTTATTCATATTGCATGCCCCATTATTTGTTGTGTATGCATTTAATTTTTAACTCCGTCACTCCTAATTAGGGATAAGGTCGTCGCCACCAGTATGGAGAGAAGGAAGTCGAGGGCTGGAGTTCAGGAAACTAAGACTTGCAATGTGCAGTGAAGACAAAGCTAGAGAGGAGTCGATTGTATGTGTGTTGGGGAGAGACTAGAGTGAGAGGTCGGCGAAGGCCCTTTTTAGTTTATGATGCCTTCACTGCATCTGAGAAGAGTTCATCGACAAAACCTAGCTATGAGAGCATTTGACCCGAAGTTGGGGACTCCAAAGAAGATTGCGAAGGTCGAGAAGGCAAGGAAAGCATTACGGCATAATTGATTTAGATGAAGCACATCGCTGCAGGTTAGCAGATTTAGTTTCTCACCAGTTTGTTCATTAGCTTTGGATGAAGTTATAAATTGTTTTGTTAATAATTAGAAATCTGTGCTTTATTTTTTGAATCTAAACTTTGATGGAGGTTGTGGCTATTGATATGAACAGCATTGTTGATGAGATGAAGCTTTTTCTATTTGTAAACTCTGTATCAGCATATTTTCTAGCTATCTCCTGTAGTTTTTAATTATTTTCTAGTGTACTAGGAAGTCATATTGGAATGATGTCTCAAAATAAGAAATTGATGTTTTCAGAAGGAAGCCACTTCTTTCCCTTAAATGCCTAATATTAGACTTGTGGAAAAGAAGATTCATAGAGTTTGTCTCTAGTTTGTACATGTTTACTGAAATTGTCGTAGTTGAGCTGAGGTGCTTTTAAAATATTTGAATACACTTTGCAAAAGAAAATTCAATTTAAATACAATTCCACGAATCAAGCTGGAAAAGCATGAAGATGTCAATGAGGAGGTTGTTTCAACCACTCTAACAAGGGCTATTGGTCATTATTCCACACTCCAAGCTCATAATGGGCACTGGCCTAGAGATTATGGTGGCTCCATATTTTTTATGACTGGCTTGGACATTTCTTGCTTCAGTATCATGCTTCTTTCCATCATGTTATGGGTCTATATGCTTTTAACAAGAGTTCTTCACCATGCATTGGCCACATCCATTAGAACAAAGAATGGAAAGAAAAAAACCCCTAGGAAAGGGATCTGCATACCACATTCTCGGCTATGAGAGCGGCTGGAATAAGAACTAGAGAGTTAAATTCTAGGAAAATTCTTTTAGCCACCCTGATCAACTGAAGTTCATTGTTGGGTGTTAAGGTTGCCAGCAAGAAGGTCTATTAGGAGTGACGGTAGAAAGGGTTACTTCTGTGTCATTTGAATATTTTGAATATTATTTTTGTAACATTTGAAGTTTTGAGTCTTAACTATGTAAATATAAATAGTTTTGGAGCAATGTAAGTAAATTCTCCTAATAATTTATTACTTATTAAGATTGATTCATTAAGTTCATTTATTGAAATTCTTTTTATAACAAATTCTTCTAAAGTATTAGACGGACCCTTACCATAGAAACAAATTTAACAACAAGATTGTTTTGGGTATTTCAAATTTATTTATTAGTTTTACTTAGATTTTTATTGAGTTTGGGTAATTTTGTTTCTCTTTATTATTATTTCTTTTAATTTATTGTCATTAAATATTATTTTGCGCTCATATTGAAATAATATTTTAAGTTCTATTAATTGAATGAAATATTATTCATTTCCTCTCTTTATAATTGTTTATTATATTTGCTATTGTTGTGTATGAATTTTTCTCTTATGAGTACAAAGTAGGATTTTATATTTTTTAATCAAATCCCATGTAATCGGGGTGTACCACCTTCCGAACCCAGGTGTAATAATAGCAAAGATCGTTGTGTCCAAGCAAAGAAAGTCTATGAGAGATTATCAAACATATATATATATATATATATATATATATATATATCTCCTAAAATTAAATAATATAAAATTTCAATATCATTTTATTATTATAAATTATGGAAACAAAAAGAATTATTATTGGACTACTAACTTCTATAATTACTATTATTGTTTATTTATGGATGGGGAAAGAGAATTTGATTAGACTACATTAATTAAAGCAAAATTTAAAATTAATGCTATTATTAGATATTATATATTAAACATATATATTATTTTAATTAAATATGTACCTATATATAATTATTTTAATATTTTTTGGGTCTAGGTGCATCTATAGATGACATCAAACCTTACTTACGAGACTAGCTTGTTAAGATAGAAGCATAGGAGGGGAAGAAAAAGAAATAAAAAGAGAGAGGGTGCTAGAGGCCTAGGCAAGTAGAAAGAGAGAGAGAGAGAGAGAGAGAGAAGAATAAATTTGTAATAACCTCTTCAATATAAAAAAGAGAAACCCAATAAAAACAACACAACTGAATATCTTACAAAGAGAATCTTGAGAAAAAGAGTGTAGGCTCCATATGTCATAGATATGAAAAAAAAAAGTATAGAAGGCTCCAAATATCCCTAAATGTGTCTCTAAACCCTTTATTATTTATAGGGTTGGAGGATTTTAGAAAAGATCAAAAAAAACTACATAAATAAATAATAACAAAAATAAAAGCACGGTCTAAATGAAGTACTATGATACAAGTATGTATACTCTATCTTGACTTGATGATAAAGGCAGCATTTTGTTGATGTGGCCTTCCATGTAAGATGACTCGTCGGATCCTAATGAGGTACTAGTGGACTAAAAGAGTTTTTGCCAAGTTGTACTTGGGACGAGTAGGTGGTGAGTTTTTTGATGGAGTATTTACAACTGGGTAAGTCAAATGAGTTGATTTGGCAATTTTTGGTGAGCTTCCTTTGGTGAGGTGGCAAAGTCCTTGCTAGAGAATGTAACTAGTATCACTTGACCTGCGGGTCTCTAAGCGAGCGGTGACTTAAATGGAACTAAGCTCTATGATGAGCTAACTAATTTCAAGGTATACCTTAGGTTTACAATATCAACTATTATTTTAAAAAATAAATCAACAGAATCTTCACCTATCCCAATCCTAGAACCCACACACCATAGTGTTGAATGAATTTGGCCCATATAGCATAAAAATCCTTGAGGTTCATCACTCACATCATTGTCCCATATTAAAAAATTAAAATGAATGAAATAACAAAAAAACTACATCTATATTTAGCTCAAGCGAACCGATCTCCCTAGCCATTTTCATTTTTTCTTTCCTCACAAAGACCAACTTCCCTTCTTCACCATGCCCAATCATGTGCTCCCTCATTTTCATACATTGCACGCACAACCTCCCCACCTCTCCTTGCCACTCGCGAAAGCCTGAAGCATGCGCTCCGCCCAACTCACTCTTGTGTTTCTATCACAAATCGTACATTATTTCTCAACCCCAAGTGCATCTTTGCCAACATGTTCATCAACCTATAGTAGCCAACTTATCCCCTCTATTTTTATCTCTACAAAACCCTCCTCTCCTCCTCATCTCTCTTTCTCTCTCCTTTTCTCTCTCATAATCAAAGAAACAAAAAATGTCTCACAACGCTCACTCTATCACTCCCTTTCTCTGTATATCTCCATCTTACTCTCTCTACACCTCATCCTTCTCCATCTCTCCCAATTCTCACTATCTTTGTCTTTCTTCCAATTCCACTCTTTCAATATCTACCTATTTTTCTATCTCCAAAATAAACAATGAGCTAAAAGAATAAAAAAATTAGTTTTGCATTTTTATTGTCACTACAAAACTTGTAATTCTACCTCGCAAATTCATCATCGACCTCAATCACGCAAAGTACCTATAATTGCAAGCTCTTTAAACCATCAAAAATAAGCACCCTACCCATCTTTCATGAGTTAAGAGATTGCTTGTTGCAAGCTTTTTGTATAGGTTCCCCCATATGTGTCTCTCTCGCCTTTCTTAAAGCGACAAAAAAAGGAAACTCTATACCACCAAAATTAAGTGCTTGTACATGTATTTAATGACAATGTGGGAAAACTTATGTTAAAAATATTTTATACATGTATGAAAACGTATATGCACTCATATGTACTTTTCTTAGCATGGGATGGTAGACTCTCAATAATGACTCATACAACTCATACACGTCTTTTTTGATGTGATCAGTAAGCCCAGCATTCCTAAGTTACTCTTCACATAAGGAGATGTGAAACTTTAAATGAGCTAGGTTGAGCGGAGTACTACATTCTTCAAGTTCATTTATTTATGATTTAATTAAGTTCAAGTTGAGCTTGAACATGATTTGAGTTTTAAAATCTTGTTCAAGCTTGTTTATCATTTTTTTAATGGAAGATTTACATACATACCACACAATTCTTATGTATTTACATATCTAATACTTTCCTATGCTTAAAAAGGTGCATTTCAATTTTAAAAAGTGAGTGATGATGGTATTCTTGATGTCATATTAAAGATTGGGGTGTTATATATATTAAAATTAAAGCTTGGGTGTTGAATATGTAAATACATAAGAATTGTGTGATATGTATGTAAATCCCCCTTTTTTAATTCACTTTGAGCCGAATTAAAGCTTTTATCAAACCTAACTAATTATATAAAATACTTGGGAGGTATAAAGACTTGAAAGAAAAGTTGAAATAATATGTTCAAAAATATTTTTTATTTTAATTATTTTATTAAGATATAAATATTATCTTAAATGTGAATTCTATACTACAAATTTATAACATGTCTTTAATATTAGATTTTATATAGCCACACTAGACTTGATATAATAAAATATTTGATATATTAAGTCGTCATATTTAATACCATTGTACAATTATAGAATTTTAATTTCAAAATGTTTTACATTTTTATGATATAATGAAAAATTAGCATATATATCATTATTTCTTTTCCATTGAAAATTTATGATAAGTTTCATGTCACCTATTAAATTGTTAATGCTCATCCATATTTTGTCTATGTGATAATTTCAAAGAAGGGAAACAGAAAAAGCAAGTTGATTAGAGGTATGAGTTGTTGATTCTAATTTATAAATATATTTCTTTTTTTTTTCTTTTTTTTTTTTGCAATCATGAAAATATTTTGTGATGAATTGAAAAAAGTTTATCATGATTGTTACATATAAACTTTTGTAATTATATAATTTGTGATATGAGCTTACTGAATGTTAAAAATATTTATTTTATAATATTTCTAGAGATATTAGTTAGTCAATTATATTATAAAAGAGAGAGATTCCTTCCAAATTAATCTTGGATAGCATTTATTGTACATCCAATATGATGTGACCCACTTTCGTAAAATGGTTGTGTCGTTTCAAATCATGATAATAAAAGTTTCCACCAATGGGAAGCCTTCGCCCTCAAATTTAATAAAAAAATAAAAATCCTAAAATAATGCATGCTTTAATTGAGAGAAATCTATGAGAAAATCGAATAATCTGACTTTGAAAACTTTATGCTCCTCTAATATTTAATCTTAAAAATACAAAAAAGGTATTATTCTAACTACTTAGGACCAATTAAATGAATCTTCATTCTTGCTAAGCATTAAATGAGATGTTGCTTTGACTATACCATTTTTTCTATTACTATGTCATTATTTCTATCTACTTTTTTTTACATCTTCTAGCCTATATTGCACATGGCCAAATCAACCTAACTATATGTTTCACGTCTTCTCACCACATAAATGAGAAATACACTAAGTCAAAACATATATATTGTGTGGTTTCATTGAGTAGCACAAACAAAATCAAATAACAATATCCACCATTAGGGAAATGTAGAGAAAATATAATCAGGTCAGAGACTATAGACAGACATTAATTACAAAACCGTACATAATCACCTTCGAGTAATTTCAAGATTTATTGTGTTAACTAACCTTTTGTTATAGCTATTGATTGGCAGGATCTCCCAAGCCTTAAGGCTGTAATGAAATAAATCAATGAGAAAAAATATGCAAATGTTGTGGGGTAACTGAGAAAATGCACTTAAAACTCACAATCTAAGTATATTCGATGGATAGATATAGCTTACACATACCAGTCCTCCAACCATCGATGATTAACAAGCTTTATATTAACTTTTCTGGCAAGATCATATTTTTCACCTACAAAAGTTATGACATCTTATAATAAATTAGCAGTCAAAAAGCCAAAGTTTAATGATGATGAAGAATACAACTAGAAACTTAAGACAAGCATTGATTGAGCTAGCTTCAGAGATATAATGTCTCGGACACGGCCTCCATAAAAAACCCTTGAATAATTAAAATGAATGGCCAATGAGGGACTTTATGGCACAGCAAAATGAAAACTTCAACCAATTATACTTATAAGATGTTTAGTATTAAATGATAATCATTCATTTTCATGCCAAAATGATTTCTAAATTTAGATGAATTAAAAAAACCAATCAAATATATCCTATTTAATGTTAAACACCTACATGCTATTCTTCTTATTATTGTAATTACTATAGATAAAACAATAATTACTCATTGAGTCACTATCTAAATCAACCCACTAGTTGATGTTCATTTTTAGGTGAGACATAAGGGTGTAAACGAGTCGAGTTGAACTTAAGAGGCAGCGCTTGACTCATCCGCCAAAAAACAACTCAAACTTGAGTATGAGCTTGAGTTGAACCTATAAAATGAGCTCGAGCTCGACTCATTTGTTAATTCTCAAGCTCAAGAGCCAAACTCGACTCACAAGGTAGATAGCGCTTGTGAAGGGAGATCTTGGAGAAGGCATTGCTCAGACCAACACCAGGCAATTTCGATGGGAGCTCTCTCATGCTGGATACTAAATTTAAAATATAAAAAAATAAACTCTAAAAAGCTATATTAGCCTATATATTTTAAAACAAATAAAGTATTATTATAATTTTTTTTCTTTTTATGTATAAGTGTTATCATGAGGAGCAATTAGGTGATATACATAGGTCTTCGTACCGTGGAAATCCTTTGACATAACAATTAATATAATATATTAGATCTTAAATAGATTAAATGGACATGCTTTGAATTGGAAATAAGCTTGGAGGTGTGAGCTTAATCTTGATACTGTTATCTAATTACACATCTAACTCTGCTCAAGCATTTGCACGACATATTCATGGCATACATGAACACATTAAAGAGCAAATAAATTTAAACAATCAAACATATAAAAGGTTACATGATGCTGACAAAAAATATCAAAGCTCCAAAAGAAATTATGACATGATCTGTGTGAGATCTAAAGATTTTTAACTAGAACATTCAAAAGTTGCACACTAGGGGTGTTGGACTGCTTCAAATCTTGAAAAGATTGGACAAAATGCATATATAGTGGATTTGTCTAACGATTATAATAACAACAACACTTTCAACTATTAAATTTAGTAAATATAAAAAATCAACTATGATACTTAGTGAACCATTTTGATTCTTCATCTTATCTCATGAGAGTGAACCTACCCTTAACTATCCACCAACCAACTTAATAAAGAGAGTGAGTAGATTGATTACAAAATAATCACTAAAAGTTAGAATAATCGGAGATATATTGTACAACAGAAAGATTGACCTAACAAGAAGACATGAATCAATAAAGAAAAACTTCAAAATATCAATCCAAGGATGCTCGAGGAATATTAGCATGGTCCCAACTTATACTTAACAAAGCTAAGATCTCCTCACACTAGAGGAGCTGGTGTTGACATTTTCATGATTAAAGAATTTCTTTAGGCCAACCAAATCCATACACCCATGTTCACTTAAAGTATATTATACATGAGTGCATATTAAAAATACTCCAACATAAAATAATATTTTTGTTGTAATTTTAACCAACTTTACAATCGTTTCTATCTAGATTCAATAGTTTCAAAAGTCTTAACTCATTTTCACAGCTTCAATATTTGGGCCATGACTCTTAACTCAATAATCCATTTTAGTAAATTTTAGGCTTATAGGAAAGCTAAAAAATTATCTACAAATCTTTAATTCACATGTAAGCCTGACCAAATAAAATATATTTTTCGAGCTAGATGTTTAAAGTGATTTTATAAATTTTTCATAAAGAACTTTAATCCCACATTATGCTTTTTTTTTCTCTTGTCATTAATATCCTATATATTTGGTGGCCATCCTCCCCATAAGACATACTTCTAGATACATAAAATTTGCTTATTTCTACTGTGAATTATATACTTGTATGAGAACAAAATAAATTTTTTCATCATGTTCTAATAATTCAACCAAAATCTAAGAGAAAGGGTGGCGATGCCCTCACTAAATACAAAAATTTCCAGTACATGCAATTCTACATGTATCTTTCAACATTTTGAGTTTTTATCACTTTTTTTATTTCGTCCACATGCCTGGGTGATGAATTAATATATGAATTATAGATCTGATTGCTTTGCATTTGTTTGATCTTCTATTTTTCTTTTATCTTTTTTTCAAAATTGTGTTAAAACACTTCTGCTTGCTCTATTTTTTATTCATTGAAATATCACGTGTCAAGTGTAAATAGATAGCTTCTATATCATCTCAATCTTATCCATCGAGAACCATCAAAGACAATTATGCCTTTTGTGTTTCTCTTAAATATATGGTTTTCCTCTTTAATCTCTTTAATTTATTGTAAGCAAGTTAATTACAAATTAATTTACTATTCATTTGAGTCCTACCTTGCATTAAAGGTTACTAACAAAGACAAAAATTATCATTAATTTCATACAAATCTAAATTATTAAAACTTATTAAAACTCAAATAAGTATAAATTTTATAATTAAATTGAAGAAAATTCTAAAAAATAAAAATCATCACAAATTCAAGTAAACCACTTTAACTTTTAAGTAATGCAATTGACTTATAATTAATCAAAAGTTAGCATTGTATCGCACCTCAAAAAGCATGCCAACAAGCACATGAAACATATATGTTCCAAAAAAACATGTTAATGCATCAAATAACCTCAAAAGTTGATTAAAGGCACCAAATGATAACATGCAGTAATAAATGAGCTTATGTAATTTAATTATGCTAGTGTACCAAAAAGCATATCAATGCACAATATGTTAACATAGTGATGGCCTCTAAATACACCAATGGTCATACCAAAGTACCCATAAGCCAATAAGAGACCTAAAATTGATGAAAATGCCTTAAAATAGTATAAATCGCCAAAATATCCCCTTAAGGCTTGCAAGACCTCGATTGAAGAAATTTTAAAAGAAGTAAATGCACCTTTTAAACACAAAGAAACATGAAAAATGCCTTCAAATACTCTTCCAAATTCTCATAGTGAACAAATGATGAAAAATATCATTGGCAAGGATATATGTAAAGGTCACTTGAACAAATCACGCAGCATAGCCAAAGGATCAAGTTTAATTTCATTCAACTCTAGTTAAACAAAAGATATCTATTAAGTCAGTCCATTAAGCACATGTGCCAAGGAACCACAATCTTAAATCACATTGATGAGCATATCAAGGCATTTATGCAACTCAAGAGATATAAATCGCTAACATAATGAGTGATATCGCAACCAAAGCATAATGACAACCAAGATATATAAGCTGCATGCAACCATAAAAAAAATAAACACATAAAAATCAAAGCAAACATGCCCTAGGCATCAACTTCTCAATATAAACCAAAGTTTGCTCTTTATAAAAGTGAATCACACATGAAATACTTCTAAAAATTCATTAGAATGCAAAGCACCTCAAAACTACAATTGGTTATGCTTTACACCTCTGAGCTAGTCTACTTGGTACGACAAAATCTTTACCAATAATGAATCACAAATGATTATGCCCTTGTCTTACTTTCACAAATAGTCCTCCGAGGACCACCTTAGATAAGGAAACCTATAGTTTTTTAATAAGATGCCCAAGAATCATAAGCTAAAGTTCAATGAACCCAGGCTAAGGTCATAGCAAGCTCATTGGGACAAACTAAAACGATCATAAGTTCCTTGACCAACATATGCAACTGCATCATACACTCTTAAAGATTTGCAGCCAAGGCTTCCTAATACTTTTGAATGGGTCCACCAAGTAAAATCCTATACAAAATAATCATAATATCTTGACAAAAATTAGTTCTATCCCTATAATAATTTACCAACAAACAAAACAGTACTATGGGGAGATAATACATATATGCTACCTACAAAATAAATATTCATAAATGATGAAAGCCAAGTAATATTCTTAAACAAAAATGCTCTAAAATGATAAGAGTTAATTACCTGTAAGGGCTTCTGCCTTACAAAAGCATTGGTATAAGGTCATATCCTAGATATTAGAGAGAAAAGTAGCTTTATTAATTTGCCTTCTAAAAGCCCTCGTGTTTTAATGCATGACATTGGGTGGATCTTTATAGATCCAGCAACTAATTAATAAATAAGAAAGAGTAAAACTTCACTCCCCAAGAAAATATATCCAAAAAATAAATTGAGAACCACTTTGCTTAAGCGGCTAAATCATGCACTTCTCCAATTAACCATATCGCGCTCTCCTTCATTTTTCTTAGGTCGCCAAAGTAGAGTGAATCCCAATTTAATTTGTATGTAGATTTCTTTGAATGGCGAAGTGATAGTTGAAAAGAAATTGGCCAGCATTAGAAGAGCTTTACCAACGTCCCTAAAACTAAAATATTTCAATCATGAAAAAATAGGCATATTTCAACTTTCAACAGCATGTAGAATTTACGCAATCATACCAACAACAGTTATCTTATATTCATAACCGTCTTACTTGCGATAAACAAAATTCCAAATCCATGTAGTATCACACAGAAATATCAAAAAAATAATAAAATTCCAACTAGCTTGATTATCAAAATTGTTGTTTTCTAATAGTGTTGCACTTATAGATTGACTAGATGCAAGCGCAGATAGAAAATTAAATAAAATACAATAGCAACCTCCCAGTAACTAACTAAGGCTTGAAAATGAACGAGTATTTATAAATGCTGTAGAAAGCTATTCCTTTGCTTTTGTAGGACAATAAAACTTAAATATAGTGCATTCTACTAGAAAATGTCAATACCTTCAAACTTATAGCAAATGAGATGAGTAACTTGATTCGCTATCAAAGGCTTTGAAAAATGCCCTCCCATCAAAGAAACCATTCTCTACGAATCAAATGAGAAAAAATAGCATGAATTGGTTTAAGGATAGCATGATAAAGTAAAAAAGAAAACCGTGCTAATCTTAAACAGTAAAATGCATATAAGATTAATATAAGCAAGAAGAATGAATAAAATTGTTGTATGTTCAACTTTTTAAGATCACTTTCCAAAAGTGTATACATGGGTAGAAGTAATTTTCTAGTAGCAAATTTGTTGATCACGAAAAAACTTGTATAAGTCCCTTTAAAAATGTAAGCACGTTCAATGTCAAGTTAAAATATTTGGTTCAAAACCACCGTCAAAAAGATCAATGAAGTATTGTTGACCTCTATACTAGCCCTAAGAATTGAATTAAGTAGATACAACAGAGTTGATGAATGAAGTATATGGTGTCATGCCAATCAAGTTCAAAATGCCTAACTCTAAATAATAATAATAAAACTTGAAATAATGCACAATTGTAAAACCTTTTGATTAAGCACGATAAAAATAATGAAGATCGGATGACGATGTCACACAATTTATGCCCAAATTATTTCAACCACTATCAATTATCAAAAATTTTAAATGATCTCTGATCACAAAAAATAATGTGTCGATGTTTGTAAAATATTAAACTTATTCTAAAAAAAAAAAAGAGAAACACTCATTTCATCGCATGAAAAAAATTTATTTTGATGCATTCGATGCTTGTGAACAGCAAAAAAAAATTAGGAGGCAAGACTAAATGCATATATTATAAATCTTTTAATTCAAGATTAAGTTAAAACTAATTTAAATTTTAAAACAAAACTATTTGTTTAATACAATTAGATATTACACACACATATTAGTAATGAAGTGAAATTAATATACACTCTAGTGATGACCGTGTTGAATTTAACATTTCAACCGGAGAAGATATTGCTATTAAAATATGCTTAAAATTCTAAATTAAGTTGACCTAAATTAGATACAAGAACTTGATAATTTACTAAACTCAAAATATTCAAATAAAATTCATTATTTTATAACTTAGAGCAAAATCATCCGCCGCTCATTCTACAATCATTTGTCGAGGATGACAATCTAAGAATACTCTAGCACAAATGAGCAAATGTCAAATGAAGTGCATTGATAAGTTCACACTCAAATAATCTCAAGCTAGTAAGGACATAACCCATGTCCTCTCTCCATATAATTTTATTGTCAAATGGCATCACATAAAATTGAGGAGACAACCAAAACCCTCTAATCAAGTGGTTTGTCGTTAAATGACACAATTAAATTACAATCACCGTTATTGCCCGTATGTTCCCAAATAAATTTGTTCCTTAAGTCGTGAATTATAGAGTGCACTTGATTAAGCACAAAACCATCTATTTATTGAGGTCGGCATATATTGTCCTCATAGACAAATATATAATTCAGTTCTACAAGGTCTCCTTAAACAAAGAAACTTATGGCTATCAACAAAGATCATTAGGTCAAGTTGGGTCGACTACTTTCTCCGAGTAAATAGACTAAAAATCATGATAGCTCGAGACGATAGAATCCTATGATATTGATCTCACTCATCACCATTTCCCCAACATCCACTTAAAGTTAAAAATTAATGAATTTCCTAGATTTTAAACCTGACATGTTATTATATGCTAAGAATTAGCGACCTAATAACTAACCTTAATCGAAAGTTCTCTCTTCACACCGAGAGGGGTAAATAACTATCGATGCTTGCGCCTATAAGAAACTTAGAACAAGATCTAAAATCCTCATAAAATGAGGACTTTATGAGGACAAAATCCTTGGCAAATTTGTGGATAACCTAGCAATAACACCCCAAAAGTAAAACTTACAATGTGGTTTCTAATGACTACTGCCTTAATCTAAGTCATACTTGATGACTCCAAATGCATGAGATTTTGACATGCATCTCAAATATTAATTTAAAATAAAATATTAATATATGCATGAAAAGATTACTCAAATGAATTCATAAAAATTTATAACCAAAGAAAGTAGAAAATTTATCAAAATTCCTATTTTAAGTTTATACTATATAGAAAATGAAATTATATGTTACCTATCAAAAAGTAAACTTCTAAAAATTTCCCAAAAATATTAAATCAAAACAACTTTTGTTTAAATTTTAGAAAATTATGAAAATAGAGATATACATAGAAGAATTTGAAAGAGTTTTAAGAGCTTCCCATTACCCTAAACATTATGGTAAAATGCTAGTGAGTCTTGGACTATCTAAATGATATAATTTCATTCTTCTAATAGTTCACTCTTCTAATAAGATAAATTGTCAATTTTCCCAAGCAATAAAAAAAAAAATTTTTTTTTGAAATTGTAAAGAGAATACCTTGGCGCAAAGACATGATGTCATCTACTAAGATATAAATCCTATTAATTAAATCAATTGAACAAACATCTAACCACTGAGCCTCCTCTAAATCAATTGAGTATTTCCCCCAACTACAAGTCCCACTAATTTTATTAATCAAGATAACATTAAGGTACTGAGCTATTTAAACTGCTTGGGTGGGTCTTCTAGGAGAAAACAAGCTGCATGAATTAAATAAAGCGGAACAACACCGAGCCACGAAGTCCACTATATTAATGAGGCCATCCCACTGAATACAAGCCTCGATAATTAAGGGTCCATGGTAATGATGCTGCCGCGCCGAGACGCCAAACTGGGACCAGAACAACAAAATTTTGAATTTCAAAGTCGCCTGGTTGAGACTCGCCTAAGGTTCCATGCCCACTTCATAATTTTTTCCCCAAATTATCCCTCCGCATTTTAACTTTCTAGCATCCCATGCGAAAGGATCGCACCAACATCTGCTGTAAAGGATCCCTCCGCTGGGAAGGGCGTTTAGAATCCCCGCCGCAGATTTCGATGCTCGTTATCGCTCTGCCACCTCCTCCGCCACAAGTTCTATTATCTCCCGAGGCCGCTTCCCTCTTGATTGGTACCTCTTTCTTCACTCTCTATTCCATGAATTGATGGTTACTTTGCATTAATTATTGTTAGAGGACACATATGGTGTAACATCTGTTGGTGACTTGGAACATTTGATGAAAAGAAGAGTTTTATGCTTTATGTTATTTGGGCTAATCATTTGACATATGATTGTGGTTGGTTTATGCAATGCTTCTCATGCCCGTGGGGATTATACATGTGGCTGTCCACATTGATGCGGCTCTAACTTGAAAGTTTCTAGACATACTTCATGTTATAGGCCCTCCATCATCATGGCTTGTGAACATGAACATAGCTAAAAGAACGGTCAACCAATGGGACCTCTTACTCAACCAAGGCAATACCTTGATCGACCAAGATGTTTCACTAGCTTGTCACTTTTATTTTGTTTGCAATTTGGATCAAAGTGTAGCCGAGGAGAGGTTTGGTGGTTCTCGCTTTGACTTCTGGTTCAAAATCTCTTGTCTAAACACTTGGGCTCCTATTTTGGGTGTTTGAGGCTCCAAATTGTGTTGGTTGTATTATATAATCGCTTGAACGACTCTAATTGATCATGTGTACATGAAATTCGCCAACAAATATGATTGCTAACATAAATCAAAATGAATGCATTAGTGTAGCAAATTTCTTAAAATCTAGTGATAATAATAAAAAATATCAAGATCTAAGGTTGGGTACAAATGGATAAAAATCATATGTATCAATTGTCATCTAAACATACCATCTATCTCGATGATTTTTATGTTTATTTTTCTCCAATTCAACTTTCCTTTTGATAGCTTTTAAGGCATAGTTCATGATGGAGAGAGAAGAGTATTCTCTAGGTTATGAAGAACCCCACAATATTTATACCATCATCAACACGATAATTCTATGGCTTTTGGAGGGTGAGCATGAGAAAGAATATAATTATCTATTATGATTGGACGCCACTAATTTGTGTTTTACAAACAACGTAATGTGAGGTGAGGCTTTGAACGCCAACCCTCACCCACCCTTGATCCGCTTTGATGGGATTCTCATGCAATTGATGTGCCTTTTTTAATATTATTTTCATTTGACTAAGCACCATATAGTATGTTTCTTAATTATTTTTTAAGTTCGGCTTAAAATTTTTCATTCATACATTTTTCATGTAATAAGAGCCGCAATGTTAGTGTCAGGGACTTGAGTAGCATTCTTTAGTTCTTATTGCTAATTTCATGAGCTTCCGAGAATGTTTTCATAATAATCAATTTAATATTTGTTGGAAATAATGAAAGCCTCATAAGCAAACCCAACAAATATCAAGGAGCCTTAAGGATGATTCCAGCAAATACATGCTATCCTCGATAGTAATAAGCATACCACGATAGTTCCATCTAGCATATGGATGGCATGAACACTTCATAAGGCGATGTAATGAATACATATATGATGCTGAAATCTATTTATGTATGCACGAGGAAGTGTGTTTGTTTTATACAAGGATATATTGGCTTAATGTTGCATATATTGTTTCTATTTTGATGTAGATAGTTTTTTCCCTTTTAGAGTACATACATAGTGTCATGTATCCACTACCTTGAACCCATGAGTTTTGGCTTCTTTCTCAACATCTTTCCATATAGTATCCGAGCCATATGCGAGCTTCAAAAATTTATGCCCGACTCTTCTAAGAGAGTGAGTTTTTGGCCAAATTTTTAGAAGGCATATCGGATTTAAGATAAGACACTACTTAAAAATTTTACTCTCATTTTGTGATTACTTTATCATATGGTGTCAAGTTTTTTATAAATGCAAGTTCTTATAGTTAACTACTCCTTGTGACAAGAAAAACTTTTGATCAAGGATAATCGATAGAAGCTATATATTTAGTTTCTCGTAATAGTAATTTGATTTTAAAATAATAAATTTATTGACCTAGATGGTAAGAGAATGATGAAAATTTTGATCAATCACTTGATTATATTAGGTGTACTTTGGTATATTTAGTCAAAAGAGGTTGTCAACCAAACTAGATTGAGGGATCTGCCCTACAAGGGCATCATCTAAAGAGAACTCATAGACTTGAGGAAATGTTGCCTAAGAGGAATATTAAAGTTGATTTTAGCTAAGAAAGAGCTTTGTGTCATATTAAATACACTTTATAATTGATCATTTAAGGGATTTGGGCTATTGGGAGATTTAAGAGATTTAAGAGATTTAATAGATTTCACTCCTCCGGTTTCACCCTCTGACTTGTATTAGTGTTTTCCTGTATTCTATTCTTGTATTAGTTAGGGGAATTTCTTCATTGGGTTTATTGTAGCTCTTCGGAGCATTAGCTTTGAGATTCTTTTCCCTACAAGGATTGTGTATCTTCTATTTATGTTAATAAAATTTTTATCATTTTTTGGAAAATAAATAAATGAGTATTAGTTATCATATTTTTCTTCATTCTGTTTAAAATTATTCAACTTATATACTCATAGAGACATTTTAATCATTTCTGCACAAACAGCTGCAGCACAGCAGATTCTAAATTGAGTTTTCCAAACAGAATCACAAAATAAATATTTTCCTCCACTAGTTCTTCAGAATTTCCATAAATTTCCTTCAGCCTTCCCCAACCAAAATAAATCAAGTCACCACACCACAAAACCACTAAGCCATAAACTCAAGTTTTCACATGTCACATTGACCTACCCTGCTGCGTCACCTAATGTATCAGACTCAATGATGGATGATTCACCACCAACACGCTCCAACATACGCTACCATGAACGAAAAGTGAAATTTGCATCTAATCAAATCATCACAAACATTACAATTCATCTACTAATTAATTCATATCACAATTACTGAAAGCATGAAATCTTTAAGTTTGTAAAAATATAACAATATAACTGATAATACGTCGAAAAGTAAAATGTAAGAAGAAATCATAGACTTTGTAGATTCAATGTCGAGTGATTTTCATTAAAATCATTTTAGTTATATCAAATCATTTTCTAAATGTCATTTATAATTAGGTTTGACTTCATAACAAAAGGTGCCACCCCGTCACTAAAAAAGGTAAGGAATCTACTACTATACTAATCGACACAATTAATTCCAACCTCCTCAAATGTCGAGTCGAGATACTAAGATCCCCTAACGCTCATCCGCCGAACTCTTTATTTGCAGATTTCATATAGCCTTCCTATCACAATTTTCCGACATTGCTTATCACATTATCGCATTTAACAACATGTTTTAAAACATTTTTTTATGTCCAATGAAATCATATGTCAACTATGGCCATCAGAAATCATCTATGCAAACAAGTAATAAGCATTAGATTTGATTCAATATGCATGTAAATATCATGTCATTCATACAATTTATATACAAGTGAGAAACGATATAAGAATAAACTAATTTAAATTAAGAATTATGTCTCACCTCGTGTCATTTGATGCTCCTCGATTCTCCTCGAAAGATACAACATATAATGAAATAACTCTTCTAAATACTTCTAATACTAAATACTAAGAAGATATTCCTTTTAAACTAATCTTTCTAAATTGATCTCTTCATAAGTTTCAAATACGGAGAATTTCCTCCGCGTAATCGACCGCCAATATTAATCATTTTAACAAACTAAAATTAACAAAATGTCAATCTTAAACCCCATTTAATAGCAATACGCACTTAACACCAAAGCAGATCTCTAAACTCCCAATCATTTCAACACCGGAAGGCCGAAAAAAAGTGGATAGGGAAAGAAACTTACAAAATTCCCTAAATTTCTCAGAATAGAAATAACCGAAATGGTTCACGGATTTCCACCCAAGCCTTGATTTCCAACCCGCGGGTTTCACGGGACACAGGGCGGGTTTGACGAAGCGGCGGCTGTCCAGCGAAGGCGCCACGGGATGCGCGCGGCGGGAATCTTTTGCACGACGCGCTGCCCGGATCTGAGCGCAGTTCTTCAGCGACCAGGGAAGCGGGGAGATTCCTCAAGGCGTCCGTCGCACCGTCGAGCCGAGGAAGGGAAAGGAGGAGACGAACTCGTCGTGGAAGGAAATGAAATAAGGCACGGTATGGAAGGAATGAAATAGGAAGAAGCCGCGGAGAGATCCAACCATACACGCTTTAAATGATGCTTATCTCCCTAATGCCAGAATGCAAAAAGTAATTAAGCAATTAGGAAATAAATTAACTGGATTAAATGGGATATTACAATTTCCCTAAAAAAAAATTTTATCCTAAATTTCTTTTGAATCATTCAAACAGAAGGAAACTGCCTCATCTCTTGTTCAACCTCCCAAGTAGCTTCTTTAATTGGTTTGTGCTTCCATTTAATTTTAACATGAAATTTGTCTATTTCGCAATCTCTTCACATCAAATTCTAAAATCTTTTCTACCCAATACATAAGTCAAATCTTGTATTTCAAACTTTGTATATGGAATCTTCAGATCGTGATCCATTTTCTTAACATTGAAATGTGAAAGACGTGTGAATGTATATCAATTCAATAAAAGTCTAGCATATATTGTCGATCCTTTCAATGATTTCAAAGGTCCTATGTACCTGGCTCAATTTACCTCCCCCGACCAAATCTACTAATTCCTTTCATAAGTTTGACTACAAATTCTCCAACTTGAAATTCTGGTTTTTTAAGTCGTAATTCTTGACCGAAAATTTCAATCTATCTCGATTAATCGATTTTCTCAGCTTGATCAACCAACTATGGACACTTTTCTCCCACCACTCACCCAACTTCTACACTTTTGACCATATGCTTCATGGAGCAATCAATACTAGATTGGTATATTATCAGAAGAAACTGATCATAAGAATATGATCTTTTACCTCCAAAATCTAAAACACATACTCAACAAATCTTCTAAGACTTGAATTGTTCTTTCGATTGTCCATCGCATGGCCACTTAAGTGTAACTGCTATGTCAAGCCTCTCAATTTCTTTCCATAATCTGAAGTAATCTCAGACGATCACTTTGGTATACCATGAAATCTTACAATTTCTTTAACATATAATTTGACAATTTATCAACGAATCTCTGTTAATAAATGAGGTCAAAATCCACAACAACCCGATACTATCACTTTTGCCTGATCTAGAAATCTATAACAAAATCCATTGTACTTTCTTCCCATTTCCACGATATGTAATGACGTAATAATCCAAGGCCTTTGATGCCAACTTACAAGTTTGACATTTGTATATATTGTCTTTCTTCATACGACCAAAAATGTCGCTTTTAAATCTTTATACATTTTTTTGAATAGATATCCCGATGAGCCTCGTAAAATTTCTCATTCAAGATCACCAAAATCAATGTGGAATGCTTCCAATAATACCCTCGATCTACAAGAAAATTCGCAATTAACTGATTTGTTCAAGGAATTCACATCCACACGCTTTGATTCTATCAAATAAAGTTGATCATCATCGAGATAAATGCCCATCACCAATCTTCTAACTTCCAAAAGAGCTCTAATTCTCGATCAACTCGACTTTTGAGTAATAATCCAACCTGGCATTTCCCATGGATTTATTTAATGTATCCACCATATTACTTTGTCTGACAATCAATATCTAAATCATAATCTTTTATAAACTCAAGCCACCTTCTTTGTCTTAGATTCAATTTTTTTGTGTAAAGATATATTTAAGATCGATGATCAAAATTTAGATTTCACTCCATACAAGTAATGTCCAAATTTTAAGAGCAAACCATGCTAACTCTGGGATCACGACGGATAATTTCTTTCATGAGGCTTTAATTGTCTCAAGATAAGCAATTACTTTTTTATTCTACATTAAAACACAACCCAAGCCTTTTAAAGATCTAAATATTTGGAATCCCTCGGTCCCCTCAATATAATACTAAATCAAGTGGTCAAATGCTTTTTCAATTCTTGAAAACTCGCCACATTCAATTCCATTGGAATTTGATATCCTTTCTCAATAAATTAGATGATCGTAATACGAGAAAATCTCGACAAACTTCGTAATAACCGCTAAGTCGTAAAACTACTAACTTAACATTCTTCGTGCGGACCATTCTAAAATTGCTTTTACTTTTGAGGATCAACGAAACTCCTTCGCCAATCGATAATGACGAAATTATGCATGCATCCAAAATTCATATTTTGAAAATGCATATAATCGATTTTGTCTTAACAATTCTAAAACAATCCTCGATGATTTGTATGTTTCATTGAATAAATCGAATATCATCAATAAAATGATAACAAACTCCAAAGGCTTGAAAACACGATTCATTAAGTCCATAAAGCAGGATTAAAACCAAATGGCATAACAAGAAATTCATAATGTCCATACCGATTCCAAAAGTCGTTTTAAAATATCAAGATCTTTAATTCTAACGATGATATCCGATCTCAAATCACTCGAAAATACAAGCTCTCCAACGATCAAATAAATCATCAATCTCTGAATGGATACTTGTTCTTGACACACTTTATTTAATTCTCAATCAATACACAATCGATAATCATCCTTTTCTTAACAAATAATACACTCAGTTTCGCGAATAAATCATTTGTCTATTAATTTCTGCAACTGACACTTCAATTCCTGCAATTCTTTAGGAGCCATCCTGTAAGGAGATCAGCATTCTTATCACAAGAAAAATAAAATGATTTTTCACCAGGCATGCAAAATTTCACTCTCCTCTTCCAGCATTCAATTGTTGCAAAATATTTGATCAACCAATCCATACCAAGATAACGCCAAAATGTCGAAAGATAATTAGTTTTAGAAAAAGTGTTTATCTTGAATGTTAATGCCAACACATTTCCTTCAGATTCAAACTATCACCGGCATTACCACATTCAATAAATAAATAAATCAACTGGTAAACCTGGTGGAAAAGGAATCGAAATGAACGAATGTGAAGACCGAATAATCAACCCGATCTCAAATTTTAAGCATACCGACACCACATTCTTCGCTTTTATGATGAAAAACTCTTCGCTTTTACTAGTTGGTTTTTTTGTTCAAGTTTCTCCTTTGAATTGAAGGTTTTCCCAAAAATTGTGTTACCTGGCTTCCTGGCTTCCAAAAATTTTCTTTGTTGACCCTGTCCCTGATAATTGTATGATTTTATGTCCTTCTCAAATGGGCAATCGGTTGCACGATGTCCAACCTGACCACATCTCTGTAATATTTCGATCTAAACATTGACCAAAATGTCTTTTCCCACACTTGTCACAAATAGTTTCTCCAATTGAATTTATTTCTTCATTTTCGCTTTCTGGAAATCTGGCCTTCTTTCAAAACTTTTACGTTTGCTTTCCTATAAATCCCACTGTTGCTTGAAAAAATTCAACTCATTTTCAATTCTCCTAGCCCTTTCAACTAACACTGAGAACTCATATCAAATCAACACGCTACAACTTTAATCGATCTGAGTAGAATCATGACATTTCTCTTCCGTAATCGATATAATGCATATCTAGAAAGAGAAGTGAACTCGCTTCATATCAGATTATAGTTTTTGAGAGATTGATTTTCTTGTAAAGAAAGTCGATGGATGGAATAAATCAATCTTTGAATACTTTGACAAATTCATCCCATTTGATCAGGTCAAAAATCTTTCCCTGTGTTGAGCCTCACCACTTCCTCTTACAAAAGAAAAGTAAAGATTACTCTGCTGGCAAATCATCACATCCAAAATTTTTCTAATTTTAAGTCAATCTTCCGCCACTATAGGATCACGCTTGAATGCTGGTTTTGCGTTGAAATATCCTCAATGTAGATCCACTCACCATACAGATTTTTTTCATGATGCTTTATCAACAACCTGGGAAATCAACTCAACTTGCAATTCATCGCACTTCTACTCACCACCAGTATTTCACTCATGTTAATTATCTCCAAAGATAAGTTCGCGTTTATGCGAGAGGATCAATATTCATTTCTTGCAAATTAATCTGTAATTATAAAAATTATTTTATATGATACATATTTATTAAATATCATACATGCTTGAAATTATTAAGAACATATAGATTCCTAACCCAAACTTAATCGCCCTACCAGATCGATCGATTCAACACTTATCCCTAAATCCAACTCATGCTTCCATTATTGCTCATCAATCTTTTTTGCTCATATCAACCTTATTTCTGGCTCACATACACACCCTGACTCTACCCTTGCGCAGGTCAATCAAATAGTATCAGATGACTCGATTGGACACGATTCCACCAACACGCTCCTACGCAGTCATGAAGAAAGAAATTTGCATCTAATCAAATCATCACAAACATTACAATTCATCTACTAATTAATTCATCACAATATTAAGCATGAAATCTTTAAGTTTGTAAATAAATACGTATAAACATCGATAAAATTTTGACGCACAAAAAAAAAACCTTAAAGCTTCCCAAAACTATAATTCAACAAAAACTCCAACCCAACTGCCTTTTCCCAAATTATCCAGAAGATCATAAGTTAAAGCTGAGACAAGAATGCTAAAGCAGTTCTCGAAGACAGAGAACAATCGCATAAAGAATGTGAAATTTACAAAATCAAATCAGTGAAAGAATGTAACAAATGAATCAATGAATAAATATAACGAAGCAATATGTTCATACTATATCATCGCGGTTGATTTTCATTAAAATCATTTCGCTTATATATCAAATCATTTTCTAAAATGTCATTTCTAATCATGGTTGACTTCATAACAAAAGTCACCCTAGGTAAAAGTCGTAAGGTGGCGAACCTACTATTTACCTAATTCGACACTAATGACGCCTAACGGCTCCAACCTCTCGAGTCGGGATACTAAGATCCCTAATCACTCATCTCGTCGAACTTTTGCTATTCAGATTTCTATAACATACCTTCCTATCACAATTTTCCGACATTTCTGTTATCATTATCATTTAACAACATGTTTTAAAACATTTTATACTCAATGAAATCAATGTCAACTGCCGCTTATAATCATGTAAATCGAATCTATGCACAAGCATTGTCAGATTCAATACATACGTAAATATCTATATATTCATACAATTTATACGGTGTAAAGCAGATACATGTGAATAAATAATTTAAATTTAAAGAAATGTCTCACCTCGTTCGGTCATCGATGCTTCCTCGATTCCTCGAGTATACAACCTATAATAAAATAACTCTTCTAATACATGAAACTCATAATTGAAACTCATAATTAACACTTAGTATTACCAAACCGCAATCTTACCTCAAATTGATGTCTCTTCAAAACTACTGAGAAATCCAACGACGCAATTACGATTAAATTAACAAACTAAAATTAACAAAAAATGTCAATCCTAAACCCCATTTTAATAATAATAATAATCAACTACCTAACAAATAAAGCAAATCTCAAACTCCCGAATCACGATTTCAAGGAAAAGAAAGGGAAAGAAAATTAAACTTACAAAATTTCTAAGTTTCCGACGGGAACAGAAATCCAACCGAGCGACGCTCGGATTTCCGACCCGACGGGATTTCCAACCCGTCGCTCACGGACTTGATGGCGCTTCGAATGACGAAGCGCGGCCAAAGCGGCGGCCGGATGCGCTCAGCCAAGCCGACGCTGAATTTTGTCACCGCAGACGCTGCCGCAGATCACGGAGCTCTCGCCGCGCCGACGCCGAAGGGAGCGGCTGCCTCGCTCGGTCAAGCGAGTCCGTCAGCCGATGCCGAGGGAAGGGAAAGGAGGAGACGAACTCGATCAGCGTGAAGGAAATGAAATAAGGCCGCGGCTATGGAAGGAATGAAATAGGAAGCTGCGGGAGAGATCCAACCATACACGCATCAAATGGCTTAATCCGGCCGATGCATGCGCGCATGCCCCTAATGCTACAAGATACAAAAGTAAGTAATTGGAAATAAACTAATTGGATTAAATGGGATATTACACCACAGGCCATAAGATCTATCAAAATCAATTGTGTCAACTGCAAGCCATTAAGTCCAACAATTCAAAATTTGTCCCTCAATCAAGTTGCAAGCCACTAAATCACAGTAAACACAAAATTCAAATGGTAAAGCTTCCTACGCAGTAAATAATAAGCCTTTTCACAAATATAAAGCTTGCTCTTTTCAAATTAACCCAAGAAAGCCACCATAGAGCCACCACAATTAAATCAATTCAGTTAGTGAAAAGATATCAATTGTATAATTTAAGCAAAATGTGATGATGTCAATTCATACAATCATAGATGCGTGATTCCAAAAACTTGCATGTCAAACAAATTCAGCTCTAACCCAAAAATCAAGCTTAGGGTACATTTGAGACATCTTTTTCAAAATTTTAATTTACAAACCACTATCACACTTCTATTCATCTAAAACTTTCCTATTGCTTTTCAAAAGCTTTCATGGTGAAAGGGAACGTTTAACAACCAAATCTACCAAAGAATGGTAGTTGTAAGAACATTGTTGGCTCAATTTTTAGGAGGAATATAAGTCTACAATGCTCGCAACAGCTTTGAAAAACTCTATTTTTCCCAATAGTAGTTCCACAACTAATTTTATGGACAAATGCAGCCGTCCCAAAAGGACCCAAAGTCAAGGCTCCCCATCTAAGGTAGACAATGTATATAAGAAAAAGTTCCAGATCATAGTTTTAAGCACCTTTAAAATAATGGATTGATTCTTAAGTTTACTGTCTGAGATGGGTTAATACTTCATAACAAGAGCATGCCCAAAACACAAGTCCTCATAATAAACTCATGAAACCTAGGATAAGCTAAGCCATAATTGTTAATCAGCCTACCTAATGGTCAAAGCTAGTGGTATAAATGAGTCGCGCTGAGCAAACCACATGTCACATCTAACTCATGCTCGACTCACAAAATTAAGGTCAGACTCAAACTAGAGCACAAGATAAAGCAAAGCTCAAGTCTTAAGCTTGAACTCAATTATTTAAAATAAATATAAGCTCAAGCTCAACTCGTTGGCTTGAGGGAGAAGGCACCACAATAGAACTCACTAGAGAAGCCATCAATGACATGCTAACTCACTGGAGAAGACATCAATGTCAAAGGCTTGCTAGATAAGGCATCACAAATGATAGCTCACTAGAGAAAACATCAACAACAATGTAGTTCACTAGATAATGTGCCCACATCAGCATCACAATGGGAGCTCACCAGAAAAGGCATCAACAATGTGACAAGTGCTAGTTAGAAAAATATTGACCGTAGCATAGCTCATTGGAGAAGGAATTACAAAAAAATTTCATTAAAGAAAGCATCAATAGCAGCAACACAATGGACAGTCACTACAAAAGCCAAGTATCAACCCTGTGATGGGAGCTCGATGAAGAAACATCTAATAACAATAACTTTATCTTTTTTAAGGGTAAAACAACTTTTGCCTTTCCTTTTTATTATGGAAATTGCTTTATCCTTTATTTCCTTTAGCATTGATGGGACCAACAGCTTCCAACCAACAAGGGGGAAACAAGATTTAATGCAAAACGAGGGAGCAATGAGTCAAGAAAGCCTAAGTTAGAACTCAAGCACATCAACTATACTAGTCATACTCTGAGCTCAAGCTCAAGCTTGTGGCTTAATAATTTTCACTTGCAAATTTATTGATGAGCCAAGTTCCAATTGACTCATGAGATAGCTAGGCTCATTTACACCCTTAGTCGTAGCACAAAACCCTAACATTAACAAACTATGACCACAAGGTAAATCATGATGACATAACCATGGGTACTAATTGAGTAAACACTAACCACCCCACAAAATTCAACTCAATATTTCTAAAATTCAAATTATACAGATTGAAATATTATTAATCAAATATTCTCAATGTACAGAAGAAAATGTAATTAACCATTGGGGACCACGTCAACGCAAACCTCAATCATTCAAATCTAATGATAAGTTATAGTTTCAAAATGGGCACATTTGCTTTGGTAAGTTCATGCAAGTCAGTCACTTAATTGAATGCTGGTAACTTGATTGATTGTGAACTAAAAGCAAAGAAAAGAAAAAAAAAGCTCTTTAAAAGAAGATATAGTGTGAACCACTCAAACACACAAATAATGGTTCCAATGTGCGTACTGGGGAAACAATAATTTGAAAGTCTATACAAAGATAATCATCAATATGAGAAAGTGATCAAAATAGAAATCAGCATATATATCCAATTTCCACGGTTCTAATACATGTAAAATCTGCAATAGCCTAAACTATCATTACAATGCTTGCACTCGCACAAGAAGCATGCACAGCAAATCAAATATTATAGAGCACTCCCAAAGTGACAAAAAATAATCATCAACCAAATGGATCATAGATGTGTGTCCCTTTGCATCCACCAAACCAAATAAATGTAAAAGATATCCTACAAACCATGATATCATCGCGTTCTTGCCTCTGATATCCTGTCAAACAAATGTGTAATGACTCGCTTCCAGGAATCCCACTCAAATCTCTAGGAGGCCTGTATAAAACCTGTATAATACAAATGGAACGAGCAAAAGTACGTATGGTTATTTTGAAATTAAATTCCAGGCACAGGAAAAAATATTACAGCAAAAACAGATTACAAGAAAGAAAACAAATAGAAAAACCTTTGTGGAATCTGCAAGCATCCCAAAGCTCAAACTGTCATCAATCCACAATTCTGTAACCAGAATTTTCCCATCATTCCTTGCTGCTACACAAACGGGATCATCCTATATTGAAGATGTAAACAACAATAAAGCTTAGAACATTCAGTTAGATAAATTATCAAGGATCATGAAATCGGCTTCAAATGATAGCAAGGAAAACATGAAAAATTAATAGGAAAAAGTGTGACTTACAAAAACACGGCCAGATACAACCACATGGGTGCAACTAGAATCATACCGGCCCACATGAACTCCACCACCATCCACAAGCTCAGACCGATACTGAAATGGTTTAATATTAGCCAAAATAACAAAATTAAGTTTCTTTTTTTCTGATAGTTTATTTTCATGGATCCAGGGTCGAGGAATACACTTTTAGAAAATTTTGATGACAATGCTTGAAAGAATCACAAGCAAGCAAGCAAAAAACCAATTTACCATATTTCTCTATTAAATGTGATGAACATTACCACTATCCAAAAGAAAATGAGCCTTTTCCATACCGCTCAAAGCCTTGCATGCCAATTGCTCCTATGGCTAAGCACTCCTAGCATACAAATCAACCCATTCACTTACAAGGTGCATCTTTCCTCTTCATTATCATATAAATATCAAAGAGAGGCAAGGTAAAGCAAAAACAGAACAAGCTAGTCAATCTATTTGTAGCGAGCTTTAAACCATAAATGGCTACGTTACTTGGCCTATCAAAATCATAGTTACCTAAAAAAACTTGAGTGGCTATGGTGACACAGACCCAATATTCACAAACATCACTACTAATGTGAAACGACTAAAAAATGACAAAAAATATACCAAATTTTGCCTTTAAATTATATCCTTTTTTTCAACAACCCGAAAGATGTCAAAAACATATTTTATAAGATCTTTTTTTCATTTTGATCATTTTGATCATTTTGGCATATAAAAACATATATAAAATATGGTTATAATGATAAGTAAAAATAAATTTAACTATTAAAGTTTTAAATTTAATTTTTACTATTTCCAATTATTGTAATGCAGCTAAAAATTTTCCTCCACTTAACTTTGCATGCAACACTGGTCAGATGGATGGATAACTAAAATCTTAAAGTATATTATAATTATTTTATCTAATTTAACTAAAAAATAAGTATCTTAATACTTAATTAACTTTCTGGATGTTTCTCATTCTTTCTCCATCTCGTGAGCAGCGAGAACTGAAGACAACTACTAGAGCAAATTATAGGAGAATTGAGAAAGGAAATTATAGGCAAGCTCATATATATAAATATAAATAAATATATATATACATATATATTCTATTAATTAACTATAATTATGACCTGTTATGAACCAATATTTATGTGGGAAGGGAAAATTGAAAGAAATTGTCACTACCTAGCCCAAGGCACGGAATTTTCAAAACGGGAATAGACGATCGGAAAGTGAAATTAAAATTGATAAACTTTATATTTTATTTTATACATCCGTCTTAGGAGCACCGTCAAGTATAACCTAACTCACCCCTAGCCGATACGTACCCCGTCGGCACAACGGTGCATGGACAAGTCTACTATTATCTTAAATGGAAAGGTTTCAACTCACTCCTGACCGATATATCCTCTGTCGGCACACTAGATCATGAGTTTAATTTCCACCATTGTCTGAGGTAGAAGAAAAATCATCAACGCACACGGATACATTACGTCTCTAGCCAGTACCATAAGAGAGTGAACTCCTTTCATCATGCACAAGAAGTAAGAACCCCTATAGATAAATATTTTCATTAACAATCATCATAACATGCGTAGTTTTTTTTATATGACATGATATTTGTTTATTAATCATTATGTCATATTGAATGAAGCCTATATCTTTTAATTATCACCATTGCATTAGATTAGTCTATTGGACGAATTACTTTGACCACTACAAGTTATCTTTATCTACCTAATAAGGTATACAAAGTACACATCTAGCTCTTAGATTATCTTGCTCTTTTGGAAAGCAACTTTAGACAAGAGAATTAAAGAAAATATTTATTATTTATACTTTTAAGTAAAGAGAAAATGCGATTTACTATCATATTTTTCAGCCTGTGGATTGGAGCAAGTGCTCCACGTTCCCTTAGTTTCTTGTGTTGTGATTGTTTGTTATGGTAGCATTTTGTAAAAAAATTATCTTGGATGGATCTCACATTTCACGAGGCCTTAGACTTCACCAAGCACCCATCTAGACTCACTAAGTGGAAGGGATTCATACTATACTTAAAGCAAATCTTCATGTAAAAGGGAGAGTCATCTTCCAGGGCTAGCTATATTTGCTTAAATCATTCAATATAATGATTTAGAAGCTAAATGCAATTAATCTTTGAAGCTAACAAGTGGGTACAATAAAAGTATTTCGCCTTAAAAATTTTTAAACTTTTTTAAGCTGGAGAATGGTTTTTTATCCCAAGGTTTTGTTGAGTGCTTTCAACATATAAAGATGACTAGGTTTGAATGAGTGGGCGATCTCATTAAGAGCATATTATCCTTCCTCCTAGGGCTTTCCTGCAAGTCACTTGATTGAGAACCTCGACTCTTTTGCAATAATTAAATTGTGTGCATATAAAGTAATAATTATCTACATATTACATTTATATATAATAAAAAGTGAAATAATGAATTAAATTAGCTTAAGACAATTAAGAAAAATGTTTTAAGATAATTTTTGCTCTGTTAATAATTGGTCAAATGCTTTAAATTCATCATTTGCTCAGAAAGCTATAGATGCAATACTTGTTATTGGACCAGGTTATGAACTTCCATCATATCACAGGATGAGAATTAATCTGTTAAGAGATTGCAAAGAAGAATGTAAACTTATAATTGAATCTTATAGGCATTGTTAGAAGGAAACAGGATGCACTTTAATGGCTGATGGATGGACAAATGTTAGAAATAGAACATTAATTAATTTTTTAGTTTATTATCCACGAGGAGTATCTTTTTTAAAATATGTTGATGCTTTTGACATTAAGAAAGATGCTACAACTCTTTGTTCTTTATTTGTTGAAATAGTTGAGTGGATAGGTCCAGAAAATATTGTGCAACTTTTGATAATCAAGATTATAAGAAGGCTGAAGAGTTATTGCATGAAAAGTACGAGAATATTTGTTGGTCTCCTTGTGTAGCACATTGCTTGAATTTAATTCTAAAAAATATTGGTAGCTTGACTCATGTAGTGGATCTTGCTAAGAAGGCATCGAAGAAAAAAAATATTAATTTACAATCATATATTTCTATTATCTTGGTTGAGGAAAAGACAAGGGTGGACTAAAATAAATGCTGGGGCTACTCATTTTCTCTTTTTATTACTTTGAAAAGTGTATATGATCATAAACATGATTTCTGACTCTCTTCTACAAATAAGTATTATGTGAATTCAAAGTTAACAAAAACTGTTAAAGGAAAAGAAGCATATTCTATCATTATGGATAACAAATTTTGGAATAATTGCTTAATCATGTCAAAAATAACAGGACCATTAATAAGATTATTGCGAGTTGTTGACTCGGATGAAAAATCATCTCTTGGTTATGTTTATGATGGCATGTATAGAACAAGAAAGGCACTTAAAATAATGTTTAGATATGTTAAAAGATTGTATAAGCCATATACTTATATTATTAAGAAAAGATGGGATGAACAACTCCATTGGGTGTACTTTTGCTTATTTCTTAAATCCACATTTTCAGTATGATCAAGAGAATTACTGTCAAAAATCAGAAGTTATGTAAGGATTAATTAAACTTATTGGAAATAAAGATATATATCCCAAACCTAAATTAGCAATGAATGAAGTTAGAATATATCACGATAATTTAAAAAGTTTTGGGAAGCCGATTGCACTCACTATGGCCAAAGAAATGCAACCTGGTTAGTGAGTTTTTCATAATTTCATTTATTTTTCATTGTATCTCATTATTTTTTTTTTGACATATTTTATATTTTTTGAAGTTAATTAAAATTTTATATGCAGATGAATGATGGAAGATATTTGGTTTTCTAATTTATAAAAATTGGCTATTAGAATTTTAAGCCAAACTTCTTCTTCCGGGTGTGAAAGAAATTGGAGTGTTCTCGAACAAATTCATACAAAAAAAGAAATAATTTGGAACATCAGAGGTTAAATGATCTTGTCTATGTTCGTTATAATCTTAATTTGAGGAACAAGTATGCTTTTTTTTAATCTTTTATTATTATGCTATTATTCTTAAGTTCCTAACATTGATATTTATCTAAAATTTTATGTTTATTTGATAGGTTTCATCTTAAAAAAAGAAATTATGATCCATTGGATTATTGATCGAGACAATAGATTTTTGGATAGTTGATGAAGAATACACTCATGAATTAAATTATGATGATTTAGATAATGAAATATATAAAGATGATATCATTCCTATTGTTGATGGAGTAAATATATCATCCAATATAACAACTAATAGTAAGTTAATTAAATTATACTTATGTTGATTATAAAGATGAAGAAGTAAGTTATTTTGTATGTGTGATTTGTAGATAATGAGTAAAAAACCAAAGACAAATAAAATACATGAACCACCCTGAACATGATATTTTAGAAGATTTTGGAATTGATTGGGAGACAAACTTTGGGAAGGCAGCTTTTGATGCAGGATCCTTTGAAGACACAATATTTAGAGATGAATTTTAATATTTTTGATTAGAATCTATTTCTTTTGAACTTGTTTTAAAGATAAATTTTAATATGTATTTGATGTTTTAGTTTTTAGCGAAAATTTTCGGGTAAAGAACACAAATTATTGATACGTCATATATCATTTTTATAGAATTATTAATATCTCAAATTTGTTATGACTTGTTATTTATTAATTTTAATTAGTAAGTGTTCTAAATCATAATTTACAATGTCTTTCTGTAGTTAGTTTCGTTTATATTTTACTTGTATATTTTATATAGTTGATGCCAAATTACTAATTTTATTTTAATTTCACTTTTTGTTATAAAGAAATATGAACAAATTAATTATTATATCTTATATGTTATTACAAGTGTCAAATTAGACGAGGCATGATTAATGATTAATTGATGGAATAAGTTCAAACGAATTCTTTCAAATCAAGATCATAAAATGATTTTAAGGTGGATAATTATATTTCTGAATATCAATACTATTTCCTATTTCTGAATCTAATGGATTTAACCTAGTATGTTTGATTGAAACTCTTCCCATTTCTAATTTTATTAAATGGCTCTCTAAATTATTGGTCATACTGATAAAGATGAGACAAGCATCAATCTTACTTAAAGAATGCATTTCTATTGGTTTCTCTAAAAAAAATATTAGATCATGATAGTATGAAACAAAGACTTCATACAAAATGATATACACTAATTAGTAAACAAACATATTTTCACATGAAAAGAAATGTATGTTATAATGAATGCAAATGAAAAAATTATATGCGTGTGTGTGTGCATGCGCACATGCGTGCGTGCTTACATGTGCATGATGAAAGAAGTTGACCATTTATAATACTGATTGGGAACAAAATATACCCACACACATTGATAACTTTCTTTTCACATCAGACAATAGTGAAAATTAGACTCGCACCTCGCTGTGACGACAAGGGACATATCAGCCAAGGGCGAGTTGGAGCCTTTGCACCCAAAATAATAATGGACTTGTCTATGCTATGTTGTGTTGACAATAGATATATCAACCAAGAGGTAGTTAGGTTATATTTAGATAGTACTTCTAAGATGAATGTATAAAATAAGATATAAAATTCATTAAAATATATAATATAAAATATAAAATTCATTAAAATATATAAAGTAAGATATAAATTTCATTAAAAATTAAAATTTATATCCTAAAAAGTAAAACAAAAATTAATGTTTCAAAAATTATGCAATTTAAATATTTGTTTATAAGGCATTCATTATCATAAATGATTCAGATCATTATATGAATTTTTATAATTTAGTACAAAAGATCAACACGCATATTATTTTCTTTTTATTAAGTATTGTAGTTTAGAATTATAATTATTATAAAGGATTTTTAAAAAACTCATTAAATTGTTATTTACAAAATTCAAGTTTAAATAAGTAAATGAAGGGAGAATATATATCATAGACAAGGTAGCAATAAAAAATATATATTTTTTATTATTGTATTTTATATTTGGAAGTTCTTTGACTCTTTCATTATTTTTTGGATTAGATAAATTTTAAATTATTAGAATTCTAAAAATATAAAATTTAATTTCAATGTCCGACCATCTATTCCCGTCTTGAAAATTCAAGCCCTGACCCACGTTGTAACAAGATCAAGGGATCCTCAAGAACGAAGTCAATGGTATGCTTCATCTCGACCATAAAGATATATGTCAAGCATAACAAAAGAATAAGATGATTGCAAAACACTTGAAATTTCATAAGGCCTCCCCGAGCAAGTATTTATAAAAATCCCATGATGCTAGCATATACAAGAGTTTATCAAATCAACATAATCAACTAAAACAGACATGCCAACTCATCAAAACAATGTTTTTTATTATATTGTTCTTTTTAAAACTCACCAAAGAGATAAAGAGATTAAGGAACTAATGTACATCTAGTATCACCTAGGCTAAGGTAGATCAATCTCGCCAATCAAAATGAACTGGGTCAAAAGATAGCCAATAAGTACAAAAAGCAATTGGAAATCAAATAAAATCCACCAAAGAATATAGTTAACTCAATATCAAGTCAAGTCATCCAAAACTATTAAGTCAACATGTACTCAATCCTGAGATTAATCAAAGTCATCAATGCTAAAGGCCAAAATCCTATGACAACTACAGCTACTCACTCAACTCGCCAAATGACTTGACTCATACTACAAAGTTGCTTGTTAGGCTTAAGAGAATATTGTTAGAGACTTCTTCAGAGTTCGCCAATTTTGATTGAAGTTGGCAACAACTTAACATAAATACATTCCTTCAAATTCATCATGAGTACTTTAAGTAATTAGATAGTTACCATGACTTAATCATTTCGTAGCAAGCACTTGTTAAAATGTAGCATCTCTTATAGTGATTTCCCTTGACCCTAACATATAAATAGGAGATCTGAGAGTAAGCCTAATACATTCAATCAATTGCATTAGACTCATACTTTATGATAATTTGATGAAATCTCACAAATCCTCATTTTAAATTATCTTTCTCTCTCCTAATTTATCTTGTCATCTATCCATTCATATTAGCAAGGTATTGGTGTCACCTACAAACAATTTTGGATCCAACACATAGAAACATCTTATTGATAGGACTAAACCGATCACTTACTCCCTATCATCCTACCAAAACATGTGCAGACAAGATGCCCTAATCTAAATATACAAGGGGATCACAGTAACCAAGGTAGCCATTCAAACAGACAATGAATAACAAGCCATATAAAAACACAATTAGCATGGTAATTAGCAATACCAACCATCCAATTCATACATACGCTCAATCAGAACTAAAGTATGTAATCTCTATAATCTAACTCGCTATTGATGGAAGGATTAATTTTGCATTTTTTTTATAATCACCCTGATTTTGAAAACAAAAAAATAAACAACTCGTCACCCAAATAGATTGATGGCTTTGATTCGCTAACTTCAACTCTATATCCGAATCCAGGAAGAGCGAGAGGAGGCAAATGGACGTCAGACAGACCTGGGCCTCGGTAACGGAGTCAAATCCGAAGAGGACGAAGCGGACGCCGGTAAAGATCATCTTCGGGATGCTTGACTTCGCAGTAGCGCCTCGGTCTCGGAGCATTTCTTCTCAAACAACCGAAGCCCACAATGCAGTGAACACGATAAAAACCTAGTTCGATGTATTAGTGGATAACGATGTAATCCGAGCAAGAGTAACGTCGCAAAAAGTATCTCCTCTCTCTCTCTCTCTCTCGGGTCGTTCTCTAGGGCTTAGTACGTTCCGTGCAGAAGAAGAAGGAAAAGAAAAATGGGAGGGAAAAAATTTATGTGCACTTATTTGTTATAATTAAGTTGATGGCGGTCTTCTTCTTTTTTTTTTCCTTGGAGTCAAAATTGAAGCACACGTGCCAACTTCATGTCCCACGATTCACACATCCCCATAATAAAATTACGCTCACCCAGTCAATCAAATTAAAACTATAGAGCGTTTTGGAAGTTCAGATCAGTTTAATTTTTTCCATGAAAAACATAGGGGTTGTTTGGAATCTTTTTTTTTATTTATATTTTCTTTCAAAATAAAATATATTTATTATAACTATTATTTTTAAAAATATTCAAAACATTTTAAAATTATTTTGAATTTTTTTAAATATTATCATTTATTTTTAAAAATAAAAATAAAAACACATAAAAAATACATTAAATGAACATATTTTTAAAAATAGAATACAAATAAAACCAAAAAACATAAAATAAAATTGATCCAAATAGCTCCTTAAATTTTATTTAAGTCAAATTTTATTTTATATTTTAATTTTAAATTATTTTAAAAGTTTACATAATATATTTTTAAGCATTCTTTATTTTTAAAAATAAATCACTTTTTTAAGGTATTCAAAATAAATTTTGAATGTTGTAAGTATTTAAAAATAATTATCAAATATATTTCATTTAAATTAAAATATAAATATAATAAAATAAAATAAAAATAAAAGTGATCCCAAATAGAACTTTAAGATTTTTTTAGATCAAAATATTTATCTGATATATTTTATATGTTTTTATTTTTATGTTTAAAAATAAATTACACCATTTTCTAAAATATTTAAAATAGCTTATAATATTTTGAATATTTTTAAAAATAATGATCAACAACTAACATATTTTATTTTAAATCAAAATACACATTAAAAAATATAAATGTGAACAAAGTGACCAAGAAAGGCACCAACTTCCTTATAATAATGATGATTGAAAAAATATGTCTACTATTTTTTTTAAATGTATTTCAAATTGTTTTACCAAAATATTCTCTTTTATAATTGATGATTATTTTTTAAAATCTATCACAATCAAAATTTGTTTGAATAAAATAAAAAATAGAATGAATTTTGATTAAGATTGAGATCATAAAATGAGAAATATTCAACTTGTGTTTGAACATTATTCAAATTCTATTAAAAAAACTATATTATGATTCAAAAATAAATTAGATTATGACTAAAATAAGATACAAATAAAGTTCTTATAAGATTCAAATATGATTCAATCATATTAAATAAGGCTCAAAAAGGGGTTCAAGCAAAGGTTTAAATAGAGTTAAAATAGTTAGCAATATTCTTATAAATTTTTAGTACTAATATAATAAGTTAATCTTATTTCATTTAGTACAATACCTAGGGTACTCATTTGTATCCTTATAAATCTCGATAAAATCTATATTATCATAAAGTGCCTAAATACATCATTGATAGGCATGATTGGGACTCCATAAAATGTCTTTTCTAGTTCATTTGTTCAAACTAATCATAACATATAGTGTGCATATTTCTTTAATTTTCAATATGATGTGGCTCAAATTCAATTTTTCCATTACTTTTTTTTTTCTAAAAGGCCAATTTTCTCACAAATTTATTTTTTAAATAGTTAGCAATATTCTTTTTAGAATAATTTATATAGCCATGATAATTTAAAAGCAATATTTCCCCATAATAAGTTTATAATGACCACAAGTTGACCTTTAATTTTTTTGGTAAGTATAACAATTATATTGTGTATTATTTTTATGTTATTTTTAAGAAAAGTTTGTCACGAAAAATATTGTTTTATAATCAAATATGATACATCGTCAAAAAATTCATCTGATCAAATTTGAATCTAGATGTATAATTTAAATTTATTTAAATTATATTTAGAATTTTCAAAACTCTAATTTTAATAAATTTATAGTGAATCTAAATGCTTTAATGAAATGAGCCTCATAGTCATAGTACTAAAATTGATCCAATCAAAATTTAAATAAACCTAAATCAAGCACTTTAAGGACCAAATAATCTTCCATTTTTTAGTACTTATAATCAATACAAGCCTCCCATTGAGAGAAATCTAATGAGCATTATACCATTTGATTTTGAGATCATTAGGGCACTTAAAATATTAAAAGAATGATCTAGATCAAAAGAATCAATATGTGCCATTGATGGGATGTTTTAAAAATTTATCTAAAATTATTATAATGTCACTCAAAAAATATTATAAATAGACTCCCCATTCTCCACATGAAGGAGTGACCAAAAGGTCTTTGGAGCTCTACCCAATGTTCATTGCCAAGTATCATCGCTAGCAATTGTCTCATATAATTGCATTCTCTTAGTCATTATCCAACCACCATCACTGGAACATCATATCCCATTCGATATCAATTGCACTCTTTAATAGTTTTCCAATATTCTTAGATGCATTCATAAAAATGTCAAGTTTATGTTTTATACTTTATAATCATATGTTCTCTAATTAAGAAAAAGTGTATACATTTATAATTTTTCTAAATATAGTAGATCATTTCATCAATGTCAAACTTAGTCATTTTTCTCACTTCTCAAAATTTGCATGTAAAAACTCTAGTGCAATCTCCTCCTTATTTTTCTATATATGGGTTCAAGATCCTTAAGCAAATTTTGAATATAAAAATACATCTTTATCATCATAATTTTTTTAGCACACAATAGTTTATCACTATCAATGGGAAATATAACTCAATATCCTAATAACTCCAATTCAATGACTAACAAGATTAATGAAGAAGAAGAAGAGGAAGAGGGATAGGAATCCTGAAAATTCTTTTATATCTTATTTTGGTTGGATTCAAAATACTTGCTATTAATCTTTATAATGGGCCATAAGATTTCAATTTGGGGTATAAATAAGTAAAGTTGAGTTAGAATCATATCTAACTTGAGCTCGACTCATCAAGATTATGGCAGGCTTGAACTTAATATCTAGCTCATTGTTGAGCCCAGATATTGAGCTTGTACTTAGTGTGTTAAGATAAAAATAAGCTTATTCTCAACTTAAGGTCAATTTAGGACAATTGCAGTTATATAAAAAAGTTGTGGTGGAGGTGCAGCAGAAGAAGCTGTTGTTTGAAGAACTGTGGTGGATATATAAATTTTTTTATATAACAAAAGTCAAACAATAGCTTTCTGATCGCCACCACAAGTAGTTAGATCAAGATAGAAAATACAGCTTTTCATCACATATTCCCTCAAAATATAGTACCAAAATGGCACTACTGTGTGGTGCAGTGCGGTGCGGTGCGGCACTTTACCGCCACCACCTCTCCAAATGGGGCCTTAATAGCTTGATGGAGAAGGCAATAATGGCGTGGTAGCATGGTAGAGAAGGCTCTGCAATGGGAACTCACTCGAGAAGACTTTAACTATACTTTCACAGCAGAGCATGCTGGAGAAAATAGTGTTAATGAATCTTGCTAGAGCTAATGGCTCAATAGCTTGCTGGAGAAAACATACACTTCAAAAGCTAAAAAGCAAATTTAATAGGGTCATGAGAACTTAATTTATTTTCTTCCATTCCTAATGATATAATAGGTATTCTAATAAGACAAGTATTGTACTTACTTTCTGTTTTAAATGAGATAGAAATTTTATTTTTGTAAATATTTACCAGCTTCTTCGAGCCTAGTTATATGATTTTTTTAGTGCAAAGCTAATGAGAGATGGAGAAACAAGATTTAATATAAAACGGAGCAGTACTGAGCCAACATACAAGCAAAGGAGTCAAGTAAGTTCAAGCTTTAGCTCAAGCTTATATATCATTTAAGCTATAACCTGAGCTTGAGCATGAACTTGTGGCTCGATAAACTTGACTCACAGGCTAATTAATAAATCAATTTCAAGATGAATCGTGAGCCATCATAGCTCATTTACACCCCCTAATCTTTATAAGCAAATTGATCGCTATAAAACCATCATTTATATCTAATAGGCTTCATATGCACATCTAAGTCAAGCCTTTTTTTTGTCATGGTCAAGAGTCAAGGTTGTATCTAGCTCTATCTCTATCTTAAAAAATATATTTATAACCATGGATACTTCGTTAGACCTTTTGTTGCACATTTCTTAAGCAACATTAACCTCGATCCAATTTTCAGTTTTCACTTATCACTAATGGCAAGAAGACAATAAAAAATTGTTAGGAAAACAAGCTTGAAGAAGACGAAGCCAATCAAAAATAGGATTTATCAGCCACAGTAGGGCAGATCAGTACGCACGTTTAATCCATATAAAATGCAATTCAATTTGTATGATATCGACTTGAGAATACTGTGACTGGTTTTAATTCTCATCCACACAAAAAATGGGATCAAAGACTTTAAAAAAAAAAAATTCTCAGAAGGCTGAGGGGGCTGTTTGGGATCAATTTTATTTTTATGATGTTTTTAAAAATATATTTATTTAGAGTATTTTAAATGTGATTTTATTTTTTATTTTTAAAAATAAATAATATTATATTTTAAAATACTTAAAATATCTAATTTTTAAAAATAATAAATACAATCAAATAAATTTTATTTTTAAGCAAAATGTAAATAAAACAAAAAAATAATAATAAAAAATAAAAGTGATCCAAATGTCCCCTAAGTTAACAACAAAATAGTACAAACATGGGATTTTTATTTTTATTTTTTTAGTTTTTTATTTTTATTTTTATTGTATATACTTGGAATGTAAATTTGATTAATTTAGGGCTTGCTTATAGATGTAAATTAAATTTATTAGATTGTTTTATTTGGTTGTATATAATTAAAAAATCAACATAAACTTTCTTAACTACACAAATCTCTTAATGTAATGATTATATTTGGACACAAAATATGAAAAATAAAATAAAATTATGTTTTAAAAATGTTTTTTTTACTTAAAATCAAATCAGTCAAAGCAGCTCATTGTTGTCTTTGTTGAAAAATATATATTTTTGAGCTTATGCTCTCATTTTTTACTCATTTATGAATAAAAACTAAATCATCACATTTTCCAAAAAGTTTTTTTTTGTTAGACTGAAACTGTCATTGATTTTTAATTATATATATTCAACAAAATAATAAAGGGGGCATTTACATACATACCACACAATTCTTATATATTACATATTTAGTATCTAAATGTTAATATTTACATAAAGAACACCTAACTATTTAATATAACATCAAAAATAGCATTATCATTAATTTTTTTGAAATAAAATATAATTTTTATGCATAAAAAGTGCTACTTTTATAAATATCAAACTTTAGGCATTAAAAATGTAAATACATTAGAATTGTGTGATATGCAACAAAAATAAGACCATCATTTATTTTTTTTTATTTTTATTAAAATATTAAACTCAAAATAAATAAAAACAAAACCATCATTTTCTAAAATAAAATAAAATCAATTACAAATAATGAGAATGAGACCTCAAAGCAATCAAATGGACCCATAGAACAATCACATGCATATGCAACGAGAAACATGAAAAAAAAAAAAAAAAAATCAAACAAACAAGCTTTACTTCAACTTTTTTTTTTCTTAAATTGTAAAAATATAATTTTGCATCATAAACTTGTAATAAATATTGTTGTTAGCAAGCAATTCCTTCACGCCTTCACCAAGTTCAGCATACAGCCAAGAGCCTAATTGTAGGCCAATTTCTTCAATCAAGTAATCCAATCAATGATTTACACATATACCACAAAATTTTAACATATTTGCATATATAACATCTAAATTTTTATATTTACGGATATATGCATTAATATAATATCTTAATATTAAATCACATCAAAATATATACATAAAAAAGAGATATCTCATTTTAGACAAGTTAATATATGATTTAAATATTAGAATATTATATAAATAAATATAAAATTTTAAATATTAGATATATAAACATTAATAATTTTACGATAGATATATAAAATTTAAGATGTTTTTATATTAATAATATATTTTACTATGTTTACTACATTTTCTACCAGTATTTAACAGGTATATAAGTTTTATAAAGAGAGAAAGCATTATTCGTAAAAGAGAAAATTCAAACGGGTATTAAAATTTATAAACTACGTTTTAAAAAACGCAACGCAGGGAAAAAGCCCATCCAAACGGGGCCTAAGTTTCTTCTCAAGCTAAAAATGAGCCAGGCTTTATTTAACTTCTAAGTTTTTTTTACTTATTATCTTAATTATCATATCTCTAATTATTTATTATCTTAATTATTAGTAAAGTGAAGGAGGGCAACATTTTGAATAGTCTACCCAAAGATGACATAACCTGGTGGTAATGGACAAGGTGGTGTAGGAAAGTCATGCTGGTCCTTTTAGAGGTGAAGGTTATAAAATGTTCACACAATGTATATAAAAAACAAACCTATACTCTGATGTTTTCTATTAATAATTGAATGAAACAATGTGTTTTGTTTACACTTGTGAATCTTGAAACTATTTATGAAAGGATGAATAAAGAATGAATCATCCAAAGAAACTAAACCTACCCTTATCACCTAAAATTGACAAGAGATAGAGTGCCTAAAAACAACAATCTCACTGGAGCTAAAAATAATATGAACATATGAACAAATTGAGAAGAAACAGTCTTAGTAAACCGATTCAGTGTCTCCTTGCCACCATTTAGCATTCCAGCAATGCTTACCTGATGTTTATTGATGTTTGATGGTTGAATTTGAAGGCCAATTATTAAAGCAGACTCAGCTCCCTCTCTCGACACAAAAGGCCACCAAATCAAATGTCGACGAACCCTCTTCGACTTTCTAATGCGCTTGAGCTCCTTTCCGAAAACCATGCGGATTGATCTTAAGTAGGAATTCACATCATGGTCTCTGAAAATAGTTCCCTCAGAGCCATAGGCTGAACGGTCACTGAGAGTCTCAAGAGGGTGAGGGGAGTTTAGAAATGCCAATTGAGCAGATTGTAAAAGCTTCATTGATTCTTTGGTTTCTTCTAATGGAAGGTCCATAAAATAAAGGCCACTACCAGAAGGAAGAAGGTGGTGGTGAGGTGAGAACCTTTCCTCTGGTTGTAGGATTAGAAGCTTCCCCATTGGAGCATACAGAAGGCTCTGCAGTGTTAATGAAAAATAAATATTGTGGTAAGGATGGAGTTTACATAAAGATAACAGATGTATAAATGTTTCTTTACTGTCCATCAGGGATCGTGTAAGACAATAGAAATAGGAAAGCTAGTGCTTGAATACTTGACCATAAAAACAATGGGAAAAAAAATCAACTTGTAAAACACAGATTTCCACTTTTACATATCTTTAAAAGTGTATTAAAATAAGTAACTAACAGCAATTGATAATATTTCAGACAAAACTTGCCCGGCGGAATGAGTAGATTTGAGGCTTGTTTTTCTTTTCTTTCCTGTCACTTGGTTCTCCTACACAAAACCTAGGTAAAAGGTTAAAATTATAAGATAATATTTATATCATTAGCTTAAGGCTTCGTTTGGGAGGACTTTTTTAGTGCGTTTTGCTTTTGAGAGCGTGAATTTTTTATTTTGATACCCGTTTGAATAGTGTGCTTTTTTGAAACTGCGTTTTAGCTCAATTTCACTGAAAGCTCCGTTTTAGCCCCTTTTCAAAAAGCAAAAGACAAATAGTTTTTCAGGAAATACTTTTAAAGCAGCTTTTCAGGAATCCGAAAAGCTTAGCCAAATGAAGCCTAAACCAAATCTAGTGTTAACATGCTTGTAAGATGTTGGTATACCAATAGGAAGTGCATATATACAGTACATCATCACATCAATATCCTATATCTAAAGATTCAAAGACATATTTTGTTTCATGAATGCCTGAAAGAAAGACAAGTATGGCAAATAAACTTACAATATAGCAACAACAGAGAAAACTCTTCTGACCATACCTGGTATTTTAGACAAGGATGATTGCGGAAGTTTTTATTAACAGCCTTGAGAATCTTAGCCACTTGATCTGGATAGTGGCAAGAAAAAGCCCGGGGGACAATATCTCTATGCAACATAATGCCCCGAACATGGCTTCGAGGCAATCCTAGCTTTCGAAGTAAGTAGTCACCTCCACACATAATGGACGGTGCGCCGAAAGTGATAACCGGCAATAAAGATAAGGGCGGCGCATCTCTTCGTATCAACAACATAAGATTCACAAGAACAGCAAGGCTTCCTCCAAGAGAATGGCCGGTGAAGCAAAAATTGGCAGAATCGCCATGATACTTCATGTGAGCTTGAACCTCTGCTAACATCTGATGATAAATCCCCTTGGCAGCCTCATAGATGCCCCTGTGCACAAGTACATCCAATCCCTACATGACAAGAAAAAACAGTTAAAGAATTGTGAAAATGTAGAAACAAATTTGGAAAATCTTGCATGTGGAGCATGTACCAATTTACTAGTTCAAAACAAAGAAAAGGAAGAAAATATCAGTAAAAACTACTGCACTAAATGCTGAAATTTACATGATAAGGTATGATACAGAATTTTAGCAATACTTACAGAAAAAATGCACAATAAGTTTGCCACCGCTCTAAGTGGTATAGAGATAAGAGATTGAACAGTATCAATGAAATATAGGACAATAAATAGGTAGTTCTAAGAGATTCAAGAACAAGAGAAGCATATGTAAAAGATTTTATAAACTTTTACATAACATTAGCTTTCCCATAAGAAATTGCAGAAGTTTTCCTTCCAAAAACCAATAAAATTTTAGACTCCTTATGGTGGTGGTTATTGTGAAGAAAAGAAAAAAAGATAATAATTCTCTCAACCAGTTCAGATAATACCTCAAACGAAACAGGCTCAAATAGAAGATTAGCTTGCCAGGCAGCCAAAGACTCTGATCCCTGAAAATCAGGATTCGAAGAGAGGGTAAGAAAATCTACCAACTACTTGAGCAAAAGAAACAACTCCATGAGTAGCTCAAGAAGGTATCCAGTCAGAAGTTTCATCATTTGACCTGAATGACAAAATATCTTGTTCGACTCTTATCATCATCACATATAAACCATTCGCACGGCGAGGAGCTCGCTGAATTCAAGTCCTCTGCAACGGCATCCTTCATCTCCTCCTTGCCAGCGATCACAGCAGTCACCGAGTTTGTAGTGGCAACAAAAGAAGCCACTTGTGACCTCTTAACTTCATTTGAATTGGCACTAATGGAGGGATCATCTCCACTCTCTCCCTTCTGAGTTCTTTGAGGAAGAATGTTCTGTGTTTGAGATTGCAGATAAGCGGCAGCAGAAGCGGCTATCCGATAGGCTACAGAAGCGCTAATGCCGACAACATTTTCACCATGAATCTTATTCCCTTCCCTTTCAGCTGTTGGCTCTGCAGGACTTTTATCTTGCTGTGATGTTGATCCCTCAGCATTAGACAATAAGGCTTTCTTCTCCAATGAAGAAGTAACATAGTGAAGTCCATGATATTTAAGCAGCCTATCTGGCTGCAAGAAAACCAAATTGGATAGTAACTTTGGCTATGAAAACAATTTCATAATTAGCAAGTAATACTTCTCCTCCTGAAAATAATCAGATGTCTTTTATGAACTAGCGAGTAACACACAGGAAGTTTAACTATAACTAAATACACAGGGATTGCAGCGATAACCAAACATCAGGGAAATAACATTTATACAGATGCAGTTCGTTCAAGCCTATTTTTTTTATCAAACAGTAGGATATTCTACGCGTTACCTTAGTCAAGGTTTACAAAAAAATTTCTGGTATCATATATATATATATAAAACTGATTTCCTGTATTTTAAAAATAATTCCAAAATAGAAAAAAAACAAACTAAAAATTAACAAAGTCAATCTTCATAGAATTTATAACAAGCACCTAATTATTACGCTCTCTTCGATCTCTTTCCACCATTACAAAATTCAAAAGCAAACGAAAGCCAAATTCAAAAGCTGCCGCCTTTGAACAGGATTCAGTTTCAAACACTGTAGTCAAAATATATGAGAACACCCCCAAAATCCCCTAAAAGATCACATATTTTCAATCGATCGCATTAAACATTCAGAATTCCATGGCAGATATAAAATATCCAACATCAAAAGAGGGCAAACAATCACTATCCCCTTCAAAAAGTTCCATACCTTGATATCAGGTATGTTGTACGAAAGCTTTCCTAGATAAGACATCTTGGCGTAGAACTCCGCCTCCGATAGCGAGACCCGGCGGAGAAATCTCGAGAACGACTCCTTATCGAACTCCGCTCCATGCACCTCCTCCTTCTCCTCCGCAGAGCAACCTTCAACCCAATCCTCGCCGCCACACCACATACATCTATCCCCTTCATCCTCTATCACCTGCTCTTTCTCGTAACCGGCAGGATCCTCCTTCCTCCTTTCCTCCCAGAACAAGCCCACGCGCAGAATCTTCATAACCCAATTTCCCCTTCGCGCCCTCTCATTGCCGACGGATGAGGAATCCTGCGGCGCGACGGTGGAAAGATTAGCGGGCGGCGGGTGGTGGAGTTGCCGGTGATCTAAGCCGACGGCGATTAATGGGGCGGAGATACCCCGGATGAATTGGAGAGCCTCCATTCCAAACACCGATGATTCCTTCTACTGTCTTTCTCCGTTTTCTTCTTTCCTTCTACGTAGGAGAAGTGAAAAAGGGTGAAAGGGAGAGATGGGAGGCGAGGTTGAGAAGAAAAAGCACTCTTTGATTCGAAGTTTGGAAAGCCGTTTGGAAAGCCGTAGAAAGAGAAAGCCAACGGCTTCGCAGGTTGCCCTACCAGTGCGGATTTTATTGAATAAAATATATATAAAATAATTAAAAGAGATTTACATACTTATCGCTAATTGTTATATTTTTTTAATATATTTAATATCTAAATTTTAATATTTATATAAACAATACTTAAATATTTAATATTTTATTAATAATATCAGTATCATTAAATTTTTTAATATAAAAATAAATTTTCATATATATATATATATATATATATATATATGGAGAAATAATATATATATATATATATATATATATATATATATATATATATATTCTGATAATTAAATCAGAATAATTTATGTTATGCTCAACTTAAAATTTATTAAAATATTGTAAGAAGACTATGATATATCCAACCAAATTAAACAATTAATATACTTCATATCAAATATTTGGCATAATTTTTATTCAATTAATTGTATAAATAAAAAATAATATTTTTAATACTCTAATCTAAGTTTTATAAATAATTTGAAAAATATTGATACATATTAGTTTTTTATATATTTATTCTATCAATTAATTATAAATTTCATGATATTTAATTGAAATAATTTTATTATTTTAATTTATTTGATAAATTAAAATCACAAAATTCTATTACATATATCATTTATATATTAAAATTAAAATCTATTTCAACTAAAATTGAGTCAATATCCCAACCTAATTTTCAAAAGAAAAAAAAACGGATCATTTAAGAGAAAAATCAAAAAATAATTAAAAAATTAAAAATGAATAAAATTTAAATATATTGTTTTTATAAAATGCCTATCTCATTCAAGTATATCCTATATATATATATATTAAATCAAATTATAATCCGATTTTTCATTTTTCCAATTGGACAAATCTGCACTCTATGTTAGACTTCCGTCGCGTGTTAGAGATGTAATATTACGGCGACCGGCAAAAGAGCTGAGTCATCCGGACCGGTCTAGTGGTAGATATTAACCGGTCGGAATTTTTGGCGGTGACGTAATTAATTCCATTGTACTGACAGCTGTGTCCAGAATTTTTATTTTTTTAAGATTTACATGCATAACACACAATACTCATATATTTACATAACTAATACCTAAATTTTAATTTTTTTATCTATAACACCCCAAATTTCAATATCACATCAAAAATATCATAATTATTCATTTCAAAAAAAATGAAATATACCTTTCTAAGTATAAGAAATTATTAGATAAATAAATATATAATTTTAAGTATTAGATGTATAAATACTTAACTATGTGATATGTATATAAGTCTTCATATTTTTTAATACTTTACTATTTAAGTAGGAATCATTGGCCTTATGAATGTAATTTTATATAATTCTAAAAAGTTTCTTCCATATATTATCATTAGAATAGTCTGAAATTAAAATGAATACTTGTGATATCATGATACAAAGAACAAAGAAATAAAATTAAACTAGCTATTACTGATTTGACTAAATCGATTAATGCCAGTTTGACTGAACCACGTTAGTTGGTTAGTCAAACTGACATTAGTCAGTTAGTCAAATCGACATTAGTCGGTTCTATTATTATAAGGAGATGGTGGCATATCCTTTCATTCTGAACACATAGAGCACAAAGAGAGAAGAAGGTGACATGGAACCGAGTCGGGAGGAGAAATTAGCACACGAGCTTATTTGAGGGCAACGAGATAGGTAATTGAGCAAATGGGTGAGTGTTGACCTCACTTTTGGAGTGAGCTCTCAACTTCCTCATCATAAATCTAGGACTCTCATGATAGTTCCGGTCTTACACACAGTGATTTTGTGAACACTTAATCTAACCCTAGAGACTTAAAATAATTAACCATAGGAATAGATTGTGTCTTAGGGGTATAGGAATACTTGCCTACCCTATAGCCCAAACCCAATCCTTGCTTCTTTCTTTCAAACCAAACCTCAAATTCAAAATGCAAATTCTAAAAATTAAATCCAACTATCCAATGATTGAAATCCACCACCAAATTCAAACTCCAAATTCCTTCTTAGGCCCTTTGATTTTATCTTATGGACTTAGTCTTAACCAAATTCAAATCAACCCCAATCTAATTGATTTTATCAATTACCAAATCCAATCTCAAATCAAATTCCAAATCCTAAATCAATTCTAAATTCTAAATGATTGAAACCTATGATTAACTCCAAATTCTAAGATCTCTTCTTAAGCCATATGAATCACCTTCATGTGCTTAGCCAAAACTCCTTCAAACAACTCAAACATGATTGATTTCTTTATAAATCAATCATTTCTTCATTTATGTTTACAAATATAAATGAAATCCAAATTCAAATCTTTCAAACCAAATCAAAATAAATCAAGCCAAATCAAGACCCTTCTTAAGCCATATGGATCTACCTCCATAAACCTAATCAAATATTGATCCAAATCAACTCAAACATGATTGATTTCTTTATAAATCAATCTTCCCTTCATTTATACTCATAAATATAAATGAAACACACCCTCCAATGACCAAAAGTAAATCAAGCCAAATCAAAGTCAACTCAAATCAAGCCCAAGTTGACCCTTTTGACTTGAAATTGTCATATTAACCAAAACTCATTTGGCTCCAAACTAATTACAATTAGATTTATATTTCAATCCTAAACTCATATGTGAGTTCAACCAAACTTGAATCAAACCCTGATCAAGCAAATTGACCCATTTAGGCTCACTTGACCCAAAGTGATCTAAAGGACCTTTTTGAGTCAAGTTCTAATCCAACCCAAATTGGATTGAACTAAGCCCATATAAACCTCAATCATGATCAACAATCATCATGGGGTGATCAACTACCTTGAATTGGGTCAAACTAAAGTCAATATTTAGCCCAAATGAAACTCGAACTAGCCAAAATTTATTATATGCAAATTAATTGAAACCATTGACTCAAACCCATTCATGATCAGTGGTTGAACATGACCAAGCCATAAGTTAAGCCAAACCAAGCCTAATTGGTCATTTGACCTAGTTGACCCAAATTGGCCTAAAAAGTCAGCATAGGTCAAATCATGATTTAATCTAAATTGATTACAACCAATGGCTCAAATTTATTCCAAATCACTTGTTGAACTTGACCAAAGCCATGATTGAGCCCAAGTTGACCAATTGGTCAACTTGACCCAACAAATTGACCTAAAAAATTGAAAAAATTAATTTTAAATTAAACCAAACTAAAGCCTATAATCATTTTCAATCAACCAATTAAACTTGACTCAACACCTAACCTAACATAATGTGGTCAAATTAGTCAAATTAGTCAACTTGACCAATTTGACCCTTTTGAATCCAAATGAGTCAAATTCAAACCTAGACTAAACTAATCCAAACTAATTGAACCAAAATATCCCAAATCATCATATGAACCTAACCAAAGCCTTGGTTTAACCCATTTTGACCAATTGGTCAACCCAACCCAACCTAACCCAAATGACACGATGTACTTCGTTCCGGTTACGTATTGCTACCAACTTATGGGACCTAGGACTTAGTCAAACTCCCAAACATGTTATTCATTTCCAAATTAGCCTAAAAGCCAAGTTGACCCCACCAAGGGGATTAGCCATCAAACCATAGGATTCAAACCTTAAAACCATTGGATCTAAGCCAAAGTCAACTACCCATCCCCCATGGTAGCTCATTAGCACTCCATGGAGCCTTCTCCTGACCGACATAGCTAACCTAACTCACCTTAGGTCGGCCAAGAACCTTTGGGAGGTGAGTTGACTCACCTCCAACCCAAACCGAACACCCATTGGATCAAGACCATGGCATCTTTACACATTCGATAAATGGCAGCTCCCCATCACTTCTCCCATCCACTGCGTGTACGACTTTGATGGAGACAACTCCGCCGGTGGGATGACTGACAGGCAAAAATGTCGTCATCAATGATGAGAAATTGAGGGGTATACCCCATCAATTCAAACACGAATTTACACACACTTGCATCGTGAGCCTTGAGAAGCCATTTTCGAAATCCCATAGAGTGATTCCAAGCCTTCTCGACTGCTCCAAAATTTAGATTTTCTAATCCCGTGAGAAGCTGAAACAGGGCATCCCAATCCCGAGCAATACTCCCCCATTTCAAAATCAAACCCAAATTCTTCTTAGCCACACCATCACCACACTTCGTCGAGCACAACCAAACCAATTCCAAAGCTCCCAAGTGGCCAGAGGTGTGAGTTCGATCGAAGTCGAAGCCTTCACGTGAGCAGATTGGTCAACCAAGCCTTCCACATTTGATCAAGCTCAAAGCTCCTCAATAGGGTCTCGCCTCAACTAGGCGAAGCTATCTCTGGCATTGCACTGCTAGACATTAGCTATGGTGAGGTAATTCTTCAAAATCGTAGCTATAGAGAAATATGGGTTGGTCCTTTTCGAAGATAATTTGAATCTCATGTAAAATTGACCGTTGGATGTATGCGTCTCCCTTCCTCGAAGGTGTGGGAAGAATTTGGAGACAATATGAGCTCGGGTGAGCTCAAATCGAACGAGGGAAGACGAACGTCATCCATCTTTCGTCGCTCGTGAACGAGATAGATCACGAGCCATCCATCTCATGTGATCGAGATGAACAGTTCTAATAAAATTTCATGGTAAAGCCTGTGATTCTTTTCCTAGACCATTAATCGGATCACGACCGTCTGATCTTAGATCAGATGGCCTACAAAGAAACTGCATCCGCCGCCGGCTGAGTCAACGCACGGATGTGACTACTTATATAACCAATCATATCGTGTCATGTGGAAAGCATGCCTTCGTTAGCACACTGCGTCAGCAGCCACGCGGCCTGACAGGATTAAGATTTTAATTAGGGTTAATTCATTGGTTTTTAATCCTGAAACTTTCTAAAATCATAACTAATTGTAGAAAAATCCAAAAAAAATACAAACTTAGGCACATTTTGAAGATATTTCAGAGCAGAATCTAGAAAAATTATAATTAATTGATTTTGAATAGTGACTTTGGCTTAATTAAGGTTTTATCAAAAATCTAATTAACTTAATTACACTTTAATTAAGTACTCAATTAATTCCAAATTTTTTATGGATGTTTAGGGGGATGACCTCTACCTCCACTATTTTTCTGAAATTTTATTGATTGCTTAATTAGGAGAATCACTTGATTAATCTCTAATCACTCTCTTAATCCAATTAATTATAATTAATGAATGAACAGTAACTTAATTAATCATTTAAGCATAGTCACCTCTGTTGAACAGTAAGATCACTTAAGGAATGTGATTGGGGGTACTTTTTCTAATTCATTTTCTAAGTCTTCTTTATCTTTAAAAATCAAATTAATTAATGGATAATGAAATGATTAATTGATTAATTAAGTGATTAATCTTCAAAATAAGAAAATCAAAATCTAATTGAATATTCAAATGATTTAGGGATTAGGATTAGGGCCTTGCCCTTGATCCTCTCCCATAAGTTAATTTTATCATTCAAATTAAAACATAACACAAATGCTTAATCAATTAATTAAAGGCTTAATGAAATTAAAATTAAAAAAATAACTCATCCACACTTAAACAAGCCTTAATTGATTTTGGGTAGCTCCTTGGGTGTTTAATTATCCAAGGTGAGAGATAATGAAATTATGGTTGGCTCACATGTGTGAGAAAATCATAAAAATAATTAAGTGAGATCCATTAAGCTTAATTAATTATTAATCATAAGCTAATTGTATTAGGCCCCTTTCATTTCGTAGGATATTATAAATTTACTTTTTATTTGGTTGCATATCATATTAGCTTATTATTAATTAGTTAATTAACTCAAGGTGATATATGTAAGGGTTAATTAGTTCACTTAATTCATACCTTAATCTAATCAAAATATAAAATCAACTTAAATATTATTCATTAAACCAAACTAATTAGCACATGGGGAAATGAGTTAGGACTAGCAAACCTCTCTCATATTTTCTAAATCAAATCAAGCTCAAATTAAAAAAAAATCTTTAAAGAATTTTGGTTCATTTTAAATAGCCTTATTTAATTTGATTGTCCTTAGGAATTAATTGAGATGGATAAAATCATATTCTTACATTCTTTTATTTCTTTCTAATCATGCTAAATATTGCTTTCCATATGAAATCATGCATTCAGTTCTTTAAAAATTAACTAAATGAAATATATTTTTTATGTTAAATTTCATGTGTTGACTTAAATTAAATAAGAGTGACTATTATTGCTATTAAATCAAAAACTATTTTCAAAACCTATAAATCAATTATTAGAAGAAATGAAGTGATGTTAATTATAAATATCTATAAGCTTGCATGTGATGATAGTATAAGATGTGTAATATGAGGTTCTATTTCCTTACTTTAACATGAATTTACATATAATTTGTAAGTGTATAGTTCATTTAAAAAGAACATAACACTTGTTTAAATCTATTCCTATGCATTTTCATGTTAAGACTTAGGAGAAATTTCATAGTACACATGTAAATCATACAACCAAATCAAACATAATTTTTTGTATGATTCCCTATCCATTTTGTTCTTTTTGTACATTCATATGTATTTGAGAAAAGTAGTATATTAGTCTGGACATCTCGGGGCTGCGAGACTTTAAGTAGCCCTAAGTAGGTCTTTTACTTTACGCCCCTAGTGTAGAAAATAATGGCGTCGTACTCACTAAAACTCTTATACATATACATGTGTGATGTGGCTAATGAATAAATAATCATAAATCAAATAAAGCAAATATAACCTTTTGCATGGATTTTCTTATCCTTATAGTTATTCATACATTGACATGTATCTGAGAAAAATGATATATTAGTTTGGACATCTAGGGGCTGCGAGGCTTTAAGTAGCCCTAAGTAGGTCTTGTACCTTACACCCCTGGTGTAGAAAATAATGATGCTGTATTCACTTAAAACTTTTATACATGCAAATGTATATTTAGCTAATGGATGAAAAATCCACCTTTTCTATATAATAAAAACATGCATTCATAATTCAATAAAAAAATGAAATATTTAAATTCAAAATACATTTCTTTACATTCATCATCAAAGTGTGCTAAGATTTACATTGCATGTATAGGTAGGCTTAAGATTTTATTCATATGCATGATATACATGATGGAAATAAATAAATGAATATATGTTATGTGATAGTAATCCATTTTAATTAATGCTAAGATGTCTTTCTCATTGAATAGGATTATTTAGAATAAATCTATATTTAAGGTTAATTAAAACACATAATAAAACATTCACTAAAGAAAATTCATTAAGTAACTTACCTTAGAAATGACTTAAGGTGGGGATAAAAGAGAGACTCTCTTTTTTCTCTTTATAACACTTAGTTGTTAAGTGTAGGCTACATGAAATAAAAGAAAACACTAAGTAAAATCTCAAATCAACTAAACCACTTAAAGAGAAATCAACCCTTTATAAATTAAACTCCTCACACTTAGCAAATTATAACCCTAAAGCCTAGTTAGGACATACCACAGAAGCTTGAACACATGCACATTAGATTAAGTCACCATTTATAGCCTTATGTTAGGGCGGTGCATGATTTGATGAATGTTTGGTTTTGTGATATATTATTTTAGACTGAATGTTAGGGTGTATATGCGTAGTCTGGATGTTAGGCTGATATTAGCCTAATCGTGCTTTCTGCAGGAGGTTATCCTTAAGGGGTACTGTAATAAAAAATATAAATACTTTTTACTGTGTAGGCTACTTATACCCCTAAGCATAACACAAGTTAGGACATTAGGGCTTGGTTACCCATGCATGGGGTGCTAAGTCCAAATCATTTATATAACTGCTTGGATTTTATGGTGTGTTTAGCTAACCTTTATTTTGTAGGTGTAGCTAGATTTACTTTCCTTCTCTTTTAATATAATTTTGTATTAGGATTAGGATAAGTGTTATGAGAATTAAGGGTGAACATTGGTTATAAGATCATGTCTTATATACCATGTGATACCTTTGGAGCAAGCTATATCCCAAGCAAGCTACATCAAGCTACATCACAATCAAGCTACATCCCAATGAAAGCCAAAAGAAAGAAAAGAATGGAGCAAATCAAAGCTAAAAGAAAGAGAGAAATGAAGCAAATCAAGATGAAGGAATGAAGGATAAGGAGTGAAGAATGGAGGATGAAGAATGAAGACCCCTATAACACTTATCACTTCATAATTGTAATTTATTCTTTCATTATACCAGGATGTATAAGGGTAGAGCTCAGTTACCCACATTTATTTTTGGATTGAACGGCAGTAGCAGACCACATTGGCTTCTTATTATTTTATGATAGTTTTATAAAATTGTTTGATCTTTGTTTAGTTTGTGCATTAGAAATAGCATGCCTTTTCATAGTTTCTTTATAATTGGTGATTGTTGTATGGCCTGGATCCATTTAGGCTCCTAGGATAAAAATAAAATTTCTATCCCACTAACAGCTCATAATTAAAATTCTAAAATAACTCATAATCTCACATAAAAGCCTAGGAATTAAAGCAAGATAATAAAATATTTAGCAACCCCTTAGCTGGATGATTATATGTATAACATCATGCATGTCATATTCTTCAACTCTTGTTAGGAGAGGGTTTCCATCTATGCCAAAGAATAAAGGCTTAACCTGTAAGAGCCTTTGATGAAAAAACACCTCTTTCTCTTCTGATTTAGCCCATAATCAAATTTCTCATACATTTAGGCATACAAAATCCTATAGTTTGTGTCAAAATAAAAAAAGAGTCCAAAATTAAATAAAATTTGTTAAAATTTGCATTAGATTAAGTCATTACTCATACATTTCATGATCTAGTCTCTTAGGGAGTGAGTTTAAGGACTTAGTTTCTCTTCTAAATAAATAACAACCTAACCATCTTGCAAAACATATGACTTGTCTACATGGATTTAAATCATAGGAGGAGTTAGCTGGTTGCCACTCCATGCGATAATAAGTCCAGCAGTCGGGTGATTTATTCTCTCTTGTGGAGGTAAACCATATACCCATTTTTGCCTTAGATTTAGGTTGTGCTTTGGCCCTTATCAAAGCTTCCTAGATTTAGGATCGAGGTTGTTGTTTCTCAAGCATAAATCCTCACCTCTTAGGCATTTCTACAATATTGTGTTATGGAATTATAAGTCCTATATTTCTAACAAAATTTCAACTCAAATAAATAAACCTCTTCAAATTCAAATATATAAAGCCCAATAATATAATAAATTGGAGTATTCACTAGGCTTCCTAGTATCATGACCATTCCCTACTTATCTCCTTTAATTTCAATAAGAACTCTTCCCTTTTGATCTCTCCCATTTGATTTTCAAAAATAAAACCAATCCTTTGATAGTCCTATCATTGAATTCTTTGGAGACAACAATCGCCTACTTTAATTGAGAGTATTCTTAAGGGATTCACTTCCTTTAAGATGTAATTAAATATGGAAGCTTGCCTCCATAAAAAACTTAACAAACTTAATTTAAATAAATTATGCTTTACTTTTTCATGTAAAGTAGGGAAAAATCTTTGGTATATTCGAAGACCCATCATGCCTTAGGAGTCCTTATTAGGTGATTAGGTCCAGTATAGGATAATGTTGGTTAGAAAATTTTTTTATATAATCACCTTCATCCTGTTGGGTGAAAGGCAAGAATATAAAATTTTATCTTTTTGGGATGCCACACATATCCGCAAATGTGCTTACTTAGGTGATTGGGTACGTCATCAAGGAATAGTGCACTATCTCGAGAGATAGAAGTCACTATCCTTTAATGAACCTAATCACCTTAATAAGGACTCCTAAGGACAATGGGTCTACATAGGTACCAAAGATTCTTCCCCTACTATACATGAAAAAGTAAAGCAGTGTTTATTTTAAATCGGGCTTGTTAAGTTCCCTACAGGGACAAGCCCCCATAGTTAATTACATCCTAAGGGACAGGATCCCTTCGGAATACTCTCGATTAAGGTAAATGATCATTGTCTTCAAAGTTGTCAACAGGAAAGGACTATCAATCGATTAGTTCATTTTTGTAGATCAAATGGGATTGATCAAAGAGAGGGAATTATTATCAAAGCTAAAAGAAAGATAAGTAGGAGATGCCTACGATGCTAGGAAATCTAAAGAGCATCTCAAACTATCCAATGGTTGGGCTTTATATTTTTGAAATTGATTTAATTTATTTGAGTTGCATTTTTATTAGAAATTTGGGACTTATGATTTCATAACACAAGATTATAGAAATACTTAAGAGGTGAGGATTTATGCTTGTAGCCCACAAAGGGGAGGAGCAACCTCAGAACCTGAATCTAGGGAGCTTTGATGAGGGTCAAAAGCACAACCTAAATATAAGATGAAAATAGGTATTTGGTTTGCTCCACAAGAGAGGACAAACCACCCGACTGCTTGGACTGACAACTGCCTGGGGGTGGCTAACAACTAACTCCTCCTACGATTTTAAATTCATGTAGGCAAGTCTTATACTTTATGCAAGATAGTTAGGATGTTATTTATTTAGAAAGAGACTAAGTCCTTAAACTCACTCCCTAAAGAGACTAGATCATGTAAGGACATGCTTCAAATGACCTAAATCTAATGCAAGACATATTTCATTTTATTTTTATTTTTGGATAATTATTTTGACTCAGGCTAATAGGATTCATATGCCTAATGCATAAGAAATGAAATTATTGTCCAAAATCAGCGAGAAGGGAGGTGTGTTTCCACCATGGCTCTTAAAGATCAAGCCAAGTTTCTCTGACAAAGGTAAAAGCCCTCCAATCAAGAGTGAAGTCAGATGCATTTATGCATGATGTTATAAAAAAAAGTACTCATCCAACTAAGGGGTTGATAATTCTTTTATCTTGATTTTAAACCTAAGCTTTAGGTGAGGTTATGAGTTCTTTATTTTTTAGTTTTGAATTGTTAAGTTTGGTAAAATATTTATTTTTTTCTAAGAGCCTAATCCACATCCAGGCCATACATAATGAAAGAAAGAAACTAGAAAAAAGATGTCACTTAATGCATAAGCTAAACAAATAATCAATCAATTTATAAAGCTAATCATAAAAGAATAAGAGGCCATTATGGTCGGGTACCACCACACAAATCAGAAAATAAATTGGATAGTTGAGCTCTACCCTTATACAACCCGTATTACAAATGAATTAAATAGAATTAAGCAAAGAATTCATTGTTATGGAGGTCTTCAAGCTTCATTTCTTCTTTAATTTTCTTTTCTTCTTTCTTCTTCTTTTCTTCTTTCTTCTTTGGTACCTCCTTTTGGATGGTTGGAAGGTGGATGCTCCAAAGGCTTCACATGGTGCATAAGATAGGATCTTATGACCAATGTTCATCCTAATCCTCATAATAATCATTCCAAAATCTTAATTGCCAAATTTATATGAAAAAGGAAAAGTAGATCTAACTAACACCTGCAAAACAAAGGTTAGTTAAATAAACCACCAAATCTCAAGCATGTATATTAGATTTATCACCCCACACATGGGTAACTAAGTCCACCTGGCCTATTGAATTATGCTTAGGGGTATAAACACCTGTACAACAAAAGCATTTATATTTTTATTTATTACAGCACCCCTTAAGCACAATCCCCTATAGAAGACAATGGTTAGACTAAGATCGCCCTACCATTCATTATACACACATACATTCTAACATACAGTCTAAAATATATATCATAAAATAAAAGTAAACATCAAATCATGCACCGCCCTAACCTAAAGCTAGAAGTGGTGACTTAGCCTAATGTGTGTGCTTTAAAAGTTTGTGTGGTATGCTTAGCTATGGCTTTAAGTTAGAATTTTATAAGTGTGAAGCATGTTCAACTTAGAGGAGGGTTTCATTTAAGTGATTTAGTTATTATGGGTTGATTTTATTTCATATTTTGATTAGGTTCAAATGAATCCTACAATTAATTACTAAGTTATAAAGAGAGGGAAAGAGAAGGAAACTTCTCTTTCCTTCCCTAACTTAAGTAATTTCTAAAGTAGATTCATATTTTAGTTTTATTTAATAAATATTTTGATTAAGTGTTTTAATTAATCCTAAGTTTAGATGAACTCTTAACAAACTTATTAAAAAAATATATTTTAAGATTAAATAAAATGAACCAAATTCATAAAACATACATCACTTCATTTCTTTCCCAACATGTATAACATGCATATGAATAAATCATAAACATATCTATACATATAAATGAGAATGTTTAACACACTTTATGATGCATGCTAAGTAATTCATTTAAGGAAATTTGAAAGTTTATGATGCATGATTTTCATTAAGTAGAAAAGGGATTTCTTATCCAATTTTCACATGCACACATGAAAGCAAGAAAGACATAAGTGAGTATAACATCATTGTTAACCAGAGGTGTAAGGTATAAAACCTATTTAGGATTACTTAAAGCCTCGCAACCTTGGGGTTGCCCAGAGTAATATACCACTTTTCTTGAATACAAAAATATGTACAAAAGAAATGAATGGAAAAGAGAGAATGCAAAAATTTGTATTAGTTGATTCATTTTGTTTATGCAATTTATGTGTATAAACATAAGTATCATTCTTAAGTAATAGTATAGGAATGAATAGGATATAAAATTAGGCAAGTATTAGGTTCTTTTCAACTGAACCATACATCTTACCAAATCCTATTCAAAACTACACTAAAAGAAAAGAGAAGGAAGACCCTACACTAAGCATATCTTTATATCTTACTCACATGCATGCTTATAATTAAGATATAAGTATCACACTTTCAGTTTTGATAATTGATTCATATATTTTAAAAATAATTTATATTTAATAGTGATAATAGTCACTCATATTATTACTTTAGCCAACACATGCAAATTTGACATAAAGTAAACATTTTCATTTTAAATTTGAATTTTGAAAAGTATGGATGCATGAAACCACATGACACACATATTTAACATGTTGGAGAAAGAACTAAAGAAATGAAAGTATGTAAACATATTCACTTTAATTAAATCCTAAAGATAATATTATGAAATTAGAAAGCTTAAAGTAAACCAAGATTCATTTAATATGATTTTTGTTTGATCTTGAGTTTGATTTAATTTTTAAAATGTGGATTAATTTTGTTGTTCCTAACCCATTCCCACATGTGTTTGATATTTTTGTTTAATTTTTAGATGATTAGATTGATTTTATATTTTGATTAGGTTAAGGTATGAATTAAGCATGTTAATTAACCCATACTTACACCACCTTAGCATAGTTAACCAAATAATTATGAGCCAATGAGATGACATAAAACCTCATAAGGAATTTAAATTTACAACACACCTAGGAAGAAAAGGGCCTGATGCAATTTGGCTCATGATTAATGGTTAATTAAGCTAAGCGGGTTAACTTAAGTAATTTCAAAACACCCATCACACATATGAGTTGAGTTTTGATTTTCTTAATTGAACTTAGGCTCTTGAACACTTAAGAATCTACCCAAAGTAGATTAATTAAGTTATAGAAGGTTTTAGAAATTTTAGAAATTAATTAAGAGGGTAATTAATGAATTAACCCTTAATTAAGAGAGGATTAAGAAAATAAAAGGGGGTTTAGGGAATAGCTTAGGGGAAATACCCAAAATTATTCCCTAAGCTTCCTATTCACTAGATCAAAACTTAATCAACTTCAATAAGAGATTAAAATACCAATCAAACCCATAATTATCCTTAATTACATTAAGGGAATAATTAAGAAATGCATTTGAAATTCCCTCAATTAAGCCATCAATAAATCTCAAGAAAAATAGGGGAGATAGAAGTCATCCCCCAAAACATACCCAAGAGGTTTGAGATTAATTAATGAGTAATTAAAAAATTAATATTTCCACTAAAACTTAAATTTAGAGAAAGATATAAATAAAAATCCATTAAAACCAATTTCAGAATATTCTAGATTGAATTATCTTTCAGTAGAAATTTACCTCATATTTTTTTTTTATTTTTATTTAGGGAGATATGAATTTTTAAAGCTTAGAGGATTAATTAGAATTAATTAAAACCTAATTAAATCCTTTAACCCTATCGCTCGACACGCGACGGAGGCAGTCAGTGTACTTTCCATGCGTCGTGCGGTGATCCGTTACTTAAACGTTCCGTCACCGCGCATGTGGTGGCTGCGGGACGCAGTTTGATACCCACCGTTCGATCAAGGATTGAATGGCTAGGAATCACCCTGTGATTTTAAAAGGATAAATAAAATTTTGAAACTTGCATTTAATCTTGGCCGTCCATCCAAAATGCGCAGATGGACGGCCGGGATCATCCCTGTTCTTCCTTAAGTATCATTGGAACGGTCCATGATCTAAGCCTTGATCCGAGCTCGATTGATCTCAGATTAGGATAAAATTTTGCACACACCATCATACACTAATGACAATCCTATCTAATAGTTGAATTTTCATGCCATGACACTTTCTTTCACAAAGGACCAATACCTCTTAAATCTAGTGGTCGAAAAATGCCATACCTCACCGGCACTCGATTCCCTTGGAGGAGCTTCGTCTGATTGAGATGAAGCTGTGGTGAAAGAATTAGCTTTTGAGGTTGGGTAGTTTGCTCTATGGACCATCTCCCCTTGCTCTTACTTGCGGCTTTGATCAAATTGGACTTCTCCTTACTTTGGGAACTTGAGGGAGAGCTTAGGCAAGCTCGATTTGGTCCCCTGAGGGAGTGTGCAAAGGCAATTGAGTTGAATTATAGTGTGGAGGAAGTTAGGAATTCTATGGAGCTCCCCTATTTTCAAAGGATGAAAATCGAGAATGGCTGATTTCAATTCCCTCTTAGGAAGCTTAGGAACACTCTCTGATGGCTCTTAACACTCTCTAACACTCAATCGATAATGAGCATATGCAAATTGAAGTGAATTCGGGGAGTATATCTCACCCTATGGCAATCAGACGACCAAAGCATGGTTTTCCATTTTGATCCAATTGCCAATAATGGAAAGGTTGTTTGAGTTGTTAGGAGTTGGCACATGGTTGGTTTGAGCCAATGAGTGGATTGGTAACCTCCCATGTGCTTCAAATTGAGTTGAGGGAGGTTTTCAATTTGGCCAATTTGAGCTATGGGGTCAATTTTGTCCTTGGGGTCCATTTGGCCTGACCCAAACCCATTGGGTTGGGTGCACCACCCTCCATAGGATTCACTTGACCTATTAGGAAGGTATCAAGTTGATATGAAGAGGGCTTGACCAAAATTTGTTCTATGGCCTAAGGTTAGAATGGTCATTTGGCTAATTTTTGAATTTGAATATGTTGGGTATGTTGAGAAAATAGGTTTGGCCAAGTTTCATTGGATTTGGAGTTCATTTGATATGGTTTGGCTCATGTTGACCCATTTAGGTCAAAATGGATCAACTTGGGTCAAGTTGACCCGTTGGTCAAATTGGGTCAAACCAAGGGTTGGGTCAAGTTCATATGACCATTTGAAATGTTTTGGTGGCTTTGGTTTGATTCAATTTGGTTTAGTTTTGAGTTTGGCTCATATGACTTCATTTAGGTCAAATGAGTCAAGTTGACCAATTTGGCCTATTTGACCTATTTGAGCTAGGTCATGGGTAGGTTTAGGTTTGGTTAGTCATATGGAGTGGATTCGTATCTTTGTTTCCAATCAATTTTGGTTAAGTTTAAATTTGGCTCAACATGACCCCTTTAGGTCAAGTTGGGTTCAAGGTCATTGGTATCTTTGTTTTCAATCAATTTTGGTTAAGTTTAAATTTGGCTCAACATGATCCCTTTAGGTCAAGTTGGGTTCAAGGTCAATTGGGCTAGGTTAGGCTCAAATGTTGACTTGGTCAAGTCCAAACATAATTTATGAATGAACTTAGATCAATGGTTTCAATCAATTTAGCCTATGATGGATCTTGGCTATGTTAGGTTTTATTTTTGGCTAAGTGTTGATTTGGTCAACCTTTAGGTTTGACTTGGTTTGACCCAATTTGATTGATTGATCATCCCATGATGATTATTGATCATGATGAGAGTCATTTGTGAGTTTTATTCAATCTAATTTGGTTAGGATTATAATTTGACTCATAAGGATACTTTAGGTCACTTTGGGTCAAGTGAGCCTAAGTGGGTCAAATGGTTTGGTCAAAGATTGATTTGAGTTTAATTGAACTTGCATATGGACTTTTGATTGAAATATAAATCCATTTGCAAGTGGTTTGAAGTAAAATGGGTTTTGATTCATTTGCCAATTTCATATTCAAAGGAAGAATATGAATGGATTTGGGGTTTGATTTTTGAATTGAGTTTTAATTTGGTGATTGATGTTTGCATTTATATTTGGATTCATGATTGTAGGGTTGATTGAATCATGAAGGAAAATCAAGAGTTTGGCTTGATTTGAAGGTGATTTGGTTAAGTTCAAGATTTTGACTTGAAAGGCTTAGGTTGGATTTTGAGTGGATTTGAGTTTGATTGTTTGAACTTATATTTCATTTATATATGTGAATATAAATGAGAATATAAATGAGTCATGAGAAAATTTTAAGGATTTGATGTTATTTGATCATGATCTAGTCTAAGTCCATTAAAACGAAAGTTAAAGGACTTAGGAAATTTCATGAAGTTTGGAGCTTGAATTTTGAATTTTATTTGATTGATTTATATTTATATTTCATTTATATATGTGAATATAAATGAGAATATAAATGAGTTATGAGAAAATTCCGTGAATTTGAATTGATTTGAACATGATTTAGGCTAAGTCCTTAAGAGGGGAATTAAGGACTTAATTTTTGGTTTTGATTTGATTGATTTGTATTTATATTTCATTTATATATGTGAATATAAATGAGAATATAAATGAGTTATGAGAAAATCCCATGAATTTGAATTGATTTGATCATGATTTAAGCTAAGTCTATGAAGGAAAACCTAAAGGACTTAGAAAAATTTATGAATTGATTTTGAATTTTGAGTTTAGTTTGATTGGATTTGAATTTATATTTCATTTATATATGTGAATATAAATAAGAATATAAATGAATTATGAGAAAATCTCATGAGTTTGAATTGGTTTGGCCATGATTTAGGCTAAGCCCTTCAAAGAAGATTAAGGACTTAAGAAAGATTTGAACTTAGGAATTTCATTCATGGGTTTCAATCATGAATTTCAATCACATGGAGTTGATTTGAGTTTGGAGAAAATAAAATAAGATTGATTTGGAGTTTGTCTTGAAGGAAGGAAGGTGAGGAATGGTTCAAGCTAAGGGTAGACAAATTTTTCTAACACCCAAGACATGACCCCATCCCTTGGCTAACTCTTCCAAGTCTCTAGGGGTTGAGTGTCCACCTAATCACTAGATGTGTCTTAAGACTAAGGAATTCCTAAAGTCTAAGAGGAATCCTCTATCTAAGATGGAGGGGTTGAGAGCTCATCCCAAAAATGAGGTCAACAGATATTGATTTCTATCTCTCGAGGTAGTACACTATTCCTTAATGTCTTACCCGATCACCCTAATAAGTTTATCTGCGGATATGCGTTGTGTCCCCTCACATATACACAGAAAGCACACTAAACACAAAAATAAACACCACAATGAGTCGCCGAGGATGAAGGAACAAGTTGGAAGATGGATGTGGGCTACTTTGACATCAAAGAGAGGCCAAACACTTGAAGTCAGCTTGTAATATGAAGTAAGAACTTTTCAAGAGGAGAAAATCAACAGTAACTCCTCTTCCCCTTTAATTTCTCCATTGAAAAGGTAAATACTAATCTTAGTTCACAAAATTTCTTTAAAGGGAAAACTTGAATGCTATCACTTGATGCTAGGATTTTATTATTTTGTTTGTAAAATAATATATATATATATATATATATATATATATATATATATATATATATATATATATATATATATATATATATATATATATATATAAGGAAGAAAAATGCAATTATGGAATTGTTAAATGAAATAAGTTTTATTCATAGCTATGATATAATGTATTTAAAATATGAAATTAATTATACAAATAGTATTACTGTATAAGTTATATTGTAATATAATATTTAAGTGAATATCTAAATAAATAAAATAAGATTCAAGTTTAGAACTTTTCAATTTTAACCATATGGCTTGAGTTGTTAGTCTTAAATAATGTTTGGATTTGTCGATTGAACTAATATTAGTGGATGTATTAAAAAAAATAGACAAATTCTTTTAATGAAGCTCGTAAGGTGATCTTGGATCGGGTAATTAATTTTCTAAATTTTATTATTGTTTCCTGTTTTTAAACCTTATGCATTTGACTAGTATATTTGATTGAAGTTCTTCTCATTCATAATTTTTTTTATTGATTTACTTGTTGGGAAATCAAAGAGTATGTGGGAAAAATCAATTCAAGTGTTTCAAAGTATACACAAAACAAATGAAACCAAAGAAAAAGCAATCACACATAGGAAGACCATATTTAATTTGAAAAAACTTGAGGAAAGAAAAAAAATCACAGAGCCACACCACGATCAAGAAATTCACTTTGAAAGAAAAATTATGGAGAATAGTCCAAATCATACTTATCTAGCGTCTCTCCACTCTTCAATCACTCTAGAAAAATCTCTTCACTCTCACACACAAGAGAATTTGAGAAAAGATACAAAAATTATATAAATGTGAAGTCTCTCGACTCGTAATACCTTAGCTGTTGTTTCTCCGGGCTTTTTTTCGGTTCAAGCTGATCAGGCTGAGGCTGACCTCTCTATCTTGAGTCTCTAGTGGCCCCCATTCTAGCATCGTAGCGCTGCTCCTGCAGCATCTAGATGCTATATTCTCTATCTCCTTATTACTATTGTGGGCATTAGGGGTTTATTTTTACTGAAATCTCAATTTTGTGGGCTAATTTTGCTCAAGCGGTTGTGTCCTTAACTTCCAGAGCTGCTATTGTGATTCCATTATGTTATGTGGTCTAATTTTTTGAGTTAAAACCATTAAATTGGCCTCTCCCTGCTATATCGATGCAGTTTTTTTTGGTTATGTTATGTTTAGACGACGCTCGTGAGACGAATGTATAAATTAAGATATAAAATTCATTAAAAGTTAAAAATTTAAATACTAAAAGTAAAAAAAGAAAATTAATATTTCAAAATTTATATATTTTAAAATATTTATTTAGATGACATTCATAGTCATAATTGATATTAATATATTCAGGTAACATAAATTTTTACGATAAAAAATATCACTATATATATTACTTTCTTTTCATTGAATATTGTGATTTAAAATTATAATCATTTTACTAGGTTTTTGAAATTTTATCATGTTATTGTTTAATAATTTAAGTTTAAATGACTGAACGGAAAGAGAATGCCTATAGTAGATGAGGTAGCAATAGTCGTAGGTATTTTTTTTTTTATTATTATTGACTTGCTTTAGAATATCTCACTATATATTTTCTTTCTCTTTCCTTGTTCCTCTTATTCTCAAACTATTCTTTTTAGTGAAGTTTTTGTATAACTAGAGCATCCTTTCAGGTGCAATGAACATAGACAAATGCTAGGGAACAAAAGCCAAGCTTTTGAGCAACAAGACAATGAGAAGATATAAATTGAAATGGAAAGCCAAGACCTTTTTAGTAACATGTAGTTCAACTAGATGGTGAAAAGACTCATTAAGATGATTTAAGAAGTCTTAGAGCATGTTCAACTGAGCGGAATTCTCTTTTTTTTCGTATTTGGATTGCCGTAATTTAATTATCGTGTAAAATTTTACGGCATTTCTTTCGCAGTGTATTTTTCGTATAAATGGAATACCGCGAATTCAGAAGTCACGGTTAATAACCGCGCGAAGAACTCCTCGTCTCCCGCTATAATCTTTCGCATACCCGCCGCCAGTGTGAAATAACAGAGCCGCAAAATGACGGCGGGAGGTGAGATCGCCGCGACATTGCTCAGCAATTAGCAGAACCTTCAGTCGCAGGTACATCCCTTTTCCTCCCTTTTTCCACTTCCTTCAGTCGCAGGTATATCCAAGAGCCGCAAACCTTATTTGTTTCTCATTCTCCTTCTCCTTCTCCGTGTAAATGGAATATTATCAGAAGGAAGGTGAATACCGGAGAGAGGTATAGCCATCGAAGAGGTTTTGCGGCGGCTATTTGCGGCGGTCTCTGGTTTCCAAGGCCTTGCCTTCGACTCTCTTACACAACTCGGCAACATTGTTCCTCTCTCTGTCTCCCACTCCCGATCAAGTTCGTTGCTCGCACGGTGCCGACCGATCTTCTCACTCTCTTTTATATTTACATACATTTCAATTTGATCTTTTGTTACACTCGATTCTATGTTTTTCCAGCATAATACTTGATCGATTTAAGCATGGAGTAGGTCATTTGTTTGTTCATTCTGATTAAAAGTTGGTCTTCTTGCCAATTCTCAGTTCTAATCATAGATTTTTAAATTCATTGACTTTGGTTAATTTCAGGTTATATAATTGTTCGTCCTTTCTTTGTTCATAATCGTTGTTATTGGTGATACATTCTCACGTTGATATGCAGTTAACTTGTAAAAGATTTCTTCTTATAACGTATTGTAGAAAAAAAAAGTTTTGCTATTACTTGTGGTGGAACAAAGAAATATTTTCACTCGTTACATGGGGTATATATGTTTCTAATGTATTTGACTTAAAAACATTTAGAGATGCCACTATTGGTTTTTGGAAATTCCATTTCTTGCAGATGAACCACCACTGATTATAGGGCACAATTTGTTTATGTATTTTCGATTGGTCATTTTTTGTTTAGTATGTCTGAAATGTTAGGCTTTGTGTCTATGAGTTAACTAATTCAGGCTATTAGCTGAGAAATAGTGATCTTGAGCAATAATTTATCATGCTGTTTGGCTTTGTTTGTGATGAATACCATGCAATTTAATTCGTTATGCTTTCATCATCATGCAATTTCACTCTTTAAATTTTTTGTTGTGTTTAATTTTTTGCTGATTTTCTCCAGGCTTATACTTTTTTAAAATTTGTGGCCCATTTTCATAGACAACAATCTCAATTTTGTTCATTAGGAATCCTTTTGTCCATTAGTTGATGGTCATCATCGCAACACTTCTGCGCCCTAATTCATTTGGCCATGCAATATCCTTGCTGGCACATAGTCCATATTTTTGGGATGTTAGATTTAATATGCTTTAGTAAAACATATTTTATTAGTTCTCACTTTACATATTTTCTGATGTTGACTGTTTAACTTTTTTGGTTGACATATATATGTACTGGATGATATAAATATTATTTTTTGGGAGCATTAAGCATCTTTATTTTTTATAGATTTATCTTCATTTGACAAAATTTATTCTATAAGATTATTTTTGTACGTAAACTAACTAGTATTGTTTGTTTTGAGATAATTGTTGTCTAGGTTAAATAAAGACAATCACCCTAACCCTCCGGTAGCATTAAAAAAACTAAAAGCATTTTGTCCGGAATACAAAACCAAATGGATTCGGGACTTTACAAATCATGTGTGGTATATTGATGCAAATATGAAGTGCTCAGCTTCAAAGATATCGTGTACAGGTGTGTTTCTTATAAATTGAAAGCAATTTGGAATTGAAGTCACACCAACAATGTAAAAATCAGTGCATCAAAGAGGAATATGGATTCACATCCGTGAGTCAAGAAAAATCGGTGTGTCTTGGGATGAAAATAAAAAAATGATATTGATGGGACAAGAGGAATACAGATCACATATTCAGGTATTTTTTGTAATACATAGCTTTCTCACATTAATTTTTTTAATAAATTTCTATTAACTTTTTTTTTTTTCACCTCGTGCATTATAGGCTTTTCCAAAAGATGCTAGCTTTTTAAATATTCCAATTGTATGTTATAATGAATTGGAGAAAGTTTGCGGAGAAGGTCATGCCAGAGAATGGCAAAGTCGGAAATTCTCTCATGTATCAACATATAAGTTTAGATGATGACAGTCTTGAGTTTTGTCGTCATACATAGATGCATCACCATTGAGTTTCCGATGTCGATCTAACACAAAACTCTTCAGAGAAGACAAAGAGAGCGGGACCCTCATCTTCAAAAGGACTAAATAAACACAAGAAGACTAAAAAGAATGAAAGTGATCAATCTGATTATATATATGTGATGGTAGATGTTGCAGTTGCAAATCTGTCAATGAGAGATTTTAAGGAGAGAAATGTTGATGAATTAATGTGAGCTTCTAGTATTCAGATTTTCACTGAGGAGATTGACACTGTATGAAAAATTATCAAATAATCCTACGATGATTGATCCTTCCTTTCTAATCAAAAGCTGATGGATGCACAAGGAGTTAGGAAGATGATTTTGTGTTTTGTGTTTATGTTATTTTCGCTTAAATCTTATTGTTTTTTACAAGATTCTTTATCCTGAACTTAAATTTCTTTTTTGTTGAATATGGACATAACTGATAGTTAATGATGTTTGAATGTAATGCACTATGATATTTTGTTGAATATTTCAAAACTTTGGAAGTATGTTTTTAATTTTTTCTGTTCATCCAACTTTAAGATGCAGCTGAGCATTCAAATATAAGAATACATTGACTTATTTTAAAGTTTTCTCCTTTCCATGATATTCTTTCTTTATTTCTTTTAAAGTATTCTGATCGATTTTATTTTTTCTTCTTAGTTGTTTTTAGATTGCTCTCCCATTCATTTGAAACTAAATGGTGGAAGGAGTGCTGTAATGATTAGTATTTGGAAATATCTGATATGCTTTTAAGTTCTATTTCTTGCTATTTAATTAAATTTACAGCTTTTATATCAGAGCTTGCTATGTAACCTGTGCGAATAGGACAAGAGTAAGATATTACGGAAAATCAGAATTAGTATTCGAAGTGAGGTCTTGGCAGGATTCGATGTACACAATGTTACCTTGCATTTGTAAGTCATCTTTTTCATTGAAATTCTAGATTGATGCCATATGCTATATTTCTCATATGCTATATCTGATATGCTGATGATGATGATAAATAGATAAATTTCCAAGGAGGCAGTATAGGACTTAGTTTGTAGGGCAAAGAAGCTATTCTTTCATGGAATAGTTGGAAGGCTGCTTTGTTGGACTTTTCCAATAATACATTAATCTGAGTAATCGTGCTTGTATTTTTTTTCCCTGAATTATAGAATGTAAATTAAGTTACTAAATAATCTTTTCTTTATACATATAATAGCAGCTTCTGTTCATTAAGTTCCCCTTCATCATGGTGTGGTCATTACATCATTGTTTTTATTGAAATTTTTGATATGAAGTTTTTTGTTATTTTGAACTCAGAATTTTGTAGAATACGATGTTGAATTAGATTCTTGATCTTGCCTTTTTTGCATGATAGAGTGAAATGGTTGAATTTCTATTTCCGTTATTATGGTCCAGCTAGATTTTCATTTCTTTAATTATATGACATATGAATGACACTAACTTTGAAAGAAGAATCTTGGATATTTGAAGTGTGATGCTGGTTAGCAATTCTGAGTGCCTTCTAGAGTGTCACCCTTTATGTCAAGTTTTTATTTCTATATTTGATATTTCTGGAACTTTATTATGATCTTCTGATCTAAACAGTTGATCTAAACAGTTGCTATTTTATCATGTCAGTGGAATTTGAAATAATTTGTGGAGCGAGTTTAGTGAAATTTTAATTGTGCTTATCTTTTTCTATATCCATGCAAAAGCTTTTCCTCTTGAAACATTTAGAAGGAAAAAAAAAAAAAGTTTTGGAGCTATAGTTTAATGGGGGATTCATATTCATACGCATAAATGACATTTAAAAATATGTATTTCGTTTTAAATAAGCTAATCGTGATATTATTGGTGCCATTTAAGGATTAGAATGTCACAAAAATAAAATATAAAAATTTGATTTTTATGTGATCATATCATTGTTATGGTTCAGTTTTCTTTTCTCATAGGATTGCATTTTTGTTTTTTGTGTTCAAATTGACAAAAGGTGGTGGCTTTGTGGAACGGTTCAGAACCGGAAAGCCAAAAGTAACTTGGCTAATGTTTTAAACACTGTAACTTTCACATGGTCCTCTGCAGTGGGTTGTGTGGTTCTGATAGCAGTTCAGTAGTGGAGAATCTGATTTATTGCAACCAAAAGTGAACTTATATGGGCGATGTCCTCTGCCTGACCATTATGAGAAGCTTGTCGAGCATGAGAGACATGGTGATAATTTCCATGCAGGCTTGGCTGGCCCATTGAATGTTTGGCTTATATGTAGTTTTTTGTGCCATGTGATCAAGTGCTCAAAGTACTCCGTAAGTTTAGATTTATCCGGCTGGAAATTTTCTTTTGATTTGCTCATGTGACACTGTTTTGGATGTTAATTGTTACTTTTTTCTTGGTATTTCTTTGTTCTTGCAATTCAGATATGCTCTTTTCTATTTATTGTTTGCAGTAAGAATTTGTTTGAAATCTTTCTCTGTGATTTTTTAAGGGAAACAAATTTGAGTTTTGAATTGAGAGCTTGCAGTTTATATATATATATATGTTAGAATCTCTGATGTATTCTCTCTCTCTTTGTTTCAGGAATGCATGGGAAGCACCCACAATATGCTCATCGGCACCATTTGGCTCATCGATCAAACCATGTTCTCTTGCAATTTCAATCCTCTTCATCTCCACCAGAGCTGCAACCACCATTGAAATCACCGAAAAGAACAATCCAATGCCAATTCTTCTAAGCTGTGTAATGCCAGTGGAAAGCCCAGAAAGATTTCTGGCTGTGGGAACAAGAACACGATCATAAAAGGGAATGAAGATGACAATGACGATGCTAATGATGCTTTGCAAGGCAGCTGATGGAACTTGGAAGTTCAGTCCTATACGCCTATCCATGGTAGCACCTTGTTTGTTGAACTAGGTCGAGTACTGAGAGAACACCACGGCAGAGGCTAAGCAAGTTACCCATATGGGAAACAATCGAAGCATCCCCTTAGCTTCTTCAATGTGTTCATCACCGAGAAATTTAGTACCATCCACAAGCCTAATTGCAAGAAATCGTATTGGTACTCAAATGTTAACATTCCAGCATAGAAGCATAAACTTAGAAGTTGCACCCTAAGTAAGCAAAACAATTTTGTTTTGGTAAAAGAATGGCATATGCTGTATTGGTACACTGATAATAACGAAACTAAAAGAATTAAGGTTTCAAGAACTTGTAAAATATGAAAACAACCAATATAAAACCTCAAACAAACAAATTGAGGCCTATATATCAGCTTTAATTTTAAACATAATAAACCAGTTCAACATAATTGGGAGCTTGCAGTTTATATATATATGTTAGAATCTCTGATGTGTTCTCTCTCTCTCTTTGTTTCAGGAATGCAAGGGAAACCACACCTTACAGTTTGATAAGGAGTTCAGAAATTTTAAGGACTCTTAGTTCTACCACCAGGCTTACTTCTACCACAACCGCCCTTAACCACAGCATGCGAAATGTCATGCATCAAAACATTCCGAACTCCCAAGAGATTGAAGAGTTTTTTGCCGTGACCGAGCGTCTTCAACAGAGAAAATTCGTGGAGAAGTATAGATTGATTCCTTAATTAATCGTTAACATTTATCCCATTGTTTGTACCATGTTTTACAACTCACAAAGAGTAATTTGATGTTTTCAATTTACAAATATGTTACAAATATGTTGGAAGGTTATTAATCATGAGAACTTATCAACGAAGCTCTGCTTAAACATTCAACATTGTTAGCTGTACATAACATGGTGCGGTGCTTAATTCTGGTTTTTTGCAGGTACAATTTTGATCCGTTGAATGATTTTCCTCTTCCCGGTCGATATGAATGGGTGAAGTTGTTTTCTTTTAATAAAATTTGATAATCTCTTTATGAGTTTTCATTTAAGAATTTTTTTTTATTTTTTTGTTTATTTATATGTAGTTATCTTTCTTTCATATGACATTTACGGTGAATCCTTTTCCCATTTCCTTTGTTCTTAATTGTTTCATTATACTCCCCATACTACTGCTGCTTTACTTGTTTTGTTTTCCATTTACCTTTCTCGTAGTTTTCCTTTTGAGTTGTGTATTTATCCTAAGCAACTACAATTCGTTTCTTTTATGGGCATACAGTTTCTTAGTATTAATTTTTGTGAATTTGGAGTTTTGTTAGTTGATTTTTCAAATACAGAGTTCATTATTCATATTTTTTGCTTTGATTTTTGTCATACTTTGTTGCACATATACATGTGCTCTTATTTTGCTCTCATCTTGTAGGAATTTTAGAATTTTTTGTCATTATTTGACCTAAAAAGATTATGTAATTTTTAATATATATATATATATATATATATATATATATATATATATATATATATATATATATAGCTTCCTATGAAAGCAAAATAAAAAAATATTTTAAAATAAATAATAGATATCATTAAAATAAATTTATTTTTCAGTTCAAGTTATATAGAGATCTATCATATTGTTCGGTTTTTTTACTTTTAAAATAAATATAGTATAATCTTTTTTTTAACTAAGTAGTAAATTTTTATTTATAAAATATTTATATTTTAATATATAATTAATTTATTAATTTAATATTTCAATTAATGAAAAAAATTCACTAATTTCTAAATATACAAGAGTATTCACAATGTAGGTATTTACTTTACTTTATATATGCTCAACCAAATAGAAAAAATAGTTTTCATGTATTTATTTTACAACCAAACAACAATAAAGTATTCAGAATGCACTGTATTCACTTTACACTGTATTTTCTTTTACACTGCATTCTAAATGTAACAACCAAACAGCCCCCAAGTCAAAGAATTGATTGTTGAACATTAATGATATTATAATATGCGACTGTTCCTTCAAAATTTTAATAAATGCCATTTAAATGATTTTTTATTGCCTTCTACTTAGAAGTATCATTTTATCAATAGAAAATAATGGATTTTGTTATTAATATGTAGCTTTACCAGATTGAGGAAAGACTCATTAGGATGATTCAAGGAGTCTTGAGTGTGTTCCAAGAGCCATTTCACATGTAAACTTTGGTGAATGTGGATTCTCAAATTCAATCATTTCATGACAACAACCAAGTTTAGAAGCATTGCATTCAACTTGAGCGAATGATGAGGCTAATTTTTAAGTAAGTAGATATGAAACACCAAAATCTAAGATGCACAATAAGTGTCGATCGATATTAACAAACACATTTTTTTATAAAAATTATTGAGGTGCAATCTCCGATAATGGTCAATGTTCCACAATTGGATTCGTAAATAGTGGAAGATATGTTAGAAGGAGAAGGTGGGCAATGTTGACAATATTACTTAATTCAAATCAATAAATTCACTAATGAATATTACTGATATTATAAAATGTTGATTATTCCTTATAAATTTTATGGAATGCTATCTAAATGATTTTTCTTGCCTTCTATTTAGAAGTATCACTTCATCAAATTCCAGAAGTACCCAATTTGTAAAGAGAAGGTAGATCCCATTGACCATGTTGCAAAGTTCAATATCTTACACTTACAATCATATAAGAAGAAGGCACATCCAATCAAACATGTTGCTTATTTTTAGTTACCATCTTCATTGTTGAATATCAACAATGCTATAAGATGACGATTGTCCTTATGATCTTTAGAAAATCTCAACTTATGATTTTATGTAAATGACCCCTCTAAAAAGTTCTCTAGCATAGTTACAAATGAGGCATGAGTGATGGAACAACTTAAAAAAAATTTAATTATTCAATTTTAGTGGGAATTATTAAAGATCAAAGCATTGGATTCTATAGTTATCTCCATTGTATTTACTCAAATTTCATAGAGGGGTCATTTACATATGTACATAGATCGAAGCAATCAATAATACTAACGAAAATATTAAAATTTATTAATGTTCATGTAAATACTAAAGAATATAAAAATATATACTTTCAGTTGGCATCTAAAATTTTTAGACTAATAACAACATCACCAAATCTATCAAATAAATATTGAAGTGACTTCAAATCAGTAGAAATTAAAACTTCTCATAATAACTAGCAACCACATCAACCTCATAATAACCAAATTGAGCAAACAATAAAATAAAATAAAATAAAAATAAAAAAAGGCCAACTTACAACACTACTATGAGTGATAAGTGTCCAATAACTATTAGATACCTTAACTACACACCCTTATGATTATCATATATGAAGTTAGTGAGCTCAATAAAGCTACTGTGGTGAATATGTTACTATTATTATTATTATTATTATTATTAGGGCCAATAAATATAAAAGGTTTTCTATTTAATAAACACATCCCACATTACAAATAATAATTGTGATCTCATGCTAAAGTTTCTACAAAAAAAAAAAAAAAAAAAAAAAAACACCATAGTAGCATCTCTAACATTTCACTTCCAATCCTAATAAAAATGTTGTGATTTGTCTTAAAGACCTAAGAGATTGATTAAGATTACTTTTATATTTTTTTTTTCAAAATTTTATTTAATTTTATTTATATTTTAAATTAAGATTTAAAATATATTTAATATTTTAAAACATTTTTTTAATAATAATGATTGTCATAAGATGCCACAACAACCATGTGGTGAAAATTTTTTATAGAGTCGCCTTCAAATCTGTGAAGAAAGAGGCAAGAATATAAAAATTCATTTTTTTAGGATGCCATGCAGATCTGCAGATGTGCTTATTCAGGTGATCGAGTACGTCATCAAGGAATAATGTTCTATCTTGAAAGACAGAAGTCACTACCCTTTAATGGATCTAGTCACCTCAATAAGGACTCCTAAGGATGATGGGTCGGCATATGTACCAGAGATTCTTCCCCTACTTTATGTGAAAAAGTAAAGCATGATTTATTTTAAACCGGGTTCGTTAAGTTCCCTACAGAAGCAAGCCCCCATAGTTAATTACATCCTAAGGGATAAAATCTCTTAGGAATACTCTCGATTAAGGTAAATGATCGTTGTCTTCAAAGATTTCAATAGGAAAGGACCATCAATCGATTAGTTCATTTTGGAGGATCAAATGGGATTGATCAAGAAGAGGGAGTTATTATCGAAGCCAAAAGGAAGATTAGTAGAAGATTCCCATGATGCTAGTAAACCTATAGAGCATCTCTAACTATCATATGATTGGTCTTTATATTTTTGAAATTTATTTAGTTTATTTGAGTTGAATTTTTCATTAGAAATTTAGGACTTTTGATTCCATAATACAAGAGTATGAAAAATGCTTAAGAGGTGAGGAATTATGCTTATGGCCCACAAAAGGGGAGAAGTAACCTCAAAACCTAAATCTAGAGAGCTTTGGCGAGGGCTGAAAGCACAATCTAAATTTAAGGCAAAAAATGAGTATTTGGTTTGCCTCCATAAGAGAGGACAAACCTCCCGACTGCTTGGACTTACAATCATCTGGGAGTGGCTGTCAATTAACTCCACTTACCATTTTAAATACATGTAGGCAAGTCTTATGCTTATGCAAGATAGCTAGACTATTATTTATTTAGAAAGAGACTAAGTCCTTAAACTCACTCCCTAAAGAGATTAGATCATGTAGGGACATGGTTCAAATGACCTAAATCTAATGCAATTCAACTTTCATTTTATTTTCATTTTTGGATAATTATTTTGACTCAGGCTAATAGGATTCATATGCCTATGCATGAGAAGTAAAGTTATTGGCCAAAATCAATGAGAAGAGAGGAATTGTGTTTCCACCATTGCTCTCAAAGGTCAAGCCAAGTTTCTCTAGCAAAGGTGAAAGCCCTCCAATCAAGAGTGAAATAAGATGCTGTTGTGCATTATATCATAAAAGAAATAGTCATCAAGATAAGGGATTTTAAATTATTTTATCTTGATTTTAAACCTAAGCTTTAGGTGAGGTTATGAGTTCTTTATTTTTTTAGTTTGAGTTATTAAGTTGGGTAAAAGATTTATTTTTTCCTAAGAGCCTAATACACATCCAGTCCATACATAAAGTAAGGAAGAAACTAAGAAAAGATGCCACTTAATGCAAAAGCTAAACAAATCATCAATTAATTTATAAAGCTAATCACAAAAAGAATAAAAAAGGTCGTTCACACCAAGACAAACCCAAAAAAATAATAAATTAAATTCCTCTACGCTTATACAACCTGGATTACAAATGAATTTAAATTATAATTAAGCAAGGAATTAATTATTTTGGGGGTCTTCAAGCTTCATATCTTCTTTCTTCTTTTCTTCTTTCTTGTTCTTTTCTTCTTTTTATTTTAGTTCCTTCTTTTCGATGATTGGAAGGTGGATATTCCAAGGCTTCGCATGGTGCATAAGATAGGATCTTATGACCAGTTCTCATCCTAATCCCTATAACAATCATTCCAAAATCCTAAATTAGATAGCCGAGCTCTACCCTTATACAAATCGGATTACAAATGGATTTAAATTATAATTAAGTAAGGAATTCATTATTTTGGGGGTCTTCAAGCTTCATATCTTCTTTCTTCTTCTTTTCTTCTTTTTTTTTTACTTTCGTTCCTTCTTTCGATGATTGGAAGGTGGATATTCCAAGGCTTCGCATGGTGCATAAGATAGGATCTTATGACCAATGCTCATCCTAATCCCCATAACAATCATTCCAAAATCTAATTGCATAAATTTACATGAAAAGGAAAAGAATGGAAATCTAACTAACACCTATAAAATAGAGATTAGCTAAAACAAATCACACAAATCTCAAGCATGTATATTGGACTTATCACCCCACACATGGGTGACTAAGTCCACCTAGCCTATTGGATTATGCTTAGGGTATAAAGCACCTGCAAGCAAAAGCATTTATATTTTTATTTATGATGCCTTAAGCACAATCCGAAAAGAATATTAGACTACATCATCCTACCATATTCATTCTCTATACATCCTAACATTCAGTCTAAAACATATATTATAAAACAAATAAACATCAAACCATGCACCGTCCTAACCTAAAACTAGAGTTGGTGACTTAGCCTAATGTGTGTGCTTTGAAGGTTTGTGTGGCTATGGCTTTAGTTCAAATTTTCTAAGTGTGAAGCATGTTCAACTTAGAGGAGGGTTTCATTTAAGTTGTTTAATTATTTTGATTGATTTTATTTCATATTTTGATTAGGTTCAAGTGAATCCTACAATTAATTACTAAGTTATAAAGAGGAAAGAGAAGAGAACTTCTCTTCCTTCCTAATTTCTAAAGAGGATTCATGTTTTAGTTTTATTTAGTGAATATTTTGATTAAGTGTTTTAATTAGCTCTAAACAAGCCTAATAAAAAAAAAGATATTTTAAGATTAAATAAAATGAACCAAAGTCACAAAACATACAACACTTCATTTCTTTCCCAACATGTATAACATGCATATGAATGAGTCCTAAGAATATCTATACACACAAATGAGAATATTTAACACACTTTATGATGCATGCTAAGTAATTCATTTAAGGAAATTTAGAAGTTTAAGATGCATGATTTTCATTAAGTAGAAAAGGGTTTCTTATCCAATTTTCACATGCACATATGAAAGTAAGAAAGGCATAAGTGAGTACAACGCTATTGTTAACCAGAGGTGTAAGGTACATGACCTAATTAGGGCTACTTAAAGCCTCGCAACCTCAGGGTTGTCCAGACTAATATACCACTTTCATTAAATACAAACATATGTACAAAATAAATAAATTGGAAAGAAAGATTGCAAAAGTTGTACTAGTTGATTCATTTTGTTTTTTGTAATTTATGTGTGCAAGTATAGGTAACCCTTCTTAAGTGATAACATTGTAATGAATAGGATATGAAATTAGGTAAGTGTTAGGTTATTTTCAAATGAACCATACATCTTACCAAATTCCTATTCGAAACTATACTAACATAAAAGAGAAGGGAAACCTATGCTAAGCATATCCTTATATTCGCTCACATGCAAGCTTATAATTAAAATATAAGTAGCACACTTTCAATGTCAGGCATTTGATTCATATATTTTTGAAAATAATTTGAATTTAGTAGTGATAATAGCCACTCATATTTCTACTTTAGCCAACACATGCAAATTTGACATAAAGTAAACAATTTCATTTTGAATTTGATTTTGAAAAATATGGATGCATGAGACCATATGACATACACATTTAACATGTTGGGGAAAGAATAAAAGTAATGAAAGGATGTAAACACATTAACTTTAATTAAATCCTAAATGCAATCTTATGAAATAAGAGAGTTTAAAATAAATCAAAGTTTATTCAATGTGATTTTTGTTTGATTTTGAATTTGATTTAATTTTGAAAAGGTGAGCTGAGTTAACTATTTCTAACCCATTCCCACATGTGTTTGATATTTTTTTTTAATTTTTAGATGATTAAATCCATTTTAGATTCTTTAATTAGGTTAAGGTATGAATTGAGCAAGTTAATTAGCCCTTACCTACACCACCTTAGAATAGTTAACCAAATAATTATGAGCAAATAAGATGACATAAAAAAACTCACGAGAAATTTAAACTTGCAATGTACCTAGTAAGAAAAGGGCCCAATGCAATTTGGCTCATGATTAATGGTTAATTAAGCTAAGGTGTTTAACTTAAGTAATTTCAAAACACCCCTTCACATATATAAATTGGGTTTTGATTTCCTTAATTGAACTTATCTTAAACACCCAAAGCATCTACCCAAAGTAGATTAATTAAGTTCTGAAGTTTTAGAATTTTAGAAATTAATTAAGGGTAATTAATGAATTAACCCTTATTAAGAGAGGATTAAGGAAAGAAAAGGGGTTTAGGGAATAGCTTGGGAAACACCCCAAAATTATTTCCCCTCATTCTATTGGATCTAACCTTAATCAACTCTAATGAGAGATTAAAACACTAATCCAACCTTAATTATCTTAATATAAGAGAAACACATTTGCAATTCCCCAATTAAGCCTTAAATAAATCCCAAAAAATTAGGGAGAGAGTCATCCCCAAAACATACCCAAGAAGTTTGGGATTAATAGGATTAATTAAGAAGTAATAGAATATTTCCATTAAAACCCAAAATTAGAAAAGTATAATTCAAAACCATTGAAATTATTTTTAAAATATTCTAGGTTGAATTATCTTTCCATTGAAATTTATCTCATTTTTCTAAATTTTATTAGGGAGATATGAATTTTAAAGTTGGAGATTAATTATAATTAAATCCCTAACTAATCCTCATATGACACGCACAGTGTGATGCGCTTTACACATCGCGATGAGGGGATTACTTAAACATCGTCATCATGGTCGATGGCGGACGGCTTTGATCTCATTGATCAAGGATCAAGCGGGATCACCCTGGTTTCTAAAGGATAAATGATTTCTAAAATGCGTAATCTTGGCCGCCCATCCAAAATGCGATGGATGACCAGATTCCCCGTTCTTCCGAGGATCAATAGAGGCCGTCCATGATTTAGGAGAAGATCTGAGCTCAATTGAGCTCGGATTGGAATGAGATTGTGCCCACACCATCAAAACACAATTATAAACCTATCCAATGGTGGATTCCTCATGCCATGAAAATTGCTTTCACAAAAGACCAACACCTCCTAAGCTAAGTGGTCAGAAAATTCCATACCTCGCCGGAGGTGATCAGGCCGAAGCTCGGTAGCCACAGTGGAGATGAAGCCTTGAAAGTTTCAAGCTTTGGGGTTGAGTAGATCCGCCTTTGTGCTTGATCCACCCACCTCCTCCTTACTTTGGAACTTGAGAATGAGGGTGCACTGATCTCGAGGGAGTGTGCAAGAAGAATTGGAGTGGATTTGAGTGAAGAGAAAGTTGAAGATTGAGATGAGCTCCCCTATTTTTTAAGGTAGAAAATCAAGAAATGGCTAGGATTGCTTTTTGATGTTTCCTAACACTCACTAGGGTTCAATCAAATGTGTGGATGATTAATTCAAATTGAATTAGGGGGAGTATATCTCCCCATGAAATGGCTCGAGAGCTTTGCCATTTTGATCCAATCATATGGGAGGGTTGTTTGTATCTTGCACATGGTCGGGAGGTCTTGAGTGGATTGTAACCTCCCAAATTGGGTGGAGGAGGATTTTGAATTGACAATTTGAGCTGGGTTTGGCCTTGGGTCCATTTGCTGACCCAAACCCATTGGTTGGGTGCACCACTCTTCATTGGGTCCACTTGAGCTAGGAAGGTCAAGTTGATATGAAGAGGGTATGACCAAATTACCCATGGATTAGCCAAAATTTGTTATATGGCCTAGGGTAAATGGTCATTTGGCTAATTTTTCAATTTGGATATGTTGGTATGTGGAGAAACTAGGTTTGGCCAAGTTTCAATGGATTTGGAATCCATTTGATAGGGTTTGGCTCATGTTGACCCATTTAGGTCAAAATGGGTCAAGTTGACCAATGGTCAAATTGGGTTAAACCAAGGGTTGGGTCAAGTTCATATGACCATTTGAAATGTTTTGGTGGCTTTGGTTTGATTCAATTTGGATTAGTTTTGAATTTTCATATGACTTCATTTAGGTCAAATGGGTGAAGTTGACCTATTTGACCCATTTGACCTATTTGTAGTTTAGGTTTAGTTAGTATATGGAGTGGATTGATCTTTGTTTAAATCAATTTTGGTTCAAATTTGGCTCAACATGACCCTTTAGGTCAAGGTCAATTGGGCTAGGTCTAGCCAATTGAGGCTTTGGTCAAGTTCACAAGTGATTTGGAATGGACTTGACCCATTGGTTTCAATCAATTTGGCTTAGATCAAGTTTTGACACATTTTGACCCTTTAGGTCAAGTCTCAACTTGGGTCAAGTGGCCAATTGGGTTAGGCTCAAATGTTACTTGGTCAAGTTCAAACAGGTGATGAACTTAGATCAATGGTTTCAATCAATTTGGCCTATGAATTTGGCTATGTTAGTTTCATTTTGGGCTAAGTGTTGATCAACCCTTAGGTTTGACTTTGTTTGACCCATTTGATTGATTGATCATCCCATGAGATTGTTGATCATCATGAGAGGTGATGAGTTTGTCCAATTTGTTAGGATTAAAATTTGGCTCATAAGGGTACTTTAGGTCACTTTGGGTCAAGTGAGCCTAAATAGGTCAAATGGCTTGGTCAAAGTTTGATTTGAGCTTGGTTGATCTTATATATGGACTCATGATTGAAATATAAATCCATTTACAAGTGGTTTGAAGTCAAATGGGTTATGATCCATTTGACAATTTCATATTCAAAGGAAGAATATGAAGGGATTTTGGCTTTGATTTTGGAATTGGATTTTGATTGAGTGATTGAAGTTTGTATTTATATATGGGCTCATGATTGTATATTTGATTGAATAATGAAGGAAAATTAAGAGTTTGGCTTGATTTGAAAATGATTTAGCTAAGTTCAAGATTTTGACTTGAAAGGCTTAGATTGGATTTTAAGTGGATTTGAGTTTGATTTTTGGAATTGGTTTTGATTGTTTAAATTTATATTTCATTTATATTTGTGAATATAAATGAGAATATAAATGTATCATGAGAAAATTTCAAGTATTTGAAGTGGTTTAATCATTATTTGGGCTAAGTCCATTAAGAAGGATTTAAAGGACTTGGGAAAATTTTAGAGTTTGAAGTTTGAATTTTTTAATTTGGTTTGATTGATTTATATTTATATTTCATTTATACATGTAAATATAAATGAGGATATAAATGAATTATGAGAAAATCTCATGACTTTGAGATGGTTTGATTAAGATTTAGGCTAAGTCCATTAATGGAGAATTGGGGACTGAAAAAATTTTAAAGTGGGATTTAATTTGATTGATTTATATTTATATTTCATTTATATATGTGAATATAAATGAGAATATAAATGAGTTTGAGAAAATCCCAGTTTGAAATGGTTTGATTGAAAGGGCTAAGTCCATTAATGGAAAATTAATGACTTAGGAAAGATTTTAAAATTGGATCTAATTTGAGGATTTGGTTTGATTGATTTATATTTATATTTCATTTATATATGTGAATATAAATCAAAATATAAATGACTTTTGAGAAAATCCCATGGGTTTGAAATAGTTTGATCAAGATTTAGGCTAAGTCCATTAATGAAAAATTAAGGGACTTAAGAGAAATTCATGAATTGATTTTTGAATTTTGAGTTTAGTTTGATTGGTTTGAATTTATACTTCATTTATATACATGAATATAAATAAAAATATTAATGAATTATGAGAAAATCTCAAAGATTTGAATTGGTTTTGATCATAATTTTGGTTAAGTCCTTATGGGAAGATTAAGGACTTAGGAAAATTTGGACTCAGGAATTTTTGATGGATTTTGATCATGAGTTTCAATCATAGATTTCAATCATGGATTTTGATCATATGGATTCGATTTGAGTTTGGAGAAAATCAAATAAAATTGATATGGAGTTTGACTTGAATGAAGGAAAGTGAGGAATGGTTTAAGCTAAGAGTAGGAAATTTTCCTAATACCCTTAAGGCATGACCTATTCCTATGGGTAACTCTTCTAAGTCTCTAGGGCTAGGTTGAGTGTCCACCTAGTCACTAGATGTGTCTTAAGACTAAAGAACTCTTAATGTCTAAGAGGGGTCCTATGTCTAAGATGAAGGGGTTGAGAACTCATTCTAAAATGAGGTCAATAAAAGGTGCCCAATAGCTGTGGTGTGATCGACAAGGAATACCGCGCGTATTGGTGTTGATCGAAACGATCAACAACACCAAAAGATCATAAGTACTAACAGAAACAATCTATCCTTAACCCAAGGCATAAAGAGAATCTAGAGTTTAGTGCAATGTGGCTCTACTTATGTCCAAGACATAAGAGAGAGGGAAGAATCCACTAAGGGATAGAGTATGAACCTTCCACTTGGGAAGCAGGTTCAAGTCATCCACAAGGGGATGAGAGGTTTGATTTGATTTGAATCTTACTTAGGAAAAATGTCCACTGGGGGAGAGGGTTGAATTTGTTTCAATTTAGTTAAGTTTGAATTTTGAGATGAACCCTGTTGGTTTGCAATAGACTGCACTGAGAAGGAGCCATGAAGGCTAAGACCTAACTCAAATTTTCTAATCAAAAGGGGTAGTCTACTAAACACATAGTAGGACTAGCCAACCAAAGGGATGCCTTTTGGTATACAACAGCTGTACTAGGAATAAAGTGTAGTAGACTTACATTTTTTAAAGTAGAGACCAGTTGCTGGGGTAATCTATTGGCAAGGCAACAAATTGAACCCAACCTAGGGTTGACTATTGAGTGAATGCCGCTGGGAGACTTAGATCAACTCAAAGATAGTCAAGGTTGATTTCATTTTTAGATTTGTATGTTTTAATGAATTTCATTGATTTGCGATGGATCACACTGAGAAGGAGCTTATAACAGCCAAGACCTACCTCATATTTACTGAACCAAAAGGAGTAACTTTCTGGCCGATGGGAGAACTATCTAACCAAAGGAGTGCCTTTTGGTTCACAATGATCAATTGAAGGGAGGAAAGGTTGGGGACTTACATCTTCCACTAGAGACCACGTGATCGCTTTGGGAAATAATCAACACCTTGGGGCCGTTTTGTAATCATGCTAAAAAAGAATGCATCATAATCTTACATCTTTCAAAGAATGACTGGGTAACCTATTTATGGCAAAAGATTGAACCCGACCTAAGGGTGACTACAGAGAGTGTACCACCTGTGGATTTATCTCAACTCGTAGTCGCAATTCCTATAGGAGTTCTTCGACACCTAAAGATAGATGCTTTCTTGGGAAAAGGGCCTTTGGGGCTTGAATTCTAATCCACAAGCAAATTAATTTGTTTATTTTGTTGTTTAGTTTATTTTATGGACCCTATTAGTTTATGAGGGATCAAACCGAGAAGGAGCTTATATCCTAGACCTATCTTAGATTCTATGAACCGGGAGAATTTATGCATCCATGAACAAATTCTCCAACCACAAGGGTGGCTACTAGAAAGGGGAACCGGCCCAATAAAAGTAACCGTAGTGTTTAAATGCAAAAGGACTTGATCTAAATAGAGTGCCCGCAAAGGGTGGGGCTGGTAAAGGCTTAATCCAACACCCTAGAGGAGATGACATGGCTAGTCATATATCAATAGGTATTCGGTGCTCAACTCAAGGAGAAAGCTCCGGGACTCATATTTGCCAAGAGTGGTGTCTCCACCGGGTGAGTCACTGTCAGCTTAGTGAACATCAACCGACCTAAGGTGCCAGTCGATTTGCAACAATCAGGCTAGGAAGAAAGCTCGGGGACTCATATCCTCCTATAGGAACTATGGGATAGTCATCTTCTGACAGACCGACCTAAGGCTAATTACGAAAGTGAATACCTTTGGGGGAATTATATTAACTCAAAAGTAGCCAAGATGAAAGGAGCCTTTGTGGGACTTATCCTAAGCCTCAAATATACTCGACCTAATTAGAGCATGATGACTAGTTCAAGAAGAAAGCACGAGGACTCACATCTTCTTAAATAAAGTCAATCATGAGATAGCTTATTGGCTGGGCAGTGAAGGCTACCATACTAACAAGATGCTCATTAGTTTGCAATGGTCAAGTTAAGAAGAAAGCACAAGGACTCACATCCTCCAAACCACTGGCCATTGGGGTGACATACTAGCGAGGTAGTATGTGGACACGACCTAGAGTAGCTAATGAGTGAGTGCCACAGGGGCTTTCTTCTACATCAAAGCAGCTCAAAAAAGATTTATGTTTGTGATTTTACATGTGTTAAAAAGGAATATGACACCTCTGGGGGATTCTTATACCCACCTTAAACACACTAAGGGTTTGATGAAATGGTGCCACCAATGGCAACGGGATTCCTACTAAGAAAGGATGCCACTTGGGTTCTCTCACACCTATCTTAGGTGTGCTAATCGAAATAGGATGCCTCTCAGGTTCTCTTACACCTATTCTAATAGCGTCGGGAGATTGAGTTTGTATTGTGAAAGAGGGATAGGATGCCACTGGGGTTCTCTTATACTAACCCTAGACACATCACGACAGATTCGCAAGACAAGCAAACAACACTTCGAAAGAAGAGAAGATTCAATGAATGGAATCAGATTTTGTTATTTTTATTAATGATTATTTTCAAACATGATTTATTTCATGGGTAATATTTCTTTAGATAGAGCCATTAATTGGAAGCATCGCGTGTTACCCTTTATAATTAATAAGCTAATACGATCCTCCTTGGTAGGCCTTCTCTATAACATAGGAGCCTTCCCAAGTGGGTTCAAACTTGCCTCCCATCTTTTGACTGGCAATAATTGGTCTCCTTAGACTAACAAGTTCTCCTACTGAAAGACCTAGGTGGACCTTGTTATGAGCTTGAATCATTTTGGCTTTGAACTCGAGGTTCTAGATTGATGACTTTTTCTCGCAAACCTTCAAGCTCTTCTAACCACAACTTTGCATTATGCTCTATGGTGATCTTGTTACCCAATGCTATCCTTAGTGACATGAGTTGAACTTCTAAAGGAAAAATAGCTTCAGACCCATACACTAAGAAAAATGGGGTAGACTGAGTTGGAGTTTGGTATGTGGTACATCCATGCAATCTGTAATCATAGAAGGCCAGTAGTATCCTGGTGTCTTGATCTTCGTCTTCATCTTCAGACCAGATTGATGTGTTCCGCATAGACTTGAATGTACCTCGATTATAATACCACAGGCTTTATGTTTGTCTAAACAACGTAACCACATTTGGTCAAAGGACCGTCGGTACATGGTGCCATCCACAAGAGTAGAGAGAGCTCTATTTCACCCGATGACCTCTTGAGGTAGGTTGTTCAAGTAATTTATGAACGGTTGCCTCCAATCTGGCTCCTTATCTATTTTGACAACGGTAGCCTCCACTTCATGAGAAACTCTCTCGATGAGTTCAACATCAATAAGGGACATGACTTGTCTATTTTGGGCCCTTATTGAAATGGACTCATCTTTCAGACATGCCAATTCTTTGGCAAGTTTGGCCAAGGCATCTGCTATTGTGTTCTCTGCTCGGGGAACCTTGTAGATGGTGAATTCAAGAATTTGAGCCAATAGCTTCATGGTATACTCGTAGTAATGACGAAGCTTGGTTTGAGAACTAGGACCCACAATCTTGATGACCAAGAGAATCCCAAAGATGTTGATGCTCTGACACCGATGGTGATAACTCAACCAATAATCAAAGCCTCATACTATTTCATTATTGGTGCGGTGGGTTGGAAAGATAGTATGAGAATCTCATCACATCGGTTTGAGTTAGAAGAACTATTCCTACCCTTTCTTGGGAGAAGATAGGTGCTTCACCTTAAGAAAAGAAGCGCACCATCAAAATACATCTCCCATCTGGTTGCCCTCCCTAAGTTCATGATTTGTTCATCGGAGATCATCACTAAGCGAGAATCAGAAGTGGGTGTGTTGCTAAGAAATATAGTGCTCCCCTTTACCACAAGGGGTATGAATGTGATATCAAACTATGAGAGAATCATGGACCAATGTGCCAAACATCCAGAAAGCATTGGCCATGTCATGAGATACTGCAGTGGATTGGTTCTAGAGATCAAGTTCACCTTATGAGAAAGCATATAATGCCGTAGCTTTTGGGAAGCAAAGATCAAAGCTAGGAAATGTTTCTCAATAGGTGGATAGTTTGCTTTAGTAGGAATTAGATGATGACTAATGTAGTAGAGAGCACTTTCCTTCCCTTCATCATTGGTTTGGGCCAATAGGGCACCGATAGAGTCGTCTAATGCAGTAGTGAAGAGGATGAGTGCCCGGATAGGCTAGAACTGGCTTCACCAAGTACTCTTGATGTCTCAAAGCATGTCGACACTTGTCATCCCACTTGAACTTGGCATCTTTTTTGATAAGTGTTAAGAATGGCTTGCATCTCCTTGATAGGTTTGAGATAAAGCGTCTTAGATACACCAGCCATCCTTGAAAGGATCTGAGTTGAGTTAAACTGTTAGGAGGTGGCATTTTCAAGATAGCTTTGATCTTTTCAAGATTTATTTCTATCCCCCGGTGTTGAACAACAAACCCAAGGAATTTTCCTGAAGAGACTCTGAATGCACACTTCAGGGGATTCAGTTTGAGGTTATATTATCTCAATCGTTTGAAAATTACTCTCAAGTCAAAGAGGTGGTCTTCCTTTTCTAAGCTATTGACTACTAGATTATCAACGTAGCACTCAACCTGATGATGGATGAGTTCGTTGAAGATCTGAGTCATGGCCCATGTATAACATTTTAAGATTGAAAGGCATGACCCTATAAGATAATTGGGTTCAAAAAAAGTAGTGTTTCTTTCATCTTTAGGAGACATCTTGATTTCATTATAGTTAGATGACCCATCCATAAAAGAGAAGACTGCATGAGATGAGGCAATATCCACCATTAATTTTGGTATAGGAAGAGGAAACTCATCCTTTGGACATGCCTTGTTTAAGTCCCTAAAATTAATGCATATACGAATTTGGCCATTCTTCTTCTTAATTGGGATGACATTAGCTAACTAGGTAGGATATTTTTCTTCCATGATGAAACTAGCCTCGATCAATTTCTTGACTTTAGAAATGATTTGCTGTTCAATTTCTAATCGCATGCGTCTAGGAGCTTAATGTGGTAACGATAGGTCTATTTAGCAGACTACTACATCGGGAGATAATCCAGCATTTCTTCATAACATGCAAAGCAGTCTTTAAACTCAGTCAATAGTCTAACTAAATCATTGGTTTCTTCTTCATTCAACAACGAACTGATGTATATCAGGTGTGAATTTTCTTCTGTCTTGATGTTGATTTCTTTAAGCTGGTTGATTGTTGAATGAATTTCTTCTTCAAATTCTGGTGGTGCTTTTTTGACTTGGAGATCATGTAGATCATCTGAGATTTCTAAATACACATTCTCATAAAAGTTGGGGATGTGTGTGAAGAAGCTATTAGATTCTAAATGGTTTGAAACAACTACGAAATAATTTTTGTCATCGACCGAACTCACTATACCAAATCCTAGTACTTCTCTTGATTGTGCTTCCCTGCCTGTGTTGTTCCATAGCTTTTCAAAGTATTCTGACCTGTGCTTGGACCATGTGTGAGGAACTAAACCTTTATGTATAAGATTTTGAACACAAGGCGAGTAAAAGTCAAAAGGTAATTCCATTAATTCTTTAAAGTATCTTCCTCAAGCTCTACATCAACTTCAGGGCTTGAGGAGGATGATCCCAAAAAGAACTTCTTCTGCTTCATGTAACTGAAAGACTTAGGGACTTCCTTAACTAATAAATCTTAAACTTTATGAGATGTAAGTGAGGTAAGGGCTAAGGTTCCAATTGTTGCCTAATAGTTTCACAAAAACTAGATTCAAATACTTTGCTTTGCTTGGAGGTCTAGTCTTCATCTCTATTTGGATCAAAAGTGACCTCCAATGGAACCCGCTGAGAGGGGTTTGCTGGTATACTAATCACATTAGACTCATCCTTTGAGCTGGATTCCAAGTCTATGTGAATAGTAAGGGTACTCCTATGAACCGGAACACAACCCAGAAGGCCAACTAGGGGTCTCCCACCGAACTACCTCTATCTCTGGGTGGAGGTTGAGCCATCTTACCCACATGTCCATATGATGGAATGAATTGTTGGTGGAATGTGATATGTTGATCTATTTCTTCTTCAATTCCCCTTTCTTGTTCACTTTTACTTTTCTTTTTCTTTTCATTTTATTTTATCTTTTCTTTTGCTTCATTTTATTTTTCTTTTGTATTTACATTTGAATTTTATCCAAGTTCATGAGGAATGGTGTTTTGAGGAAGATAGTAGGTCACATCCTCATAAATCTCAACCTCTAACTAATCTTTTCATCTCGTTGACACGATTCAATTCCATCTTTTCTAAACTCAATGCACCGATGAAGGGAGGATGGAATGATCTTGTTTTAATGTATCTAAGGCCTACCAAGCAAAGTGAATGAAGTATTCAATCAATGATGTAGAACTTGGCTTCAGCCTTCCGTCACCTATCTCCAAATGTAACACTATAGAACCTAAAGCCACTCACCTTGATCATTGAATCCTCTCAACATCATCCTATCTCTGAGTGTAGATGTCATCCTAGGCAAGGGTCTTTAGACTCATAATGTTCATCGATGCACCTGAATCCACGAGAACCCTGGTGAGTCTGAACTTGTCCATGTCGACTATGATGTAGAGAGGACGGTTGTGCTCCAAGTCCCCCAGAAGAAGGTCTTCATCTATGAAAGTGATCAATTGGGCTTCTTTGCATAATGTGCTTCCTCACCTATAGTGGTCAGCTGAGCTAAGCATATTTCAGGATAAAGGAGAGCCTTGATTAGTGATTCCCTCATCTCTTTGGATAAGGCAAAGGCATCATATATGCTTAGCTTAGATGACAACTTTCTTAGATGAGAAAGGACGTTGTAGTCCACCTTCGGCTAGTCTTCGACAAGCTTATCCAAGGGCAGAGCATCCTGTGGAAGGGATTCTAGATCTTCAGTAATAATGAATGTTTCCCTCTATTTTGAGGTGCTTCCTTAAGAGGTATAACCTTGCCACTATGGAGGTTGACTTCGGTAATCTCTTCAGGCAAGGTGGTGGAAGGTTCTACCTGTATTTCAGGCTCACTTATAGCTTCTCCTATGGGACTCTTAATCGGATGATTCCAAGTCTATCTCAAGAGGTGAACCTATAGTATTCAGAGTTGAAAAGTCCAACTCTGAATCAGAAAGAGGAAGATCAAAATTATTATAATTATTTAGACTTGAAGAGTTATTGTTAGGAATAGAAGAAGACAACACATCAGAAGCGACACATATGTAATTCAAACTAGTTTTATTCTTCAATTTCTTGAAATTATTTGGAGGTACAAAGTGGACTTCAAGTAAAGTGAGTGGAGTAAGGGATTTGATGCTCTTATCCACTAATACAAGAGTTTTACTAGTAGAAAAAAATAGAAGATCTAGCTGAAATGGAAGAAGTCACCAGTGTGGAAGTTGCAACTGAAGGTTGGAGGCTGGTCACGATCGGTGGTTGAGCTAAAGGGCTATCCTTGGCTAACACATGCTGCTGCTACTGCTGAGCTCCCACTTTCCTAGAGTTGACACCGATAACTTACAAACCTTCCTTGGTGTTGCAGGTTTGAGCTGACTCAAGCACCTGCAAGGAAAGCTTCTTGATCTTTTGAATGATTTTTTTAGAGGTTTTAGACAAAGAAATGTTCCAACATTCTTTACTTTTGGTAGGATCACATGTATCCCTAAGGATTACCCTAATGGAACTGGAAGGTTGTTCCACAAGGTATTCCTTTGGGATAACTACAACATCGGTCTTGAAACTGTGTTCAAGCCAATCCTTGAATGTGAAGCAATCCTACAAAATGTGGCCTAGCATACGGTGGTAAGGAAAAAAGTTTGGATCATGACTTTGCTACTTCCTCCTGTCTCCCAGTTCTGTAAAAATCAAGTTTCTTTAAGAGATTCTTAAAGATTTTCTTGACACCTCTTAAAAGAATAAAGTTTGTTTAACTTATCTAAAAGAGTAGTGGACCATAGCTACCGGCAGTATGCATGCCACTTGGTGGTATGGTCGAGGAGGTGGTCTTGCCGTGGGAGGCCATGGAGGTCGGTAGGGCTATCTTTGTGGTGGCAAAGAATGTGGAGTCTGTTGAGGTCGTGGTCTCTCGGACTGATCTCTAGCTGGCTGCTTCCCCTTATCAACCATTGCTACCACCCCTGGCTTCTTCTTATAGACCTTATGCGGCTTCTGCTTAAGCAACAGATCTTAAAAAGGAAACTTTTTGGCCTCTCCTTGTAGACTAGCCGCCTTGTTGATTAGCTTCTCAAATATCTTGATAGTGAAGCCCTTAAGCATGAAGGTGATCAGACCATGGATATTCTTTAAGAGAATCTCAATGGTATGCTATTCAGATAGTTATGGTTCACACTTCATACTCAGGTTGTGCCATCGAAGAATATAATCAATAAGTGACTCACCGAGGTGTTGTTACAATGAGATCACCTACAAGAACCCTTTCAAGCTCCAAAATCTCTTAATGAAGAGTTGCTCTAACTCAGCAAATATCTTTACTAAATTGTTAAGCAATTTAACATAATAATCAAAAGCAATACCTACTAGGCTACTAATGAAAAGGTGGAAAAGAAAAGCATCCTGCCAATTGCAATAACCTAAATGTTATGCCTTGGTTTCCACCATCAAAGCTTTTGAAGGAAGGAAGCAAAACCCTTGGGATATTGAATAACATTGAATTCCTCCGGTAGGGTCTACCTTTGAACCGATGATCCTCCCTGCTTGAGCCAAAGCTTCCTTCACTTGCTGCTCAACCATGGATTTTATATCTTTTTCTTGTATGGAGGTACTTTCCACTACCTTCCTATACATGCTAGTGCTACCTTGCTCAACGGGAGGTAGAGTCTTGACTGGGTCCAAGACATGCACTAACTCAGGCTGACTGACATTGACTGTAGTAGGATGAACTAGAGGGGCTTATTTCAAGCACCGACACTACTAACAAGTCTTGTAACCATCCTATCCTATCATCGCTCATCCTTCTACTCAACCGATGTCGATGATTCGTGGTGTTCCCTTGATCAACCTCATCACCTTCCATGTTTGTTGTTAAGAAGATACTCTAGTGTCAACCATGCAGACTCCAGTTGAATCTCCCAACAAGTCATCTTCATTGGGATCGAAGCTGACTTTCTCTTCTTCTGACCAGTCATACCCTAAGATCTTCTTCTTATCCATGAAATAATATGCAACTATCTTATCTAAAGAATGATCCATCTCAACAAGTATAAACAATTTATGACGTGTGATCACTATCGCAATTAAGAGGCACCGACTCCACCAAGAGTCAATCCTATGTGATCATTTGGATGAATGACATCAAGCTAAGATGGAGGTAACAATCCTAGGATGTTCCACTACCACTAGTGCAGCTGGACTATCATCTGGAATATCTGTAATAACTATCACCATCTCCACATCCAAACAGAGGGTGAGTGAAGGACAACCACGATGCTGCTTTCCACTCTTCGCACCACCATCGTAGAAGGTCAGAGAGCTCCTACCACAATGGGTAGTGGGTAGATCCGTATGGATCACCAACGGTGCGCTCCGGTGCCTTCATGGCCTTAGATGGAATGAGAGATGTGACTGCTCGGCGATGGATGGGGTAGAGCGTGGGGTGGAGACACCACCGCTCTCTATGCAGAACCCCATGGTGGCTAGTCCAAGAAGGACTATCGATGGTTGGTCGCAGTAGCACCGAGTGGAAAATCAATCAAAGTGGAAGTACCGACCAACGCTGAACCTCGCCTCCTCGCTAGTAACATGTATGGGCCTCCGCCCTCTCAATGATCTTTCCCTGCTGGGGACAGATCAAAGATCAAACTATGTCTAGACTCAGCCTCCATGCTCACCTGCATAAGATGATTGGAGGCCGACGACACCTCTTGCTCCTAAAACTATCGGAGATGCACCAATCGGAGGTGATGAACGGATCCTCCATCCTCATGTCTAACCCAAAGAGAAGGATGGAATTGGTTTTCAGAACTGGTGAAGTGACAATGGAACTCATCCACAATTGATCGTTGCCGCCCTCTAGCTATCCGGGTACCGCTTGATCAAACGGTTCTATTCCTATGTGTAGGGTAGGATGGGAGAGTGCAAGCTAGACCCATACTCTGTAGGGGAGGCAACCCACCAGGGAGCCTTACCCTTGGAAGGGTATGATGAGGTGTACTCACTGGCAACATGAGCAACTCTAGGGCAACCGCAATCGGGTTGGTACTACTGCATCCTGCACAACTAAAGTCATGGTACTACCACGCCTTTCCTCTTGAGGAGAGATCAGTCGAGGGTAATCAATCTGATGACCGCTCCCGATCACCTGGTCCTAACGTGGTGAGGGAGTGCCCTCACAAGTAATCTGCTCCCTCAAATCCTACCAAAGTGAATTAGATATGGTCTAGATGGGGAAGTCGATCTAAAGCCAGATCCATACCATGGGGAAGGTAAGACAAATTTTGAGAACCACCATTTCAACAAAGTAGTAAAAAAATGCTACCGATTGACTATAAAGATCTGCAATGAAAAATTAATTTGTATCAGATTTTTGCATCTATAGATTTTTGAATTTTGAATTTGAACCCATATCCAACAAATTAATTTGAGAAGATTGATTCAAAGAGGAATTTGAATATGAATCTGAACTTCAACAAATTTAGGTATGTTGAAATATGGATTCAAATTTTTTGATAAGGATGCTTCTATAGGTTCATGTTTTGTTCTAAATTTGAATTTTTTTTGATTTGAGGACTCTTTCCTTTAGCAAATTTGGGTATGTTAAAGTAAGGGTCAAATTGATTTTATTTTTTGTTTGATTATTTTGGAATCTCACTTACTTAGCAAATTTATGAATGCTAAGTGGAGTGTTTGAGAAAGATTGTTTCTTTTTGTGAATTTTTTTTTTGATTTTTTGAAATATTTGAACTTCTTACTGAGTAAATTTAGGTACGCTAAGTGAAGAACCCAAGTGTATTTTGTTTGATTTTTGAAAATAGGATTCTTAACAAATTTAGGTATGCTAAGAAAATCCTAAGTGTTTTATTTTATTTTGATGTTTTGATTTTTTTTTTTTTGAAAAGGGTAGGATCCTTTGCAAATTTAGGTATGCTAAGGGAGTCCTAAGGTGTTTCATTTTGTTCTTGATGTGATTGAAAGTGGAAACTTTACTTTAGAAAATTTGGTATGATAAAGATGAAGTCCCACTTAATTTTGTGGATATGAAAATTTCACTTAGCAAATTTGATTATGCTAAATGAAATTCCAAAGGATGTGTTCAAAATTTTTGTTTTGTTTTAGTTTTGAAAATGGAAACTTCTCCTTAGCAAATTTGGTATGCTAAGGAAAGAAGTTCTAAAGGTGTTTGAGATTTTTTTTTACTAGCAAATTTGAGTATGCTAAATGTGATTCCAAAATATGTTTTGAAAATTTTTAGATTTTAGATTTGGAGACTTCACTTAACAAATTTGGGTATGTTAAATGAAGTTTCAAATGTGTTTTGAAAATTTTGAATTTTGGATTTGGAGACTTCACTTAACAAATTTGGGTATGTTAAATGAAGTTCTAAATGTGTTTTGAAAATTTTGAATTTTGGATTTGGAGACTTCACTTAACAAATTTGGGTATGTTAAATGAAGTTCCAAATATGTTTAGAATTTTAAAAATATGATTGTTTATTTTTAAATTTGGATTTGGAAACTTCACTTTAGTATGCTAAATGAAGTTCCAAAATGTGTTTTGAAAAATTTTGAATTTTGGATTTGGGGACTTCACTTAATAGATTTGGGTATGTTAAAATGAAGTTCCAAAAATTTATTTGCAAAGTTTTGATTTTGGATTTGGAGACTTTATTTAACAAATTTGGGTATGTTAAATGAAGTTCCAAAGTGTATTTGAAAATTTTAGAATATGATTGTTGATTTTTGAATTTTGATTTAGAAACTTCATTTAAGAAATTTGAGTATGCTAAATGATGTTCCAAAATGTGTTTGAAAATTTTGGATTAATGAAATTCCAAAATGTTGTTTGAAAAATATTTGGATTTTGGATTTGGAGACTTCACTTAACAAATTTGGGTATGTTAAATGAAGTTCCAGAATGTGTTTAAAATTTTGAAAATATGATTATTAGGTTCTAATTTTTGAAAGAGAGGACTTCCATTCAACAAATTTGGGTATGTAGAATGGAGATCAATCTTATTTTTGAAATGCGATTTTTTTATTTTGTTGTGATTATTGCTTTTTGAAAGAGGGGAATTCCAACTTAATCATATGTGGGATATGTTTAAGTGGGATTTTCCAAATGATATTTATTTTTAATTGAATTAAATCTTCATTTAATAAATTTGAGTATATAAATGAAGGTGTTGATGTATTTTGAAATGTTTAATTTTGTTTGAAATGAAACTTTCATTCAATAAGTGAGTGTATTGAATAGAAAGATTCATGTGTGCTTTTTGAAACTTTATTTTTGTGATTTTTGGAAAGATGATTGTTCATTTTATTTTGAAAATGAAATCTTCATCAAAGTGATTTGAAAGAAGATATTCATTTGTGATTTTTGAAAATATTGTTAGTTTTATTTTTTTTTTAAAATCCCTACATGTAACAATTATGAGAATTGTTAAATGAGGGTGATAAAATTTTGTAGAAAATATTTTATTAATTGCATTTTTGAAAAGGTATTTTTTTTAAAAGCAAAGTTCTTTATGGAAGATTTATTTTATCTTTATTATTTTAGGATGAACCTTTCCTTATCATGAAAATGATAAGGAGGAAGTCTTTAAAATGTTTATTTTTGGTTTAGACCTTTTCATTTTTACCTATTACAGAACCTAATGGGGGTTTCAAGACCAACAAGGAATATGATCCTAAAATCTAAAGATGTTGGCTAACTCAACTCAAGAATAAAATGAGCTAAGTGCCAACGAAAAGAAGGATAGTCTCGGATTCATACCAAAGTACCAACCCACTATCGATACTCAAAGACGATGATCATTTACCAAAGATTGAGAGAGGAATCTTCCCCAGCGGAGTCACCAAAAAAATTTGTTGGTGAAAAATTTTCTATTGGAGTCGCCTTTCAAATCTTTTGGGGAGAAATGAAAGGGGAGACCTATAAAAATCATCTTTTTAGGACACCATGCGGATTTACAGAAGTACTTATTCAGGTGATTGAGTATGTCATCATGGAATAGTGTACTTTCTCGAGAGACAGAAGTCACTACTCTTTAATGGACCTAAACCTGTAAAGGGACATGCTTCAAATGACCTAAATCTAATGCAATTCTAATTTCATTTTCTTTTCATTTTGGACAATTATTTTGACTCAGGCTAATAGGATTTATATGACTAATGCATGAGAAATAAAAATTATTGGCCAAAATTAGCGAGAAGGGAGGAGGTGAGTTTCCACCATGGCTCTCAAAAGTCAAGCCAAGTTTCTCTAGCAAAGGTGGAAGCCATCCAATCAAGAGTGAAATAAGATGCATTTGTGCATGATATTATAATAGAAATGCTCATCTTGCTAAGGGGCTGCTAATTCTTTTATCTTGATTTTAAACCTAAGCTTTAGGTGAGATTATGAGTTGTTTAATTTTTATCTTTGAGTTGTTAAGTTGGGTAAAAGATTTATTTTTTTCCTAAAGAGTCTAGTTCACATCCAGGCCATACATAAAATACGGAATAAACTAGGAAAAGCATGCCACTTAATGCAAAAGCTAAACAAATCATCAATAAATTTATAAAGCTAATCACAAAAAGAATGAAAGGCCGTTGTGGTCGGGCACCACTGCACAAACCCAAAAATATCAAATGTGGGTAGCCGAGCTCTACCCTTATATAACCCGGATTACAAATGAATTGAATTACAATTAAGTAAGGAATTCATTGTTATGTGATCTTCAAGCTTCATTTATTCTTTCTTCTTTTCTTCTTTCTTCTTCTTTCTTCTTTCCTCTTTCTTCTTTGGTTCCTATTTATGGATGGTTGGAAGGTAGATGCTCCAAGGATTCACTTGGTGCATAAGATAGGATCTTATGATCAATGCTCATCCTAGTCCCCATAACAATCATTCCAAAGTTCTAATTGCACAAATTTACATGAAAAGGAAAAGTGAAAATCTAACTAACACCTGCAAAATAATGGTTAGCTAAAACAAACCACACAAATCCCAAGCATGTATATTGGACTTATCACCCCACACATGGGTGAGTCCACCTAATATTGGATTATGCTTGGGGTATAAAGCACATGTAAGAAAAAGCATTTATATTTTTATTTATGATAGCCAGCACATTCCCAGAAAGAATAGTTAGACTAAAAGCGTGCTACCATTCATTCTGAGCATACCCTAACATCCGTCTAAAACATATATCACAAAACAAAACAAACATCAAACCATGCACCAACCTAACCTAAAGCTAGAAGTGGTGACTTAGGCTAAGGTGTGTGCTTTGAAGGTCTGTGTGGTATGCTTAGCTATAGCTTTAGGTTCAAATTTTTTAAGTGTGAAGAACATGTTCAACTTAGAGGAGGGTTTCACTTAAGTTGTTTAATTATTTTGGGTTGATTTTATTTCATGTTTTGATTTATTTTAAGTGGATTCTACAATTAATTACTAAGTTATGAAGAGAGGGAAAGAGAAAAGAACTTCTCTTTCCTTCCCTAACCTAAGTAATTTCTAAAGTATGTGTTGACCTCATTTTTAGAATGAGCTCTCAACCCCTCCATCTTAGATTTAGGATTCCTGTTAGACTTTAAGAGTTCCTTAGTCTTAGGACACATCTAGTGATTAGGTGGACACTCAACCTAGCCTTAGAAGACTTAGAAAAGTTAACCATAGGAATAGGTTATGCCTTAGGGGTGTTAAGGAAACTTCCTACTCTTAGCGTAAACCATTCCTCACTTTCCTTCCTTCAAGTCAAACTCCAAATAAATTCTATTTTATTTTCTCCAAACCCAAATAAATTCTATATTTGAAATCCATGATTGAAACCAATGACCAAAATCCATTAAAATTCCTAAGTCCCTTAATTTTCTATTAATGGACTTAGCCCAAATCATGATCTAAATCAATTCAAATCCATGAGATTTTCTCAAAACTTATTTATATTCTCATTTATATTCACATATATAAATGAAATATAAATATAAAGCGATCAAATCAAAGGCAAAAGTTAAATTCCAAATTTAAAATCCTTGAAATTCTTCTTAAGTCCCTTAATTTTTCATTAATGGAGTTAGCCTAAACTTTGATTAAATCAATTCAAATTCATAGGATTTTCTTAAAAATCAGTTATATTCTCATTTATATTCACATATATAAATGAAATATAAATATAAATCAATCAAATCAAGCCCTCAAATTAAATTCCCAATTTAAAATCTTCTTAAGTCATTAATTTTCGATTAATGGACTTAGCCAAAATCAACTTTAAATCAATTCAAAGTCATGGGATTTTATTATAATTATTTTATATTATCATTTATATTCACATATATAAATAAAATATAAATATAAATCAATGAAATCCAATTCAAAAAATTAAATTTCAATTTAAAAATATACTTAAATCCTTTAAATTCTTTTTAATGGATTTAACCTAAATCATGATTAAATCACTTCAAATTCCTAAAATTTTCTCATGATATATTTATATTCACATATATAAATGAAATATAAATTCAAACAATCAAAACCAGCACAAAAAAAAAAAAAAATCAAACTCAACTCAACTCAAAATCCAATCTAAGCCTTTCAAGTCAAAATCTTGAACTTAGCCAAATCAATTTCAAATTAAGCAAAATCCTTGATTTTCTCTCATGGTTCAATCAACCCTACAATCATGAGCTCATTTATAAACTCAAACTTCAATCACTCAATCAAAACCTAGTTCAAAAATCAAAACCAAAACCCTTTCATATTTTTCCTTTGAATATGAAATTGTCAAATGGATCTAAACCCATTTGACTTCAAACCACTTGTAAATGGATTTATATTTCAATCATGAGTCCATATAAAAGATAAACCAACTTCAAATAAAGCTTTGAATAAGCCATTTGACTCACTTAGGCTCACTTGACTCAAAGTGACCTAAAGTACTCTTATGAGCCAAATTTTGATCCTAACCAAATTGGATTGAACCAAACTCATATATCCCTCTCATCATGATCAACAATCATCATGGGATGATCAATCAATCTAATTAGGTTGAACCAAGTCAAACCTAAGGGTTGACCAAGTCAACACTTAACCCAAAATGAAACCTAACATAGCCAAATTCAACCATAGGCCAAATTGAATGAAACCATTGATCTACATTCACTCATCACCCATGTTTGAACTTGGCCAAGCCAACACTTAAGCATAACCTAGCCCAATTGGCTCACTTGATGCAAGTTGACCCATTTTGACCTAAAGAGTCAAAATGTGTCAAAACTTTATCTAAGCCAAATTGATTGGAACCAATGGGTCAAGTTCATCCCAAATCACTTGTGGAACTTGATCAAAGCATCAATTGGCCAACTAGACCTATCCAAGTCCAATTTACCTTAGACCCAACATGACATAAAGGGGTCATGTTGAGCCAAAATCAAACTTAACCCAAATTGATTGGAAACAAAGATACCAATCCACTCCATATGACTAACCTAACCCAAACTTACCCTTGACCTACCCCAAATAGGTCAAATGGGTCAAATAGGTCAACTTGACCCATTTGACCTAAATGAAGTCATATGAGCCATATCCAAAACTATACCAAATTGAATCAAACCAAAGCCACCAAAATATTTCAAATGATCATATGAACTTGACCCAAGTTGACCCACTTTGACCTAAATCGGCCAACATAAGCTAAACCATATCAAATGAATTCCAAACCTTAATTAATCTACTTTAGGTAGATGCTTAGGTGTTTAATAGCCTAAGTTCAATTAAAAAAAAATCAAAACCCAATTCACATGTGTGAAAGGGTATTTTGAAATTACTTAAGTTAAACCCCATAGTTTAATTAACTTTTAATTGTGAGACAAATTGCATAAGGTTTTCATTATTAGGTGCATTGCAAATTTAAAGTCCTTGTGGGTTTTATGTCATCTCATTTTTTCATAATTATTTAGTTAATTCTTCTAAGGTGGTGTAGGTAAGGGTTAATTAAGTTACTTAATTTATACTTTAACCTAATCAACACATAAAAATGGATTTAATTATCTAAAAATTAAACAAAAATATTAAACAGATGTGGGAATGGGTTAGGAACAACAAACTCATTTCACTTTTCAAAATTAAATCAAATTTCAAACTAAACAAAAATTACTTTGAATTCACTTTGATTTATTTTAAACTTTCTTATTCCATAAGAATGTCTTTAGGATTTAAGTGAAGTGAGTTTTGTTTACATGCTTTCATTACTTTGAATCTATCCCCAAGATGTTAAGTTGTATGCCATGTGATTTCATGCATTCATAATTTTGAAATTCAAATTTTAAAATGAAATTGTTTATTTTATGTCAAATTTGCATGTGTTGTCTAAAGTAGAATAATGAGTGACTATTATCACTACTAAATCCAAATTATTTTCAAAACATATGAATCACATATCAAATCTAAAAGTGTGCTTCTTATACTTTAATTATGAGTTTGCATGTGATAAATTATAAAGGTATGCTTAGCATAGGTTTCCTTTTTTTCTTATGTTAGCATAATTTTGAATAGGAGTTAGTAAGATGTAGGGTTCATTTCAAAACGACCCAACACTTACCTAATTCCCTAACCTATTCATCCCTATGCAATCTCCTAAGAAGGGTTACCTATACTTTCATACATAAATTGCATAAAATAAAATGAATCCATTAAACAATTTTTGGCATTCTCCTTTTCTATTTCGTTTCTTTTATACATATATTTTTATTTAAGAAAAGTGGTATATTAGTCTGAACAACCCTGAGGTTGTGAGGCTTTAAGTTGCTCTAAGTAGGTCTTGTATCTTACACCTCTGGTTAACAATGGCGCTGTACTAACTTATGCCTTTCTTACTTTCATGTGTGTATGTGAAAATTTGGATAAGGAAAACCCTTTCTACTTAAGAAAAAAAATCATGCATATTCAACTTCTAAATTTCCTTAAATGGATTACTTAGCATGCATCATAAAGTGTGTTAAATACTTCATTTGTATGTATAGATATGCTTAGGGTCCATCCATATGCATGTTATATATGTTAGGAAAGAAATGAAGTAATGTGTGTTATGTGAATTTTGAATCATTTTATTTAATCTTAAAATGTCTTTCTTTCTGAATAGGTTTGTTTAGAGTTTATCTAAACTTAGGATTAATTAAAAGATTTAATCAAAACATTCACCTAAACAAACCAAAATGTGAATCTACTTTAGAAATTACTTAGGTTAGGAAGGAAAGAGAAGTTCTCTCTTTTTCCCTCTCTTCATAACTTAGTAATTAATTATAGATCCACTTAAACCAAATCAAAACATGAAATAAAATCAACCCAAAATAATTAAACAACTTGAATGAAACCTTCCTCTAAGTTGAACATGTTCTTCACACTTAAAAAATTTGAACCTAAAGCCATTACTAAGCGTACCACACAAGCCTTCAAAGCACACACATTAGCCTAAGTCACTATTTCTAGCCTATGCATGGTTTGATGTTTATTTTATTTGATATATGTTTTATACTGATGTTAGTATGCATAGAATGAATGGTAGGACGCTCTAGTCTAACTATTCTTTTCAGGGATTGGGTGCACTATCATAAATAAAAATATAAATGCTTTCAGGTGCTTTTATACCCTAAGCATAATCCATAGGCCGTGGACTTAGTCACCCATGTGGGGTGATAAGTCCAATATACATGCTTGGGATTTGTGTGGTGTGTTTTAGCTAACCTTTATTTTGCAGGTGTTAGTTAGATTTTCACTTTTCCTTTCATGTAAATTTGTATAATTAGAATTTTGGAATGATTGTTATGGGGATTAGGAAGAACATTGGTCATAAGATCCTATCTTATGCACCATGTAAAGATCCTATCTTATGCACCATGTGAAGCCTCTGAGTATCTACCTTCTAACCATTTAAAAGATGGAACCAAAAGAAGAAAGAAGAAGAAGAAGAAGAAAGAAGAAAAGAAGAAAGAAGAAATAAAGATTGAAGACCCCCATAACAATGAATTCCTTGCTTAATTATAATTTAATTCATTTGTAATCCGAGTTGTATAAGGGTAGAGCTCGGCTACCCACATTTGATATTTTTGGGTTTGTGCGTGGTGCCACCACAACGACTATTATTTTTTTGATTAGCTTTATAAATTGATTGATGATTTATTTAGATTTTACATTAAGCAACATAATTTTCCTAGTTTCTTCCTTGATTTATGTATGGTCTGGATGTGGATTAGGCTCTTTAGAGAAAATAAATCTTTTACCCAACTTAACAACTCAAAATAAAATTAAACAACTCATAACCTCACCTAAAGCTTAAGTTTAAAATCAAGATAAAAGAATTAGCAACCCCTTAGCTAGATGAGCATTTCTTTATAATATCATGCACAAATACATCTTATTTCACTCTTGATTGGAGGGCTTCCACCTTTGCCAGAGAAACTTTTTTTGAGAGCCATGGTGGAAACTCACCTCCTCCTTCTAATTTTGGCCAATAACTTTCTTCATGCATTAGTCATATGAATCCTATTAGCTGAGTCAAAATATTGTCCAAAATGAAAATAAAATGAAATTTGAATTGCATTAGATTTAGGTCATTTGAAACATATCCCTTTACATGATCTAGTCTCTTTAGGGAGTGAGTTTAAGGACTTAGTCTCTTTCTAAATAACAACCTAACCATCTTGCATAAGCATAAAGATTTGACTACATATATTTAAAATCGTAGGAGGAGTTAGTTGACAGCCACCCCGTGGTTGTAAGTCCAAGTGGGTGGTTTGTCCTCTGGAGGCAAACCAATACCCATTTTCACCTTAGATTTAGAAGTTTGCTTTGCCCTCACCAAGCTCCCTAGATTTAGTTCTGAGGTTGCTTCTCTTTGTGGGCCATAAGCATTCCTCACCTAGGCATTTCTTAATCTTGTGTTAAGGAATCTTAAGTCCTAAATTCTAATGAAAATATAACTCAAACAAACTAAATCAATTTAAAAATGTAAAGCCCAACCATAGATAGTTTGAGAGATCTAGTTTCCTAGCATCGATGGAATCTCCTACTTATCTTCCATTTTGGCTTCATAATAACTCCTTTTGATCAATCCCATTTGATCTTCAAAATAAACCAATCGATTGATAGTCCTTCCTATTGAAATCTTCAAGACAATGATCATTTACCTTAATCGAGAGTTTTCCTAAGGGATCCATTCCTTAGATGTAATTAACTATGGGGCTTGCCCCAGGAACTTAATGAACCAATTTAAAATAAACCCCGCTTTACTTTTCCATGTAAAGTAGGAAGAATCTGGTACATATGCACCCATCATCCTTGGGAGTCCTTATTGAGGTGATTAGGTCCATTAAAGGGTAGTGACTGCCTTCGAGATAGTACACTATTCCTTGATGATACTCAATCACCAATAAGTACATCTGGATCACGTGGCATCCTAAAAGATGAATTTTATGGGTCTTGTCCTCTTTCATTTCTCACCAACATTTGAAAGGCGACTCTCCCATAGGAATTTTTTCTCCAAATATTCACATTTTAGTTTATTTAGGTGAATGTTTTGATTAAACTTTAATCAATCTTTAGATGAACTCTAAACAAACCTATTTCAAAAAAAAAAAAAAAAGACATTTTAAGATTAAATAAAAAATGAATCAAAACTCACATAACAAAAGATTTCATTTCTTTCCCAACATATATATAAATTTTATAGATGGAAAGTATATCTAACATAAAATATTTTAACACACTTTATGATGCATGCTTAATCCATTTAAGAAAATTTAGAATTTGAATATCATGATTTTCAAGTAAAATTTCATCAAAAATTTCACATACACATGAAAGTAAAAAAATGTAATGAACAACACTATTTTAACCAAATCAAATAATAATACTTAAATCAATTTTCACAATAACCAATTTTCCTTAAATACAAATATATGTATAAAAAAAATAAAATAAAAAAATGTAAATCAATTAATATTCATTTTATTTATGCAAATTTATGTATGAGATATAACCCTCCTTAATAAAATGAAAATATAATTAAAATTTTCTTTCAATGAACCATAACAACCAAATTTTATTCAAAACTATACCAACATAAAAAGAAAGGAAACCATGATAAATACCTTATAATCTTCACATGCAAACTCATAATTAAACATAAATATAGTTTCATTTGATATTTGATTTATGTGTTTTGAAAATAATTTGATCATACAATAATATATCATATTTGTACTTTAGCCAACACATGCAAATTTGACATAAAGTAAACAATTTAAATTTTAAACTTGAATTTGAAAAATATGAATGAATGAAACCACATGAAATACAAATTTAATATGTTGGGGAAAGATTCAAAGCAATGAAAGTATATAAACATTCACACTTAAATCCTAAAGACATTCTAAAATAAGAAAGTTTAAAAAAAATCAAAATGAATTCAAAAATTTTGTTAAGTTTGAGTTTGATTTAATTTTAAAAGTGAAATTTCTCCAAAATTCACATTTTTAATATATATATATATATATATATATATATATATATATATATATATATATATATATAATATATAAAAAAATATATATATAAAAAAAACATATATATAAATATATATTAATTTTAGATAATTAGATCCATTTTATGCATTAATTAAAGAACAAAATTAAAACTTAATTCACTTACTTACCCAAATAATTAATGAAATAATTATGACCAAAATGACAAAAAACAAATTTAAATTTGCAATACCAAAGAAAAATAATGCATTTGGCTCACAATTAAATTAATTTGCTTTAAGTAATTTCAAAAAAACACCCTTTCATACATGAATTTTTTGATTTTCTTAAAACTACTAAAACAAAATCACCCAAATGATTAATTAAGTTCTAAATTTTAGATTTAAATTAATTAAAATTAATGAATTAACTTTTTCAAGAAATTAAAAAAATTTAAATAACTTAAAAATATCCCAAAATTATTCTATAAACCTATTATTTAATGGATCAACCTTAATCAACCCAATCATATTAAAATCACTAATCACACCTTAATTATACAATAAAGAAATCATATGCAATCTCAATCAAATAAATCCCAAGAAAAATTAATGAAGTCATCCTCAAATCATACCCAAAATTTGATTAATCATAATTAAAAAATAATTAACAAAAATGAAGTTTCCTAGAAAACCCAAAATTAGAGAAAATAATAATTTAAAACCCATTAAATTAATTTTAAAATATTCTAGGTTGAATTATCTTTTCATAGGTTTTTATTTCATATTTTATTAAATTTTATAGAGAGAGAGTTATGAATTTTAGAAGATCTTTAGATTAATTAAAATTAATTAAGGCATTTTAACTAAGCTTCGCTTCACGCATTTAGTACATTTTTCATGTGTCACGCATGAGGATCACTCAAGTTGTCAAAAAGAAAGGATTACTTTGATCTCCTTCGCTAATCAAAGATGGATGGTGAGATCTCCCCATAATTTTAAAACGGATAAAGTGAAATCTAAACATGCATTTAATCGAGCTATGGACGACCAGAGATCTATCCCTACCAATCTCTACAAAAAAATGGAGACCGTCCACTTTTGCAGCCATGATTCGAGCTCGATTAAGCTCGAATTGAATTGGAAATCAACCCACACCATCTAAGCATGGGTACAAGCACATATAACAGTCAAAACTCCATGGGATTGAAATTTCTTTCTCAAAGCTCCACACCACATTGAGTTTAATGGTAGAAAAATGGCATACCTCATCGGAGGTGAGGGCTCGATCCTTAGAGATTTTCATCTAGTGAGATGAAGCTCATAAAGTTTCCACTGAGCTTGATGATTGGTATAGACCACCTCCTCCTTGCTTGGCTTTGATTGAGCTATCTCCCTTTCTTTGGAACCAAAGAGAGCTGGGTGCACTTGACTTGCCTCCCATGGAGTGTGTAGGGGAATTGTGAAATTGAGATGAGAAAGTCATCTTCTCATTTTCCTCCCCATTTTCATTGTTAAAACCAAGAATATGAAAATGACTACTCGGAAGCTAGGGCTTCATGATGGCTCCATACCCCTGCAGCACTCAACCCAATGTGCATCATTGAATTCCATGAATTATTGGGAGTATATCTCCCCTTGAAGAATTGGATGGTCACCATCCACTTGCCATTTGATCAATGGAGCTACAAGGTTGGTTAGGTGTGAAAATGGTGGAGCCAATGAGTGGATTGCTAATCTCCCATGTGCTTGAATGAGTGAGAGGGAGTTTGAATTTGAGTTTTGACCCATGAGTCACACCCAAACCCATTGGGTTGCATCACCATCTCCCCTGAGCTTTGAGAGCATCAAGTGATATGAAGAGGGTATGACCAAATTCCATGGATTAAGCCAAAATGAAAGGGTGGATGGTTATTTTGTCATTTTTCACTGATATAGTATGGAGAAATAGTTTGGCCAAGTTTCATGAGATTGGAATTCATTTGATATGGTTTGGCTCATGTTGATCATTTAGGTCAAAATGGCTCAACTTTCTTAAAGTTGACCAATGGTCAAATTTCAAACCAGGTTGTGTCTTTCATATGACCATTTGAAATGTTTGGTGGTTTTGGTTTGATTCAATTTGGTATAGTGATTTGCGTATGACTTCCTAGTCAAATGGGTCAAGTTGACCTATGACCCATTTGACTTATTTGAGGTAGGTCAAGGGATTTAGTCTTAAATATATGGAGTGGATTGATATTTGTCAATCAAGGTTAAGTTCATTTCCCAACATGACTCTTAGTCAAGTGGAAGGTTAATTGGGCAGTAGGTCTAGTTGGCAATTGAGGCTTTGGTCGTTCCATAAGAGATAAATGGACTTGACCCATGGTTTTAATCAATTTGTTAGAGTTTTGACACATTTTGACCCTTTAGGTCAAAATGGGTCAACTTGGGACAAGTGGCCAATTAGGCTAGGTTGCTCAAATGATTTGGTCAAGTTCAAACATAGGTCATGAGTGAACTTAGATTAATGGTTTCAATCAATTTGGCCTAAGTGGAATTTGACTATGTTGTTTCTCTTGTTGATTTGGTTAACCCTGATTTGACTTGGTTTCAACAATTGATTGATCATCATCCCATGATGATTGTTGATCATGAGAGTAGATGAGTTTGGTTCAATCCTTGGTTATTAAAATTTGGCTCATAGTTTTAGGCCACTTTGGGTCAAGTGAGCCTCAAAGTCAAATGGTTTGGTCAATGTTTGATTTGGGATTCCCATATATGGACTCATGATTGAAATATATATCCATTTATTAATGGTTTGAAGTCAAATGGGTTTTGACATTAATAATTTCATATTCAAGGAAGAATATGAAGGATGGGTTTGATTTTGGAAGGATTTTGATTGAGTGATTGAAGTTGATTTATAAAAAGCTCATGATTGTAGATTTGATTAATGAGAGAAAATCAAGAGTTTGGATTTGAAAAGATTTTGGCTAAGTTCAAGATTTTGAAAAGACTAATATTTTAGTGATTTGAGTTTGATTTTTTGAATTGGTTTTGATTGTTTAATTTATATTTCATTTATATTTGTGAATATAAATGAGAATATAAATGATCAGAGAAAATTTCAAGATTTGAAGTTTTAATCATGATTTGGGCTAAGTCCATTAAGAAGGAAAGGACTTACAAATTTTAGAGTTTGAATTTAATTTTTGAAGGATTTGATTTATATTTATACATTTATAGATGTGAATATATAAAGATAATTTTGAGAAAAATATTCTTTTGAGATGGTTTGATTAAGTTTAAAGAACCATTAATGGAAATTAATGACTTAGAAACATTTCAAATTGAAAATTTGGGTTTGATTTGATTCATTTAATATTTCATTTATATATGTGATATAAATGAGTTTTGAGAAAATCCCATAGTTTGAAGGTTTGATCAAGTTTAGCAAGTCCATTAGTGAAAATTAACTCTCAAAAAAATAAATTGAATCAATTTGAGAATTTAGTTTGATTCCATTTAATTTATATTTCATTTATATATGTGAATATTGTATAAAATAAAAATATTTTGAAAATATCAAGATTTGTATTCTAATGAAAATATCTAAGTTCATAATTAATTTTAATTTTCAAGATTAATAATTTTATAAAATTTTGATGGATTTTGCTCTTTCAATCTTGATTGCAATCATGGATTTTGATCATATGGATTTGATTTGAGTTTGAGAAAATCAAATAGAATTGATATGGAGTTTTATTGAATGAAGGAAAGTGAGAATGGTTTAAGCTAAGTGAAAATTTTCCACCACCTCAAGGCAAGCCTATTCATGGTCAAGTTCTCAAGGCTAGCACCACCTAATCAGATGTCATTGAGATAAGGAACTCTTAAAGTTTAAGAGGGATCCTATGTGTAAGCTGAAGGGGTTGAGAACTCATTCTAAAAATGAGGTCAACAGTGGTTTACAACGTTCTCTCTCATCTAAGGAAGTTGTCATTTAAGCTAAGCATATACGATGCCCTTGTCTTATCCAAAGATATGAAGGAATCACTAATCAAGGCTCTCCTTGATCCTGAGATATGCTTAGCTCAGCTGACCGCTACAGGTGAGGAGAAACATTACACAAAAGATGCCCATGGGATCACTTTCACAGATGAAGACCTTCTTCTGGGGGACTTGGAGCACAACCGTCCCACCTACATCACAGTTGACATGGAAAGATTTAGACTTGCCAGAGTTCTCGTTGACCCAGGTGCATCGGTGAACATTATGAGTCTAAAGTCTCTTGCCTATTTGAGGATCGACATCTCCACACTCCGAGAAGATCGGATGATGTTGAGAGAATTCAATGAACAAGGCGAGAGGGATTTGGGTTCCATAGTGTTACCCTGGAGATAGGTGACCGAAAGATTGAAGCCAAATTCTACATAATTGATTCAAATACTTTATTCACTACTTTGCTCGGTAGGCCGTGGATATATTAGAATAGGATAATTCCATCCTCCCTCCATCAGTGCATTAAGTTCAGAAAGGATGGGATTGAATACCGTGTCAATGGAGATGAAAAGCCATTTTCAGTTAGAGAGATTGATATTTATGAGGATGCGACCTACTATCTTCCTCAACTCACCCTTTCTCATGAACTTGGGCAAAACTCAAACAAAAAATAAAAAGAAAATAAAGAAAAAGAAAGAGCAAAAGAGAAAAGAAAAGAAAAAGAAAAGAAAAATGAAAATCCAAGTGCACAAGAAATAGGAATTGAAGAAGAAATAGAGCTGCATATCACTTTTCACCCATAGTTCATTCCATCATATGGACATGGGGGTAAAATGACTCAACCTCCACCAGGCAGAGGCAGAGGCAGAAATAGAGGTAGTTCTAGAGGTGGATGATCCCCTGGTTAGCCATCAGCCAACAGAGATTTTGTTCCAGTTCACAGAAGTACCCCTACTATTCACATAGATTTGGAATCTAGCTCAGAAGACGAGTCTAATGTGATTAGTATACCAACCAACCCCCCTCAGCGGGTATCATTGGAGGTGACTTTTGATCCAGACAATGACGAAGACCAGGCCTCCATATAAAGCAAAGTATTCAAATCAGGTTTATGTGAAACTATTAGGCCGCAGCTAGGAACCTTAGCTCTAACCTCACTTTCATCATAAAAAGTTGAAGGTTTAGTAGTTAAGGAAGCCCCTAAGTCTTTCAGTGATATGGAGCCGAAGAGATTCTTTTGGGATGAACATCCTCAAGTCTTGAAGTTGATGTAGAACTTGAGGATGATACATTTAAAGAATTAATGAAATTACCATTTGACTTTTACTCACCTTGTATTCATAATCTTATATAGAAAGGTTTAATTCCTCATACATAGTCCAGGCACAGGTCAGAGTATTTTGAAAAGCTATGGAACAATATAAGTAGGAAAGCACAATTAAGAGCAGGAATAGTATTCGGGATAGTGGGTCCAGTTGATGATGATGATTACTATTTGGTTGTTACCAATCATTTGGAGTCTGATAGATTTTTTTCACATAACACCAACTCTAATGAAAATGTGTATTTAGAAACCTCAGATGATCTAGATGATCTTCAAATCAAGGATGCACCGCCAGAATTTGAAGGGGAGATCCATTCAATAATTAACAAGCTTAAAGAAATCAATCTCGAAGAAAAATCGACACATCGCTATTGAATGAAGAAGAAACCAATGACTTAGGTTATTGACTAAGTTTAAAGACTGCTTCGCATGGAGTTATTAAGAGATGCCTAGATTATCTCTTGATGTAGTAGTCCACAAGCTAGCAATAGATCCAAACGCTACCCCTATTAAGCAAGCTCCTAGGCGCATGCGATTAGAAATCGAACAATGTCATTTCAAGTCAAAAATCGATCTTTGGTTTCATGGAAGAAAAATATCCCACCTTGTCATTTAAGAAGAATAATGGCCAAATTTGCATTTGCGTCAATTTTAAGAACTTAAATAAGGCATGTCCTAAGGATGAGTTTTCTCTTCCTATACCAGAATTAATGATGGACATTGCCTCATCTCATGCAGTGTTTTGTTTCATGAAAGGGTCATCTGGCTACAACCAAATCAAGATGTTTCCTGAAGATGAAAGAAACACCGCTTTTCAGACTCCGATCATAATCTTTTGTTATAAGGTCATGCCTTTCAGCCTTAAAAATGTTGGTGCTATATACCAACGGTCCATGACTCAAATCTTCAATGAACTCATCCATCATCAGGTTGAGTGCTATGTCGATGATCTAGTAATTAAAAGCAAAGAAAAGGAAGACCACCTCTTTGAATTGAGAGTAGTTTTCGAATGGTTAAGATAATATAACCTCAAGATGAATCCCCTAAAGTGTGCATTCAGAGTAACTTCAGAAAAATTTCTTGGGTTTGTTATCCGACACTGGGGAATAGAGATAGATCCTGAAAAGATCAATGCTATCTTAGAAATGTCACCTCCTAAAAGCTTAACACACAACTTCCAAGGATGGGTATCTAAGATGCTTTATCTCCAACTTATCGGGAGATGAAAGCTATCAGACTTGTCAAAAGGATGCCAAGTTCAAGTGGATGACAAGTGCCTTTGAAGATATTATAATTGGTGAAGCGCTAGTTCTAGCATCTGGCGCCACTCATCCTACACTGCATATTGGATGACTCTCTTGGTGCTCTGTTGGCCCATGCCAATGATGAAGGAAAAGATAACGCTCTCTACTACCTCAACTGTCGTATGATTCTTGCTGAAGTGAACTACCCACTTATTGAGAAATAATGCCTGGATTTGATCTTTGCTTACCAAAAGCTATGGCATTATATGCTTTCTCATAAGGTGAACTTGATATCCAGAATAAATCCACTGTAGTAACTCATGACATGGACAATGCTATCCAGATGTTTGGCACGATGGTCCATGATTCTCTCGTAGTTTGATATCACATTTGTACCCCTCTGTGCGGTAAAAGGACAAGGACTAGTGGATTTCTTAGTAGCACACCCACTTCTTGCTGATTCTCTGCTTAGTGATGATCTCCCTGATGAACAAATCATGAACTTAGGGTAGACCGACAACCACTGATGGGAGATATATTTTGATGGTGCAGCTTCTTTTCACAAAGGGGAAGCACCAAGATCTTTTTTCCTAGGCAAGGTAGGGGTAGGAATAGTTCTTCTAACTCCAGACTATGATGTGATGAGATTCTTATACTATCTTTCCAACCCCTGCACCAACAATGAAGCCAAGTATAAGGCTTTGATTGCCAGTCTGGAGTTAGCCATCATAATCAGTGTCAAGAGCATCAACATCTACGAGGATTCTCAGTTGGTCATCAACCAGATTGTCAGGTCCTAATGGTTCTCAAGCTCAAGTTCCGTCATTACCATGAGTATACCATGAATTTGTTGGCACAAATTCATGAAGTCACCATTTACAAGGTTCCTTGAGTGAGCAGAGAACACGATAGCAGATGCTTTGGCCAAACTTTCCAAGAAACTTGCATTTCTGGAAGATGAGTCCATTTCAATATGGGTCCAAAATAGACAAGTCCTATCCCTTATTGATGTTGAACTCATCGAGAGACTTTCTCTTGAAGGGGAGGTTGCCATTACCAAAAAGGATGAGGAGCTGAATTGGAGGCAATCATTCATAGACTATTTGAATGCTGGCAAACAACCTCAAGAAAAGTCACAAGCCCATCAGGTGAAATAGAGAGCCCTCTCCTATGCTCTCGTTGATGGCACTTACCGGCCTTTTGACCAAATGTGATTACACTATTTGGACAAACACAAAAGCTGGCATAATCGAGGTACATTCGTCTATGCACCACATCAAGGGATGAAGACGAAGATCAAGTGAGTTGGATACTATTGGCCTTCGATGATTATAGACTGTATGGATATAGCTACGAGATGCTATCAGTGTCAGGTGCCCGATGTGGTCCTCCACCAACCACCCAACATTCTACACCCTACATTGACTCATGGCCATTCAAGTGTTGGGGTATCGACATTGTGGGTCTGATCGATCCTCTTTCTTCCAAGGGTCATCGATTCATCTTAGCTACCACCAACTACTTTTCTAAGTGGGTGGAGGAAATCATGCTCAGAGAGGTCACAACTCAGCTTATGCTTCAGTTTTTCAGGAACCATATTGTATATAGGTTCAGGGTGCCTCGATGAATTATATCTGATAATGGTACTGCATTCAAAAGCACCAAGATCAACAGCTTTGCCATAATACACAACAAAGATTAAAGATACTCCACCATTTACTACCCTAGAGAAAATGGCTTAGAGGAAATATTCAAAAAAAAATTTCATCCAAATACTAAAGAAGACTCTCGATGATAATAAATGACAGTGACATGAGCAGTTGGTTGAAGCCTTGTGGGCCTATCACACCACATATCGGACTCCAACTCAATCTACTCTGTTTTCCTTAGTGTATGGGTCTGAAGTTGTTCTACCTTTTGAAGTTCAACTCCCATCACTAAGGATATCATTAGGTAGCAAGATGACTAAAGAGCAGAATGCAAAGTTGCTGTTAGAAGAGCTCAAAGGTTTAGAGGAAAGTCGCCTACGGGCGTGCTAGAACCTCGAGTTGTACAAGGCCAAAATGATTCGAGCTCACAATAAGTTGGTACAACCTAGGTCTTTCTAAGTAGGAGAACTTGTGTTAGTCCTAAGGAGACCAATTATTTCCCGTCTAAAGATGGGAGGCAAGTTTGAACCCATTTAGGAAGGCCCCTATGCTATAGAGAAGGCCTGCCAAGGAGGATCTTATCAGCTCATTAATTGTAAAGGGGAACACCCAATGCTTCCAATTAATGGGCTCTACCTAAAGAAATATTACCCATGAAATAAGTCATATTTGAAAACAATTCTATCAAATAAATAAAATATGATTCCATTTCATCAAAATATTCTCTTATTGTGAAGCGTTGTTTGTTTGTCTTGCGAATCCGCCATGACACATTTAGGGTAGGTGTATGAGTCCCCCAGTGGCATCCTATCCCTCTTTCACATCACAAACACAACCTCCCAGTGCTATTAAAATAGGTGTGAGAGAACCCAAGAGGCATCCTATTTTGATTAGCACAACTAAGTTAGGTGTAAGAGAACTTGAGCGACATCCTTTCTTAGTGGGAATCCCTAGCTTCCATCCGTGGCACCGTTCCATCAAACTCCCCAGTGTGTTTAGGATAAGTGTAAGAGAACCCAAGAGGCATCCTATTCCTGTTAACACATGCACAAAAATAAACACAAATCTTTTATCTCGAGCTATTTGATGTGAGAGCAAGCCCCATGTAGCACTCATTCATTAGCTGCTCTAGGTCGGGTCTACATGCTACCTTGCTAGTATGTCACCCCAATGGTCACTTGTTAGAGGATGTGAGTCTCCGTGCTTTCTTCCTATCTTGATCATTACAAACCAATGAGCACCTTATTAGTATCTAGGATTCACTGCCCAGGTAAGCTACCTCATGTTGACTTCGCTTAAGAAGATGTGAGCTCCCGTGCTTTCTTCTTGAACTAGTCATCATGCACTAACTAGGTTGAGTATATTTGAGGTTTAGGTTAAGTCCCCTAGAGGATCCTTTCATCTTAACTATGTTTGAGTTAATATAAGCCCCCTAGAGACATTCACTCAATAGTCGCCCTAGGTCGGATGACACCGCCGAGAAGATGTATCATCCCAAAGATGTGAGTCCCCGAGCTTTCTTCCCAGTGATTGTTGCAAACCGATGGCACTTTAGGTTGGTTGATGTTCTATGTCGACAGACTCACCGTGGATACACCACTCTTGGCAGATGTGAGTCCCCGTGCTTTCTCCTTGAGTTGGTCACCAAATACCTATTTGATATATTACTAGGCATGTCATCTTCTCCTGGGTGTTGGGTTAAGCCCCTTAATGACCCCATACCCTACGGACACTCTATTTGGATCACATCCTTTGCGACCCTAATTAGGCACTACCCAGGTTACTTTTAGATTGGACAATCCCCCTTTCTTAGAAGCCACCCCTATGGTTGGAGAATTTGTTCAACGGATGCGCAGATTCTCCCTTGGTTCAGTAAATCTGAGATAGGTCTAGGATGATATTATCTCCTTCTCAGTTTGATCCCTCATAAACTAACAGGGTCCACAATAAACAAACTAAACAAATTATTTTCTTTTGGATTAGAAATTCAAGCCCCTAAAGGGCCCCTTTTCCCAAGCAGACATCTTATCTTTAAGGCAATGTCAGCAGAACTCCTTATAAGAATTGCCTGACTACTTGAGTTGAAATAAATCCCCAGGCCGAGACTCACGTAGTAGTTGCTGATAGGTTAGGTTAAATCTATTTTTCCATAAGCAGGTTACCCCAACAGTCATTCCACTTTGAAAGATATAAGAATATGACACATTCTTTCTAGCATGACTGTCGCAAACTGATGGGCAGCCCTAGGTCAGGTTCGATTTGTTGCACAAAGCAACTGATCACCCCAGTGGTCTTTTATAGTGGAAGATGCGAGTCTCCATGCTTTCTTCCCTTAAAATGATCATTGTAAACCGAAAGGCACTCCTTTGGTCGGATGGCTCTCCCATCGGCAGGGAAGCTACTCCCTTTGGTTCAATAAATCTGGGATAGGTCTAGGCTGATATGAGTTCCTTCTCAGTTTGATCCATCGTAAACCAATGGAATCCATCAAAATAAACTAAACAAAAAATGAAATTAATCTTTGACTATCCTTGAGCTGATTTAAGTTCCCCAGCGGCATTCACTCAATAGTCAGCCCTAGGTTGGGTTCGATTTGTTGCCCAAAGTAACCAATCATCCTAGTGGTTTCTTATCTCTAGAGGATGTGAGTCCCCATGCTTTCTTCTTAAGACATGGCCATTGCAAACTGAAAGGCATCCCCTTGCTTGGATAGTCTTACCTTATGGTTGGTAGACTACTCCCTTTGGATTGGTAAATTTGAATTAGGTCTAAGCCTCCATGGCTCTTGCTTAGTACAATCCATCATAAACTGATGGGACCCATCAAAATAATCTAAAAATGAAATTAATCTTTGACTATCTTTGAGTTGATTTAAGTCTCCCAGCAGCATTCACTAAATAGTTAGCCTTAAGATGGGTTCAATCTGTTACCTTGCCAATAGATTACCCTAGCAACTGGTCCCTACTTTGGAGGATGTAAGTCTACTATGCTTTCTTCCTAGTACAACTGCTGCATACCGAAAGGCATCCCTTTGGTTGGCTAGTCCTACTATGTGTTTAGTAGGATACCCTTATGGATTGGTAAATATGAGTTAGGTCTGAGACTCCTTGGCTTCTACTCAGTGTGATCCTTCGCAAACCAATAAGGTCCATCCCAAAATCAAAAATCAAATGAAACAAAGAAACAATATCAATAAATCTAAATCAAATATTTTGCTTCTTCTCAGTGAGATGTAAATCTTTCTAGTCCCTCAGCGGATTTCATAACCCCTCCCTTGTGGATGACTTGAACTTGCCTCCCTAGTGGAGAGTTCACTTTTCTATTCCTCGTGGAGTCAAAACAAACACAAATTTAACAAACAACAAATTGAAACAAATTCAACCCTCTTCCCCAGCTGAACTCAAACAAATCTTTTTCTCCCCAGTGAGACTCATATTAAATCAAACCTCTCATCACCATGTGGATGACTTGAACCTGCTTCCTTAGTGTAAGGTTCACCTATTCTATCCCTTAGTGGATTCCCCCCTCTCTCTTATGTCTTTGACATAGGTAGAGCCACATTCCACTAAGCTCTAGATTCCTTCTACACCTTAGGTCAGAGATAGATAATTTTTGTTAGTGCTTGTGATCTTTCGATGTTGTTGATCATTTCCAATTAATGCATGTGGTTCCTTGTCAGTCACACCACACCTATTGGGCGCCCTTTGTTGACCTCATTTTTAGGATGAGCTCTCAACCCCTCCATCTTAGACATATGATTTCTCTTATACACTAAGAGTTCCTTAGTCTTAAGACACATCTAGTGATTCGGTGGACACTCAACCTAGCCCTAGAGACTTAGAAGGTTTAACCATAGGAATAGGTCATGCCTTAGGAGTGTTAGGAAAATTTTCCTACCCTTAGCATGAACCATTCCTCACCATCCTTCATTCAAGTCAAGTTCCAAATCAATCCTAATTGATTTTTTTGAAATTCTAAATCAATCCTAATTGATTTTTCTCAAACTCTAAATCAATCCTAATTGATTTCCTCAAACTCCAAATCAATCTTATTTGATTTTCTCCAAACTCAAATCAATGCCATAGGATTGAAACCCATGATTGAAATCCATGATTGAAACCCATGATTGAAATTCCAAATTCCAAATATTTCCTAAGTTTTAATTTCCTCTGGACAGCCTTAAAATCATCTTCAAATCCAAATTTATGAATTTTTTCATAACCCATTTATATTCTCATTTATATTCACATATATAAATGAAATATAAACTCAAATCAATGAAATAAAATCCAAAATTCAAATTCCTAATTCAAAATCCTTCTTAAGTCCTTAATCCTCTCTTAAGAACTTAGCTTAAAAATCATCTTCAAATAAATTCAAATTCATAAAATTTTCACACAACTCATTTATATTCACATATATAAATGAAATATGAACTCAAATCAATCAAACTAAATTCAAAATTCTAAAAATTTCCTTAGTCCTTTAATTTCCTCTTAAGGACTTAGCTCAAATCAACTTCAAATGACTTCAAATTCTTGAAATTTTCTCATAACCCATTTATATTCTCATTTATATTCACATATATAAACGAAATATAAATTCAAACAACCAAAACCAACTCCAAAATTTAAGTTCAAATTCAATCAAAATCAAACCTAAGCCTATCAAGTCAAAATCTTGAACTTAGCCAAATCAATTTCAAATCAAGCCAAACCCTTGATTTTTCTTCATAATTTAATCAATCCTTCAATCATGAATACAAATGTAAATACAAACTTCAATCACTTAACCAAAACTCAAATAAAAAATCAAGCCAAAATCCATTTCATGTTCACCCTTTGAACTTGAAATTGTCAAATGAATCAAAACCCATTTGACTTCAAACCACTTAAATGCAAATATTTCAATCATAAGTCCATATACAAGTTCAATCAAACTCAAATCAAGCTTTGACCAAGTCATTTGACATACTTAGGCTGACCTAAAGTACCCTTATGAGCCAAATTCTAATCCTAACCAAATTAGATTGAATCAAACTCACCATTGCCTATCATCATGATCAACAATCATCATGGGATGATCAATCAATCAAATTAGGTCAAACTAATTCAACACTTAACCAAAATGAAACCTAACATAGCCAAAATTCATCATAAGCTAAATTGATTGAAACCAATGATCTAAGTTCATTCATGATCAATGTTTAAACTTGTCTAAGTCAACATTTGAGCCTAACCTAGCCCAATTGACCACTTGACCCAAGTTGACCCAACTTGACCTAAAAAGTCAAAATGTGTCAAAACTTGATCTAAGCCAAATTTATTGAAACCAATGTGTCAAGTTCATTCTAAATCATTTGTTGAACTTCACAAAAGCCTCAATTGGCCAACTAGACCTAACCTAGCCCAATTTACTTTGAACCCAACTTGACCTAAAGGGTCATATTGAGCCAAATTCAAACTTAACAAAAATTGATTAGAAATAGAGATACCAATCCACTTCATATGACTAACCAAACCTAAACCTACCCATGACGTAGCTCAAATAGGTCAAATGGGTCAAATTGGTCAACTTGACCCATTTGGCTTAAATAAAGTCATATGAACCAAATTCAAACCTAAACCAAATTGAATCAAACCAAAGCAACCAAAATATTTCAAATGGTCATATGAACTTGTCCCAACCCTTGGTTTGACCCAATTTGACCAATTGGTCAACTTGACCCAAGTTGACCCATTTTGATCTAAATGGGTCAACATGAGCCAAACCATACCAAATGAACTCCAAATCCAATGAAACTTGGCCAAACCTATTTTCTCAACATACCAAACATACCCAAATTAAAAAATTTGGCAAATGACCATTTTACCCCTAGGCCATAGAGTAAATTTTGGCTAATTTCACTTAGAATTTGGTCAAATCCTCTTCATACCTACTTGACACTATCCTAGTGGATCAAGCGAACATTAGGGAGAGTGGTGCACCCAACCAAATGGGCTTGGGTCAGCCCAGCATGACCCAATGGCCAAACTGACCATGTGCATGGAAATGGGCACATGAAAATCTTCCTTACACTCAAATGGAGCACATGGGGAGTTCACCATTCCACTCCCTACCCAAAAATGAACTCAAGGACAGCCCTAACAGCCTAACAATCCCTTTGAATCAAAGTAATTTGATCAAAATGGCAAGCCCATGCTCGGCCGTTCGATTGTCAAAAGGGGAGATATACTCCCCTTAATTCACTCTCATTCCAAATTTCCCTAATTTGATTGAGTGTTAGGAAGCCAGAGGGGTCCTTTTTCAATGATCCCAAGCTCTCTCAAGCATTTTCCAATTTCCATTTCTCGATTTTCACAAGGTGAAAATAGGGGAGCTCGATTGAATTTCCAACTTTCTCTACACTCAACATTAACTCAATTCCTTCTTCAAGCTTCATCAAAGAACCAAGTCGAGTGCACCCATACTCTTTCCCAAGCTCCAAAGGCAGAGGAGGAGTGCCCTAGACTAAAGCCGAGCTCAAGCTAAGGAGGAGTTTTCCTCTAGAAGAATCCATTCAATTTCCAAACCTCAAACTCTCAGCAAAGCTTCGTCTCAACCAGATAAAGCTTCTCCAAGGGAATCGAGTGCCGGTGATCACGTCCAGCGAGGTTAACCATTAAATCGAGCTTAATTTCATTGTGTGTTGGTCCTTTACAAAGAAAATCTTCACCCCATGAAAATCTAGCCATTGGATGTAATCTTTTATGCATGTTGATGGTGTGGGTAAAATTTCGGATCAATACGAGTTCAATCGAGCTCGGATCTTACCCTAGAACATGGATGACCTCCATTGTTCACAAGGGATAATAGAGACAGATCTCTGGTCGTCCATCCACACATTTTGGATGGACGATCGAGATTTAAATGTGAAATATATTCATATTTAATCCTTTGATTCAGGGCTTTAATCTTAGTCATCCAATCCTTGATCGGATGGCTGAGGAGAAAGCGCGTAGCGCTGCCCCCAAGTGGCACTACGATGTGATATTTTAAATAGCCAATCTAGCGATGACGTGTGTAAAGTGCATGTCGCATCAGCCGTATGCGTGGCACTAGTAGGATTAGTGATATAATTAAGGATTTAAATAATTTTGATTAATCACCTAAGCTTCTAAAATTCATATCTCAACATAGAAAAATCAAAAAAATATGAAATAAATTACATTAGAAAGATAATTAAACATAGAATATTCTAAAATTGATTTTGATTAATTTTGAATAGTTCTTTTAGGGTTTTATTGGGAATGTTAATTTGCTAATTACTCTCTAATTAACCCAATGATCAATCTCAAACTTTTTGGGTGTAATTAGAGGGATGACTTCTGCCTCCCCTAATTTTCTTGGGATTTATTGGTAGCTTAATTAAGAGAATTGCTAATACATTCCTTAATCACTCTCTTATTATAATTAGACTTAATTAAGGGTATGATTAGTGATTTAACCCTCTAATTGAGTCAATTAATCTTTGATTAAGTGAATGTGAGGTTCAGGGAATAATTTTGGGATACACTCCTTAAGATATACTTAAACCTGCTTTATTCCTTAATCTTACCTTAATTAAAGGTTAATTCACTAATTATCCCCTTAATTAATTTCAAAAAAAATTCAAAAATAATACAAAACTCAATTAATTCTTCTTGGGTAGATGCTCAGGTGTTCAAAAGCCTAAGTACAATTAAGAAAATCAAAACTCAACTCATATATGTGAGGGGTGTTTTGAAATTACTTAAGTTAAACACCTTAGCTCAATTAATCATTAATCATGAGCCAAATTGCATTAGGCCCTTTTCTTCCTAGGTGCATTGTTGATTTAAATTCCTTGGATAATTAACATGCTTAATTCATACCTTAACCTAATCAAAATATAAAATGAATCTAATCACCTAAAAATTGAACAAAAATATCAAACACATGTGGGAATGGGTTAGGAACAGCAAACTCACCTCACATTTTCCAAAATATATCAAACTCAAAATCAAACAAAAATCACATTAAACAAACTTTGATTTGATTTAAGCTTTCTTATTCCATAAGATTGTCTTTAAGAATTAATTAAGGTGAATGTGTTTACATTCTTTCATTACTTTAGTTCTTTCTCAACATGCTAAATATGTGTGTCATATGATTTCATATAGTCATGCTTTTCGAAAATCAAATTTAAAATGAAAATGTTTCCTTTATGTCAAATTGCATGTTTTGGCTAAAGTAAGAATATGAGTGGCTATTATCACTATTAAATCCAAATTATTTTCAAAAATATAAGTATCAATTATCAAAACTGAAAGTGTGTTACTTATATCTTACTTATAAGCTTCCATGTGAGTAAAACATAAGGATGTGCTTAGTGTAGTTTTCCTTCTCCTCTCTCTTGGTATAGTTTTGAATAGGATTTGGCAAAGTGTATGGTTTATTTGAAAAGAACCTAACACTTGCCTAATTTCATATCCTATTCATTCCAATGCTATTACTTAAGAAGGATACCTACACTTATACATATAAATTGCATAAACAAAAATAGATCAACCAATACATACTTTTGCATCTTTCGTTTACATTCATTTCTTTTATACACATGCTTGTATTTAAAAAAAGTGGTATATTAGTCAAGACAACGCCGGGGTTCCGAGGCTTTAAGTAGCCCCAAGTAGGTCTTGTACCTTACCCATGTGTGCCCTCACTTATGCCTTTCATACATTCATATGTGCATGTGAAAATTGGATAAGAAACCCCTTTTCTACTTAATGAAAATCATGCATCATAAACATTTAAATTTTCTTAAGTAAACTGCTTAGCATGCATCATAAAGTGTGCTAAATATTCCCATTGGTATGTATAGATATGCTTAGGATTCATTCATGTGCCTGTTATACATGTTGGGAAAGAAAGGAAGTGATGTGTGTTTTGTAATCTTAACTCACTTTATTTAATCTTAAAATGCCTTTCTTTTTGAATAGGTCTGTTTAGAGTTCATCTAAACTTAGGATTAATTAAAACACATAATAAAACATTCACTAAACAAAATTAAAATATGAATCCACTTTAAAAATTACTTAGGTTAGGGAAGGAAAGAAGTTCTCTTCTCCCTCTCTTCTAACTTAAATTAAGTAGCATTCACTTGAACCCAATCAAAACATAAAATAAAATCAAGCCAAAATAACTAAACCACTTAAATTTAACCCTCCTCTAACTTGAATATTCTTCACAATTAGAAAATTCTAACTTAAAGCCATAGCTAAGCATACCACACAAACCTTTAAAGCACCCACATTATGCTAAGTCACCACTTTTAGCTTTAAGTTAGAGTAGTGCATGGTTTGATGTTTGCTTTTGTTTTTTGATATATGTTTTAGTCTAGATGTTAGGGTGAATGTGCGTAGAATAAATGATAGAATGATTTGGTGTAATCATTATTTTCTATAGGGGATTGTGCTTTAGTGGCGCTGTGATAAATAAAAATATAAATACTTTTTCTGTGCAGGTGCTTTACCCCTAAGCATAATCCAATAGGACAAGTGGACTTAGTCACCCATGTGTGGGGTAAAAAGTCCAATATGCATGTTTGGGATTTGTGTGGCTTATTTAGCTAATCTCTATTTTGTAGGTGTTAACTAGATTTACTTTTCCTTTTCATATAATTTTTTATAATTAGGATTTTAGAATGATTATTATGGGGATTAGAATGAGCATTGGTCATAAGATCTCATCTTATGTACCATGTGAAGCCTTTGGAGCAACTACCTTCCAACCATCCAAAAGAAAGAACCAAAGAAGAAATAAGAAAAGAAGAATGAAGAAATGAAGCTTGAAGACCCCCATAACAATGAGTTCCTTGATTAATTATATTTAATTCATTTGTAATCTGGGTTGTATAAGGGTAGAGCTCGCCTACCCAATTTATTTTTGGGTTGTGCGGTGGTATCCGACCACAAATGACCTCTTATTCTTTCACGTTAGCTTTATAAATTGATTGATGATTTGTTTAGCTTGTGCATTAAGATGACATCATTTTCCTAGTTTCTTCCTTGCTTGATGTATGGCCTGGATGGAGATTAGGCTCTTAGGAAAAAAAATATTCTACCAAATTTTACAATTCAAAATTTAAAATAAGGAAATCATAACCTTACCTAAAGCTTAGGCTAAAATTAAGATAAAAAAATTAGCAACCCCTTAGCTGGATGAGTACTTCTTTTATAACATCATGCATAAATGCATATTATTTTCACTCTTGATTGCAAGGCTTCCACCTTTGCCAGAGAAACTTGGCTTGTCCTTTGAGAGCCATGATGGAAATAGCTCTCTTGCATAAAGCATATGCCTTGGCTACATGAATTTAAAATTGTAGGAGGAGTTAGTTGGCGGCCACCCCCAGGTGGTTGTAAGTCCAAGCAGTCGGGGAGTTTGTCCTCTCTTGTGGAGGCAAAACAAAATACCCATTTTCACCTTAGATTTAGGTTATGCTTTTGGCCCTCACCAAAGCTCCCTAGATTTAGGTTCTGAGGTTGCTTCCCTCTTCCATGGACCATAAGCATAAATTCTCACCTCTTAGGCATTTCCATAATCTTGTATTGTGGAATCATAAGCCCTAAATTTTAAGGAAAATTTTGACTCAAATAAATTAAATCAATTTTAAAAATATAAAGCCCAACCATAGGATAGTTTGAGATGCTCACTAGATTTCCTAGCATCATGAGCATCTCCTACTTATCTTCATTTGGCTTCAATAATAACTCTCTCTTTGATCAATCCCATTTGATCTTCTGAAATAAAATAATCGATTGATAGTCCCACCTATTGAAATCTTTAGAGAGAATGATCATTTACCTTAATTGAGAGTATTCCTGAGGGATCTTATTCCTTAGGATGTAATTAACTTTGGGGGCTTACCCCTGTATGGAACTTAACGAACTTGATTTAAAATAAACTCTACTTTACTTTTTTATGTAAAGTAGGGGAAGAATCTTTGGTACACATGCAGACCCATTATCCTTAAGAGTCCTTTTTGAGGTGATTAGGTCCATTGTAGGGTGTTGACTTCTATCTTTTGAGATAGTACACATTTCCTCAATGTCGTACTCGATCACCCTCGATAAGAACATCTGCAAATCTACGTGGTGTCAAAATGCATAAAAAAGAAGAGATGTATATTTCTATCTTCATTTTATTCTGCATAGAGTGAAGATGGAAGTATATATTTATTCTTTAGAAATATAAGAATTTCACCACACCAGTGTTGATAGGTCGCTTGACAAGATGGGCAATATTGCTTTTACAATTTGATATCACATACATTCTGCAGAAAGCAGTAAAGGGACAAGTCTTAGTAGATTTTCTTGCCGCATATCCAATCCCTATGGACTCTTCTCTTAATGATGATTTGCGTGATGAGCAAATTATGCTCATCCATGAAAGAGAAAAATCACAAATTCCAGAAATGTACTTTGATGGAGCTTTATCGATCAAACAAATCCAACCTCCAAATCTCCCAAGGGCAAGAGCAGGAATCATCATCGTCTTCATAACACCAGAAGGAGGGATAATAACACCAGAAGGAGGAATAATGAGACAAGCATATGGGTTGACCAAGCCAAGAACTGATAATGAAGTTGAGTATGAAGCATTAGTGGTAGGTCTTAAAGAAGCTATTTTCATAGGCATTCAAAACTTGCATATTTTCAGTGATTCTCAACTTATTATAAGTCAAGTACTTGACATCTATAAGATCAACAAGCTTGAGTTAGCTTTTTGTCACAAATGAGTTCTCGAGCTTATGAAGCAAATACCAAATATCACATTAACTCGAGTCTCTCGATCCGAGAATAGCAAAGCAAATTGCTTAGCAAAATTAGCAAAGAAAATGGCAAGTATGAATGGTGATTATTCCATGATCGGGATATTTACTCGATGAATTTTAGAGCCAACAAAGTACCAATCCCCGCAGGTAGAGGGGTTATCAAATTCGACACAGCAGGATGCAACTCAAGTTGCTCATCATACTCCTCAAAATCAATAAGGAATTATACCCAGAAGAGCTAAGAATGACATCGTTTCAGAAAAGCAATGTGAAGCCTTTATTGTAGAAGAGCCACATGATTGGAGGCAACCCTTCATCGACTACTTTAAAGAAGGAAAATTACCAAATAATAAATCACTGGTAGCTCAAATTGAGAAAAGAATATTGCGCTATGCTTTTGTCAATAACACTTTATATCATAGATCCTTTGAACAAATGTGGCTACGATGCCTAAATACAGATGAATGTTCCAAAGTGATGGTTGATGTTCATGAAGAACTTTGTGGTGCACATCAGTCAGGTCCCAAGATGGTAGTAAAGATCAAAAGGATGAGATATTATTGGCCATCTATAATGAGAGACTGTATCAATCATGTTAAGAAGTGTCATGAATGTTAAGTACATGAGAATATAATCCACCAACCTCTAAATCCACAACACCCAACAATAGCATTTTGGCCATTCGAATGCTGGGGTATAGACGTAATTGGACCAATTGATCTGCCGTTGTCAGCTGGTCACCTCTTCATCCTAGCAGCAAGTAATTATTTCTCTAAGTGGGTTGAAGCTACTCCATTTAAAGAAGTTAGTAATGATCGAATCATTAACTTCTTTACACATAATATGTTATATAGATTTGGAGTGTCACGTCGAATAATTTTTGATAATGACACAACTTTCAAAAATACAAAGATTTATAGATTTGTCGATCGATAAAAAATTGATTGGTGATACTCTTCAATATACATTCTAAGAGAAAATGATTTGGCAGAGGCCTTCAATAAGATATTAGTTAGGCTGCTCAAGAAGATCTTTACTAAAAATAAGAGAGAATGGCATACTAAACTAATAGAGGCACTATAGGCGTATCGAACTACCTACAAGACACTGACTAAAGCCACTTCCTATTCATTGGTATTTGGAACTGAAGCAGTTCTTCAACTTTAAGTTGAATTTCTGTCACTTCGAGTAGCCATCCAATACAATCTAACTAAAGATCAAAATTCTCATCTGAGAATGGAGGAACTCGATGCGCTTAATGAAATTAGATTATAAACTCATCAAAATCTGGAGGTTTATTGAGCAAAGATGTTCAGGGATTTTGATTATAGGTGTGACCTTGAACATTCTAAGAAGAAAATTGGTCTTGGTGTTGAGAAGACCAATTTATCATAATAAAAAATTTGATAGCAAATTTGAGCCTAATTGGGAGGGCCCTTTTGTCATTGAAAAAGTGTACCAATGAGGGGCATATCAACTCATTGACTTAAAAGGTGAAAGACCAATGTCACCAATTAATGGCTGATACCTGAAAAAGTATTATTCATGATAAATACATTCTTGAGGTACAATAGAAAACCCCTACAAGACAGGGGGAATTTTTTTTGTATATCTATTTAGGTCGATATCGTGCTTCATGCCAAGATCCCTAAATAAATATACTTACTCAATATGAAAAAACTTTTTAGTGAAAATTCCCCTGTTACACAGGGGGCGTTTTAGACTTCTCTACATAGGTGAAATCAATGTTACATGTTAAAACCCTCTTAAAATCAATGTGTCAACTCATACATTGATATATTTTCTTAAATAATTTTAGAGCTTTCCCAAAGTGCTTTACAATTTTTGCTGTAAGACAGGGGGCATTTTTATATATTTAGATAAGTTGAAATCGTGCTATAAGATAAAATTCTCGAATATATTCTAATTCATGTTGACATCGAGTTTTACACCAAAATTCTTGAATATATCCATAATTGTTATTATTAATGTTGCAGTCTCTTGCAAGGAATAAAAAAATTTATTTCTATGCATGAAAAGATAGTTCTAAATATCAAAAGTTTATCTCCCAGATTTACCAAATTCTGAATATCAAGTCAGAAGAACTCCTAATTTCAGAAGCTTCAATCAATTAAGTTGAAAAACATTATCCTCTACATCCTAAAGTCTAGGGCATAGATGGGTTCTAAATGTCAAACTCAACAAGCCCACAAATGGCTGAGTTGCTGACACTCTCTTCACTCAATAAGCCGTAAGAAAAGGCCATAGTGAAAGTGCCCTTGTTCGTTAATCCGATGACTGTTGGCCTCATTTTTAGAATGAGCTCTGAACCCCTTCCTTTTAGACTTAGGACTTCTCTTAGACTTTAAGAGTTCCTTAGGCTTAAGACACATCTAGTGATTAGGTGAACACTCAACCTAGCCCTAGAGACGTAGAAGAGTTAACCATAGGAATAGGTCATGCCTTAGGGGTGTTAGAAAAATTTGTCTACCCTTAGCTTGAACCATTCCTCAATTTCCTTCATTCAAGTCAAACTACAAATCAATCTCATTTGATTTTCTCCAAATCCATGATCAAAATCTATGATTGAAATCCATGATTGAAATCTATGATTGAAACCCATGAATGAAAATTCCTAAGTCCAAATTTTCCTAAATCCTTAAATTTACCTTCAAGGACTTAACGAAAATCTTAATCAGAACCAATTCAAATCTTTGAGATTTTTCATAATTCATTTATATTCTCATATATAAATGAAATATAAATTCAAACAAATCAAACTAAACTCAAAATTCAAAATCAATTCATGAAATTTTTCTAAGTCTTTTAAATCTTCCCTTAAGGACTTATCCAAAACCTTAATCGAACTAACTCAAACCCATGTGATTTTCTCAAAACTCATTTATATTCTCATTTATATTCACATATATAAATGAAATATAAATATAAATCAATCAAATCAAACCCTCAAATTAAATTCTCAATTTAAAATTTTCCTAAGGCCTTAATTTTCCATTAATGGACTTAGCCTAAATCTTGATCAAACCATCTCAAAGTCATGGGATTTTCTCATAATTCTTTTATATCCTCATTTATATTCTCATATATAAATAAAATATAAATATAAATCTATCAAACCAAATTCAAAAATTCAAATCCCTACTCCAAAATTTTCCTAAGTCCTTTAAATCCCCTTTTAATGGACTTAGCCCAAATCATGATTAAACCACTTCAAATCATTGAAATTTTCTTATGATTCATTTATATAAATGAAATATAAATTCAAACAATCAAAACCAATTCCAAAAAACAAACTCAAATCCACTCAAAATTCAATCTAAGCCTTTCAAGTCAAAATCTTGAACTTAGCCAAATCAACTTCAAATCAAGCAAATCTCCTGATTTTCTCTCATGATTCAATCAAACCTACAATCATGAGTCTATATATAAGTACAAACTTCAATCACTCAATCAAAACCCAAGTCAAAAATCAAACCGAAAACCCCTTCATATTCTTCCTTTGAATATGAAATTGTCAAATAGATCAAAATCCATTTGAAGTCAAACCACTTGTAAATGGATTTATATCTCAATCATGAGTCATATACAAGATCACTCAAGCCCAAATCAAGCTTTGACCAAGCCATTAGACCCACTTAGGCTCACTTGACCCAAAGTGACCTAAAATACCCTTATGAGCTAAATTCTAATCCTAACCAAATTGGATTGAATCAAACTCATGTATCCCTCTCATCATGATCAACAATCATCATGGGATGATCAATCAATCAAATTAGGTCAAACCAAGTCAAACCTAAGGGTTGACCAAGTCAAATCCTAACATAGAAATTCCACCATAGGCCAAATTGATTGAAACCATTAATCTAAGTTCACTCATGACCTATGTTTGAACTTGACCAAGCCAACATTTGAGCAACCCTAGCCCAATTGACCAAGTTGACCCAATTTGACCTAAAGGGTCAAAATGTGTCAAAACTTGATCTAAGCCAAATTGATCCAAACGAATTGGTCAAGTTCATTCCAAATCACTTGTGGAACTTGACCAAAGCCTCAATTGGCCAACTAGATCTAACCTAGCCCAATTTACCTTAGACCTAACATGACCTAAAGGAGTCATGTTGAGCCAAATTTCAACATAACCAAAATTGATTGGAAACAAAGATACCAATCCACTCCATATGATTAACTAAACCTAAACCTACCCTTGACCTAGCCCAAATAGGCCAAATGGGTGGGTCAAATAGGTCAACTTGACACATTTGACCTAAATTAAATCACATGAGCCAATTTCAAAACTATACCAAATTTAATCAAACCAAAGCCACCAAAACATTTCAAATGGTCATATGAACTTCACCCAACCCTTGGTTTGACCCAATTTGACCTAAATGGGTCAACATGAGCCAAGCCCTATCAAATAAATTCAAATCTCATGAAACTTGGCCAAACTTAGTTTCTCCACATATCCAACATATCCAAATTGAAAAATCAACAAAATGACCATTCTACCCCTAGGCCATAGAATAAATTTTGGCTTAATCCATGGGTAATTTGGTCATACCCTCTTCATATCCACTTGATGCTCTCCTAATAGCTCAAGGGGACCTAATGGAGAGTGGTGCACCCAATTCAATGGGTTTGGGTCAGTCCAATTGGCCCCTAGATCATACCCGACCCCATGAGTCAAAACTCCAAATTCAAACTCCCTCTCCCACTCAAATTCAAGCACATGAAAGGTTGAAAATCCACTCAAGGCCTCAAACCGACCATGTGTACACTCCTAACAGCTCAAACAACCCTCCCATTATGATCAATTTGATCAAAATGACAAAATGAAATTTTAATTCCATGGAGTTTTGATTGTTGGATGTGCCGCTCTTCGGCTTTAGATGGTATGGGTTGAGTTTAGTTTGAATTCGAGCTCAATCGAGCTCAGATCTTCCCCTAGATCATGGATGGTCTTTGTTGATCAAGGGAGAAGAACTTGGGAGATCTCAACCATCCATCCGACCATTTTGGATGGATGATTGAGATAATTCCCACGTTTAGAAAATCCTTTATCCATTTTAAAACTATGGGGAGATCTCTGGCCATCGGATCTTTGATCGGACGGTAGAGATCAAACCGCATCCGCCGCCAGCCACCATTTTGGATTTGATAACTTAAGTGAATCCCTCATGGCGCAACGTGTGTAAAGCCTATTGTCCGCCACCACCACATGTCGCGCCGTGAGCTATAGGGTTAGTTAGGTTGTTTTAATTATTTCTAATTAATCTAGGGATCTTCTAAAATTTATAACTCTCTCTATAAAATTCAAAAAATTATAAAATAAAATCCTATGGAAAGATAATTCAACCTAAATATTTAAAATTAATTTCAATGGGTTTTCAATCATAACTTTTTATGATTTTAGATTTTATTGGAAACTTCATTTTGCTAATTGCCTTTTAATTAAGCCTCCGATTAATCCCAAACTTCTTGGGTGTATTTTAGGGGATGACTTTTGCCTCCCTTAATTTTCTTGAGATTTATTAAAGGCTTAATTAAGAGAATTGCATATGGATTTCTTAATTACCCTCCTTATGTAATTAAACATAATTAGGTTATGATTAGTGGTTTTAATCCATGATTAGGGTTGATTAAGGTTAGATCCAGTAGGTAGGAGATTTCTGGAATAATTTTGGGGCATTTCCCTTAAGCTATTCCCTAAACCCTTTTTTCCCTCCTTAATCTCCTCTTAAGTAAGGATTAATTCATTAATTATCCCCTTAATTAATTTCTAAAAATTCTAAAAACTTCCAGAACTTAATTAATCTACTTTGGGTAGATGCTTAGATGTTTAATAGCTTAAGTTCAATTAAGGAAATCAAAACCCAATTCATATGTATGAAAGGGTGTTTTGAAATTACTTAAGCTAAACCCCTTAGCTTAATTAACCTTTAATTATGAGCAAAATTGAATTAGGCCTTTTTCTTATTAGGTGCATTACAAATTTAAATTCCTTGTGAGTTTTTATGTCATCTCATTAGCTCATAATTATTTGGTTAATTATTCTAAGGTGGTGTAGGTAAGGATTAATTAAGTTACTTAATTCATACATTAAGCTAATTAATGCATAAAAATGGATCTAATTATCTAAAAATCAAACAAAAATATCAAACACATGTGGGAATGGGTTAGGAACAACAAACTCAACTCACCTTTTCAAAATTAAATCAAATATAAAACTAAAGAAAAATCATAATGAATACACTTTGATTTATTTTAAACTTTCTTATTCTATAAGAATGCCTTTAGGATTTAAGTGAAGTGAACTTGTTTACATGCTTTCATTACTTTGAATCTTTCCCTAACATGTTAGATTTGTATGTCATGTGGTTTCATGCATTCATATTTTTCAAATTCAAGTTTTAAAATGAAATTGTTTACTTTATGTCAAATTTACTTGTGTTGGCTAAAGTAGAAATATGAATGGCTATTATCACTACTAAATCCAAATTATTTTAAAAACATATAAATCAAATAACAAATATGAAAGTATGCTACTTATATTTTAATTATGAGCTTGCATGTGAAAGATTATAAATGTGTGGTTAGCATAGGTTTCTTTTCTCTCTTATGTTGGTATAATCTTGAATAGGAGTATGGTGAGATATATGGTTCATTTGAAAAGGACCAATTGCTCACCTAATTTCATATAATATTCATCCCTATTCTACCACCTAAGAAGGTCCACCTATATTTTCATACATAAATTGCATAAATAAAAATGAATCCATTAATACAACTTTTGCATTCTTCTTTTCCATTTCATTTCTTTTATACACATGTTTGTATTTAAGGAAAGTGGTATATTAGTCTGGACAATCTTGAGGTTGTGAGGCTTTAAGTAGCCCTAAGTAGATCTTTTACCTTACACCTCTGGTTAATAATGGTGGTGTACTCACTTATGCATTTCTTACTTTCATGTGTGTATGTGAAAATTTGGATAAGGAAACCCCTTTCTACTTAAAAAAAAATCATGCATATTCAACTTCTAAATTACTTAGCATGCATCATAAAGTATTTTAAATACTCTCATTTGTATGTATAGATATGCTTAGGGTCCATCCATATGCATGTTAAATATGTTGGCAAAGAAATAAAGTAATGTGTGTTATGTGAATTTTGATTCATTTTATTTAATCTTAAAATGCCTTTCTTTTTGAATATGTTTATTTAGAGTACATCTAAACTTAGGATTAATTAAAAGATTTAATCAAAATATTCACCTAAACAAAACTAAAATATGAATCCACTTTAGAAATTACTTAGGTTAGGGAAGGAAAGAGAAGTTCTCTTCTCTTTCCCTCTCTTTATAACTTAGTAATTAATTGTAGGATCCACTTAAACTAAATCAAAACATGAAATAATGGCAACCCAAAATAATTAAATAACTTAAATAAAATCCTCCTCTAAGTTGAATATGTTCTTCACACTTAGAAAATTTGAACCTAAAGCCATAGCTAAGCATGCCACACAAGCCTTCAAAGCACACACATTAGCCTAAGCCACCACTTATATCCTTTGGTTAGGTCGGTGCATGGTTTGATGTTCTATTTTATTTTGTGATATATCTTTTAGACTGGATGTTAGGGTGTATTCTCGTAGAATGAATGGTAGGACGCTCTTAGTCAAACTATTCTTTTCTTCAGGGGATTGTGCTTAAGGGGCACTATCATAAATAAAAAAATATATAAATTCTTTTTCTTGCAGGTGCTTTATACCCCTAAGCATAATCCAATAGGCCAGGTGGACTTAGTCACCCATATGTGGGGTGATAAGTCCAATATACATACTTGTGATTTGTGTGGTTTATTTTAGCTAATCTTTATTTTGTAGATGTTATTTAGATTTTCACTTTTCCTTTTCATGTAAATTTGTGCAATTAGGATTTTGGAATGATTGTTATGGGGATTAGGATGAGCATTGGTCATAAGATCCTATCTTATGCACCAAGTGAAGCCTTGAAGCATCTAAAAGAAGGACCAAAGAAGAAAGAAGAAAAGAAGAAATGAAGCTTGAATACCCATAATAATGAATTCCTTGTTTAATTGTAATTTAATTCATTTGTAATTCGGGTTGTATAAGGGTAGATCTCAGCTACCCACATTTGATATTTTCGAGTTTGTGCGATCATGCCAGACCACAACAACCTTTTATTCTTTTTGCGATTAGCATTATAAATTGATTGATGATTTGTTTAGCTTTTACAATAAGTGGCATGATTTTTCTAATTTCTTCCTTACTTTTTGTATGGCCTATATGTGGATTAGGCTCTTTAGGAAAAAATAAATCTTTTACCTAACTCAACAACTCAAATAAAAATTAAACAACTCATATTCTCACCTAAAGCTTAGGTTTAAAGTCATGATAAAAGAATTAGCAACCCCTTAGCTGGATGAGTATTTCTTTTGCAAAATCATGCACAAATGCCTCTTATTTCACTCTTGATTAGAGGGCTTCCACCTTTTTCAGAGAAACTTAGCTTGACCTTTGAGAGCCATGGTGGAAACTCACCTCCTTCCTTCTCGTTGATTTTGGCTAATAACTTTATTTCTCATGCATTAGTCATATGAATCCTATTAGCATGAGTCAAAAATAATTTTCCAAAAATGAAAATAAAATGAAATTTGAATTGCATTAGATTTAGGTCATTTGAAGCCTGACCCTTTACATGATCTAGTCTCTTTAGGGAGTGAGTTTTAAGGACTTAGTCTCTTTCTAAATAAATAACAGCCTAGCTATCTTACATAAGCATAAAGAATTGCCTACATGTATTTAAAATCAGGAGGAGTTAGCTGCCACCCCAGTGGTAAGTCCAAATCGGGTGGTTTGTCCTCTTGGAGGCAAACCAATTACCTATTTTTCTTTAGATTTAGGTTTCGACCCCTCGCCAAGCTCCCTAGATTTAGGTTGCTTCCCCTTGGGTCATAAGCACAATTCCTCACCTCTTAGGTATTTCCTTAATCTTGTGTTAAGGAATCTTAAGTCCTAAATTTCTAATGAAAAATGCAACTCAAATAAACTAAATTAATTTCAAAAATATAAAGCACAACTATAGGATAGTTTGAGATGCTCTCTAGATTTCCTAGCATCTTGGGCATCTCCTACTTATCTTCCATTTTGGCTTCGATAATAACTCCCCCTCTTTTGATCAATCTCATTTGATCTTCAAAATAAAACTAATCAATTGATAGTCCTTTCCTATTGAAATCTTCAAAGATAATGATCATTTACCTTAATCGAAAGTTTTCTTAAGAAATCTCTGTTCCTTAAGATGTAATTAACTATGGGGGCTTGCCCCTGTAGGGAACTTAATGAACCTGGTTTAAAATAAATATTTCTTTACTTTTTCTTATAAAGTAGGGGAAGAATGATACATATGCAGACCCATCGTCCTTAGGAGTCCTTATTGAGGTGATGAGGTCCATTAAAGGGTAGTGATTTCTGTCTTTTGAGATAGTACACTACTCCTTGATGACGTACTCGATCACCTGAATAAGTACACATGTGGATCTATGTGGCATCCTAAAAAGATAAATTTTTATAGGTGTCCTCTTTCATTTCTCCCCAATAGATTTGAAAGGCGACGTCCTATAAGAATTTATTCTCCACAGATTTTTCTGGCGACTCCGTTGGGGAAGGTTCCTCTCTCCATCTTTGGTAAATGATCATTGTCTTTGAGTATCGATAGTGGGTTTGTACTTTGGTATGAATCCAAGACTATCTTTCTTTTCATTGGCACTTAGCTCATTTCATCCTTAAGTTGAGTTAGCCAACATCTTTAGGTTTTAGGACCGCATTCCTTGTTGGTCTTAAAACCACCATTGGGTTCTCCAATGGGTAAAAAATGAAAAGATCTAAATAAAAAGAAACATCTTAAAGACTTCCTCCTTATCATTTTCATGATGAGGAAAAGTTCATTCCTAAAATAATGAAACAAAAATGCACTTAATAAAATATTTCCACAAAATTTTATCACCCTCATTTAATAATTCCCATAATTGTTACATGTAGGGATTTTCAAAAATAAAACTAACAACATTTTCCAAAAGCACAAATGAACATCTTCTTTCAATTCACTTTGATGAAGATTTCATTTTCAAAATAAAATGAACAATCATCTTTCCAAAAATCAAAATCAAAATCATAAAGTTTTCAAAAAGCACACATGAATCTTTCTATTCAATACACTCACCCTTATTGAATGGAAAGTTCATTTCCGAACAAAATTAAACTTTTCAAAAAGCACATATGAATATCTTCATTTAATATACTCAATGAATATTTCATTCCCAACTAAAAATAAATATCATTTAGGAAATCCCACTTGAACATATCTCACATATGTTTTAAGTTGGAACACCTCTCTTTCAAAAAGCAACAATCACACACAAAAATTTTACATTTCAGAAATAAGAATGATCTCCATTCTACATACTTAAATTAGTTGAATGGAAGTCCTCTTTTCAAAACATTAAAACTTTAACAATCATATTTCAAAATTTTTCAAAACACATTTTGGAACTTCATTTAGCACATTCAAATTTGCTAAGTGAAATTTCCAAATCTAAAATCAAAAATCAACAATCATATTTTAAAATTTTCAAAACACATTTGGAACTTCATTTAACATACCCAAATTTTTTAAGTGAAGTCTCCAAGTCCAAAATCCAAAAAAAATTCAAATAATATTTTGGAATTTCACTTAACATACCCAAATTTATTAAATGAAGTTTTCAAATCCAAAATCATAAAAACCAACAATCATATTTCAAATATTTTAAAACACATTTTTGGGACTTCATTTAGCAAACTCAAATTTGCTAAGTAAAGTTTCCAAATCCAAAATCAAAATCAACAATCATATTTCAAAATTTTCAAACACATTTGGAACTCTATTTAACATACCCAAATTTTTTAAGTGAAGTCTCCAAATCTAAAACCAAAAATTTTCAAATATATATTTGGAACTTCATTTAGCATGCTCAAATTTGCTAAGTGAAGTTTATAAACCCAAAATCAAACATTTTTAAAGATCATAATTTGTAACTTTACCTAGCATACTCAAATTTGCTAAATGAAGTTCCCAAAGTCAAAACAAAAATTTTCAAGCACCCTTGGAACTTCTTCTCTTAGCATACCAAATTTGCTAAAGAGAAGTTTCCATTTTCAAAACCAAAATGAAATCAAAATTTTGAACACACCATTTGGAATTTCATTTAGCACACTCAAATTTGCTAAGTAGAATTCCCATTTCACAAAACTAAGGGGGACTTCATCTTTAGCATTTCAAATTGGCTAAAGTAAAATCTCCACTTTCAAAACAAATCAAAAACAAAATGAAACACCTTAGGATTTACTTAGCATACTTAAATTTGCTAAGGATCCTACCTTTTCAAAAATCAAAACATCAAACAAAAATGAAACACTTGGGATTTTCTTAGCAAACCTAAATTTGCTAAGGATCCTATTTTAAAAAATTAAACAAGGCACACTTGAATTCTTCACTTACCATACCTAAATTTGATAAGTGAGAATTCCAAGTTTTCCAAAATCAAAATAAATTTACAAAAAGAAACAATCACTTTCTCAAACACTTCACTTAGCATACCTAATTTTTCTAAGTAAGAGAAATTCCAAAAATAATTAAACAAAAATAAAATCAATTTGACACATACCCAAATTTGTTAAAGGAAAGGGTCCTTAAATCAAAAATTCAAATTCAAACAAACCATGAACCGATGGAAGCATCCTTCTCAAAAATTTTGAATCCATATTTTAATATACCCAAATTTGTTGGAGTTGGATTTATATTCAAATTCCTCTTTCAATCAATCTTCTCAAATTCATTTGAACCCCACTTAACACTTCCAAGTTGTTAGATGTGGGTTCAAATTTTCAAATTCAAAATTCAAAATACTATAGAGATAGAAGTTTGATACAAATTCATTTCTCATTGCAGATCTTTATAGTTAATGCAGTAGGAGTTCAGTTTCAGTCTATTATAGTTGTTGAAATGGCTGGTTCTCAGAAGTTTGTCTTTACCTTCCCCCATGGCATGGATTTGGCTTTAGATCTAGCCACTTCCCCTGTCTGGACCATACCCATCTGATTCACTTTGGTCGAGGATTTGAGGGATCCAGGATTACTTGTAAGGGCACTCCCCTCACTACTGTTAGCAGAACCAAGGTGATCGGGCAAAAGCCCGTCATCAGGATCGATTTACCCTCTGAATATGATGTCTCCTCACTGAAGAGGAAAGCTGTGGTAGTACCACAAACTTCATTCATAGTAGTGCCAAGCATCGATAGTACCAAACTCATTGCGCCGTGAGTTTCTCATGTCGCCCGGAGGCTAGTACTACCATCTGTACCCTCAAAGGGTAAGGCTCCCTTGGTCTTAGGGCTTGCCTCCCTTTCATTTGAGTATGGGTTTAGCTCACACTCCTTCCATCCTACCCATACATAGTGTAGGAATAAGAACTGCATGATCTACCACACCGGATAGTTGTACTAGGCGACCATCAACGGATGAGTTTCTCGTTGTCACTTCACCACTGGTGATGAAAAACTAGTTTCATCCTCTCTCTGGATTAGATAGAGAGGATGTCAGGAAGATATGCTCATCACCTCCTCCAGTGGTGTACTTTCAGCCAACAGTTTCCAAGAGCAGGAGGTCGTACGCCGACCTCCGATCTATCTTATGCCAGGTAGGTGGACCATACGGACGCTCAGAGTCCAAGACATAGTTTGATCTCTGATCTATTATTACCCATAGTGTGGGGAAGCAGATTCACCAGGAGAGAGCCTGTGAGGCCCATATAGCCCATATTACTAGTAGGAAGAGACATATGTTCATTGCGTCGCCTCGATTGATTTTTCAACTCGATGCCCACCACATACCGACAAGATCCTTCATTGGGACTAGCCACCACAGGAGTGTAGTTCCTGTGCATAGAGAGTAGGTGGTGTCTCCACCCCATTGCTCTACCCCTCGTCCTCCATTGCTAGTACAGGTTACAACATCTCCTATTTAGGGGTTGCCGATTTTGAGCGAGCCATATAATCGGCTAAAATTGGCACTTCGAGCTCGAGTCGTGGCTCAAAAATTTCAAGTTCAAGCCGAGTCGGATCGAATCGATTCGAGCTCGATCCGCTCGAGTGAAACGAGCTTGAAATCTAATCTGTTTCAACCAATCGAACCTCTAATGCAAATAAGCATTCGTCGAAAATGAAATGTGGAATTTTTATAGCAAATTTTTGGCATATGTAATAATATAAATTGCAATTAATAGCAAACTATAATTTTATAAATTACAAATACAAATCTAGAAAATGATACAATTTTGCATGAATTTCTCATCAAGATCGTAGCCACTTTTGCACAAATACTTGTGATTGATGCTATCACTATTATCAAATTTTTTAATAATGAAACTTAATTTGAATTTATCATTTTAGAGTATATAATCTTTTCATTGAACTAATTAGCATGAGATAATCACTATGAATTTACTAAACCTCTAACCAACTTCCTTTCTATGATATCATTTCTGTCATAGCATTTGCCAACAATTAAGAATTTCATAAAATAAAAAAAAATTTATAATACATCTAAACATTGAGTTTAAAATACAAATCTAGAAAAAAAAACAAAAATATGAAAATGTCTTTTGTTTGTTGTGGGACTCAGAGTTAGAGAAAGTAATATCCATCTTCTGATCTTCAAGCATTCGCAATTAGCGAAAATTTGTAATTTTTATATTTTACTTCAATAATTGTATGCTCCAACCTCTAGGTTGCCAAAGCCATCCATTAGAGCCTTAAAGATAGAAAAATAAATCCCTTACAAAAGTGACAAAACCTCACAAATAACTATCATGCATTAATATAAGAGAGTGAAAAGAATAAAGGCTCTAGGTTGCATCCAGAGGCTTGTTAGCCACCAATAATGAAGCAAAACAAATGAATTTGCCCAAATTACAAATATATTCTCTTCTCATCATCGTCAAAAATTAAAAGCAAAAATTCTCCATGATAAGCACTGTGGTTGAGGGTTGATTATGAGTCTACGGCCACAAGTCAGTGAAATGATAAGTAGAAGTCTAGAATCCAAAATGAAAAATAGAAGATAAGTAGCATTAGAGAGAAAAGCCATAGTAAAGAGAGATGAAGAGGGATCCAAATTACCATTAAAACCACCACTAAGTCACCAAAAGAAAAGAAAATCCACCACCAAGGCACCAACCAAGAGACAAATATTATAGAATAAGTAGAGCTAACTAAACCAAATGGAGTCAATACCAATAGCTAACATAAATCTCAAAACACCAAGCCATGGAATAAGTACCCAAAGCAAGATAGCAGCTACAAAAAACCCCACAAAAAAGACCGCTAGATCTCATATCCTCCACGGCTCCACCACCACCAACAAGGCAACAAAATAACAAATAAAACCACCAGCCAATGGAGCACCCAACGATGAGTGAAGAAGCCAAAGCTAAGAGCGTGATCAGATCAAGTCAACCCCAAAATTCATAATGGCCCAACACACCCAATACCAACACATCCACCCATCCACCCATCCAAAATAGCCAACCAAGTGAACCAACACAGCCAAAATAACCAACACAGCCAAAATATCCAACACTTTACAATAATAATAGAAATAAAAGCCATAGCCCACGATGCCTAAACAGGTAGGGAGATCTCTAACCAAGCATTGAATTAAAGGCCCAAAGGAACAAGGTTAGAGCCTAGAGGCAAACAAAAACTCTTCAAATTCTCAAAGAGGCTAGAGCAGACTATCACTACAAAATGGAAAATGCAAAGACAACAAACAACCATGTAAGAATGTAGAAATCTCCAAGCCAAACAAGGAAAAGAGAATAACAACCACAAAAAATTCAATCCAAAAAAGGCCACCAAAAATAGCAACAACCAATAGAACCAACCATAGTATGCAGAAATCCAATTCGAAAAAGGCCACAACAAGATAAAACCATAGAAAAGACAAATTTGACAAAACTTTGAGTTGATATAAGTCTAAATAAGACAACCACATATGATCAAAATATAGGATACTGCATGGTTGGCTCCACATAATCTTGAATGAAACTTGGCTAAAGCATTTGCTACAATATTCTCTCCTCAAGAAATCTTATAAATGGTAACCCTACACTCGGCCCTAAAAAAACCGAGTTGAGTTCTTTATTTTAGGGTGACTAACTAAGCAAGCAAAATGCCAAAATAAGGCTCCAATCATGTAAGAATGTAGAATGCATCAGTACATAAAATATAGTAAGAATGTAAGTATGTAACTATGTAAGATGACAAGATGAAGCAAATAGGTTTGTAAAGTCAAAATAAAATTTCAAACCAAAATTTTTATATTCTAATATTCCATGCATCAGTAGATAAAATATAGTAAGAATGTAAGATGAAGCAATATGTTTGTAATGTCAAACCAAAATTTCAAATCTAGATAGAAACTTACAGACAATATCAACTATCAAGTAATATACTAATATGTCATCCCAAATAATGAAATGGCCTCAAAGTTAGATCATCGACCAAATCATTCCACTATTAATATAAAAAATTAATCACGAAAGCCTCCATTAATCAATCTCGTTCAATTTTATCATTGCATCATTATCTCACTAACATAAAATATTAAAGCACAAAAGCAGCAAAAAATATAATGTGATGCTACATAGCCTACATTGCTGAAAGAAAATAGTCTCCAAAAATATATACAAACCGTATAGTCACATAAAAATGATCAAATAGTCTGCTGGTAGAAAAGTCTCCAAAAATAAAGAGAGCATAACTGAAATGATATCACCTGATTTTCATATTTCTGATTCCGTGGATAAGCTTTCAGGTAGATTTATAACCAAGTTCTCTTCCACAAGAACATCAAATAAATTAATAGATAAAAATGAAACTCATATATGAATAGAAGAGAGAATTGTATATAAAATAAAAAAGTAAGATAATATTTCCAATGGATCTTTTGATGATTTATATTAATCCGTTCCACTACACACTAAAGCATCTAATATTCTTGGTGAAATTGAACTTCTATAATCACTTAGTGACCAAGACTAAAAGCTAATTCAGAAGCAACGGTGGTTACTGGGATGGTAAAATATCTTTGGCCATCTTTGAGAGAGTCTTATATTTCATAGACATTTTCCACCATTCTAAAATGTCAAATTCAATCCGGGCATTTCACATGCTTCATCAAGGTATATCTCGATCGATTGGTACTAAGAGGCTAGAATCTATGAAGTCATACAAACCTACCAAATCATCATGTGAAGCATTACCACCTTCAATGGTGTTTCTTTTGTGATTGAGAGGTGGATGCTTCAAGAGTTTCTTTGAGTAGCATCAACAGAGTAATAAGAGTATAACTCAAAAGTTTTTTTTACTCCCTTCTTCTCATTCACAATGTGAACATCATAAATTTGTGGGTAGTAGTAATTGATAGCAAAAGTTTCATTCTAGGATCTAAAATGTAATCAAAAAAATAATGAACACTGTCGACTTATCAAATTTAGTCTTCATGCTACTTGCCATGTTTGAAATAAAAATACTAGATAAGCATTCTCGATCCAATATTCTCTTGATCGAACTAGATTGGGAAGCAATCTATTCATAGATAGGATGAACTGAAAAAATTTCAATGCGATGAAAATGAGCCTCTTACTTTCTCAAAATTAACCCAATCTTCTTGAGAGGGAAACCATATATAATTTAGATCACGCAAAGCATATTCAAGAAACACATTCTTATAATAAAAAGCAGACTCTAACATCTTGTATGTGGAGTTCCAGTGAGTTGGCACATCAATGCAAAGTGCCTTTGATGTGGATAAACCAACTGCCTTGCTATCTCTCCAAATTTATGGCGACGAGATCTTTTATAAATAAAATAGACTCTCTTACCTTTCAATTATTGAACTGATTTTCGGTCCATCCACCATTAAGTTTAAAATATGAGCACATAAACATGAAAGAAATCAGCCATCAATAGAAAATCAGATCTTCTAATGAATAAAGCTTTCAGATTTTTGGCTGCTACATCATTAGATGATGCATTGTCCAAAGTTATGGTACTAACTTTGTTTTGTAGACCCCATTGCAACAAAATTTTAGAAATTGCCTCAAAAATCATAGCCCCACTATGAGGAGGATCCAAATCAGTGAAACTAATTATCCTAGATTGTAATTTCCAATCAGAACTAATGTAATGCACAGTAAGACACATATAACCAATGGTTTGATTTGATGTCCAGAATACTAGTAATCAAACTCTCTCAACAACTTTCAAACTTTTTTCAACTTATCTTTTCATTCATAAACTTTCATACACTCTTTTGATGCCAAATCTTGAAATTTTATGATAATTTAGATTCATCGATTTCATCAGAATATTGAACCATAAATGTTCAACTATCATAAATGGATATTCATAAACAATAATCATCTTAGCCATAATATTCTTTATTCTAGAATGATCATAGGCAGATGAAACACATAAACTAGATATTGAACCGTTTCCTCTAAATCCTCACAATGATCAGTTTTGCTTCTTTCCCTTGTTATCAACCCTATAGTGATTTGATTTGAAGTGTCTACTTAAGAGATGTGGTTCCAATTTTTGTTTCACATATGATTTGACACAATAATTACATTTAAACTTCGCACCATTTTTCCCTTTTCTATTAGTAATTTCATAAGTGTTGCCAAACTTCGATCGTTGTCTTTACCCTTGATCTTAATCTGTCAAGCTATTTCACTCACACTCTCATTTTGAGTTATTGCATTATCATCAATAGGTAGGCTTGATTCACTTGAACAACTATAGATTTACTTTGAGAAGGACTTGCCATTGTCTATAAGAAATGAAACAAAAGCATGCATAGAATCACTCAAAAAAACATAAATACCGACAAGAACTAATTTGAACAACAAATCATGCTAGACCAATTAATTAAAGACTAGATTAGAAGAAAGATCAAAACCAACCAAATAACATGTCCCATGAATGCACAACAGCACCAGAAACAAGTAAACAACCTTTATAGCACCAAATAACCTTCAACAAGCATGAGGCAACAACAATCAGCAATCAGCAATCAGCAAAGGCATGTGAACATCATAACATGTCCCATGAATGCACAACAACACCAGAAACAAGTAAACAACCTTTATAGCACCAAATAACCTCCAGTGCATGAGGCAAAGAATCAAGAAAGCCAGTACCTATTAGCTAAGGGCACGACATTCAACAGAGGTAGAGATGCAGAGTGAAACAAATACAATTAGGAAATGAAACAATGGCCAATGGGGAAGTATTTCTAATCAAAATTATAAAGTTTCGTGTCAACCGGGGAGGCAATTAGCAAAGGTAGTAGTGAGTAGTCGAGGGCATTGGTAAATGGTTCTAACATTCTAAGAATGTGTAATGAGATAAAAAACAATATCATTCAGAATCGCAAGTTTGCAAAGCCATAACATTCAACAGCAACAATCGCAAACCTGCACGGCTAACCTGATGGGCGAACAAAATAACCCCAATGGGCCAACATGCTAACCTAAAATAGTGAAATAACAGAGACAATTGAAACCCCACAAATTACAAGTACCCCAACCACAAATAACATAGATACGCATGAATGATTAAAGAACTGAAACATCCCCAAATCTAATAGGCGAACCTCAAATAATGGAATAACAGAAACAATTGAAATAACCAACATCATGATTCCATGAAATACTTACAATCGGAAATGAAACGTAATCAAAAGTATTTCGAGCAAGGAAGAAAACCAAGCACACGGATTGACCAACCACCGATCGAAATCAAGCAAACCAAACACTCACCGATCGACCCGATGATATCTGAGCGACGCGACATACGCCAAGCTAGGCATGGCACAGAAGTGAGAAGGAAGAGAAGTGGAGAAGAGAACCAAGTGAGAAGTGAGAAGAGTCACGGTCGTGGCCCCTGGGTCGAAATGATGTATTACGTATTAGAATAGATTTTAGACACCGCATCGAATCAACGACCATCTACTTTCGCCAGCCCACCTGCTCGCTTTGATCCGCTCAGCAGCGGAAGGCCACTTCGTTCGGTACCGAAATAAATTTGAGCCACATTTTTGGCTCGAAAATCGGCTCGTTTTCTTCGAGTTGATCTCGATTCGAGCCCAGATTCGAGATGACTTTTGAGCGAGCCATGATCTTCGAGCTAATTTCTCAGCCCTACTCCTATTTCATCTAAGGCCATGAAGGCCACATTCGGGGAAAAGCGCACCCCGTTGGTGATCCGACTATGACCAAGGGATCCTACCCCTTCTACACCACCCATTATGGTAGGGCTGAGCTCTCCTATTTGACCTTCTGCCCCCGTGGTGGTGCGGAAGGAGTGACGACCCCGAAGCATTTCTTTCACCAACTTTGCCCATATAGTAGGATGTGGAGATGGTGATAGTGATTGCAGATATTCCAGATGACAATCCAACTGCACCAGTGGTAGTTGAACATCTTAGGATTGCTACCTCTGTCATAGCCAGTAGTAGTCAGGAGTGTCATTCATCCAGTGAGTACAGTCCACACAGGATTGACTCTCCACTGACAGGCGAGGTCTAGTGCCTCTCAGTGCAAGATAATGATCACACCGATTAGCCTAAATTGGTTGTACCTATTGAGATGGATCATTCTTCAGATGAGATAGTTGCACATTATTTCATGGAGAAGAAGGGATCTTGGGGTATGGACAGTCGGATGAAGAGAAAGTCAATCCCACAAGGATGACTTGGGATTAACCTGAGTTTGCATGGTTGATACTAGAGGATCTCTTCTAAGGAACAACAAGCCATGCAAGGTGATGAGGTTGATCAGGGAGGCACCACAGAATCAACCCAACACCTCTGACATTAGTTGAGGCAGAAGGATGAGCATATTGATATGATGGCACAACTATTGCAGGTCTTATTAGCAGCAGTGTCAATGCTTCAGAAACAAGCCCCTTTAGTTCATCCTACTATAGTCGACATCAATCAGCTTGAGTTAGTGCATGTCTTAGACCAAGTCAGGAATCTACCTCCTGTTAAGCAAGGTAACATTAGCCTATATAAGAAGGTAGTGGAAAGTACCTCCATACAAGAAAAGGACATAAAATCCATGGTTGAGCAACAGGTGAAGGAATCTTTGGCTCAAGCTCGGGGTGGATCATTGGTTCCAAAGGGTAGACCCTACCTGAAGGAATTCGATGCTATCTAATATCCTAAGGGTTTCTTGCCTCCTTCCTTCAAAGCTTTGATGGCAGTGGGAACCTAAGGCAACACATAACACATTTCAAGGCCAGTTGTTGCAATGCAGGTGGCAGCGATGCTTTGCTTTTTTGCCTTTTCATTAGTAGCCTAACGGGCATTACTTTCGATTGGTATGTTAAACTTCCCAATGGTTTAGTAAAGATATTTGCTGAGTTAGAGCAACTCTTCATCAAGAGGTTTGCTAGAGCTCAGTAAAGAGTTACTGTAGGTGATTTCGTTGTAGCACAATAACACCCCTATGATTCCCTTGTTGATTATATTCTTCAATGGCACAACCTGAGTATGAAGTGTGAACCACAGCTGTCTGAATAACATGCCATTGAGATTCTCTTGAAGAATATCCATAGCCCAGTCGGCTTCATGCTTAAGGGCTTCACTATCAAAACATTTGAGAAGCTACTCAATAAGGCGACTAGTCTAAAAGGAGAGGCCAAACACCAGTTGCCTAAGCAGAAGCTGCAGAAGGTCTATGAGAAGAAGCCAGGAGCAGTCACATCAGTAGACAAGGGAAAGCAGCTAGCTAGAGATCAGTCCATGAGACTACAACCTCAACAGCCTCCACCTCTTTTGCCACGACCGAGGCAGCCCTACCGGCCTCCACCATAGCTTCCACGACCAACACAGTCGTCGCTTCATCCATACCAGCAGCAACAATGACATGCATACCTGCCGCCAGGTAGCTATGGTCCACCTACTCTTTTAGATAAGTTAAACAAAACTTATTATTTTAAGAGGGAAGTAATCAGAAAGGTCTTTAAGAACCTCTTAAAGAAGCCTAATATTCAGCTACCCGAGCCTAGGAGATCGGAGGAAGTAGGCAAAAGTCATGATCCAAACTTTTTCCCTTACCACAGTATGCTAGGCCACATTTTGGATGATTGCTTCACATTCAAGGACTAGCTTGAACATAGTTTCAAGATCGATGCTGTAGTTATCCCAAAGGAATATATTATGGAACAACCTTCTAGTTCCATCAGGGTAATCCTTAGGGATACATGTGATCCTACCAAAACCAAAGAAGGTTTGGATATATCTTTATCCAAAACCTCTAAGAAAATTATTCAGAAGATCAAGAAGCTTTCCTTGTAGGTGCCTGAGTCAGCTCAAACCTCCAACACCAAGGAAGGTTTGCAAGTTTCCAGTGCCAACTCTAGGAAAGGGAGAGCTCAACAACAGCAGCATGTGTCAGCCCGAGATAGCCCTTTAGCATAGCCACCGACTGTGACCAACCTTCAGCTTTCAGTTACGGCTTCCACATCGGTGACTTCTTCTATTTTAGCTAGCTCTTCTGTTTCTTCTACTAGTAGAACTCTTGTATCAGTGGATAAGGGCATCAAATCCCTTACCCCACTCACTTTACTTGATTTCTACTTTGTACCTCCAAATAATTCCAAAAAATTGAAGAATAAAGCTAGTTTGAATTACATCTATGTCACTTCTAATGGGATATCTTCTTTTATTCCTAATGATAACTCTTCAAGTATAAATAACTATAACAATTCTGATCTTCCTCTTTCTGATTCAGAGTTGGACTTTCCAACTCTAAATGCTACGGGTTCACCTCTTGAGATAGACTTAGAATCATCTGATTTTTAGGGTCCCATAGGAGAAGTTGTAGGTGAGCCTTAAGTGCAGGTAGAACCTTCCACCACCTTGCCTCAAGAGATCACTGAAGTCAACCTCCGTAGTGGCAAGGTTCTACCTCTTAGGGCAGCACCTCTAGATAGAGGGAAACAAGTCATTGGTATGAAAGATCAAAAAGCTCTTTCACATGATGCTCCATCACTAGATATGCTTGTGGAAGATCAACCAAAGGTGGACTACAATATCCTTTCTTATTTAAGAAAGTTGCTATCAAAGCTAAGGATATATGATGCCCTTATCTTATCTAAAGAGATGAGGGAATCACTAATCAAGGTCCTCCTTGATCCTGAGATATGCTTAGCTCAGCTGACCGCTATAGGTGAGGAAGCACATTATGCAAAAGAAGCCCAAGAGATCACCTTCACAGATGAAGACCTTCTTCTGAGGGACTTGGAGCACAACCGTCCCCTATACATCATAGTCAACTTGGATAGGTTCAGACTTGCTAGGATTCTCATGGATTCAAGTGCATCAGTGAACATTATGAGTATAAAGATCCTTGTCTATTTGAAGATTGACATCTATACATTCCGAGGAGATAGGATGATGTTGAGAAGATTCAATGATTAAGGCGAGCGGGCTTTAGGTTCCATAGTGTTACCTTTGGAGATAGGTGACTGGAAGACTGAAGCTAAGTTCTACATCATTGATTCAAATACTTCATTCACTACTTTGCTTGGTAGGCCTTGGATACATTAGAATAAGATCATTTCATCCTCCCTTCATCAGTGCATCAAGTTCAAAAAAGATGGAATTGAATACCGTGTCAACGAAGATGAAAAGCCATTTTCAGTTAGAGAGGTTGAGATTTATGAGGATGTGACCTACTATCTTCCTCAAAACACCCTTTCTCATGAACTTGGACAAAATTCAAATGCAAATACAAAAGCAAAAGAAAATGAAGTAAAAAAAAGATAAAGGAAAATGAAAAGAAAAATAAAAGTCCAAGTACACAAGAAAGGGAAATTGAAGAAGAAATAGATCTGCATATCACATTCCAAGCACAGTTCATTCCACCATATGGGCATGTGGGTAGAATGGATCAACCTCCACCAGGCAGAGGTAGAGACAGAAATAGAGGAAGTTTCAGAGGTGGGAGACCCCCTTGTTGGCCTTCAGCCAAAGAGGTTGTGTTCCAGTTCATAGGAGTACCCCTACTATTCACATAGACTTGAAATCCAACTCAGAGGATGAGTCTAATGTGATTAGTATACCAGCCAACCCCTCTCAGTGGGTTCCATTAGAGGTAACTTTTGATCCAGACAGAGATGAAGACCAGGCCTCCAAGCAAAGTAAAGTATTTGAATTTGGTTTATGTGAAACTATTAGGTAGCGGTTGGGAACCTTAGCTCTTACCTTACTTACATCTCAGAAAGTTGAAGGTTTAGTAGTTAAGGAGGTCCCTAAGTCTTCTAGTAACATGAAATAGAAGAAGTTCTTTTTTGGGATCATCCTCCTCAAGCCCTGAAGTTGATGTAGAGCTCGAGGAAGATACTTTTAAAGAATTAATGGAATTACCTTTTGACTTTTACTGACCTTGTGTTCAAAATATTATACAGAAAGGTTTAGTTCCTCACACATAGTCCAACCACAGGTCAGAGTGCTTTGAGAAGTTGTGGAATAATACAGGAAGGGAAGCAAAATCAAGAGTAGGACTAGGATTCGGTACAGTGGGTCCGGTCGATGACGAAGATTATTGCCAAGTTGTTACCAATCATTTGGAGTCTGATAGTTTCTTCTCACACATACCCAACTCTTATGAGAATGTATGTTTAAAAACTTGAGATGATCCAGATGGTCTCCAAGTCAAAGAGGCACCGCTAGAATTTGAAGAAGAGATTCATTCAACGATTGACAAGCTTGAAAGGATCAACCTCAGGACAGAAGAAAATCCACGCCCGACATACATCAGTTCATTACTGAATGAAGAAGAAACTAATGACTTAGTTAGGCTATTGACTGAGTTTAAAGACTGCTTCATCTGGAGTTATGAAGAAATGCTTGGATTATCTCCTAACGTATAAGTCCACAAGCTAGTAATAGACCCTAACATTACCCCTATTAAGAAATCTCCTAGATGCATGCGATTAGAAATTGAATAACAGGTCATTTCTGAAGTCAAGAAACTGATCGATGCTGGTTTCATCAGGGAAGAAAAATATTCTATCTGGTTAGCTAGTGTCATCCCAGTTAAGAAGAAGAATGACCAAATTTGCATTTGTGTCAATTTTAGAGACTTAAATAAGGCATGTCCTAAGGATGAGTTTTCTTTTCCTATACCAGAGTTAATGGTGGACATTGCCTCATCTCATGCAATTTTCTCTTTCATGGATGGGTCATCTGGCTATAACCAAATCAAGATGTCTCCTGAAGATAAAAGAAACACTACTTTCCAAACCCCGATCGGAATCTTCTGTTATAGGGTCATGTCTTTTGGCCTTAAAAATGCTGGTTCTACATACCAACGGGCCATGACTCTGATCTTCAATAAACTCATCCATCATCAGGTTGAGTGCTACGTTGATGATCTAGTAGTCAAAATCTTAGAAAAAGAAGACCACCTCTTTGACTTGAGAGTAGTTTTCGAACGATTAAGATAATATAACCTCAAAATTAATCCCCTGAAGTGTGCATTCGGAGTCGCTTCAAAAAAATTCCTTGGGTTTATTGTTCGACACTAGGGAATAGAAATAGATCCTGAAAAGATTAAAGCTATCTTAGAAATATCACCTTCTAAGAGTTTAACTCAACTCAGATCCTTTCAAGGATGGCTGGCATATCTAAGATGCTTTATCTTAAACCTATCAAACAGATGCAAGCCATTTTCAGCACTTGTAAAAAAAATACCAAGTTCAAGTGGGATGATAAGTGTCAGCATGCTTTTGAAGACATCAAAGAGTATTTGGTGAAGCCACCAATTCTAGCACTCTATCCCGGCGTGCCACTCATCCTCTACACTCCGCATTGGACAACTCTCTGGCCCAAGCTAAGGGAAGAAAGGAGAGTGCTCTCTTATCTCACCATCGTAATTCCTCAAAACTATCCACCTATTGAGAAACATTGCCTAGCTTTGATCTTTGTATCTCAGAAGCTATGACACTATATGCTTTCTCATAAGGTGAACTTGATCTCTTGAACAAATCCACTGAAGTATCTCATGACACGGCCAACCCTATCCAGACATTTGGCTCATTGGTCCATGATTCTCTCGTAGTTTGATATCACTTTCGTACCCCTTCATGTGGTAAAAGGACAGGCACTAGTGGATTTCTTAGTAGCACCCCCACTTCTTGCTGATTCTCCGCTTAGTGACGATCTCCCTGATGAACAAATCATGAACTTAGGGGAGGCCATCAACCACCGATGGGAGATATATTTTGATGGTGCTGCTTCTTTTCTTAAAGGTGAAGCACCACGATCTATTCTCCCAGAAAAGGTAGGGGTAGGAATAATTCTTCTAACTCCAAATCGTGATGTGATGAGATTATCATACTATCTTTCCAACCCCTGCACCAATAATGAAGCTGAGTATGAGGCTTTGATTATCAGTCTGGAGTTAGCCATTATTATCAGTGTCAAGAGCAACAACATTTTGGGGATTCTTAATTGTTCATCAACAAGATTGTCAGGTCTTATCAGGTTCTCAAGCCCAAGCATCATCATTACTATGAGTATACCATGAAGCTATTGGCCTAGATTCCCAAGGTTACCATCTACAAGGTTCCCCGAGTAGAGAACGCAGTAGTAGATGCTTTGGCCAAACTTGCCAAAGAGTTGGCATGTCCGGAAGATGAGTCCATTTCAATAAGGGTCCAAAATAGACAGGTCTTATGTCTTATTGATGCTGAACTCATCGAGAGACTTTCTCTTGAAGAGGAGGTTACTGTTGCTAAAATGGACAAGGAGCTGGATTGGAGGAAACCGATCATAGATTACTTGAACATCGACAAATTACTTTAAGAAAGGTCACAAGCTCATTAGGCGAAATAGAGAGCTCTCTCCTATGCTTTTATTGACGGCACCCTGTACCGCCGGTCCTTTGACCAGATGTGGTTACATTTTTAGAGAAACACAAATCCCATGGCATTGTAACCGAGGTACACTCAGGTCTATGTGGAGCTCATCAATCTGGTCCAAAGATGAAGACGATGATCAAGAGATTAGGATACTATTGGCCTTCGATGATCACATATTTCATGGATGTAGCTAGGAGATGCCATCAATATCAGGTACACGGTGTGATCCTCCACCAATCACCCAACATTCTATACCCTACTTTGGCTTCATAGACATTTGAGTGTTGGGGTACCGACATTGTAGGTCCAATTGATCCTCCTCCTTCTAAGGGGCATCAATTCATCTTAGATGCTACCGACTGCCTTTTCAAGTGGGTAGAAGCCATCCCACTCAGAGAGGTCACAACTTAGCATGTGCTTCAGTTTTTTAGAAACCATGTCGTATATAGGTTCGGTGTGTCTCGATGAATTATATCCAATAATGGTACTGTATTCAAAAGCACGAAGATCAATAGCTTTGCCAGAAGGCACGATATAGATTGGAGATACTCCACCATCTATTACCCTAGAGCAAATGGCTTAGCAGAAGCATTCAACAAAACTCTCATCCTGATACTGAATAAGACTCTTGATGACAATAAATAACAGTAGAACGAGCAGTTGGTTGAAGCCTTGTGGGCCTACCGCACCACATACCGAACTCCAACTCAGTATACCCCATTTTCCTTAGTGTATGGATCTGAAGTCATTCTTCCTTTAGAAATTCAACTCTCATCATTAAGGATTGCATTGGATAATGAGATTACTACAGAGTAGAATGCAAAGTTGTGATTAGAAGAGCTCAAAAGTTTGGAGGAGAGTCACCTACAGGTGAGCTAGAACCTTGAGTTGTACAAGGCCAAAATGATTCAAGCTCACAACAAGCTGGTCCGCCCTAGGTCTTTCCAAGTTGGAGAACTTGTGTTAGTCCTAAGGAGACTAATTGTTGCCCATCGAAAGATGGGAGGCAAGTTTGAACCCACTTGGGAAGGCCCCTATGTCATAGAGAAGTCCTACCAAGAGGATCTTATCAGCTTATTGATTGTAAAGGAGAACACCCGATGCTTCCAATTAATGGGCTCTATCTAAAGAAATATTACCCATGAAATAAATCATGTTTGAAAATAATCATTAATAAAAAGAACAAAAATTTGATTCCATTCATCAAATCTCCTCTTCTTTCAAAGTGTTGTTTTCTTGTCTTGCGAATCTGCAGTGACGTGTCTAGGGTAGGTTTAAGAGTCCCCTAGTGACATCCTATCCCTCTTTCACAACACAATCACAATCTCCTGGTGTAAGAGAACTCGAGATTCATCCTATTTCGATTAGCAAAACTAAGTTATGTGTGAGAGAACCCAAGTGGCATCCTTTCTTAGTGGGAATCTTGACCGTCATCTGTGGCACCATTTCATCAAATCTCCTAGTGTGTTTAAGGTAGGTGTAAGAGTCCCCCAGGAGAATCCTATTCCTTTTAACACATGCACAGCAACAAACATGAATGTTTTGTCTCAAGCTACTTTGATATGGGAGCAAGCCCCCTATGTCACTCACTCATTAGCTGCTCTAGGTCGGGCTTACATCGCTAGTATACCACCCCAGTGGTCACTTATTTGGAGGATGTGAGTCCTCGAGCTTTCTTCCTAACTTGAACATTGCAAATAAATGAGCGTCTTACTAGTATGATAGTCTTCACTATCTAGCCAATAAGCTATCTCATGATTGACTTTGCTCAAGAAGATGTGAGTCCCCGTGCTTTCTTCTTGAACTAGCCATCACGCACTGACTAGATTGAGTATATTTGAGGTTTATGATAAGTCCCCCAAAGGTTTTTTCCATCTTGAATACTTTTGAGTTGATATAAATCCCCTAGTGACATTCACTTAGTAGTCTCCCTAGGTCGAATAACACCTGTCGAGCCGAAGATAGATTATCCCAATAGTTAGTTCTGCTATAGGAGGATGTGAATCCCCGAGCTTTCTTCTAGGCAGATACAAATCGCACCTTAGGTTGGTTGATGTTAGATGTCGACACTCACCCATGAGTACACCATTCTTGGCAAATATGAGTCCCCGCGCTTTCTCCTTGAGTTTGACACTGAATACCTATTGGATATATGATTAGCCATGTCATCTTCTTCAGGGTTTTGGATTAAGCCCTTAGTGACCCCATCCCCTGTGGGCACTCTATTTGGATCAAGCCTTTACGACCCCATTTAGACACTACCCGGATTACTTTTGGATTGGACAGTCCCCCTTTCCTAGTAATCACCCCTGTGGTGGGAGAATTTGTTCAGCGGATGTGCAGATTCTCCTTTGGTTCAGTAAATATGAGATAGGTCTAGGCTGATATAAGCTCATTCTCAGTTTGATCCCTCGCAAATTAATAGAGTCCATGATAAAACAAATAAAACAAAACAAATAAATAAAAATTAATTCACTTGTGGATTAGGAATTCAAGTCCCCAAAGGGCCCCTTTTCCCAAGCAGGCATTCTATCTTTAAGGCAGTGTCAGCAGAACTCCCTATAGGAATTTCCTGACTACCTAAGTTGAGATAAATCCCCGGGTCAGTACTCACTCCGTAGTCGCCCTTACGTTGGGTTCGATCTATTTTGTCATAAACAGGTTATCCCGACAATCATTCCGCTATGAAAGATATAAGACTATGACACATTCTTTCTAGCATGATTATCGCAAATTGACGGATAACCCTAGGTCGGGTTTGATTTGTTGCCCAAAGCAATCGATCACCCTAGTGGTCTTTTCTAGTGGAAGATGTGAGACCGTGAGCTTTCTTCAATTGATTTGCAACCAACACTCCTCGTTGGATAGATCTCCCATCATCGGTACTCCCTTTGGTTCAGTAAATCTGAGGTAGGTCTAGGCTAATATGAGCTCCTACTTAGTATAACCCATTGCAAACAAACAAAATCCATCAAATCTAACAAAAAAAATCTAAAAATGAAATCAATCTTGATTATCTTTGAGCTGATCTAAGTCCCCCAGCGACATTCACTCAATAGTAAGCCATAGGCTGGGTTCAATCTATTGCCTTGCCAATAGATTACCCTAGCAACTGGTCTATTTTGGAGGATGTAAGTCTACTACATTTTCTTCTTAGTACAGCTGTTACATACCGAAAGGGCATCTCTTTAGTTAGCTTGTCCTACTATGTGTTTAGTAGACTACCCCTTTGGATTGGTAAATCTGAGTTAGGTCTCAACCTCCGTGGCTCCTACTCAGTGCAGTCCATCGCAAACCAATATGGTCCATCTCAAAACCTAAATCTAAAAAAATAAAACATATTCAACCCTCTCCCCCAGTGGAGATTTCTCCTTAGTGAGATTCAAATCAAATCAAACCCTCTCATCCCCTTGTGGAAGACTTGAACCTGCTTCCCTAGTGGAAGGTTCATACTCTATCCCTTAGTGGATTCTTCCCACTCTCTTATGTCTTGGACATAAGTAAAGCCACATTGCACTAAGCTCTGGATTCTCTCTATGCCTTGGGTTAAGGATAGATTATCAAGTTCTTGTGATCTTCGTTATTGATTGTTTTTGCAACAAATACGTGGTGTTTATTGTCACCACACCACACATTACCCTTTGTTGACCTCATTTTTAGAATGGGCTCTCAGCCCCTCCATTTTAGACATAGGACTTCTCTTAGACTTTAAGAGTTCCTTAGTCTTAAGACACATTTAGTAATTAGGTGAACACTTAACCTAGCCCTAAAGACTTAGAAGAGTTAATCATAGGAATAGGTCATGCCTTAGGGGTGTTAGGAAAATTTGCCTACCCTTAGCTTAAACCATTCCTCACTTTCCTTCATTCAAGTCAAACTCCAAATCAATCTCATTTAAGTTTCTCCAAATCCATGATCAAAATCTACGATTGAAATCCATGATTGAAATCTATGATTGAAACCCACGAATAAAAATTCTTAAGTCCAAATTTTCCTAAGTCCTTAAATTTTCCTTCAAGGACTTAACCAAAATCTTAATCAAAACCAATTCAAATCTTTGAGGTTTTTTCATAATTCATTTATATTCTCATATATAAATGAAATATAAATTCAAACAAATCAAACTAAACTCAAAATTCAAAATCAATTTATGAAATTTTTCTAAGTCTTTTAAATCTTCCCTTAAGGACTTATCCAAAACCTTAATCAAACTAACTCAAACCCATGGGATTTTCTCAAAAATCATTTATATTCTCATTTATATTCACATATCTAAATGAAATATAAATATAAATCAATCAAATCAAACCCTTAAATTAAATTCTCAATTTAAATTTTTCCTAAGTCCTTAATTTTACATTAATGGACTTAGCCTAAATCTTGATCAAACCACTCAAAGTCATGGGATTTTCTCATAATTCTTTTATATTCTCATTTATATTCTCATATATAAATAAAATATAAATATAAATCATTCAAACCAAATTCAAAAATTCAAATTCCTACTCCAAAATTTTCCTAATTTTAATGGACTTAGCCCAAATCATGATTAAACCACTTCAAATCATTAAAATTTTCTGATGATCCATTTCTATAAATGAAATATAAATTCAAATAATCAAAACTATTTCAAAAAATCAAACTCAAATCCACTCAAAATCCAATCTAGGCCTTTCAAGTCAAAATCTTGAACTTAGCCAAATCAACTTCAAATCAAGAAAAACTCTTGATTTTCTCTCATGATTCAATCAAACCTACAATCATGAGTCCATATATAAATACAAACTTCAATCACTCAATCAAAACCCAAGTCAAAAATCAAACCCAAAATCCCTTCATATTCTTCCTTTGAATATGAAATTGTCAAATGGATCAAAACCCATTTGACTTCAAACCACTTATAAATAGATTTATATTTCAATCATGAGTCCATATACAAGATCACTCAAGCCCAAATCAAGCTTTGACCAAGCCATTTCACCCACTTTAGGCTCCATGACCCAAAGTGACCTAAAAGTATATGAGCCAAATTCTAATCTAACCAAATTGGATTGAACCAAACTCATCTCTCTCATCATGATCAACAATCATCATGGGATGATCAATCAATCAAATTGGGTCAAACCAAGTCAAAAGTTGACCAAGTCAACACTTAGCCCAAATGAAACCTAACATAGCCAAATTCCACCATAGGCCAAATTGATTGAAACCATTGATCTAAGTTCACTCATGACCTATGTTTGAACTTGACCAAGCCAACATTTGAGCCTAACCTAGCCCAATTGGCCACTTGACCCAAGTTGACCCAATTTGACCTAAAGGGTCAAAATGTGTCAAAACTTGATCTAAGCCAAATTGATCCAAACCAATGGGTCAAGTTCATTCCAAATCACTTGTCGAACTTGACCAAAGCCTTAATTGGCCAACTAGACCTAACCTAGCCCAATTGACCTTAGACCCAACATGACCTAAAGGGGTCATGTTGAGCCAAATTTGAACACAACCAAAATTGATTGGAAACAAAGATACCAATCCACTCCATATGACTAACCAAACCTAAACCTACACTTGACCTAACCCAAATAGGTCAAATGGGTCAAATAGGTCAACTTGACCCATTTTATCTAAATGAAGTCATATGAGCCAAATTCAAAACTATACCAAATTGAATCAAACGAAAGCCATGAAAATATTTCAAATGGTCATATGAACTTGACCCAACCCTTGGTTTGACCCAATTTGACCAATTGGTCAACTTAACCCAAGTTAACCCATTTTGACCTTAATGGGTCAAGATGAGCCAAACCCTATCAAATGAATTCCAAATCTCATGAAACTTGGCCAAACCTAGTTTCTCCACATACGCAACATATCCAAATTATAAAAATTAGCAAAATGACCATTCTACCCCTAGGCCATAGAACAAATTTTAACTTAATCCATGGGTAATTTGTTCATACCCTCTTCATATCCACTTGATACTCTCCTAATAGCTCAAGGGGACCTAATGGAGAGTGGTGAACCCAACCCAATGGGTTCGGGTCAGCCCAATTGGTCCCTAGATCAAACCTGACCCCATAAGTCAAAACTCCAAATTCAAACTCCCTCTCTCACTCAAATTCAAGCACATGGGAGATTGAGAATCCACTCAAGGCCTTAAACCGACCATGTGCACACTCCTAACAGCTCAAATAGCCCTCCCATTGTGATCAATTGGATAAAAATGGCAAAATGGCTTGCGGTCGTCCGATCCTTCAAGGGGGAGATATACTCCCCATAATTGAAATCAAATTGATCATTCCACATTCGATTAAGGACTAAAGAGAGTAAGGAGCCATCAGAGAGTGATCCCTAGCTTCCTAGAGCTCTAGCCATTTTCCTATCTTTGATTTTTGAACAGTGAAAATAAGGGAGGAAAATCGAAGAGCTAACTTTCTCCATACTGAATTTTCACCAAATTTCCTTTGCATAATTCATCAAGGAGCTAAGTCGAGTGCACCCAAGCTTCCATTGGAGTTCCCATAGCAAGGAGGAGTTGAATTAGATCAAAGCCGCAAAGGGGAGCAAGGGGAGTTGGTTCACGGAGCAATTCACATAACCTCAAGAGCTCATTCTTCCAACACAGCTTCATCTCAACCGGATGAAGCTCCTCCAATGGACTTGAGCACCGGTGATCACCTATGGTGAGATATGAGATTTTTTGGCCATTAAACTCAATGTGGTGTGGAGCTTTGTAAAAGAAATTTTAATCCCATGGAGTTTTGACCGTTGGATGTGCCGCTCTTTGGCTTTAGATGGTGTGGGTTGAGTTTGGTTTGAATCCGAGCTTGGATCTTCCCCTAGATCATGGACGATCTCTGTTGATCAAGGGGGAAGAACTTGGGAGATCTCAGACATCCATCCGCGCATTTTGGATGGACGGCCAAGATAATTCCCATGTTTAGAAAATCTTTTATCCATTTTAAAACCATGGGGAGATATCTGGCCATCCGATCTTTGATCAGACTGCAGAGATCAAACCGCGTTCGTCGCCAGCCACCGTTTTAGATTTGACAACTTAAGTGAATCCCTTACGGTGCGACGCGTGTAAAGCATGTTGACTACCGCCGCCACGCGTCGCACCATGAGCTATAAGATTAGTTAAGATGTTTTAATTATTTCTAATTAATCTAGGGATTATCTAAAATTCATAACTCTCTCTATAAAATTCAAAAAAAAAATGAAATAACATCCAATGGAAAGATAATTCAACCTAGAATATTTTAAAATTAATTTCAATGGGTTTTAAATCATAAATTTTTTTTTTCTGATTTTGGGTTTTATTAGAAACTCCATTTTGCTAATTACCTTTTAATTAAGCCTCTGATTAATCCCAAACTTCTTGGATATATTTTAGGGGATGACTTCTACCTCCCTAATTTTCTTGGGATTTATTAAAGGCTTAATTAGGATAATTGCATATGAATTTTTTAATTACCCTCCTTATGTAATTAAACATAATTAGGGTATGATTAGTGGTTTAAATTCATGATTAGGGTTGATTAAGGTCAGATCTAGTAGGTAGGAGGTTTATGAAATAATTTTGGGGCATTTACCTTAAGCTATTTCCTAAACCCCCTTTTTTCTCCTTAATCTCAACTTAATTAAGAGTTAATTCATTAATTACCCCTTAATTAATTTCTAAAAATTCTAAAAACTTTTAGAAATTAATTAATCTACTTCGGGTTGATGCTTAGGTGTTTAATAACCTAAGTTCAATTAAGGAAATCAAAACCCAATTCATATATATGAAAGGGTGTTTTGAAATTACTTAAGCTAAACTCCTTGCTTAATTAACCTTTAATTATAAGCCAAATTGCATCAGGCCTTTTTCTTATTAGGCACATTAAAAATTTAAATTCCTTGTGAGTTTTTATGTCATCTCATTGGCTCATAATTATTAGGTTAATTATTCTCAAGAGGTGTAGGTAAGGGTTAATTAAGTTACTTAATTCATACCTTAACCTAATTTATGCATAAAAATGAATCTAATTATCTAAAAATTTAAAAAAAATATCAAACACATGTGGGAATGGGTTAAGAATAGCAAACTCAACTCAACTTTTCAAAATTTAATCAAACTTCAAACTAAACAAAAACCATAATGAATACACTTTGATTTATTTTAAACTTTCTTATTCTATAAGAATGTCTTTAGGATTTAAGTGAAGTGATCTTGTTTACATGCTTTCATTGCTTTGAATCTTTCCCCAACATGTTAAATTTGTATGTCATGTGATTTCATGCATTCATATTTTTCAAATTCAAGTTTAAAAATGATATTGTTTACTTTATGTAAAATTTGCATGTGTTGGCTAAAGTAGAAATATGAATGGCTATTATCACTACTAAATCCAAATTATTTTCAAAACACATAAACCAAATACCAAATCTAAAAGTATGCTACTTATATTTTAATTATGATCTTGCTTGTGAAAGATTATAAAGGTGTGCTTAGCATAAGTTTCCTTTCTCTCTTAAGTTGGTATAGTTTTGAATAGGAGTTTGGTGAGATATAAGGTTCATTTGAAAATGACCCAATGCTCCCCTAATTTCATATCCTATTCATCCCAATGCTACCACCTAAGAAAGGCTACCTATATTTGCATACATAAATTGCATAAACAAAATGAATCCATTAATACAACTTTTGCATTCTTCTTTTCCATTTCATTTCTTTTATACACATGTTTGTATTTAAGGAAAGTGATATATTAGTCTGGACAACCCCAAGGTTGCGAGGCTTTAAGTAGCCCTAAGTAGGTCTTGTATCTTACACCTTTAGTTAACAATGGTGCTATACTCACTTATTCCTTTCTTACTTTCATGTGTGTATGTGAAAATTTGGATAAGGAAACCCCTGTCTATTTAAAAAAAATCATGCATATTCAACTTCTAAATTTTCTGAAATGGATTATTTAGCATGCATCATAAAGTGTGTTAAATATTCTCATTTGTATATATAGATATTCTTAGGGTTCATCCATATGCATGTTGTATATGTTGGGAAAGAAATGAAGTAATGTATGTTATGTGAATTTTGATTCATTTTATTTAATCTTAAAATGCCTTTCTTTTTGAATAGGTTTGTTTAGAGTTCATCTAAACTTAGGATTAATTAAAAGATTTAATCAAAATATTCACCTAAACAAAACTAAAATATGAATCCACTTTAGAAATTACTTAGGTTAGGGAAGGAAAGAGAAGTTCTCTTCTCTCTCTTTATAACTCAGTAATTAATTGTAGGATCTACTTAAACCAAATTAAAATATGAAATAAAATCAACCCAAAATAATTAAATAACTTAAATGAAACCCTCCTCTAAGTTGAACATGTTCTTCACACTTAGAAAATTTGAACTTAAAGCCATAGCTAAGCATACCACACAAGCCTTCAAAGCACACACATTAGCCTAATTCACCACTTCTAGCCTTAGGTTAGGTCGGTGCATGGTTTGATGTTCTATTTTATTTTGTGATATATGTTTTAGATTGAATGTTAGGGTGTATGCTCATAGAATGAATGGTAGGATGCTCTTAGTCTAAATATTTTTTTCTGCAGGGGATTGTGCTTAAAGGGCGCTATCATAAATAAAAAATATATAAATTCTTTTGCTTGTAGGTGCTTTATACCCCTAAGCATAATATAATAGGCCAGGTGGACTTAGTCACCCATATGTGGGGTGATAAGTCCAATATACATGCTTGAGATTTATGTGATTTATTTTAGCTAACTTTTGTTTTGCAGGTGTTAGTTAGATTTCCACTTTTCCTTTTCATATAAATTTGTGCAATTAGAATTTTAGAATGATTGTTATGGGGATTAGGATGAGCATTTGTCATAAGATCCTATCTTATGCACCATTAGAAGCCTTGGAGCATCTACCTTCCAACCATTCAAAAGAAGAAACCAAAGAAGAAAGAAGAAAAGAAGAAGAAGAAGAAAGAAGAAAAGAAGAAAGAAGAAAGAAGAAATGAAGCTTGAAGACCCCATAATAATGAATTCCTTATTTAATTGTAATTTAATTTATTTGTAATCCGGGTTATATAAGGGTAGAGCTCGACTACCCACATTTGATATTTTTGGATTTGTGCGATCGTGCCCGACCACAACGGCCTTTTATTCCTTTTGCGGTTAGCTTTATAAATTGATTGATGATTTATTTAGCTTTTGCATTAAGTGGCATAATTTTTCTAGTTTCTTTCTTATTTCATGTATGGCCTGTATGTGGATTAGGCTCTTTAGAGAAAAACAAATCTTTTACCAAACTTAATAACTCAAATAAAAACTAAACAACTCATAATCTCACCTAAAGCTTAGATTTAAAATCAAGATAAAAGAATTAACAATCCTTTAGCTCGATGAGTATTTCTTTTGCAATATCATGCACAAATGTATCTTATTTCACTCTTAATTAGAGGGTTTCCACCTTTGCTAGAGAAACTTGGCTTGACCTTGAGAGCCATGGTGGAAACTCACCTCCTCCCTTCTCGCTAATTTTGGCCAATAACTCTATTTCTCATGCATTAGTCATATGAATCCTTAGCCTCAGTCAAAAATAATTATCCAAAAATAAAAATAAAATAAAATTTGAATTGCATTAGATTTAGGTCATTTGAAGCATGCCCCTTTACATGATCTAGTATCTTTAGGGAGTGAGTTTTAAGGACTTAGTCTCTTTCTAAATAAATAAAAACCTAGCTATCTTGCATAAGCATAAAGACTTGCCTACATGTAGTTAAAATCATAGGAGGAGTTAGTTGGCGGCCACCCCAAGGCAGTTGTAAGTCCAAACTATCGGGTGGTTCGTCCTCCCTTATGGAGGCAAACCAATTACCCATTTTTTTTGCCTTAGAGGTTGTGCTTTCGGCCCTCGTCGAAGCTCCCTAGATTTAGGTTCTGAGGTTACTTCTCCTCTTTGCGGGCCATAAGCACAATTCCTCATCTCTTAGGAATTTCCTTAATCTTGTGTTAAGGAATCTTAAGTCTTAAATTTCTAATTAAAAATGCAACTCAAATAAATTAAGTCAATTTCAAAAATGTAAAACCCAACTATAGGATAGTTTGAGATGCTCAGTAGATTTCCTAGCATCGTGGGTATCTCTTACTTATCTTCCATTTTGGCTTCGATAATAACTCCCCCTATTTTGATCAATCCCATTTGATCTTTAAAATAAAATTAATCAATTTATAGTTCTTTCCTATTAAAATCTTCAAAGACAACGATCATTTATCTTAATCGAGAGTTTTCTTAATAAATCTCTATTCCTTAGGATGTAATTAACTATGGGGCTTGCCCCTATAGGGAACTTAACGAACCCGATTTAAAATAAACCCTACTTTACTTTTTCATGTAAAGTAGGGGAAGAATCTCTGGAACATATGCAGACCCGTTGTCCTTAAGAGTCCTTATTGAGGTGATTAGGTCCATTAAAGGGTAGTGACTTCCGTCTTTCGAGATAGTACACTATTCCTTGATGACGTACTCGATCACCTGAATAAGTATATCTGCAGATCTGCGTGGCATCCTAAAAAGATAAATTTTTATTGGTCTCCTCTTTCATTTCTCCCCAACAGATTTGAAAGGCGACGTCCTATAGGAATTTATTCTCCACAATGACCAAATCACCAAACCATCATAGCTTAAGTTGAAGACTCGAGTAGGTTCTAAAGGTCAAACTCAATAAGCCCACAAATGGCCGAGTTGCTGCACTCTCCTCAGTCAACAAGCCATAAGAAAAGGCAGTGATGAAAGAGCCCCTACTTGTCAGTCCAATGATGATAGTTGCTCAATCTCAAACCAGATCCAACTTAGTAACTACAAGCAACTAGAATCCAAGAAATCTTTCTATCTGATCGATAGACCAAGATAATCTAAGAAAACTCTCAAATCAGAGCTATCTCAAGTCAATCTTTATATTTCCTACAGGGTGATATTTCAATATATTCTTGAATGATCTGATCAAGCATAAAGCACATATCAAAGCCAATCTCCTCATCAAGTCTGTCAAAGCAGAAAGCACGGGACTGAGAAAATAATTCCATAGTTCATACAAAGCTGAGAGCTGAACTAAAGAAATTTTGTAGTTATTCAGTCTATTAAAGCACACATTGCTAGGCTGATAACTCATCATTATAGACCTAATATCAACTAGAAGGCTGGGTCATCTTTACGCACCCTTTAATAAGTCTGTTAAAGCAATAAGCACAGGACTTAGAGTGTACATACACTTCCTGACAAGTCAATGTGGATAAATCAGGTCAATCCTTCATCAAGTCCGTCAAGCTTAAAGTTAAGACAGAAGGAATTCTAAATCTCAAAATAAGCAAACCAATTTCTCCATCAAACTTGACCAAGCACAAAGCTAGGGTCAGATGAAACCCAAATCTACAACAACATAGAAGAAAGAGATCTTCAGCAAACCCATCGAAGTAGAGAGTAGATGGTAGAAGAAGCTCTTAATCTGATAAGTCAATCAAGACAAATTGAGCAATCTTGCTGTTTAGATCATCTAAATATAAGGCATCACATTGATGACGAATTTCATCAAAGCCCCCATAAGCTATTAAAACCAAAGATGAAGTGATTCAAGATCTATGACCAGTTCAAAGGGTCAATCAGTTTTCAACAAACGTAACTCACTCCATGCGTGAATCACATTTATTGGGGTGAAATTTGTTGACCTCCATGTGTGATACATTAGTTGTGTCGAGCTCGAAATCCAAATTCGATGGACTTTTGATGTAACAACTCATAAATAGGAGCTGAGAGGCACCAAACATCACCAAAATCAATCTAAATGACCTCCGATCGATGAATGGACTTCTCCATTACATTTAGAATATTAAAATGGGTTAGAATATAAATATTCTATAACCTAATGATCAACCGATCAAGCGATCAAGCTATCAACATACCTACATGCATATCAAAGTCAGGAGGCGCTGACTTAAACCAAATGACCTCTGTTTGTAAAATTGATTGCACCGTTAGTTTTGAAACATCAAAATCTATTAAGTGAGACTATCCACACTTAATTTGGAGGAGTCTTTATGAATGTCGAGTGATTGGAAGTGGCGACGCACATTTTAAGCTGAAATCTACCCGATTTGATGCTGTGATGATTTTTCTTTCTTTTCTCTCATTCTCTCTCGCTTAAAAAAATGATAGATGTGGGATACCACGCAGATCTGTAGATGTGCTTATTAGGGTGATCAGGTATGACATTGAGGAATAATGTACTATCTTGAGAGACAAAAGTCACAATCCTATAATGAACCTAATCACCTAATAAGGACTCCTAAGGACGATGGGTCTTCGAATGTACCAGAGATCTTTCCCCTACTTTACATGAAAAAGTAAAGTAGAGTTTATTTTAAACCGGATTCATTAAGTTCCCTATGAAGGCAAGCCCTCATAGTTAATTACATCCTAAGGAATGAGATTCCTTAGGAATACTCTCGATTAAGGTAAATGATCGTTGTCTCCAAAGATTGCAAAGATATGACTATAAACAAATTGATTATTTTTAGAAAATTAAATGGGATTGATCAAAAGGAAAGAGTTATTATCAAAATCAAAGGAAGGTGAGTAGGGGGTGCTTTTGATATTAAGAAGCCTAGTGAGCATCCTAAACTATCATATGATTGGGCTTTATATTTTTGAAATTATGGTGAATTATGTGTTTAAGTTGAATTTTTATTAGAAATCTAGGGCTTACAATTCCACAATACAAGGTTGTGGAAATGCCTAAGAGGTGAGGATTTATGCTTTTAGCCCGCGAAGAGAAACGTAACCTCGGATCCTAAATCTAGGGAGCTTTGGCGAGGTCCAAAGCACGACATTAATCTAAGGTAAAAATGGGTATATGATTTATCTCCATAAGATAGAATAAACCAACTGAATGTTGGACTTATAACTGCCTAGGGGTGGCCGTCAACTAACTCCTCCTATAATTTTAAATACATGTAGGCAAGTCTTATGCTTTTCAAGATAGCTAGGTTGTTATTTGTTTAGAAAGGAGACTAAGTCCTTAAACACACTCCCTAATAGACTAGATCATGAAGGGCATGAATAATGACCTAATCTAATGCAAATTTTGTTAAATTTTATTTTAATTTTTTGGATATTTATTTATTTAACACATGATATGGGATTCATATGCCTAATGCATGAGAAATTTGTTATGGGCCAAAATCAGCAAGAAGGAGGTGTGTTTCCATCATGGCTCTTACAGGTCAAGCCATTTTCTCTAGCAAAGGTGGAAGCCTTCCATTAGTAAGAATGAAGCAAGAAGATTTTATGCATGGTGTGATACATACAACATCCAGCTAAGGGGTTGCTAAATCTTTTATTTTCTCGATTTATGTCCTAAGCTTTAGGTGAGGTTATTAGTTATTTAATTTAATTTTGAGTTGATTAATTGGACAGAAAATATATTTTTCCTAAAAGCCTAATCATCTCTAGGCCATTCATCAAATAATGAAGAAACTAGAAAAATCATGTCATCTTAATTGCACAATCATAAACAAAATAACAATTAATTTATAAAATTGGCACAAAAGAATAAGAGGTCAATGTGGTTGGGCTCCACCGTATAAATCCGAAAAGAAAGATGGGTAGCCGAGCTCTGCACTTATACAACCCGAATTATAAATGAATAATTACAATTTAGAAGGATATTATGTTATGGGGGTCTTCATTCTTCATTTCTTATTTTATTCATTTCTTTCTTTCTTCATTTCTTTCCTTCTTTTGGTTGGTTGGGATGTGATTTGCTCCAAGGCTTCACATGGTGCATAAGACTTAGCCTTATGACCAATGTTCATCCTAATCTCCCATAACATTCATTCCAAATCTTAATTGCAAAATTTACATCAAAATGAGAAAAGTAAATCTAACTAAACCTGCAAAATAGAGATTAGCTAAACATACCTCATAACCCAAGCAGTTATATGAATAATTTGGACTTAGCACCCCACACATGAGTAATTAAGTCCACCTATCATAGTTTGGATTATGTTTAGGGGTATAAGCAACCTGCACATCAAAAGCATTTATATTTTTATTACAACGCCCTTTAAGCACAATCCCCTGCAGAAGACATGATTAAGCTAAAATTTTCCTATCATCCAGTCTACGTTCATTCACCCTAACATCCAGTCTAAGATATTACATAACAAAATAAAATCAAACATCAAACCATGCATCACCCTAACATAGAGCTAGAAATGGTGACTTAGCCTAATGTGTGTGTCATTTAAGGCTTGTGTGGCATGTCTTAGCTAGGCTTTAAGGTTGGAATTTTCTAAGTGTGAGAAATTCAATTTAGAAGGGTGGTTTCATTTTAAGTGATTTAATTGATTTGTTAATTTTATTTGATGATTTGATTTGGTTTGAATGAACCTACATTTAGTTACTAAATGTTGTAAAGAGAAGAAAAAATAAGAGAATTTCTCTTTCATCCCTACCTTAAGTAATTTCTAAAGTAGATTTATTAATGATTTTTTTCGTGAATACTTTATTATGTGTTTTAATTAATCATGAATTTAGATTTACTCTAAATAGCCGTATTCAATAAGAGAGGAATCTTAGGATAAGTTAAGGTGAATTACTATCACATAACACAACCATTTATTTCTTTCCAACATGTATACCATGTATATGAATAATCTTAAGCATAGCAATACATGCAATGCAAACTCTAGCACACTTTGATGATGAATGATAAGAGATATTGTCTAATAAAATTTGAATATTCCATGAATGCATGTTTTTATTAAGTAGAAAAGAGAGACTCCTTTATCCATTAACAAAATACACATCCACATGTATAAAAGACATAAGTGAGTACGACATCATTATTTTCTATACCAGGGGTGTAAGGTACAATACCTACTTGGGGCTACTTAAACCCTCGCAACCCCGAGATGTCTAGACTAATATACCACTTTTCTTAAATACATGTGCATGTACAAAAAGAAACAAATGGATGAAGAATCATGTAAAAGATTTTTGTTTGATTTGGTTGTATAATTTACATTTGTAAATGTGGAGATCCTTCTTAAGTCATAACATAAAAATGCATAGGAATAGATTTAAGCAAGTGTTAAGTTCTTTTCAAATGAACTATACACTTTGCAAATCCTATTCAAATCCATGTTAAGAGAAAAGAAGAAAATCACATAAAGCACATCTTATATTATAATCACATGCAAGCTTATAAGTACTTATAAGTAGCATCACTTTATTTATAATATTTTATTTATAGGTTTTGAAAATAATTTTTGATTTAACAGTGATAATAGCCACTCATATTCTTAACTTTAGCCAAAACATGCAATTTGATATAAAGGAAACATTTTATTTAATTGATTTTTCAAAAGATATGAATGCATGATTTCATATGGCATACAATATTTAGCATGCTTGGAAAGAAATAAAATGATGTAAGCATATGACTTCATTCACCCTAATTAATTCTTAAAGACAATCCTATAAGATAAGGTCATTTTAAGTGAATCAAAATTCTTTAAAGAGATTTTTATTTTTGAATTTGATTTGATTTAGGAAATGATTTGTGAGAAAGCGTTTGCTAGCCCTAACCCATTTCCCACATGTGTGAATTAATCTAGTTTAATTTTAGAACACTTAGGTTGATTTTGTGTTTTATTTAGGTTAAGGTGTGAATTAAATCCATTAATTACCCCTTACTTATACCACTTTAATATAATTATTCAAACAATTATGAGCTAACATATGATATACAACCACATGGGAATTTAAATTAGTAATGCACCTAAGAAATAAATGGGTCTAATGCAATTGGCTCATAATTATTGATTAATTAAGCTAAAGGGTTTAATTAAGTACTTTCATAATAATCCTACACATATAGTTTGATTATAATTTCTTTTGAAACCTCTTAGGTTATTGAACAGCTAAGAATCTATCCAAGATTAAGATGATTAAGTTATGAAGTAATTTGGTTTTGAGTTTAGTTAATTAAGCCATTTTAATGAAGTGATTAAATCATTAATCAATTTGTAAATTAATTAAGTCTTTATCCAAATGAGATAAACTTAGGGGAAATATTTGGAAATGAAATTCTAATCTCATCCCCTAAGTCCATTCACTATTTCAAGATGATTAACAAGCTTAATTAATGAATTTATCACCATTTAATAAGTTAATTAATCATTTAATTGATTAAGGAAATGGTTAGAGATGAAATAAGCAATTACCCTAATTAATCCAATAATAAATTCCAAGAAAATCATAGGAGGCAGAGATCATCCCACTAATTAATCCTAGGAAGTTTAGAATTAATTGTTAAATTAATTAAGGAGTAATTAGCTCAATTACATTCCCAATAAAACCTAAATTGAGTGAAGGTTACTGTTCAAAATCAATTAAACTTAATTTTATATTATCCCCCTTTGAATTATTTTTAAAATGAACTTGAGTTTGTATATTTTTGGATTTTTTTACATTTAATTATAATTTTATGATGTTTTTGTGATTAATGGGTAAATAAAATAGCCTAATTAATTACCTAATCCCATCGGCGCCACATGGACCACTGACAGGGTGTGCTTTCCATGTGGTGCGACGAAATTAGTTATTTAAGTTGTCACATCACGCGCCACATCAGCTGGTGGTAGACACACTTTCTCCACGGTCGAACGACCCTGATTAATCCCGCAGTTTAGGCTAAAATTAAAGGAGATCTAACGTGATTAAATCACAACTGTCCATTCCAATCACGTGGAACGGCGGTGTATGATTTATCTCCTCCCAAGCAGCGAGAGATGGATGCCATCCATCGATCGTTGCTTGATCCGAGCTCACCCGAGCTTAGATGGGGTTCAAACTCAACCCACACCATTGGAGGAGCACAAGCAAGAGATCCAACGGCTAAGATCTAATGGGATTGCAATTCCCTTCACAAAAGACCAAGCATTTTTTTAAGGGAGGGTCGATTTTGAGCAATACCTTGCCAGAGGCTATCATCGACGCTTCCAATAGAGGAGGTAGCTTCATCTAGTGGAGACAAAGCTTTGTTGAAAGTATCAAGCCTTGATTTGAAGTGGATGTCTTGGTTGATCAAGCTCCCCTTCAATGGCAATCGGGTTTGATCAAGGTGAGGCTTCCCGTGGCTTGGAGGCTTGGGAAATTATTTGCTTGAGCTCGATGAGGTTCCTTTATAGTGCTTGTAAGTTTAATTTGAGTTTGGTGGAGAATTGAGTGAGTTGGATCCTCACTTCACCTCCCCTATTTCGGCCTTGAAGAAAATCGAGAAGGAGAAATTGAGGAGGCTTGGAAATGGATTTGGAAAGTTTAGAAAAGCTTGCTTTCGAGTCCTCTAGCTCAATCGAATGCAATCTCTCTAGTTTGAGTGGGAATGAGGGGGAGTATATCTCCCCCTCCTTGGATCGGATGATCGAGACTAGCTTTGCCATTTTTGATCAATTGCTTGGATTGATTGGTTTGTTTAGGCTGTTAGGCACTCCATGTGGTTCGTTTTAGGCAAAGGAGTGGAGAAGAGGGAGTGCACATGTGCTAGGTGAGTGTATGGAGTGATCCAAGTGGAGAATTCTCATTGGAGGGGTCAGTTTGGCCTTGGGTTGGGTCATGACTGACCCAAACCCATTGGGTCATGTTCACCACCATCCTTAGTGTCCATGTGGTCCACTAGGAGGATGTCAAGTGGCCTTGAGAAAGAATTGGCCAAATTCCAAGTGGATTTGGCCATAAGTTACCCTTTGACCTAAGGGCAAAATGATCATTTGGCCTTGATTTTGATCTAGGGAGATTTGAAATGATTCAAAAATGGGTTGGGCCAAATTTCAATTGATTTGGAGTTCATTTGGTTTGAATTGGTTCAATTTGATCTATTTAGGTCAAGTTGGGTCAATTTGTGTTAGGTTGACCAATTGGTCAAATTGGGTCAAACCATAGGTTAGGTCAAGTTCAAATGATCATTTGGAGCCTATGTATATCATTGGTTTGGTTCAATTTGATTTATATTTAATTTTAGTTCATTTGAGTTCATTTAGGTCAAATGGGTCAAATTGACCAATTTGACCCAATTGGGTTAGGTCATGGGTTGGTTTAGGCTTGGTTGATCATTTGAAATATATTGCAAGCTTTGGTTTTAATCAATTTTGGTTTGGTTTGATTTCAAGTTGATTTGACCTTTTAGGTCAAGTTGGGTTCATTATCAATTGGGATAGTTTGAGTCTAGTTGGCCAAATGAAGCTTTTGTCAAGTTCAACAAGTGATTTGGAATGAATTTGACCCATTGGTTGCAATCAATTTGGCTTAGATCAAGATTAGACCCATTTTGAATTTTTAGGTCAATTTGAGTCAACTTGGGTCAAGTGACCAATTTGGCTTGGTTTGGCTCAATTGATAGCTTGATCATGTTCAATCATTAATTATGGATTGGTTTAGATCAAAGGTTTCAATTAATTTGACTTATAGTGAATTTTGGCTTATTTAGATTTCATTTAGGTTAAGTGTTGACTTGGTCAAAGGCTAGGTTTGACTTGATTTGACCTAATTTGAGTGATTGATCATTCTAGGATGATTGTTGCTCATAATGTAAGGCTTAGATGGGTTTAGTTCAATCCAATTTGGGTTGGATTAGAATTTAGCTCAAAAAGGTGCTTTAGGTCACTTTGGGTCAAGTGTGCCTAAATGAGTCAATTGGCTTGATCAAGGCTTGATTCAAGTTTGGTTGAACTCATATATGGACTTATGATTGAAATATAAATCCAATTTCAAGTGATTTGGAGTCAAATGAGTTTTGGTTCTTTTGACAATTTCAAGTCAAAAGGGTAAACATGAGTTTGACTTGGGTTAGTTTGATTTTGGTTTGATGATTGAAGTTTATGTTTATATTTGGGCATGTAATTGAAGGATTGATTATTTGAAGAGAAAATCTAAAGGTTTGAATTGATTTGAGAATGATTTGACTAAGCTCAAGAATTTGACTCGAAAGAGTATATGTTGGATTTTGATTAGGTTTAGATTTAGGTTTTGAATTGATTTTGGTTATTTGAATTTATATTTCATTTATATTTATGAATATAAATGAAAATATAAATTGGTTATGAGAAAAAATTTTGAGTTTGGAATGATTTGGATTTATTTTCGTTAGGTCCATAAGATGAAATCAAAGGGCTTAGGAAAGATTTTGTGAATTGAATTCAATCATAGGTTTCAATAATTTGATTTGGATTTTATTTATGATTTGAGAAAATCAATTGAATTGGAATTGATTTAAGTTTTGAGAAAATCAATTGAGTTGAAATTAATTTAAGTTTTGATTAGAATTGATTTGAAGGAGGGAAGCAAGGATTGGGGTTAAGCTATAGGGTAAACAAGTTCTCCTAACACCCCCAAGACATAACATATTTCTATAGCTAACTCTTCTAAGTCTCTAGGGCTAAGTTAAGTGTTCACCTAATCATTAGAAGTGTCTTAAGACTAAGGAACTCTTAATGTCTAGAGGAGTCCTATGTCTAAGGCTCCGTTTGGGAGAGCTTTTTTAGTGCGTTTTGCTTTTGAAAGTCTAAATTTTTATTTTTGATACCCGTTTGAATAGTGTGCTTTTTGAAACTGAGTTTTAGTTTCATCTCACTGAAAACTCCGTTTTAGCTCCTTTTCAAAAAGCCAGAGACAAATACCTTTTCAGGAAGCACTTTTAAACCAGCTTTTCATGAATTCCAAAAGCTTAACCAAACGGAGCCTAAGATAGAGAAGTTGAAAACTCACTCCAAAAGTGAGGTTAACAGACGCCGACTTGAATCAAATGGTCTCCAATCGTGAAACAGATTACGTCATTGCATCTGAAACATCGGAATAACCTAAGATTAATATTTATATTAACTATGTGATTTTATTGGCATAAAATTCATTTTAAGAGCAATTAAATGCTTAAAAAATAAATTAAACCCATTTATGCCCTAAATCCCACTCAACCGGCCTACCACTCCCAACCTCCCCTTCACTCGGTTTGGTTCGCACACTCCCGACCCTCGTCCGAATCCCTCTTCCGTTCGATCTCCCCCTTCAACCGCATGCTCCACGCAAAACTGAAGCCTCCACCCTCTTCGTTCGGCTTCAACCATTCCCTCCTAAGAATGACTCCTGCTCTGCACTCCCCTTTCAGCCTCTCCCTCCTTTCTTCTCCTTCAAAACTGATCAGTCCCCTAATTGAAGGAGTCTCGCTCATTTTTCTCCTCAGCCCCGATTGAAGCAAAATTGAAAGTCTCGCCCGTCCATCTCTCCATCAAACTGCAAGGAAACAGTAAGCTTTCCCCTTTCCATTTTTTCTCCTTCCCTCATTCTTCTTCGCCGAAAATCCCTTCTCATTTTCCTCATTTTCCCGTGATCGAAAATCACTTCTCCATTTCCCCCATTTCTTCCTATCCGAAAATCCTTCTCCATTTTCTCCCAATTTCACTGGGTCGAACTCCTTCCTTCCCTCATTCCCCTTCGCCGAATCCACCCTTAACCGACCTTCTTTCTTTTCACAAGCAAGGGTAGCCGAGAGGCAACTCCGTCATCAGGCGGGTTACTCTCGATATATCTCCTTGCTTCATCTTCTAATCAAGCGTATAGTCACCAAATTACCCTTCCCATTCCCTTTGCTGCAGCCGGAGAGGAACACCGTCATTAGGCGAGTTCTTCTCTAGGTTTCCAGAATTTTCATCACTCCTGCTGCCTTTTCCCTTTCTTCTTGCAACACTCAAATACTCAATTGACTTCCCTGCTCACACTACCCATTCCTTCATTAATTGCTCTTCCAATGTCAAAGATATAGTGAAATAGTTGTGGATATGTGATGTGAATGTGGAAATCATATATATATATGCATATGTTTATCTTTATGCAGGTTTGAAGGCCTTATCATGCTCATCAGGGCATGATGAGATGAAATTCGGATGTGGTGTCATAAGACACCGCTCACTACACTGATCAGGGCGTACCAAGTAAGCCAAAAAAATTGTTAGATGTCGCTCTCCTATGCCGAAATGCTGCCAAAATTCCGTCAAATCTTTGGACTTAGAAAAAAAATGGAGGAATAAAAAAATAGACTTAAAGCAATAAATAAAGAAATCTAAAGCTAAATTTAAATTAAAATAATCAAATAAAGAAATATGATGAAAAATAATATGAATATGAGCGTTAAACAAACATAAAAAAGAAGCGGATTATAAAATAAATTGAGCAAATTGGAAGCTTACCTAAATTTTGAACCCTCCTCCTCTTTAAAGTACTTCAAAATCAAGCATATGAAAAGAAATTCCTAAGCACTTCAATAAGCATCATGTGATGACCTACTCATAAATATAAGAATGATACTTAATTGAATAATCAAATCTTATTACAACTTGTATTGAGGATTGAGGTAAGTAAGTGATCATTAATATTGAAATTGAAAATTCACTCTGAAGCAAGAGAAATATAAATAGGATATTGTAAACTTTTGAAGTATTACAATTACATGAGAGGGTCAAAGTGATTTAAATGGAATCTATAGTGGGATTAAATGCTTTCCAAAGCACATAAATCATCATGCAACATAATGAATGGATAGAAATAATAAAATTGAAAGCTTCAAATTAAAACTTACGTTATATTTGAAGGTTCATTAGTGAGCATAAATAAAGACTTTCGGTGATCCCAAATAGTATGATAATCAATATAATGAAGGGATCTTAAGGAACAAATGTCTCATACTTAACTCCAATTACATGAGTTGAGAATAGATTTGAGTAAAATTTACAAAGAGTTGATGGCTCGCCAGTGGATTTGAATATAATCCTTGCAATATTTCATGTCGAGTAATCTAAGAGTAAATTCAATTGAACAATGATTAAATCACATGAACCTTGCAACAAACTTGGAATCTAGCTTTGAAATGCAAATACAATTCAAGTATGATTCAAGCAACAAGGCTCACATCCAATAAGCTAAGTTGAAAGGGGTATAATAGCTTGTCTATCTGTGAGAATGAAAGTTGAATATGAGGATTAGCAAGGATGTAAAGTCCTGTCAATATGTATAAGCTGAGTAGCGATTTTGCAATATTTTGAATTAGAAATATAAAGTTGAAATATACGCCATCGGATTTGCAACACACCGTACAAGCGAACAGAAGGCGTTAATTAATGCTTCAATTAAACTCTTGCACATATTATGAAATTAAAACTCAAATTCAATGCCTTAAAACTATGCAAGCATTCTTAAATACACTCGCATGGGCCCTAAAACTACGTTGAATGCTTAAATTTAGTGTCTGAGGATGTTGCGCGAGTTGCTTCCCAGTTTGGTCTTAAGACCGAGTTTGGGTTAACAAAACCTAAAAATTTAATAATATTATTATAAGAATTTCAACTTATTAAAATATCTGAGAAGCTAATTCTATCATATGATAGTAGATCTGATCCTCTATTATTAAACTAATAGAGTCGACAGAATCTAAAACAATAATTAAATGATCAAGCAATCAATCTACCCCGATGATGGCTATGTTGAATGGTGATTTCAACCGGAAGGGATACTTCCATAAAAATATGATTCTAATTTCAAATCAAATTAACTCAAATTAAGTATCAATCTAAAAACTGCTTAAATGAAATTCTATCTTTAAAAGCTTAAAGTAAACTCCATTCAATCCACCTTTCGCAACTATTTATCGGAGGTGATAAATTAAGAAAACGCTAGCTCACAAAGAAGTCAATGTCAAATCAAGTGTTCTACTATGTTCACTCTCAATCACTCTCATGCTAAGAAGTGACCCATGTCCTCGACTACTCGGCACATAGGCTCACGATGATGCATTCTGACAAGAGTCCTCGACGGTGGTTTGGCCGATGCTCCATTATATTACGATCACCAGTCAGATGCTCCCCAATGGCTCTGCCCTTTGAGTTATGAATCATTGGGTATACTTAATAGGGAAAAAAGCCCTCTGTCAGCTAATGTAGACTTAAGATTATCTCCTTAGACAAACACCACCTTAGCTCTACAAGGATTTCTTGGACAACGTAACCCATGTGTTGCTGATAAAGATTCTTCGGTCAGGTTGGGTCGACTACCTCCTCTGACTAAGTAGACTAGGGACCACGACAGCCCGGGATGACAAAATCATGAGATCTAAATCGGGCACATCATCATTCCTGCAACCATCCGCTTTAAGTTAAAATGATGAATTTCATAAATTTTAAGTTCCAAAACTCCACATTGCTACTACTGTACACTACATGCTGCTACTGTACACTACACATTTAGCGATCTAACGACTAGCCTTAATCGAAAGTTCTCTCCCAGCATTGGGAAGGGTAATTAACTATAGGTGTTTGCGCCTATAGCCATAGGAAACCTAGAACCAGATCTATAGTCCTCGCAAAATGAGGGCAAAATCTCTAGATAGTGTCTTATCTACTATTCCATCTGCCTTCTGAAAATTACATTGACATTTCAAATCATACTCTCTTCATTTGTCGAGAGATTGGTGATGAATTTTTGGAGCCCACACTCTAATCCTTCCTTCACTCTTTCTCATAAAATTTTCAATAATTTTCACCTTGCTAGTTCTGGAAGAATCTGTATTAAGTGGAATGCATCTACTGTCGATTTTCGGCCCATTGTCATTGAAAAATAGGTCATTCATGGGGTCATTACCTACAACAATTCTTCCACTATTTTCATTTCTACTATTTATGCTGCTAACACCCACACACAAAGAGAAGCCCTATGGGATTCTATTGCCAATTTTGTTCATAAAGTGGAAGGTCTATGGATCCTAGTTGGAGACTTCAACTGCTATTGGTTTCAAAATGAGAAGGTTGGAGGGCAGACAATTCCCCTTAATAAATTAAACTGCTTTAATAACGGCATCTCTCTAGCAGGACTATCTGATCTCTCTTCTAGAGGTTTATTTTTTTTACTTGGTTTAACCACAAAATTGAAGACCCCATCAGCTGTAGGATCGATAGAGCATTAGTCAATACTAATTAGATTGATGCTTTCCCACTTTCCTTTTATCAATGCATTGCTTCTGGCTGCTCTGATCATTCTCCTCTGATTGTTTGCTCTAATGACTCTCCAAAGGTCAATCATCAGTTTCAATTCAAGAATTATTGGTTGCTGCTACCTTGCTTTTGAAATCTTCTCTACAGGTCTTAGAATTCTTTTTCTAAAGGAGATCCCATTTTTTCTATCATCCATAAACTCAAAAATCCAAAGGATTTTCTGAAACAAAGTAGATGGAATTCCAGTTCTGCTCTCATTAAATCTATGGACGCTTACTCTGCTCAACAGAATTATCTTTACTCTCTTATAGATATTGAGCCTCTAAACAAGGATCTTCATATGAAACTCAATGATCTAAATTGGAATCTGCAGAACCTCAAGAAACTTCAAGCTTTTGGCTTTCTTAGAGGGCAAAATCTAAATGGCTTTCTGCAGGGGAAGATGATCTTAAGTTTCTTTTCACCGGAATTAAGGGAAGGAAAAGTAGAAATATGATAAATTACTTACCTACACAAGATGGACTTCTTACTACACACAATGACATTGCTTCTGCAATCATTAACCATTTTAAAGATTTGTATGGTAATTGCATGGATTCAGCCAACTCTTGGGATCTCATTTCATATGGGAAAGTTATTCCACATCATCTTCAAGCAAATCTTATTGCACCAATCACTCATGAAGAGATTAAGGAGGTTGTATTCTCACCAACCCAAAACTCTTCTCCTGGTCCTGATGGTTTTACTTTTGAGTTCTATCAAGTCGCTTTGGGAGACCATTGGTACTGATATTTGTGCTGATGTCAGACATTTTTTTCTCACTAACAAACTTCCTTAAGCTCTAAAAGCCACTACAATCTCCCTCATTCCTAAAACTAGCCATGTCCAATCAAGCGGAGATTATAAGCCTATCTCTTTATGCAATACTCTTTATAAGATCATTGCCAAAATCTTGGCAAACAGAATCAAATCTATTCTCTCCATGATTATCGATGATGCCCAATCTAGTTTTATGGCCAACAAATGTGCATAAAATAATATAATTCTTACCAATGAGATCCTCAACAATTTAAGGTCTCAAAACTCTCTTTTCTTTGCCAAAGTAGATATCAAAAAGGCTTTCGACATGGTTAATCGTGATTACATCATTGATAGAATGTTTAAAAAAAGGTTTCCCTAGCCTTTTTATTTCTTGGATGAAAGAATGTATCACCAATGTCAATTTTTCAATATGTCTTGATGGCGCTTTAGAAGGCTTCTTTTCATCAACCAATGGGCTAAGGCAAGGCTGCCCTCTTTCCCCTGCTCTTTCTATCTTGCAATGGACGGGTTTTCTAATTTGCTGGAGCAAAAGACTCATAACAGTGAATTTACTGCTATAAATTTTGAAAATACTTTATTCTCATATATTTTATATGCTGATGATGTTATCTTGTTTGGCAAAGTCTTAATGGTAAATCTGTTTTCTCTTAAAGAAACTCTCCATCTCTTCCACATGACATCCCAATCTCAGGTTAATCCTGCAAAAAGCCTTATAAGTTTTTCAAACAAAGTTAACAGCTTGATTGAACTCAGTGAAGCTATTGGTTTTCGATCCTCCCAACCTAGTTTTGTACATCTCGGAATACCAGTCACTTGTTACAGACGCAAACTTGCTGACTTCCTTCCTTTAATTGATAAATTCAGATTTTCCCTTGAGGGTTGGAAAGCTAAAACTCTCTCTCTGGCAGGCACGCATCAACTGCTTAAATTCAGTATTAATAGAATCATTACGTTTTAGGTCAGAGCACCTTTCTTACCTAGAGGTTTCATTAAGACAATTCATAGGTGGTGCTCTAATTTTTTATTAAATGGAGACCCTTCTAAGAAGAAACTTCATACAGTCTCCTGGAATACTGTTACGCTACCTAAAAGTTTGGGAGGTCTCGAGCTCATCTCCATTGGCTGTCTTTCATTTGCATTCATGTCTAAATTCATTCTAAATTATTTTAATAAGAGCAAACACTTATCTAATTGGTTTCGTGCTAATTACTTGTCCTTGTGTAATGCAAATTGCTCCAACGGCTCTTTCTTTTGGAAAGAACTCAAGAAGATTGTCTCCAAATTAAAACCCAATCTCTCTCTGGTTGTTGGTAATGGCACAAAGATCAACTTACTTTGGGATCCCTGGCTTCGAGGAAAAGGTCTTTGGGAAGTTCTAGATTCTAATTCTTTTGCATTTATCCCTCTCCACCCGTATTCTACTCTGGATATTACCATAAATAGCTCTGGATGAAACATAGACTTTTTTTTGGAATGGGTATCCACCCAACACCCCACCCATCTTGTGGGTGGGGATGTCATTATGACTAATCCCACGGGGCCTAGCACCACATTCATCACCCACACGTGTCGAGTCCCCACTTACTTTCCCCACCATTAGATAAGCGCGAGAGGAATGAACTCGGTCAGGTTCGGCCGTGCCGCCACCAACTGAGCTAAGAGACGGTGGGTAACACAGACTTTATTAATTCCTATCTCTCAAATCCAAATTTAGTCAACAATACTTTTGTTCTTAGTGTCAAAGACTTGCTCCTATAGAATGGGGACCACAACCCACCCAACAAACTCTTATACAAATCCTTTTATAGTCATTTACCTGATGTTAGCTGGTTTAAATTTGTTTGGCATAAACGGTGTGCTCTGAGATATTCCACATACACTTGGTTTGCCGTACATAATACCCTTAAAATTGCAGACGTCTTAGCTATGAGAAATATTACTTCAGATACCAATTGTTCATTATGTTTTGTAGAATTAGAATCTATAAGCCATCTTTATTTTGATTGCATTTTCTCCAATGCAATTATGAAGGGGCTGTTTCCATGGACTTCTACTTTCTTGCTTAGCCCATCTCTGCTACAAATTTTAGAACATTGATAGTTTGGAGAACTCACCTAACATGCTCCAAAACTTTTACTTTCTATCTATTCATTGCATTATCAATCACATCTGAATAGTGAGGAACAACAACAACAACAACAACAACAACAACAAGCCTTAATCCCACTAGGTGGGGTCGGCTACATGAATCATTCGTCTCCATTGTGTCTTATTATGTGTCAAATTCTCATTTAATTCAAGTATACTAAGATCATTTTTTATACATCTTAACCAAGTCTTTTTAGGTCTACCTCTACCTTTCTTAACATAAGGTAAATCTAATGCATCTACTCTCCTAATCTGTCATCGGACTAGACGCTTTATGTGGCCAAACCAGGCGACTCTCCCTAATCTTATCTACCACTGAGCTACTCCAACTTTTTCCCGAGCATACTCATTTTGCATTCTATCTCTAAGGGTAAAGCCACTCATCCACTGAGCATCCTCATTCTCAGAATACTTAACTTAGTCTTATTTTCTTTTATTGGCCAACATTCTGCACCATAAGTCATTGCAGGTCTTACCACCATCTTATAAAATTTTCCCTTAAGTTTGAGTGGAACTTTTCTATCACATAATAGGCCAGATGCATTCCTCCACTTCAACCATCCAACTTGAATTCTACTAATAATATCTCGATCTACTTCACCATCATTGAGAGGAACAATCATGGAAAAAAGCTCCGTGCTGATTTAGCATTCAACATTATTACTTCAATACCATTTTTCCAATTGCAGCTTGGATCACACTTTAAATGCTTCTGCGATGGATGACAGATTATTTCTGCAACCTTTTTTTTTTTTTTTCCTTTTTGGAGTTCAAAATTTTTGGGGCTATGATGACAATACTCTTCGTTGTGCAACACAATAATTTGAGACCGAGTTCTCTCTGTTTTTATCAAATTCACATTCTTCTTATGATTTCTGGACAAAGTTTGACAAATCTGAAAATTACATATGAGCTCATGAAGTTTGGGACCAATTTTGTCAATCTGTTTGCTCATCTCTGTTTCTAAGTGGCACCTTATTTCAGGGTAATATTTCTTCCTTTTTGGTTGACTTCCTAAACCCTATGACAGCACTTTTACAGGGAGTTTCCTCTGAGCCTATTTTTTGTTTCAACTCTGGCAATTTTTTTTTTACTGTTGTTGCTGTTTTCTGTTCAGCTGTAATTTTATAATGTCCTTCTGCCTCCTCTTTTGTCTCAGGAAAATTAACATGTTCACTATCTAGAATCTTCTGTAACATTTGTAACTTTTATAGGAAATTTATCTGGGCAATCTGCCCTCAATACTTAAAAAAAAAAAAAAAAAAGACAATAGCCTTCAGTGGACCACAGTTGCCGGCAACAGTTAGTTGAAAGCAATACTTATTTTTAAAAATATTCAAAATTATTTTAAATTTTTTTAAAAATTATATAATTTACTTCAAAGAAATAAGAAATAAAATACTTAAAAATGCATCGCAAATACAATTTTAAAAATAACATAAAATAAAAATAACAATCACAAAATAAATTTAATAAAAAAAACAAACCCTATAAATATCATGATAAGAACAATTTAGTATTAACATCAAAATTTAGATTTCAAACCCAAACATAAAATTATAATTAGTTGCTCTTCTTTACAAGATAGTTTAAACTATTATACTTATTTACAAAATTTTAATATAATTAAATTACCTTTAATAAAATTGAACAGACGACATAATTCTGGATTAGATTTGCATATAAATAGTAGCATATTCACAGATTAAATTGCACAAAATAAAACAAAAATTTAGAAAAAAAATTTTCTATTATTTGAGGAACTTAAGACAACCATTCTTCGCAATATACAAAAATTGAAGAAGCACCAAGAAGTGTGGTGCTTAACAAAAGTAACTAACTCAGAATAAAGAAATGAAAAGAGAAACGTTATATACATTTACTGATGAAAATAATTAAGAACTGAATGATCAAATAACTAAAGAACAAAAGAATCAAAGCTGTAACGATTCTTCACATAGAAACAAGCCTCATCACTATATCTCAAATTTGCTTTAGTCAAAGGAGAGTCAGCTGAAATACTCTCAGATATTGGAATTCTGGTCTTTGCTGGACTTTGTGATTAGATCATAGTTCATTGAAGCAAGCTGAGACAAATTCTGTGTGCAATGTTCAAAAGTCAGTTACTTGTTGAACAATATCTTTATTTTCCAAAAAAACCATTTTGTTCGATACGACTAGAATTAGGGATGGGTACGACCCGATTTCGAGTTGATCCATTGTCAGCTTGAAATCAGACTGAACTTTTATAGGCTAGCTCGAAATCAGCTCGTGGATCAAATCGATTCAATTTGGAGCAGTATCGGCTCAAATCAGCTCTATATTGAGCCGGCTTGAAATCATTTATTTATTTATTTTTAAGTTACTGTCATTAGTATGTTAATAATATACATATATTTATACACACATATATGTATATATATTAAATTTTGGAGTCTCCTTAGATAATTTGATCACATCAAATGCAGGCTGTTCGATGATCCAGTTATGAGAGTAGATGTATTATATTTGGCCACTATGTTAAGATAGTGATAGACCTAAACAAATTTTGTTTACAAGTATAAAAAATGACCTTAATTTATTAGGATTAAATGAAAATATGACATTTAATAGGACATACATTGGAAAAAAAAAAAAGATTACTGTAGCTGACCCCACATGGTGGGATAAAAATTTGTTATTGTTATTATATGTATATATTAAATTTTGTAAAAAAATGTATTTTGAGCTGGCTTAATTTGATCCAAATCCAGCCCAAAATCGGCTCGAAGAACCGACTGAACTAAAAATTGGCTTGAAGCACAGCTCGTTTGGTTTGGTCTCAGCCAAAAATCAATTCAATCTATGACTGATGTCTAATCTTTGAGCTAAAATCTCAGCCCTAATTATAATCTCATAATGCCTGATTAAATAAGAATAATAATGTAAAATGTGGATGGAATTTGCAGGTCCAACCTTAAATGAGAAGTTGCTGAATGAATACTTCACCTCCGAGCTTCGTGAACCAAGGTCGGCCATGCTTCCAAATTCAGCTTCCTGCTCAAAAATCAATTAAAGCCATGAACGGGAGATAGATGAAATAATTAAAAAAATTAAAGAAATAAACAAATTTACATCATCATCTTCACAACTGCCTGTACTGCAATCACTTGCACTTTCAGTATCAGACATGTCATAAATATCATTTGAGTTTGCATGAATTTGAGCATCCTCTGAATTCCATGCATGACGACTCTCAAAATAACTAGTGTCTTCATCATCCTGTGTTGAGGGAACGAATGCAGCCTGAAAAAAGAGACATCTATAAACTTGAATAATTGAAAACTGATATATAAATGTCAATAATATCAAGTGTTAGATAGTGCTTAAAAAAGTAAAATAAAAATAAAAATAAAAAAGATAGTCCTTTGTCAAATCACCTTCTGTCTTGCAAGCATATCCCAGTTAATGTCTTTGAAGTAGGGATGAGCCTTTACCTGTCCCAATCAACAAAAAACTTCAACTCTGAAATGGAAGAGTATAACAAACTTTAAATGCACTTAAAACCTTTTACCTCTCCTGCTCCAGTGGATCCAATTCTTTGAAGTGGATTCTGAATGAGTAGTCTGAACAAAATTAAAAAAAAAAAGAATTTGAAATAGTTTGCTTGAACATTAAGTTGCAACGTTTACTGATTATTAAATCCGCTCCAAACTAGTATTATAAAATTATATAAAAATAATGATGGAAAGAACATCAATAAGGTAGAAGTTTAGAAGAATAATGGGAAAAAAACGGAGCTACACGACTCATACTTGTTAATTAAGTCATAGGTTTCATAGCTCATCTCCTCTGGTATTTGCGGCCATGATATGTCTCGATTCATAATATTGTCAAAAATTTGCTGCAGCAGAAACATTTTCACGGATGTATCGTAAGAGTCTTCCATTAAAAGGACCAATACATTATGGGTTTATAAATAAAATTATTAAAACATTTTTCTGGCATGAAAAAGAAATTTGAAATATTATATTTAAAAAAGGCATAACCAGTATATCAAGTCCCTGTTTAAAGGGTAAGTTTCAATGCAAGTCTTAATTGATATTGTAAATCAAAATACAAATAAAATTTGTTTCAAACTCTAGCTCTCTTTATATGCTACCCAAACTCTCTCTCTCTCTCTCTCTCTCTCTCTCTCTCTCTCTCTCTGTTTCCACTCAAGAGAGGGCTTGAACCACAATAAAGTAGAAGTGGCCAAAGACCTATAAGTAACCATCAAGGAAGATGATAAGCCAAGTTATATATTTCAGACCTATTTTTGAACTTCATAGGAAAAACTGTTTCAAATATGTTATATATGGATCAAAGATATATACAGTGAATTATGATTATTGTCATGTTTGTATGTTATTAATGTTAATATTAATGTAAAAGTCTTAAGTCCTTGATCCTGTAGTACAAGTGTCGCATCTTGTTTTTCTACCGTTGTTTCCGTATGATCTTCCTCTAGTCAGTAAGGTTAGAATTTATTATAGCATGGTGTTATAATAAGAGTTCAGTCCATTATTCATTCCTACTTTCAAGACTTCTCAAAGTAGCCAAGGGGTATAAAGAAATTGAGTCGAGCTCGAGTCCCTCCTGGCTTAAACTTGAGATTGGTTAATTAATTGAGTTTGTGCTAAAGCTTGAGTTTTATTTAACAAGTTCAAGTCAGATCTTGAGCTGACTTATTTAGTATGGACGAGATAAAATAACTCTAATCCAAGTAATTTATTATAATAAAATAATAAAAAAATGAGAAATCAGAAAAATAATAAAAAAATATTTGATATAAAAAATGAAATAATTTTTAAACATTTATAATAAATTTATATCTAAATCATTAATTTTAAATATCTATTAAGCATATTTTAGATAAATATCTTTAAAATGATCCGACTTGCGAGTTAATTAGTCGAGTTAGGGTTGACTCAAACTTGGCTTACTAGCACATCGAGCTTAGCTTAAGAGTCATTTATTGAGTCAAGCTCGAGCCAACTAACAAGTTAGGTTGGCTTACACTTCTAAAGCAGCCCATGTGTAATACCCAGTCATTTTAATCAGATAAATTAAATGCATTTTAAAACACACCCATTTTTCACAAATTGCATATACCATTATCCTCATTTTTATAAAATTCTACTATTAATTTTAATCGTTTTGATATAGATACAACAACAACAACAATAAGCCTTAATCCCACTAGGTGTGGTCGGCTACATGAATCCTTCGTCTCCATTTTGATATAGATAAGTATATATAAAATATTATTATATAATTAGTTATAAATTAAATTCATATATTGATTTATTTTCCAAAGTTTCCAGTTAAATATATCTGTTCATAAATTAATGTACTGTAACAAGCTTTTGATTTTCCACCTTCCTGGACATGCATTGGTTGATTTAATTGGGTGAAAATCGGATGGCTGGGAGTGAAACAATAGCTTAGAAAATTATATTAAGTGATTAACTAAACTTAATCACCTAAATTTCTCCCCTTTTCCTCCCAGCTTTACCCGCATCTTGTCACTGTGCTGGGCGAGAAGGCATCGGAGACTGGAATTTTGCAGAAGGCTGGACGGGCTTAAGTGAAAATCGCATGGCGGAGGAATTAGGAAAAAAAATGGAAGATATATATATATATATATATATATATATATATATATATAAACTAGAATTAATCAATCTATTGATTAACCTTGTGTTTTTTTTTACCACCATTTAATTCAATTCCTTCCACGACGATCTATGAAAAAAAGAGAATAAAATGAAATTTAGGGAGAGCTGTAGCAAAATTTGGAGGTTAGAAAGAAGAATACTATGATAAGAAAATAATAACTATATATCTATATACTATAATACATTAAGAATTTCATTCCAAAATTATTATATTCAAATTTTAATTTCATATCAATGTAAATACAATTACTATGGCTGTAGGAAGAAAAAAATTAGGGGAAATGAAAAATTAAGGTAATATAGTTATATAAATGGATATAGAGAAGTTATTTAATTAATCTCCCAATTAAGTATTATTAATTTTTATCTTTAACTCAAAACTTAGTGTTAACCGAGAGATGGGAATTGGGTATTTGTATGTATGCAATTGCCTAATTATACAAATATATATATCCACATTTGTAGAATTAGCAAAATGATTTGCAAGAAAAATATTAAGTTAAATTGTTAAAATTTTAAATGACATGTTATATATATATAAAATTAAGATAAACCTTTATAATGTTATTTTATTCTAATCAGATAAGCAGCTTGTGGCATCAATTGGAAACACTGGATTATGGTTAATTAGGGAAGTTTATACCAGAAGTCAAATTTAGGTATAAAGTAATTTGAGATTATGAATACAATCATTTAAGTGTATTGTAATTGTTTGTGACTTAAAAAGAGAATTACATTGTTAAATTGTGTACTCTGTCATTAAGCATGTCACATCATTAGCCCAAACATTGAAGTAAAACTTGTAATTGCTAATTTAAATTCAAAATGTTCTATAGGACCAATATTTGTCACTATTACCTCCTGTGATTGCATATTACATTACATTTAGATATTTCTTTCAGATTTTATTTAGATACGATTGATTATCTGCACCACCTATATATCTTGGTTTATTGATTTATTATGATTTTAATCCAACCAAATTTATTGATATCATATATCTTGTTATGCATATTGATGAATGATTACTGTAGGTATTGCTAAATGTTCACATGAAACAATGTATAATGTAATTAGGAAATATCATAAAATTATTATAGGTAGATTGCTTTATGAAGATCTGCATAGATAGACAAAAATTTTGACGAGATGAGTCTATAACAAGAGATCTTAAAATTCTTGACTCCTGGCATCAATATTGTTAACAATGATAAACGACAAAGTCAATGGTGGTGTGTAGTCGTTGATAGTGGTCAAGAGAATGTAATTGATCACTATGTTGTATGATCATAGTTGGGTGATTCTTGTTAGAAGAATGTAAGTAGACGACGATAGTCCGAAGACCGTAGTTAAGAGATAATAGCCAATTGATAAGTTCAGTTGACAATAGTTTGGTGATCGTAATCTGGTAAATGTGGCCCTATAGCCAAGTGACGGTGTTCTGAAGACATTAGTCGGGTTATGACATTTAGGTGACCATTGTCTAGTAACATTGGTTAGACGAGATAGTAAGGCAATGGTGGTCAAGTAATTATAATCGCACAATAGTGGGTCAGTAATAATGTTAGACGATAGTGGTTAGGAGATCATTATCAAGTGACAGTGGTAGAAGACCATCGTAGGGTGATGGTGGTTGGGAGACCATAGTCCAGTGATGGAGGATAGGTGACCAAATGAATTCGTCAGAGGATGGGCAATGATAGCTAGTTAGAGAAGAACAATAGACTATAGTCAAGTGACAGTGATCAGACGATCATAATTAGGTAAATGTATTTAGGAAATGATGGTTGAGAGACCATAATCAAATGATAGTAGTCGGACAATTGTAATTAAATGATGAAGGTTAACGATTGTAGTTGGCGTCAGAGGTCAAGCAATCGTAGTTTGTCATTAAAGTGCAGGAAATCATAGTTGGGCGACAGAGGACAGGCGACCGTAATTGATTATTGAAAAACATAAAACTATGGTCAAGTATCGGTGATAAGGTGACTATAGTCAGGCAAAAAAATTAAGGCGATTATAGCCGAGCGATAATATTCAAACTAAAGTAACAAATATCAAGAGACTATGGTCAAGTGACAGTGGTAAGGCAATTATAATCGAGTAAGAGTGGTTAGGCTACTATAATCATGTTATGGTAACTGAGTAATGATAGTCGAACAACTTTAGTCGAGCGTCTAAGGTAGAGCAATTATAGTCATCATTAGAGGTCAGACGACCATAGTCTATTATCAAAGATTAGAAGGTTGTAGTAGGGCAGTGAAGGATGGATTATTATAGTCAGTTGTTGGAGGTTGGGCAATGATAGTCGATTGTCAGAGGATAAGCAATTTAGTTAGGCTTTAGTGAAGTTCATTATATAAGAATATATATATATATATACAAAAGTTTTTCAAAACTGGTTTGAAATTATGTCAAGTAGGTCTGTTATGGATAAGGACGTCAAAAATTGACTCGACTGCAAAAATTCAAGTTTGAGTTGACCTAACTAATTTCGGGTCGGGTCCAAAAAATTGACCCATTTAATATTTCGGATCAGGTTGACTTGCCAACCCGATTTTGACTCATGAATCCAAAATTGTCTCGATTTTAACTCGGAATATATGTATAAATATATCATTCGGGTCGTGTTTGAGTCAATCGGGTTGAAAGCGGGTCAGATTCGAGTTGATATTTTTGAATCATTTAATAAATGAGTCTGATTTAGGTTAAATCTATTCGGGTCAAGTCAATTTTGGGTCAGACCAGAACCCGAACCCGAACCCGACCCACCGACCTAAATTGACACACCTAACTATGGATGCTATATATTTGTTAAGAAGTTTGATGGAGAAAGTATAGAGAGAGCAAGGAGAATCTACATATGATATTTGTTGATTTAAAGAAAACATATGAGAAAGTTCCAAGAAAAGTACTTTGGATAGTTCTAGAAAAGGAGTTAATATTGCTTATATTCAAGTCATTAAGGATACGTATATTGGAGCTATCACTTGTGTTCAAACATGAGAATTGATCAAATATTTTTCTATTTGACTTAGATTACATCAAGGATTGCCTTTAAGCATATATCTTTTTTCATTAATTATGGATGTTTGTACTAGACATTTATAAGAGGACATTATATATATATATATATACAATATATTCACTACAGTAAATATGACAAAGTGGTTCTGTAGAGTGGAGCTGAAGATTTGAAATAGCACAAGTTCGAATCCTACTCCAAACATTTTATAGCTCATTTTGGTGGATTTTATTCGGGAAATTGAGCTGAACACAAGCCAATTTGAAAAAATCATATAATATCGAGCCGAACATAAACAAATATTTTATGAGTCTAATTCGAACACAAGCTAATTTCAAACACATGCTAATATAAACAAGCCGAATACGAATAGAGTTTTAGCTGGCTTAGCTTAGCTCGCTTACACCCCTAGTTGTAGAATGTTGGCTAGTAAAAGAGAAGCATAAAATTAAGTGTTGTAGAAATGAGAATTTTTAGGTTGATGAGTGGCTTTATACTTAAGGACAAAATGAGAAATGAATATATATATATGATAAGATTGGAGTAGCTCCAATGGCAGAAAAGATTAGAGAGAGTCGTCTTAAATGGCTTCGTCACATAAAACATTGGAAGCTCGATGACACAATAAGGAATATATGTATTAGATTCAACATATGTTAAGAAAGGTAGAGATAGACTAAAAAAGACTTGATTAGAAAGTATAAAAAATAACTTTAATTTATTAAGATTAAATGAGAATATGACACTTAATAGGATATATTGGAGAAAAAGGATTGGCATAGCTGACACCATGTAGTGGGATAAAGGCCTAATAGGACATATCAGAGATAAAGGATTGACATAGCCGACCTCATGTAATGCAATAAAGATTTTTTGTTACTGTTGTTGGCATATGTATATATATATATATATATATATATATATATATATAAGAATTATATGGTATGAATTTAACATTTCCATAAAATTATTAGAAAAGAATTTGAGAAGAGAGTTCATTATTACTTGCTTCGCAAAAGTATACTTAAATGACTTAATATTTTATGAGCCTTTATTAAGAATTAATTTTAATCAAATAGTGCCCTTCTGATTAACTTAAAAGGAGACAAATAAAAAAAGGGCAAAACTCAATGGTTGGTCTAGTTACATAGCCAATACCAATTTTCATTGATTTTCTATATCTTGTTACACCACTTATAAACAAAATGTAATTTTTTTTAAAGTTATAGAGATAATTGTGATTAGAAATATCTTCGTAAATCAAGATGCCACAAATGACTTAGATATAAAAATGTGCACACAAGTGCATATGCAAACATATCCATTTAAATGACTCGCTCAAATGAATATAATATCGACTTACTTGATTACGATGATAAGAGGACATGAGTTCAGCTTTGTCATCCCTTGATTGATCCAAGGATCTTAGTAAAGAAAACTATCAACACATACCAATACTTCATTGCATATAGATAATTAGATAATATTATTTTGTATACCCCAGACACATAAATAATCAACAAAACTATCAAACTCGAATTTGGTAATATTATTTTGTATATGGATAAACAAGAGTATGTGTGAGATGAAATATCATCTAATGTTACTATGAGCACCAATGCTCTTACCAAATGATGGCATTAATGACACAGTTAATTCAAGACACGAGATCTCAATCAAGTGGAAGTAATAATACTAGTGCAATTGATAGATATCTTAATTTATTTTAGAACTTATGACCACCATTATTCATTTGAGCTAAAGGACCACTTGAAGCAGAAAATTGGCTACTATATTGGAAAGCATATCTTATTTGGGTAAATGGAAAATGCACTTTGCAACATTTCCATTGGATGAAGAAGCAAAAATGTGGTAGTGAGGAAAACGACAGGAAAAGTGATATGCCCAACATTTTGGGAAGGCTTCGTGGAACTTTTTAGAGAATGGTTTGTCTCTTTTAGCGCAAAGGCAGATGCAAGATAAATTTATAAGCTTGGTGCAAAAAAATATGTTATGCAATATAAAGCAGAGTTTCTAATATTGTCAAGCAGTCATAGGTACTTTTGGAAATAGACGATTATTCAGTATTAGTGGAGAGAGCTAGAAGGATAGAAATTGATTTGCCAATTACTCAAAATCGTAAGAAATTGCATAAGAGAATGAGCATTGAAAAAGTGAACATATTATTCAATTAGAAGATTTTAATTGGAAGAAGCTTGAGTTTGCCATTAGTGGGGTTGACAGTGATGTAGCTAGCAAGACTAAAAATATATATTATGAGTGGTAAGTACTATACAAGTAAATTCCTATCAATTTTTAACACATAATATTGGCATCATCAATCTAAGCATATAACAAGATATTGCCAAATGATTAGTCAAAAAAGTTCAAAACGATTAAATTCAAGCTAAGCCCATTCATATAAGATTGTTGGTAGAAAATGGATGGCAAAATCAACTGTATCAGCTCCAACTCAGTAACAACCAAAATAGAATATTCAAGCATGAGTCTATGACCTAACTAAACAAGAGCTTGAAGAGCTCATTACTAATGAAAACAATGATGAAAAAGTTGATTAAGAGATTATTAAGACTAAAGGCATATTCACTAGTGTTTTATAACAAATATTTTGCTTTATTAAATTGCATATGCTCGACATTAGTACTAATATAGAATGAATTTAATTGATGTTACTATGATAATGAAAATATTTACCAATAATATTTAGATTAATAATGTTATTGTCATGAATGCTTCTAGTTATATAATTGTGAAGTTAAACCATGTGTAAATTTTGAGGACAAAATTTTTGTATGTGAAGAAGATTGTAAATCCTTGTAAAAAAAAATGAACTGACTAATGTCAATTCAATTGAACCAACATTAGTAAGTTATAATATTAAATGAGAGAGGGGAGGTGGAGAGGCGACAGAACAAACTTAAATTATCAAGCAAGTAGTTGAGGTTATAGCATGTGAGCGATCGAGAGAACGAGAAAGGTGATTGAGGTTGAGTAGATACACAAAACCATGTGAGTTATGCGAAGGACGACTAAAGAGGAGGTGAGACAAGCAGGTACAAAACTGAGTAGAATTCCCAAGAATCAAACCTGAGTAGTCTCAAGGGCAAGTGGTAAAGATTGTGAGTGAGGTAACAGGAAAAGATAGCACGAGCGATGACAAGCGAAAGATGCTACAAGCTAAGAGGCACATTCGGGGAGAAATAGTGGAGAACGAGGTCAACCAAGGTTAGATTTTTGTGAAAATTTAAAAATTTCATTATATATATATATATATATTCAAAATACATATTTAAGACAAAAGATTAATGTCATTTTAGAAACTTTTTTTCAAAAAAATAATAAATGAAACTTTGAAATATATGTATATATAATATGGTTGTAATTTAATAAGAACAATATTATTATGCAATCTATTAAATGAAATATAAAATTAAAAATATTATTTAGATATTGCATTATTTAAATAAAAGATATTTGTAAGTTTTAAACTAAGAAACTTGCATATGTATTGTATATATATATATATATATATATATATATATATATATATATAGGTATATAAATACAAAATTCTTATGTATAAATTAACAAGATTTAATGATGAAAAAAAACTATAAATAGACATAATATAAATAAAATAGTTAAAAGTTAATAATTTACATCATTGTGTAAATTTTAAATTGTATAAAGTCTACTAAGTATTTAAACATTTGCACTGTAATTTAAATATAAATTAAATGTGTAAAATAAAGACAATTTAAATTGAAAAGAAACTGAAGGTTAGTAATATAGTTGTAGTAGTGTGTTTGTAAACATTAGTTATAAGGTTTTTGCTTTGATTAGGTAAAAGATTGATTAAATATAATACATGCATTTGAATAAAGTTAATAAATGATAAGATTAAATAAAAATTAATTAAATATGAATATTTTATATACTTGTTTAGCATGGAGACTAGAAGCAAAGGTTAGTCAATATTGATCGAAATGGGTTTTTATAATTCTAATTTATGGTAACAATGCTATTTCTTCTTCTAAATGGAATGTGTTATTTATTTTTATCATGTTTCTGCAAAAACCTAAATTTGATTTATCTCTTTATAGAAAAATTTGGTCATATTGATTGCAATGTTTTATTTATTATATACTACGTAATGTATATTATAATAAGATATAGAATGTTATGAATGAATGCATATAAAATATTTTTTATAGAAACTCTTACATGTGCCTATTAACTGATGAAATTCACCCCTTTAGGGTAATAACTGGAGACTTAAAATATGTGAATGTGATCGCTTAGGAAAAATACCTTGAAATCTTTACCATCTTTAAGAATGTTAAGGAGTTCATTCTCATGAGACAATTTGAGTTATATTCAACCAGATTTCTCCTAACATTATGTTACAATTTATTTTGATTTGAGTTCAGCTTCCTATGAATGCAAGCATTCATAGTTAATTACCTCTCTTACAACTATAAGAGAGCACTCTCGATTATGATGGAGAATAGATATTAATCCCCTGTGTAAATCAACATTTAATAGTATGATGTGAATGATTGTCTAAAAGGAAAAAGAAGGGTAGTCCTAATCGAGATCTTATGATTCCATCATCTCAAGATTGTTGTTATTCTAGCCTACCACTATTAAAAGGCTATTAGTCGTAATGCCTAGGGAGTCGAATTAACAGTCATGGATTAGCTCGCCTCTGAGATCTTAAATAGATTAGAATTATGGTGTAGGTTTTGTTGTGGAAAAGTTTATTTAATTATTTAAGCTAAACTTAACTTATAAATCTATCCTACAATTCAATTTTATGAAGTCTGCATTGCATACATACGTAGGGCTTACATCCATTAGAATGTCATGATTTGAGTGAATAAAGTCTACATTGCAGACAAACATAATGCTTACATTTGTTGGGATGTCATAATTTTAAAGAAATTTACATGACGAACAAGTGGTTGGACTTATATCCATTTAGAATTCCAGGTCTGAAATGATGTTTGCATTACAAACATAGATTGGGCAGACATCTCTTTGAAATACCATAATTGAATTAGACTTGCATCCCTTTTGAATGTTATATTAGATTGGACTTACATTCCTTTTGAATGTCATGTTTTTAAGGAAGCTCGCATGGCGAACTGGGCTTACATCCATTGGAATGCCAGTTTTGGGTTAGTGGTGCTTGCTTTGCAAACACAGGTCAGCTTACATCTATTAAAAGCTGTAATTTTGGATGTGAAGTTCACCTAATGAACAATTTGGTTAGGATTAATGTGAAATTCATCTGGCGAATGTAAATTGGACTTAGGTCTATTGGAAGGTCTAAGTTGCAAATGGAGTTTGTCTTACAACATTTAAATTCAGATTTAAATATTTGAAAGCTCATGTTAAGTATTAAGATCCGCTTTGTAAATATCCATTGAAATGACAAGGTTTAATGTGTGGATGGTGTTTGCTTTGTATACATAGATTAGACCTATGTTTATTAGAAAGCCGTCTTTAATGTACCAATATGTTCAAACCCACCAAATGATCTAATGATTTAAGTCCCCAAATTCCATTAAATTTGGTTAGATTATAATAATTTAAAATTATAAGTTATCTTAATTTCATGATTCAGAGTTCGATCATTTCTTTTAATTTTGATCTCCATTTTTGTGTGAAATTTTAATATTTTAAGTTCAATTATTTTCAATAAATTTTGTCCATTTAACAGCTTAACAGTGTTATACTAACAAAATTTAGTGTGATGCGTATTCTTCTCCTTTGCTTATGATCCAAGATCGACGGAGAGAGAGAGTTTCATCTCGCACCGGACCCAAAGTCAGTGGTGGAGGTCTTCATAAATTCTTCGGTCGGATCTAAGAGCAACGGACGCTGGTTTTCAAATTTTAAGACTAGTGATTTATTTAATTTCAAATAATTTAAATTTGGGTTAATTATTTTTAATTTCAGTAGAATAGTGCTTATTATCATTGCATTTTGCGAAATAGCATACTCATGCCTTCTCCCTTACTCCAAATTTAAGATCAACGGAGAGGTAATTTTATCTCACATCGAAAGTAAGATCGATGATGGAGGCCTTCAATTTGACTTGTAGAGCAAAAAATTAAATAAAAATCCTCATTTTTCTTCAATTTGGACAAAAATGTCCTCACTTGAACTCACACAAAACTTAAGGTATTAGGAAAATTTGGGGATTCAGCTCATATTCTACCTTTTATGCTCAAGCATAGTTCGACTAGGACAAAGGACGCGAAGAGGGAGAGTCGACCAACGGTTACATGCGAGAGGGGTCAGCTTGGCTTCGACTAAGACAGAAAATCTGCTCGACTTGTCAAGCAGCAGAAAAACCAAAGGTCTCTCACACAAGCAGGCGAGGCAGTCAACTTCGACTCTTCTTCGCTCTAACTACTCCAACTCTACAACCCTTATATAGTTTTGCCGACATGGAGGGTGGTTATTCTGTGATTAGGATTTCAAATTTCCTTCTTTTTTTTCTAGTTGCAAACAATGTTTAATACCCAAAAGAATAGACAAGGCAAATTAAAAATATTATTTTAAATTATACCACAAATTTCGTATTTCTTGAAAGCATCTAAATTTATTCTATACAATTTACATTTTATTTTGAACAAAATAATACATTAAAAAATATAAAATAGTGTATAAATTTAATTCTAATTATAATTAAATATTATTAAAATTATTAAGTACTAATCAAAAATTTTAATTAAATCCTTATTCTTTGTATTTTACTATATCTTATCCACTTTGCACAATATACAACGTAGGGAGATGAAACGAACGGTTAAAAAAATAATATTATGCTAATTAAAAATCATTTAATTGATTATATAACACCATTTCTCCCTAATTTTCCGATTAGTTCCAGCAAAATTTTCTCCAGGGTCGCTTGGTTTCATCCATTGCATGTAAGAAATGTGAGATGGAGTCAACGATGGGGATGAATCGCAGCTGATGAGAGCTTTACCATCGTGCGAGGCGAATCGATCAGGAGGTATTTTCTACATACATTGGGTTCAACTTGTGGTAGCTAAGGCTCAGGTGTAAGCTCAACTAGTCATAGAAGAGAAAGACAGGAGTAAGTAAATTAGTATAAATAAATATTTTTATAATTGAAAAGTAATTTGATAAATTAATTAACTTAATATTGCAAATTTAAATTTTAAGTAAATTATAGTTTATTAACAATTATATTATATACATATGTATAAAGATACGAGAAATAGATAAACATATATGATGTACAGCATAATACTAAAGAAAATTGGTTTTAATTAAATTTAAAATCCTTAATTAATATTCTAATTAAGCTATTTTCACAATTAAGCAAGATTAAGTCACTGAACTTAAGTTTTTAGAAGGAAGAATTCGTGATGTCTGTAGAATTATTAGGCAATTATCCAAATTATTATCATTATGTCTTAATTAAATTAATTCTAGTAAATTTCTAAAAAAATTTGTAAGTAATTAACAATTTAGAATTATTGTAGGCCGCTTTTGGATTTCGTAATGTTAAGGGAATTGAGCAAGTTGATAGAAGCTTGTAGCAGGAGATTTTATGAGAAGTCAAAACAATTTATATAAAAAAGAGGTTCCAAACTGCTCATGTGGCGTGGAAAAAATCTTTTATTGTGTAAGATTTGTAAATTTTAATACAAAAAGCAAGTCTTCTACTTCCTGCACTACTATTTGGATATGACGTAGTGTAATAATAATACATTGACAACTCTTCATATCGTGAAATGTACTTATTGTAGATTCTTATTCATGTGTAAATTACATATGCAATCTTGCAATTGATCAATTGATTATATACTATTCTTATGAAATTCATTCATTATAATGAGCCCGCCATACTATATGTTGTTCCGTTTCATTTATGGTTACCTTGCATGTTTAAATTAAACACTCGTGCTTAATGACTACTTTAGTTATAAACATATAAAACTAAAAAATGTTATGTGATAGGAATCAGGTTAGCTATATGATGCTTATGTTACTAGTGCAGGTGTGGCAAAAGTCCCCAATGGGACAAAAAAAATCTCTAGTGAGTCAAAATGATCCTTAAATGATATAAATATGACAACAGAACCCCTAATATAGCTTTCAAGCTAGGTTATGATAACCAATAATAGTTTACAATAGCAAATGACCTTGATAACTATATATGACACATTCAAAAGGAAAATTGGTAACATATATATTGCACTTGCAAACCCACTATGCCTTCTTATACAAGTGTTATAAAATAAAGTTTAAAATTACATGTTGATACAATAATATTAATCATATGCCTATACTTTTGTTATTAAACACTTACGATTGGCATGCATATTAATTCTAATTTTCAGTAGTTGAATTATGTATTAAACTTGCTTATCCTGCTGAGTCTTGTGACTCATTAGATGATTATAATTATTTTTATAAGGAAAGAAAATGATAAAGTTTAAGAGTAGATTTTTACCCCTTTTAGAAGTATTTTATGAGAAGGCTTTTGTAAATAAGATTTTGATGTGAGTTTCCATTGATTTTATGTTTAATATTCAGAAATTTATGTTTAGATGCTCTATAGTTTAGTTTAAAGGTGTGTTTTATAATACTTTCAGTTACGATGAATTGTTGATCTTAGTAGATTATTTTTATAGATAAAATGTATTATCTACACTATTGGGAAAATTTAGGTTATGAAAATGTATCTCCTACTCTATTCTATGATAAAGAAATTTCAAAATAGATATTTGAGAAGCATTCAATCAACTAGATTTACCTATTTCTATTAAATCTAGCTTCAATGGATTGTTAGGATCGCAACGGGGCAAGATAATCTACACGTAAATAATAAAAGTTCTAAAAAAAGATGTTGATATTGAAGTATATTAAATAGTACACACTTTAGATGGTGGCTCTTGTGATGGATTTCTAATGATAAGATATGATATAGTTTCTCATTTTTAAGTGTCTAATTTTTTTTCTATGAACATTATTGATTAAAATGTATTCAAGTTAATTTTAGACTGATTTATTTATTTGACAAGCATGCAAATTATTTTTCTTAAAATCTTTTATGTTATTGTAAATTAGAGATACGATTATCCATTGAATTGTTGGTAACTCATGATTGAGTACCATTTTCGAGTTAAGAAAATGAAGCCATAATAAATAAGTGAAGAGAAGAGGTGCATCATAGACGCGACTCCACCGGAAGGTTTTATAAGCAGCTCTTTCTTACTTTAAAAATTATTAACTTAAGTATCTTGAAATTATATAATACAAATAGATAATTAAAATTGTAAATCTCTATCCGAGAGTCTATTTCACCTTGATAATTTCAAGCTCTCAGACCCGGTAATGACATCATTCCCATCCTTACACCAATTTATTGTGTGAATGTTCATCATTGTATCTATTCACTCCAGTCCTTAACATACATAAATTTTTTTTGTAAATGTTAAAATTCATGAGAAGTTGCTAAACTTAAGCAAGGTATAAATTTCCCCCTACAGATTGCATAATTATGAAGCATAAGCAAATAAAGGTAAAAAATTTATTGCACACACATGAAAAAAAGCTAATATTTCACCATAAATTTGATCATCATAATCAGCCTTATCCTGACTATTTGGGATAAGTTCTATAAATTCTCTTCCTCCATTCATTCCATCAAAGTAGGATTTATTTCATGGATTTGGCAAAAAGTTTCATTCCATATATAATGTCAAATCCTTGGGGGAATAACTTCAAACAATTCTCACACCTAATACGTTGCTGAACTAATTCAGCTCAACTTGGTTCGTGTGGTCAGTGCTTTTGATCACTCAATAAAAAAATTACTCTTTATCTTTCTCATCTGTTTAACACAATGTAAATTATTCATCAAATTCGTAGTATTTCTTAACAAAAAGTAAAAAGGTTGACTTCTAAATGAGAAAAGAATAAAAAATCAGTAACAACACTAGATATAACATTAAATTTGCAGCAGCATACCTGTGGGTGTTCAGCATTAAATGGTGGAATACCTACAAGCATTTCAAAGAGAATAACTCCAACTGACCACCAATCTGCATTTGGGCCTGTAAATTGAATATTAAAAGGTCATATTCCAAATAGTTGGGCTAAGAGTAATGATAGTAATCTTCATCATTTGAAATGATACAAGTGAAAGGAAACTAGGAAGATTACTGAAGGAGAAAAATTAATTCAAAATGGATTGCAAACCATGCGCCATTCCAAGAAGTATCTCTGGTGCCAAGTAATCAGGAGTCCCCACAGCAGATTGTTTTCGCCTTTGCTCTCGTTTTTCAGCTCGTTGTGATGATGCCATTGGTGCATGATCCAGAATTACAGCACTGCTTACATCTGGGCCGGATAAATCATCAGTGCTGTTGATAAGACCAACTTTAGAGAGCCCAAAATCAGTCAACTGTGGAATGAAACATTTAAGCATGAGAACTACGGACTGAGTTTATCAAAAGATAAAGTACAGTAAAGAACACAACTAGCCAATGAAAATGCAGTGACTTTAAAACAAATCGCATTGTTGGTATTTGACTCAACATTACATATGATAAACATGCTTCTATTTGTTAATGATGCTAAGATTTTTACGCACAAGTTCTATTTGATGTTGTATTTAGCACATGCCTTGCTGTTCAAGGCTAAAATCAGAAGGAAAAAAAAAGGGAAGAAACATAAACCCTAACCGCCCCACGTCGTCAATACCGCACCAAGGTTAGGACCAAGAGCGAGAGTAAGTGGAGTGAAGGATGGCGACGAAGCCAAGACCTACCTTGCATGTGAGAAAGCCGAGGAAGCCGAGAGAGGTCTAACCTCGCCATTGTGTACCATAGCCGAAGCCGCCCCTGCTGTGCGTGAAATCCTCCCCATCGCGTGCCCTAGCCAAGCCTCTTCCATTGCATGAAGAAGTCAAGTCTTCCCCTAGCCGCCGTCGCCCTCCTTCAAGTATGAGGGCTTAGCGGACGAAGTCAAGCTTTCCTGGTGGGGAGGAAAGCTTAGCTGACCCTAGCCGAACCCCTCTCTCCCATTCTCGCGTGAAAATCGAGCCGCCAAAAGGCCCAGCCAATCCTTGCTGTTGGTTGGCTGAAAAATTGAATGCAATCTAAAAAAAAATATAATATAAAAAGATTATTTTAAATTTATTTGATTGAGAGTTTTATAAATTTATGATTTTATTTTTTTTATTTGGTTAAAAAATATAATATAATATATTTTAAAAATTTTGATGTCTCAATGACAACACGGCGAAAGGCGGGAGCGGCGATGATGAGGATACGGTGTGCGGCAAACGAATTAATATTTTTATATACGGTGATTTGAAATTCATCCAAATCGAGCGAATTTCAAATACACCAAAAATGACTTATGTACATTATATTACTTTGAAAATTTACTTTACTTCAAACTGAACACTAAAAAAATTAAAATCCATTCATTTACTTTACTTTGCACTTCAAATTCTTCCAACCAAACAATCTGGAAACAAAGCCCTTCTTTTGCAATTTGGCCCTCTTATTTAAGTATTTTAATCCAACATCAAAGAAAAAAAATGTTTTAATTACAATTTCAGATAAATTTTAAAACAATTTTTTATATAATTAATTCCTTGCTCGATAGATCAAAACGAAGGTCTTCATTATCAATTTTGGGTCCGGCATAAGATGGATACACCTCTCTTAGTCGATCTTAGATCCGGAATAAAGGAGAATGGCACAATTAAGTTATTTATAAAATAATTAGCATTAGCAAGGCAAAACCATGCCTAATTTTTTTAAAAAAACTAACTTGAAATTAAAATTATTTAAAATGAAAGAAATCATAGATTTTAAAATTTGAAGGCTTGCGACCATTAATCTTGAATCCGGCCTGAAAACTTCTTTGAAGACCTCATGGTCAATCTTGGGTTCGTGCAAGATAAATATTTCTCCCTCTATCAATCATGAATTCAGAGCATGAGAGAAGAGTGTGCATCGTGCTAAATTTCACTAAATATAACACTATTAAGTCATCATGCTGTCGAAATTTTGTAGAACTTATTAAACTTAAATATTTTCACAAAAATCAGTCAAAATAAGGAGAAATGGACTTTATGATATGATAAACATCATTTATTTAAAAAATAAATATTAAATAAATCTAATATTGTAATTATTAAATAAATTAATTTACACTCCTTTCTCTCATATTAAAATTGCATATTTTAATTAATTACATAATAAAAGCTTAAAGATTCAAGCCTAGACCATCAATTCCTTTGTTAGATTTAAGTACAATAAAGAATAATTGAATTACCAAATGACAATCACATAATTATATTCAAACAGTCATAAAACAATCGTTAATTATTAAGTGGATCAAATAAAATGTGTTAAGAATTTGAATATAATTTAATAGTCAATATAAAAATCAAGATAGACTAATCAAATATCTATGTCCCATTCAAATAATAATATCAAAATTCAAATACTAAGATTGCAATAGATGCAAGTCTAATTGTTCAAATTAGACATGAAATATTGAAGATAAAAAATATATTAAAATTGATTATAATAAACTCAGAATTTATCTCAAACATAAATCAAGATTGAATTCTCAAAATACAAAATAAGATTAAATCAAATATTCATCTCAAAACACACAAATGAAATTAAACCAAAGATTTACCTCAAAGATGAATAAAATATTTATCTCAAACATTGAATCAAAGATTCATCTCAAACACTAAAATGAGGTGAACTCAAAGATTCATCACAAACACAAAAATAAGATTGAATCAAAAGTTCATTTCGAACATAAAATGAGGTTAAATCATTTAAAATACTCCACATAAAAATTGGCATTACAATGGATGTAAAGTCCATGTATTATTCACAGGGCAAACTCCACACTTTAAACATTGGCTTTCCAATGGATATAAGCTCAACATGTGTTTGCAATGCAAACATCAATCTAAATCGCCATTCCAAGGGGATGTAAGTCCAATCCAAATCAACATTCCAAAGGAATGTAAATCCAACCCAAACTAGCACTCCAAAGGGATGTAAGTCTAATTCAAACATGGCATTCCAATGGATGTAAGCCCAATTATTGCTCACAAGGCGAACTCCACGTATAAAATAATAGCATTCCAATAGATGTAAGTCCAGCCTATGTTTGCAATGCAAACATCACTTAAAACACGACATTTCAAAGTGATGTAAGTCCAATCATAATCAGCATTCTAAAGGGATGTAAGCCTAATCTAATTTGACATTCCAAATGGATGCAAGCCCAACCTATGTTTGCAATGCAAACATCACTCCAAACATTGACATTCCAATTGATGAAAGCCCAATGTTTGTCTGCAAAACTGACTTTAATCATATTTAAATACAACTTTCCAATAGATGTAAGTCCAACCTACGTTTGCAAAGCAAACACCACCCACACATACCAAACATGACATTCGAACGGATGTAAACCCTACATATGTCTACAAAATTGACTTCAATCACGCAAATTTGGCTTTCTAAAAAAAAAAAAAAAATCAATGCATATCTGCAAAACAAATTTCACTCACAATAACACTTATACAACAACTCTAGTGTACTTGAGATTTTTGAGACGAGGCAAACCATGATTGCTAATCAAACTCCCTAGATATTATGACTAATAGGCCTCTGAAATTAGTAAACTGGAATAACGACAGTCCCAGGACGACGAAATGTTGGGATCTTGATTGAAATTATCCCTTTTTTTTCCTTCTTTTAAACAATCATCCACGCCACATCATTAAGTATTGATTTACACCAGCAATTAATATATATTTTCAACTTTAATCGATAGTGTTCTCTTACTACGGTAAGAGAGGTAGTTAATTATGGATTCTTGCATTTATAGGAAGTAGAACCTAGATCAAAATAAACCTTAACATAAGTTTAGGAAAAATCTAATTGAATATAAATCAATCTGTCTCATGAAAAATGAACTCCCTAACATCCTAAGATTGTAGAGATTTTGAAGATGTTTTTCCTGAGCAATCAATTATCAACTATGAAAAAAAATGCTGAACAAGAGAAGCTAACTGAAAAAGGAGGATTCTCATTTAAAAAAAAAACAAAACAAAATGAAAAATCATACAATTATCATATTACCAGTTTAACACCAAGATCTTTATACTCACACGCACAACCTGCCTTCTCCATCTTAAACCTTCTATTCGTTTCATATTAGCCAAGGTTAGGTAAATCTTAATTATTGAAACATTTTACCAAAACATAGGAACATAAATCATAATTAAAAAGCTAACTCGCCCTCCACGCACACTAATCACTTATCAGTGCCTTTCGACCAATAGTGAGCTCCCAGTAATTGGCAATATCCATAGAGGAGCAAGGAGAAGTGTTTAATAACATTCTTAGAACCTTTAATGGAAATTAAAGAGGTATGAAAATTAGAAGAAATTAAAATTGGTAGCAATTTTAAAATCCCACTATGCACCTGTGACACTTCAAAATTTGGCAACGGTAAAGTCAAAATTTATCAAATATTTTATACCCCATTTTTGAACCTCATAAAAATGATGAAAATTATTTTTATAAATTCTTAATTTTCATAAGGATCATATATATATATATTATATCTGTGTGTGTGCATGCATGCAAACCCTCTCATATATACACATCTATTAGGTAAACCATTAAACTAGAGCAGGCTGAAAGGAGAAGAAAGTGAGAAAAGTTTTTTTTTTTTTTTTTCATAAAATCAGCAATCTAATTGACTTCTAATTGAAGTTGTAGAGCATGAGGCTTGTAAGAAGAAAGGTGATTTTAAGGTATTTTTGAAATAAATTTGACTTGGAAATTAGAAAATGTTATGAATTAAAAAATATATGTTGTGCAAGTGTTAATGTTTATTTAGATATAGATTATAATTCCTATAAATGCAAGCATCCAATGTGAATCAAGTTGAGTAACTACTGTACAAAGGAGTAAGTTCAAACTTAGGATTCATAAGTTTGCAATTTGGATTTTGCTCCCAAATGAATGAATTCCACAATTTCTACGCTTTCCAGATAATCATTTCCCCTGCTGAACACACTTAACAGACTTCTCAGTTGTCCTCTTCCCAATTCCAAGGTTACTTTTCACACCGAACATTCTTAGCATAGCCTTTTCAGTCATCCTTGTCAGCAGATCAATGACAATCCGAGGGGACAAGTGAGAACTAATCAACCATGTCAATTCAAAGGACATATAAAGGAGAAAAAAAGTAGAATTCAAAAAAGGATTTCAAGGAGGAGCTAAGAAAACTACAAGGCAGAAACTAATTGGCTCAAGTGGTAGCAAGGATGGTGGGGAAGACCAGTGAATCACATCAAGATCCAGACTTTATGCATCCGAAAGAAGAAATCAACAGTGAAAGGCAGAACAATGACACAAATTCATTGAAGTAGAATAGTGAATCTATTGAAGCAAGGGACGCAGCTTTTGCAATGAAGATAAACTGTGTAGAGGTTATCCATGGAGTATAAATTTCCTTCCATGATTTTTGTCCTACAAACAAACTAGAGAGGAGTGCAATTCATCAGTTCGATATGGCTAACCCAAGGAATTTTCATATCCAGGGATGGGCTTTGTCTGGCCATCTCAACTAGGCCTAGTGCCTAAAGGTAGCTTGACTGGGCCCAAGTCAAAAAATGTCCACCCTGTTAAACATAGAACCAGACAATACCAGGTTTATTATAAGTGCAAATTATGAACAACCCAATTAAATAAACATTTCTTCCTAATTTTTCACTTTTTTGTGCGTAGATGGTTGTAGGTGCTGTAGTTAATACATGTTGGTCCACATTATCATGATCCATATCCAATAGAGAGATCTAAGATTTGCAGCATCTTTACAGCATGTGATAGTGATAAATCTAATCAGCAACTATAGCATTTATGTTGAAGCATCTATCCAACAGTAAGTTCAGATAAAAATAGGCTGACCAAGGAAACATAACTGCGAAGAAAGAATTGAAGTGGTCGGATACTTAACCTTTATATGGCCATCACGAGCTATTAATAAATTGTCTGGTTTAAGATCCCGATGAATGACATTCAATGAATGCAAGTATTCCAGAGCAAGAACCTGCATAAGTTAAATATTAAATAAAAATAAGTATACAATGGCCTTTTACTGTGATAGATGCTGGAACCAACCATTTTTCATAACAGTTTTGTGCTTACTACTTCAGCAATGTACAACCGAGCCACATCTTCGGCTAAACAACCTAAATTTCTCAATAGAGAATAAAGGTCTCCACCATTCAGGTATTCCATCACCAAATAAAGGTTTTCCCTAGATGTGAATGAATAATAAAATCGCACCTGTTTATAACAACCAAAGCTAAGATCTAAAATGCCATTTCACGTAATAATCAAAATGCAGCTTGCATGGTGAATTTTGTAAAAGATACTTACCACAAATGGATTTCGAACTGAAATAAGAATATTCCGTTCAGCCAAAATACTTTCAACTGCGTTCTTACGAATCATATCAGCCTTTTTAAGAACCTATTTTAAGTTTAAAGAACATTAATACCATAAAAGACAATGAAGCTTCAATATGCAGTCAAGAAACTCTTTCAACTTGGTCTTTAGTTAAATAACAGACAAATTCGATTAGTAGGAAATTCAGAAGAATACATCGTCATCTTGTAAACTTCCAAAGGTAAATGTGTAGGAAAGTTAGAGAAAGCGTGAAATTGATAATAAACTCAGTTCTTATAGCGATGTATTCCAGCAAACTAGCATGTCAAATATTGCAAATCACGCCTCATGCCACACAAAAGAGTATCAACTGTAGGGTGAACTCATCTGAAAAAAGTGATATGTTACATTGACTTGCGATCCTTAAGAAAATTTAAGTATTTGTTATGACAAAAATTTGATTTTGGATTTATGTAAACGCTTAAAAATTGAAATTCAACCTGGAAATTTAAAAGTGAACAACTTTATTGGCAATTAAGCGAACAAGATATTGTATTAAAGGATGTAGGATGTTATTGGTTCAGGTTTCTAATACAAATCTAGTATAGAATGCAAGGATAGAATGTAACACTTCTTTTTCATTTGAGTTTTGCATTACATGCAACCATCTCATCCAATAAAACACGTGATTATAACAAAAAAAGCAAGCTACTAATCTCAAAGAACAATATTACTACAAATAGAAAAAATGGTAAATGGATTGAAGAGTGATGGAAGAGAATATCCCAACTCGTGAGAATTGCATAATTTACACTCAGCTTAAGAATTCTGAACACAAATGACTAAAGAAAGGGTTCTAATGAGAAAAACCTAGAGAGGATAAACCACTAGGTAACAAGTAGCATATCCATTGGCATCAAGCATCATCCATCATCAACAACCGATAGCAAATAGCATATTTATCATCACAAGTAGCAATGAGCAACACATCCAATCATCACTGTGCAGATTGAAGGAATAATAGAGAATTCTCTCCATGAACTGAATTTCTACCTTAACATTTTTTTAGAGGACTACTTGGTTATTATCAAGTTTTATTTTCAAGCTTACCCATATGGATGGTGTAGATTGAAGTCTCCCATGATGGACTTTGGCGAACAACAGGGAACAAATGACAATTTATAGAATTTATAGCATGTTTTGTAGCAAGGGACACTAGTTCTTAAATTTGCTAGCAAACCTGGAATTTCTTATAGGAATCCCAAGCCACATCTTTAGTGGAGCAAGTACCCACTAGGTTTTTTAAGGAGAAATTGCACAAGATAAGTAATACTTCTTTCATGAAGATGGAGTAATAAGGGTGGATGTGATAAAGTGACAACCTTCAACAAAGTACATCACCATTGACAAGAAGACTCTTATAGGGGAGCTGAGATTTCCTCTAATACCAAATTTAATCGATATCTTTATGGTGTACAAAATCATGTTGGCTCAATACACATACAAGGCAATGCTATGTGGTCTTCGAAAATTTACACCCGTAAACACCTATGGTTCATTACCTCTCCCAATAGAGAGAGAGAACCTTCAATTAAGGCTAGTTGTTAAGTTGTTAAATGTTTAGTGTATAGTAGTGGCACTTTACATTTAGATTTTGTTAAATCACCATCCATAGTTTAAAGAAAATGATAGGGAAAATGATGATAAGCTAGATCAAAATCCTATGGTATGCACGGGAGCTGCTTTGAATGGTATGCACAGCTTCTCAATGATTCAGTCAAAACATTTGTTGAACTTGAAATAATGTTTGTGAATAGATTCACTAGGGCCACAAAGAAGATAACTATTGCTGACCTCACATTGAACAAAAGAAAAGAAAATGAGTCAATAACTAAGTTTATCATGCTTTGGAAAAATCAAACTATGAAATGTGAATGATAGATGGAGGAAGAACATATAATTCAATTATTAAGAAGAAATATAGATGATAAAATGTTATCATTTTTATATATGCCCTCCATTACTATATTTCAAGAGCTACTAGATAGAGCAGCCAAGTTCTAGAAATTGAATTTGCGCAAATTAGAAAATCAATAGGATAAATTCAAAAGAAGTAAAACTTCAGATAAAAGAAAAGGTGAACTGCATACTACTTCCTCCTTTCACATTGGCAGAGGAAAGCATGTTGCTTATAACATTGATCGGAAGTAATCTAGTTATAAAGAGGATAAAGGAAAACAATCAACTAATATCAATCCTCAATTGAAATTAGTTCTAGGAGAGCATGATAAATCAAGAATTATCTTGCTAAAGAGAAATGTTCAAAACAAAATGATTGAGCATTGTCCCTCAAAGAAAGAATCAACAAAGATTATTCTTTCAAAAGAGAGAGTATAGACCAGTTATTTAATCAAGCACTTAAAGCAAGTCATCAGTTGCCAAAGTCTAAAAGACTTGAAGAGGTTGTGGGATCCAAAAATTCGCCACCGACCTCTTTCGGAAAAGAAAAGAGTTGTTTAGAATGTCGGTGATAATTTCAGAAGGCAGATGAATAGTAGATAAGACACTACCCAGAGATTTCGTTCTCATTTGGTGAGAACTTTTATATCGATTCGAGTTTCCATGGGCATCTCACATAGTTAATTACTCCTCCGTCTTGAGAAGCACTTTCGATTAAAGCTAGTCAATGAATCGTTAAGAGCAGTATATAATTGATGAGTGGAGTTTAGAACTTATGAAATTTATTATTTTAATTTAAAACTTTTGTGGGGAACGATGGCGCCGATCTAGATCCCATGGTTTTGTCGTCCGTCAGCGGTCCACGGTCCAGTCGAGGAGGTAGTCGACCCGGCAGAAGGATCCTTGTCAAACATGAGTTCATTGTCAAAGTGTCGCTTGTAGACACAGGGTGGAGTTTGTCAGGGGACAAATATAAGTCAACTTAGTAACATGCTTTTGCCCCAAATACATTCTCATTTCACACTCAAAGAGCAAAGTCGTTGAACATCTGGTACGGGTGGCCAAATAGTGGTGAATATCATGTGGCGAACCACCCGGTCGAGGAGGGCTCAGTCGTATATGTGTGCCATATGCGGCGAATCACGGACGAGAGGACAGGCACGCTTCTGGACTTTAGGAATATTTGAGTGTGAAGGTAGTTACGTATTTAATTTGACATTGGCTTTTGTGCAAAAATTTTCTTAATTTGTCAAACCATTCTTGGGGGTGGATTGATTTTTTTTTTTTAATGTTTTAATTTAAATAATTAATTTCATTTTATTTATATTTTGTTATTTTCTTTGAATTTTGATCATCCTATGATTGCTTTAGATTTGAATGTATGATCATTTATCATTGAAATTTTAATTATAATTACTTCTCGATCGTAGATATATCGATTGATAGGCATTGTCTACCTTCCGATTTTACAGGATGATCTAAATTCGTTTAATCAAGTATAATTCTTCAAATTCTAGTTTGAGCATGAGGATCGGGTTTGAGACTTTTCTTCGATAATTTGAATTTTAGAAGATGTCATTGATTCATATCTTGTATTATATGTAAGTAAACATCGATATTATTAATTTGAAATTATAATATCAAATTTTTAGGTTTTGTTAACTTGGGACGGTCAGAAGACCAAACCGGATTATGTAGCATTCTTTATATTTGACTTAGTAATTACTCCAACACATACGGTGCTCTTTCTTTGGGAATTTTGCATGGACATTAAGATGTCAATGTTGAAGTTTCGATGTCAATTTTGATTTTGAGTTTTGTTAACGGGACGGTCAAAGACCAAACTGGACGATAACATCTGTCTTTATATTAAACTTAGTAATTACTCCAACGCACATACTTATCATTCTTTGAGAATTGTATGGACATTAGAATGTCTAAGTTGGAGTTTATATGTCGAGTTTTGATTTTTTGAGTTTTGTTAACCCGGACCCGGTCCGAAGACCAAATCGGGATATGTAGCATCTGTTATGTTGTATTTATCTTAGTAATTACTCCAACATGCATACGGATATCTGCTCTTTTGAAAATTGCATGGACATTAAGATGTCTAATGTTGAAATGTAGGCGTCAATTTTTGATTTTTGAGTTTTGTTAACCCGGACCCGGTCCTAAGACCAAACCGAGAAGTATAACATCTTATTTGAGCCAAAACCCCCACTTTATCATGAAAGAGGTGAAATAAATTATGTTGGAAGCATTTGATCAAATGTAAGGTAATAGACCAAATATAGACTTAGGCCTTTTCATGAAAATATGATATGTATTATTTTTTAAAACCCCCTTTATGACACAAATCAAGGGTATAGTGAAATAAATTATGTTGGAGCGATTTGATCAAATATAAGGTAATGAGCCTAAAATGAATTTAGGCACTTGATTTGCTAAAAATCTCATGTAATCATGAAGATGAAAATAAATCATTTTGAAGGCATATGATCAAATATAAGGTAATGGGCCTAAAATGAATTTAGGCACTTGATTTAGCTAAAATCCTCTCCTATGTAACAAATCAGAAAGATGATGAAATAAATCATTTGAAGGCCCATATGATCAAATATAAGGTAATGGCAAAATGAATTTAGACTTGATTTGCTAAAATCCTCTAACAAATAACGAAGAAGAGTGAAATAAATCATTTTGAAGGCATATGATCAAATATAAGGTAATGGGTCTAAAATGAATTTAGCACTTGATTTGTAAAATCCTCTCCTGTAACAAATCAGAAAGAAGAGGGGTGAAATAAATCATTTTGAAGGCATATGATCAATCCATATTTATTTCTCTGATAAGGGGAGGAGAATACAAAAATATGATTAGATGTCATATGTCATTTAAAAGGCAATTGAATTAATTAAAATCCACCTCCTTCATGCAATTTCATGGAGTGGGGGCAAATACTCATTAAATTTATCGAAGATATGGTAAAGAGTTTATTTTCCTTTTCAAAGGAAGTGATGAGGATCGTGAGCGTCGCATGTAATACGTGCGTCGACAAATGACATTACATTAGATGATTTCCTTGGATCTGATTTATGACGAGGCATGTCGTGTCGATGTCATGAATAGATAAAAGGAGAGGCTAAAGCTATAAATAAGAGGGATTTCTTCACAAAATACCTATATTTTCTACTCTCCTTTTCTCCCTTATCTGTAAACTCTTTCAATCTTGCATCAAGGGTTAAGTTGTGTCACATATACTTATGAGTTTCTTTTTAGCTTGACTCTTTTTTTTTATTTGATGTCTTCTTTTTTTTTATATAGTAGATGGCATATTACACTTTAATTTCATGTGTCTCCCCTCTTTTTTTTTTTCTATGTCTCATGGATGTATATAAATCATGGGGAATGACAAGTAAAGTAGGGAAATGTATGTTTGAACATATGTCAATGTGTATTCAAGCATCAGCTAAATAGAGTCACTGAGCGTCGCTGTCATAATCATAATGGTTGAAACAAGAAAATAAACTGCATGATAGAAATTCACATAAGCATTTATATTAATCACTTTATGTCATACTTACAAATATGATCTTTCATTTTATAGAGATTGAGCGTATTATATATGACTAAAAAGAAGCATTTTAAGCCAATGTTAACCTAAACATTTCATCATTTCTTTTATCTCCCTTTTTTTTAAAGAAAATTTCAACCTTCCGTCGTCCGCGTAAAATTCAGAGCCTTCGCCGGAAAGGCGTATGGTATGTGTCATTGGAGACTGAAAATTTATTGTATAGAAGGCGTGCATGAGTTCATAACGTGCGTTCCAGCGTTGGAATAACGTGAGTCTATCATCAACAATTTCCGCGCGTTACACGCGTGAGCAGAATCATGAGTTTCCGCGCGTTGGAACAATGTGAGCTGCTTATGGCATATTTCTGCTGCGTTAGAAACGGCGTGGCGGTCTTATTAGTTTCCCAGTATTAGATGTGAGCGGTGCTTATATCGGCATATTTCGCGTTAGAACGATGTGAGCAGCTTATTACAAGTTTCCGTGCGTTGGAATAATGTGAGCATATAAGCATATTTCTGCGTTGGAACGGCGTGAATAGATCTTATTCAGTTTCCGATTGGACAATGTGAGCGGTCTTATAGCATATTTCCCGTTAATAAGATATCAAATGACATAAAGCAAGTATGCAAGTAGGGATTAAACTCAAAAGCCAATCATTCCTTTCTTCCTTTCACAAGATTTTGCATAATGTATCATCAAGAATTGATTTAAGCAAAGTAACAAGAATGAAGCCCATAAAGGAAAGTAAACAAATTTCAGATTTTGGAATTTCAGATTTTGGGATTTCACAACACCCAAACCCTTCTATGCTTTTAAATTTCAGATTTCATCATTTTCTTTTTGTAGGCAAGAAAGACAATTTCAGCAAACACTAACTCCTCCATATGATAAAACATAGGGTTGAGGATAGAAATACTTGCATTTAGCTTAGAATTCTATTTTCTATCCCAAGAAGGAATTATTTTCAAGATAAAAGTATAGATATCCATAGGAAACAACAAGCAATGATGACACTAGGGAGATTTAAACCATGCAATATTTGAAAATCCCTCTTTCTAATTTCAGATTTGATTGTATATGAAAGAGGCATGATATATATATAGTTCCCTTCATAGGAAATCAATTGAAGCAAAGTAGAAGCATGAAATTCATAGGAGAACAACATCATATCTCATCAAATGGCAAGCTAATTGATTTTTCCCTTGGATAAGAAAGTTTAGCAAGCCTTATGCTCATCAAATAACATATTAGCTGATTTCCCCTTAGATAAAAATATTTTCAGCAAGCATCTTATCCATTAAATAACAAAATAATTGATTCCCCCTTAGAGGAAAATATTTTTCAAGCATTCCCTTTGATAAAGATAATTTCCAAGCACCACACTCACTTACTAGTAAAACAATGCAATTTCTTCTAGATAAAAGAAATTTCAGCAAGCTTTATGCCTTTAGGGATAAGAAATATTTGCATAAATTTCGTTTTTACCATATCCAGAAATTTTTCAGCAAAGGAAACACATAGGGGTCCATGAAAAACAACAAACAACACAATATTTGGGCCATACATCATCCTAAATCATTTTTTAGTAAACTAAGCATCACAAAATCCGTGAATAATGGCAATAAGAAATGAGATTTGGGCCATACATCGTCTCAAATCCTTAAAGGAAACTCTTAGCATAATCTCAAGCAAAAGATATAGCATATTTAGCAAAAACCCTAACTTCCAAAGAAACTCAAATGCATAAGAACAAGCTTAGGGTCAGAGAAACAACCTGAGGTTTGAATGCTAAGAGGAAAGGAGGAAAGGGTTTCTAGCTCAAGAAGCGGTCAATCAAGAGACTCCTGATCCGTTCGACTTCTTTTGAAGAGAGAGAAAGGAGAACCTCAAGAAGTCTTTAGTGGGAGCAGGAAAGCGGAGAAATCAGAAGCGGTGAAAAGGTCTTGAAAAAAAAACGAAGGAAATGTCTGAGAGGAAGGAGCATCGTGTGCGGGAGTATATCTGCGCCTAGAAAATCGAAATAAAGGAAGAGAAAAATCGCTCAAGAGAGAGAAGGCGAGAGCGAAACTTGAGAGAGAGAAATGGTCGAATAAGGAGAGTCAACGAGGATAACCCTCGTTTTGACCTTTAGTAGCCGCCTCTTGATTGGTTGAATGAAGCGGGTTAGGTAGAGATTAATAGGATTAAAAAAGATTAAGCATTTGTTAATCCTTTAATTATAATTTAATATTATTTTTGTGATATTAATTTATGCACTAACCCAACAATATGAGTGTCAATTTTAGGTGTTTGATTGTCGAAACGCAACGATCAATTTCATTGATCGAAATCGTTTGAACAAAGTCGGTGGCGTCAGAAATTAGGTTTAAATTATGCGACGTCGCGCTTGGATTGATCGACGTTCGCGCACATTTTGCCGAATCAATCGCGGAAGGCGTCGTTTGATAGGTCTCGACGTTTCGGCGACGACGGCGGGATCAATTTCGCAAACGGAGGTTGTTTAGGCATCATCGAGGCTTCTCGACTTTGATATACGCGTAATTTCATTAAAAATTGATTTTAATTATTTGATTGATCATTAATTGATTCGATATTTTCTATTTAATTAATTTTGATGCTTTCGACGCATTATGAAGTCGAATTTTCATATTGCAGCAAATTAGATCGATCTTGATCGCGATTAGGGGGGTGTTAAACTCTCTGTCATTTACTTAAGTTTAAATGACGCATAGTTATAGGTCAACAGAGGTTAATCAAACTGATAATCCAAACTAGTGCCCATATCACAGGATAATTAGTCACCCAATTGTTATGTATTTAAAAATTAATTTGAAAATAAATACAGAAAAGATTCACACTATCTAATAATGTACTAGTTTATCCTAAAAAAGGAATCGACGAAGGTAATCACAACTTCTTCAATGCCATTAGTTGAAGAGAAAATAAAAGAACAGGCAATACAAAATGAAGAAAGAGAGACTGTAATTTCAAAGAAAACTTTAAAATTATTGAAGCAACCAAAAGGAGTGTCGGGCATTAAGTGAAATTCTTGAATCGAACTTGTGCTTTAGCTGAAGGAAAAATAAATTCAAGAGCATCCACTTCCAAGTCATCAATTACAAGAATTTTAATCGAATCAACTTATCACATTCTACTCGAATTTCATCAAGACTTAAAAAGTTAAATCAACTGATGAAGCCAAAGTAGAAAAGAACTGTGATATAGAATATTATCGATAATCTTGAGAATTATCATCCACAAGTAAGACAACCTTTTACACTTAAAAGACTTTATTTCTGAATTTCAAATAAGTAAAATAAGAGAGAAGAATGATGAATCCCCACCAATCAAAACATACCAAGTTATTTTGGCATCAAAGGATTTTAAGTAGATTTTTTTAAGAATTCATAATGAAGACCAAGATTTGATATCGTTAGTGAGTTCATTAACTTTAACTAGAAGAAAAGAAGCCAAAAGACCTACTTGAGTCTTGTTTAAAGGTGTTACAAACGGGTCGTGATTCAGAGAAAATTTTATGTTTTCCCGATGAAAGTGAATTTGAAACTATAATGACATCACAAATAAAGCATCTAAAGATGGGTAGCAATTTAAAATCTTCGAATCAATCTCTGAAATGCTAGAAGCTAAGTCTAAGGAGACTGCTTCATTAGAAGAATTAGATCCAAATGAATTAATTCAAGTATAACAAAGAAGTGGTAAAGTGTTGTCACCTCTTCCAAAGAAAGTATTATCCAATGAAGACAAGGGTAAAGACATTGTGACCAATGAAGATATCATTCATGAGGATTCCATTAAAAAGCCTGCCTCTCACAAAAGGATTGACTATAATATTTTGTCACATCTATGAAAAACTCTAGCACAACTTAGTGTATATAAAGCATTATTAATGTCAAAAGATCTTCTAGAAACTTCAATCGAAGCCCTTAAAAATATGAAAAATTATGAAGCATATTTTCATCAAACAGCATAAACTGAAGCACTTCAAGCACATAATACCCAACAATCATGTTTTTCGAAGATCTTACGCTTGGAATGTTAGAGCATAATCACCCTCGGTATATTACAATAGAAGGTCATTGTATTATCGTAAGTTAAATTCTTGTTAACCCAAGATCTTTGATAAACTATGTGAGTTTATGAGCTCTAAAATGGTTATCTCTAGATGCCCAACATCTTGAGCAAATAAAATATAATGCAAGGATTTGTTGAGAAAGGGCAAAAGATGTTAGGGACATTCTTTCTACCCTTGAGATTTAGAAAGATTTATATAGAATCCAAGTTTTGTGTGGTTGATGTCGATACATCATTTAAAATTCTTTAAACTCGACCCTGTCTTTATGAATATGACATGGTACCATCCATTCTGCATTAGTGTTTAAAGTATTTGAAAGATGTAGAAAAGTCTAGAATTCTAGGCGATAAACAACTTTTCACAATTAATGAAGTTAAAATAAATGATGATGCCAAATAATCATCCCAAAAGAACCAAAGACTACACAGCCTTCCAAAGTTAAAGCATCAACATCAAAAGCTACTACACAACTCAAAAAGAATAATGATAAGAAACAAAAAAGAAGAAAAAGCAACAGTAACTCTTCCTAAAATAACAAGTGATTAACCTAACATGAAGAAAGCTACCTGTCACTTAGAGTGAAACATAAGAAGATGATATCATTTCAAAACTGAAGGAAATTTATAAGCGCGCAAATGAAGAGAAAATTAAAAATAATTATTCATATTCAGATTATGATTTTGAGTCAACTAATGAAGGAAAACAACATGTCTATTCAAAGAGGTGACCAAATTGCCATTTCAGAAAATACTTTCATGGTTACTCCTATTCCACCTCGACATTTTAAAGAAGTTACTCCACATGAGGTTTATAAAGTAGAAAAAATGTAAACTTTTTATATACTTCCTCTACCTGAGCAGACCAAAGAGTTTGTCATACAAATCTGAGCTGCATCAATGTTAGAATTTTATTGGGTTACTCATTATTCGGAATCTAAAAAGATAGTACCCATAAGAATGTCTAAATACTATCCTTTACAAATTAAAAAATGATGCACAAGTTAGGAACTCTCAATGAAATTATTAAATAATGAATTCGATACTTTGAAAGAATATGAGGGAAAAGAAGTTCACAAGCATCACAAAAGAGTGATAATCATACCACCTAAGGTCTTAGATTCACTCAACACTGCTAGAAAAAGAGCCTGCTACAACATAGTAGAAGAGAAAATTGAAATTGAAACTAAAGGCAAAGCTAAAGATGATCTTTATGAGGTCAATGAGTAAGGCATAAAGGCCAACCTGCACTTGCAGAGCTTGCAAATAGTGGACAAGTTATTACAATGAATGAGTTGAAAGAAATTAATCTAAGAACTGAGGAAGACCCTTAACCAACTTTCGTCAGTGCTCTTCTTTCTAAAGACAAGGTCAACGAAATACAAATGCTATTTTGTGAATTAAAAGACTACTTTTCCTCGTCATATGTTGAGGTGCCTGGCTTATCCCCTGATATGATAATTCACAAAGTAGCCATTAATCTTAATGTCGTACCCATCAAACAAACACCAAGACGAAGAAGACTTGAAGTTGAATAGCAAGTAACTACAAAAACTAAAAAGCTCATTGAAGCAAGTTTTATTCAAGAAAAATAATGATTAAATCTGTTTTGTATTGACTTTCGAGATCAAAACAAGGTGTGCTCAAAGGATTACTTTCTGCTCCTAATGTCAAAACTGCAAGTGAATAATACTTTCAACTATATTGTATTCACTTTTATGAATGGATCGTCAGGTTATAATAAAATTAAAATAGCTCCAAAAGATAAGAAGCACATCATTTAGAACGCCTATAGGCGTCAACTACTATACAGTTATGCTTTATAATCTAAAAAATGTGGGGGTTAAGCATCAAAGAGCCATGACACGCATCTTTGATAAGCTCACCTATTAAAAAGTAGAATGTTATGTCGATAACCTCAATGTTACAAGCATGAATGGAAAAAATCATCTTAATGATTTGAGAATTTTCTTTAAAAGAATAAAAAAAACATGACCTCAAGATGAATCCTCACAAGTATTTCTTTTTTTGGGGTTTCTTTAGGAAAATTTCTTGATTTTATTATATGGCATAGGGGAATCGAGATAAATACCACCACTGAAAAATGTCACCTTCATTCTTTGACAGGACAAATTGCATTTATTCGATGATTTATATCAAACCTATTTAGAAGATGTCAACCAATAATAAAAAGAATAATCATTTCAAATGGAATAAAGAAATGTCACAAAGCTTGCTCCAGCATCAAAAAGTACTTACTAAGTTCATCCATTTTTACACCACCGATTTCTGGAAAGTCTCTCATTCTATATATAGCTGCATTAGAAAAGTCTCTCAGAGCACTCTTGGCACAACAAATGAAGAAGAAAAAAAAATGCTCTTTACTATATCAGTAGAAGACTAATATGAGTAGAGATACAATACTCTCCAATTGAAAAATAATATTTGACGTTGATTTTTGTTGTTTAAAAGCTATGTCATTACATGCTTTCAAATAAAATCAACCTCATATTAAGGATCGATTCATAGAAGGTTTTGATGACAAGAATAGCATTCACAAGTCATTTGTCTTGATGGGCTTGTTTTTACAGTTTGACATTACATATATTCCTCAAAAGACAATAAAAGGGTATATTTTAGCATATTTTAAGCTACATATTCCATTCCTAAGGATTCATTGCTCAATGATGATCTTCCCAAAAAACAAATTTTACTCATTCAAGAGAAGGAAAAACTGCTAAGTTAGAAATTATATTTTGATAGAGTATCATCAATCAAGTTTGCCCAACCTCTAAACTTTTTAAAAGCACGAGCTAGTATTAGACTCATTTTTATAATACCCGAAGGAAGTATAATGAGAAATTCATATAGTTCAACCAAACCTCAAACTAGTAATGAGGATATATACATAAAGCCTTAATAGCAGGTCTTGAGATAGCTATTGCATTGATGATTTGAAATCTTCAAATTTTTTACGACTCAACTTGTCATAAATCAAATATTGGGTATATATAAAAATAATACGCTTTAGTTAGCCTATTATTATAAGCAAATGTGGCAACTTATAAAATAAATATCGAATATCACCATAATTAGGGTCTCCCGAGCTCAAAAAAACTGCTTAGATAAATTGGCTAAAGAGATGAGAAATATGAACTTTGAACCTGTGATGATTGATATCTACACTCATCGAGCTTTGAAGCCGATAGATTTGCAATTCCCACTAGAAGAGAAGTAATTAAGCTCAAGCCAGTAGGATACAACATTAATTTTTCCTCACTCACCATCACAAATCGCCTCTCAAAACCTACAAGGTGAACTTGAAGCTAAACCAAAAAAGCATGAATCAAAAAAGATTTCGAGATGTCAAAGAGAAACTCTCATGGTAAAAGAGCTAAATAATTGGAGACAGCGTTTAATAGACTACTCTGAAGAAGGTAAACTATTCAAAAACAAATTATTAGTTGCACAAATCAAGAAGAGAGTTCTACAATATGCTTTCTTCAATAATACCCTATATTATAGATCATCTGATCAAATGTAGCTAAGATGTTTAGGAGTCGAATAAAGCTAATAAGGTGATAGCTGAACTTTATGAAGGATTCTGTGGTACACATCAACTAAGTCCTAAAATGACGATGAAAATTAAAAGAATAGGTTATTACTCTATCAATGATGAAAGATTATATTGGCCATGCCAAAGGCGCCATGAAGATTGTACCATTTTTTTCATATACACAAAAAGTCATCATACATATTTTTATAAAATTCTACACTTTGTATTGTACAAAATGATGTCTATATTATATACAAAGGTGATATTCTATCTATATTAATTAAATAAAATAGTTAAATAAATTTGTAACATACTTAATTTAATTATTCATTGAGTCATGGCTAATTACCAACTAAAGCTAATCTGACTACTGTAACAAATTTATTGGATTCCACTAATCTATGCATGCAATGGTAGATTAAGATGGTGGGATAATGGACGATTGGGATTAAAGGGTTGAATAATCAAGTATATTAAAATATAATAGGAGTCTTGCCTTTATATTTTTGCCTTAACTCTTGATTTTACTCCCTGCCTCCCATCCCAACAGTCTCGCGAGACCACTGTTCGAGCTACTAGCAGGACGGGATAGAAGGAAATACTCAACTGCTGGTGTGAATAAAAGTAACTTTAAGTATACATACATACATACATACACACACACACACACACACATATATATATATATATATATATATATATATATATATATATATATATATATATATATATATATATATATATATGTGTGTGTGTGTGTGTGTGTGTGTGTGTGTGTGTGTGTTTTGATTAATTAATTAAACCCATTTCCTGCTAAGTTCAAATAATATGTAATTGATTGCTACAGCTTACTGCAAACTGTAAAAAACATTAGAGAAAAATCAGTGACATATTAAGACAGTCATTCTATGTATTATTTTAGAATAGATATGTATGTATGAATGTGTGTGTGTGTTTATAAGATATAAATAGATATAATTGTATATAAATCTAATTAGAAAAGAAAAACAATAAATAAACTAGAGATTTAATGAAATTAATGTTATAGAAAATATAGAAAATGTAATTTTGATATATTTTTAGAATTTTGAGAATGAAATAAAAAGATTTTAATGATATAATATACATAAATGAATATATCATAGATTATACATACAACTATTTATAGATAATGTATAATTAAACTAATTTAACTTAATATTAAGTGAAGATTTGTCAAAAGTTTATAAGGTATATAAAAATATAAGAAATTAGGGGGAATTATAAATATGTAAATGGGCATTGATAACAGTCATATTTACATAAGAAAGATTAGGGATTTTTCATGAATCTATAAGGAATATGTTAATATTAAGTTAGAATTGTTTAAATATTAATGTAAACGTGGCAAATGTATAAACATGATAAGTTTGATAACATTATGTTGATGTAATCAAGTCAATGGCCTTTAATATCTAATTGAAGCAATTAAAGAAGCTCGGTTGTGAATTTAAAAGAATCGTATAAGAAGGTATCAAATTCAGATAAGATTATAATTCAAGTTGATAGAAGTATTAAGTTAAATTTAATTCAAAATTTCAAATATTAATTAAAAAATTTTGACTGTTGGTTCTATACTCAAGAAAGTAGCGAACACATCATGCTACTGGCCAAATACAGAGGTGAGACTGTAAAAAATAAAATTGGTTGTTGGTTGTATACTCAAGAAAGTAGCGAACACATCATGCTGCTAGCCAAATACCGAGGTGAGACTGTAATTAATAATTAAAATTAAAATTTCTATAAGGTTATTAGTTGTCACTGTTTCTACTACATATTGTGAATGTTTTATACATTACATATAGATATTTCTATCATATCTTATTTAGATAAAAATGATTATTTACATAGCCTAAAACTATATTTAGTAATTCACTATGATTATAATCCAATCAAATCTTTGATGATATATTATATTACTATGCATATTGGTAATTGGTTCAGTATAGTTATTGCTAATTATTACATAAAAAGTAATGCATATGATAAGCAGAAATTATCATGAAATTGTTATAAGTGAATTATTTTATGAGCCTATGCAAGTAGGTAAAAGTCTGACGAGAAGAGCTTTGATAAGAAACCTTATAGAGTTCTAGACTATTGGCATGTAAGTTGGATTAGACCAATGGTGTCAGAGGGGTTATAACTATAAAGTGTGGATACGATCAACCTTATCAGTAGTTTTGGCTGATGGTTCAGTAACAACTCCCATGTTTTATAGAATCAAACATATAAAAAATATAAGTAACATTTTTAACAAAATAATTTGATTTAGAACTGAACAAAATATCATGAAATCAATTGCCTACATGTATAATTATATTAGCTGCTTGCAGATTACTGTTTAGTTCCTATACTTATAAGCATATCTTTACTACGGTTCAGTTCTTATATATGCAAACATGCATTTACTTACTATTACTTTAATGCAAGTTCAACTTTACATGCACGTTGTTTCTTCTATCGTGTATTGGATTTATTTTAGCAACTTATTTCAATGGGCTATTAGCTTATGATATTACACATTGACTTTCAAACAAGAATAAAAAAGAGGGTGGTGGCTCGACAAGACTTTTGATTTGTACAATTTTGATGTATAATTTTGAGAGACGGTAGAGATATGTATAATTTATGATTTGGTATTATTAGTAGCTTTGCATTTATGTTAGAAATTAATTTACATGCTTCCAAATATGTTACTTAAATATAAAATGATTAATAGAATAATTTGAAATAAAAAGTTTGTTTGTGATGATTTAGTGAGACTCAATTTTCACCTACTTGCCCTGATTCCTTATATATCAGAATAACTTGGTGATAGTTGTGCCTGACTAAGTCATCTTATTTTGTTACATCTTAAACAAATCCTATGATATATGATATCATTTAGGGTGTGACAATATCAAATTCATGGTGTTATAATACACGAACCCCAAATCAATTACACCAAATAATAGCATCCAAGCCTTTCGAATATTTAGGTATGAATATAATTCAACTCATTGATCTAACATCATCTAAAAGACACAACTTTATATTAGCAGGGGCTGATTACTTCTCCAAGTGAGCTGAGATTGTTCTGTTTAGAGAAGTTATTGTTAAGTAAGTGATTAACTTTTTCACTAATAACCTCATCTATTGATTCAGTGTACCAATTCAATCTACAATCTGAGGTCAAACAACTTGGCATAAGATTTTAACAAAACACTAGTTAAGCTCCTCACCAAGAACAAAAGAGAATGTTACACCAAAATAATGGAAGTGTTATGAGCAAATCGCACTACCTATAGGATGCCGACAAAAGCTACTCCTTATGATTCTAGCCTTTGGAGCTGAGGCAGTTCTACCACTTGAAGTTAAGTTGTCATACTTCGAGTAGCTACCCATTATAATCTTACTCAAGAATAAAATGCTCGTCTACGAATGGAAGAACTTGATGCACATGATGAAATTAGGCATCAAGCTCGACAAAACTTAGAAATTTATCAAGCAAAAAATGTCAAGAGTTTTTTATTGTATGATGCAACTTCGAATATTTTAAGAAGAAGAAGCCGAGGTCAATTATTTCATACCAAAAAATTGGTGACAAGTTTGAGCTTAATTGAGAAGTCCCCTTTATTGTTTAAAAGTAAAAAGGAGCTTATCAACTCATCAACTTGAATGGACAACAACTAATGCCACCAACTGATGGTCGATATTTAAAAATATATTATACATAATAACTTTATTAAAATATAATGTTCCACTAATTTTTTTTTTTTTGTAAAATAGGAGGCATTATTTTTGTCTATTTGTGCATATATACATAAATTTTATTGAAAATCTTTATAACAGAATAATGCCTTTTCAAGCTATTATTGTAATATCCAAATTATACCAAACAAGTAAAAATTACTCATTTTAAATTATACCTCCATTTTTCATACACCCAAAAGTCATCATACGTACTTTTATAAAATTCTAAATTTATTTCTGAATGAAATAATATATGCATGAGATGCAATCCCATGTACTAATCAAATAGCAAAAAGACTTCATTTAATAATTAAATTAAGTATCATTTAACCACTTATAATTAAACTTGCTAATTTAGTATAATTACTGTAGCTAATATAATGGATTTCCACCAATCTAAGCATGCATTGGCAGATGGAGATAGTGGTTGGGTGATTAACTGTATTAATATAGATGTTAGAAGCTTAGCCTCAAACCCTCTTTAAAATCTCAAATGCATTCCCTGCCTTCGTCGCTGCTTTCACGCAAGAGTCCTGCTCCGTTTCTTGCTAACCACTTTTGTTACCTTGTGCTGCTGTGCTCAGCCGAGAGGAGTACATGGGGAAGTGGGAACCTGAAGCTCGTAATATAAGAGAAATCGAGGTATGTAAGAGCTGGGTGGATGAGCCTTATTCTCTCATTTGGGATTGCTGTGGTGGGGGTGTAAGCCATGGTTTTGGCTGTTATTTTGGGTGTGTTGTGACTTGGATTGCTGTGTAGGTGTGTAAGCCCGTGACCTTGGACTATTATGGTGTGTCTGTGTGAGATGGTGGTAGCGCAGCCTTGGGTGTGAGAATTGTTTATATCCTGCATTGGCTGTGAGAAATGTTGAGAAAGCTACCATGAGGAATGAAATTTCCTTCCGAAATTTACTGTCTTCTTGTGCTACTCGCAACCCATCTCCTTGCTACTATCCGGGTATGCGTTGTGAAATGAATGTAGGAACAATTGTAGCCCCTTATTAAGCTGTAATCCTTGGTTCCTATCTTTGTTTTCCCTTTAACTGGGTGCTACCAGAACCCATTTTCTTGTTGAGTGGCTTGTTGTGAGTTAACTGATTTCAGTTGGGTATAATTTAGTAGCCAAACAGGCAGCAGTTTTGAGTTATGTCTGGGGTAGCAAGGAGTATTGTTGGATGGCGGGAAGTAGAAAGACAAAGCAGGGAATCAAGTTAGTAGTAGTGTAATTAGTGTACTAAAATATGATATAAATTCATTGATTTGATTTATTGAGCAGATAAATGATATTTAATTCTGAAGGAATCGATTTGTTTTCGCGATTTAACGCAGGAAATCTGTAAGAAAGAATAAAGGTAGGATACTTATTTGTGAGCTTTTTAAAATACACGACTGCATTTTTGTTGAAAAAAAAAAAATAAAATGACGATAGGCGTGTGCCGACCGGCTGCAGGACATGGCATGACGAGGGAGTGTGGCAATGCACGGCAGCGGGCGAGGGGAAGGCTGCCACGGATGGCGGTGGGCGGCCAGGCAGGTGGTAGGCCAGCAGCGGGCGGGTGGCAAGCAATGGCGGCACCGCGGCAAGACAATGCGGCAGGCGCCACGTAAGCCCCGCCGCCGCACTCAGATTTACGATGTGAATTACCAGATTGAATTCCAAATACACTAAATGTCTATCTCGGTGTATTTCAAATGCCTCAAATAAATACAATGTATTTTTTTACTGTACCAAACAAAAATTAATAGAATACATGTAAAGTGAATGCAATACACTCACTTTATTTGCAACCAAACAGCCCCTTAGTGGTATGGTTGTTTAATTACTCAAGATCGAATGTGCGGGGTTGAATTCAAGTGAAAATATTATTTTAATTTATGAATGTATTAACTTAAGTTGATTAAAATTTCAAGTATTAATGAGAAAATTTCTTATTATAAGATTGTGTATTCAACGAGACGACAAATACATAGCATCACTAGCCTAAACGCCGAGGTGAAACTTAAAATTGCTAATTTAAATTTAGATTTCTATAAGACTGATGGTAGCCACTAATTCTATTACTTCTTGTGAGTATTGTATACATTGCATTTAGATATTCCTGTCTAATCTTATTCAAATACGATTGATTACTTGCACAGTCTAAATTTATATTTTGCTAATTTATTATAATAATAATCTAGTCAAATGCATTGATGTCATATTACATTTACTACAATTTAACATTACCATTGCCCTGGGATGCAAAAGTGGAGGGTTGTTAGGTAGTAAATAAAAATTTGTCGAAATAATCATGACATGAATCCTTTAAATCATTGTGTTAATCTGGTATCCCGAAGTGACGCTATGTCTTGAATACAAAAAAATGTAGAAGCCGATTGCAAAGCAAGCAGGTTCCCACATTATGGACGATGCAAAGAAGTTAGTCCATGAAACTAGAATTAGGTTAGGATCTTGGAATATAGGTACTCTTCTGTAAATTAATGGAATTAATAGATATTATGGTTCATAGAAAGATAAATATTTTTAAATGGTTGGTGAGAGGAGAGAGTTTTAGGTTTTAAACTTTGGTATTGGTAAAAGTCGAACTAAAATATGGTGTAGGTGATTATAGATAAATGTTTGAAGGATAATGTTATAAGTATTAATAGATGTGGAGATAGAATTATACTTTAAAGATTATCGTTGATCTAAGATTATCAATGTTATAAGTGTCTATGCTCCTCAAGTAGGGAGGAGTGTTCAAAAGAAAAATTTTAGAATGAATTAGAGAAATTAATACAAAAGATACCTCTTGAAGAAAAAGTATTTATTTGAGGAGATTTAAATGGACATGTTGGTAGAGTGGTAGAAGATTTTAAAAGTATTTATAGTGGTTATAGATTTGGAGTAATGAAGAAGGTAGACTATATTAGATTTTACTTAAATTTATGATTTTGTAGAATAATACTTTATTTAAGAAAAGAGATGAACATATTATTTATAAAAATGGATCTAGAAAACAGATTGATTATTTTGATAAGAAAAATGCTTTAGATTGTAAAGATTGTAAGATCATTCCAAGTGAAATTTTAAGTACCAACATCATTATTAGTTTTAGATTTTAAGATGAAAGGTTGTAAGAGAAAAATAAACTAAATTATTGTCTATTGACAGAAAAAAACACAAATAAAATATTTTAAGAACAACTACAAGAAATTAGAATTTGGGATGTTCATAGGAAGCTAACATATGTGAAAAATATCAGTGAAATTAAACAAGTTAAAAGATGTTGGAGAATCAAAAAAAAAGCTTTTTAATAAGAAGTTGGTGGAGTCGTGATAAGAAATAAGAAACATTGTTATAAAACTTGGTTTAGATGTAAAACTGAGAATTGGGAAAGATATAAAGTCTGTAGAGATTTTAAGAAAACAATATATGATACAAAAAAATTTAACTTTTAGATTTATACAATAGATTAGATACCAAAAAGAAGGTGAAAGATGTATGTATAGTTAGCCAACCAAAGAGATAGGAGAAGTAAAGACATAGTTGAGGATAAGGATGAAAATAATAAAGTCTTTTCTTAAAAAAAGATATTGAAAATAGGTTGATGAAGTATTTTGATAAACTTTTCAATGAATGATGAAAGATTGATTTTAGAACCTTAATACACTAAAAAAATAGAGAATTTCATTTTATCGCCAGTAAGTAAGTTAGTGAAGCTTTAAAGAAAATGAAATGTGAAAAGCGAGAATAATAATATTTCAATAGATGTGTGGAAATGTTTAGGAGATCAAGGAATTTACAAATCTTTTAATGTTATTTTAAAACTAAAAGATGCCGATGAGTGGAGAAAGAGTTTGTTGGTTCTATATTTAAGAATAAAGGTGATGCAAAAGAGTGCAAAATAGAGAATTAAGTTAATGTGCCATACATTAAAATTATGGGAGAGAGTAATCATAGGTTACGATGATACGTAAGTTTCTCACAATCAGTTTGGTTTCATGCCGTAGATCTACTATGCTATACATTTGTTAAGAGGTTTGATGGAGAAGCATAGAAAGTAAGAAGGATCTACATATATTTATATTGATTTAGAAAGCTTATGATAAAGTCTCAAGAGATGTTCTTTGGAGAGTTCAAGAAAAAAAAAGAGTTAATATTGGTTATATTCAAGTCATTAAGGATATGTATACTGACATTTGTGTCCAAACACAAGGAGGATTGACAAAATATTTTCCTATTTCTTGGATTACATCAAGGATCAATATTAAGCCCTTATCTTTTTTACTTTAGTTATGGATGTTCTTACGAGGCATTTACAAAAGATGTACCTTGGTGTATGCTTTTGTCGATGACATTCTTCTTGTTGATAATAGAGGAGTCCAACAAACTTGAATTATGGAGGTCAACTTTAGTCTAAAGGTTTTCGTTTAAGTAGATCTAAACCTAATATATGGAGTGTAATTTTAGTTGTAGAAGTTTTAAGTAGTGTTGCAGACTTTAGTGATCAAGTCATTAATAAGAGTGAGCTTATCTGATATTTAGGCTCTATTGTTCAAAAAATGATGGTGAAAGATGGAGATGTTATTAGTGGAATTCAAGTTGGATGGTCAAGTGGAGGAATGCATCCGCCTATTATGTGATAAAAGTTCCACTTAAACTTAAGGAAAATTTTATAAGATGGTGGTAAGACCGCAATGACTTATGGTGTAATGTTGGCCAATAAAAGAGAAACATAAGACTAAGTTACAGATGAGATGAGGATGCTCGTGGATGAGTGGCTTTACTCTGTGAGATAGAATGCAAAATGAGTATGTTCGGGAAAAGTTGGAGTAGCTCCAAAGGGTAGATAAGATTGGGGAGAGTCGCCTTGGGATTTGGCCACATAAAGCGCCTATCGTCCATGACCGACAGAGAGTAGATGTATTAGATTTGCCTTATGTTAAGAAAGGAGAGACCTAAAAGACTTGGTTAAGATGTATAAAAATGATCTTAGTATACTTGAATTAAATGAGAAACATATACAGACACAATGGAAAGGATTCATGTACCCCACCTAAAAGCTTGGTTGTTGTTGTTGTAATATTTATCTCACTAGGCTATTATCTTATGATATTATACGTTGACTTTCAAGTAAGGACAAGAAAGAGAGAAGTGGCTAGACAAAACTTTTGAAATGTAGAGTTTTAGTGTACAATTTTGAGATATTGTAAAGACATTTTGGGCACGTACAATTTACATTTTGATGTATTTAGTTGCTCTATATCTATGTTGATATTCGAAATTACAAACTTTCAAATATCTGATTTAAATATAAAATGATTATTAGAAAATTTTAAAATATAAGAGTTTGTTTGTGATGATTTAGTAAGATTCCATTTTTACCTGCTTGCCCTGAATCATTATATGTAGAGATGTGTTGGTGAAAATTATGTCTTACTAAGTTATCATATTCTGTTATATCTCAAATTGACTTTGGAGGAAAAAGGAGATTGTTTAGAGTGTGACGTGTGACAATTATGAACATCACCTACTCATAAAAAAGTCAATATTATATCATATATATATATATATATATATTAATAGTTAGTTCAACAGTCTTATGTCAATAACAATGTAGCTCCTGTCCTCTGTTCTTATGGTTCTACTATAAAATGGCACCATAAAAAATAGTAGTTACTATCAAAGCTCTTTGACCAAGTGATTCGTTATGAAATGATACTATTAAATTATGATCTTGATTGTCACCTTAAGTTCCTTAATACTTTTACTCCTTGAATTGTAAATCATAAGACATATTTGATAAGTCATAAAGCCCTCTGTTAACTAAGATTGACTTAGACAAAAATTCTCCCTATGTCTCAAAGATTTCCTTATACGAAGCAACCAATAATTGCTGACAAGGATCCTTTGGTTAGGCCAGGTCGAAAACCTACTTTGAGTTAATAGATTAGGGGACTACAACAGCACGAGAAAGCAGAACCATGAGATCTTGATCAAGCTTGTCATTATTTTCCCTACCATCTACTTTAAGTTAATGGTGGCGAATTTCCAAATTTTTAAACCTAATCTACTTCACTACTATACAATAAACTCTTAGCAACCTAACAATTAGCATAAATTAAAAAATATCTCTCATTACTGGAAAGGGAAATCAACCATAGGTGCTTGTACTTATAAGAAACATAAAATCAAATCTAGAATTCTCGCAAAATGAATGTGAAATCTTTGAAAAATATATTATCCTAAATTTATTATGCCTTTTAAAATTTGACTCAAAATGACATCCAAAACTCTCTCGACAAGAGGTCAGGCGTGAATTTTCGAAGCCTACATTTCCTCTATAAAAAGATAACTTTAGTCTTTCACTGATGATGCAACATGCAAATAGGAAGTTAGAAATAATTGTAAAAATTAGTTGCAGGACAAAAGAATAATAAATTGCAGAAAATAAGGAATTAAACAGAACACATATGGTTAAACCTTGTCATGAAATGAAGTTACGCGAGTAAAAGCACGCGTTACAAATAATGCCCTAACAATGTATTAAAAAACATCTACAAGGAAAGAAAAAACAGCATATTAAGCCAATCTGATGTAAACATAAAAAATTAAAAGTACAAGATGAAAATATTCATTCTATTAGTTTGCTAAATTAGCAGTTACCTTGATTGCAAAAAGGTCCCCAGTAATTCTTTTCTTTGCAAGAAAAACTCTTCCAAATGCCCCTCGGCTGATTGGTTTTATAATTTCAAAATCTTCAATGGATGTCCGATCCTTAATCGTTGTGCTCAAAGGGCTTGTTCGTGAGCTACGTCCACTATCACTTTCTACAGAACCATCTTCATCAATAGAAACATCCTTATTTCCATCATCAATTTGACCACAAAGTTGTATGAACTTTTCCCTAGAATAAACCTCACAAATTAACAAATTTCCAAAATAAAATTTATTAAAAACAATAAAAGGTTTGCCAAAATCATTCACAAAGGACATATTGAGTGTAACTTCAAAAGTTCAATAACTCTTTTTTCATTAGATCAATGTTTTTTTTTTTGACTCGAACATTTAAGAAGATTATAGCACACATCTCAGGTATATACAAATTAAACTTACTGTAGCAACTTCTCAATACGTCTTCCAAATGTCTCAATAATGAGGCCATCCACCGGTCTATTACCAATAACAGCATTCAAGCCTTCTAAAGAGGAACTCAAGTACTCCAATGAGTTATAATCACAGTTTCTAACACTCTCAATGCAACGAACAATATTCAGCAAACTTTGAATCTGCAATTGAAAGTTTTAAAATCATCTAGATCACATATCAGAAAGTAATGACTGTAAAAAGATTAAACCATGAGCATTACATCAGAAGAACAGTTGCATAGCTCTCAAAAGGTATTTATAAAGCATATTTTAAAAAAAAATTAAGATTTGAAATAGTTGCGGCAGAATGGTATCTCTTCTTCTTGATGGTTAGAAGAATAACTTGAGTAAATGGGTACACAGCCGAGACATGAGGCAAGACAGACGAAAAAGGCACACAATTCAAGGGAGGACAGAGGGAGAAGGGGTATCACCCAAAGACTGCTTGGTCGGACAAGAAGGAAAGAGTTCGTGTTTGGCCAAAAAGAATTATTCAATATTCTATATTAATTCTGATACAGGACTTTTGAACCCCTTTCATAGACTCTTAAATCATATCTAATTCATAAAAAAAAGCTTAGTGTGTTCTTGTCATATAAAATAAAGATAAAACGTTAAATCAGCATGCTTCAAGCTTTCATCACATTAAAAAAAAAAAATAAACATAACACATGGACACACGATGCTCATGAAGATTTAACCAAAAGAATAGATGGCGTCTCATGATCCTACCTCAGAAACAATATGCATCCTGCAATTTAAATGGTTAAAAAAAATGAAGTAATTTAAACATCAAGTGCAAGTAGTTCACAATTAAGCTTAGCAAGTTTTTGCAAAGAAAAATATACAACTGGAGATTTTCTTCATAAATTATTTTTATCTTGATTCCATACCAGAATGTGACAATAATAGCTATGAAAACATATTAGATTAATTGATCTAGTGCTAACATTGTTGTAGAGTAGTTCCAATCCAACTCTCCAAACTCTATTTACAGCATTGAAATAGGAAGATTGAAGCGATAGCTTAGTAATAGCTAGGAAAAATTATGTCTATGCAAGCCACTTTAGCCTAATGGTTGAAAGCTTAGGCTTTCAACCAAGAGGTCTTGCGTTCAAAATTTTGCATAAGTATTATATGTGTAAGTTTGCAATTAAATTAGCTCAAATGTCCCAAAAAAATAGAAAAATTTATGTCTCATGCACTATCTTTAATGGTCCACTGTTTACATTCACATACTAAGCATTTGAAAACACATAACAACACTTAATTGAAGAGTTGTCTTAATTAATCAAATATGAAAGGCCCAATGACATTGAGCTTACAGTTTAGTTGCAAAACTAAACAGTTTCATGTGAAGTAATATGGAGAAGAGTTACCTGTTCAAAATTTTCAATCTCAAGAAATGAAATATAGCTAGTCGACAGCAAGTTTAGTAGGCTTGTTTGAGGTGTAACCAAAGGCGATTGGGGGCTTATGCTTTCAGATGGAGATGCTAAGATCCCCAGATCACGTGTACCAGCACTAGATGTCAAACTATCAGTATCACTCACAGTAGATGGATTTGGAAGACACTGTCCTACGTTTGTAGAGGACCACTCATTGTTTCTAGTAGAGGTTGACTCATGAAACTCTTCATTTTGGCAGGAACATTCAACTCTAGAAACTTTCTCGTGCTCTTTTAGCTTGCATTGACCAAGAATTTTCTCAACAATTTCAGCAATTCTCTGAAGTCGTTCATCAACTGATAATCCCTTGGAGTCACATCTATCAGCAATGGTACATACTTTGAAGTGCCCCTCAGCATGCATGGTTGGTATCTCCAAATCACAAATGCGGCAAATCATCATTCTTTTACTATCAACAACCCCCTCAGACCTCGCACCCTGAATGACTATACCAGCTGAGCTTTTAGGTGGCTTCTCAAAGGCTTTGAAAACTTCTATTTTCTCTTCACCGTCAAGTTTTTCTTTTTCCGGCCGCTGCAAAGTAGGCCCCTTCTTCAACCGGGAGTCATCCTCCTCCTCCGCTTCTACCTTCTTCTGATTCTTCTCGGCAGCAGATGGCAGCTTCTTCCAAGAAGAAATTCTATCCCTGCTCGCCGGGGACTCAGTCCCTCCAGTTGAATATTGATTCAAATGAGACAAACTGAGCTTCTTCTCCTGAATTTTTGCCCTCATTATCTTCTCCTTGATGTCCCTGGCAGTGATCTGGTTATTAAGAGCCTGGCCAGGATCAGACTGGTCCGGATAAAAACCAAGATCACTAAACTGGTGGAGGCCAAGAGCATGCTCCTCCTCGCCATAAGCACCCTCCTTCTGAAATTGCAGCAGGCGAGTACACCTCGTGAGGATGAAGAGGATTCGAGTGTGTACTTGCTTGAGGGTTCCCATGGGCAGCTCATGCCGACGGTCGTCGAGATTCTGAACTATCCCCTCGCATTTAAGCCAGAACTCGTCCGTCGACATCTCCGCGCATTTCTGGGAGATCACAAGGAGATCCTCTAATGGCTCCCTCCACTCCGGGTGTTCCTCCGTAGCTTTATCAAGGATTCCGACCAAATCGCCAGCGTAAACACCCAACTCTGCGTTCACCTCCTCTTTGAGAAGCTTAAACTTGGACTTGATCACCGTCATTATATCCTGCCATGAAAAACAAGAGTAGCATGATCAGGCAAAGAATTATCACAAAGTTTAAAGATAAAAAAGCAGTTCTTCTCCTGCATTTTACTTCTGGTCTTGTGAGACCGCGCAGCTTCCTAAACGGAAGAGGGCTGGCGCCCTTGGTGTTCAATTCGTGTGAAAAGCTCTTGACGTCGGCTGAATATCGTTTCCGGCGGCCGCTTGTGGCACGGATAATAGCGCGGAAACGCGGCGATTGCATCTCCTTCGCGGCGTCGAAGGCGACGCGGCGCGCGCCCTGCAACAAAAGGAATCCCAGCAGACAACAATGACGAGAAATGTGGAGCTGGAAATGTAAAAAAAAAAAAACTGTGATCCATCTTCATTACCTCCATCTTTCGCCAAAGAAGAAAGAAGCTTTGCTCTCTTCCACCGAAAGATTGAAAAGACGGTAAATTCTTTAAAGAAAAAAGAAATTAAAAAAACGAAATCAAAAGAGAAATACGCAGAATAACAGCTTTATTTCTCCGATCATTTATGCTTAAATTTCCGGCAGCCGGAATCGGTTTCGGAGAGGCATTTGGCGCTGCTTCAACCAGATTAATCGATGCCTCAGTTTCGAGTCCTTTACGTTCTCATAAACGTGTACGCCATGAACGAGGAAGTAAACTAACTTTAGTATATTTTAATCATATATTCTAAAAATAATAATTTTTTTTTTGGGAAAAAAATAGGACCACGCCCAGATTTCATTGATCAAAAAATAATTATATCTGTCAAAATATCATATATAAAAACCAGAAACAGCTAATCGATTCTAAATTCAGCTGTCAAAAAATCCATATGAAAAGAAACATATTTAAAACCCCCAACCCAACTAACAGATTCTATAATCAGCTATTAAAAACATAAGATAAGACAGAAACAAAACCCAAAGAGAAGCAAATAAATCCAAGAGCTTAGAAAGTCCAAGGAATTTAATTTGACTCGGCCCGCAGTAGCAAAAGACCGAGAGGGGACAAAAAGGGGTTATCACCAAAGCAACCAGAAATATAACTAACGTTGAGCATGCGCGGAACCGAAAGGTAGTGATGAAAAAGATAGAACCGATAACCAATACAGAAATTGGTGTTGAGCGACGAGACTCCATCCGAGCAACCAAAAAACAAAAACATGTCCCATAATAAACTAGCCACCCATAAACAAAACCAAAGACGATTAGCAACCGGATGAGCCAAATTATGCTGGATTCATCATAGCTCCAAAAATCCAATAGAAAATCCCATATGCAGCCGAGGTAATAATAAACTCGCTTCCAGTTAGGCCATAGAAGTAGATAAGCATGTTCCAAAAGATCAAATAAAGTGTCATAGAATGTGTTAGAGAGAATATAGAATATGATCCGAAAGTATAGTTGTGTTGCCATCTATAACATTTGAGTTTAATAGTATTGCAAATGATTTTGATAACCCCTCTAGTTTCTAAACATGTGTTGTGAAAAATGCGCTGATTTCTTTCCTTCCATATATAAAAAGCCGCAATAGGTATGGCGAGCAGAAAAATTTTTTTTGTTATTTTACAGCGAATTTGATCCGCATAAAGAAGTGTCTGAGTTAAAGTACAGCCCAAATGAAAAAAAGAACCATGAGGTATAGTAGCTCTGATAATGTCCATAGAATATGAGCATTCAAAGAAAAGATGGTGATGATTTTTGTTAACCTTTTGGCATAAAACACATAACTGATTAACCAACATACCCCTCTTAAACAAAATGTCTTTTGTTTTCAAACCATTCAAGATTATTCTCCAAGCAAAAGAAGCAAATTTTAAAGAATAACCTTTATACCATATGAATTTTATCCAAAGACGGTTTGGATTGATTAAAAAAAAGATATTTATGGATAGCTTTATGGTCGAATTTATCCTTTTCACCATACACACAGTTCATTAAGGATTGGAATGAGTTGGATCTTGTTTAAACATTCATAAGGAGTATGTTCATTCATTGGAAGTTTCCAATTGTTCTCACAAATAGCTTCACAAACCAGCATGGATGGGGAGCAATTAAACCAAGTAAGCACCATAGGCCCAAACATTTCAACCAGAGAGAGACCTTCTAACCATGGATCAAAAAAGAATGAAAACTTACTATCAATTATCACCTGTAGGGTGATGCAACCTCTACATCTAATCGCCGTGTTTTTAAGCTCCTTAACTAATGCAGTAGTTTTAGTAGCGTGGCCTCCCCAAATTGAGTGATCTGATTTAAAAAATTAGTAAGAAGAGAGTTGGTATTATATAATCTCCAAATAATTTCCTTGCACAATAGATTTAAGGAGTCTATACTAGGAAGACCAATTCCCCAACATCACCTGGTTTGGCAAGATTTTCCCAAGCAATAGTGTTGAGTTTCTTTTCACCCATTATTGTAAAGGAAGGAATAGATGAGCCTCCTTATAGACTTTCTAACCTTTTTGGGAATAGACAATGCTCTAAACCAGTAAGCACAATAACTAGCATAGGTAAAACGAATCAGTTGTAGCCGACCTGCAAAAGAGAGTAAAGATCTTTTCCACCTAGCAAACCATTTATGCAATTTGTTGAAGATTTTATTACAATCAGTCGATTTTAGTCTTGAATGAGTGATTGATAGACCTAGGTAGTTCCAAGGCATATCAGTAATAGTGAAACCCATGATAGAGCCCATCTCATTCCTTAGCCGAGATTCTACAGCTTTGGAGAAGCATATATAAGATTTGTTGCCATTTGGAGAGAGGTTCGACTCCTTGTAGAAGGAGTGGAGAAGAAATGATAGATAGCTAATATTAGCATGAAAGGCCGATCCAAATACCAGTAAGTCATTAGCATATATAAGATGAGAAAGAGTCCCATTTGTAGTTTTGATTGGGCTGAATTTATCAGCAGTAGTGCCATTGTCCAATAATTTAGAGAAAGCATCCATTGTGATAGCAAATAGATAAGGGGATAATGGGCATCCTTTCCTTAAACCAGTGGAAGAGAAGAAGTAACCCGATAGTTCACCATTAAGTATAATAGAGAAAGGCACATGCACCACACAAGCTTCTATCTATTTTATGAATGTTTGAGGAAAATTCAGAAGCTTGAGTCTATGCAAAATAAAGTTTCTGTTGACGTTATCAAATACTTTTTGAAGATCAATTTTAGCACAGAAGCTCTTTGGCTTATGTTTTTGATTGAATCCATGCAAGACCTCATTAGCTAAGATAATATTATCAACTATGTCTCTACCTTTAAGAAATGCAGCTTGAGCCAGATGGATAATATGTGGTAGAATCATCTGAAGCCTACTAGCAAGAAGTTTTGCAATCACCTTATATAATAAGTTGCACAAGGATAGTGGCCGATAATCAGTAATAGATTCTGCATGACAGGATTTTGGAATTAGAGTGATGATAGCAGGTGTTTGACCATGCAATATGAAAGTAGTAAAGAAGTATTGAATAGCATTAACTAAAGAGCATCGAATCTCCCAAGTGTCCTTAAAGAATTGAGATGTAAAGCCCGGTCCTGTTTTTTGATCCAATGTCAAACACCGCCGATTTAATTTCTTCATTTGAAAGATTGATTAAGAAAACGCTTTGTTGAGAAGTGATTTGAGGTCCAATGGGAAGTTAAGCCAATCTAGAGTCTCTATGAGAATTGTTTATGTGTTTGAAATGAGAAGTAATCTCCTAGCCATGTCTTGAGAGCAAATATCAACATCATTAACCTTCAAGCTTTTGATATTGTTTTTACTTTTCCTTATGCTGATTTTATGATATAGAAATTTTATGTCATCTTCTCCTCTTGTAAGCCATGCACATTTTGCCCTTTGTTTGATCCAACTATTCTCACAATCAATAGCCTCATTGAGTGATTGTTGAACCTGGAGAGTCTCATTAAGAAATTCAGGATTTAGAGAGATGATATCAAGTTTGAGTTGCAAGTCTTCAAGTTTAGCTTTCAGCCTGGAAATATTGTTTGCAATGTAGCTATAAGAGTGCCAGTTTGCATTATTTAGAGCTATCTTTGTGTTGTTGAGTCTATTATAGAAAGAAAATATTGGGTCTCCATCTACATGTTTGCTCCAAGCATGTTCCACTATGTTAATAAAATCTGGGCATTTTTTTCTGTAATTTTTGTACATAAATCTGTGCTTGAGAATTGGCTTCTTTCCAGTGGAGAGTATGATAGGGGAGTGATCTGATGTAAGAGGAGACATAACCTTCCAACCAGAATGAGGGTAGGTGTTCAACCATTGATAATTGCATAGTACCCTATCTAACAGACATCTAATAGGGTTATGTATTTGTTGATTAAACTAGCTAAAAACATGTCCCGTGTTGTTAATTTCCAGGAGGCCAGATTGAGATATAAAATCATTGAAATCTGCTAATTTACTTGGGGGTATAGGGCGACCCCCCATTTTTTTCAAATGTCTCCTGATACAGTTAAAATCACCCATAATGATCCAAGGCTCATTAATATCTCTAGCTAATAGGTTGAGAGAGTTCCACAGATCCTTTCTACCAAGGTTACTATTGTCAGCATAGACAACAGTGATGAGGAAGGATTGAGTTGATCCCAAATATATTCTACCATGTATGAATTGAGGATGCTTACCGATAGTAGAAAAGTCAATTTTATCAGTGTTCCATTTTATCCATATTCGGCCATTTGGTGCTTCCAAAAAGTTATCCACCCTGTCTTCATTATAGAAAATATCAAAGTGTTTGCTGTCAGTGGTAGTAGATAGAGTATTCTGAGATAGTTTGGTCTCAAGAAGGCACATAATATCAATGTTATTGTCTTTGACAAATTTTCTACAGTCAGTGACTTGAATGTCACTATTGAAGCCTCTTACATTCCAAGAGGCAATATTAATAGGGTTATGCATTATCTAATGGTATTGGGGGGCCCCCCTTTAGGCCTACCCATTCTACCTTTAGTCAAATTGAGCACAAGAGGTGTTTTTAAAGTTGAAGCTATATCAGTTGATGAGATAGTGTTATTCTCCTTGGGAGTCTCAGTTAAAGGGTTAGACAAAGTTGCAAACAGGTTTTGCACTGTGCCGGGAGATGAGATTGGAATCGGAGGAACAATTGTGTTTGAGATAGCATTTTCATTTTCAGCACTGAAATCTGAATCCTCGGCTGCAGATTCAATGCTAGTGGACTGGTTATTTAATGGGAGATTAAGTTCTGGGGCTGGGGCAGGCATGGTGGCTGAGTTATACACGGGCATAGGTTGAGAGGATTGGAGTGTAGTGGATTGGGACTTCCTCAAAGATCCAGCAGCTTTTCGGTTCATTTGTAATGTGTGGTTAGGTTTATAGTTTGGTGATTTAGGACAGGAAGAAGAAGTGTGTGCAAATGTGTCGCAAGATGAGCATGGGATAGGTTTCCATTCATAAATCACTTGCTGCAAGAAATCCTTTCCATTGAGTGATAGTTTTATGGCTTCAGGAAGAGTGGATTTAGTGGAGATTTGAATGCTAACTCGAGCAAAGGTCAATCTAGCCCCTTTAGCGGAGAGGATCAACAAGAGGGAACTCGATTTTACTAGCAATTTTGATATGCCCTCGACCAACAACAAAGAGGAAGATTGGGGAATTTGACCCAAATCGGAATGTCCTTGAAATCTTCCCGCACTGGACGAAATTCCGGTGTCCATTTTTGAAAAAAGAAAGGTTTTCTCAAAATGAACCATTTAACACCATATCATTCATACGAATTGAACAAAAAAGAAACCATCTGCAAGGGAAATAAGATCTACGCTTGAGGGGCCACATTTTCTTATGGCTTGAAGTAAGTGAAGGTTGCCCAAAGCATATCCCACCAGCGCATTGCTCCACATTTTTGAACCTGCCACAATTTCCTCCTCAGAGAAAGAGATGACATCTTCCTCCGGAGGCACAAAAGAGAGATTGAAGGGGGTAGTAGTTGAGAGAGAATTTTTCTTCCAGCTTGAGTGCCCATTGCTCTTCCATAAGTGCTAAGGCTACGGCCTCCACAAAGGGAGTACCACTATCTCATTGATTTCCTTCAAAAGGGTTTGTAGAGGAAGGGGAGGAGAGGAGAGAAACCCTGAGACAGAGGCTTGGACCATCTCAAGTTGGATGACTAGTTTCTCCAATCTAAAAATAATAATTGATATTAAAATAAAATTATTATAAAAAATAACTTTTTTAAGGCATAAGGATGAAATTCTTTTTAATTATGTTGCTTTAAGCGCTCAAATTTATTACTATATTTTTTTTTGGGAGACAATATATCTAAAATTTTATTTTAGAAAAAAAATACTCTTATATTAAAAATATATAGGATAGTCCATTATATAACTTCAATCTTTCAAGTATCTTCTCATCATATTACTTCTAATTTGAAGTTTTGAGCTAACTCTCTTAAGTTGTTCCCTTCCATCTCCTATATAGAAATTATTAGTTTTAATGTTTTTTTAAAGTTATTTTGATGTAGTTACATTCATACTCAGTTTAAAGGTTTATGTCTATAGCCCTAAGTTATTATAATAAGGAGATAGATTCAAAAGCTATATTCAAGCAAGAGTTTTGAAAGTATTTATCACCCAAATTTGAAAGTGACCTTAGAATGAGTTCAAAAAGATTATAAACATATAATGATATTCCTAAAATTTAAACTACAATCAAATAAATATTATTATGATTGAACTTAAAAATTTTTGTTGGGTTACATTTGATGACAAAATTATGTATTCTAACCTTATTTTCTTTCAATAAATAGCATATGTTACCACAATTTTTTTATCAAATTTTCAATTATCTATCTTAGATTTTAATTACACGCCTTTTTTTTGTTTTAATTATATGGCCTTTGACTAAATAATGTGAAAATTATCATGCATATTTTTAGAAGAAATTTAAGAAAGTAAAGTAATATAGAGGTAAAAGTAGACTAGTTATATGGTGTTAAAGAATCAACATAAAGTTCAAGTCTAAATTTCTCGGAAAGAATATATATATATATAGGGTCTCAAAATTTGCCAATGACTTCTCGATGAAGAGCGTGGATTAAATATCGATCAAATCGAAAGGATGGAATAGTAAATTACAGCCCTCATTTTGTGAGATCTATCTAGTTCTATAGGCACAAGTACTTATAGTTAATTACCCCTCCTAATGCTAAGAGAGAACTTTGGATTAAGGCTAGTCGTTAGATCGCTAAATGCGAGCGTATAGTAGCAACATGTGGAGTTTAAAATTTAGGGCTTAGAATTTATGAAATTCATCATCATTAGCTTAAAGCGGATGGTTGAGGGAACGATGATGCTCCTGATCAAGATCTCATGGTTCTCCATCCCTGCTATCATGGTACTACTTGGAGGAGGTTGACCCAACCAAGGATTCTTATCGGACCATAGGTTGCATCATCCAAGGAAATCTTGTAGACCTAGGGTAGTGTTTATCTAAGGAGACATGTTTAAGTCCACCTTAGATAACATAAGGCTTTTTGCCCTATAAATCACAGAGCCAAGAAGTACATATTGAGAATATAATGTCATTCGTGAATATAATGGTGTCATTCAAAGATTAGAGGACTTTGGTTGTAACCACATTATATGTGGAGCTTACTGGTCAAACCACACAGAAAGAGGATACGAGCCACGTCCTTACTGGTATGAGATTATTTGAGTATGAATATAGATGTACACTTGACTTAATATTGGCTCCTTTGTGAGCTAGACCTTTCTTGATTATTCACTTTCGATAAATGGTTGCAAAAGATGGATGTATTATTTTTTTGTTTTAAGTTTTTTAGGTTGATGATTTTTATTTAGGCATTTAAATTTAGCTTTTTTATAATTTTTTTATATTTCTATGAAATTTAAATTTATTTTATTTAACATTGAACTCTGAATATAACATGATGGTGATATCCTCTCCAGTTGAAATCTCCATTCAACATAGTCATCATCGGGGTATATATGTCTACTTGATCATATAATTTATTATTTTAGATTCTGTCAACTCTATTAATTTAATAATAAAAGATTAGATCTAGATTTATATTTTGAGAATTTTGAATTTGAGAATATTAAATATAAATATCTTAGATATTTTGATAATAATGACCTTTCCAGTTGAATCATTGGGGAATTAGGAGATGTTATATTGTCATATGACAGAATTAGCTTCTCAGAGATTTTTTCAAATGGAGAAATTTATAACAACATTATTAGGTTTTGTTAACCCGGAGCTAGTTCGCAGACCCAATTGGGGTTCAACCCGCTCAGCATACTCAGACACTAAATTCATGCATTCAACGTAGTATCGGGGCCCATGCAGGTGTATTTAAGAATGCTTGCACACATTTGAGGCATTAAATTTGAATTTTAAACATACTTCATAATGTGTGCAAAGCTCATCTCATTGATGATAACTAAATTGGAATCGCGCTCTGTAAAGAACTGTGATGGAATGATGCTCTTGAGGTAATCCATTATACTGGTGGAACAAAGCGAGAGGAAGTTGGCAAACAATATCGAGAACGGGAAATTACACGACGACTGAGAGTTCAAACTGAGAAGGAAGAAAGGGAGATCGAGACCTGTAGTAAGGACGGGGCAGCCATGGCTTATTCGGATAGCGGGGAGAAAGAAAAAGAGAGTCACTTGCTTGCGACCGAGTTTTAATTGGGAGGGCTATGGATTCTTTTTTTTTCTTATTCAACTTGCAACAGGATGAAATAAGGCTAAGTGGGGTTGTATGGGAGGGATGACACGACAGCATATCAATGGTCAAATGGGAGGTGAAGGCATGGGGATGGGTGGCTGTGAGTTACGAAGCATTGACCGGATGTAATTAGGAGATAATTTGGTAGATTCTATCTAGAAATTCATGTTAATTTTGATAAACTTTTAAGTGCAACAACATTAGTAAAATTGGATGTCCATCCTAAGTAATTTTGATGTTTTGGACACAATGGCATAGTACGTTTCACAATTGGAGGTCGTTTGGTTCAAGTCGGCATCAAATCAGGTCATTTTAGTTCAAAAAGTGTATTATCGCTTCCGACCGCTCGACATTTGCATAGACTCATCCAAATCGAGCATGAATAGTCTCATTTGATAGATTTGGATGTTTCAACGCTAACGACGTGATCAATTTGATGAAAGGTCATTTGGGCATCATCACAACCTCTCAATCTCGATATGCCATAAGCGCATCGATGGATTTCCTTCTTGATCGGTTGACTATTGAATTGTGTAGTATGTATATTTTAGTTACTTTTTATGTTTTGAATGCAATAAAAAAGTTTGTTCATCAATTGGAGATCATTTTGACTAGTTTCGGTGATGTCCAATATATTTTAGCTTCGATTTACGCATTGTTGCATCCGAAGTCAGTCGACTTGATCTTGTGAGCTCAACTCGACTCATGTAGTATCTATGGATGTCAACAAATGTCTTCCAACAAATGTGATTCGTGCATGAAGCGAGTCATATTTGTTGAAAATTAGTTGACCCTTTCAGTTGGCCATAGATCTTGAATCACTTTAGCTTCAATTTCAATAGCTTATGAAGCTCTTCCACCATAGCTTCATGCTTGATATGGTTTGATGGTGGGATTGGTTCATTTTTTTTGAGATTTGAAATTACTTTTGTCATAGCTTTAAGTTTGACGAACTTGATGAAGGATTGACCTAATTTGTCTATATTGACTTGTTAGGAAGTATATGTACGTCTTCGGTTATATGCTTACTGCTTTGATGGATGTGATATTTATTTTTGGATGTATGGGAGACACCACATAGATTGTATGTGGTATTTATTGAAGTGATCGGGTACAACATTGAGGTATGATGTACTATCTTGAAAGATAGAGGCATCACCATTCAATGAACCTAATCACCTAATAAGGACTCCTAAGGCACGATGGGTCTTCGAATATACCAGAGATTTTTCCCCTACTTTACATGAATGAATAAAGTAGGGTTTATATTAAACTGGGTTCTAAAGTATCCTATGGAGGCTTACATCTTAGGGAATGAAATTCTCTAAGAATACTCTTTGATTAAAGTAGGCAATTATGGTCTCCAAAGATTTCAATGCTAGACTATTAAAGGATTAGTTATTTTAGGAAAATCAATTGGAAAAGTTCAAAGGAGAAGACTCATTTTTGGAATCCAAATGAAACAAGTAGGGAATGCTTATGATATTAGGAAACCTAAGTATTTTAATCTATTATATGGTTGGGCTTTATAATTTTAAAATTGAAGAGAATTATTTGTTAGAGTTAAATTTTATTAGATTGTTAGGGCTTATAATCCACGAACACAAGGTTATGGAAATGCCTAAGAGGTGAGGATTTATGCTTGTAGCCTGAAAAAAATAGCTACCTCATATCCTAAATCTAGGGAGCTTTAGTAAGAGCTAAAGCACGACATAAATCTAAGCGACAGGTGGATACAATGGTTTACTTTCACAAGAGAGGATAATCTGTTTGACTTCTGGACTTATAATTACCTAGAGTGGGTGCCAGCTAACTCATCATATGATTTTAAAACCATGTAGTCCAGTCTTATGAAATTGTAAGATAATTGGGCTATTATTAATTTAAAAAGAGACTAAAGTCCTTAAACCCACTCCCTAAGAGACTAAAGTATGAGTGGTATGAATATTGACTCAATCTAATACAAAATTTTTTAAATTTTATTTAAATTTTGACACTTCATTTTGACAAAGGCTTTAGAATTTTTATATGTCTAAATGCATGATGAAATGGATTATTGAATAAATCAGCGAGAAGAGGGTATTCTCCACCATAGGGGATGCCCTCAAAGGTCAAGCATTCCCCTATCGTCCAAGGATGGAGATCCCCCAATTTCAAGGAAGAAGAAATATCCATGCATGATGTGAGGCATGCAACATTCAGCTAAGGGGGTTATTAAATCTTTAATTATCTTATTTAATGCCTAGGTTTTATGGTGAGGTTATGAATTATTTAAAATTTAGTTACGAGTGATTAATTAGGGTTGAAAAATTAATATTTTTCTAAGAGCCTAATAGCATCTAGGCCACACATTAAAGCATCAATCATAAGAAACTATGAAAAAAATATGCCATTTTTAATGCGCAATTTAAACATAACATCAATCAATTTTATAAAATTAACGTAAAAGAATAAAAGGCCAGTGCGGTCGGGTACCGTCGTACAACCCAGAAAGAAAAGATGGGTAGTCAAGCTCTACCCTTATATAATCTAGAATTAAAAAATAAGAATTATAATTTATAATGAATGAATGATATGGGGGGTCTTTATGTCTTCATTTCTTTCCTCCTTGCTTTTTTGATTTGGTAGGCTTCAAGGCATCACATGGCACCCCAGGACAAAGCCTTCTAGCCAATGCTCATCCTAATTCTCCATAGCACTAATCATAATTCTTATTGCAAAATTATATTAAGAATAGAAAAAGTAAATTTAACTACACTTATAAAATAGAGGTTAGTTAAACATACACATAATCCTAAGCAGTTATATGTATGATTTAGACTTAGCACCCTGCACATGGGTAATCAAGTTCATCTATCCTAAATTAGATTATGCTTAAGGGTTTAAGCAACCTGTAAAGAGAGCATTTATATTTATTTTTAAGCATCCCTTTAAGCATAATCCCTTATAAAAAACATGATTAGGCTAATATCAGCCTACCATCCAGTCTACGAAGCATACACCCTAACATCTAGTCTAAAATAATACATCACAAAATAAAACATACATCATATCATACACCATCCTAACTTAGGACTATAAGTGGTGACTTAATTCTAATGTGTGTGTTAAGGCTTGCGTGGTATGTCTTAACTAAGCATCAAAGTTGTGTTTTCTAAATTTGGAGAGATTCAATTTAACATAAAGGGTTAATATCACTTTAAATGATTTAATTGATTTAAGAATCTTAATTTGTGTTTTCATTTATTTCATTTGATTACACTTAGCAACTAAGTGTTATAAAGAGAAGACAAGAGGATTGCCATCTTTCATCCCTATCTTAAGCCACTTCTAAAGCATGTTTATTTAATTTAGTTCTCTTTAGTGAATGGATTATTAAATGATTTAATTAATCCTAAGTTTAGGTTCACTTCAAATTACCTCATTCAATATGAAAGGCTTCTTAAGATTAATCTAATTAAATTACTTTCACATGACATATATCAATCATTCCTTTCCATCACATATGGCATGCACATGATTCAATCTTAAGTGTATCTATACATACAACATATTTTAACATACTTAAATGATGAAGGTGGATGTGTACATTTAAAGTTTATATTTTTCATTTGATTGAATTATTTCATCATATTAATTTAAAGCTTTATCCAAATTTTTATACAAAAATACATAGGAATGAACTTAAATAGGTACGTGCCATTGTTAACTATGAAAGTGAGGTAATCAAATGACCTTCTTGGGGCTAGATAAAGTCTCGTATTCTCGGTATTTCCAAATTATATACCCATTTGAATTCAAACATATGTGAATTTGTATACATGAATATAAGAAAGTAAGCTCCAAATTTTATGACTAATTAATCCAATAACCTAATCATTCATGAATGCATGTATTTTAATATAAAGGGAGATTTCCATTCATTAATCACATGTATATACACATGTATAAAGACATAAATAAGTATGTGTCATTGTTAACCAGGGAAATGAGGTAATCAAATGACCCCTTGGGGCTAGCTAAAGCATCATTTTCCTGGGATGTCCAGACTATATACTCATTTTCTTAAGTACATATGAGTGTATACATAATCAAGAGAATGAAAATCATATAAAGATTGTATTTTCTTTAATTAAATTATTTAGGTATATGAATTAAAGCTTTATCTAAATTCTAATGTTGAAATGCATAAGAATGAAATCAAATGGATGCGCCTTTGTTAACCAATGAAGTGAGGTAATCAAATGACCTCCTTGGGGCTAGCTAAAGTCTCGTATTCCCGGGATGTCCAGACTATATACCCATTAACATTCATACTTATGTGAATCAACAAATGAATAAAGGAAAAAAAGCTTCACTTCATACACTTAAGATATAATCACATACATCTCCTATGTATTTATAACTAGCATCACCACATATATTATTATTCATTCATAAGATTTTGGAAAATACAATTGGATTTAATAGTGATAATAGCTGCATATATATTAAATTAAATCAACACATACAAACTTAACATAAAGGAAAACTATTTGATTTAATTAAATTTGAAAAGATGAATACATGATTTCATATGACATACAACATTTAATATGATTGGAAAGGAGTACGTAAATATAAACACATGATTTCATTCAATCAAATTAATTCATAGGGAAAATCATATCAAATAAAATCATTTAAAATAAACTAAAGCTTTTTAAATTTCATTTTTAGTTTCATGTTTGATTTGATTAAAGAATGTGAGAAGAAGTTTGCTAATCCTAACCCATTCCCATGATTATGGATTAATTTAGTTTAATGAAATATAATTAAGTTGATTTTATAGGTTAATAAAGTTATAATATGAATTAAGTTCATTAATTAACCCTTACCTATGTTACCTTAACATAATTATCTAAATAATTGTGAGCCAACATGATATACAAATGAATTGAAAAGTAAATTAGCAATGGCCCTAAGAAATGAAAAGGCCTAATGCAATTAGCTTATAATTAATGGTTAATTAAATTAAGGAACTCAGTTATGTACTCTTATGATTTTCCCACACATGTGGATTAATCATAATTTCTTTAATTGTCTTTAGGTTATTAAACACCTAAAGATCTACCACTTAATTATTATGGTTAAATGTATTTTAGATTTGAACTTTAATTTGGTTAATGAAATCATTAATTAATTAATTAAATTCTTACTTAATTGCCAAATTGATTAATTATCCTACAAATGAAATGGACTTTGGGAAATATCAGGAGAGAGGTCCCAATCCAATTCCCCATACCCATCAACTATTAGATAATGATTAATGAGCCAAATTGATTAATTAGTTAATGTTCATGTAATTAATTAACCCTTAATTAAATTTTAAAAGTAATTATGGTTTAATTAGCCAATTTTTTAATTAATTAATTAATAAATTTTAAGAAAATTAGGGGAGGCAGAGGTCATCCCCTTAGATAATCTCAAAAAATTTGGTGTTAATTAATTAATTAAGGATAATTAAGATAATTAATTTTTCAATGAAATCCTAATTAAGCCTTAATTACTATGCAAAAGTAATTAAATATTTTTTTAATAAATTTCTCTCTGAAATACTTTTGAATTGAGTATTTATTTATAATTTTTGGATTTTTCTATAATTTGTTATAATTTTTGCAAGTTTGAGCCATTATAAATAATTATTTAAGCCTAATTAAGCTTAATTCCAATGACACCACATGGCACGCTGACGTGATGCGCTTTCCATGTGGCATTACGGGGTTGGCTATTAAAGCGCATCCGAGTTAGCGTGGATGTGGCTGACGGTGGACATGCTTTCGCTCTTCGCCATTCGATCTCAAATCGGACAATGTAGATCAAACCCATGGTTAATACATGATTAAAATGACTCGATCTAATGGATCTAATTATGTCCATTCATTCTGATCACATGGAATGGATGACACGTGATCTATGATTTTACTGATGATGAAGGACGAAAGTCATTCGCCATTATCCACAAGATCAGAGCTCACCCGAGCTTGAATCCACTCCAATTGATCCCACACCTTCACACAATGATCGAAGGGGATCCAATGGTCAAGATCATGTGACATTCAACTTTCCTTCAAAAAGCTTTAAAAAAATTTCAAGAAAGCTCGATTTCAATGGCATATCTCATCGGAGCTAATGGCTGGCGGGTCGCACGCATGAGGTAGCTTCATCTGGTCGAGATGAAGCCCTATTGAGATGCAATTGGATTGATTTCACCTCATTCACTCGAAAGGCTAGGGTTTGTCCTTTGGAGGCTTAACTTTGATTGAAATTCACTGGTGGGGCTTAGAGCTGAGAGGTTGTGCTCGTGAGATAGGATGTGGGTAAGAGGAATTTGATTTTGGTTGAAAAATGGGAGAGTTAGGATCAGAGGGGATGTGTCCTATTTTGAGTGCACTTAGGAAGAGAGAATTATGGCGAATGAGCTCTCGGGGAAGGTCTCAGGAAGGAGTTTCAAACTCTCTGAAGTTCACATTTAGAAGAATGAAGTGTGGGGGGTATACCCCTTTCCATTGTGATGGACGGATGGATCGAGCTCCAAATTTTAGGTTGGCCAGCCGCTGCCAGGGTGCTGAAGTGGTCGCCATCACCTCCACGTGGCACAACATGAGTGGAGAAAGGGATGGGAGGTGGCTCAAGGCATGGGATGGTTCCTTGGTGTCCAATAGTTTCAAGTAATGAGGGAGGTGAGTTAACTCTCCTCCCTTTGGTCCATGGCAAGCCTAGCTCACTTAGAGTGGGCTAGGTGGGTAGGTGAGACCCCATTTGGGGTGAGTGATGGCTGCCAAGGGGAGAGAGAAAGTAGACTTTGCTAATTTTAGCAAAGATCCCATGTGAGAGGAAAATCCAAGGGGGATTGTCTTGGATTTGACCCCATTTGGTTTGGGATATTTTTGGGATGATCCCAAGTGGGTTTGGGTTAGCTTAGGTCAGCTTCTAAGGTGCCATGTGTTGATTTCAAGGGATTTGGCTCAATTTGGGTCATGCTGAGTTAGGTTGACCAATTGGTTAAATTAGGTCAAATCAAGGCTTGAGTTAGGTTCAAATGATGATTTAAAGTATTTTTTTCAAGTTATTTTAATCAATTTGGCCTAGGTTTGATTTTGGCTCATTTGGATTCAAATGGGTTTAATTGACCAATTTGATCAAATTGGTCAAATTGGCTTGGGTTAGGTGTTGGTTCACGTTCAATTGATCAATTGGATGAGATTGTAGGCTTTGGTTTGAATTAATTTAGATTTATGATAAATTTGAATCTTTAGGTTAATTGGGTCTAATTGATCAAACTAGGCTAAATTATGGCTTTGGTCAAGTTCAATAATCAATTTGGAATGAACTGGAGTCATTGGTTGCAATCAACTTGGGTTAGATCATGATTTGACCAAATTTGGTCTTTTTGGCCAATTTGGTTAACTTGGGTCAAAGGGCCAATTGGATTTAGTTTGGCTCAATTGATGGTCAAGTCATGTTCAATCATTGATCATGGGTTGGTGTGAATCAATAGTTTCAATTGATTTGATGTAGGATGAATTTTGGCTAGTTTGGTTCATATGGGCTAAAAGGTTTGACTTGGTCAAATGACCAAGTTGACTTAGTTTGAGTCAATTCATGGCAATTGGTCACTCTAGGATGGTTATTAATCATGATGGAGGGCTTAGGTTGGCTTAGTTCAATCCAATTTGGGTTGGATTAGAACTTAGCTCAAATGAGTTCTTTAGGTCACTTTGGGTCAGGTGAGCCTAAGTGGGTCAATTGGCATGATTTTGATTTGATTTAGGTTTAGTTGAATTTATATATAAACTTAGGATTGAAATATAAATTTAACTACAATTAATTTGGATTCCAATATGTTTTGGTTCATTTGAAATTTTCAAGCCAAAAGGGCTAAGTTGGGTTTGACTTGGGTCTATCTTGGTTTAGTTTGATTTGTGGGTTTCATTTATATTTGGATAGGTAATTGATGTAATAATTGATTCAAGAGAAAATTCATTAGTTTTGTCTTGATTTGGGTTTGGCTAAGTCCAAGGAAGTGACTTAAAGGGTCTTAGATTAGGTTTTGGCTAGTTTTGGATTTGGTTTTGGTCATTTGAATGTATATTTCATTCATATTTAAGAAGATGATTGAAGGTGTAATTGATTTATAAGAAAATCAATTGAGTTTGAAGTGATTTGAAGGCAAATTTGGCTAAACTCATGAAAGTAGGTTCAAAGGGCTTAGGGCAAGGTTTGATTTAATTTGATTTAGTTTTGATGATTTGAGTGTAGATTTTATTTATATTTGTAAAGATGGCTGAATATATAATTGATTTATGAAGAAATCCATTGAATTTGGTTTGAATTGGGTGGAGATTTTGGCTAAGTTTGTAGAATTAGATCACATGGCTTAAGAGGGATTTGGAGCTTGGATTTGATCTTGGGTTTCAATTATTTGGAGTTGAATTTAATAAATTGGTTGAGGGATTGAATTAATCTTGAATAAAATCAATTGAATTTTAATTGAACTGGATTTGGCTAAGAGCTAAGTTCATAAGATAAAATCATAGGGCTTAGGAAGGATTTTGACTTTGAATTTAATTATGGGCTTCAATTATTTGATTTGAAATTATGATTGTAGGTTTTGGCAAATTGGATTTGCAATTGAGTTTGGTTATGAGTTTGATAGAGTGATTTAAGGGTTGAATTGATATTTAAGAAAATTAATTGAGTTTGGATTGATTTGAATTTGGCTAGGGTTAAATCCATAGGATTCAATCAAAAGGCTTAGGAAGGATTTTGAGCTTGGATTTGAGGTTGAGATTGATTATAAATTTTAGAATTTGAACTTGATCTCAGATTTGAATTTGGGGTTTGGTTTGAGAAGGTGAACATAGATTGAGTTTAGGTTATTGGGTAGGTAAGTCTCCCTAAGTCCCTAAGGCATAGCCTACTCCTATGACTAACCCTTCTAAGACTATAGGCTTAAGTTAAGTGTTCACCTAATCACAAGATGTGTCTTAAGACTAAGAAGCTCTTAGTGTCTTGTGATGAATTATTTTTAAATATCTTCATCTAATATTTCTGAAAGAGAAAAATATAAAAATGAAGAACAAAAAAAAAATACTTCAAAACACTTCTTGTGTTGGACACCATGCAGATCCGCAGATGTTCTTATTAGGATGATTGGGTACGACATTGAGGAATGGTGTACTATCTTGGGAGACATAAGTCACCATCTTACAAATGGACCTAAGCACCTTAATAAGGACTCCTAAGGACTATGGGTGTTCGGATGTACCAGAAATTCTTCCCCTACTTTACATGGAAAAGTAAAGTAGGGTTTATTTTAATTCGGGTTCGTTAAGTTCCCTATGGAGGCAAGCCCCCATAGTTAATTACATCCTTAGGAATATGATTCCTTAAGAATACTCTAGATTAAAGTAAATGATCATTATCTCCAAATATTTCAAAGATAGGACTATTAATCAATTGGTTTATTTTTAGAAGATCAAGTGGGATTGATCAAGAGGAGGGAGTTATTATCGAAGCCAAAGGAAGATAAGTAGGGGATGCTTATGATTCTAGAAAGCCTAGTAAGCATTCCAAACTATCTTATGGTTGGGCTTTACATTTTTGAAATTGAAGTGATTTATTTGTTTGAGTTGAATTTTCATTAGAAATATAGGGCTTACAATTCCATGACACAAGATCATGGAAATGCCTAAGAGGTGACGATTTATGTTTGTAGCCTGTAAAGTTAAGTAACAACCTCTGAACCTAAATCTATGGAGGTTTGGTGAGGGCCAGAGTATGACCTAAATCTAAGGCAAAAATGGGTATTTGGTTTATCTCAAGAAGAGAGGATAAATCACCCAACTGTTAGACTTATAACCTCCTATGGGTGGTCGCTAACTAACTCCTCCTACAATTTTAAATACATGTAGGCAAGTCATATGTTTTTGCAAGATAGCTAGGCTGTTGTTATTTAGAAAGAAACTAAATCCTTAAACACACTCCCTAAGAGACTAGATCATGTAGGGCATGATTAATGAATTAAATCTAATGCAAATTTTATTATGCTTTATTTTCATTTTTGGATAATTCATTTGACACAGGCTATGAGATTCATATGCCTAATGCATGAGAAGTTGGATTATGGGCCAAAATCAATAAGAAAGGAGGTGTGTTTCCACCATGGCTCTCAAAAGTCAAGCCAAGTTCTCTAAAAAAGGTGGAAACTTTCCATAATAAGAGTGAAACAAGATGCTTTTTATACATGATGTGAAAACATACAATATCCAGCTAAGGTTGCTAAATCTTTTATCTTATTTTACAACTGAGGCTTTAAGTGAGGTTATGAGTTATTATTTTTAGTTTTGAGTTAGTTAGTTGGATAGAAAATTTATTTTTCTAAGAGCCTGCTCGCATCCAGGCCATTCATCAAAGTAAGGAAGAAACTAGAAAAATTATGCCATCTTAATGCACAAGCTAAACAAACATCAAACAATTTATAAAGCTAGCACAAAAGAATAAGAGGACTTTTATGGTCAGGCTCCACTTCACAAACCCGAAAACAAATTGGGTAGCCGAGCTCTACCCTTATACAACCCAGATTACAAATGAATTAATTACAATAAAAAAGAAATTCATGTTATGGGGGTCTTCATTCTTCGTCTCTTCATTCTTCATTCTTCTTTCTTCTTTCTTCTTTCTTCTTTCTTCTTTCTTCTTTCTTCTTTCTTCTTTCTTCTTTCTTCTTTCTTTTTTCTTTCTTCTTTCTTCTTTTAGTTGGTTGGAATGTGGTTTCTCCAAAGGCTTCACATAGTTCATAAGACAGTCTTATGATCAATGATCATCCTAAACCCCCATAATAATCATTCCAAATCTTAATTACAAAATTACATGAAAATGGGAAAAAAGTAAATCTAACTAAAACCTGCAAAATAAAGATTAGTTAAACAAACCACATAATCCCAAACATATATGTGAATAAACTAGACTTAGCACCCCACACATGGGTAACCAAGTCCATCTGGCCGATTTTAGATTTTTTTTAGGGGTATAAGCAACCTGCACAACAAAAGCATTTATATTTTTATTATAGCACCTTTTAAGCACGATCCCCTGCAGAAGACAAGGATTAGACTAAGATCATCCTACCATTCAGTCTATACACATACACCCTAACATCTAGACTAAAATATCACATCATAAAATAAAATCAAGCATAAAACTATGCGCCACCCTAACATATGACTAGAAATTGTGACTTAGCTTAATGTGTATGCCATTTAAGGCTTGTGTGGTATGTCTTAGCTAGGTTTTAAGGTTAGATTTCTCTAAGTATGAAGGGTTCAACATAGAAGGTGGTTTCATTTAAGTGATTTAGTTGATTTGGTTGATTTTACTTGATGATTTATTCGGTTTGAATGAACCTACACTTAATTACTAGGTGTTGTAAAAAGAGGAGAAAGCAAAGAGAACTTCTCTTTCCTCCCTGTCTTAAGTAATTTATAAAGTAGATTCATTATTGATTTTTATTTAGTGAATATTTTATTATGTATTTTAATTAATCCTAAGTTTAGATTTTTCCTAAACAAACCTATTCAAAGAGAAAAGTATTTTAAGATTAAGGAATGTGAATTAATATCACAAAACACACAACACTTTATTTCTTTTCAACATGTATAACATGCACATGGATGAATCCTAAGCATATCTATACATGCAATTCAAAATGTTAGCACACCTTAATGATGAATGCTAAGAGATATTGCTTAAAAAAATTAGAATGTTTCATGTATACATGATTTTGTTTTGTAGAAAATATGGATTCTTTTATCCATTATTCATATGCACATTTACATGTATGAATGACATAAGTGAGTACGACAACATTATTTTCTACACCAGGAGTGTAAGGTATAAGACCTACTTGGGGCTATTTAAAGCCTCTCAACCACGGATGTCTAGACTAATATACCACTTTTCTTAAATACATGTGCATGTATAAAAATAAATGAATGGAAAAAGAATCATGCAAAAATTTTATGTTCATTTATTTTGATTTGATTATGCAATTTACATGTGTAAATGTGAATGTCCCTCTTAAGGGATAACATAGGAATGAATATGAATGGATTTAAGCAAGTGCTGTTGTTGACCTCATTTTTAGAATGAGTTCTTAACCCCTTCACCTTATACCTAGGAATTCTCTTAGACCTTAAGAGCTCCTTAGTCTTAAGACATATCTAGTGATTAGGTGGATACTCAACCTAGCCCTAGAAGACTTAAAGGAGTTAGCCATAGGAATAGGTCATGCCTTAGAGGTGTTAGGAAAATTTCCCACCCTTAGCTTAAACCATTCCTCACTTTTATTCATTCAAGTCAAACTCCCTATCAATTCTATTTGATTTTCTCCAAACTCAAATCAAATCTATGATTGAAATCCATGATTGAAATCTATGATTGAAACCCATGACCAAAATCCATCAAAAATTCCTAACTCCTTAATCTTTCCTTAAGGACTTAACCAAAATTATGATCAAAACCATGTCAAATCTTTGGGGATTTTCTCATAATTCATTAATATTTTCATCTGTATTCACATATCTAAATGAAATATAAATTCAAATCAATCAAACTAAACTCAAAATTCCAAATGAGTTCATGAAATTTTCCTAAGTCCCTTAATTTTCCATTAATAGACTTAGCCAAAATCATCATCACATCAATTCAAACTTGTGGGATTTTCTCAAAACTCATTTATATTCACATATATAAATGAAATATGAATATAAATCAATCAAATCAAATCCTCAAATTAAATTCCTAAGTCCTTAATTTTCCATTAAAGGACTTATCCAAAAAATCAAATCTAACTCAAACTCATGGGATTTTCTCAAAACTCATTTATATTCTCATTTATATTCACATATATAAATGAAATATTAATATAAATCAATTAAATCAAACCCTCAAATTAAATTCTCAATTTAAAATTCTCCTAAGTCCTTAATTTTCCATTAATAGACTTAGCTTAAATCTTGATCAAACTTATTCAAATTCATGAGATTTTCTTATAATTCTTTTATATTCTCATATAGAAATGAAATATAAATTCAAATCAATTAATCCAAATTCAAAAATTCAAGCTTCAAACTCCAAAATTTTCGTAAGTCCTTTAAATCCTTCTTAATAGACTTAGCCCAAATCATGATTAAACCACTTCAAATCATTGAAATTTTCTCATGATCTATTTATATTCTCATTTATATTAACATATATAAATGAAATATAGATTCAAATAATCAAAACCAATTACAAATGTCAAACTCAAATCCACTCAAAATCCAATCTAAGCCTTTCAAGTCAAAATCTTGAACTTAGCCAAATCATTTTTAAATCAAGCCAATCTCTTGATGTTCTCTCATGGTTCAATCAAACCTAAAGTCATAAGCTCTTATATAAATCCAAACTTTAATGAAACAATCAAAGCCTAAGTCAAAAAATCAAAGCTAAAACCCTTTCATATTCTTCCTTTGAATATGAAATTATCAAATGGATCAAAACCCATTTGACTTCAAACCAATTGTAAATGGATTTATATTTCAATCACGAGTCCATATACAATTCAATCAATCTCAAATTTAACCAAGCCTTTTGACCAACTTTGGCTCACTCTACCCAGAGTGACCAAAAGTACCCTTATGAGTCAAATTCTAATCTTAACCAAATTGGATTGAACCAAGCTCATCTATCCCTCTCATCATGATCAGCAATCATCATGGGATGATTAATCAATCAAATTGGGTCAAACTAAGTCAAACCTAAGGGTTGACCAAGTCAACAAAATAAAATCTAACATAGCCAAATTCTAAGATAGGCCAAATTGATTGAAACCATTGATCTAAGTTCATTCATGACCTATGTTTGAACTTGACCAAGCAATTTGAGCTAACCTAGCCCAATTGGCCACTTGACCCAAGTTGACCCATTTTGACCTAAAGGGTCAAAATGTGTAAAAACTTGATCTAAGCCAAATTGATTCAAACAAATGAACCAAGTTCATTCCAAATCACTTGTTGAACCTAACCAAAGCCTAAATTGGCCAACAAGACTTAACCTAGCCCAACTTACCTTAGACCTAACATGACCTAATGTTGAGCCAAATTTGAACATAACCCAAATTGATTGAAAACAAAGATACCAATCCACTCTATATGACTAACCAAACCTAAACCTACCCTTGACCTAGCCCAAATAGGTCAAATGGGTCAAATAGGTCAACTTGACCCATTTGACCTAAATGAAGTCATATGAGCCAAATCCAAAACTATACCAAATTGAATAAAACCAAAGCCACCAAAACATTTCAAATAGTCATATGAACTTGACCCAACCCTTAGTTTGATCCAACTTGACCAATTGGTCAACGTGACCCATGTTGACCAATTTTGACCTAAATAGGTCGAGCCAAACCCTATCAAATGAATTTTAAATCTCATGAAACTTGGCCAAAACTCATTTCTCCAAGTACCCAACATATCTAAAGTAAAAAATTAAAAAATGACCATCATACCCCTATTTCATAGAACAAATTTTGGTATTATCCATGTGTAATTTGGTCATACCCTCTTCTTATCCACTTGAGGCTTTCCTAATAGGTTAGGGGGACCTAATGTAGAGTGGTGCACCCAGCCCAATGGGTTTGGGTCAGCCCAATTGGTCCCTAGATCAAACCCGATCCCATGGGTCAAAACTCAAAATTCAAACTCCCTCTCCCACTCAAATTCAAGCACATGGGAGGTTGGCAATCCACTCCTTGGCTCAAACCGACCATCTGCACACTTTTAACAAACAAAATAACCCACTGCCTAAGCTCTATTGATCAAAAATGTCAAGTGGATGGACGACCGTCCAATCCTTCAAGGGGGAGATATACTCCACCTAATTTTATTGGAATTTACACATTCGATTGAGTACTAGAGAGACTAACGAGCCATCAAAGAGTAATCCCTAGCTTTCTAGAGCTCTAGCCATTTTCCTATTCTCAATTTTTGAATAGTGAAAATAAGGAGGAAAATCGAAGAGCCAATTTTCTCCATACTCAATGTCCACCAAATTCCCCTCACCCACTCCATTAGAGAGGCAAGTCGAGTGTACCCAAGCTTTCTTTGAAGTTCCAAAGGCAAGGGGAGACCTAGCTCGATTAAAGCTGCAAGCTAGCTAAGGAGGAGGTGGTCCATATACCAATCCACTCAACCTCAAGTTCTCAAAACTTCAACAAGGCTTCATCTCAACTAGACAAAGATTCTCCAAGGGAATCGAGCACCGGTGATCACCTCCGATGAGGTACACCATTTTTTGACCATTAAACTCAATGTGGTGTGGAGCTTTGTGAAAGAAAGTTCAATCCCATGGAGTTTTGACTTTTAGATGTGCTTGTACCCATGTTTAGATGGTATGGGTTGATTTCCAATTCAATCCGAGATCAATCGAGCTCGGATCATGGCTGTAAAGGTGCATGGTCTCCATTTTTTTGTAGAGATTGGTAGGGATTGATCTCATTTTTTTGGATGGACGTGATTTCTTAATCTTTTAATCATGAGATCAAGCGTGTCTCAACCATTTTGGATTTGACAACTTAAGTGAATCCTCGCATGATCGTGTAAAGCCGCCGTTGCCATCGTGAAATAGAGATTAGTTAAAATGTTTTAATTAATTCTAATTAATCTAGGGATCTTTTAAAATTCATAATTCTCTCTAGAAAATTCAAAAATATATGAAATAAAATCCTATGGAAAGATAATTCAACCTAGTATATTTTAAAATTAATTTCAATGAGTTTTGAGTCATAATTTTCTTTGATTTTGGGTTTCTTTGGAAACTTTATTTTGCTATTACCTTTTAATTAAGCCTTTGATTAATCCCAAAACTTCTTGGGTATATTTTAGGGGATGACTTCTACCTCTCTTAATTTTCTTGAGATTTATTGAAGGCTTAATCAGGAGAATTGCATATGAATTTTTTAATTATCCTCCTTATGTAATTAAGCATAATTAGGGTATGATTAGTACTTTTTATCCATGATTAGGGTTGATTAAGGTCAGATCAGATAGAGGTTTATGGAATAATTTTGGGGCATTTCCTTAAGCTATTTCTCTCTCTCCTTAATCTCCTCTTAATTAAAGATTAATTCATTAATTATCCCTTAATTAATTTCTAAAATTCTAAAAGTTCTAGAACTTTAAGATAGATGCTTGGGTTTTAATATCTTAAGTTCAATCAAGAAAATCAAAACCCAATTCATATGTATGAAAGGGTGTTTTGAAATTACTTAAGCTAAACCCCTTAGCTTAATTAAATAGTAATTGTGAGCCAAATTGCATTAGAGCTTTTTCTTATTAGGTGCATTATAAATTTAAAATTCTTATGAGTTTTTATGTCATTTCATTGGCTCATAATTATTTGGTTAATTATTCCAAGGTGGTTTAAGTAAGGGTAACTAAGTTATTTAATTCATACCTTAACCTAATTAATGCATAAAAATGGATCTAGTTATCTTAAAATTTTAAAAAATATCAAACACATGTGGGAATAGGTTATGAATATGAAATTCATCTCACCTTTTCAAAATTAAATCAAACTCCAAACTAAACAAAAATCACATTGAATTCACTTTGATTTAGTTTAAACTTTATTATTCTATAAGAATGTCTTTAGGATTTAAGTGAAGTGAACTTGTTTACATGCTTTAATTACTTTAAATCTTTCCCCAACATGTTAAAGTTTTATGTCAAGTGATTTCATGCATTCATAATTTTAAAATTCACATATTAAAATGAAATTATTTACTTTATGTCAAATTTGCATGTGTTGGCTAAAGTAGAAATATGAATGGCTATTATCACTATTAAATCCAAATTATTTTCAAAATATATAAATCAAATATCAAATCTGAAAGTGTACTACTTATACTTTAATTATAAGCTTGCATGTGAAAGAATTTAAAGGTATGCTTAGCATAGGTTGTCTTTCTTTCTTATGTTGGTATAATTTTGAATAGGAATTTGGTGAGGTGTATGGTTCATTTGAAAAGAACCTAACACTTACTTAATTCCATATCCTTTCATCTCTATGCTATCACTTAAGAAGGATAACCTATACTAGCACACATAAATTGCATAAATAAAATGAATCCATTAATACAACTTTTGCATTCTCCTTTTCTATTTCATTTCTTTTATACATATGTTTGTATTTAAGGAAAGTGGTATATTAGCAACCCCAAGGTGAGGCTTTAAGTAACCTAAGTAGGTCTTGTACTTCTTATCACATTAATAATGGTTGTACTCACTTATGCCTTTCTTACTTTCATGTGTATGTGAAAATTTATATAAGAAAAATCATGCATCTCAACTTCTAAATTTTCTTAAATAGATTACTTAGCATGCATCATAAAGTGTGTTAAATATTCTTATTTGTATGTATAGATATGCTTAGGGTCCATCCATATGCATGTTATATATGCTGGGAAAGAAATGAAGTAATGTGTGTTATGTGAATTTTGATTCATTTTATTTAATCTTAAAATGCATTTCTTTTGAAAAGGTTTGTTTAGAGTTCATCTAGGATTAATTAAAGATTTAATCAAAAAAATCCACCTAAACAAAACTAAAATGTGAAACTTTAGAAATTACTTAGGTTAGGGAAGGAAAAAAGTTCTTATCTTTCCCTCTCTGCATAACTTAGTAATTAATTGTAGGATCCACTTCAAACAAATCAAAACATGAAATAAAATCAACCCAAAATAATTAAATAACTTAAATAAAACCCTCCTCTAAGTTGAACATGTTTTCACACTTAGAAAATTTGAACCTAAAGCCATAGCTAAGCATACCACACAAACCTTCAAAGCACACACATTAGCCTAAGTCACCACTTCTAGCTTAGGTTAGGTTAGGCATGGTTTGATGATGTTTTGTTTTGTGATATATATTTTTAGAGATGTTAGGGTGTGTATGTAGAATGAATGGTAGGATGTTCTTAGTCTAACTATTCTTTTCTAGGGATTGTGCTTAAGGGTGCTATCATAAATAAAAATATAAATGCTTGCAAGTGCTTTATACCCCTAAGAATAATCCATAGGCCAGGTGGACTTAGTCATCCATGTGTGGGGTGATAAGTCCAATATATATTCTTGGAATTTGTGTGGTTTGTTTTAGCTAACTTTGTTTTGCAAGTGTTAGTTAGATAATCACTTTTTTCATGTAAATTTATGCAATTAGGATTTGGAATGATTGTTATGGAGATTAGGATAAGCCTTGGTCATAAGATCCTATCTTATGCACCATGTGATGCCTTAGAGCATTTACCTTCCAACCATCCGAAAGAAGGAACCAAAGAAGAAAGAAAGAACAAAGAAGAAAAGAAGAATGAAGAAATAAAGCTTGAAGACCCTCATAATAATGAATTCCTTGCTTAATTATAATTTAATTCATTTTTAATCCAGTTGTATAAGGGTAGAGCTCTACCCCACATTTGATATTTTGGTTTGTGCGGGTGTCACCACAATGCCTTTTATTCTTTTTTTTAATTAGCTTTATAAATTGATTGATGATTTATTTAGCTTTTGCATTAAGTGGCATCTTTTCCTAGTTTCTTCCTTGCTTTATGTATGGCCTGGATGTGGATTAGGCTCTTTAGGGAAAAATAAATCTTTTACCCAACTTAACAACTCAAATAAAAAATTAAACAACTCATAACCTCACCTAAAGCTTAGTTTAAAATCAAGATAAAAGAATTAGCAACCCCTTAGCTGGATGAGCATTTCTTTTACAATATCATGCACAAATGCATCTTATTTCACTCTTGATTGGAGGGCTTCCACCTTTGCCTGAGAAACTTGGCTTGACCTTTGAGAGCCATGGTGGAAACTCACCTCCTCCCTTCTCGCCGATTTTGGCCAATAACTTATTTCTCATGCATTAGTCATATGAATCCTATTAGTCAAAATAATTATCCAAAATAAAATAAAATGAAATTTGAATTGCATTAGATTTAGGTCATTTGAAGCATCCCTTTACATGATCTAGTCTCTTTAGGAGTGAGTTTAAGGACTTAGTCTCTTTCTAAATAAATAATAGCCTAGCTATCTTGCATAAGCATAAAGACCTACATGTATTTAAAATCATAGGAGTTAGTTGACCACCCTAGCATTGTAAGTCCAAGTCAGTGGTTTGTCCTCTCTGGAGGCAAACCAAATTACCCATTTTTGCCTTAGATTTAGGTTGTGCTTTCCCTCGCCAAAGCTCCCTAGATTTAGGTTCTAGGTTGCTTCTCCTCATAAGCATAATTCTCACCTCTTAGGCATTTCTTAATCTTGTGTTAAGGAATCATAAGTCCTAAATTTTAATGAAAATGCAACTCAAACAAACTAAATCAATTTCAAAATGTAAAGCCCAACTATAGATAGTTTGAGATGCTCGCTATTTCTAGCATCGTGGGAATCTCCTACTTATCTTCCATTTTAGCTTCAATAATAACTCCTCTTTGATCAATCCCATTTGATCTTCAAAAAAAAACCAATCGATTGATAGTCCTTTCCTATTGAAATCTTCAAAGACAATGATCATTTACCTTAATCGAGAGTTTTCCAAGGAATCCCATTCCTTAGATGTAATTAACAATGGGGCTTCCCTATAGGAACTTAATGAACCATTTAAAATAAACCCGCTTTACTTTTCCATGTAAAGTGGGGAAGAATCTGCATATGTAGACCCATCATCCTTAGAGTCCTTATTGAGATTAGGTCCATTAAAGGGTAGTGACTTCTATCTCGAGATAGTACACTATTCCTTGATGAATTCTGATCACCTAAATAAGTACATTTGTGGATCATGGCATCCTAAAAGATGAATTTCTATAGTCTCCTCTTTCTTTTCACCATATTTGAAAGGCGACTCCCTATAGAAATTTTTCACCATAGATTTTTCTGCACTGGGGATGGTTCCTCTCCATCTTTGGTAAATGATCATTGTGTCTTTGAGTATCGATAGTGGTTTGTACTTTGGTATGAATCCAAGACTATCCTTCTTTCTGCACTTAGCTCATTTCATTCTTGAGTTGAGTTAGCCAACATCTTTAGGTTTTAGGACCATTATTCCTTGGTCTTAAAACCCGTTGAGTTCTCCAATGGGTAAAATGAAAAGATCTAAATAAAAAAGAAAAAATTTTAAAGACTTCCTCCTTATCATTTTCATGATAAGGAAAGGTTCATTCTAAAATAATAAAGATAAAATAATTCTTCCATAAAGAACTTTTCAAAAGCACCTTTCAAAATGCACTTAATAAAATATTTTCCACAAATTTTGTCACCTCATTTAATAATTCATAATTATTACATGTAGGGATTTTAAAAAATAAAACTAAAATTTTCCAAAAGCACAAATGAACATCTTATTTCAATTCACTTTTGATGAAGATTTCATTTTCAAAATAAAATGAACAATCATCTTTCCAAAATCACAATCAAATCATAAAGTTTTCAAAAGCACATGAATCTTTCTATTCAATACACTCACACTTATTGAATGGAAATTTTCATTTGTAAACAAAATTAAACTTTTCAAAATACACATGAACATCTTCATTTAATATACTCAAATTTATTAAATGAAGATTTCATTCCAACTAAAAAAAATAATATCCACTTAACATATCTCACATATGTTTTAAGTTGGAATTCCTCTCTTCAAAAAGCAATCACACAAAATAAAATTTCATATTTTAAAAAAAATAAGATTGATCTCCATTCTACATACCCAAATTTGTTGAATGGAAGTCCTCCCTTTCAAAAATTAAAACTTAAACAATCATACTTTCAAAATTTTAAAACACATTTGGAACTTTATTTAATATACCCAAATTTGTTAAGTGGAGTCTGCAAATCCAAAATCAATATTTTTCAAACAACTTTTTGGAACTTCATTTAACATACCCAAATTTGTTAAGTGAAGTTTCCAAGTTCAAAATTCAAAATTTTTAAAACACATTTGGAACTTCATTTGAAATACCCAAATTTGTTAAGTTAAGTCTCCAAACCCAAAATTCAAGATTTTCAAACACATTTGGAACCTCACTTAACATACCCAAATTTGTTAAGTGAAGTCTCCAAATTCAAAATCAAAATTTTCAAACACATTTTGAACTTCATTTAGCATCAAATTTGTTAAGTGAAGTTCCAAACCCAAAATCAAAATCAAAATCACATTAAAATTTTCAAACACATTTGAACTTCATTTAACATACCCAAATTTGTTAAGTGAAGTCTCCAAATCAAAATCAAAATTTTCAAACACATTTGGAACTTCATTTAACATACCCAAATTTGTTAAGTGAAGTCTCCAAATTCAAAATCAAAAATTTTCAAACATATTGGAACTTCATTTAACATACTCAAATTTGTTAAGTGAAGTTTCCAAATAAAAAAAATCAAAATTTCAAACATATTTTGAACTTCATTTAGCATACTCAAATTTGCTAAGTGAAGTTTCCAAAGTCAAAACAAAAATTTTCAAACACCTTTGAACTTCTTTCCTTAGCATACCAAATTTTCTAAGAAGTTTCCAAAAAACAAAACAAAAAAATCAAAATTTTGAACACACCATTTGGAATCTCATTTAGAATACCCAAATTTGCTAAATGAAATTCCCATTTCACAAAACCAAGTGGGACTTCATCTTTAGCATACCAAATTTGCTAAAGTAAAGTCTCCACTTTCAAAACACATCAAAAATAAAATAAAACACCTTAGGATTTCCTTAGCATACCTAAATTTGCTAAGGATCCTACCTTTTCAAAAATCAAAATATCAAAACAAAAATGAAACACTTTAGATTTCCTTAGCATACCTAAATTTGCTAAGGATCCTATTTTCAAAAATTAAACAAAACACACTTGGATTCTTCACATAGCATACCTAAATTTGCTAAGTGAGAATTCCAAATTTTCAAAATCAAAACAAAATTCACAAAAAGAAACAATCACTTTTCAAATACTTCACTTAGCATATCCAAATTTGCTAAGTAAAATTCTAAAACAATCAAACAAAACAAAATCAATTTAACCCTTACTTTGACATACCCAAATTTTTTAAAGGAAAGGGTCCTCAAATCAAAATTCAAATTCAAACAAACATGAACCTATGGAAGCATCCTTATCAAAATTTTGAATCCATATTTCAACATACCTAAATTTGTTGAAGTTGGATTCATCTTCAAATTCCTCTTTCAATCAATCTTTCTCAAATTCATTTGAACACCACTTAACACTTCCAAGTTGTTGGTTGTGGGTTTAAATTTTCAAATTCAAAATTCAAAAATCTATAGAGACAAAAATTTGATACAAATTCATTTCTCATTGAAGATCTTTATAGTCAGTATAGTAGTAGTTCAGTTTCAGTCTCTTGCAGTTATTGAAATGGCCGGTTCTTAAAAGTTTGTCTTTACCTTCCCCCATGGTATGGATCTGGCTTTAGATTAGGCCAACTTCCCTCATCTGGACCATACCCATCTGATTCACTTTGGTCAGGGATTTGAGGGAGCCAGAATTACTTGTGAGGGCACTCCCCTCACTACAGTAAGAAGGACTGTGTGACCTGTGGGTCAAGATTGATTACCTCTAATGATGTCTCTCAAGAGGAAAGTTGTGGACCATAAACTTTGATGCAGTAGCCGGTACCTCCAATTGTTTGCCTGAGTTGCTCATGTCCCCAGTGAGGGGCTAGCACCATCTCATTCTCGGTAAGGCTCTAGTTTGTGGCTTGCCTCCCCACATTTGAGTATGGGTCTAGCTCACTCCTCCATCCCTGCACAACATAGAAATAAGAATGCATGATCAAGTACCACCCCAGATAGCTAGGGAGCTGAGGCATAGCGCTCAACCATGGAAGAGTTTCCCGTTGTCACTTCACCACTGGTTATAATAAATTAGTTCCATCCTCTCTCTGATAGATGAGAGGATGCTGAGGATTCATCATCACCTCCCAGTGGTGCAAGCCATTTAGAGTGAGTCATACGCCGCCATCTTATGCCGTAGGCAGTATACGACGCTCGTGAGTCTAGACATTGATCTTGATCTATTATCCCCCATAGCATGGAAAATAGATTCAGTGAGAGGCCCGTGAGGCCCATACAACACATTACACTAGAGAGCGGAGGTTCACCGCAATCGTGCACTCGCTTTGATTTTCCACTTGTGCTACCCGCTACCATACCGACAATATCCTTCACTGGACTAGCCACCATGGAGGGAAGTTCTTGTGCGGAGAGTCGTGGTGTCTCCACCCCACCGCTTCTACCCCCCGCCATCAAGTAGTTACATCATCTCCATTCCATCTAAGGCCATGAAGGCCACATCCTGAAAAGTGCACCTGGGTGATCCCTATTAAGGGATCCTACCCCTTCTACACTACCCATTATGCTAGGGTTGAGCTCTCTTGCTCAACCTTCTACCCCAGTGGTGGTGCAGAAGGAGTGGTGACCCTGAAGCATCATGGTCATCCCTTCACTAACTCCGCCCATATAGCCAGATGTGGAGATGGTGACAATGATTGATATTCGTGATGAGTTCACCGCACTGTGGTAGGGAACATCCTAGGATTGTTACTTATAGCTAAGCAAGATCATTCATGAGTAGTACAATACATGATTGACTAAAGGACAAAGAGGTCCGGTGCCTCAGGCATACAAGGATCACACGTCACCTAAACTATTTGTACATGTCTGATGGATCTCTTAGATGAGATAGTTGCACATTATTTCATGGAGAAGAAGGAGATCTTGGGGTAGGTTAGATGAAGAGAAAGTCAGCTTTGATCCCAATGAAGATGACTATGGGGACTGTTGGAGTATATGGTTGACACTGAGGATCTCTTCTTAGAACAAAGCCATGGAAGGTGATGAGGTTGATCAAGAGACAGCAGAATCGCCCAACACCTCTACATCGCTAAGGTAGAAGGATGAGCAGATTGATAGGATGACACAACAATTATAAGACTTGTTAGTGTAGTGCTCCGTAAGCAATCCCCTTAGTTCATCCTACTATACAATCATCGCCACTGAGTTAGTGCATGTCTTGGACCCAAAGACTCTACCTCTGAGTAAGCAAGGTAGCACTAGCCTATATAGGAAGGTAGTGGAAAGTACCTCCATATAAGAAAAGACATAAAATCCATGGTTGAGTAGCAGGTGAAGGAAGCTTTGGCTCAAGCCCGGGGAGGATCATCAGTTCCAAAGGGTAGACCCTACCCAGAGGAATTTGATGCTATCCAATATCCCAAGGGTTTCATGCCTCCTTCCTTCAAAAGCTTTGATGGTAGTGGAAACCCAAGGCAACATATAGCACATTTCGGGCTTGTTGCAACAGTGGTAGTGATACTTTGCTTTTTTCTCTTTTTTAGTAGCCTAGCGGTATTGCTTTTAGATATGGAACCCCAACAACAAGAAAAATATTTTAAGTTAGAGCAACTCTTCATCAAGAGATTTGTAGAGCTCAGAAAGGGTTAATAGGTGATCTTGTAGCAACAAAGACTCCTGAGTCCCTTGATTATATTCTCGATGGCATAACCCAGTATGAAGTGTGAACCATGAACAACACATGCCATTGAGATTCTCTTAAGAATATCCATGGCTCACCTTCATGCTTAAGGGCTTCACTATCAAGACATTTGAGAAGCTAATCAAGGTAAGTCTACAAGGAGAGGCCAAACAAGTTGCCTTTTCAAGATCGTTGCCCAAGTAAAGCAGAAGGTCTATGAGAAGAAGGAGCAGTAGGGTTGACAAGGGAAGCTAGAGATCACCAGAGACCATGACCTAGTAGCCTCCACCTCCTTTCCACCATCGGGGCCATACCGCCTCCATGGCCAAAGACAACCATCGCCACCATACCACCAATAAAGGCATGCATACCCAGTAGCTATATGGTCCACCTACTCTTTTAGATAAGTTAAACAAACCTTATTCTTTTAAGAGGGAGGTAATCGAAAATCTTTAAGAATCTCTTAAAGAAACTAATTTTAGCTACCCAAGCCTAGAGACCAGGAAGTAGAAAAGTCATGATCCAAACTTTCCCCTACCACCATATGGGCCACATTTTGGAGGATTGCTTCACATTCAAGGACGGAACACGCTTTCAAGACTGTCAGTAGTTATCCCAAAGGAATACCTTGTAAAACAACCTTCCAATTCCATTAGGATAATCCTCGGGAATACATGTGATCCTACCAAAACTAAAGAAGGTTGAACATTTCTTTGTCCAAAACCTCTAAGAAAATTATCCTGAAGATCAAGAAGCTTTCCTTGTAGGTCATTGAGTTTGCAAGTTGCCAGTGCTAACTCTAGGAAAGTGGAGCTCAGCAGCAACAACATGTGTCACTGATAGCCTTAGTAGCCCATCACGTCCAGCCTCCACCTGCTTAGCTTCCATATTGGTGACTTCTTCCATTTCACCTTTCTTCTATTTCTTCTACTAGTAGAACTCTTATATCATAAGGCATCAAATCCCTTACTCCACTCTTTACTTGACTTCTACTTTGTACCTCCAAATAATTCCAAGAAATTGAAGAATAAAGCTAGTTTGAATTACATCTGTGTCACTTCTGATGGGTTATCTTCTTCTATTCCTAATGATAACTCTTCAAGTCTAAATAACTATAACAATTTCGATCTTCCTCTTTGAGAGTTGACTTTCCAACTCAATACTATGGGTTCACCTCTTGAGATAGACTTGGAATCATGATTTGAGAGAGTCCCATAGGAGAAGTAGGTGAGCAAGTGTGTAGAACCTTCCACCACCTTGCCTCAAGAGATCACCAAGTCAACCTCCAGAGTGGCAAGGTTCTACCTCCTAGGCAACACCTCAAGATAGGAAATAAGTCATTGGTAGAAGATCGAGAAGCCCTTCCACAAGATGCTCCACCTTGATATGCTTGTGGAAGACTCAAGGTGGACTACAATGTCCTTTCTCATCTAAGAAAGTTCTAAGCTAAGCATATATGATGCCCTGTCTTATCCAAAGAGATGAGGGAACCACTATTCAAGGCCCTCCTTGATCCTAAATATGCTTAGCTCAGCTGACTGCTATAGGTGAGGAAGCACATTATGCAAAAGAAGCCCAAGGATCACCTTCACGATGAAGACCTTCTGGGACTTGGAGCACAACCATCCTCTACATCATAATGACATGGAAGTTCGACACCGTTCTCGTGGATTCAGTGCATCGGTGAACATTATGAGTCTAAAGACCCTTGCCTATTTGAAGATCAACATCTCTACACTCGAGGAGATATGATATTGAGAGGATTCAATGATCAAGGTGAGCTGCTTTAGGTTCTAGTGTTACCTTTGGAGATAGGTGACCGGAAGATGAAGCCAAGTTTTACATCATTGATTCAATACTTCATTGCTTTGCTTGGTAGGCCTTGGATACATCAATAAGATCATTCCATCCTCCCTTCATTAGTGCATCAAGTTCAAAAAAAGATGGAATTGAATACCATGTCAATGAGATGAAAAGCCATTTTTAGTTAGAGGTTGAGATTTATGAGGATGACCTACTATCTTCCTCAAAACACCCTTTCTCGTGAACTTGGACAAAATTCAAATGAAAAATACAAAGAAAAGAAAATGAAGCAAAAGAAAATAAAAGAAAATGAAAAGAAAAATAAAAAGTCCAAGTGAACAAGAAAGGGAATTGAAGAAGAAATAGATCACATATCACATTCCACCCATAATTCATTCCATCATATGGACATGTGGTAGATGGCTCAACCTCCACGGAGAGGCAAATAGAGGCAGTTCTAGAGGTGGGAGACTCATAGTTAACCTTCAGCCAATAGAGGTTGTGTTCCAGTTCATAGGAGTACCCCTACTATTCACATAGACTTGGAATCAGAGGATGAGTCTAATGTGATTAGTATACCAACCTCTCACAGGTTCCATTGAGGTGACTTTCGATCCATAAAAGATGAAGACCATGCCTCCAAGCAAAGCAAAGTATTCGAATCTGGTTTATGTGAAACTATTAGGCAACAGTTGGGAACCTTAGCTCTTACCTCACTTACATCTCAGAAAGTTGAAGGTTTAGTAGTTAAGAAAGTCTTTAAGACTTCCAATGACCTGAAGCAGAAGAATCCTCAAGCCCTAAAGTTGTTATAGAGCTTGAGGAAGGTACTTTTAAAGAATTAAGGGAATTACCTTTTGACTTTTACTCACCTTGTGTTCAAAATCTTTTACAGCAAGGTTTAGTTCCTTACACATGGTCTAAGCACAGGTTAGAATACAAAAGCTATGGAACAATACAGGGGAAGCACAATCAAGAGCAGACTAGATTTGGTACAAAGGTCCATCGATGATAAAGATTATTGCCTAGTTGTTACCAAACTATTTGAGTTTGATAGTTCTTCTTCACACATCCCCAACTCTTATGAGAATGTGTGTTTAGAAACTTCGATGATCATGATCTCCAAGTCAAAGAGGCACCACTAGAGTTTGAAGAGGAGATTCATTCAACAATCGACAAACTTAAAGAAATCAACCTCTGGATAGAAGAAAATCCACTCCTGACATACATCAGTTCATTGCTGAATGAAGAAGAAACTAATGACTTAGTTAAGTTATTGACTGAGTTTAAAGACTACTTTTCATGGAGTTATAAAGAAATGTCCGGATCATCTCTTGACAAAGTAGTCCACAAGCTAGCAATAGATCCTATTGCTACCCTTATTAAGCAAGCTCCTAGATGCATGCGATCAGAAATTAAATAACAGGTCATTTCAAGTCAAGAAATGATCGATGGTTTCATCGTGGAAGAAAAATATCCTACATTAGCTAGTGTCATCCTAGTTAAGAAGAAGAATGGCCAAATTCACATTTGCATCAATTTTGGGACTTAAACAAGGCATGTCCTAAGGATGAGTTTTCTTCCTATACTGAATTAATGGTGGACATTGCCTCATCTCATGCAATCTTCTCTTTCATGGATGGGTCATCTGGCTATAACCAAATCAAGATGTCTCCTGAAGATGAAAGAAACACTGCTTTTGAACCCCGATCAAAATCTTCTATTATAGGGTCATGCCTTTCAGCCTTAAAAATGCTGGTGCTACATACCAACGGGCCATGACTCAGATCTTCAATGAACTCATCCATCATTAGGTTGAGTGCTACGTTGATGATCTAGTAGTCAAAAGCTTAGAAAAGGAAGACCACCTCTTTGACTTGAGAGTAGTTTTCAAACGGTTAAGATAATATAACCTCAAAATGAATACCCTGAAGTGTGCATTCAGAGCACCTTCAGAGAAATTCCTTGGGTTTATTGTTACATCGGGAATAGAAATAGATCTAAAAGATTAAAGCTATCTTAGAAATGCCACCTCCTAAGAGTTTAACTCAACTCGTGATCCTTTCAAGGATGGTTGGCATATCTAAGACGCTTTATCTCAAACTTATCAGAGAGATGCAAACCATTCTCAGTTCTTATCAAAAAGGATGCCAAGTTCAAGTGGGATGATAAGTGCCAGTATGCTTTCGAAGACATCAAAGAGTACTCAGTGAAGCCGCCAGTTCTAGTAGCCATTATCTCAGGTAGGTCACTCATCCTATACACCATTGCATTTGACAACTCTCTAGGTGCTCTATTGGCCCAAGCCAATGATGAGGGGAAGGAGAGAGCACTCTACTACCTCAGCCATCATTTGACTCCTATTGAAGCAAACTATTTACCTATTGAGAAACATTGCCTAGCTTTGATCTTTACATCTCAGAAGCTACGGAACTATATGCTCTCTCATAAGGTGAACTTGATCTTCCGAACCAATCCACTGTAGTACCTCATGAAATGACCAATGCTATTTTTATGTTTGGCTCATTGGCCCATGATACTCTCAGCTTTGATATCACATTTGTTCCCCTCATGTAAAAGGACACTAAGGATTTCTTAGCACACCCACTTCGCTAATTCTCCGCTTAGTGATGATCTCATGAACAAATCATGAACTTAGGGGAGGCGAATCAACATGGGAGAGATGTATTTTGATGGTGCTGCTTCTTTTCTTAAAAGTGAAGTACCATGATCCACTCTCACAGGAAAGGCTGGGGTAGGAATAGTTCTTCTAACTCCAAATTATGATGTGATGAGATTCTCATACTATCTTTCCAACCCCTGCACCAACAATGAAACTGAGTATGAGGCTTTGATTATTGGTCTAGAGTTAGCCATCACTATCAATGTCAAGAGCATCAACATCTTTGGGATTCTTGGTCATCAACCATTGTTGGGTCCTACGTTCTCAAACCCAAGCTTCTCATTACTATGAGTATGAATGAAGTCGGCCCATTCTCAAGTCCATCTCTACAAGGTAGAGAACGTAGTAGATGCTTTTGGCCAAACTTGCCAAAGAGTTGGCATGTCCGAAGATGAGTCCATTTCAATAAGGGTCCAAAATAGACAAGTCCTATCCCTTATTGATGTTAAACTCATCGAGACTTTCTAAGGGGAGGGTGCCAAAATGAACAAGGAGCTAGATTGGAGGAAACCATTCATAGATTACTTGAATATTGGCAAACTACCTCAAGAAAAGTCACAAGCCCATCAGGTGAAATAGAGAGCTCTCTCATATGCTCTTGTTGATGGCACCCTATACCACCGATCCTTTGACCAAATGTGGTTACATTGTTTAGACAAACATGAAGCCCATGGCATTGTAATCAAGGTACACTCAGGTCTATGCGGAGCTCATCAATTTGGTCCAACGATGAAGATGAAGATCAAAAGACTAGGATACTACTAGCCTTCTATGATTACAGATTACATGGATGTAGCTTGGAGATGCCATCAATGTCAGGTGCACAGTGTGGTCCTCCATCAACCACCCAACATTCTACACCGTACATTGGCCTCATGGCCATTTGAGTGTTGGGGTACTGACATTGTAGGTCTAATCGATCCTCCTTCTTCCAAGGGGCATCAATTCATCTTAGTCGCCACACTACTTTTCCAAGTGGGTGAAGCCATCCCACTCAGAGAGGTCACAACTCACCATGTGTTTAATTTTTAAGAACCATATCGTATATAGGTTTGGGTGCCTCAACAAATTATATCGATAATGGTACCGCATTCAAAAGCATGAAGATCAATAGCTGAAGACATGGTATAGATTGGAGATACTCCACCATCTAGAGCAAAATGGCTTAGCAAGCATTCAACAAAACTCTCATCCAAATTGAAGAAGACTCTTGATGACAATAAACAATAGTGGAACGTACAGTTGGTTGAAGCTTTGTGGGCTAACCACACATATCAAACTCTAACTCAGTCTACCCCAATTTCTTTAGTGTATGGGTCCGAAGCCATTCTTCCCTTGGAAGTTCAACTCCCATCACTAAGGATAGCATTGGGTAACAAGATCACTACAGAGTAGAATGCAAAGTTGTGGTTAGAAGAGCTCAAAGGTTTGGAGGAGAGTTTTCTACAAGCGTGCCAAAATCTCAAGTTATATAAGGCCAAAATGATTCAAGCTCACAATAAGCTCGTCCTCCCTACATCTTTTCGTGTAGGAGAACTTGTGTTAGTCCTAAGGAGACAAAATTTTTTCCATCGAAAGATGGGAGGCAAGTTTGAACCCACTTAGGAAGGCCCCTATGTCATAAAGAAGGCCTACCAAGGAGGATCTTATCAACTTATTGATTATAAAGGGGAACACCCGATGCTTCCAATTAATGGGCTCTATCTAAAGAAATATTACCCATAAAATAAAACATGTTTGAAAATAATTAGTAATAAAAAAAGAATAAAAACTTGATTCCATTCATCAAATCTAGTCTTCTTTTGAGGTGTTATTTTCTTATCTTGCGAATCCACCGTGACGTGTCTAGGTTAGGTGTAGGAGTCCCCTAGTGACATCCTATCCCTCTTTCACAACACAAACACAATCTCTTGATGCTATTAGAATAAGTGTAATCAAACTCGAGAGGCATCCTATTTCGATTAGCATAACGAAGTTAAGTATGAGAGAACCCAAGCAGCATCCTTTCTTAGTGGGAATCCTTTTTCCATCCATGGCATCTTTTCATCAAACCCATAGTGTGCTTAAGGTAAGTATAAGAGTCCCTCAGAGGTGTCTTATTCTTTCTAACACATGCATAACAACAAACATAAATCTTTTGTCTTGAGGTACTTTGATGTGAGCAAGCTGTGGCACTCATTATTGCTCTAGGTCATGCTGTACATGGTACCGCAAGAGATGTGAGTCCCCGCTTTCTTCCTAACTTGATCATTGCAAACCAAGAGCACCTTGTTAGTATGGTAGACTTCACGCCCAGCCAAGAAGCTACTCATGTTGACTTTATTTTAAGAAGATGTGAGTCCCTGCTTTCTTCTTGAACTAGCCATCATGCTCTAACTAGGTTGAGTATATTTGAGGTTTGATAAGTCCCCGAGGCTCCTTTCCTCTTGACTACTTTTGAGTTGATATAAGTCCCCAGTGGCATTCAAGAGTCGCCTAGTCGGATAGCACCCGTAAGATGACTATCCGAATAGTTTCACTATAGAGGATGTGAGTCCCCAGCTTTCTTTTGATTGTTGCAAAAATGGCACACCTTAGGTTGGTTGATGTTTTCTATGCTGATAGTGACTCACCCGGTGAGTACACCATTATTGGCAGATATGAGTCCCTGTGCTTTCTCCTTGAGTCGGACATCGAATACCTATTGGATATATGACTACCCATGTCATCTTCTCCAGGGTGTTGGATTAAGCCCTTACTGGCCCCATACCCTATGGCACTCTATTTGGATCAAGTCCTTTGTGACCCCATTTAGACACTACCCGGGTTATTTTTGGATTGAACATTTTCCTTTTCCTAGTAGCCCCCCTGGTTGAAAAAATTTGTTCGATGCACATATTCTCCTTGGTTCAAGAACTGAGATAGTCTAGATATAAGCTCCTTCTTAATTTGATTTATTGCAAACTAAGAGGGTCCATGATAAATTAAATAAACTAAATAAACAAATAAAATTAATTCTTTTGTGGATTAAGAATTCAAGTCCCTAAAGGGACCCTTTCCCAAGCAGACATCCTATCTTTAGGGTAGTGTCAATAGAACTCCCATAGAATTTCCCCGACTACCTAAGTTAGATAAATCTGATTCTCACCCATAGTCACCCTTAGGTCGGGTTCCTATTTTTCCACAAGGTGTTACCCCAAATCATTCCGCTTTGAAGATGTAAGACTATGACACATTCTTTCTATCATGATTGACGGACTCAAGTCGTTTGATTTGTTGCCCAAAGAGATCGATCACCCCAATGGTCTTTTCTAGTGGAAGATGTAAGTCCCCGAGCTTTCTTTCCTCTAATTGATCATTGCAAACCGAAAGGCACTCCTTTGATTTGATAGTTCTCCCATCGGCCGGGAAGCTACTCCCTTTGGTTCAGTAAATTTGAGATAGGTCTAGGCTTCTATAAGCTCCTTCTCAATGTTATCCATCGCAAACTAATATAATCAATAAAATAAATTAAAAATAAAATCAATCTTTGATTATCCTTAAGCTTATTTAAGTCCCAGTATTCACTCAATAACCCTCGGTTGATTTGTTGCCCAAAGATACCACCAGTTTCCTTGGAAGATGTGAGTCCAGCTTTCTTCTAACTTGATCATAACAAAAGGCATTTCCCTTAGTTGGATAGTCCTACCTTGTGGTTGGTAGACTTTTCCTTTTGAATTAGTAAATCTGAGTCAGGTATAGGCCTCTATGGCCCCTACTCAATGTAGTTCATCACAAACCTATGGGATTCATCATAATAAAAAAAACAAATAAACAAATCTAAAAAATGGAATTAATCTTGGCTATCTTTGAGTTGATCTAAGTCCCTTGGCGACATTCACTCAATAGTCAACCCTAGGTTGGGTTCAATCTGTTGCCTTACTAATAGATTACCCCAGTAATTGGTCTCTAATTTGGAGGATGTAAGTTTACTACACTTTCTTTCTAATATAGTTGTCGCATACCAAAGCATCCTTTGGCTAGTCCTACTAGGTGCTTAGTAGACTACCCCTTTGGATTGGTGAATATGAGTTATGTCTTGGCCTCCATGGCTCCTACTTAGTGCAGTCTATCACAAACTAATGGGGTTCATCTCAAAATTCAAACCTAATAAAAATTAAAACAAATTCAACCTTCTTCCCCAGCGGAGCAAATAAAATCTTTTTTTCTTCTTAGTGAGATTCAAATCAAATCAAACCTTTCATCTCTGTGAGGATGACTTGAGCTTGCTTCCCTAGTGGAAGGTTCACACTCTATCCCTTAGTGTATTCTTCCTCTCTTATGTCTTAGATATAAGTAGAACCACATTGCACTAAGCTCTAGATTCTTTCTTCCTTGGGTTAAGGATAGATTGTTTCTTAGTGCTTGTGATCTCTGTTGTTGATCATTTCAAGAAATACACGCGGTGTTCCTTGTCAATCACACCTATTTATGGCCCTTTGATCTCATTTTAGAATGAGCTCTCCTCCATCTTAGATATATAGGACTTCTCTAGACTTTAAGAGTTCCTTAGTCTTAAGACATCTAGTGATTAGGTGGACACTCAACCTAGCCCTAAGACTTAGAAGCCATGAATAGTCATGCTTTTGTTAGGAAAATTGCCTACCCTTAGCTTAAACCATTCCTCAGTTTCCTTCATTCAAGTCAAACTCCAAATGAATTCTATTTGATTTTCTACAAACTTAAATCAACTCCATGATTGAAATCCATGATTGAAATCTATGATTGAAACCCATGACCAAAATCCATAAAAAATTCCTAAGTCCTTAATCTTTCCTTAAGCAAAATTATGATCAAAACCATGTCAAATCTCTGAGGATTTTCTCATAATTCATTTATATTCACATATATAAATGAAATATAAATTCAAATAAATCAAACTAAACTCAAAATTTCAAATCAGTTCATGAAATTTTTCTAAGTCCCTTAATTTTCCATTAAGGACTTAGCCAAAATCATCATCACATCAATTCAAACTCATGGGATTTTCTCAAACTCATTTATATTCTCATTTATATTCACATATATAAATGAAATATAAATATAAATCAATCAAAAAATCCTCAAATTAAAATTCCAAAAATTTCAAATTTTCCAAAAGGACTTATCCAAAAATCAATTCAAACTCAAAGTCCTTTAAATCCTTCTTAATGGACTTAGCCCAAATCATGATTAAACATCTTCAAATCCTTGAAATTTTCTCATGATTCATTTATATTCTCATTTATATTCATATATATAAATGAAATATAGATTCAGAAAATCAAAACCAATTCAAAAAAATCAAACTCAAATCAACTCAAAATCCAATCTAAGCCTTTCAAGTCAAAGTCTTGAACTTAGCCAAATCATTTTTAAATCAAGCCAAACTCTTGATTTTCTCTCATGGTTAAATCAAACTTACAATCATGAGCCCTTGTATAAATCCAAACTTCAATCAAACAATCAAAATGTAAGTCAAAAAATCAAAGCCAAAACCCTTTCATATTCTTCCTTTGAATATGAAATTGTCGTATGGATCAAAACCCATTTGACTTCAAACCAGTTGTAAATGGATTTATATTTCAATCATGAGTCCATATACAAGTTCAATAAACCTCAAATCAAGCTTTGACCAAGCCATTTGACCCACTTAGGTTCACTTGACCCAAAGTGAACTAAAATACCCTTATGAGCCAAATTCTAATCCTAACCAAATTGGATTGAACCAAACTCATCTATCCCTCTCATCATGATTAACAACCATCATGGGATGAGCAATCAATCAAATTGGATCAAACCAAGTCAAACATAAGGGTTGACCAAGTCAACACTTAGCCCAAAATGAAATCTAACATAACCAAAATCCACCATAGGCCAAATTGATTGAAACCATTGATCTAAGTTCACTCATGACCTATGTTTGAACTTGACCAAGCTAACATTTGAGTCAACCTAGCCCAATTGGCCACTTGAAAGACCCATTTTGACCTAAAGGGTCAAAATATGTCAAAACTTGATCTAAGCCAAATTGATTCAAACCAATGGGCCAAGTTCATTACAAATCACTTGTTGAACTTGACCAAAGCCTCAATTGGCCAACTAGACCTAACCTAACCCAATTGACCTTAGATCCAACATGACCTAAAGGGGTCATGTTGAGCCAAATTTGAACATAACTCAAATTGATTGAAAACAAAAATATCAATCAACTCTATATGACTAACCAAACCTAAACCTACTCTTGACCTAGCCCAAATAGGTAAAATGGGTCAAATAGGTCAACTTTACCCATTTGACCTAAATGAAGTCATATGAGCCAAATCCAAAACTATACCAAATTGAATCAAACCAAAGCCACCAAAGCATTTCAAATGGTCATATGAACTTGGCCCAACCCTTGGTTTGACCCAATTTGACCAATTGGTCAACTTGACTTGTTGACCCATTTTGACCTAAATGGGTCAACATGAGCCAAACCCTATCAAATAAATTCCAAATCTCATGAAACTTGGCCAAACCTAGTTTCTCCACATACCCAACATATCTAAAGTGAAAAATTAGCAAAATGACAATCCTATCCATATGCCATAGAACAAATTTTGGCCTAATCCATGGATAATTTGGTCATACCCTCTTCATATCCACTTGAGGCTTTCCTAATAGTTCAAGGGGACCTAATGTAGAGTGGTGCACCCAACCCAATGGGTTTGGTTCAGCCCAATTGGTCCCTAGACCAAACCTGATCCCATGGATCAAAACTCAAAATTCAAACTCCCTCTCCCACTCAAATTCAAGCACATGGGAGGCAATCCACCTTGGATCAAACCGACCAATGTGCACACTCTAGACAAAATAACTCACCTCTAAGCTCCATTGATAAAAATGGCAAGTGGATGGACATCGATCCTTCAAGGGGAGATATACTCCCTAATTCAATTGAATTCAAGCCACACATTTGATTGAGTACTAGAGAGTAAGAGCCATGAGAGTGATCCCTAGCTTCCTAGAGCTATTTTCCTATTCTCTTTTGAACAAGTGAAAATAGAGGAGGAAAATCAAAGAGCCAACTTTCTCATACACTTCTCCAGACACTCATCGAGAGGTAAAAGTCGAGTGCACCTAAGCTCTCTTTGAAGTTCCAAAGGCAAGGGAAGACCTAGCTAGATTAAAGCTGCAAGCTAGCCAAGGAGGAGTTGGTCCATATACCAATCCACTCAATCTCAAGTGCTCTAAACTTCAGCAAGGCTTCATCTCAACTAGACGAAGCTTCTACATGGGAATCGAGCACCGGAGATTACCTACAATGAGGTATGCCATTTTTTGACCATTAAACTCAATGTGGTATGGAGTTTTGTGAAAGAAATTTCAATCTCATGGAGTTTTGACCATTAGATGTTCTTGTACCCATGCTTAGATGGTGTGGGTTGATTTCCAATTCAATCCGAGCTCAATCGAGCTCGGATCATGGCTACAAAGGTGGACGGTTTCCATTTTTTATAAAGATTGGTAGGGATAGATCTCTGGTCATCTATCATCACATTTTGGATGGACGATAGTGATTAAATGCACATTTAGATTTCTTTTTATCCATTTTGAAACTGTATGGAGATCTCTGACCATCTGATCTTTGATTAGATGATAAAGATCAAACTGCATCCATTGCCAACTTCCATTTTGGATTTGATAACTTAAGTGAATCCCTCACACCTTCCAACCATCCAAAAGAAGGAACCAAAGAAGAAAGAAGAAAAGAAGAAGAAAGAAGAAAAAAAGAAAGAAGAAATAAAGCTTGAAGATAATTCTCTTTAGTAAATTTAATTCATTTATAATTGTTGTATAAATTTATTCACTACTACATTTGATATTTTTGAGTTTTATTACCACAATTTTATTCTTTTATAATTTTATAAATTAGTTGATGATTTATTTACATGTCATTTTTTCTAGTTTGCTTTATGTATTGATGTGGATAATCTTTGGGAAAAATAAATCTTTTACCCAACTTAACAACTCATAACCTCACCTAAATCTTAAGTTTAAAATCAAGATAAAAGAGTTAGCAACCCTCTTAGCTGGATGAGCATTTCTTTTGTAATATCATGCACAATTGCATCTTATTTCACTATTGATTGGAGGGCTTTCACCTTTAATAATTGGTTAGGGAGCCATGGTAGAAACTCCTCCTTTCAGGCCAATAACTTATTTCTTATGCATTAGGCATTAATCCTATTACCCTGTCAAAATAATTGTCCAAATAAAAATAAAATGAAATTTTAATTTCATTAGATTTAAGTTATTTAAGCATGTCCCTTACATTATCTAGTCTCTTTAAGGGTGTTTAGATTTAGTCCTTTCTAAATAAATAACATCCTTAGTATCTTGTATAAGCATAAAGTGTACATGTATTTAAAATCATAAGAAGTTAGTTAAAATTGTAAGTCCAAGTCAAGCCATTTATCCTTCTTATGAGGCAAACCAAATTCTTTTTTTTAGATTTATTGTGCTTTTGGCTCACCAAATTAGATTTAGATTAAATTGCTTCTTTTGTGGTATATAATTCCTTATATTCACATTTTTAATCTTGTGTTAAAATCAAGTCCTAAATTTCTAATGAAAAATGCATTCAAACAAATTAAATCAATTTCAAAATGTAAAGCCAACTATAGATAAATTCTATTTTAGCATTAAGTATCTCTTACTTATCTTCTATTTTGGCTTAAAACTCTTTGATCAATCCCATTTGATCTTTCAAAAAATGTATAAATTGATAGTCCTTCCTATTGAAATCTAAAGACAATGATCATTTGCCTTAATGAGTTTTCCTTTTCAATATTTAGATGTATAATATGCTTATTTCAAAACTTAATGAATAATTTAAAATAAATGCTTTACTTTATAAATTAAGAATCCTAGTACATATGTAACATCATCATTAGTTCTTATTGAGGTGATTAGCCCATTAAAAGGGTATTGACTTGTTTTTAGATAGTACACTATTTGATGTGCATGATCATAATAAGTACATCCATATCTTTTCATTATGAATTTTATTAAGTCTCCTCTTTCTTTTCTCAGCACAGATTTGAAAGGTGACTCCCTATAAGAATTTTTCTTTATAGTTGTGTTCTTTTCAAATGAACTATACACTTTACAAATCCTATTCAAAACTATGTTAATAGAGAAGAGAAGGAAAAGTCACATAATGCATATCTTATGTTTCATAGCTTTATAAGTAATATAAGTAGCATACCTTTCATTTTGTAATATTTGATTTCTAAGTTTTGAAAATAATTTTGATTTAGTAGTGATAATAGCCATTCATATTCTTATTTTAATAAAATATGCAATTTGACATAAAGGAAACATTTCATTTTAATTTAATTTTAAAAGACATGAATGCATAATTTTCATATGACATACACATTTATATGCATTTAAATAAAGTGATGTAAGCATGTAATTTCATTCACCTTAATTAATTCTTAAAGATAATCCTATGGAATAAGATCATTTAAAGTGAATCAAATTATTTTAAAAATTTTTTAGTTTTGTTTTTAGTTTGATTTGAATTTAGGAAATGTGAGAAGGTTTTCTAGTCCTAACCCATCTCCCATATGTGTGTGTTATTTTAGTATAATTTTAGAACCATTAGATTAATTTTATATTTTGTTAGGTTAAGGTATAAATTAAGTTCATTAATTACCCCCACCTACACTTAACATAATTATTCAAACATAGCCAACATGACATGCAACCACATAAGTTAAATCAAGAATAATGCATAAGAGAAAGGGCCTAATGCAATTGGCTCATACATGATTGATTAAGCTTGGTTTAATTAAGTACTTTCACAACCCTTCCCACACATGTAGGTTGGATTTGATTTCAATTACTTAGGTTATTGAACACCTATCTACCAAAGATTGATTAAGTTGATTGATTTTGAAAATTTGATTAAGTTAATTAAGAAGATTATTAATGATTAATCCTTAGGTTTGGATTAAGTGGGGTTTAGGGAATAACTTAAGGAAAATATCCCAAAATTATTTCATAAATCTCATGATCCCTTAAATAATATTTAATTATATTAATTAAATTATTAAACCACTAATCACATGCTTAATTACCCATAATTATATTAAGAGAGTGATTAGGGAATCATTAATTGATTTCTAATTCTTTAATAAATTCCAAGAAAATTAGGGGAGGAAAGGTCATCAAAATATAAGAAGAAGTTTAGAATTAATTAATGAAGTCATTAAGGAGTAATTAGGGTTATTAAGATTTCAAATAAACCTAAATTAAGAAAACCCACTATTCAAAATTAATCAAAATTAATTTTATATTATTCCCCTTAATTATCATTAAAATGAGCTCTCATTCATTTTTTTCATTTTTCTACATTTAGTTATGTATTTTTGAAGTTTTAATGATTAAATATAATTAAATAATATATAACTAATCTTCACCACATAGCTAGTGCGCGCCATGTGGACGGGGAGGTATTTAAGTTTCACATTAATCATAAAAGAAAAACGCTTATCCTCATCAAAGATCATGCTAAGATCAAGATAAAAAAGGATTAATCATGGGGACTAACATGGAATAATAATCAATCAATCCAAAATACACGGATGGTCCATGATTCATTCTACCCTCGCCAGAGACCATCATCCGCTCCTTATTGATGAGCTCACTTGAGCTGGATTGAGCTAAGATCAAACTCACACACCATCAAAAGTAAGAAGAAGAAGATCCAACGACCAATTCCACTTGGGATGAAAGTTTCCTTCACAAAGGACCAAAGAAAATCTAGCCTAAGCTCTGTTTTGATTCATACCTTACCGGAGGCTATCACCAATATTCCCAACCATTGAGGTAGCTTTGTATAATGGAGACGAAGCCCTGTTGAAGGTTTGAAGGCTTGAGATCAAGTGGATCCTCCTATGGACAAACTCCTCAAGTGCTGGCTTGGTAGCTCCTCCTTATGGCTTGAGTGCTTGGGATTTGACTAGTGAACTCACCATGCCTTGAAGGTGCTTGCAAGAGGAATTGGATTGTGGTGGTGAATTGAGCAAAGTGGAATTTCTAATGAGTTCCCCTATTTTTTCTTTGAGGAAATCCAAAAATGGAGAATTTGAAATATGAAAGCTCAAGGAACTTAGAAGGCTGCTTTTCCTAAGGCTCAATCCTGTGAGTTATCTCAATGAAATTAGGGAAATTTCTTATAAGGATCAAATGAGTTGCATTCTTCCATTTTGATCAATTGATCAATTGTTTGAGTTCATCATTTTGGATGTGATTTAGTTTTCAGGAGGGAAATTTCCATGTGTAAATGAGTGGGAGGTGATCCCATGTGCTCATTTTGAGTGGGGTGGTTGTTTGGCCTTGGTTGGTTTGACCCAAACCCATTGGGTCAAGTGCACAACACTCATTAGTGTTCATTTGGTCCACTAAGAGGGTGCCAAGTGGCCATGGAAAGGATATGACCAAATTCCAAGTGGAATTGGCCATGGGTTTCCCCTTGATTTAGGGGTAAAATAGTCATTTGGCTCTAATTTTAATGTAAGAAGATTTGGAATGGTTTGAAATTATGTTGGTCCAAATTTCAAGGAATTTGGAGTTGATTGATATCATTTGGCTCATGTTGACCCATTTAGGTCAAAATGGGTCAACTTGACCAATTGGTCAAATTGGGTCAAACCAAGGGTTGGGTCAAGTTCATATGACCATTTTAAATGTTTTGGTATAATTGGTTTGGTTCAATTTAATTTGTAATTGGTTTTGGTTCATTTGAATTCATTTAGTCAATGGGTCAAGTTGACAATTTGACCCATTTGACTTAAGTGGCCATCATGGGTTGGTTTAGGTTTGGTTGGTCATATGAAATGTTTTGCAAGCTTTGGTTTTAATCAATTTTGGTTTGGTTTGATTTTGGCTTGATTTGACCTTTTAGGCCATGTTGGGTTGATGGTCAATTAGGCTAGGTTGGGTCTAGTTGACCAATTGAGGCTTTGGTCAAGTTTTAAAAATTGATCATAAACTGGTTTTGATCAATGGTTTTAATCAATTTGGCCTATGGTGGATTTTGGCTAGTTTAGGTTTCATTTAGGTCAAATGTTGTCTTGGTCAAAGGCTAGGCCAATTTGAGTGATTGATCTTCTTATGGCTTATATGGGCTTTGTTCAATTCAAATTGGGTAGGATTAGAATTTGGCTCAAAAGGGTACTTAAGGTCACTTTGGGTCTAGTGAGCATAAGTGGGTCAATTGACTTGATCAAGGCTTGAATCAAGTTTGGTTGAACTCACATATGGACTTATGATTGAATTATAAATCCATTTGCAAGTGATTTGAAGTCAAATGAGTTTTGATTCATTTGATAATTTCAAGTTCTAAGGGTGAACATGAGTTTGATTTGGGTTTGATTTTTGAATTTAGTTTTGATTTGATGATTGAAGTTTATATTTATATTTGGTTTTATAATTGAAGGATTGATTGAATCATGAAGAAAAATCAAGGGTTTGGCTTGATTTGAGTTTGATTTTGTTAAGTTCAAGAATTTGACTTAAAAGAGTTTAGGTTGGATTTTGTTGAATTTGAATTTGAGTTTTGAATTGATTTTGGTATTGAATTTATATTTCATTTATATATGTGAATATAAATGAGAATATAAATGGGTTATGAAAAATTTGAATTTGAAGTGATTTGAATTTGATTTAGCTAAGTCCATAAGATGGATCAAAGGACTTAGGAAAGATTTTTTGAATTTAATTTATGGGTTTTAATCATTTGAATTGATTCATGGTTTGAGAAAATATTGGATTTGATTTGTTTGAAACAATCAAAGATGGAATTGATTTGATTTAAGTTTTGACTGAGAAAATCAATTAAGTTGGAATTGATTTGAATTTGAAGTTGATTTGGATTTAATAAAATCAAATTAAGTTGGAATTGATTGGAGTTTGAAGTTGATTTGGATTTGAGGAAATCAATTGAGTTGGAATTGATTTGAGTTTGAAGTTGATTTGGATTTGAGAAAATCAATCAAGTTGGAATTGATTTGAATTTGAAGTTGATTTGAGTTTTGTTGAGTTTTGAAATTTGACTTGAAGAAAGGAAGTGAGGATTTGGTTTAAGTTATAGGGTAGAAAAATTTTCCTAACACCTTTAAGGCATAACCTATTCCTATGGCTAACTCTTCTAAGTTTCTAGGGTTAGGTTGAGTGTTCACCTAATCACTAGAAGTGTCTTAAGACTAAGGAAACTCTTAGTGTCTAAGAGGAGTCCTATGTCTAAGATGGAGAGCTTGAGAGCTCATCCTAAAAATGAGGTCAACAAAGGGCTCCCAATAGGTGTGGTGTGACTGATAGAGAACACCACACGTATTGGTGTTGATCAAAATGATCAACAACACCAAATGATCACAAGCACTAACAAAAATGATCTACTCCCAACCTAAGGTGTAGAAGGAATCAAGAGCTTAGTGCAATGTGACTCTACTCATGTCCAAGACATAAGAGAGTGAAGGAGAAATCCACTATAGAGTATGTGAACCTTCCATTAGGGAAATAGGTTGAAGTCATCCACAAGGGGATGAGAGGTTTGATTTGATTTGAGTCTCATTGGGGAGAGAAATTTGATTTGATTTGTTAATTTAGGATTTGGTACTCCATTAGGGATAGAAAAGTGAACTCTCCATTGGGGGAGAAAGTTCAAGTCATTCACTAGGGAGAAGAGCTTGTGAAATCCACTAAGGGATTAAAATTCGAGATCCATTGGGGGAACTAGAAAGGTTTGCATCTCACTGAGGAGGTGCATATGGTTTGATTGATTATTTTAATTTGGTTTGATTATTTTGATTGCTTTTTTTTGATTGTTTGATTATTTTGACTCCACTGAGGGAGATTGGTTGAATTTGTTTTGTTTGTTTAGTTTGACTCCACTGAGAGAGGAGGGTTGAATTTTTTATTTTAATTGGGTAACAGATAGACTTGGTTTGCAATGGACCAATGGGTATGGTGCTAAGAACTTAAGACTCCAAAGTAGTCTACCAAACACATAGTAGGTCTACCAACCAAAAGGATTGCCTTTTGTTGTGCAAGCATTTATTAGAAGAAGGCATGTAGACTTACATCCTCCAAAATAGGATCATTGATCAATTCAAATGATTGAACCCAACCTAGGGCTGACTATTGAGTGAATGCCGCTGGGGGACTTAAAATCAACTCAAAGATAGTTAAAGATTAATTTCATTTTTAATTTATTTTTAAAGGATCCCATTGGTTTGTAATGGACTGCACTGAGTAGGGGCTGTGGGCTTTGGTCTAACACAAATTTACCAATCCAAAGGGGTAGTCTACCAACCACACAATAGGACTATCCAACCGAAGGGGTGCCTTTCGGTTTGTAATGGTAAAGTTTAAGAAGAAAGTGCGGGGACTCACATCTTCCAAAATAAGGAACCACTGGGGTGACATATTAAGAAGGTAACATGTTAACCCGACCTAGGGCTGACTATTGAGTGAATGCTGCTGGGAGACTTAAATCAGCTTAAAGGTAGTCAAGATTAATTTCATTTTTTAATTATTTTTGATGGATTCCATTAGTTTATGATGGATCACAGTGAGAAGGAGCTTATATCAGCTTAGACCTATCTCAAATTTACTTAACCAAATGGAGTAGCTTCCCGATCGAGGGGAGAACTATCCAACCAAAGGAGTGCCTTTCAGTTTGCAATGGTCAATTCAGGAAAAGAAAGCAAGGGGGACTCACATATTCCACTATAAAAGACCACTGGGGTGATCGGTTACTTTGGTCAACAAATCAACCGACCTAGATCGACGCCGCTTTATGACATGCTAGAAAGAATGCATCATAGCTTACATCTTCCAAAGAATGACCGGGTAACCTTTGTAAAATAGATTGAACCCCGACCTAAGTGTGACAAGAGAGTGCCAACCATGGATTTATCTCAACTCGTAGTCGCAATTCCTAAGGAGTTCACGACACTTAGATGTATTGGGGGCCCTTTAGGGGCTTGAATTCTTAATCCATAAGCGAATACTTTGTTTGTTTATTGAATTTATTTTTCATGGACCCTGTTGGTTTGCAAAGGATCAAATTGAGAAGGAGCTTATATCAGCATAGACTTATCTTAGATTTACTGAACCAAGGGAGAATCTGTGCATCCACTGAACAAATTCTCCAACCACAGGAGTAGCTACTAGGAAATGGGGATTATCTAATCCAAAAGTAACCCGAGTAGTGTCTAAATGGGGTCGCAAAGGATGTGATCCAAATAGAGTGCCCACAGGGAGAGGGACCGCTAAGGGCTTGATCCAAAACCCTGGAGAAGATAATATGCATCATAAAGGGCTGCCTCAAGGAGAAAGTGCGGGGACTCACATCTGCCAAAGAGTGGTGTATCCACCAGGTGAGTCTCTGTTAGTATAGCGAACATCAACCAACCTAAGGTGCCCATCGGTTTGCAACAATCAACCTAGGAAGAGAGCTTGGGGACTCACATCCTCCTATAGCAGAACGAATTATCGAGATAGTCTATCTTCGGTTCGACAGGTGCTATCTGACCTAGGGCAACTACTGAGTGAATGCCACTAGGGGACTTACATCAACTCAAGAGTAGTTAAGAGGAAATGAGCCTCTACGGGGCTTATCCTAAACCTCAAATATACTCGACCTAGTTAGATCCTGATGATTAGTTTAAGAAGAAAGCACGGGGACTCACATCTTCTTAAACAAAATCAACATGAGGCTTACGTGCAAAGTGAAGTCACCAAACTAACAAGGCACATTGGTTTGCAATGGTCAAGTTAGAAGAAAGCGACTCCCCTAACAATGACCACTAGTATGACTACTAGGTAGTGAACCCGACCTAGAGCAGCTAATGAGTGAGTGCCACAGGGGGCTTGTTCCCACATCAAAATAGCTTGAGATAAAAGATATATGTTTGTTTTTGTTCTTGTGTTAAAGAGAATAGGATGCTGCTTGGGTTCTCTCACACCTACCTTAAACATGGAATTTGATGAAATGGTGCCACAGATGGAAGCTGGGATTTCCACTAAGAAAGGATGCCGCTTGAGTTCTCTTACACTTAACTTAATAGTGCTTATCAAAATAGGATGCCTCTTGGATTTTCTCACACCTATTCTAGTAATGCAGGGGAATCATTCTTGATTTGTGTTCGTGTTGTGAAAGGGGGATAGAATGCCTCTTTGGTTCTCTTACACTTATCCTAAACACATCATGGTGGATTCACAAGACAAGCAAATAATGCTTCTAAAGAAGAGAATATTTTGATGAATTGGAATGAAATTTTGTTCTTTTGTTGATAATTATTTACAAATGTGATTTATGGGTAATATTTCTTCAAATAGAGCCCATTAATTGGAAGCATCAGGTGTTCCCCTTTACAATCAATGAGCTGATATGATCCTCCTTGGTAGGCCTTCTATGACATAGGGCCTTCCCAAGTGGGTTCAAACTTACCTCCCATCTTTGATGGGCAACAATTGGTCTCCTTAGACTACAAAGTTCTCCTACTTGAAAGGCTCTAGGGCGGACCGCCTTGTTGTGAGCTTGAATCATTTTGCTTTGTACAACTGAGGTTTTGCATGCCCAGCAATCTCTCCTCCAAACCTTTGAGCTCTTCTAACTATAACTTTGCATTCTGCTCTATAGTGATCTTGCTACCCAATGCTATCCTTAATGATGGGAGTTAAACTTCTAAAGGTAGAACGACTTTGGGCCCATAGACTAAGAAAAATGGGATAGATTGAGTTGGAGTTCTGTATGTGGTGTGGCTTGCCCACAAGGCTTCAACCAACTACTCATGCCATTGTCGTTTGTTATTGTCGAGTGTCTTCTTTAGTATTTGGATGAGAGTTTTATTGAATGCTTAGGCCATTTGTTCTAGGGTAGTTGGTGGTGAAGTATCTCCAATCTATACCGTGTCGAAGCTATTGATCATGTTTTTTGAATGCGCATCATTATCGATATAATTTGTCAAGGCACCCCAAACTTATATACAATATGGTTCTTAAAAAGCTAAAGCACATGCTGAGCTGTGACCTCTCTGAGTGGGATTGCTTCCGCACACTTGAAAAAGTAGTCAGTGGTAGTTAGAATGAACCGATGACCCTTGGAAGAAGGAGGATCGATAGGACCCATAATGTCAGTACCCCAACACTCAAATGGCCATGAGGCCAATGTAGGATGTTGAATATTTCTGGTTGATGTAGGACCACACCGTGTACCTGACATTGATGACATCTTCTAGATACATTCATGTAATCTGTAATCATCGAAGGCCAGTAGTATCTTAGTCTCTTGATCTTTACTTTCTTCTTCAGACAAGATTGATGCACTGTACATAGACCTGAGTGTCCCTTGGTCAAGATCTTATGAGCTTCATATTTGTCTAAATAGTATAACCACATTTGATTGAAAGATCATCGATACAAGGTGCCATCCATGAGAGCATAGGAGAGAGCTCTCTGTTTCACCTTATGGGCTTGTGATTTCTCTTCAGGTAGTTTGTCGGTGTTCAAATAATCTATGAATGGTTGCCTCCAATCTAGCTCTTTGTCCTTATTGGCAATGACAACCTCCCCTTCAAGAGAAAGTCTCTTGATGAGTTTAACGTCATTAAGGTATAGGACTTGTCTGTTTTAGACTCTTATTGGAATGGACTCATCTTTCGGACAAGCCAATTCTTTGGCAAGTTTGGCCAGAGCATTTGCTATTGCGTTCTCTACTTGAGGAACCTTGTAGATGGTGACTTCATGGATTTGGGCCAATAACTTCATGGTATACTTGTGGTAGTGATGAAGCTTAGGTTTGAGAACCTTGTAGGACCTTGCAATCTGGTTGATGACCAACTGAGAATCCCCAAAGATATTGATGCTCTTGACACACACTGTAAGGGCTAACTCCAGACTAACAATCAAAGCCTCATACTCGGCTTTATTATTGGTGCAGGGATTGGAGAGATAATATGAGAATCTTATCACATCATAATTTATAGTTAAGAGAACTATTCCTACCCAGAAGAGTAGATTGTGGTGCTTCTCCTTTATGAAAGGAAGCCGTACCATCAAAATACATCTCCCAATGGCGATTGCCAACCCCCCTAAGTTCATGATTTGTTGGTTAGGGAGATCGTCACTGTGCGGGGAATCAATAGGAAGTGGGTGTACTGCTAAAAAATTTGCTAGTGCTTATTCTTTCATCGCACGGAGGGGTACGAATATGATATCAAACTATGAGAGAATCATGGTCCAATGTGCTAAATGTCTGGATAGTATTGGTCGTGTCATGAGATATTATAGTGGATTGGTTCTAAAAATTAAATTCACCTTATGAGAAAGCATATCGTGTCGTAGATTTTGGGATGCAAAGATTAAAGCTAGGCAATATTTCTCAATAGGTGGGTAGTTTTTGAAGGAATCGACGATGAGTAGAGATTACTCTCCTTCCTTCAACTAATAAAGTGCCTAGGGAATCATCCAATGTAGTAGTGTAGAGGATGAGTGGCCTGTCTGGGGTAGGGGCTGCTAGAACTGGACTACTTGATATTTTCAAAGGCACGCTGGCACTTATCATCCCACTTGAACTTGAAATCCTTTTTGACAAGTGCTGAAAATGGCTTGCAACTTCTCAATAGGTTGGAGATAAAGCATCTTAGATCTGCCAACAGTCTTAGGAAAGATCTAAGTTGAGTTAAACTTTTGGGAGGTGTTATTTCTAAGATAACTTTAATCTTTTCTAGATCTATTTCTATTCCCTGATGTCGGACAACAAACCCAAGAAATTTTCTTGAAGCTACTCTAAATACATATTTCAGGGGATTCATTTTGAGGTTGCATTATCTTAACCATTCAAAAACTACTCTCAAGTCAAAAAGATGGTCTTTCTTTTCTTTGCTCTTGACTATTAGATCATCAACGTAGCACTCAATCTGATGATGAATGAGTTCATTGAAGATCTGAGTCATGGCTCGTTGGTATGTAGCACCAACATTTTTAAGGCCGAAAGGCATGACCTTTTAATAATAGATTCCGATCGGGGTTTGAAAAGTAGTATTTGTTTCATTTTTAGGGGCCATCTTGATTTGGTTGTAGCTAGATGACCCATCCATGAAGAAGAAAAATACATGAGATGAGGCGATATCCACCATTAATTCTGGTATAAGAAGAGGAAACTCATCCTTAGAACATGCCTTGTTTAAGTCCCTGAAATCGACACATATGCAAATTTGTCCATTCTTCTTCTTAACTGGGATGACACTGGTTAACTAGGTAAGGTATTTTTCTTTCTTGATGAAACCAACATTGATCAATTTCTAGACTTCAAAAATGATCTGTTGTTCAATTTCTAATCACATGCATCTAAGAGCTTGCTTGATAGGGTTAGCGCTAGGATCTATTGCTAGTTTGTGGACTACTATGTTAGGAGATAATATGGGCATTTATTCATAGCTCCATGCAAACCAGTCCTTTAACTTCGTCAATAGCCTAACTAAGTCATTGGTTTCTTCTTCATTCAGCAATGAATTGATGTATGTCGAGCGTGGATTTTCTTTTATCCTGAGGTTGATTTCTTTAAGCTTATCAATTGTTGAATGGATCTGCTCTTCAAATTCTGATGGTGCATCTTTGATTTGGAGATCATCTAGATTATCTAAAGTTTCTAAACACACTTTCTCATAAGAGTTAGTGTGGTGTGAAAAGAACCTATCAGACTCCAAATGATTGGTGACAACTAAGCAGTAATCGTCATCATCGACTGGACCTAATGTACCAAATCCTAGTCCTTATCTTGATTGTGCATCCCTGCCTCTGTTATTCCATAGCTTCTCAAAGTACTCTAACCTATGCTTAGACAATGTATACGTAATCAAACCCTTCTTTACAAGATTAAGAACACAAGGTGGGTACCAATCAAAAGAAAATTCTATTAATTATTTATTTGAATGATCCTCAAGTCCTACATTAGTTTCTAGACTTGAGGATGATGATCCCAATAGGAATCTCTCCGACTTGACATCTCTGAAAGATTGAGGGGCTTCCTTAACTACTAAACCTTCAACTTTTTGCGTGAAAAGTGAAGTTAGAGCTAAGGTTCCTAGCTGATGCCTGATAGTTTCACATAAACTTGATTCAAATACATTCATGCTTTGTCTGGAGGCCTGGTCTTCATCACTATTTGACTTGAGTGTCACCTCCAATGAAACCCATTGAGAGGGGTTGGCTGGTATGCTAATCACATTAGACTCATCCTCTGAGCTGGATTCTAAGTCTATGTGAGTAGGGTACTCTGAACTGAACATAACCCTATTGGCGGGTGGCCAACTAGGGGTCTTCCACCTGGAATTGCCTTTGTTTCTATCTGCCTCTTCTTGGAGGTTGATCCTACCCACATGTCCATATGATCGAATGAACTGTGGGTGGAATGTGATATGCGGCTCAACTTCTTCCTCAATATCCTTTTCTTGTTCATTCGTATTTTCATTTTTTTTCTTTCTCTTTTTCTTTTTCTTCTTTTTCTTTTTCTTTTGAATTTAAATTTTGATCAAGTTCATGAGAAAATATGTTTTGAGGAAGATAATAGATTGCATCCTCATATATCTCTACCTCTCTGATTGAAAATGACTTTTCATTTCCTTGACACATTATTCTATCCCATCCTTCTTGAACTTGATGCACTAATAGAGGGAGGATGGAATCATCTTGTTTTGATGTATTTAAGGCTTATCAAGCAAAGCAGTGAACAAAGTATTTGAATCAATGATATAAAACTTGACTTCAGTCTTCTAGTCACCTATCTCCAAAGGTAACACTATGAAACCTAAAGCCCTCTAACCTTGTTCATTGAATCCTCTCAACATCATCCAATCTCCTCGGAGTGTGGAGATATTGATCCTCAAATAAATAAGGGTCTTTATACTCATAATGTTCATCAATGCACCTGGATCAATGAGAACCCTGGAAAGTCTGAATCTGCCCATGTACGTTGCAATGTAGAGGGGACGGTTGTGCTCCATGCCCCCTAGAAGAAGGTCTTCATCTGTGAAAGTGGCTTCTTGGGCTTCTTTGAAATAAAGTGCCTCCTCTTCAACAACAGTCTATTGAGCTAAGCATATCTTTGGATCAAGGAGAGCCTTGATTAATGATTTCCTTATCTCTTTGGATAAGATAAGGGCATCATATATGCTTAACTTAGATGATAACTTTTTCAGATGAGAGAGGACATTGTAATCCACATTGGGTCGATCCTCCACAAGAATATCCAAAAGTGGAGCATCCTATGGAGGGGCTTCTCGATCATATGAACCAATGACTTATTTCCCCTTATCTTGAGGTGCTACCCTAGGAGGTAGAACCTTGCTACTATGGAGGTTGACTTGGATCTCTTATGTGTAAGGAAGATTACCACTTGTCACCTACCTAGCTTCTCCTATAGGACCCTTGGAATTGGATGATTTGAAGTCTATCTCAAGAGGCAAACCCGTAGTATTTAGAGAAGGAAGGTCCAACTCTGAATCAAAAAGAGGAAGATCAGAGTTATTATAATTATTGTTTAAACTTGGAGAGTTTTCAGTAAGATTAGAATTAGATAACCCATAAGAAGTGTCACAGATGTAATTGAAACTAGCTTTATTCTTTGATTTCTTGGATTTTGATGGAGGTACATAGTAAAAATCTAGTAAAGTAAGTGGGGTGAGGGATTTGATGCCCTCATCCACCGATATAAGATGTCTACTAGAGGAAGAGCTAGCTGAAGTAGAGGTGAACACTAATGTAGTAGCTGCAACGATGGACTGAAGGTTGGGCTCAGTCGGTGGTTACGTTACTTGGCTATCTCGGGCTGGCATGGGCTGCTGAGGTCCTACCTTCCTCAAGTTGTCCTGAACAACTTGCAAACCTTCCTTGTTGTTGGAGGTTCGAGCTGCCTCAGGCATTTGCAGGAAAAGTTTCTCAATTTTGGATATAATCTTCATAGAGGTTCGAGATAAGGAGATATCCCAACCTTCTTTGGTTTTGGAAGGATCTCAGGCCCCAAGGATTACCTTAATGGAACTAAATGGTTGTTCTACAAGGTATTCCTTCAAGATAACTATGGTGCCTGTCTTGAAGCTATGCTCAAGCTAGTCCTTGAATGCAAATCAATCCTCCAAAATGTGACCTAGCATGCAGTGGTAGGGACAAAAGTTAGAATCATTGCTTTTTCCCACTTCCTCCAGCCTTCTAGGCTCGGGTAGCTAAAAATTAGGTTTCTTTAAATGAATCTTTAAGATTTTCTCGACACCTCTTAAATGAATAAGGTTTGTTTATTTATCCATAATAAGTAGGGACCATACTTGGTGTATGTATACCGCCGGGTGGATATGGCTGAGGAGGGCGAAGGCCATGGAGGTGCGCTAGTAGGATGGCCTCTGGTGGTAGAGGAGGTGAAAGTGATGAGGAGCATGAGGTCTCTCTTCGCTCGCTCTAGCCTCTTGTCCACTACTATCATTGCCCCTGACTTCTTCTCATAAGCTTTCTATGGCTTTGGCTTTATTGATTGATCCAAAAAAGGCAACTGTCTGGCTTCTCTTTGTAAGCTAGCTGCCATATTGATTAGTTTCTCAAATATCTTGATAGTAAAACCTTTGAGCATGAAGGCGATCGGGCCATGAATATTCTTCAACATAATTTTAATGGCATGCTATTCAGACAGCTGTGGTTTTCATTTCATACTTAAATTATTCCATCTGAGAATATAATCAATGAGGGACTCTCTAGGGTATTGTTGATCCACAACGAGATCTCTTATAGTTAACCTTTGCTGAGCTCCAGCAAATTTCTTAATGAAGAGTTGCTCTAACTCAGCAAAAGTCTTCATTGAACTGTTGGAAAGTTTAGTGTACCAATCAAAGGCTATGCCTGCTAAGCTACTAACAAAAAAAAGTCAAGAGACCATCACTACCACCCTGTAAACAACCGGCTGGCGCAATGTCGCATTGTTCCCCAATGCCATCAAGCTCTGAAAGAAGGTGGCACGAAACCCTTAGGATATTGGATGGCATCAAATTTCTCTGGGTAGGGTGTACCCTTTGGAACCGATGATCCTCCTCGAGCTTGAGCCAACACTTCTCTCACCTACTGCTTAACCAAAGTTTTAATGTCCTTTTATTGTACGGAGGTACTATCCACTACCTTCCTATATAAGCAGGTGCTGCCCTACTCTATTGGAGGTAAAGTCTTGGCTGGATCCAAGACATGCAATAACTAAAGTTGACTAGTCTTTACTATAGTAGGATGCACTACAGGGCTTGGTTTTTAAGTGCTAAAACTACTGCTAACAAGTCTTCAAGTTTCTTCCCCATCATATCTATTTATTCATCATTTTTCTTTAATTTCTAAAAGTGGTGTTGGGTTGAGTTGGTGTCTTCACCTCACCTTAAAGTCATGATCATGAGAGGAACCCTTGGTGTCTACCATGTGTACCCTTATTGAATCCTCTAACAGATCATCTTCATAAGGATCAAAAATGAATTTTTCTTCCTATAAATTGGACCAGACATATCCTAAGATCTACTTCTCCACTAGATACTGAGTTACAATGTCATCTATGGATTGGTCCAACTGAATAGGTACAAAAGATCAAGGCTGGCCGGTAGTAGGGTCATTATCATGAATAGATAGACATCTAACCTCTATTGCTGTTGGAGAGCTAACCCTGTGAGGGCTACGCTCACTGGAAGAAAGATGCTCTTGACTATCACTGATTCTAGATGGAGTGGTACTCCTAGGAGGATCTATAACCATGGGGGCAACTGAATTTTCTCCTGCTCCCTCTACTATTGCTATCTTTATAGCCTGTTGCGGTGGTGGTGGTGATAGAATGACTACTATACTCTGAGGTCACCATTCCTTCTTCACCACAACTGGGGTAGAAGGTCTAGCAGGAGAGCTCAGCCTCACCTCAGTCGGCGGTGAGATGGAATGGGATCTCTTGGCTGTAGCCATATCACCAATAGGGTTCTCTTCTCCCTGGATGTGGGCTTCATGGCCTTTGCTAGAACTGTGGATGATAAAACATGTACTAGAGATGGTGGGTGTGGAGTTGAGCAGTGTGGTGGAGGCACAATCAACTCTCTTTGGATAGGAGCTCCTCTCTTATGGTGGGTAGTACACGTCAGTAAGATGCTATTAGGGATCTTGCCATCTGTAAATATATTCAGGGATCTCGGCATAAAGCTCGATGTCAACCTGAATATATATACTTGAAGGCCTCATGTTTCACATGAGAGGGTTGAACAACCTTGATCATAAAAAAATGGCTCTTGTCTAATAGAAGTATTACAGATTAGTTCAAAAATATATTACAAGGTTTGATTTTCTTTATTGTAAAATAAACATGATATGTTTTTTAATCATAATTTGTATCTATCTAGGTATCTCAGCATAAAGCACGATATTGACTTAGATAAATATATAAAAATGCTCTCTATCTAATAGGGGAGTTTTCGTAGTAACTATTGAGAGAATAATCTTTATGCTTTAGCTTGTGGAAGACTCGGAGTTTAAAATTTATATTTTTCTCCAGTCCCAACTTTGTGCCTTGGTGGACTTAATGGAGTTGATAATTTGTTGTTGAGATGAGAATGTCTTTGGTTCAATGCTTTATGCTGGACTTATTGAAGATTCAATCTTGAAATTTGAAATTTGTATTTTCTTACTATCTTGGCTTCGTGTCTTAGTGAACTTGATGGATTTGATGACTTGTTTGTGTGATGAGAATATCTTCGATCTTATGCTTTATGCTTTGATGGACTTGTTGAAGATTCAATCTGAAGATTTTATGGTTCATATTTTCTTCTATCTTGCCTTTATGCCTTGACAAACTTATTGAAGATTCGATCTCAAGATTTTATGATTCATATTTTCTTTTGATCTGGCTTTATGCCTTGATGAACTTATTGAATATCAATCTCAAGATTTTATGATTCATATTTTCTTTGTGCTAGCTTTATGCCTTGATGGATTTGGCGAAGGAATTCCCTAAATTATCTTGAAGACTTGTTAGATGATGAATTACCTTTGAACTTTTACTTCATGTTTATAGAAGGAGCCAAATGATGATTTTAGAGTGTGTTGGATCAATAAAGAGTCATCACGCTTTAAACATATGTTGATGAATATAACCTCTTAGTTCGATTTGACTTGTATGAATATTGGGATGATTCTTTTTTCTTTCTACTTGATTGAATTTATTGAAGAAGAGTTTGTTTTTCTTTTCTTTTAATAGACTTGAAATTGAGATATTTGATGATACTAAATCAACTTAGTGTTTTGAGTAAGGATATATTTTGATTTTGAAAATGATATTTGGGATGATCTAAGGCCATTTGAACTACCAAGTTGTGTTTGGACATTTAGATTTTATCTTTGAACTAATGAAGTAGGAGGATCCTTTACCATGGCTTTGTGGCATGTTGAGTAAGGATCAAATGATCCATATTTAGATGTGTTGATAATTTGTTTGAGTCTTGGACTTGAGCAATTGATGAAGGATTTTATCATTAGGCTAATGAGATGGGGGGATTTCTTACTATAACCTTTGTAGCATGTTAAGTAAGTAGACCTTTGAGTCTAACCTGATGCACCAACTCGAGCCCTAGATTTAATGTATAGAGTAAAGATGTGTATCTAACTTGATTTTAAAGTTTGCAGACTTAAAAATTTCTCTTTTTGGTCAGAAAGAGTTTGAAACTTGTGAATTTGAATACATAATTTGAACATGTATATAAGGATCTCAGCCTTAGGTGTGATGTCAACCCAAAGCCCCCTGTCTTATAGGGAAGGCCTAACATTTTACTATAAAATTTTAAAAATGCCCCCTATCTAATAGGGTGATGTATGGTTTATTTTAGAAATACATTCTTGTGTTACAAGTAAATTTTTAAGCAAAACTTACACATGTAATGACGGTGAGGAATAATTGGTATTCTTAGCACCATGACCGATTGTCCTTCTTGGAAAATTTGAAGATACACCGTATGATTGAATGCATTCTTGGGATTACATTTTATGTATAATACTTTTTCAAATATTGACCTTTGATTGGCGGTATTGGTCTTTCGCCTTTGAAATCAATGAGGTTGTAGATTTGATAATTTCTTAATGAAAGAATTTCAATTAGGTTCAAATTTGAATTTTATGAGGGATAATTTTTGAATTTCTTAAAAAATTTGAGGAAATGATCAATGCTTTGGACATTGTAGATTCTAAATTTTGAGCTTGAGATAACTTTTAGTGAAAGTTCCATGTAGGCATTCTCATCTTGAAAAATGTTGAATGGTTTGATAGGATAGAATTACTTCATCTCCAAACACTAGTGCATAGGAAGTGGATTTTGTAGGTATTTTATAAATGGTGCATGAGGCTCATAACGCTTCGACAATCTTAGTATGCCACTTCCTTTTATTTATGGTGTGGATCTTTCTAAGCAACTTGACTAGTGTTTTGTTGAAAGCCTCAGTCAAACAATTTTCACTCAGATTATAAATTGATGAGTATCACTAGTAAATCTTATGTCGATTAGCAAATCTATAGATTTTAGTGCTCTTGAAGGCTGGACCATTGTCTGAGATAGTTCAGCATGGCACACCAAATCTCTGGACAATATTGTGGGTGAAGAAGTTGGTCACGTGCTTGGCTGTGACTTCCTTGAATGGGGCAGCTTCAGCCCACTTGGAGAAATAATTAGTGGTTGCTAGGATGAAATGATGGCCAACTGATGATGATAGATCAATTGGTCCAATTACATCCATTCCCCTGCACTCAAATGGCCAAGATGCTATCTTTACGTGTAATGGATTTGGTGGCATGGATGATGTTATCATGGACTTGGCATTCATGGCGTCTCTTGGCATGATCAATACAATCATTTACCATAGATGGCCAGTAGTATCCCATTCTTTTGACTTTGAAAGCCATTTTGGGACCTGATTGGCATGCACCACAGAGTCCTTCATGAATTTTAGCAATTATCTTGTTGGCTTCTTCTATTTCCAAACACCGTAGCCACATTTGCTCGAAGGATCTACGATATAGGGTATTCCCAACATAAGCATATAGTTGAAGTCTTTTCTCAAGTTGTGCAGCCATCGACTTATGACTTGTCAATTTGCTTTCTTTAGAGTAGGCGATGAAGGGTTATCTCCAATCTTCCTTCTCTTTCATTGTGAGGATTTCACTTTGTGGTGTTGGAGTTTCTTCAGATTGAGGTCTTCTCTCTTGAATAATCTAAGGCTCATCTTGTTGACTTTGAGAAGTACCTGGTAAGAGAGTGTGAGGAGCAATGTGAGTTACATCCTACTGACTTGCATTTGATGACCTCTCTTCCAACAGGGATTTTAGATTTACCAGCTTTAAGACTCACCGAGTACAGACACTAATCAACATATGTGGTTAAAAAAAATTCTATAAGGGAGCCCCCTTTCAAATTTGTGGGAAGAAAAGAAAGAGGAGACCTTATAATAATTCATCCTTTTAGGATGTCACGTAGATCTGTAAATGTACTTATTCAGGTGATTGAGTATGTCATCAAGGAAATAGTGTACTATCTCGAAAGATAAAAGTCAATACCCTTTAATGGATTTAATCACCTCAATAAGGACTCCTATGGATGATGGGTCTGCATATGTACTAGAGATTCATCTCTTACTTTACATGGAAAAGTAAAGTAGGGTTTATTTTAAATCAGGTTCATTAAGTTCCCTACAGGGGCAAGCCCCTATAGTTAATTACATCCTAAAGAATGGATATTTCTTAGGAAAACTCTCGATGAAGGTAAATGATCATTATCTTTGAAGATTTCAATAGGAAAGGACCATCAATCGATTGGTTTATGTTTGAAAGATCAAATGGGAATGATCAAAAGAGGGAGTTATTATTGAAGCCAAAATGGAAGATAAATAGGAGAGGCTCACGATGCTAGGAAACTTAGTAAGCATCTCAAACTATCATATAGTTAGGCTTTATATTTTTGAAATTGATTTAGTTTATTTGAATTACCTTTTTCATTAGAAATTTAAGGCTTATGATTCCTTAACACAAGATTAAGGAAATGCCTAAGAGCTGAGGAATTATGCTTATGACCCATAAAGGGGAGAAGCAATCTCAAAATCTAAATCTAGAGAGCTTCGGTGAGGGCCGGAAGCACAACTTAAATCTAAGGTGAAAAATGGGTAATTGGTTTATCTCCATAAGAGAGGACAAACCACCTTATAGCTTCAACTTCTAACCTCCTAGGGGTGGCCGCCAATTAACTCTTCCTGTGATTTTAAATACATGTAGGCAAGTCTTTATTCTTATGCAAGATAGCTAGGTAGTTATTTATTTAGAAAGAGACAAAGTCCTTAAACTCACTCCCTAAAGAGACTAGATAATGTAAAGGGACATGCTTCAAATGTCCTAAATCTAATGCAATTTAGATTTCATTTTATTTCATTTTTGGACAATTATTTTTGACTCAAGCTAATAGGATTCATTTGACTAATGCATGAGAAATAGAGTTATTAGCCAAAATCAATGAGAAGGGAGGAGGTGAGGTTCCACCATGGCTCTCAAAGGTCAAGCCAAATTTCTCTGGCAAAGGTGGAGGCCCTCCAATCAAGAGTGAAATAAGATGCATTTGTGCATGACATTATAAAAGAAATGCTCATCCAGCTAAATGGGTTGTTAAATCTTTTATCTTGATTTCAAACCTAAGTTTTAGGTGAGGTTAGAAGTTCTTTATTTTTAATTTGAGATGTTAAGTTGGGTAAAAGATTTATTTTTCCCTAAATAGCCTAATCTACATCTAGGCCATACATAGAGCAAAGAAGAAACTAGGAAAAGCATGTCACTTAATGCGAAAGCTAAACAAATCATCAAACAATTTATAAAGCTATCACAAAAAGAATAAGAGGCCGTTGTGGTCAGGAACCACCGCACAAACTTGAAAATATCAAATATGGGTAGTCGAGCTCTACCATTATACAACCCAGATTATAAATAAATTAAATTATAATTAAGCAAGGAATTCATTATTATGGGGGTCTTCAAGCTTCATTCTTTATTCTTCTTTTCTTCTTTTCTTCATCAATTCCTTATTTTTGGATGGTTGGAAGGTGGATGCTCCAAGGCTTCACATGGTGCATAAGATAGAATCTTATGACCAATGTTCATTCTAATCCCCATAACAATCATTCCAAAATACTAATTGCATAATTTTATATGAAAAGGAAAAAGTGGAAATCTAACTAACACCTACAAAACAAAGGTTAGTTCAGATAAACCACACAAATCCCAAGCATGTATATTAGGCTTATCACCCCACACATGGGTGACTAAGTATACCTAACATATTGGATTATGCTTAGGGGTATAAAGCACCTGCAAACAAAAGCATTTATATTTTTATTTATGATATCACCCCTTAAGCACAATCCCCTGTAGAAATGAATAGTTAGACTAAGAATGCCCTACTGTTCATTCTACGAGCATACACCCTAACATCCAGTCTAAAACATATATCACAAAATAAAATAAACATCAAACCATGGAATGACTTAACCTAAAGCTAGAAGTGGTGACTTAGGTTACTGTGTGTGCTTTGAAGGTTTGTGTGGTATGCTTAGCTATGGCTTTAGGTTCAAATTTTCTAAGTGTGAAGAACATGTTCAACTTAGAGGATGGTTTTATTTAAGTTGTTTAATTATTTTGGGTTGATTTTATTTCATGTTTTAATTTGATTTAGTGAATCCTAATTAATTACTAAGTTATGAAGAGGGAAGAGAAAGAACTTCTCTTTCCTTCCCTAACCTAAGTAATTTCTAAAGTAGATTCACATTTTAGCTTTGTTTAGTGAATTTTTTGATTAAATATTTTAATTAATCCTAAGTTTAGATAAACTCTAAAAAAACCTATTCAAAAAGAAAGACATTTTAAGATTAAATAAAATGAATCAAAATTCACATAACACACGTCACTTCATTTCTTTCCCACCATATATAACATGCATATGGATGGACCCTAAGCATATCTATACATATAAATGAGAGTATTAGACACACTTCATGATGCATGGTAAGTAAACAATTTAAGGAAATTTAGAAGTTGAATAGGCATGATTTTTCTTAAGTAGAAAGGGGTTTCCTTATATAAATTTTCACATACACACATGAAAGTAAGAAAGGCATAAGTGAGTACAACGCCATTATTAATCAGAGCTGTAAGATACAAGACCTACTTAGGGCTACTTAAAGCCTCACAACCTTGGGGTTGTCCAAACTAATATACCACTTTTCTTAAATACAAACATATGTATAAAAGAAATGAAATTGAAAAGGAGAATGCAAAAGTTGTTTGATGAATTCATTTTATTTTATGCAATTTATGTATGCAAGTATAGGCGACCCTTCTTCAGTGATAGCATAGGGATGAATTGGGTATGGAATTAAGTAAGTGTTGGGTTCTTTTCAAATGAATCCTACATCTTACCAACTCATATTCAAAACTATACCAAAATAAGAAAGAAAGGAAACCTATACTAAGCATACCTTTATATTCTTTCATATGCAAGCTTATAATTGAAGTATAAGTAGCACACTTTCAGATTTGGTATTTGATTTATATGTTTTGAAAATAATTTTAATTTAGTAGTGATAGTAGCCACTCATATTTCTACTTTAGCTAACACATGCAAATTTGGCATAAAGTAAATAATTTCATTTTTAAAATTTGAATTTTAAAATTATGAATGCATGAAATCACATGGCATACAACTTAACATGTTGGGGAAAGATTCAAAGCAATGAAAGCATGTAAACAAACTCACTTCATTTAAATCCTAAAGACATTCTTATAGAATAAGAAAGTTTAAAATAAATTAAAGTGAATTCAAAATGATTTTTTGTTTAGTTTGAAGTTTGATTTAATTTTGAAAAGGTGAGATGAGGTTACTATTCCTAACCCATTCCCACATGTATTTGATTTTTTTGTTTAATTTTTAGATAATTAAATCCATTTTTATGTGTTAATTATGTTAAGGTATGAATTAAGTAACTTAATTAACCCTTACATACACTACCTTAGAATAATTAACCAAATTATTATGAGCCAATGAGATGACGTAAAACCCACAAGGAATTTAAATTTGCAATGCACCTAATAATAAAGAGGCCTAATGCAAATTTGGCTCACAATTAAAAGTTAATTAAGTTAAGGGGTTTAGCTTAAGTAATTTCAAAACAGCCTTTCATACTTATGAATTATGAATTCCTTAATTTGAACTTATGCTATTAAACACCTAGGAATCTACCCAAAATAGATTAATTAAATTATGGAACTTTTTAGAATTTTTAGAAATTAATTAAGGGGATAATTAATGACCCTTAATTAAGAGGAGATTAAGGAGAGAAAATGGGGTTTAAGGAATAGCTTAGGGGAAATGCCCCAAAAATATTTCATAAATCTCCTACTTACTGGATCTGACTATAATCAACATTAATCATTGATTAAAATAACTAATTATACCTTAGTTATCCTTAATTACATAAAGAGGGTAATTAAGAAATTCATATGCAATTCTTCTAATCAGGCCTTCAATAAATCCCAAGAAAATTAGGGGAGGTAGAAGTCATCCCAAAAAATATATCTAAGAAATTTGGGATTAATCAAAGGCCTAATTAAAAAGTAATTAGCAAAATAAACATTTTAATAAAACCCAAATTCAGAGAAAATTATAACTCAAAACCCATTGAAAGTAATTTTAAAATATTTTACATTGACTTATCGTTCCATAGGATTTTATTTCATAATTTTTTAAATTTATTTAGGAGTTATGAATTTTGGAAGATCCTTAAGTTAATTAGAAATTAATTAAGCATTTAACTAATCCCCAAGCTCACCGTGCGATGTGTGGCGGTGGCGGTTAGCACGCTTTACATGCGTCGCACTATGAGGGGGGTTACTTAAGTTGTCAAAACCTGGGTGGCGGCTGGCGACGCATGCGATTTGATCTCTTCCGTCTAATCAAAGATCGGATGACCAGAGATCTCCCTGCATTTTAAAGCAGGTAAAGGAATTTCGTAACATGCGGGATTATCTTAGCCGTCCATCCAAAATGCTTGGATGGATGGCTGAGATCTCCCAAGTTCTTCCCCTTGATCAATAGAGACCATCCATGATCATGGAGAAGATCCAAGCTTGATCTAGCATGGATTCAAATCAAACTCAACCCACACCATCAAAAGCTAAAGAGCAAAAAATCCAACAGTCAAAAATCCATGGGGTGAAAAATTCTTTCACAAAGCTCCACACCACATTGAGTTTAATGGTTGAAAAATCCCATACCTCACTGGAGGTGATCACAAGCACTCGATTCCCTTGGAGAAGCTTCATCTAGTTGAGATGAAGCTGTGTTGAGAGTATGTGCACTTGGGGTTGAGTGGATTGATGTATGAACCAACTCCTCCTTAGTTAGCTTGTGACTTTGATTCAATTAGGTCCCTCCTTGCCTTTAGAACTTGGGAAAGAACTTAGGTGAGCTCGACTAGGTCACCTAAGAGTGCTTGCAAAAGGAATTACAATGGATTGTAGTGTGGAAGAAGTTGGAGAATGGATTGAGCTCCCCTGTTTTCACTATTTGAAAATCGAGAAATGGCTTTTTTAAATCCTCTCTAAGAAGCTTGGGAGTACTCTCTGATGATTGCTCTGAGTTCCTTAGCTTCAATCGATAGAGGGAAAGTGAGAATTGAATTGAATTAGGGGGAGTATATCTCCCCCTTGAAGGATCAGATGACCGTCAATGCATTTTCCATTTTGATCCAATTGAGCCAAGGCAGTGGGTTGTTTGATCTATTAGAAGTGTGCACATGGTTGGTTTGAGCTAAGGAGTGGATAGCCAACCTCCCATGTGCTTTAATTTGAGTGGGAGAGGGGTTTTGAATTTTTAATTTTGACCCATGGAGTCAGGTTTGGTCTAGGGACCAAATGGACTGACCCAAACCCATTGGGTTAGGTGTACCACTCTCCCCTAGGTCCCCTTGAGCTTTTAGGAAAGCCTCAAGTGAATGTGAAGAGGGTATGATCAAATTACCCATGGATTAAGCCAAAAGTTGTTCTATGGCCTAGGGGTTGGATGTTCATTTGCTATTTTCACTTTGGATATGTTGGTATGTGGAGAAACTAGGTTTGGCCAAGTTTCATGAGATTTGGAATTCATTTGATATGGTTTGGCTCATGTTGACCCATTTAGGTCAAAATGGGTCAAGTTGGGTCAAGTTGACCAGTTGGTCAAATTGAGTCAAACTAAGGGTTGGGTCAAGTTCATATGACCATTTGAAATATTTGGGTGGATTTGGTTTGTTTCAATTTGGATTAGTTTTGAATTTGGCTCATATGACTTCATTTAGGTCAAATGGGTAAAGTTGACCTATTTGACCCATTTGACCTATTTGAGGTAGGTCAAGGGTAGGTTTAGGTTAGGTTAGTCATATGGAATGGGTTGGTATCTTTATTTTCAATCAATTTTGGTTAAGTTCAAATTTGGCTCTACATGACCCCTTTAGGCTATGTTGGGTCTAAGGTCAATTGGGTTAGGTTGGGTCTAGTTGGCCAATTGAGGCTTTGGTCAAGTTCCACAAGTGATTTGGAATGGACTTGACCCATTGGTTTTGATCAATTTGGCTTAGATCAAGTTTTGACACATTTTGACCCTTTAGGTCAAAATGGGTCAACTTGGGTCAAGTGAGCCAATTGGGCTAGGTTAGGTTCAAATGTTGGCTTCGCCAAGTTCAAAAATAGGTCATGAGTGAACTTAGATCAATGGTTTCAATCAATTTGGCCTATAGTGGAATTTGGCTATGTTAGGTTTCATTTTGGGTTAAGTGTTGACTTGGTCAACCCTTAGGTTTGACTTGGTTTGACCCAATTTGATTGATTGATCATCCCATGATGATTGTTGATCATGATGAGAGGGATAAATGAGTTTGGTTCAATCCAATTTGGTTAGGATTAGAATTTGGCTCATAAGGGTACTTTAGGTCACTTTGGGTCAAGTGAGCCTAAGTGGGTCAAATGGCTTGGTCAAAGCTTGATTTGAAGTTGGTTGATCTTGTATATGGACTTATGATTGAAATATAAATCCATTTACAAGTGGTTTGAAGTCAAATGGGTTTTGATCCATTTGACAATTTCATATTCAAAGGAAGAATATGAAAGGGTTTTGGCTTTGATTTTTGACTTAGGTTTTGATTGTTTGATTGAAGTTTGGATTTATATATGAGCTCATGATTGTAGGGTTGATTGAATCATGAGAGAAAATCAAGAGTTTGGCTTGATTTGAAATTGATTTGGCTAAGTTCAAGATTTTTTTTTGAAAGGCTTAGATTGATTTTGAGTTGATTTGAGTTTGATTTTGGAATGGTTTTGATTGTTTGAATTTATGTTTTATTTATGTATGTGAATATAAATAAGAATATAAATTGATCATGAGAAAATTTCAAGGATTTAAATTGATTTAATCATGATTTAGGCTAAGTCAATTAAAAGGTAATTTTAAAGAACTTAGGAAATTTTTTGGAGTTTGGATTTAAATTTTTGAATTGGTTTGATTGATTTGAATTTATATTTCATTTATATATGTGAATATAAATGAGGCTACAAATGAATTATGAGAAAATCCCATGACTTTGAGATGGTTTGATCAAAATTTAGGCTAAGTCCATTAAGTGGGAATTAAGGACTTAAGAAGATTTTAAATTGGGAATTTAATTCTTGGATTTGATTTGATTGATTTATATTTATATTTCATTTATATATGTGAATATAAATGAGAATATAAATAATTTTTGAGAAAATCCCATGAGTTTGAATGATTTAGATTTATTTTGGCTAAGTCCATTAATGGGGAATTAAGGACTTAAGGAAAATTTCAAGGATTTTAAATTTGGAATTTAATTTTTGGATTTGATTAGGTTGATTTATATTTTTATTTCATTTATATATGTGAATATAAATAAGAATATAAATATGTTTTGAGAAAATCCATTGAGTTTGAATTGATTTGATCAAGGTTTAGGCTAAGTCCAATAATGGAAAATTAAGGGACTTAAGGAAAATATCAAGGATTGATTTGGAATTTTGAGTTTAGTTTGATAAATTTGGATTTATATTTCATTTATATATGTGAATATAAATGAAAATATAAATGGATTATGGGAAAAATCTCAAAGATTTGAATTGGTTTTGATCATGATTTTGGTTAAGTCCTTAAGATAGGACTTGGGCAAAATTTGGACTTAAATTTTGATGGATTTTGATCATGGGTTTCAATCATAGATTTCAATCAAATTTGAATCATATAGTTGATTTGTTTGGGAAAATCAAAGAATTGATTTGAGTTTGACTTGAAGGAAGGAAGTGAAATGGTTTAAGCTAAGGGTAGGAGATTTTCTAACACCCAAGGCATGACCTATTGGCTAACTCTTCTTCTCTAGGGCTAGGTAGTGTCCACCTAATCACTAGATGTGTCTTAAGACTAAGGAACTCTTAAATTCTAAGAGAGTCCTATGTCTAAGATGGAGGGGTTGAGAGCTCATTCTAAAAATGAGGTCAAAAGAGGCACCAATAGGTGGTGTGGGACAAGGAACACCCGCGCGTGTTGACAAAATGATCAACAATGAGAGATCACAAGCACAGAAATATCTATCAAGGAAAAGAAAGAATCTAAGCTTAGTGCAATGTGGCTCTACTTATGTCCAAGACATATAAGAGGAGAAGAATCCACTAAGGGATAGAGTGTGAACCTTCCTAGGGAAGCGTTCAAGTCATCCACAAGGGGATGAAAGGTTTGATTTGATTTGAATCTTACTAAGGGAAAAGATTTGATTTGTTCTGGGAATAGGGTTGAATTTGTTTCAATTTTGGGTTTGAATTTTGAGATGAACCCCATTGGTTTGCGATAGATTGTACTAAGTAGGAACCATAGAGGCTAACCTAATTCATTTATCAATCATGGGGTAGTCTACTAACACATAGTAGGACAACAAAGGGATCCCTGGTATGCAATAGTTATAAGGAAGAAAGCAAGTAGACTTACATCCCAAAGTAAAGATAGTTCTTTGAGGTAATCTGACAAGATAAGATTGAACCCAACCTAGGGCTGACTATTGAGTGAATGCCAGGGGGACTTAGATCAGCTCAAAGATAGTCAAGATTAATTTCATTTTTAGATTTTATTTTGATTGATTCCATAGGTTGTGATGAATTGTACTTAGGGGCCATGGAAGCTAGACTAACTCAGATTTATCAATTCAAAAGGGAGTATCTACCACATGGTAGAACTATCCAACCAAGGGAAATGCCTTTTAGTATATAATTAGAAGAAAGCATGACTCACATCTTCCACTACAAGGAATCACTGGGGTGATTAGTTTCTTTGGGTAACAAATCAAACCCGACCTAGGGCTGACTATTGAGTGAATGCCACAAGGGACTTAAATCAGCTCAAGAATAGTCAAGATTAATTTTCATTTTAAATTTGTTTTGATGGATTCCATTGGTTTGTGATGGATCAAACAGAGAAGGAGCTTATATCAGCCTAGACCTATATCAAATTTTATAAACTAAGGGAGTAGCTTCCTGGCCAATGGGAGAACTTTCCAATAAAAGGAGTTCCTTTCGATTTGCAATGATCAATTAAAGGGAAGAAAGCTCAGGGACTCACATCTTTCACTAGAAAAGATCATTGGGGTGATCGGTTTCTTTGGGAAACAAATCAAACGACTAGGGCTGCTAGTTTCGATCATGCTAGAAAGAATCTAGTATCTTCCAAGAAGAAGAATGAGGGTAACCTTCTTGTGGAAAAATAGATTGAACCCACTTGGGTGAGTGAGTACCAACACGAATTTATCTCAACTAGGCAATTCTATAGGGAGTTATGACACTTCCTAAAGATATGATGCTTGGGAGAAGGGGCCCTTTGGGGCTTGAATTCTAATCCACAAGAATTATTTTATATTTGTTTGTTTTAGTTTGCTTTAGTTTATTTTAGTGCGGACCATGTTAGTTTACGAGGGTTCAAACTAAGAAGGAGCTTATATCATCCTAGACCTATCTCTAATTTACTGCACCAAGGGAGAATCTACGCATCCGTTGAATAGATTTTCCAACCACAGGGGTGGCTACTACGAACGATGAACTGTCCGATCCAAAAGTAAGAAGGGTATTTTTAAATGGGGTCACAAATGATGTGATCCAAATAGAGTGGGATGGGGGGGCTTAATCCAACACCACGGAGAAATGACATGGCGGTCATATATCCAATAGGTATTGTCCAACTTGAGAAAGAAAGTGGGGACTCATATCGCCAAGAGTGGTGTACTTGGGGGCGTCGCAACATAGTGAACATCAACCAACCTAAGGTGCATGGGTTTGCACAATCGACTAGGAAGAAAGCTCGAGGACTCACATCCTATAGCGATTGATTGGGATAGTTTGTCTTTACGGATGTACTATCGAACTAGGGGCGACTCTTGAGTGAATGCCAGGGGTAATCAACTCAAAAGTAGTCAAGAGGAAAGGAGCCTCTGGGGGACTTATCCTAAACTTCAAATATACTCAACCTAGTTAGAGCATGATGGCTAGTTCAAGAAGAAAGCTCGGTGACTCATATCTTCTTAAGAAAAGTCAATCATGAGGTAGCTTACTGGCTGGGCAGTGAAACATACCATACTAACAAGGTGCTCATTAGTTTACAATGGTCAAGTTTGGAAGAAAGCTCGGGGACTCACATCCTCCAACAAATGACCACTGGGTGACATACTAGCGAAGTAGCATGTAGACCCGACCTAGAGCAATTGATGAGTGAGTGCCATAGGAGGCTTGCTCCACATCAAAATAGCTCGAGATAAATGTTTATTGTTGTGCATGTGCTAAAAGGAATAAGATGCCTCTATGGGACTCTTACACCTACCTTAAAATACGCTAAGAAATTTGAAATGATGCCATAAATGACAACAAGAATTTCCACTAGAAAGGAATTGGGTTCTCTCACACTAACTGATAATCAAAATAGGATGCCTCTCGGGTTCTCTTACACCTATTCTAATAGTCGAGGGATGTTTGTGTTGTGAAGAGGGATAGGATGCACTGGGGACTCTTACACTACCCTCGATGGATTCAAGACAAGCAAACAACACTTTGAAAGAAGAAAAGATTTGATGAATGGAATCAGATTTTTGTTCTTTTTTATTAATGATTGTTTTCAAACACATTTTATTTCATGGATAATATGTCTTTAGGTAGAGTCAATTAATTGGAAGGATCGAGTGTTCCCCTTTACAATCAATAAGTTGATAAGATCCTCATTGGCAAGCCTTCTCTATAACATAGGGGCTTTCCCAAGTGGGTTCAAAATTGCCTCCCATCTTTTGATGGGCAATAATTGGTCTCCTTAGGACTAACACAAGTTCTCCTACTCAAAAGACCTAGGGTGGACCGACTTGTTGTGAGCTTGAATCATTTTGGCCTTGTACAACTCGAGGTTTGGCATGCAGGTGACTCTCCTCCAAACCTTGAGCTCTTCTCTAACTTTGCATTCTCTGTGATCTTGTTACCCAATGCTATCCTTAGTGATGGGAGTTGAGGAAGAACATCTTGGACCCATACACTAAGAAAAATGGGGTGGAGTTAGAGTTATGTTGTGGTAAGCCCCTGAGGCTTCAACAACCTCATTCCACTTTTTTGTTGTCATCAAGTCTTCTTGATGGGATGAGAGTTTTGTTGAATGCTTCTACTAAACCATTAGTAGATGGTGGAGTATCTCCATCTATACCATGTGTCTTAGCAAAGCTATTGATCTTCATGCTTTTGAATAGTACCATTATCGATATATAATTCATTGAGGCACCAAACATATATACAATATGGTTCTGAAAAATAAAGCACATGGTGGCTGTGACCTCGAGTGGGATGGCTTCCCACTTGGAAAAGTAGTAGGTGGCGACTAAGATGAATCGATGCCCTTGGAAGAAGGAGGATCGATCTACAATGTCGACCACTCGAATGGCCCTGAAACCAATGTAGGGTGTAGAATGTTGGGTGGTTGGTGGAGGACCACACCGTACACCTGACACTTATGGCATCTCCTAGTTACATCCATGCAATCTGTGATCATCAAAGGCTAGTAGTATTCAAGTCTTTTGATCTTCGTCTTCATCTTTGGACTGGATTGATGAGCTCCACATAGACTTGAGTGTACCTCAGTTATAATGCCACAGGCTTCATGTTTGTCTAAACAACATAACCACATTTGGTCAAAGGCCGGTGGGGTGCCATCAACAAGCGTAGAGAGCTCTTTGTTTCACGATGGGCTTGTGATTTCTCTTAGATAGTTTGCGGTGTTCAAGTAATCTATGAGCAGTTGCCTCAATCCAACTCCTTGTCCATTTTGGCAATGACCTCTCTTCAAGAAAGTCTCGATGAGTTTAGAATCAATAAGGGATAGGACTTATCTATTTTGAACCCTTATTGAAATGGACTCATCTTCCGGACATGCCAACTCTTTGGCAAGTTTGGCCAAGGCATTTGCTACTACGTTCTCTACTCGGGGAACCTTGTAGATGGTGACTTTGGGAATCTGGGCCAACAGCTTCATGGTATACTCATAGAAATGATGAAGCTTGGGCTTGAGAACTTGGTAGGACCCAACAATGGTTGATGACCAAGAATCCCAAAGATGTTGATGCTCTTGACATGATAGTGATGGCTAACTGAATCAATCAAAGCTCATACTTCATTTGTGTGGTGTGGGTTGGAAAGAAAGTATGAGAATCTCATCACATCATGATTTGGAGTTAAAAGAACTATTCCAACCTCTACTTTCCTAGGAGAATAGATCGTGGTGTTTCACCTTTAAGAAAAGAAGCGACACTATAAAAATAGATCTCCCATTGATTCGGCCTCCCTAAGTTCATGATTTGTTCAGGAGATCATAGATCATAGAATCAACATGAAGTGGGTGTCTTCTAAGAAATCCTAGTGCTATCCTTTTACTGCATGGAGGGGTATAAATGTGATATCAAACTATGAGAGAATCATGGACCAATGAGCCAAACATCAGGATAGCATTGGCCGTGTCATGAGATACTTGATTAGTTGGTTTAGATCAAGTTCACCTTATGAGAAGCATGTATGTAAACGAGATGCAAAGATCAAAGCTAGGAAATATTTCTCAATAGATGGATAATTTGCTTCAGCAGGAATCAGATGGTGGCTGAGGTAGTAAAGATCACTCCCATTCCCTTCATCATTGGCTTGGCCCAACAAAGCATCGAGAATCTAATGCGCGGTGTAAAGGATGAGTGGCAGGGATAGAGTGCTAGAATAGCGACTTCAGTACTCTTTGATGTCTTTTCATATTCGGCACTTGTCATCCCACTTAAACTTGGCATCCTTTTGACAAGCTGAAAATTTGCATCTCCCCGATAGGTTTGAGATAAAGCATCTTAGATATACCATCCTTGAAAGGATCAGTTGAGTTAAACTCTTAGGTGGTATTTCTAAGATAGCTTTTAATCTTTTAGGGATCTATTTCTATTCCCAGATGTCAAACAAAAACTCATGGAATTTCGGCGACTCGAATGCACACCGAGGATTCATTTTGAGGTTATATTATCTTAACGTTGAAAACTACTCTCAAGTCAAAGATGGTCTTCCTTTTCTCTGCTCTTGATTCTTGGATCATCAACGTAGCACTCAACGATGATGGATGAGTTCAGATTTGAGTCATGGCCCGTTGGTATGTAGCACCCGCATTTTAAGGTGAAAGGCATGACCTATAATAGAATATTTGATCAGGGGTTGAGTGTTTCTTTCATCTTAGGAGACATCTTGATTTGGTTATATAGATGATCCATCCATGAAAGAAAGACTACATGAGATGAGGCAATGTCCACCATTAACTCTGGTATAGGAAGAGGAAACTCATCCTTAGGGCATGCCTTATTTAAGTCCCTAAAATTGATGCAAATGTGAATTTGGCCATTCTTCTTCTTAATTGGGATGACACTAGCTAACCAGGTAGGATATTTTTTTTCCCTGATGAAACTAGTATTGATTAATTTTTTGACTTCAAAAATGACCCATTGTTCAATTTCTAATCGCAAGCATCTAGGTGCTCGCTTAATAGGGGTAACGTTAAGGTTTATTGCTAGCTTCTAGACTGCTACGTCTTCTGTCCCAAGGTTGATTTCTTTAAGCTTGTCTATTATTGAATGAATCACCTCTTTAAATTCTGGCAGTGCCTCTTTGACTTAGAGATTATGTAGATCATTTAAAGTTTCTAAACACACATTCTCATAAGAGTTGGGGATTTGTGAGAAGAACCTATCAGATTCCAAATGGTTGGTAACAACTAGGTAATAATCTTCATCATCGACCAGACCCACTATGCTAAATCCTAGTCCTACTCTTGGTTGTGCTTCCTTGCCTGTATTGTTCCATAGCTTTTTGAAGTATTCTGACCTATGCTTGGACCATGTGTGAGAAACTAAACTTTTTTGTATAATATTTTGAACACAAGGTGAGTAAAAGTCAAAAGGTAATTTCATTAATTCTTTAAAAGTATCTTCCTCAAGCTCTACATCAACTTCAGGGCTTGAGGAGGATGATTCTAAAAAGAACTTCTTCTATTTCATGTCATTGGAGGACTTAGGGACTTCCTTATCTACTAAACTTTTAACTTGTTGAGATGTAAGTGAGGTAAGATCTAAGGTTTCCAACTGCTACCTAATAGTTTCACATAAACCAGATTTGAATACTTTGCTTTGCTTGGAGGTCTAATCTTCATCTCTGGCTGGTTCCAAAGTCACCTCCAATGGAACCCACTGAGAGGAGTTGACTGGTATACTAATCACATTAGACTCATCCTCTGAGCTAGATTCCAAGTCTATGTGAATAGTAGGGGTATTGGCTGAAGGCCAACTAGGGGGTATCCCACCTCTGGAATTGCCTCTTTTTTTGCCTCTACTTCTACCTGGTGGAGGTTGAGCCATCCTACCCACATGTCTATACGATGAAATGAATTGTAGGTGGAATGTGATATGTAGATATCTTTCTTCAATTCCCATTCCTTGTGTACTTGGACTTTTTTTCTTTTATTTTTGTATTTGAATTTTGTCCAAGTTCACGAGAAAGGGTGTTTTGAGGAAGATAGTAAGTCGCATCCTCATAAATCTCAACCTCTCTAACTGAAAATAGCTTTTCTTCTTCATTGATCCAGTATTCAATTCCATCTTTTTTGAACTTGATGCATTGATAAAGGGAGGATAAAATGATCTTGTTCTGATGTATCCAAGGCCTACCAAGCAAAGCAATGAATGAAGTATTCAAATCAATGATGTAAAACTTTGCTTCAATCTTCCAATCACCTATCTCCAAAGGTAACACTATAGAACCTAAAGCCCGCTCACCTTAATCATTGAATCCTCTCAACATCATCCTATCTCCTCAGAGTGTAGAGATGTTGATCTTCAAATAGGCAAGGGTCTTTAGACTCATAGTGTTCACCGATGCACCTGAATCTATGAGAACCCTGGCGAGTTTGAACCAGTCCATGTTGACTGTGATGTAGAGGGGACGGTTGTGCTTCAAGTCCCTTAGAAGAAGGTCTTCATCTGTGAAGGTGATCCCTTGGGCTTCTTTTGCATAATGTGCTTCCTCACCTATAGTGGTCAGCTGAGCTAAGCAAATTTTAGGATCAAGGAGGGCCTTGATTGGTGATTCCCTCATCTCTTTGGATAAGATAAGGGCATCATATATGCTTAGATTAGATGTCAACTTTCTTAGATGAGAAGTGATGTTGTAGTCCACCTTCGACTGGTCTTCCACAAGCATATCCAAGGGTGGAGCATCCTATGAAAGGGCTTCGATCTTCAGCACAAATGACTTGTTTCCTCTATCTTGAGGTCTGCCCTAGGAGGTAGAACCTTACACCACGGAGGTTGACTTCTAATCTCTTGAGGCAAGGTGGTGGAAGGTTCTACCGCACTTCGCTCACCTGCCTTCTCCTATGGGACTCTCAGAATTGGATGATTCCAAGTCTATCTCAAGAGGTGAACCCGTAGTATTCAGAGTTGGAAAGTCCAAGTTTGAATCAGAAAGAAGAAGATCAAAATTGTTATAGTTATTTAAACTTGAAGAGTTATCATTAAGGATAGAAGAAGATAACTCATCAGATGAGACACAGATGTAATTCAAAATAGCTATTCTTCAATTTCATGAAATTATTTGGAGGTACAAAGTAAAAGTCAAGTAAAGTGAGTGAAGTAAGGGATTTGATGCCCTTATCCGCTGATACAAGAGTTCTACTAGTAAGAAATAAGAGCTAGTTGAAATGGAAGAAGTCACCGTGGAAGGAACGGTCGGGAGGCTGACACACCTGGGTGCTATGGGCTATCTCCGCACACATGCTACTCCACTTTCTCCGAGCTCCCATTGAAACTTGCAAACCTTCCTTGGTGTTGAGGTTTGATGACCTGCACTGCAAGGAAAGCTTATTAATTTTTTGAATAATTTTTTAGAGGATTTAGACAAAGAAATGTCCCAACCTTCTTTGGTTTTGGTAGGATCACATGTATCCCCATGGATTACCCTGATGGAACTGGAAGGTTGTTCCATAAGATATTCCTTTGGGACAACTACAACACCTATCTTGAAATTGTGTTCAAGCCAATCCTTAAATGTAAAGCAATCCTCAAAAATGTGGCCTAGGATATGGTGGTAAGGGAAAAAGTTTGGATCTTGACTTTTGCCTGCTTCCTCTAGTCTGCTAGGATTGTGTAGTTGAAAATCAGATTTCTTTAAGAGATTCTTAAAGATTTTCCTAATTACCTCCCCCTTAAAAGAATAAGGTTTGTTTAACTTATCTAAAAGAGTAGGTGGACCATAGCTACATGGTGTATGCATGTCTGCTCTGGTATGGTGAGGTATGTCGTGGAGGCCGCGTGGAGGCGATAGTGTTGACCTCGGTGGCAAAGGAGGTGGAGGTCAGGTCATGGTCTCGACCGATCTCTGGGTCAGCTTCCCTCAACCGCTACTCGCTCGCTTCTCTTCTCATAACCTTTTGGGACTTTACTTAGGCAACTGATCTTGAAAAGGCAACTATTTAGCCTCTCCTTGTAGACTAACTGCCTTTTTGATTAGCTTCTCAAATGTCTTGATAGTGATGTCCTTAAGCATGAAGGTGACCAAGCCATGGATATTCTTAAAGAGAATCTCAATGGCATGCTGTTTCGACATCTACGGTTCATACTTCATACTCAGGTTACACCATCAAATAATATAATCAACAAGTGACTCACCAAAGTGCTATTACGCTACAACGAGATCACCTACAGTAACACTTTGCTGAGCTCCAGCAAATCACTTGATGAAGAGTTTCTCTAACTCGTCAAATGTCTTTATTGAACCATTGGGTAGTTCAGTATACTAATCAAAAGTAATACCCGTTAGGCTACTAATAAAAAGTTGGAAAAGCAAAGCATCACTACCACCTATGTTGCAACAACTGTCCCTGAAATGCGCTATTTTTTGCCTTGAGTTTCCACTGTCATCAAAGCTTTTGAAGGAAGGAGGTAAGAATCCCTTGGGATACTAGATAACATCAAATTCCTCTTGGTAGGGTCTACCCTTTGGAATCGATGATCCTCCCCGTGCTTGAGCCAAAGCTTCCTTCACCTGTTACTCAACCATGAATTTTATATCTTTTTCTTGTATGGAGGTACTTTCCACTACCTTCTTATACTGCTAGTGCTACCTTGCTCAATGAGGTATAGTGGGTCCAAGACATGCAACTAGTGACTAACATCAATCGTAATAGGATGAACTGAGAGGCTCTCAAGCACTAACACTACTACTAATAAGTTCTTTAACTGACATGCCATCCTATCTATCTGCTCATCCTTCTACCTCAATTGATGTCAAAGGTGCTGGGCTGATTCTGCAGTATCTTCTTGATCAACCACATTACTCACCTTCTCATGGGATTGTTATTGTTCCTAAGAATAGATCCTCTAGTGTCAACCATGCATACTCCAGCTGAATCTGCCATCAAGTCATCTTTGTTGGGATCGAACCTGACTCTCTCTTCATCAGACCAAGCGTACCCCAAGATCTCCTTCTTCTCCATGAAATAATATGCAACTATCTCATCTAAGGAATGATCCAACTCAGTAGGTACAAATAGTTTGATGGTGTGCTATCGCATAGCACCGGACCCTATCACTAGAGAGGCAATCCTGTGTGGATTGTACTCACTGGATTAATGACACTCTTGACTACTATTAGCTGTAAGAGGGGTAACAATCCTAGGATGTTCCACTACAACTGGTGCAGCTGGACTGTCATCTAAAATATTTGTAATAACTGTCACCATCTCCACATCCGGCTGTATGGGCAGAGTTGGTGAAGGGATGACCACGATGCTTCAGGGTCTCCACTCCTTTCGCACCATCACTAGGGTCGGTCAGGAGAGCTCACCCCACAAATGGGAGTGTATAGGGGTAGGATCCCTCACCCAGGTCACCAATGTGCTTTTCCCTGGATGTGGCCTTCATGGCCTTAGATGGAATGGGAGATTCTATTAGCTATACTAGCGATGGTGGATGAGGAGTAGAGTGGCAGGGTGGAGACATCACTAACTCTCTGTCCACAAGAACTGCCCTCCTATGGTGGTTGGTCACAGTGAGGAGAATACTATCAGTATGGTTGGCACGGTTAGCATGCCAAGATGGAAAATCAATCAAAGCAGAAGCGGCCGACTGATGGCTGAACCTCTGTCACTCCCTGCTAATAACATGTGATGTATGGGCCTCACGAGCCCTTTCATGATGAATTTACCTCCCCACACTACAGGGGATAATAGATCAAAGATCGAACTAAGTGTCAGACTCTAAGCGTCCATATGCTTCATCTACCTGGCATAGGACAGATTGAAGGCTGACGTATGACCTCCTACTCCTAGAAATTGTGGGCTGAAACTACACTACTGGAGGGGGTGATGAATGAATCCTCATGGCATCCTCTCTGTCTGATCTAGAGAGACGATGGAACTAGTTTTTTTGTAACTAGTGGTGAAGTAATAAGGGGAGACTCATTCATGGCTAATCGAGCTACTACCTCTAGCTCCCTAGCTATCTGAGTGTGAAATAACTTGATCATGTGGTTCTTGTTCCTACGCTGGGTATGAGTAGGATGGGAGGAGTGCGAGCTAGACCCATACTCAAATGTAGGGGTGGAAAACCCTGAGACTAGGGGAGCCTTACCCTTAGAGGGTACATGCAGTGGTACTCACCTGGGAAACATGAGCAACTCGGGATGAACCTGAGCGGTACTCCTGTATTGGCACTATAAACAATCGAATTCGAGGTACTACCACAACTTTCACCTGTATCATCCGAAAGAGAAATGCTCCAAGTGATTCTGGATCCCTCAAATCCTCAGCCAAAGTGAATCAAGTGGGCATGGTCTAGACCGGGGGAAGTTAGCTTGATCTAAAGCTAGATCCATACTGTGGGGGATGGTGAAGACAAATTTTTGGGAACTAGGTATGGGTATGGTCTCTGTAGATTTTTTTTTTGAATTTTTGAATTTGAGAATTTGAACCCACATCCAATAACTTGGAAGTGTTAAGTGGGGTTCAAATGGATTTGAGAAGATTGATTGAAAGAGAAATTTGAATATGAATCCAACTTCAACAAATTTAGGCATGTTGAAATATGGATTCAAAATTTTGATAATGATGCTTCCATAGGTTCATTTTTTTTGAATTTGAATTTTGATTTGACCCTTTCCTTTAACAAATTTGGGTATGTTAAAGTAAGGGTCAAATGATTTTGTTTTTGTTTGATTATTTTGGAATTTCACTTACTTAGCAAATTTATGTATGCTAAGTAAAGTGTTTGAGAAAGTGATTGTTTCTTTTTTTTGTGAATTTTGTTTTGATTTTGAAAATTTTGGAATTCTTACTTAGCAAATTTAGGTATGCTAAGTGAAAAACCAGAGTGTATTTTGTTTGATTTTTGAAAATAAGATTCTTAGCAAATTTAAGTATGCCAAGAAAATCCTAAGTGTTTCTTTTTTTGATGTAATTGAAAGTGGAGATTCAACTTTAGAAAATTTGGTATGCTAAAGATGAAGTCCCTCTTCATTTGTGAAGTGGAAATTTCACTTAGCAAATTTAAGTATGCTAAATGAAATGCCAAATGGTGTGTTCAAGATTTTTGATTTGTTTTGGTTTTGAAAATGGAAACATCTCCTTAGCAAATTTGGTATACTAAGGAAAGAGGTTCCAAAGATGTTTGAAAGTTTTTATTTTGGATTTGGAAACTCCAATTTAGCAAATTTGAGTATGTTAGGTGAGGTTCCAAATGGTGTTTGAAACTTTTTTAGATTTTGGATTTGGAGACTTCACTTAACAAATTTGAGTATGTTAAATGAAGTTCCAAAATTGTGTTTGAAAATTTTTGAGTTTTGAACTTGGAGACTTTACTTAATAAATTTGGATATGATAAATGAAGTTCCAAATGCGCTTAGAAATTTTTTGGATTTTGGATTTGGAAACTTCACTTAACAAATTTGGGTATGTTAAATGAAGTTCCAAATGTGTTTTTTTTTGAAAATTTTAAAATATGATTGTTGATTTTTGATTTTGGATTTGGAAACTTCACTAAGCAAATTTGAGTATGTTAAACAAAGTTCCAAATATGTTTTGAAAATGTTTGGATTTTAGATTTGGAAACTTTACTTAACAAATTTGGGTATGTTAAGTGGAGTTCTAAAGTGTGTTTAGAATTTTGAATCTTGAACTTGGAGACTTCAGTTAACAAATTTGAGTATGTTAAATAAAATTCCAAATGTGTTTGAAAATTTTGAATTTTGGATTTTGGAGACTTCACTTAACAAATTTGGGTATGTTAAATGAAGTTCCAAATGGTGTTTGAAGATTTTGATTTTGGATTTGGAGACTTCACTTAACAAATTTAGGTATGTTAAGTGAGGTTCCAAATATTGTTTGAAAATTTTTGGATTTTGAATTTGGAGACTTCACTTAACAAATTTGGGTATGTTAAATGAAATTCCAAAATGTGTTTTAGAAATTTTTGAAATTTGATTGCTTAAGGTTTAATTTTTGAAAAAGGAGACTTCCATTTAACAAATTTAGGTATGTAGAATGGAGATCAATCTCATTTTTGAAATATGAAAATTTTGTTTTGTGTGTGATTGTTATTTTTTTGAAAGAGAGGAATTCCAACTTAAAACATATGTGAGATATGTTTAAGTGAGATTTCCTAAAAGATATTTTATTTTTAGTTGGGAATGAAATCTTCATTTAATAGATTTGAGTATATTAAATGAAGATGTTCATGTATGCTTTTTGAAAAGTTTAATTTTGTTTGGAAATGAACTTTCCATTCAATAAGTGTAAGTGTATTGAATGGAAAGATACATGTGTGTTTTTTGAAAAGTTTAATTTTATTTGGAAATGAACTTTCCATTCAATAAGTGTGAGTGTATTGAATAGAAAGATACATGTGTGCTTTTTGAAAACCTTATGATTGTGATTGTGATTTTTGGAAAAGATGACTGTTCATTTATTTTGAAAATAAAATCTTCATTAAAGTGAATTGAAAGAAGATATTCATTTGTACTTTTGGAAAATGTTGTTTAGTTTTATTTTTGAAAATCCTTACATGCAACAATTATGAGAATTATTAAATGAGGGTGATAAAATTTTGTGGAAAATGTTTTATTAAGTGCATTTTTGAAAAGGTGCATTTTGAAAAGAAAAGTTCTTTATGGAAGATTTATTTTATCTTTATTATTTTAGGATGAACCTTTCCTTATCATAAAACTGATAAGGAGAAAGTTTTTAAATTTTTTTCTTTTTTACTTAGATCTTTTAATTTTACCCATTAGAGAACTCAACGGGGGTTTTAAGACCAATAAGGAATGTAGTCCTAAAACATAAAGATGTTGGCTAACTCAACTCAAGAATGAAATGAGCTAAGTGTCAATAGAAAGAATGATAGCCTTGGATACATACCAAAGTACAAACTCACTATCGATACTCAAAGACAATGATCATTTACCAAAAATGGAGAGAGCCCCAGTAGAGTCACTAGAAAAATTTGCGGTGAAAAAAATTTCAATAAGGGAGTCACCTTTCAAACCTGTGGGGAGAAAAGAAAGAGGAGACCTTATAAAAATTCATCTTTTTAGGATGCCACATAGATCCACAGATGTACATTTTTAGGTGATCGAGTACATCATCAAGGAAATAGTGTACTATCTCGAAAGGTAGAAGTCACTACCCTTTAATGGACCTAATCACCTCAATACAGACTCCTAAGGATGATGGGTCTGCATATGTACCAAAGATTCTTCCCCTACTTTACATGAAAAAGTAAAGGAGGGTTTATTTTAAACAGGCTTCATTAAGTTCCCTACAGAGGCAAGCCCCCATAGTTAATTACATTATAAGGAATGGAGATTCCTTAGGAAAACTCTTGATTAAGGTAAATGATCATTATCTTTGAAGATTTCAATAGGAAAGGATCATCAATCGATTGGTTTATGTTTGAAAGATCAAATGGGAATGATCAAAAGAGAGAATTAATATCGAATCCAAAATGGAAGATAAATAGGAGATGCACATGATGCTAGGAAACCTAGTGAGCATCTCAAACTATCCTATAGTTAGGCTTTACATTTTTCATTTAGTTTATTTGAGTTTCCTTTTTCATTAGAAATTTAGGGCTTATGATTTCTTAACACAAGATTAAGAAAATGCCTAAGAGCTGAGGAATTATGCTTATGGCTCACAAAGGGGAGAAGCAACCTCAGAACCTAAATCTAGGGAGCTTCAGTGAGGGCCGGATGCATAACCTAAATCTAAGGCAAAAATGGGTAATTGGTTTGTCTCGACAAGAGAGGATAAATCACCCGATAGCTTGGACTTATAACCACCTGGGGCTGGCCACCAACTAACTCCTCCTATGATTTTAAATACATGTAGGCATGTCTTTATGCTTATGCAAGATAGCTAGGCTGTTATTTATTTAGAAAGAGATAAAATCCTTAAACTCACTCCCTAAAGAGACTAGATCATATAAAGGGACATGCTTCAAATGACTTAAATCTAATGAAATTATTATTTCATTTTATTTTTATTTTTGGACAATTATTTTTGACTCAGGCTAATAGGATTCATATGACTAATGCATGAGAAATTAATTTAATGGCCAAAATTAGCGAGAAGGGAGGAGGTGAATTTCCACCATGGCTCTCAAAGGTCAAGCCAAGTTTCTTTAGAAAAGGTGGAAGCCCTCCAATCAAGAGTGAAATAAGATGCATTTGTGCATGATATTATAAAATAAATTCTCATCCAGCTAAGGGGTTGCTAATTCTTTTATCTTGATTTTAAACCTAAGCTTTAGGTGAGGTTATGAGTTTTTTATTTTTAATTTGAGTTGTTAAGTTGGGTAAAAGATTTATTTTTCCCTAAAGAGCCTAATCCACATCTAGTCCATACATAAAGTAAGGAAGAAACTATGAAAAGCATGCCACCTAATGCAAAAGCTAAACAAATCATCAACTAATTTATTAAGCTAATTGTAAAAAGAATTAGAGGTCGTTGTGGTCAGGCTCCATTATACAAACTTAAAAATATCAAATGTGTGTAGCCGAGCTCTACCCTTATACAACCCAAATTACAAATAAATTAAATTACAATTAAGCAATGAATTCATTGTTATGGGGGTCTTCAAGCTTCATTCTTCTTTCTTCTTCTTTTCTTCTTTTCTTCTTTTCTTCTTTGGTTCCTTCTTTTTGGATTGTTGGAAGGTGGATGCTCCAAGGATTCACATGGTGCATAAGATAGGATCTTATGATCAATGCTCATCCTAATCCACATAACAATCATTCCAAAATTATAACTGCACAAATTTACATGAAAAGAAAAAAGTGGAAATCTAACTAACACCTGCAAAATATAGGTTAGTTCAGACAAACCACATAAACCCCAAGCATGTATATTAGACTTATCTCCTTACACATGGGTGACTAAGTCCACCTAGCCTATTGAATTATGCTTAGGGGTATAAAGCACCTGCAAGCAAAAATATTTATATTTTTATTTATGATAGCGCCCCTTAAGCACAATCCCCTGCAGAAAAGAATAGTTAGACTAAGAACGTCCTACCATTCATTCTACGAGTATACACCTAACATCCAGTTTAAAACATATATCACAAAACAAAATAAATATCAAACCTTTCACCGACTTAACCTAAAGTTAGAAGTGGTGACTTAGGCTACTATGTGTGCTTTGAAGGTTTGTGCGGTATGCTTAGCTATGACTTTAGGTTCAAATTTTCTAAGTGTGAAGAACATATTCAACTTAGAGGAGGGTTTCATTTAAGTTGTTTAATTATTTTGGGTTGATTTTATTTTATGTTTTAATTTGATTTAAGTGGATCTTACAATTAATTACTAAGTTATGAAGAGAGGGAAAGATAAGAAGACTTCTCTTTCCTTCCCTAACCTATATAATTTCTAAAGTAGATTCACATTTTAGTTTTATTTAGGTGAATGTTTTGATTAAATCTTTTAATTAATCCTAAGTTTAGATAAATTCTAAACAAACCTATTCAAAAAAGAAAGACATTTTAATATTAAATAAAATAAATCAAAATTCACATAACACAAATCACTTCATTTGTTTCTCAACATATATAACATGCATATGGATGGACCCTAAGCATATCTATACATACAAATGACAAATTTATGATGCATGCTAAGTAATCCATTTAAGGAAATTTATAAGTTGAATATGCATGATTTTTCTTAAGTAGAAAGGGTCTTCTTTATCCAAATTTTCACATACACACATGAGAGTGAGAAAGGCATAAGTGAGTACAACACCATTGTTAACCAGAGGTGTAAGGTACAAGACCTACTTAGGGCTACTTAAAGCCTCACATCCTCGGTGCTGTCCAGACTAATATATTACTTTCCTTAAGTACAAACATATGTATAAAAGAAATGAAATAGAAAAGGAGAATACAAAAGTTATTTAATGGATTCATTTTATTTTATGCAACTTATGTATGAAAGTATATGTGACCCTTCTTAGGTGATAAGATAGGGATGAATAGGGTATGGAATTAAGTAAGTGTTGGGTTCTTTTCAAATGAACCCTACATCTTACCACATCCTATTCAAAATTATACCAATATAAGAAAGAAAGGAAACCTATGCTAAGCATACCTTTATATTCTTTCACATGCAAGCTTATAATTAAAGTATAAGTAGCATAGTTTTAGATTTGATATTTGAATTAGATGTTTTAAAATTAATTTGGATTTAGTAGTGATAATAGCCACTCATATTTCTACTTTAGCCAACACATGCAAATTTGACATAAAATAAACAATTTCATTTTTAAATTTGAAATTTAAAATTATGAATGCATGAAATCACATGGCATACAACTTAACATGTTGGGGAAAGATTCAAAGCAATGAAAGCATGTAAATAAACTCACTTCACTTAAATCCTAAAGGCATTCTTATAGAATAAGGAAGTTTAAATTAAATCAAAGTGAATTCAAAATGATTTTTTTGTTTAGTTTGAAGTTTGATTTAATTTTAAAAAGGTGAGATGAGCTTGCTGTTCCTAACCCATTCCCACATGTATTTGATATTTTTTTGTTTAATTTTTTGATAATTAAATCCATTTTTATGCATTAATTAAGTTAAGGTATGAATTAAGTAACTCGATTAACCCTTACCTACACCACCTTAGAATAATTAATCAAATAATTATGAGCCAATGAGATGACATAAAACCCATAAAATTTAAACTTTCAATGCACTTAATAAGAAAGAGGCCTAATGTAATTTGGCTCACAATTAAAAGTTAATTAACCTAAGTGGTTTAGCTTAAGTAATTTTGAAACACCCTTTCATACTTATGAATTGGGTTTTGAATTCCTTAATTTAAACTTAGACTATTAAACACCAAAGCATCTACCCAAAGTAGATTAATTAAGTTCTAAAACTTTCTAGAATTTTTAGAAATTAATTCAGGGGATAATTAATGAATTAATCCTTAATTAGGTGGATATTAAGGAGAAAAAAAGAGTTTAGGGAATAGCTTAAGGGAAATGCCCCAAGAATATTTTATAAACCTTTTACTAATTGGATCTAACCTTAATCAACACTAATCATGGATTAAAATTGCTAATTACACCTTAATTATCCTTAATTACATAAGGAGGGTAATTTAGAAGTTCATATGCAATTATTCTAATAGAGCTATCAATAAATCCCAAGAAAATTAGGGGAGGTAGAAGTCATCTCCTAAAACATACTAAAGAAATTTAAGATTAATCAAAGGCCTAAATAAAAAGTAATTAGCGAAATAAACTTTCTAATAAAACTTATATTTAGAGAAAAATATAATTCAAAATCCATTGAAATTAATTTTAAAATATTTTAGGATGCATTATCTTTCCAAGAAATTTAATTTCATAATTTTTTAAATTTTCTAGAAGGAGTTGTAAATTTTGGAAGATCCTTAAGTTAATTAGAAAATAATTAAGCATTTAACTAATCCCCTGGCTCACGGTGCGATGCGTGGCGGCGGTGGTCAGCGTGCTTTACATGCATCATGCTATGAGGGGGTTACTTACATTGTCAAATCTTGGGTGGCAACTGGCAGTGCACGTGGTTTGATCTCTGCCGTCTGATCAAAGATCGGACGACTAGAGATCTCCCCACATTTTATAACAGGTAAAGGAATTTCTAAACGTACGGGATTATCTCAACTATCCATCCAAAATGTGTGTATGGATGGTTGAGATCTCCCAAGTTCTTCCCCTTGATCAATAGAGACCATCCATGATCAAGGAGAAGATCCAAGCTAGATCTAGCATGGATTCAAATCAAACTCAACCCACACCATCTAAAGCTAAAGAGCGGAAAATCCAATGGTCAAAAATCCATGGGGTGAAAATTTCTTTCATAAAGCTCCACACCACATTGAGTTTAATGGTTGGAAAATCCCATACCTCACCGGCACTCGATTCCCTCGGAGAAGCTTCGTCTGGTTGAGATGAAGCTATGTTGAGAGTATGAGCACTTGAGGTTGAGTGGATTGATGTATGGACAAACTCCTCCTTAGCTAGCTTGCATCTTTGATCCTATTAGGTCCCCCCTTACCTTTAGAACTTGGGAAAGAACTTAGGTGAGCTCGACTAGGTCACCTAAGAGTGCTTGCAAAAGGAATTGCAATGGATTGTAGTGTGGAAGAAGTTGGAGAATGGTTCGAGCTCCCCTATTTTCACTGTTTGAAAATAGAGAAATGGCTTTTTAAAATCCTCTCTAAGAAGCTTGGGAGTACTCTCTGATGATTTCTCTGAGTTTTGACACATTTTGACCCTTTAGGTCAAAATCAAAGGGAGCCAATTGTAGTTAGGTTCAAATGTTATTTGCCAAGTTCAAACATAGGTCATGAGTGAACTTAGATCAATGGTTTCAATCAATTTGGCCTATAGTAGAATTTGGCTATGTTAGGTTTCATTTTGGTTGACTTAGTCAACCCTTAGTTTGACTTGGTTTGACCAATTTGATTGATGGATCATCCCATGATGATTGTTGATCATGATGAGAGGATAAATGAGTTTGGTCAATCCAATTTGGTTAGATTAGAATTTGGCTCATAAGGGTACTTTAGGTCATCAAGTGAGCCTGGGTCAAATGGCTTGGTCAAGGCTTGATTTGAAGTTGGTTGATCTTGCATATGTACTTATGATTGAAATATAAATCCATTTATAAGTGGTTTGAAGTCAAATGGGTTTTGATTCATTTGATAATTTCCATATTCAAAGGAAGAATATGAAAGGGTTTTGGCTTTGATTTTTGACTTAGGTTTTGATTATTTGATTGAAGTTTGGATTTATATATAAACTCATGATTGTAGGGTTGATTGAATCATTATATAAAATCAAGAGTTTGGCTTGATTTGAAATTGATTTGTCTAAGTTCAATATTTTGACATGAAAGGCTTAGATTGGATTTTGAGTTGATTTGAGTTTGATTTTTGGAATAGGTTTTGATTGTTTGAATTTATATTTCATATATATATATATATATATATATATATATATATATATATATATATATATATATATATATATATATATATATATATATATATATATATATATATATATATATATATATATATATATTTGTGTGTGAATATAAATGATAATATAAATTGATCATTAGAAAATTTCAAGGATTTGAAGTGATTTAATCGTGATTTAGGCTAAGTCAATTAAAAGGGAATTTTAAAGAACTTAAAAATTTTTTTGGAGTTTAGATTTGAATTTTTGAATTGGTTTGATTGATTTGTATTCATATTTAATTTATATTTGTGAATATAAATGAGGCTATAAATAAATTATGAGAAAATCCCATGACTTTGAGATGGTTTGATCAAGATTTAGGCTAAGTCCATTAAAGGGAAATTAAGGACTTAAGAAGATTTTAAATTGGGAATTTTATTCTTGGATTTGATTTGATTGATTTATATTTATATTTCATTTATATATGTGAATATAAATGAGAATATAAATAAGTTTTGAGAAAATCCCATGAGTTTGAAGTGATTTAGATTTGATTTTAGCTAAGTCCATTAATGGGGAATTAAGGACTTAAGGAAAATTTCAAAGATTTTAAATTTGGAATTTAATTTTTGGATTTGAATAGATTGATTTATATTTATATTTCATTTATATATGTGAATTTAAATGATAATATAAATAAGTTTTTAGAAAATCCATTGAGTTTGAATTGATTTGATCAAGGTTTAGGCTAAGTCTAATAATGGAAAATTAAGGGAGTTAAGGAAAATATCAAGAATTGATTTGGAATTTTGAGTTTAGTTTGATAAATTTGGATTTATATTTCATTTATATATGTTAATATAAATGAATTATGGGAAAAATCTCAAAGATTTGAATTGGTTTTGATCATGATTTTGGTTAAGTCCTTAAGGGATGCTTAAGGACTTAGGCAAAATTTGGACTTAAGAATTTTTGATGGATTTTGATCATGGGCTTCAATCATAGATTTCAATCAAGGATTTGAATCATATGGTAGTTGATTTTTGTTTGGGGAAAATCAAATGGAATTGATTTAGAGTTTGACTTGAAGGAAGGAAGGTGAGGAGTGGTTCAGGCTAAGGGTAGGTAGATTTTCCTAACACCCCTAAGGCATGACCTATTCCTATGGCTAACTCTTCTATGTCTCTAGGGCTAGGTAGAGTGTCCACCTAATCACTAGATGTGCCTTAAGACTAAGGAACTCTTAAAGTCTAAGAGGAGTCCTATGTCTAAGATGGAGGGGATGAGAGCTCATTCTAAAAATGAGGTCAACAACATATAATCGTCAACGTCCATACTTGTTATTTCTTTAGATAGCTTAACTAGGCAATCAGCTTTACTATTTTTGGTTCGAGATACCCGAGTTATAATGACATTTGGAATTTGCCTCATAAGCTCAAGGGCTTGCTTGTAATAATGAGCAGATTCAAGCTTATTAATTTTATAAATACTTTGCACTTGATTTATGACGAGCTAAGAATCACCATAAACTTATAAATTTTGAGCTCCCATGGAGATGGATTCCTCCAGACCCTATTACCAATGCTTCATATTTTTCTTCATTGTTAGTTCATGGCTCAGCCAACCTATAGGAGTGCCTCATTATACCACCTTGTAGCGTGATCAAAATGAGACCGATGCCAGCTTGAGCTTTTGGGAGATTTGAGGGCTGAGTGTATTTAATGGATGAAGCTCCATCAAAATACAATTCTCACATTTGCTGCTTTTCTTGTTCATATATATGCATGATCTGCTCATCAGAAAGATCATCATTAAGTGATGAATCTACCAGGATAGTTTGTGGAGCAAGGAAGTCTGCTAGAATTTACCCCTTCACTACTTTATGGGAAACATATATGATATCAAATTGTAGCAGAAGAACAACCCATCATGTCAAGCGACCTACAATGCTGACCTTATCATCAATAACTTTAGCAGATCAATCCTTGAGATCAGAGTAATTTTATGAGATAACATGTAATGATGAAGTTTCTAGACAGCAAAAATCAGAGCCAAACAATGCTTTTTGATTGGAGAGAGTTGCATTTTCACCTCCTATTAGCCTTTGATTGATGTAGTGTAGGGTGTTCCCCTTTCCCTCTTCATTATGTTGTGCAACCAATGCACCTAGTGATTCTTTCAGTGCCACTATGTATAAGATGAGGAGCTTTCTTGGGATTGGCACTGCCATAGTCGGTGAATTTAATAGATATTTTTTAATGCTATTAAAGGCTTCTTGGCACTCCTTATCCCATTTGAACAAAGTATTCTTCTTCATTAGCTTCTTCTTCTTGAAGCCTTATCTCCGATCGAAGCCTTAAAATCTAATTTTAGGCTCAGAGTGTGGGACGAACATCTCCTTAATCAGAGGACTACGATCAAAATCGACTTCTTCTTGAGGAGATCATTTAGGTTGGTGATGAGATTCCCTAACGGATTCTTCAGGGTGTCGACCACGACGAGCCTCATTGATTTAACCCTTTCTTTTTCTTTTTTCTTTTGTAGGAACCCATTCCTGTCGGGTCCTATCATCGGTGGATCTCCAAATATGCAAATCAGATAGCACGCCTTTCTGCCTCTTCGTAGCTACTTCTTCTCGAGGATTTAACCTCTAGATTTATTTTTTTTCTACCGAGACTTTTCAGCGGTGGATTCTTAGACCTATGGTCCAAGTGTCACACCTTGATGCTCACCATGTAGAATTTTATTAGATTGGTGCCTTGCTAGGATTGTAGGAGGAGGTCTCCTTGGAGAAGAAGTTTTAGCCTCTGTGACAACAAGACCTTGATATTTTCTTTTCATCAGTCCTTTCTCCTTAGAAACTTTAAGGACTCGAAGCACTCTTGTAGATACAGTTTTAGGTTTCCTCACTGGAGGAGCTAGAACTTGATGCTGTTGGGTCTAGATGGAATATTTGATTTGACCAGTAGATTTATTTTGCTTTACCCATCTTAGGCTATCAAACCTATTATGGGTTAGAACACTCACTTCTTGTTCCACAGTTGGTTGTACAATTTTTTGCTTGAGTGATGGCTGTTGAGCACGTAGTTTAATATTTCTCTTTCTCCACTACCTCTAGGTTAGCTTGCTTCCAGATGAAGAAGCTTATGCGTTGCTACTTTTTCTCAAGGCTTAAGCCTCCATATTTATTTTTCTTTTTGTCGGGACCTTTGGGCGGTAGATTCTTGGACCCATGGTCTAGGTGTCTATGGTGCTTATTTTTGGAATGTATGGGGGACACTACGTAGATTGTAGGGGTTACTTATTGAAGTGATTGGGTATGATATTAAGGTATGATATACCATCTCGAAAGATAGAGGCATCACCCTTCAATGGAATTAATCACTTAATAAGAACTCATAAGGCATGATGGGTCTTCGAATATACCAGATATTTTTCCTTTGCTTTACATGGATGAATAAAGCATGGTTTATATTAAATCAGGTTCTAAAGTTCCCTATGGAGACAAGCCTCCATAGTTAATTACATTTTAGGGAATGAAATTCTCTAATAATACTCTTGATTAAAGTAGACAATTAGGATCTCCAAAGATTTCAAGGTTAGATTATCAAAGGATTGGTTGTATTTGAAAAATAAATTGGAATATATCAAATGGAGAGAATTATTTTGGAAGCCATAGGAGATGAGTAGGGAATACTCATTATACTAGGAAGCCTAATGAGCATTCCAATTTATCATATGGTTGGTCTTTGTAATTTTGAAATTGAAGAGATTTATATGTTTAAGTTGAACTTTATTAGATTGCTAGGGATTATAATCTACCTCGAATTCAAAATCTAGAGAGCTTTAGTAAGAGCTAAAGCACAACCTAAATCTAAGCGGCATGAGGACATAATGGTTTATCTCCACAAGAGAGGATAAACTATCCAACTTCTGGGCTTACAATCGCTTGGAGTAGTCGCCAACTAACTCCTCATATGATTTTAAAATCATTGTTGACCTCATTTTTAAAATGAGCTCTCAACACCTCCATCTTAGACATAGGACTTCTCTTAGACTTTAAGAGTTCCTTAGTCTTAAGACACATCTAGTGATTAGGTGGACACTCTTACCTAGCCCTAGAAGAGTTAGCCATAGGAATAGGTCATGCCTTAGAGGTGTTAAGAAAATCTCATACCCTTAGCCTAAACCATTCCCCACTTCCCTTCTTTCAAGTCAAACTCCAAATCAATTCCATGATTCAATTCCATAATTAAAATCCATGATTCAATTCCATGATTGAAATCCATGATTGAAACTCATGACCAAATTCCATCAAAAATTTTGAAGTTCAAAAATTCTTAAGTCCTTAACCCTTTCTTAAAGACTTAGCCAAAATCATGATTCAAACCTATTCAAATCTTTGAGATTTTCTCACGAGCCATTTATATTCTCATTTATATTCACATTTATAAATGAAATATAAATTCAAACCCATCAAATCAAATTCAAACCCATTAAAGGAATTAGCCAAAATCAACTCTAAACCATGATCAAACCACTTCAAACTGATGGGATTTTCTCAAACTATATTTGTATTCTCATTTATGTTCTCATATATAAATGAAATATAAATATAAATCAATCAAATCCAATTCAAAAATTAAATTTCAAATTAAAAATTCTCTTAAATCCTTTAAATTCCCTTCAATGGATTTAACTCAAATCATGATTAAACTCTTTCAAATTATTAAAATTTTCTCATGATCAATTTATATTCTCATTTATATTCACATATATAAATGAAATATAAATTCAAACAATCAAAACCAACTCCAAAACTCAAATTCAAATCCACTCAAAATCAAATCTAAGCCTTTCAAGTCAAAATCTTGAACTTAGCCAAATCACTTTCAAATCAAGCCAAACCCTTGATTTTCTCTCATGGTTCAATCAAACCTACAATCATGAGCTCATATATAAATCCAAACCTCAATCAAATAATCCAAACCCAAATTAAAAATCAAACCCAAAACCCCTTCATATTCTTCCTTTGAATATGAAATTTTCAAATGGATCAAAATCCATTTGACTTCAAACCATTTGTAAATGGATTTATATTTCAATCATAAGTCCATATACAAGATCAATCAACTTCAAATCAAGCTTTGACCAAGTCATTTGACCCACTTAGGCTCACTTGACCCAAAGTGACCTAAAGTACTTATGAGCCAACTTTTGATCCTAACCAAATTGGATTGAACCAAACTCATATATCCATCTCATCATGATCAACAATCATCATGGATGATCAATCAATCAAATTGGATCAAACCAAGTCAAACTTAAGGGTTGACCAAGTCAACACTTAACTTAAAATGAAACCTAACATAGCCAAATTCCACCATTGACCAAATTGATTGAAACCATTGATCTAAGTTCACTCATGACATATGTTTGAACTTGACCAAGCTAATATTTGAGCCTAACCTAGCCCAATTGTCCCACTTGGCCCAAGTTGACCCATTTTGATCTAATGGGCCAAAATGTGTCAAAACTTGATCTAAGCCAAATTGATTGAAACCAATGGGTCAAGTCTATTCCAAATCACTTATGGAACTTGACCAAAGCCTCAATTGGCTAACTAGACCCAACCTAGCCAATTGACCTTAGACCCAACATGACCTAAAGGGGTCATGTGGAGACAAAATTGAACCTAACCTAAATTGATTGGAAACAAAGGTACCAATCCACTTTATATGACTAAAAAAACCTAAACCTACCTTTGACCTAACCCAAATAGGTCAAATGGGTCAATAGGTCAACTTGACCCATTTGACCTAAATGAGTCATATGAGCCAAAACTAAATCTAATCCAAATTGAACCAAACCAAAGGCACCAAAACATTTCAAATGGTCATATGAACTTGACCCAACCCTTGGTTTTACCCAATTTGACCTATTGGTCAACTTGACCCATTTTGACCTGAATGGGTCAACATGAGCCAAACCCTATCAAATGGATTCAAAATCCATTGACACTTGGCCAAACCTATTTTCTCAACATACCAAACATACCAAAATTGAAAAAAATAGAAAAATGACCATTCTACCCCTAGGCCATAGAACAAATTTTGGCCTTGCCAATGGGTATTTTGGTCATACCCTCATCACACTCACTTGAGGCTTTCCTAAAAGCTCAAGGGGACCTAGTGATGAGTGGTGCACCCAACTGAATGGGTTTGGGTCAACCCATTTGGACCATGGGCCAGATCCGACCACCTATGGCAAAATTCAATTTTCAAACTCCCCCATAAGCTCAATTTAATGCACGTGGGAGTTAGCATTCCACTCTTCTGGCCAAACTGACTATGTGCATTGATCTAGCAACCTAAACAACCCACTTCATAGGGTCAATTGGATCAAAATGGCAGCTCATTCATCCATGGGGAGACTATAATTCAAAAAATTTTAATTCAGAATACTCGATTGAGAACTCTTAGCAACCACCAAGAGCTTTCCCAAGGAGAGATTTGATTTATTCTTCAATTTTGCACAGTGCAAAATAGGGGAGGTCCATTAAAGAGCCAACATCTTCTACACTTGATCTCATCTAAATTCCTCTTGCATAGTTGATCTAGGAGCTAAGTCAAGCATGCCCAAGCATCCAATTGAGTTCCCACAGCAAGGAAAAACTCAATTCAACCAAAGCTGAAAAGGGATTGAAGAGGAGTTGGCCCACCCATTCATCCACTCAATCTCAAGGCCTAGTAACTTCAACTTGAAAGCTACCATCATCAGTGCAGATCACCTCATGGTTAGTGATTTTCCACTTAGATTGATAGTGTTGGTCCTATGAAAGAATTTTCATTGCATGTAAAATCCACCTGGATTGGCTATTTCTTTAGATGGTGTGGGTTGAGTCTTGAATGAATCTAGGACGCTGATCTCCCTGATCATGGATGATTCACATTGGTCCTCAAGAACTTGGCTTATCTCACGACATTTGATGATGGATGAGATTATGCACATTTTATATATCCATTATTCATTTTATAAACCACGTACCATTCATCTGATCATGATAAAAAAGTAAAGTCACGCTCCCCTATGATTTGACAACTTAATTAAAGGGATCAGCCAATGCGTAAAGCATGTAACCATCGACGCATCAATGAGCTAGAGATTAATTAGGGATTAATAAAATGCTTAATTAATTCATAATTTACTTAGAGAACTTCAAAAAATAATAACTCCTTCAAGAAAAATTAAAAAAATATAAGGAAAAATACCATGATAGATAATTTCATCTAGAATATTTTAAAAATATTTTCAATAGATTTTGAATTTCTCTTTTCTCTAAAATTGGGTTTCTTTGGGAATGTTAATTAGTTAATTATTCCCTAATTAAGTAACCAATTGATCTGAAATTTCTAGGGTTCATTTTACTGGATGACCTCTACCTCCCCTAATTATTTTGAGATTTATTGAGGCCTTAATTAGGAAAATTACTAGCTCATTCCCTAATTATCCCCTTCTTGTAATTAATGGTAATTAAGATATGATTAGTGGATTTACCCCATGATTTAGTTTGATTAAGGTCAGATCTAGTGAGTAGGGGTTTTATGGAATAAGTTTGGGGCATTTTCCCTAAGCTATTCTCTGAACCCCCTTTTCTCTCCTTAATCCACTCTTAAGTAAGGGATAATTCATAAATTATCCCTTTAAATAATTTTCAAAAATTCTAAAAATCTCCAAAACTTAATTAATCTACCTTAGGTAGATGCTTAGGTGTTTAATAGCCGAAGTCTAATTAAGGAAATTAAAACCCCTTTGATAAGTGTGAAATGGCTTTTTAAAAGTACTTAAGCTAAACCCCTTAGATTAATTAACTTCTAATTATGAGCCAAATTCTATTAGGCCTTTTCATTATTAGGTGCATTACAAATTTAAATACCTTGTGGGTTTTATGTCATCTCATTGGCTCATAATTACTTAGTTAATTTTTATAAGGTGGTGTAGGTAAGGGTTAATTAAGCTACTTAATTCATACCTAACCTAATCAACAATTAAAATGTATTTAATTATCTAAAATTAAACAAAAATATCAAACACATATGGGAATGGGTTAGGAATAGTAAACTCATCTCACCTTTTCAAAATTAAATCAAACTTCAAACTAAACAAAAATCATTTTGAAATTCACTTTGATTTATTCTAAATTTTCTTATTCTTTAAGAATGTCTTAGGATTTAAGTAAAGTGAGTTTGATTGCATGATTACATTGCTTTAGATCTCTCCCAACATGTTAAGTTGTATGTCATGTGATTCATGCATTCATAATTTCATGTTTCAAAATTTTAAAATGAAATTGTTTACTTTATGTCAAATGTGCATGTGTTGACTAAAGTAAGATATGAGTGGCTATTATCTCTACTAAATCCAAAGTATTTTTAAAACCTATAAATGAAATATAAAATTTAAAAGTGTGCTATTCTTATATCTTAATTATTAGCTTGCATGAATTATAAAGTCATGTTTAGTGTAGCCTTTCCTTCCTTTCTTATGTTAGCATAGTTTTGAATAAGGATTGGTAATATGTAGGGTTCATTTGAAAAGAAACCAACACTTACTTAATATTATAACTTATTCATCCATATGCCATCATCTAAGAAAGATTGTCTACACTTGCATGAATAAATTACATAAACAAAAATGAAACTATTAAACAAGTTTTGCATATTCTTTTTCCATTTCATTTCTTTAATATGTATGTTAGTACTTAAGGAAAGTGATATATTAGTCTGGACAACCCCGAGGTTGCAAGGCTTTACGTAGCCCTAAGTAGGTCTTTTTCCTTACACCTCTGGTTAACAATGATGCTATACTCACTTATGCCTTTCTTACTTTCATGCATGTATGTGAAATTTTGGATAAAGAAAACCTTTTCTACTTAAAGAAAAAAAACATGCATATTCAATTTCTAAATTTTCTTAAATGGTTTACTTAGCATGCATCATAAAGTGTGTTAACTACTCTCATTTTCATGTATATATATTCTTAGGGTCCATCCATATGCATGTTATATATGTTGGGAAAGAATTGAAATAATGTGTGTTATGTGAATTTTGATTCATTTTATTTAATCTTAAAATGCCTTTCTTTTTGAATAGGTTTGTTTAGAGTTTGTCTAAACTTAGGATTGATTAAAAGATGTAATCAAAACATCCACCTAATTGAAATTAAAATGTGAACTTACCTTAGAAATTACTTAAGGATTAGGGAAGTAAAGAGAAGTTCTCTTCTCTTTCCCTCTCTTTATAACTTAGTAATTAATTGTAGGTTTCACTTAAACCAAATTAAAATATGAAATAAAATCAATCTAAAACACTTAAACAACTTGAATAAAACCCTTCTCTAAGTTGAACATGTCTTTCACACTTAGAAAACTTGAACTTAAAGTCCTAAGCTAAGCATACCACACAAACCTTCAAAGCACACACATTAGCCTAAGTCACCACTTCTAGCTTTAGGTTAGGTCGGTGCATGATTTGATGTTATATTTTGTTTTGTGATGAATGTTTTAGACTGGATGTTAGGGTGTATTCTGATAGAAAGAAAGGTAAGATGTTCTTAGTTTAACTATTCTTTTCTACAGGGGATTTTGTTAAAGGAGCACTATCATAAATAAAAATATAAATGCTTCTTGCTTGCAGATGCTTATACCACTAAGAATAATCCATAGTCCAGGTGGACTTAGTCACCCACGTGTGGGGTGATAAGTCCAATATACATGCTTAAGATTTGTGTGGTGTGATTTGACTAACCTTTATTTTGTAGGTGTTAGTTAGATTTATACTTTTCCTTTTCATGTAAAAAATTTGTATATTTAGGATTTTGGAATGATTTGTAAAGGGGATTAGGATGAGAATTAGTCATAAGATCCTATCTTATGCACCATATGAAGCCTTGGAGCATCTACCATCTAACCTTCCAAAGGAAGAACCAAAGAAAAAAGAAGAAAAGAAAAGAAGAAAGAAGAATAAAGCTTGAAGACCCCCACAATAATGAATTCCTTTGCTTAAATTGTAATTTAATTCATTTGTAATCCGAGTTATATAAGGGTAGAGCTTAGCTACCCAATTTGATATTTTCGGGTTTGTGCGGTGGAGCCCGACCACAAACTGCCATTTATTCTTTTTCTGTGATTAGCTTTATAAATTGTTTGATGATTTATTTAGCTTTTGCATTAAGTGACATGCTTTTCCTAGTTTTATCTTTGCTTTATGTATGGCCTAGATGTGGATTAGCCTCTTTAGGGGAAAATAAATCTTTTATCCAACTTAACAATTCAAACTAAAACTAAATAACTCATAACCTCACCTAAAGCTTAGGATTAAAATCAAGATAAAATAATTAGCAACCCCTTAGCTAGATGAGAATTTATTTATAATATCATGCACAAATGCATCTTATTTCACTCTTGATTGGAGGGCTTCCACCTTTGCCAGAGAACCCGGCTTGACCTTTGAGGGCCATGGTGAAAACTCACCTCCTACCTTCTCACTGATTTTGGCCAATAATCTGATTTCTCATGCATTAGTCATAAAAATCCAATTAGCCCGAGTCAAAATGATTGTCCAAAAATGAAAATAAAATAAAATTTGAAATGCATTAGATTTAGGTCATTTGAAGCATGTCCCTTTACATGATCTAGTCTCTTTAGGGAGTGAGTTTAAGGACTTAGTTTATTTATAAATAAAAATATCCTAGTTATCTTGCATAAGCATAAAGACTTGCCTACATGTATTTAAAAATGTAGGAGGAGTTAGTTGGTGGCCACCCCCAGTCGATTGTAAGTCCAAGCTGTCGGGTGGTTTGTCCTCTCTTGTGGAGGCAAACCAATTACCCATTTTTGCCTTAGATTTAGGTTGTGCTTCCGGCCCTCACTGAAGTTCCCTAGATTTAGGTTCTAAGGTTGCTTCTCACCTTTGTGGCCATAAGAATAATTCCTCACCTCTTAGGTATTTCCTTAATCTTGTGTTAAGGAATCTCAAGTCCTAAAATTCTAATGAAAAATGCAACTCAAACAAACTAAATCAAGTTCTAAAATATAAAGCTCAATTTAGGATAGTTTAAGATGCTCGCTAGGCTTCCTAGCATCATGAGCATCTCCTACTTATTCCCATTTTTTCTTCGATAATAACTCCCTCTTTTGATCAATCCCATTTGATCTTCAAAAACATAAACCAATCGATTGATAATCCTTCCTATTGAAATCTTTTGAGACAACGATCATTTACCTTAATCAAGAATTTTTCTAAGGGATCCCATCCATTAGGATGTAATTAACTATGGGGACTTACCCCTATAGGGAACTTAACAAACCTGATTTAAAATAAACCCAGCTTTACTTTTCCATATAATATAGGGGAAGAATCTCTGGTACATATGCAGACCCATCGTCCTTATGAGTCCTTATTGAGGTGATTGGTTCCATTAAAGGGTAGTGACTACTGTCTTTTGAGATAGCACACTATATGTTGATGATGTATCCGATCACCTGAATAAGTACATCTGCGGATCTACATGACATCTTACTAAGATGAATTTCTATAAGGTCTCTTCTTTCTTTTCTCCACAGATTTGAAAGGAAACTTCTTATAAGAGATTTATTAACTCACAACCATGTAGTTTGGTCTTATGTATTGTAATATAGCTTGGGTTGTTATTTAATTTTAAAGAAACTAAAATCTTAAACCCACTCCCTAAGAGACTAGAGCATGAGTGATATAAATAATGATTTAGTCAATCAATGCAAAAATCTTTTTAAATTTTATTTCATTTTAAACACATCATTTTGATAAAAGCTATAAGATTTCTTATGCCTAAATGTATGATGAAAATAGGTTATGGGCCAAATTATTTAGAGAAGGTGATTTTGGGATGCCCTCAATCAAGCATTCTATCATGCAAGGATGGAGATCCTTCATTTTAAGGAGAGAAAGAATATGCATGCATGATGTGAAACATTCAACCATTCAGCTAAAGGGTTGCTAAATCTTTTAATTATCTTATTTAAGACCAAAGATTTATGGTGAGATTATGAGTTATTTAAAATTTAATTATGAGTGATTAGTTGTGGTAGAAGAATTAATTTTTACCTTAAGAGCCTTATTGCATCCATGCCACACATTAAAGCATCAATCATAAGAAATTATGAAAAGTATGTCATTTCTAATGCGCAAAATAAACATAACATCAAACAATTTTTATAAAACTAGCGCAAAATAATTAGAGGTTTGAGGTACCATCAACTGAAAAAAAGAGAAAAGATGGGTAATCGAGCTCTATACAACCTGGTATATGAAATAATACATGCTATGGGGTCTTATTCTTCCCTCTTCCACCTTCCTTCTTCTTTCTCTTGATTTGGTTTATGCTTCAAAGGCATCACAAGGCCTCCCATGACTATGCCTTCTAGCCACTACTCATCTTAATACCCCATAGCAACAATCTTAATTCCTAATGTAAAATTATGTTAAAAATAGGAAAAGTCCCTAACCTCACCTAAGATAGGTTACAAAAAACATACAACCCAAGCAATTATATTTGTAATTTGGACCAGTACCCATGGAACCAATCATCTGTAGCTTGGATTATGCTTAAGCAACCAAAGAATATATTTATTTTAAGCACCCCTTAAGTACAATCTAAAAATATGAAGCTAACATCGATCACCATACCAATGAACCACCATTTTAGAAGGATTAACTAATTGTAGTGATTGTAAAATCAAAAGATTTTATGATGCTTTAGAATTTAGATTTATTAAAATTTATTTATATCAATCCAATGAAATCAATTTTGATTAAAATTCCAAATCCTTTCTTAGGCCATATGGACCACCTTCATATGCTTAGCAAAAACTCCCTTCAAACCAAATCAAACTTGGCTGATTGCTTTATAAATCAATCATTCATTCATTTATATTCAAAAATATAAATGAAATCCAAATTCAAATCAAATCAAATCAATTCCCTATTTAATCCCTTTTGACCTACATCCCTCAATTTGGTCAAATTTTCTTCCAAATCGCTCCAAACCCAAGTGATTTTCTAATGAATCATTTATATCTTCATTTATATTCACAAATATAAATAAAATATAAATCTAAGTGGCCAAAACCAATCCCAAATTAAATTAAATTCCCAAATCAATTCAAAACCCATGGATTTCTTCATGATTCAATCATTCCTTCAATCATTGACCCAAATATAAACATAATCTATAATTATCAAGCCAAACTCAAGTCAACCCAAGTCAAGCCAATGTTGACCCCTTTTTGACTTGAAATCATCATATGAGCCAAAATCCATATAGCTCCAAGCTAATTGCAACTGGATTCATATTTTCATTCTAGATCCATGTGTAAGCCAAACCAAACTTGAATCATGCCATGATGAAGTCAATTACCCATTTAGGCTCACTTGACCCAAAGTGGCCTAAATGAACCCTTTTGAGCCAAGTTCTAATCCAACCCAAATTGGATTGAACTAAGCCCATCTAAACCTCACAACATAACCAACAATCACCCTAGGGTGATCCTTTGCCTTAAATTAGGTTAAACCTAGCCTTTGATGAAGTCAACATTTAGCCCAAATAAAACCCAAACTAGCCAAAATTCACCATATGCCAAATTGATTGAAACCATTTATTCAAACCAACTCATAATCAATGATTGAACTGACCAAATCACTTGAGCCAAACCAAGCCTAATTGCTTTGGAGTTGACCCAAATTGGCCTAAAAAGCCAAAATGGGTCAAATCATGATTTAATCCATATTGATTGCAACCAATGGCTCAAGTTCATCCCAAATTGCTTATTGAACTTGAACAAAGCCATAATTGAGCCCAAGTTGACTAATTGATCAACTTGACTGAACCTAGCCCTAATTGACCTAAAGGGTCAAATTGGCCAAAATTCAAATCAAATCCAAATTAAACCAAACAAAGCCTACAATTACTTTCAATCAACCAGTTAAACTTGACTCAACACCTAACCAAACCCAATTCGATCAAATTAATCAAATTGGTCAACTTAACCCATTTGACCCTTTTGAATCTAAATGAGTCAAATTCAAACCTAGGTCAAATTGATCAAAACCAATTGAGCTAAAACATCGCAAATCATCATATGAACCTAACCCTGCCTAGGTTTGACTCAATTTGACCAATTGGTTAACCCAACCCAACCCAACCCAACCCAAATGAACCCATTTTAACCAAATTGAGCCAAACCACTCAAAGCCACCTATGGGACCCCAAAAGCTAATCAAACCCAATCCACATTAGCCATAATTCACTCCCAAACTAGCCTAAATCCATGTGGGACTCAATCCAAGGGAATTGACCAATGTGCAAAGCTCTTTTCATAGGATTCTTGCCATAAGTGGCAAAGTCCACTTTGCCTTTCCCACGATAACTCTCCACTTGCCAAATGAAGCAAGTCTAAGCCTTCCTAGCCCAACCTAAACTCCCTAGGATTTGCCATGAACCAAAAGTAATCTCTCCCTTTCCACCTCTTATGGCCGAACTCACCATGGACACAAGGAGGAGGAAATCACCCACCATCTACCCAAATCATCCTTCCAGTGGCCTGATATGGCTTTGACCACTCATGGCAAGCCACGTGGCACTGATGGTGATGACTATGTCAGAGAAATGGCGGCGAGTCAATCAAATTTTTGGAAGCGATCTTGTACATCCATGTTGGCCTCATTTTTAGAATGAGCCCTCAACCCCTCCATCTTAGGCATAGGAATTCTCTTAGACTTTAAGAGTTCCTTAGTCTTAAGGCACAACTAGTGATTAGGTGGACACCCAACCTAGTCCTAGAGACTTAGAAGAGTTAGCCATATGAATAGGTTATGCCATGTTAATTTTCCTACCCTGCAACCATTCTCACTTTACCTTCAAGTCAAACTATAAATCAATCTTATTTGATTTTTTCCAAACTCAAATCAACCCCATGTGATTGAAATCCATGATTGAAATCTATGATTGAAACCCATGAATGAAATTCCTAAGTTCAAATCAATTCATAAAATTTCCTAAGTCCCTTAATTCCCTTCTTATGGACTTATCCAAAATCATGATCTAAACTAATTCCAAATCACGAAATTTTCTCATAATCTATTTATATTCTCATTTATATTCACATATATAAATGAAAAATAAATATAAATCAATCAAACCAAATTCAAAAGTTCAAGCTTCAAACTCCAAAAATTTCATAAGTACTTTAAAATTCCTTTTAATGGACTTAGCTTAAATCATGGTCAAATCACTTCAAATACTTAATATTTTCTCATGATCATTTTATATTCTCATTCATATTCATATATATAAATAAAATATAAATTCAAACAATCAAAACCAATTCCATAAATCAAACTTAAATCCAATCAAAATTCACCTAAGCCTTTCAAGTCAAAATTTTGAACTTAGCCAAGTCAACTTCAAATCAAGCCAAACTCTTGATTTTCCTTCATGATTCAATCAACCCTACAATCATGAATCCATGTATAAATACAAACTTCAATCACTTGACCAAAATCCAAATCAAAATTGAAACCCCAAATCCTTTCATATTCTTCCTTTGAATATGAAATTGTCAAATGAATCAAAACCCATTTGACTTCAAACCACTTATAAATGAATTTATATTTCAATCATAAGTCCATATACAAGTTCAATCAAACTCAAATCAAGCTTTGACCAAGTCATTTGACCCACTTAGGCTCACTTGACCAAAAGTGACCTATAGTACCCTTATGAGCCAAATTCTAATCCTAACCAAATTGGATTGAATCAAACTCACCTATGTCTCTCATCATGACCGATAATCATCATGGGATGATCAACCAATCAAATTGGGTCAAACCAAGTCAAACCTAAGGGTTGACCAAGTCAACACTCAACCTAAAATAAAACCTAACATAACTAAAATCTACCATTGGCCAAATTGATTGAAACCATTGATCTAAGTTCATTCATGACCTATGTTTGAATTTGACCAAGTCAACATTTGAGCCTAACCTAGCCCAATTGGCCACTTGACCCAAGTTGACCCAACTTGACCTAAAGGGTCAAAATGTGTCAAAACTTGATCTATGCCAAATTGATTGAAACCAATGGGTCAAGTTCATTCCAAATCACTTGTTGAACTTGTCCAAAGCCTCAATTGGCCAACTAGACCCAACCTTGCCCAATTGACCTTGAACCCAACTTGACCTAAAGGGGTCATGTTGAGCCAAATTCAAACTTAACCAAAATTGATTGAAAATAAAGATACCAATCCACTTCATATGACTAACCAAACCTAAACTTGCCCTTGACCTAGCTCAAATAGGTCAAATGGGTCAAATAGGTCAACTTGACCCATTTGACCTAAATGAAGTCATATGAGCCATATTCAAAACCAAACCAAAATAAATAAAACCAAAGCCACCAAAACATTTCAAATGGTCATATGAACTTGACCCAACCCTTGGCTTGACTCAATTTGACCAATTAGTCAACTTGACCCAAGTTGACCCATTTTGACCTAAATGGGTCAACATGAGCCAAACCTTATCAAATGAATTTCAAATCTCTTGAAACTTGGCCAAACCTATTTTCTCCACATACCCAACATATCCAAATTAAAAAATTAACCAAATGACCATTTTACCCCTTGTACATAGAACAAATTATGGACTAATCCATGGGTAATTTGGTCAAGCCCTCTTCATATCAAGTTGATACTTTTCTAATGGCTCAAGTGGACCCAATGAAGAGTGGTGCACCCAACCCAATGGGTGTGGGTTAGCCTAAATGGACCCAAGGCCGAACCCGACCCCCAAGCTCAAATTGGCTAATTTAAAATCCTCCTTCCACTCAATTTGGAGCACATGGGAGGTTATCAATCCGCTTAAGACCTCAAACTGACCATGTGCAAAGATCTAATAGCCTAACAACCCCTCCCATATGGTCAATTGGATCAAAATGGCAACTCAAGGCTTGGCCTTTCGATTGCCATAGGGGGAGATATACTCCCCCTAATTCAATTTGAATTGATCATCCTCACATTCTATTGAGCACTAGAGAGAGATAGGAAACATCAAAGAGCATTCCTAGGCTTTCCAAGAGGGATTTGAATCTTGCACTTCTCAATTTTCTTCAATAGAAAATAGGGGAGCTCATCTCAATTCCCAACTTCCTCCTCACTCAAAATTACTCGAATTCCTTTTACACACTCCCTCAAGAGATCAAGTCGAGTGCACCTAAATATTCCCTCAAGTTCCCAAAGCAAGAAGGAGGTGAATTGGATCAAAGCAGCAAATGGGAGCAAGTGGTGTTGATCCATAGAGAGATCTACTCAACCCCAAGGCTTGAAACTTTCAACAGTGCTTCATCTCCACTAGACGAAGCTACCTCATCGAGCTCGAGCACTGGTGATCACCTCCGGCAAGGTATGGAATTTTTTGACCACTTAGCTTAGGAGGTGTTGGTCCTTTGTGAAAGAAATATTCATGGCATTTGAAATCCACTATTGGATAGGTTTGTAATTGGGCTTAGATTGTGTGGGTACAATCTCATTCCAATCTGAGCTCAATCGGGCTCGAATCTTCCCTTAGATCATGGACAATCTTTATTAAGCCTCAGGGAAGAACTAGGGCGATCCTGGTCATCCATCCATGTGTTTTGGATGGACGACCAAGATTAATTGCATGTTTTAGAAATCCTTTATTTCTTTTAAAACCACAGGATGATCTCTAGCTGTTCGATCCTTGATCGAATGGCAGTGATCAAACTGCATCCCGCTGCCACGTTGCCTCCCTGATATGATGTTTGAGTGATTCCCTAACATTGTGATGCGTGTAAAGCAGACATGTAATTGTGTGAGGAAGTTAGGATTTAATTAATTTTAATTAATCTCCTAGCCCTCAAAAATTCATATCTCTCTCAATAAAAATTTAAAAAAAATGAGGTAAATTTCTATGGAAAGATAATTAAACCTAAAATATTTTAAAAATTATTTCAGTGGATTTCAAATTATACTTTTCTCTAATTTTGGGTTTTAATGGAAATATAATTTTGTTAAGTACTCTTTAATTAATCCTCCGATTAATCCCAAACTTCTTGGTATGGAGGGTGACTCCCTAATTTTTTGAGATTTATTGAAGGCCTAATTAGGGAATTAAATGCATTTCACTCTTTAATGTAATTTAATTAAGGTTGTATTAGTGTTTTAATGCATTAGGTTGATTAAGGTTAGATTCATGAATAGGAGGCTTAGAGAATGTTTTGGGGTATTTCCACTATTCCCTAAACCCCTTTTCTTTCTCCTCTTAATTAAGGGTTAATTCATTAATTATTTAATTAATTTCAAAAAAATTCTAAAACTCAGAATTTAATTAATCTACTTTGGGTAGATGCTTAGTGTTTAAGAGCCTAAGTTCAATTAAGAAAATCAAAACCCAATTCATATGTGTGAAGGGTTTTTGAAATTACTTAAGTTAAACCCTTAGCTTAATTAACCATTAATCATGAGCCAAATTACATTAGGCCCTTTTCCCTAGGTGCAAATTTAAATTCCTTGTGAGGTTTTATGTCATCACATATTGGCTTATTATTAACTATGCTAAGGTGGTGTAGGTAAGGGTTAATTAACTTGCTTAATTCATGCCTTAACCTAATTAATATATCTAAAATGAATATAATCATCTAAAAATTAAACAAAAATATCAAAAACATGTGGTAATTGGTTAGGAATAGCAAACTCAACTCACATTTTTAAAATTAAATCAAATTCTAAATCAAACAAAAATCACATTGAATGAACTTTGATTTATTTTAAGCTTTCTTATTTCATAAGATTGACTTTAGTATTTAATTAAAGTGAATGTGTTTACATGCTTTCATTACTTTAGTTCTTTCCACAACATTTTAAATTTGTATGTCATATGATTTCATGCATCCATATTTTTCAAATTCAAATTCAAAATGAAATTATTTACTTTATGTCAAAATTGCATGTATTGGCTAAAGTAATAATGTGAGTGGCTATTATCCCTATTAAATTCAAATTATTTTCAAAATATATGAATCAAATTCCCAAAACTAAAAGTGTGCTACTTATATTTTAATTATAACCTTGCATGTGAGAGAATATAAGGATGTGCTTAGTGTAAGTTCTCCCTCTCTTTTCTTTTGATAATATAGTTTTGAATAGGATTTTGGTAAGATTTGTGGTCCATTTGAAAAGAACCTAACACTTGCCTAATTTCATATCATATTCATTCCTATACTATCACTTATGAAGGATACCTATGCTTGCACACATAAATTGCATAAACAAAATGATTCAACTAATACAAAATTTTGCATCTCTTCTTTTCCATTTCATTTCTTTTGTACACATGCTTGTATTTAAGGAAAGTGGTATATTAGTCTGGAAAATCCCAAGGTTTCAAGGCTTTAAGTAACCCTAATTAGGTCTTGTACCTTACATCTCTAGTTAACAATGACATTGTACTCAGTTATGCCTTTCTTACTTTTATGTGTGGAAGTGAAAATTAGATAAGAAACCCTTTTCTACTTAATGAAAATTATGCATCTTAAACTTTAAAATTTCCTTAAATGAATTACTTAGCATGCATCATAAAGTGTGTTAAATATTCTCACTTATGTGTATAGATATGCTTAGACTCATTCATATGCATGTTATACATGTTGGGAAAGAAAAAGTGATGTGTGTTTGAATTTGGTTCATTTTATTTAATCTTAAAATGCTTTTTTGAATATTTGTTTAGAGTTTATCTAAACTTAGGATTAATTAAAACACTTAATCAAAACATTTACTAAACAAAACTAAAATATATAAATCTACTTTAGAAATTACTTCAGTTATGGAAGGAAAGAGAAGTTCTCTTCTCTTTCCCTCTCTTTATAACTTAGTAACTAATTATAGGATTCATTTGAACCTAATCAAAACATGAAATAAAATCAACCCAAAGTAATTAAACAACTTAAATGAAACCCTCCACTAAGTTGAACATGCTTCACACTTAGAAAATTCTAACATAAGCCATAACTTAGCATACCACACAAACCTTCAAAGCACAAATATAAGGCTAAGTCACTACTTATAACTTTAGGTTAGGGCGGTGCATAATTTGATGTTTGTTTTATTTTATTATATATGTTTTAGACTGTATGTTAGGATGTAAGCTTGTAGAATGAGAGGTAGCCTTAGTCTAACTTTATTATTTGCAGGATTGAGCTACATCATAAATAAAAATATAAATGCTTTTCTTGTAGGTGCTTATACCCCTAAGCATAATCCAGGTTAGTGGACTTAGTCACCCATGTGTGGTGATAAGTCCAATATACATGCTTGGGATTTGTGGTTGTTTTAGCTAATCTCTATTTTGCAAGTGTTAGTTAGATTTCCATTCTTTTCCTTTTCATGTAAATTTATGCAATTAGGATTTTGGAATGATTATTATAGGGATTAGGATGAGCACTGGTCATAAGATCCTATCTTATGCACCATGAGAAGCCTTGGAGCATCCACCTTCCAACCATCCAAAAGAAAGAACCAAAGAAGAAAGAAGAAAAGAAAAAGAAAGAAGAAAAGAAGTATCAAGAAATGAAGCCTGAAGTCCCCCATAATAATGAATTCCTTGCTTAATTGTAATTTAATTCATTTGCAATCTGGGTTGTATAAGGGTAGAGCTCGACTATCCAATTTATTTTTCGGGTTTGTGCGGTGGTGCCCGACCACACTCGGCCTCTTACTTTTTTTGGGATTAGCTTTATAAATTGATCGCTTGATTTATTTAGCTTTTACATTAAGTGGCATCTTTTCCTAATTTCTTCCTTACTTTATGCATGACCTGGATGTGGATTAACCTCTTAGGGAAAAATAAATCTTTTACCAAATTTAACAACTCAAGATTAAAAATAAAGAACTCATAACCTCATCTAAAGCTTAGGTTTAAAATCAAGATAAAAGAATTAGCAACCCCTTAGCTGGATGAGCATTTCTTTTATAATATCATGCACAAATGAATTTTATTTCAGTCTTGATTGGAGGGCTTCCACCTTTGCTAGAGAAACTTGGCTTGACCTTTGAGAGCCATGGTAGAAACACACCTTCTCCCTTCTCGCCAAATTTGGCCAATAAATTTATTTCTCATGCATTAGACATATGAATCCTATTAGCCTGAGTCAAAATAATTATCCAAAAATAAAAATAAAATGAAACGTGAATTGCATTAGATTTAGGTCATTTGAAGCATGCTCTTATATGATCTAGTCTCTTTTGGGAGTGATTTTAAGTACATAGTCTCTTTTTAAATAAATAATAGTCTAGCCATCTTGCATAAGCATAAAGACTTGCCTACATGTATTTAAAATCATAAGAGGAGTTAGTTAGAGGCCACCCCCAGGCGATTGTAAGTCCAAGTAGTCGGGTGATTTATCCTCTCTTATGGAGGTAAACCAAATACTCATTTTTCACTTTAGATTTAGGTTGTGCTTTCGGCCCTCGCCAAAGCTCCCTATATTTAGGTTCTGAGATTGCTTCTCCCTTTTATGGGATATAAGCATAATTTCTCACCTCTTAGGCATTTCCATAATCTTATGTTGTGGAATCATAAGTCCTAAATTTCTAATGAAAAATGCAACTCAAATAAACTAAATCAATTTGAAAAATGTAAAGCCCAACTATAGGATAGTTTGAGATGCTCGCTAGGTTTCCTAGGATCATAGGCATCTCCTACTTATCTTTCTTTTGGCTTTGATAATAACTCCCTCTCTTTGATCAATCCCATTTGATCTTCAAAAATGAACTAATCAATTGATAGTCCTTTCCTATTCAAAATCATTGAAGGCAATGATCATTTACCTTAATCAAGAGTATTCCTAAGTGATCTTGTCCCTTTGGATGTAATTAACTATGGGGGCTTGCCCCTGTAGGAAACTTAATGAACCCAGTTTAAAATAAACATTGCTTTACTTTTCCATGTAATGTAGGGGAAGAATATCTGGTAATATATGCAGACCCATCATCTTTAGGAGTCCTTATTGAGGTGATTAGGTCCATTAAAGGGTAGTGATTTCTATCTTTCAAGATAGTATGCTATTCTTTGATGACATCACCCGAATGTTGTACTTCGTTCAGTTACGTATTGCTCATACCCGATCACGAAGAGCATGAATTTCAGCATTGGCATCCCTAAAAAGATGATTTTTTATATTCTTGCCTTTTTCTCCACAGATTTGAAAGGCAACATATAGACATTTTTTTTAACCAATAGATTTTTCTAGCAACTCTGTCGGGGATGGTTCCTCTCTCCATCTTTGCTAAATGATCATTATCTTCAAGTATCGATAGTGGGTTTGTACTTTGTATGAATCCGAGACTATCTTTTCTTCCATTGGCACTTAGATTATTTTATCCTTAAGTTGAGTTAGCCAACATCTTTAGGTTTTAGGACCTCACTCCGTGTTGGTCTTAAAACCACCGTTGGGTTCTCCAATGGGTGAAATAAAAATATCTAAATGAAAAGAAAACATTTAAATACTTCTTCCTTATCATTTTTATGATAAGGAAAGGGTAATTCTAAAATAATAAAGACAAAATAAATTTTCCATAAGAACTTTGCTTTTCAAAAAACACTGTTTCAAAAATGCACTTAATAAAATTTTTTCCACAAAAATTTTATCACCCTCATTTAGCAATTCTCATAATTGTTACATGTAGGAATTTTCAAAAATAAAATTAACAATCTTTTCCAAAAGCACAAATGATCATCTTCTTTAAATTCACTTTGATGAAGATTTCATTTTCAAAATAAAATGAATAATCATCTTTCCAAAAATCATAATCACAAAATTTTCAAAAAACAAAAAGCACATATGAATCTTTCCATTCAATACACTCACACCTATTGAATGGGAGTTTCATTTTCAAATAAAATTAAACTTTTAGAAAGCATAAATGAACAACAACAACAACAACAACAACAACAACAACAATTATCATTTATATGAATCCTTCATCTCCATTTTCATTATGTGTCAAATTCTCATTAAATCAAAATAATCATTTTTATACATCTTAAATTTTTAGGTCTATCTACCTTTCTTTACATAAAAAATCTAATGCATCTACTCTCTAAACATCAAAATTTTCAAACCATCTAATGACTCTCTCTAATCTTATCTGAATTTCACTTTTTTCAAATACTTATTTCATATTTTCAAAAAATCATATATATCCTCATCAACACTTAACTTGGTCTTATGCTTCTTTATTAAATCAATAATCATCATAACCATCTTATAAAATTTCAAAAATGGAACTTTTCATCACACAAATGTTTCCATTCAAATCCAACTTGAATTCTAAATACATCTCCATCTATTTCACCATCATTTTGAACAATAGAGCCTAAATATCAATAATCATCTTATTAATTTGTTCTTTTCAAACATTACTAGAACTTCTACAATAAAATTACACTCAAATTCAATTTTAGATCTACTTAAATGAAAATTTAGACTCATTTGACCTCCATAATTCAATTTCTCTTGGACTTTTAGTCTAATCAACAAAAGAATGTCATTTAAAGCATACCCAAATCTTCTGTAAATGCCTGAAGAACATCCAAACAAAAAAAAATAAATTTAAACACATTTGGAACATCTTCTTTTAATTCACTTTGATGAAGATTTAATTTTCAAAATAAAATGAACAATCATCTTTCCAAAAATTCAAAATCAAAATCCAAAATGAAGTTTTCAAAAGCACACATGAACCTTTCCATTCAATACACTCATACCTATTGAATGAAAGTTTCATTTTCAAATAAAATTAAAATTTTCAAAAGCACATATGAACATCTTCATTTAATATACTCAAATTTATTAAATGAATATTTCATTCCCAACTAAAAATAAACATCATTTGGAAATCCCATTTAAACATATCAATATGTTTAAGTTGGAATTCTCTCAAGCAATAATCACACAAAATGAAATTTTCACATTTCAAAAATAAGATTGATCTCCATTCCTACATACCCAAATTTGTTGAATGGAAGTCATCTTTTCAAAAATTGAAACTTAACAATCATATTTTCAAAAATGTTCAAACACATTTTGGAACTTCATTTAGCTTACTCAAATTTACTAAGTAAAGTCTCCAAATCCAAATCTCAAAATTTTCAAACACATTTTGGAACTTCATTTAGTATACTCAAATTTGCTAAGTGAAGTCTCCAAAGCTAAAATCAAAAACTTTCCAAACATATTTGGAACTTCATTTAGCATAATCAAATTTGCTAAGTGAAGCTTCCAAATCCAAAATAAAAAATTTTCAAACATATTTGGAACTTCATTTAGCATACTCAAATTTGCTAAGTGAAGTCTCCAAATCCCAAAATCAAAAAATTTCAAACACATTTGGAACTTCATTTAGCATACTCAAATTTGCTAAGTGTAGTCTCCAAATTCAAAACCAAAAATTTCCAAGACACATTTTGGGACTTCATTCTTTAGCATACCAAATTTGCTAAGGAGAAGTTTTCATTTTCAAAACCAAACTAAATCAAAATAATTTTGAACACATCTTTTGGAATTTCATTTAGCATACTCAAATTTGCTAAGTGAAATTTCCATTTCACAAAACTAAGCGGGACTTCATCCTCTGCATACCAAATTTGCTAAAGTAAAGTCTCCACTTTCAATCAAACCAAAACAAAAATGAAACACATTAGGATTTCCTTAGCATACTCAAATTTTCTAAAGATCCCACTCTTTTAAAAATCAAAACATCCAAAAAAAAAAAATGAAACACCTTAGGATTTTCTTAGCATACTTAAATTTGCTAAGAATCCCATTTTTTTTTTTTAAAAAAAAACACATTTGGGTTCTTCACTTAGCATACCTAAATTTGCTAAGTGGGAATTCCAAATTTTCAAAAATCAAACAAAACACATTTGGGTTCTCAACTTAGCATACCTAAATTTGCTAAGTGGGAATTCCAAATTTCCAAAAATCAAACAACAAATCACCAAAAAAGAAACAATCATTTTCAAACACTTCACTTAGCATACTCAAATTTGATAAGTAAGTAAAATTACAAAATCATCAATCAAAAAAATAAATTGACCTTTACTTTAATATATCCAAATTTGTTAAAGGAAAGGGTCCTCAAATCAAAAGAAAATATAAATTCAAATACACATGAACCTATGGAATCATCCTTCACAAAATATTTGAATCCATATTTCAACATACCTAAATTTGTTGAAGTTAGATTCATATTCAAAATTCATCTTTCAATCAAATTCTAAATCTTCTCAAATCTATTTGAACCCTACTTAACACTTCCAAGTTGTTGGATGTGGGTTCAAATTTTTAATTCAAATTAAAAAATCTATAAAGATAGAAATCTGATACAAACTCATTTCCTATTGCAGATTCTTATAGTCAGTTACAGTGTAGTGGTAGTTCAATTTTTAGTCTTTTGCAATTATTTTAAGATGGCTGGTTCACAGAAGTTCATTTTCACTTTCCCCACGGTATGGATTTGGCTTTGGACCAAGTCAACTTCCTCTGACTAGACCATACGCATCTGATCCACTTTGGTAGGGGATTCGAAGGAGTGAGGATTACATGTGAGGGCACTCCTCTGACTATAATCGGTGACCAGAGGGTGGCCAGGTCATCGATTGATCTTCCCTCCGATTGACATCTCCTCGCGAAGAGGCGGTAGTCCACAGCTTCTATGTGTTAGTACCAGTGCAGAGTAGCTTGCCATAGTTTTAGTATGCCCCATAGTTTCTCATGCTGCCCTAGGAGGGTTAGCACCTTCTCATCTGTACCCTCTAAGGGTAAGGCTCCCCTGATCTCTGGGATTGCCTCCCCTATATTTGAGTATGGGTCAAGCTCTGACTCCTCCCATCCTACTAGGACATAGCATATGAATAAGAACCGCATGATCAAGTAGTATCACACCAGGATTGCTAGGGGAGAAGGCATTAGCCTTGATGAGTTTTATTACTTCACCACTGGTTATAGCAATTTCATCCCTCTCTTTGGGTTAGACAGAGAGGATGTTGGGAGGATTCCCACATCACCTCCACGGTGGTGCATTTAAGATTCTAGGAGTGGAGGTCATTTGACCTCATTTATCTTATGGTGTAGGGGAGCTTCTGGACGTTGAGACTCAATTTGATCTCAGATCCATTATCCCCCACAGTGTGGGAAAGCATATCCCTTAGGAGAGGACTAGAGAGGCCCATACAGCTCATATCACTAGTAGGGAGAGGTGGAGGTTCAATCGCCAGTCGGCAGCTTCTGCACTTATTGATTTTCAAGCTCGACGTGCTACCCGCGCTGACCATACCAACATCATCCTACTTACTGGGACTAGTCATCATAGGAGGGCAACTCCTGTTCATAGAGAGTTGGTGGTGTCTCCACCCCACCTCTACCCACCTCCATCACCGGTCAAGTCACATCTCCATTCCATCAGGCCATGAAGGCCATATCAGGGGCGCACCCATTGGTGATCCGGCTATGGTCGAGGATCCTACCATACACCACCTATTGTGTGGCAGGCTAAGCTCTTCACCGACTTCTTCCTAGTGGTGGTGAGGAAGGAGTGGCGACCCCAAAGCATCGTGGTCATCCCTTGACCAACTCTACCAATTTAGGAGGACGTGGAGATGGTGACAGTTATTTCAGAGGTGGCAGATGATAGTCCAGCTGCACCAAGGATAGTGCAACATCCTTGTCACACCTTTCATACCTAGTGGCAGTCAGGATTATCTCTCATCTAGTGAGTACAGTCCACATAGTATTGACTCTCAGTGGCGGAGTGTGCCTCTAGTGCATGATAGTGATCACACCGGTCAACCTAGATTATTTGTACCTACTCAGATTGATCATTCTTTAGATGAGATAGTGGCACATTATTTCATGGAAAAGAAGGAGATTTTAGGTACGATTGGTCAGATAAAGAGAAAGTTAGCTTTGATCCAAAAGAATATGACTTATTGGGAGACTTAGCTGGAGTCTGCATGGTAGACACTAGAGGATCTCTTCTCAGAGAACAACAAGCCATGGAAGGTGATGAGGTTGATCAGGAAGACACTGCAGCATCAGCCCAACACCCCCGGAATTAGTTGAGGCAAAAAGATGAGCAGATAGATAAGATGGCATGACAGTTAGAGGACTTATTAAAAGCAGTTTCAGTGCTTCAAAAATAAGCCCCATTAGTTCATCCTACTACAGTCGACATTAGTCAGCCTGAGTTAGTGCATGTCTTGGACCCAGTCAAGACTTTACCTCCCATTGAGCAAGGTAGTACTAGCCTGTATAGGAAGGTAGTGGAAAGTACCTTCATATAAGAAAAAGACATAAAATCCATGGTTTAGCAGTAAGTGAAGAAATCGTTGGCTCAAGCCCATGGAGGATCATCGGTTCCAAAGGGTAGACCCTACCTCGAGGAATTTGATGTTATCCAATATCCCAAGGGTTTTGTGCCACCTTCCTTCAAAAGCTTTGATGGCAGTGGAAACCCAAGGCAGCACATAGCACACTTCAGGGCCAGTTGTTGCAATGCCGATGGCAGCGATGCTTTGGTTTTTTTGCCTTTTTGTTAGTAGCCTAGCAGACATTGCTTTTGATTGGTATGCTAAACTGCCCAATGGTTCAGTAAAGACATTTGCTGAGTTAGAGTAACTCTTCATCAAAAGGTTTGCTGGAGCTCAGCAAAGGGTTACTGTAGCTGATCTCGTTGTAGCACAATAACATCCCGATGAGTCCCTTGTTGATTATATTCTCTGATGGAGTAACCTGAGTATGAAGTGAGAACCATAGCTGTCTGAACAACATGCCATTGAGATTCTCTTGAAGATTATCCATGGTCCAGTGCCTTCATGCTTAAGGGCTTCACTATCAAGACATTTGAGAAACTAATCAACAAGGCAGCTAGTCTATTTGGAGAGGCCAAATAGCTACCTTTTCAAGATCAGTTGCCTAAAGAGAAGCCATAAAAGGTCTATGAGAAGAAGCCAGGAGTAGTCATAGTGGTTGATAAGGGGAAGCAGCCAACTAGAGATCAGTCTGAGAGACCACGACCTCAGCAGCTGCCACCTCCTTTGCTAGCACCGAGGTAGCCCTACCGGCCTCCACAATAGCCTCCACGACCACCTGCCCCATACCACCCATGCGCATGCATACCGCCAAGTAGGTATATTACCTACTCTTTTAGATAAGTTAAACAAACCTTATTCTTTTAAGAGGGAGGTAATCAAAGATCTTTAAGAATCTCTTAAAGAAACTTTTAACTACCGACTAGGAGACAGGAAGTAGGCAAAAGTCATGATCCAAACTTTTGCCCCTACCACCATATGCTAGGCCATGTTTTGGAGGATTGCTTCACATTCAAAGATTGGTTTGAACACAGTTTCAAGACCGGTGTTGTAGTTATCCCAAAAGAATACCTTATGGAATAACCATCCAGTTCCATCAGGGTAATCCTTTGGGATACATGTGATCCTACCAAAAATAAAGAAGGTTGGGATTTTCTTTATCTAAAACCTCTAAAAAGATCATCCAGAAGATCAAGAAGCTTTCCTTGCAGGTGCTTGAGTTAGCTTAAACCTCCAACACCAAGGAAGGTTTGCAAGTTGCTAGCACCAACTCTAGGAAAGGGGGAGCTCAATAGCAACAACAGCATGTGTTGGCTTGGGATAGCCCTTTAGCCCACCAACCATGTGTCCAGCTTTGATTGCTTCCACACGGTGACTTCTTCCACCTAGCTTTACTTCTTCTACTAGTAGAACTCTTGTATCGTGATAAGGGCATCAAATCCTTACTCACTTTACTTGATTTCTACTTTGTACCTCCAAACAATTCCAAGAAATTGAAGAATAAAGCTAGTTTGAATTACATCTGTCACCGATGGGTTGTCTTCTTCTATTCCTAATGATAACTCTTCAAGTCAAAATAACTATAACAATTCATCTTCCTCGATTGAGTTGGACTTTCCTACTCTGAATACTATGGGTTCACCTCTTGAGATAGACTTAGAATCATCTTATTTTGAGGGTCCCATAGGAGAAGTTGTAGGTGAGCCTAATGTGTAGGTAAAATCTTCCATTTCCACCCTGAGATCAAGTCAACCTCCATAGTGGCAAGGTTCTACCTCCTAGAGGTAGCACCTCAAGATAGAGGAACAAGTCATTATCTGAAGATAGAAGCCCTTCCACAGGATGCTCCACCCTTGGATATGCTTATGGAGGACTAGCCCAAGGTGGACTACAACATCCTTTCTCATCTAAGAAAGTTACCATCTAAGCTAAGCATATATGATGCCCTTGTCTTATCCAAAGAGATGAGGGAATCACTAATCAAGGCCCTCCTTGATCCTAAAATATGCTTAGCTCAGCGGCCTTCTGTGAGGAAGCACATTATGCAAAAGAAGCTCAAGGGATCACCTTTACAGATGAAGACCTTCTTCTGGGGGACTTGGAGCACAACCGTCCCCTCTACATCATAGTTCACTTGGACAGGTTCAGACTTTCTAGGGTTCTCATGGATTCAGGTGCATCGGTGAACATTATGAGTCTAAAGACCCTTGCCTATTTTAGGATCAACATCTCCACACTCCAAGGAGATCGAATGATGTTGAGAGGATTCAATGACCAAGGTGAGCGGGCTTTTGGTTCTATAGTGTTACCTTTGGAGATAGGAGACTAGAAAATTGAAGCCAAGTTCTACATCATTGATTTGAATATTTCATTCACTGCTTTGCTTAGTAGGCCTTGGATACATTAGAACAAGATCATTCCATCCTCTCTCCATCAGTGTATCAAGTTAAAAAAAAGATGGGATTGAATATTATGTCAACAGAGATGAAAAGCCATTCTCAGTTAAAGAGATTGAGATCTATGAGGATGCGACCTACTATCTTTCTCAAAACACCCTTTCTCATGAACTTAGACAAAATTCAAAGGCAAACACAAAAGAAAATGAGAAGAAAAATAAAAGTCCAAGTGACAAGAAAGTGGAAGTGAAGAAGAAATAGATCCGTATATCACATTCCACCCACAGTTCATTCCATTATATGGACATGTGGGTAGGATGACTCAACCTCCATCATGCAGAGGAAGAGGTAGAAACAGAGGCAATTTCAGAGATGGGAGACCCCCTAGTTGGCCTTGATCAGAGGTCGTGTTCTTCATAGGTACCCTACTATTCACATAGACTTGGAATCCAGCTTAGAGGATGAGTCTAATGTGATTAGTATACCAGCAAACTCCTCTCAGCGGGTTTCATTGTAGTTGACTTTCAATCCAGATTGAGATAAAGACCAAGACTCCAAACAAAGCAAAGTATTTGAATCTAGTTTATGTAAAACTATTAGGCAACAGCTAGGAACCTTAGCTCTTACCTCACTTACATCTTAGAAAGTTGAAGGTTTGATAGTTAAAGAAGTCCCTAAGTCTTCCAGTGACATGAAAGAGAAGAAGTTCTTTTTCAGATCATCATCCTCAAGTCCTAAAGTTGATGTAGAACTTGAAGAGGATACTTTTAAAGAATTAATGGAATTACCATTTGATTGTTACTCACCTTGTGTTCAAAATCTTATATAGAAATATTTAGTTCCTCATACATGGTCCAAGCACATGTCAAAGTACATCAAAAAGCTATGGAACAATAAGCACAATCAAAGCGATAGGATTTGGTATAGTGGGTCCATCGATGATGATGATCTTGCTTAGTTATTACCAATCATTTGGAGTCGATAGGTTCTTCTCACACATCCCCAACTCTTATGAGAATGTGTGTTTAGAAACCAGATGATCGAGATGATCTCCAAATCAAAAGACTCAGAATTTGAAGAGGAGATTCATTCAATAATAGACAAGCTTAAAGAAATCAACCTCGGGATAGAAGAAAATCCATGCGACATATATCAGTTCATTACTGAATGAAGAAGAAACCAATGACTTAGTTAGGCTATTGACTGAGTTTAAAGACTGCTTCACATGAGTTATGAAGAGATGTCTGGATTATCTCCTGACGTAGTAGTTCACAAGCTAGAAATAGATCCTAAATCTACACCTATTAAGCAAGCTCCTAGACGCATGCGATTAGAAATTGAACATATTTTTAAAGTCAAAGCGATCAATGTTGGTTTCATCATGGAAGAAAAATATCCTACCTAGTTAGCTAGCGTCATCCTAGTTAAGAAGAAAAATGGCCAAATTTGCATACGCATCAATTTTAGGGACTTAAATAAGGCATGTCCTAAGGATGAGTTTTCTCTTCCTATACTAGAATTAATGGTGGATGCCACCTCATCTCATGCAGTCTTCTCTTTCATGGATGGGGTCATTTGGATATAACCAAATCAAGATGTCTCCTGAAGAAGAAAGAAACACTACTTTTCGAACCCCGATCAGAATCTTCTATTATAGGGTCATGCTTTTTGGCCTTAAAAATGCTGGTGCTACATACCAATGGGCCATGACTCAGATCTTCAATAAACTCATCGATCATCAGATAGAGTGCTACGTTGATGATCTAGTAGTCAAGAGCAGAGAAAAGGAAGACTACCACTTTGACTTTAGAGTGGTTTTCAAATGGTTAAGATAATATAGCCTCAAAATGAATCCCCTGAAGTGTGCATTCAGAGTAGCTTTAAAGAAATTCCTTAGGTTTGTTGTTTGACACTTGGGAATAGAAATAGGCCCTGAAAAGATTAAAGAAATCTTAGAAATGCCACCTCTTAAGAGTTTAACTCAACTTAGATCCTTCTAAGAATGGCTGACGTATCTAAGATGCTTTATCTCCAACCTATCGGGGAGATGCAAGATATTCTCAACACTTGTCAAAAAGGATGCTAATTTCAAGCGAGATGACAAGTGTCAGCATGCCTTCAAAGACATCAAGTAGTATTTGGTGAAGCCACCAGTTCTAGTAGCCCCTATCCTCGGCAGACCACTCATCCTCTACACTACTGCATTGGATAACTCTCTCAGCACTTTGTTGGCCCAAGCTAATGAAAAAGGGAAGGAGAGTGCTCTCTACTACCTCAGTCGTCATCTAATTCCTACTAAAGCGAACTATCCACCTATTAAGAAATATTGCCTATCTTTAATCTTTGCTTCTCAAAATTTATGGAACTACATGCTTTCTAATAAGGTGAACTTGATCTCCAGAACCAATCCACTGCAGTGCCTCATGACATGGCTAACACTATCTAGATGTTTGGCACATTGGTCCATGATACTCTCACAGTTCGATATCACATTTGTAAGCCTCCATGCAGTAAAAAGATAAGCACTAGAGGATTTCTTATCAGCATACCCATTCCTACTGATTCTCTGCTTAGTGAAGATCTCCCTGATAAACAAATCATGAACTTAGGGGAGGCTGATAACCGCTGATGGGAGATATATTTTGATGGTGCAACTTCTCTTCTCAAAGGGGAAGCACCATGATCTATTCTCTTAGGAAAGGCAGGAGTAGGAATACTTCTCCTAACTCTAAACCGCGATGTGATGAGATTCTCATACTATCTTTCCAACCCCTGCACCAATCACGAAGATGAATATAAGGCTTTGATTGTTGGTCTAGAGTTAGCCATTACTATCAGTGTCAAGAGCATCAACATCTTTGGGGATTCTCAGTTGGTCATCAACCAAATTGTCGGGTCCCACCAGGTCCTCAAACCCAAGCCTCGTCATTACTACGAGTATACCATGAAGATGTTGGCCCAAATTCCTGAAGTCACCATCTACAAGGTTCCCTGAGTAGAAAACACAGTAGCAGATTCTTTGGCCAAACTTGCCAAAGAGTTGGCATGTCCAGAAAATGAGTTCATTTCAATAAGGGTCTAAAATAGACAAGTTTTATCCCTTATTGATGTTGAACTCATCGAGAGACTTTCTCTTGAAGGGGAGGTTGCCATTATTGAAATGGATAAGGAGCTGGATTTGAGGCAACCATTCATAGATTACTTGAACACCGATAAACTACCTTAAGAAAAGTCATAAGCCCATCAGGTGAAATAGGGAGCTCTCTTCTATGCTCCTGTTGATGGCACCCTATACCACCGATCCTTTGATCAGATGTGGCTACATTGTTTAGACAAACACGAAGCTCATTATAATGTAACTGATGTACACTCAGGTCTATACATAGTGCATCAATCTAGTTCAAAGATGAAGATGAAGATCAAGGGACTTGGATACTACTGGCCTTCAATGATTACAGACTGCATGGATGTAGCTAGATGCCATCATGTCGTGCAGTGTGGTCCTCCACCAACCACCCAACATTCTACAGCCTACACTGGACTCATGGCCATTTGAGTGTTGGGGTACCGACATTATAGATCCAATCGACCCTCCTTCTTCCAAAGGTATCGATTCATCTTAGCTACCACCGACTATTTTTCCAAGTGGGCGGAAGCCATCCCACTCAGAGAGGTCATAACTCAGCACGTGCTTCAATTTTTTAGGAACCATATCATATATAGGTTTGGGGTGCTTCGATGAATTATATCCGATAATGGTACTTCATTCAAAAGCACAAAGATCAACAGCTTTGCCAAAAAATATGGTATAGATTACAGATACTCCACCATCTACTATCCTAGAGCAAATGGCTTAGCAGAAGCATTCAACAAAACTCTCATCCAGACACTGAAGATAACTCTTGATGACAACAAATGATAATGGAATGAGCTGTTGGTTGAAGCTTTGTGGGCCTACCACACCACATACCGAACTCCAACTCAGTTTACCCCATTTTCCTTAGTGTATGGGTCTGAAGCCAGTCTACCTTTAGAAGTTTAAATCCCATCACTAAAGATTGCATTAGGTAGCAAGATCATTACAGAGCAGAATGAAATGTTATGATTAGAAGAGCTTGAAGGTTTGGAGGAGATCGCCTACAGACGTGCGAGAACCTCGATTTATACAAGGCCAAAATGATTCAAGCTCACAACAAGCTGGTCCACTCTAGATCTTTCTGAGTAGGAGAACTTGTGTTAGTCCTAAGGAGACCAATTGTTACCCGTCAAAAGATGGGAGGCAAGTTTGAACCCACTTGGGAAGGCTATGTCATAGAAGGCCTAAAGGAGGATCTTATCAACTTATTGATTGTAAAGGGGAACACCCGATGCTTCCAATTAATGGCTCTATCTAAAGAAATATTACCCATGAAACAAATCATGTTTGAAAATAATCATTAATAAAAAGAACAAAAATCTGATTCCATTCATCAAATCTTCTCTTCTTTCAAAGCATTGTTTGCTTGTCTTGTGAATCCATCGTGATGTGTCTAGGGTAGGTGTAAGAGTCTCGATTGGCATCCTATCCCTCTTTCAGAACATAAACAAAATCTCCTGATGCTATTAGAATAGGTGTAAAGAACCCGAGAGACATCATATTTCAATTAGCATAACTAAGTTAGGTGTGAGAGAACCCAAGCAACATCCTTTCTTAATGGGAATCCTTTTTGACATTCCATGGTACCATTTCATCAAAACCCTTAGTGTATTTAAGAAAGGTGTAAGAGTCCCCTAGAGGCATCCTATTCCCTTTAACACATGCACAAAAATAAACATAAATCTTTTGTCTCGAGCTATTTTGATGTGGGAGTAAGCCGCTTGTGGCACTCACTCATTAGCTATTCTAGATCAGGTCTACATGCTACCTCACTAGTATGTCACCCAATGTCACTTGTTGGAGAATGTGAGTCCCCGCGCTTTCTTCCTAACTTGACCATTGTAAACCAACAAGGGCCTTGTTAGTATGGTAGTCTTCACTGCCCAATTAGTAAGCTACCTCATGTTGACTTTGCTTAAGAAGATATAAGTCCCCGTGCTTTCTTCTTGAACTAGCCATCATGCCTTAACTAGATCGAGTATATTTAAGGTTTAGGATAAGTCCCCTAGAGGCTCCTTTCCTATTGACTATGTTTGAGTCGATATAAGTCCCTAGTGGCATTCTCGCTCAATAGTCACCCTAGGGCAGATAGCACCTATCGAATCGAAAGCAGACTATCCCAATAATCAGTTTTGCTATAAGAGGATGTGAGTCCCTGAGCTTTCTTCCTAGACTGATTGTTATAAATTGACGGGCACCTTAGGTTGGCTGATGTTCGCTATGCTGACAACAACTCACCTGGTGGATACACCACTCTGGGTAGATGTGATTTCTTGCATTTTCTCCTTGAGCTGGACACCAAATACCTATTGGTTATATGACTAGCCATGTCATCTTCTCCAAGGTTTTGGATTAAGCCCTTAGCGATCCCATCCCCTACAGGCACTCTATTTGGATAATGTCCATTGTAACCCCATTTAGACACTACCCGGGTTACTCTTGGATTGGACAGTCCCCTTTTCCTAGTAGCCACCCCTGTGGTTGGAGAATTTATTCAGCAGATGCACAAATTCTCCCTTGGTTCAGTAAATCTGAGATATGTCTAGGCTAATATAAGCTCCTTTTTAGTTTGATCCCTCACAAACTAACAGGGTCCATGATAAAATAAATAAAATAAATAAATTAATTTTCTTGTGGATTAGGAATTTAAGCCCCCAAAGGGCCCCTTTTCCTAAGCAGGCATCCTATATTTAGGGTAGTGTCAGCAAAACTCCCTATTAGAATTGCGACTACTGAAGGTTGAGAGGTACTCACTCTGTGTAGGTCGAGTTCAATTTATTTTTCCATAGCAGTTACCCGGTCATTACACTTTGGAAGATGTAAGACTATAATGCATTCTTTCTAGCCTGATTGTCGCAAACTGATGGGTAGCCCTAGGTTGGGTTTTGATTTGTTGCCCAAAGCAATTGATCCCCCAGTGGTCTTTTCTATTGGGATATGTGAGTCTCCAAGCTTTCTCCCCTTGAATTGATCATTGCAAATCGAAAGGCACTCCTTTGGTCGGATAGTTCTCCCATTGATCGGGAAACTACTCCCTTTGATTCAGTAAATTTGAGATAGGTCTAGGCTGATATGAGCTCCTTCTCAATGTGATCCATTGCAAACTAATGAAATCCATCAAAATAAACAAATCTAAAAAATGAAATTAATCTTGACTATCTTTGAGTCGATCTAAGTCTCTCAGCGGCATTAACTCAATAGTCAGCCCTAGGTTACTGGTACAAGACCTACTTAGGGCTACTTAAAGCCTTGCAACCTCGGGGTTGTCCAGACTAATATACCACTTTCCTTAAATACAACCGTGTATATAAAAAAATGAAATAGAAAAGAAATATGCAAAAGTTGTTTAATGGATTCATTTTATCTTATGCAATTTATGTATTCAAGTATAGGTAACCCTTCTTAAATAATAGCATAGGGATAAATAGGATATAGGATTAAGTAATTGTTTGGTTCTTTTAAAATGAACCCTACATCGTACTAACTCCTATTCAAAACTATGGTAACATAAGAAAGAAAGGAAAACTACACTAAGCATGACTTTATAATCTATCACATGCAAGCTTTAATTAAAGCATAAGTAGCACACTTTCAGATTTGGTATTTGATTTATGTATTTTTAAAATAATTTGGATTTAGTAGTGATAATAGCTATTCATATTTCTACTTTAGTCAACACATGCAAATTTGACATAAAGTAAATAATTTCATTTTAAAATTTGAATTTCAAAATTATGAATGCATGAAATCACATGGCATGCAACTTAACATGTTGAGGAAAGATCCAATGCAATGAAAGCATGTAAACAACTCACTTTACTTAAATTCTAAAGACATTCTTATAGATAAAGAAAATTTAGAATAAATCAAAGTGAATTTCAAAGTGAATTTTATTTAGTTTGAAGTTTGATTTAATTTTGAAAATGTGAGATAAGTTTGCTATTCCTAGCCCATTCCCACATGTGTTTTGTATTTTTTTTAAATTTTTAGATAATTAGATCCATTTTTATGTATTGATTAGGTTAAGGTATGAATTAAGTAACTTAATTAACCCTTACCTACACCACCTTAGAAGAATTAACTAAATAATTATGAGCCAATGAAATGACATAAAATCCATAAGGAATTTAAATTGGAATGCACCTAATAATGAAAAGGCCTAATGCAATTTGGCTCATAATTAAAAGTTAATTAAGCTAAGGGGTTTAACTTTAGCAATTTCCAAACACCCTTTCACACATGTGAATTGGGTTTTGATTTCCTTAATTGAACTTAGGCTATTAAACACCTAAGCATCTACCCAAGGTAGATTAATTAAGTTTTGAAATTTTTTAGAATTTTTAGAAATTAATTAAGGGGATAATTAATGAATTAACCCTTAATTAAGAGAAGATTAAGGAGGGAAGAGGGGTTTTAGGGAATAACTTAGGGGAAATACCCCAAATAATTCCATAAACTTCCTACTTACTAGATCTGACCTTAATCAATCATAATCATATGGTAGAACCACTAATCATATCCTAATTATGCTTAATTATATGAGAAGGATAATTAAGGAAACCATATGCAATTACGGTAATGAAGCCTTCAATAAATCCTTAGAAAATTAGGAAAATCATAATTCAGAGAAAATCAGAGGAGATCCCCTAGAACTTACTCAAGAAATTTGGGATTAATCAGAGGCCTAATCCAAGAGTAATTAGCAAAATACACTTTCTAATAAAACCCAAATTCGGAGAAAATCATAATTCAAAACTCATCAAAATTAATTTTAAAATGTTATAGGTTTAATTCTATATCCACAGGTTTTTATTTCATATTTTTATAACATTTCTAGAGAGAGTTATGAATTTTTGAAGTTCTCTAAGTTAATTAAGAATTAATTAAAGCACTTAACTAATCCCTTGCTAATCCCTGGCTCACGGCGCGACGTGTGGTGGCGGCGATCAGCGCGCTTTACACGCATCGTGCCGTGAGGGGGTAACTTAAGTTGTCACTTCACAAACGGTGGTGGCGACGCACGTGCTTAAATCCTCTGTCATTCGATTAAAGATCGGACAGCTAAGGATCCCCCCGCATTTTAAAAAGTGTAAATAGATTTCTAAACGTGTTGAATAATCTCAACCATCCATTTAAAATGCACGAATGGATGACTGAGATGATCCAAGTTCTTCCCCTTGATCAATAGAGACCGTCCATGATCAAGGGGAAAATCCAAGCTAGATCTAGCATGGAAGCAAATCAAATTCAACCCACACCATTTAAAGATAGAGAGCAGCAAATCCAACGATCAAAAATTGATGGGGTGAAAATTTCTTTCACAAAGCTCCATACCACATTGAGTTTAGTGATCAAAAAATTCCATACCTCACTGAAGGTGATCACCAGTGCTCGATTCCCTTGGAGAAGCTTCGTCTAGTTGAGACGAAGCCTTGCTGAGAGTATGAGCACTTGAGATGAAGTGGATCAATGTATAGACTAACTCCTCCTTGCTTGGGCTTCAGCTTTGATTGAATTGGATCCTTCCTTGCTGTGGGAACTCCAATAGAAGCTTATGAGCACTCCACTTAGCTCCTAGATGAACTGTGCAAGAGCAATTGGAAGGAGATTAAGTGTGGAAGAAGTTGACAATTCACTCTACCTCTCCTATTTTTGCACTGTGCAAAATCGAGAAATAGAAAATGGGAAGAGCTCTAGGAGGCTTAAGATCAATCTCCGATGGATCCTTTGGCTTCCTATTCTTTAATCGCCCTTGAGTGAATGAAAATAGAAGTGAATTAGGGGGAGTATATCTCACCCTTGAAGGATCGGACGATCGATAATATTCTTGCCATTTTGATCCAATTGATCATATTGGGAGGGTTGTTTGATTTGTTTTGAGTGTGAAAATGGATGGTTTGATCCAAGAAGGAAATTGCCAACCTCCCATGTGCCTTAATTTGAGCTTAGGAGGGAGTTTAAAAATTCAATTTTGAGCTAGGGGGTCGGGTTTGGTCTAGGGACCAAATCGGCTAACCCAAACTCATTGGGATTGGTGCACCACTCATCACTAAGTCTGCTTGAGCTTTTAGGAAAGCCTCAATTGATTGTGATGAGGGTATGACCAAATTACCCATGGGTTAGGCTAAAATTTATTCTATGGCTTAGGGGTAGGATGATCATTTTGCTATTTTTCCACTTTGGACATGTTAAGTATGTGGAGAAACTAGGTTTAGCCAAATTTCATTAGATTTGGAATCCATTTGATAGGGTTTGGCTCATGTTGACCCATTTAGGTCAAAATGGTCAATTTGACCAATTGGTCAAATTGGGTCACACATATAAATGAAATTTAAATTCAAACAATCAAAACCAATTCCAAAAAAATCAAACTTAAATCCACTCAAAATCCAACTTAAGCCTTTCAAGTCAAAATCTTGAAGTTAGCCAAGTCAACTTCAAATCAAGCCAAACTCTTGATTTTCCTTCATGATTCAATCAAACCTACAATCATGAATCCATGTATAAATACAAACTTCAATCACTAGACCAAAATCCAAATCAAAAATCAAACCCCAAATCCTTTCATATTCTTCCTCTGAATATGAAATTATCAAATGAATCAAAACTCATTTGACTTCAAACCACATGTAAATGGATTTATATTTCAAGCATAAGTCCATATACAAGTTCAATCAAACTCAAATCAAGCTTTGACCAAGCCATTTGACCCACTTAGGCTCACTTGACCCAAAGTGACCTAAAGTACTTTTATGGGCCAAATTATAATCCTAACCAAATTGGATTGAATCAAACTCACCTATGCCTCTCATCTTGATCAACAATCATCATAAGATGATCAACTAATCAAATTGAGTCAAATCAAGTCAAACCTAAGGGCTGACCAAGTCAACACTTAGCCCAAAATGAAACCTAATATAGCCAAAATCTACCATAGGACAAATTGATTGAAACCATTGATCTAAGTTCATTCATGACCTATGTTTGAACTTGACCAAGTCAATATTTGAACCTAACCTAGCCTAATTGCCCACTTGATCCAAGTTGACCCAACTTGACATAAAGGGTCAAAATGTGTCAAAACTTGATCTAAGCCAAATTGATTGAAACCAATGGGTCAAGTTCATTCCAAATCACTTGTTGAACCTGACCAAAGCCTCAATTGGCCAACTAGACCCAAGCTAGCCTAATTGAGCTTGAACCCAACTTGACCTAAAGGGGTCATGTTGAGCCAAATTCAAACTTAACTAAAATTGATTGAAAATAAAGATACCAATCCACTTCATATGACTAACCAAACCTAAACCTATCCTTGACCTAGCTCAAATAGGTCAAATGGGTCAAATAGGTCAACTTGACCCATTTGACCTAAATGAAGTCATATGAGCCAAATTCAAAACTAAACCAAATTGAATCAAAACAAAGCCACCAAAACATTTCAAATGGTCATATGAACTTGACCCAAACCTTTGTTTGACACAATTGACCAATTGGTCAACTTGACCCAAGTTGACCTATTTTGACGTAAATGAGTCAACATGAGCCAAACCTTATCAAATGAATTCCAAATCACATGAAGCTTGGCCAAACCTATTTTCTCCACAAACCCAACATATCCAAATTGAAAAATCAGCCAAATGATTATTTTACCTCTAGGCCATAGAACAAATTATGGACTAATCCATGGGTAATTTGGTCAAGCCCTCTTTATATCAACTTGATACCTTCCTAATAGCTCAACTGGACCCAATGAAGAGTGGTGCACCCAACCCAATGGGTGTGGGTCAGCCCAAATGGACCCAAGGCCAAACCCACCCCAGCTCAAATTTCTAACAAAATCCTCCTTCCACTCAATTTGAAGCACATGGGAGGCTATCAATCCACTCAAGACCTCAAACTGACCATGTGCGAAGATCTAACAGCCTAAATAACCCCTCCCATATGGTCAATTGGATCAAAATGGCAACTCAAGGCTTGGCCATCTGATTGACATAGGGGGAGATATACTCCCCCTAATTCAATTTGAATTAATCATCCTCACATTCGATTGAGCACTAGAGAGAGATAGGAAACATCAGAGAGCATTCCTAGGCTTTTTAAGAGGTATTTGAATATTTCACTTCTCAATTTTCTTCAAGAGAAAATAGGGGAGCTCATCTCAATTCCCAACTTTCTCCTCACTCAAAACTACTCCAATTCCTCTTACACACTCACTCAGGAGATCAAGTCAAGTGCACCTAAGCATTCCCTCAAGTTCCCAAAGTAAGGAGGAGGTGACTTGGATCAAAGCCGCAAAGGGGATCAAGTGGTGTTGGTCCATAGAGAGATCTACTCAACCCCAAGGCATGAAACTTTCAATAGGGCTTCGTCTCCACTAGACGAAGCTACCTCATTGAGCTCGAGCATTGGTGATCACCTTCGATGAGGTATGGAATTTTTTTACCACTTAGCGTAGGAGGTGTTGGTCCTTTGTGAAAGAAATGTTTATGGCATGTAAAATCCACTATTTGATAGGTTTGTAATTGTGCTTAGATGGTGTCATTGTCAACCGGTGAGTCATCTTCCAGATCATGGGGCGGTCTGTGAGCCTCGGAAGAACTTCGCCATCCCGCCATCCATCCGTGCATTTTGGATGGAAGACCAAGATTAACCGCGCATTTTAGAAATTTTTTATCCCTTTTAAAATTGCGGGATGATTCCTGGCCGTTTGATTCTTGATCGAACGACAGGGATCCAACTTCATCTTGCCGCCACCCTGATATAATGTTTAAGTGATCCCCTGATGGTGCGACGTGTGTAAAGTGCATTGACCGCCATCGCCGTTTGTCGTGCTGTGAGCTGAGGGGATTAACTAGGGATTTAATTAATTTTAATTAATCTCCAAGCCTTCAAAAATTTATATCTCCCTCAATAAAAATTAGAAAAATATAAGGTAAATTTATATGGAAAGATAATTGAACCTAGAATATTTTAAAAAATATTTCAATGGATTTTGATTATACTTTTCTCTGATATTGGGTTTTAATGGAAATATTATTTTACTAATTACTCCTTAACTAATCCTCTGATTAATCCCAAACTTCTTGGGTATGTTTTGAGGGTTGAATTCTACCTCGCCTAATTTTCTTGGGATTTATTGAAGGCTTAATTGGGGGAATTACAAATGTATTTTCTAATTACTCCCTTAATGTAATTAAGGATTGGATTAGTGTTTTAATCCATTATTAAGGTTGATTAAGGTTAGATTCAATGAATAGGAGGCTTAGGGAATATATTTGGGGTATTTACCTTAAGCTATTCCCTTAATCCCCTTTTCTTTCCTTAATCCTCTCTTAATTAAGGGTTATTTCATTAATTATCACCTTAATTAATTTATAAAAATTCTAAAACCTTTCAGAACTTAATTAATCTACTTTGGGTAGATGCTTAGGTGTTTAAGAGCCTAAGTTCAATTAAGGAAATTAAAACCCAATTCATATGTGTGAAGGGGTGTTTTGAAATTACTTAAGCTTAATTAACCATTAATCATGAGCCAAATTGCATTAGGCCCTTTTCTTCCTAGGTGCATTACAAGTTTAAATTCTTTGTGAGGTTTTATGTCATCTCATTGGCTCATAATTATTTTATTAAATATGCTAAGGTGGTGTAAGTAAGGGTTAATTAACTTGCTTAATTTATACTTTAACCTAATTAATATATATAAAATAAATCTAATCATCTAAAAATTAAACAAAAATATCAAACACATGTGGAATGGGTTAGGAATAGCAAACTCAACTCACATTTCAAAATTAAATCAAATTCTAAATAAAAAAAAATCACATTGAATGAACTTTGATTTATTTTAAGCTTTCTTATTTCATAAGATTATCTTTAGGATTTAATTAAAGGGAATGTGTTTACATGCTTTCATTGCTTTAGTTCTTTCCCCAACATGTTAAATATGTATGCCATATTATTTTATGCATCCATATTTTTCAAAATCAAATTCAAAATAAAATTATTTACTTTATGTCAAAATTGCATGTGTTGGCTAAAGTAATAATGTGAGTGGCTATTATCACTATTAAATTCAAATTATTTTCAAAATTTATGAATAAAATGTGGAAAACTGAAAGTGTGCTACTTATATTTTAATTATAAGATTGCATGCGAGAGAATATAAGGATGTGCTTAGTGTAAGTTCTTCCTCTCCTTTCTTTTTTTAGTATAATTTTGAATATGATTTTGGTAAGATGCGTGGTTCATTTGAAAAGAACCTAACACTTGCCTAATTCCATATCCTATTCATTCCTATACTATCACTTAAGAAGGATACCTATGCTTGCACACATAAATTGCATAAACAAAATGAATCAACTAATACAAAATTTTGTATCTCTTCTTTTCCATTTCATTTCTTTTGTACACATGCTTGTATTTAAGGAAAGTGGTATATTAGTCTAGAAAACCCCGAGGTTTGGAGGATTTAAGTAACCCTAAGTAGGTGTTGTACTTTACACCTTTGGTTAACAATGGCGTTGCACTCACTTATGCCTTTCTTACTTTCATGTGTGCATGTGAAAATTGGATAAGAAACCCTTTTCTACTTAATGAAAATCATGCATCTTAAACTTTCAAATTTCCTTAAATGAATTACATAGCATGCATCATGAAGTGTGTTAAACATTCTTACTTATGTGTATAGATATGCTTAGGACTCATTCATATGCATGTTATACATGTTGGGAAAGAAATGAAATGATGTGTGTTTTATGAATTTGGTTCATTTTATTTAATCTTAAAATGCCTTTCTTTTTGAATGGGTTTGTTTAGAGTTTATATAAACTTAGGATTAATTAAAACACTTAATCAAAATATTTACTAAACAAAACTAAAAAACATAAATCTACTTTAGAAATTACTTAGGTTAGATAAGGAAAGAGAAGTTCTCTTCTCTTTCCCTCTCTTTATAACTTAGTAACTAATTGTAGGATTCCTTTGAACCTAATAAAAATATGAAATAAAATCAACACAAAGCAATTAAACAACTTAAATGAAACTCTCCTCTAAGTTGAACATGCTTCACACTTAGAAAATTCTAACTTAAAGCCATAGTTAAACATACCACACAAACCTTTAAAGCACACACATTAGGCTAAGTCACCACTTCTTGCTTTAGGTTAGGGTAGTGCATGGTTTGATGTTTATTTTGTTTTGTGATATATATTTTAGATTGGATGTTAGGATACTCATAAAATGGATGGTATGGCGATCTTAGTCTAATCATTATTTTCTGTAGGGGATTGTGCTTAAGGGGTGCTATCATGAATAAAAATATAAAATACTTTTGCTTGTAGGTACTTATACTCATAAGCATAATCTAATAGGCCAGGTGGACTTAGTCACCCATGTGTGGGTGACAAGTCTAATATACATGCTTGGGATTTGTGTAGTTTGTTTTAGCTAATCTCTATTTTGTAAGTGTTAGTTAGATTTCCATTCTTTTTCTTTTCATGTAAATTTGTGTAATTAGGATTTTGGAATGATTGTTATGGGGATTAGGATGAACATTGGTCATAAGATCCTATCTTATGCACCATGTGAAGCCTTGGAGCGTCCACCTTCCAACCATCCAAAAGAAAGATCCAAAGATGAAAGAATAAAAGAAGAATGAAGAAATGAAGCCTAAAGACCCCCCATAATAATGAATTACTTGCTTAATTATAATTTAATTCATTTGTAATCCAGGTTGTGTTAGGGTAGAGCTTAGCTACCTAATTTATTTTTTGAGTTTTTGCGCTGGTGCCCGACCACACTCGACCTCTTATTCTGTTTGCAATTAGCTTTATAAATTGATTGATTGATTTGTTTAGATTTTTCATTAAGTGGCATCTTTTCCTTGTTTCTTCCTTGCTTTATGTATGGCCTAGATGTGGATTAGGCACTTAGAAAAAAATAAATCTTTTACTAAATTTAACAACTCAAGATTAAAAATAAAGAACTCATAATCTCACATAAAGCTTAGGTTTAAAATCAAGATATAAGAATTAGCAACCCCTTAGATAGATGAGCATTTCTTTTACAATATCATGCACCAATGCATCTTATTTCACTATTGATTAGAGGGCTTCCACCTTTTCCAGAGAAACTTGGCTTGACTTTTGAGAGCCATGGTGGAAACACACCTCCTCCCTTCTCGCTAATTTTGGCAAATAACTTTATTTCTCATGCATTAAGCATATGAATCCTATTAGCCTGAGTCAAAATAAATGTCCAAAAATAAAAATAAAATGAAATTTCAATTGCATTAGATTTAGGTCATTTTTAGCATACCCTTACATGATCTAGTCTCTTTAGGGAGCGAGTTTAAGAACTTAATCTCTTTTTAAATAAATAATAGCCTAGCCATCTTGCATAAGCATAAAGACTTGCCTACATGTATTTAAAATAGTAGGAGGAATTAGTTGGCAGCCACCCCCAGGCGATTGTAAGTCCAAGTAGTCGGGTGGTTTGTCCTCTCTTATGGAGGCAAACCAAATATCCATTTTTTGCCTTAGATTTAGTTGTGCTTTCAGCCCTCGCCAAAGCTCCCTAGATTTAGGTTCTGAGATTGCTTCTCCCTTTTATGGGCCATAAGCATAATTCCTCACCTCTTAGGCATTTCCATAATCTTGTGTTGTGGAATCATAAGTCCTAAATTTCTAATGAAAAATGCAACTCAAACAAACTAAATCAATTTCAAAAATGTAAAGCCCAACTATAGGATAGTTTGAGATGTTCGCTAGGTTTCTTTGCATTGTGGGCATCTCCTACTTGTGTTTCTTTTGGCTTTGATAATAACTCCCTCTCTTTGATCAATCCCATTTAATCTTCAAGAAATGAACTAATCGATTAATAGTCCTTTCATATTGAAATCTTTGAAGACAACGATCATTTACCTTAATCGAGAGTTTTCCTAAAGGATCTCGTCCCTTAGGATGTAATTAACTATGGGGGCTTGCCCCTGTAGGGAACTTAACAAACTCAGTTTAAAATAAACCTGCCTTTACTTTTCCATGTAAAGTAGGGGAAGAATCTCTGGTATATATGTAGACCCATCATCCTTATGAGTCCTTATTAAGGTGATTAGGTCCATTAAAGAGTAGTGATTTCTATCTTTCGAGATAGTGCACTATTCTTTGATGACATACCCGATCACCTGAATAAGCACATCTGTAGATCTTCGTGGCATCCCTAAAATGATGAATTTTTATATTCTTGCCTTTTTCTCCACAGATTTGAAAGGAGACCATATAGAAATTTTTTTAAACCAACAACCATCACATACAATCTTGGGGTATACTCCCCCAATTCGAGCGAAAAATATGATAATTCAATTCATGAGACTTCCTTAAGCCTTTTTTGAAATCCCAGAGACTTCCCAAGAGCCTCCTTGAGCTTCCTCGACCAGCTTTTCCTCTTTCTTGAGCAAAGCCGAAATGGGACAAGCTTCTCCCATGCAATACTCCTTCTCTACTCAACCAAATCTCAATTCCTCGCACCAACACCATTTTCATACTTCATCAAAGCGAACCGAATCTTCCTCGAGCTTTACTGACCATCGGAGACTGGTGTTCGATCGAAGTCAAGGCTCCTATGTGTGTGGCTTGATCGACTGAGAGTTCTATGCCAAATCAAGGATCGTGCAACCCAGTAGGGCTTCGTCTCAACCAGACGAAGCTTCCTCAGTCAATCAAACTATTGGACATTAGGTCTGGTGAGATAATTTTGCAAAATTGAGCTCCCAAGTGAAAATCATTTGGTCCTTTATGAAGTGAATATGCATTTGAGTGAATCTTAGCGGTTGGATGTGTGTGTATCCCTTCCTCGAAGGTGTGGGATGATTTTGGAGGAAATTCAAGCTTGGGTGAGCTCAGATTGAACGAGGAAAGATGGATGACATCTATCTTTTACCGCTCACAAAGGAGGAAGATCATGGGCCATCCGTTCTGCATGATCAGAATGGATGACCATGATCAAATCACCCGTTAGATCCCCTGATTTTCTTCCTTTACCATGGATCGAATCATGGCCATCTGATCTTAGATCAAATGATACATGGGGATAGTGCAATCTGAGTCAGTGGCAGATGTGACAACTTAAATAGTCAATCCTTTCGCACCATGTGGAAAGCACACCATGTCAGCTGCCACGTTGTCAATAGGATTAAAGCTTTAATTAGGTTATTTTAATTAAATTTTAAGACTGAATCTTCCTAAATTCATAACTAATCATAGAAAAATCCTAAAAATATAAATGAGGGCTCATTTTAAAGACATTTCAAGGCGAAATCCACCAAAATTATCATTAATTAATTTTAAACAATAATTTTTGCTTAATTAAGGTTTGATTAAAAATTTAAATAGCTTGATTACTTTATGATTAATTATCCAATTAATTTCAAACTTTCCAGAGATATTATGGGGATGACCTTTGCCTCCCTTATTTTTCTTGGGATTTATTGGATAGTTAATTAGGGAAATTGATTGATTAAGCCTTAATTACTCTCCTACCCTAATTAGTGATAATTAAACAAATGAACATTAACTTAATCCATAAATTAAGTTCATGGCCCTCTGTTATAGTGAAAAGTCTTAGAGAAATGATTTAAATTCATTCCTTAGGACCATTTCATTAAGCCTCTTTATCCATTTCAATTAATTAAAGATTAAGTGATTAATGAACCTTTTGATTAACTAATTTAATTAAGATGTGAGCTATTTCAGAGCTTTATTAATTGGAATGACTTAGTGATTGGATTGAGACCTATCTCTTGATCTCTTTCCCTAAGTTAATTTCATCATTCTAATTAAGTGATATAGTCAAAATATTTAAATAATCAATTAATGACTTGATTAAAATTAAAATTAAATTATTTTAAAATCTGCATCATCTTTAAGCAACCTTAATTAATCTTTGGGTAGCCCTTTAGATGTTCAATAGTCTAAAGGAATTTAATAAAATTTTGGTTAGCTTATATGTGTAAGAAAACCATAAAAGTAATTAGTCAAATCCCTTAAACCTAATTAACTATTAATCATGACCCAATTGCATTAGGCCCCTTTCATTTCTTAGGAGCATTGCTAATTTTCTTTTCATGTGGTTTCATATCATGTTGGCTCATCATTAATTAGTTCATTAACTTAAGGTGATATATGTAAGAGTTAAATTAATTCATTGAATTCATACTTTAACCGAATTAAACCATAAAATCAATTTAATTACATTTCATTAAATCAAATTGACTCACACATGGGGAATGGGGTTAGGATTAACAAGCCTCTTTCACATTTCCTAAATCAAATCAAACATAAAGATCAAAAAATAGTTTTAAGAAATTTCAGCTTATTTTAAATGAGTTTGTTTAATATGACTGTCCTTAGGACTTAGTTGGATTGAATGATATTGCATGTTTGTGTTGTTTTATTTCCTTCCATTCATGTTAGATGTTGTATGCTACTTATATTCATGCATTCATTTCTTTCAAATTAATCAAATAAAAAAATGATTTCCTTCATGTCAATTTGCATGTGTTGGCCTAATTAAAAATATGTGTGGCTAGTATCACTATTAAATTCTAAATATATTTTCAAAAGTTTATTAATGAATGAATTTACATATATATATATATATATATATATATATATATATATATATATATATATATATATATATATATATATATATATATATATATATATATATATATATTGTAACTTTAGTTATATACATAGGAAATGCATGTGAATATAAGTTTATTGTATGAAGTAAAGTTTCTTTCTTATATTCATGTGTTGATTTGTATAAGTAAGAATGTTAGCAGGTATATTAGTATGGACATCCCAGGGATGCATGGCTTTAAGTAGCCCTAAAGAAGTTCCTACCTCATTCCCTTGGTGCAGAACAATGGCGACGTACCTGCTTGATTTCACTCTTATGCATTTGGACATTAGAATTTAGATATAACTTTAATTCATTGACACAAATAAATTAAACAAATTAAACACAACTTTTGCATGGTTTTTTCTATTCTTATAGTTGCTTATACATCTATATGTATCTAAGGATAGTGGGTATATTTGTTTGGACAATCCAGAGATGCACGACTTTAAGTAGCCCTAAGGAGGTTCCTACCTCGTTCCCTTGGTGCAAAACAATGGTGATGTACTTGCTAAAACTTTTATACATGTGAATGCGTACTTAGCTAATGAATGGAAACTCCCTTTTTCTATTAAAATGACATGCATTCATACTTTGTTTAATTAGTTGAGTTGATTAGTCATGTGATTTAAGGTTCTTTCCTTATGCTTTTGCATAAGAATTTAGATAGAGCTTTAAATTAATATGATAAAATCATTCAATCAAATGAAATATTAATTCTGAATACATTTACTCGCATTCATTATTTAAGTGTGCTAAGATATAAATTGCATGTATAGCTCTGCTTAGGAATTAATCATATGCATGATATCCATGATGGAAAGAAATGAATAAGCATGTGTTATGTAATAATAATTCATTCCAACTAATCTTAAGATACCTTTCTTATTGAATAAGTTTATTTAAAGTGAACCTAAACTTAGGACTAATTAAAACATGTAATAAGTCATTCACTAAAGGGAATTGATTAATTAATTTTCTTTAGATAAGACTTAAAGTAGGGATAAAAGAGAGTGATCCTCTCTTTCTTTCTCTTCATAACATTTAGTTGTTAAGTGTAGGCCATATGAAATAAAAGAAAATATTAAGTAAAATCCTCAAATCAATTACATCACTTAAAGAGAAATCAATCCTTTATAAATTAAATCCTTCACCCTTAACAAATTACAACCCTAAAGCCTAGTTAGCATATACCACACAAGCCTTAATACACACACATTAGATTAAGTCACCACTTCTAGTCTTATGTTAGAACAGTGTACAGTTTGATGTATGCTTGTTTTATGATGTTTTATTATAGACTAGATATTAGGGTGTATGTGCATAGTCTAGATGTTAGGCTGATATTAGCCTAATTATATTTTATGTAGGGGTTATGCTTAAGGGGCCTTTGTAATAAAAATATAAATGCTCTTGTTGTGTAGGTTGCTTAGCTCCCTAAGCATAATCCATGTTAGGACAGGAGATCTTGGTTACCCATGTGAGGGGTGTTATGTCCAAATTATAAATATAACTGCTTGGGTTGTATGGTATGTTTAGCTAATATCTATTTTGTAGGTGTAGTTAGATTTACTTTTTTTATTTTAATGTAATTTTGCATTAGGAATTAAGAATAATATTATGGGGATTAGGATGAGCATTAGATAAAAGATCAAGTCTTATGTACCATGTGATCATTTGTAGCTTGCCAAATTAAATGAAGGAAGAAATAAGACTTGAAGATTTGAAGACCCCCATTGTAAATTGTAATTATTCTTTTATACATCGAGTTGATAAGGGTAGAGCTCGGCTACCCATTTTTCTTTTCGGGTTGTATGGTGGTACCCGACCACGCCGACCTCTTATTATTTTGCATTAGCTTTATAAAATTATTTGATATTTTATTTATCTTGTGCATTAAAAAAAGAGCAAATCTTTTTATAGTTTATTTATGATTAGTGATTATTGTATGGCCTGGATGCGATTAAACTCTTAGGATACAAATTAATTATTCTACCCCAACTATAACTCATAACTAAATTTTCTAAACAACTCATAACCTCACATAAAGCCTAGGCATTAAATTAAGATAATATAAGATTTAGCAACCTCTTAGTTGGATGTGTATGCTTAATATTATGCATGTCATTTTATTTCACTCTTGCTAAGAGAGGGTTTCCATCTTTGCCAGATAGGGAAAAAAGCTTAATCTTTAAGAGCCTATGGTGAAAAACACCTCTTTCTCTTTTGATTTAGCCCATAACCCATTTCATCATATATTTAGGAATATAAAATCCTAAAGCCTTTATCAAATTGAAGTGTCAAAAAGTAAATTAAAAATTGAAAAGATTTGTATTATATTAAGTCATCATTCATACCACTCATGCTCTAGTCTCTTAGGGAGTGGGTTTAAGGACTTAGTTTCTTTTTCTAAATAATAACAACCTAAAAATCTTGCAAAAGCATATAACTTGCCTACATGAATTTAAAGCGTAGAAGGAGTTAGATGGCTACCACTCTAGGCGGTAATAAGTTGAGCAGTCGGGTGGTTTACCCTCTCTTATGGAGGTAGACCCTATACCCATTTTTATTTAGATTTAGGTCATGATCTAACTTATGTTAGAACCCCCTAGATTTAGGATTTGAGGTAGCTATTTCCTTTGGGCTACAAGCATAAATTCTCACCTCTTAGGCATCCTAATAATCTTGTGTTATTAAAGTATAAGTCATAGCTTTCTAATGAAATGCTAACTCAAACATGTAAAATCTCATCAATTTTAAAAATATAAAGCCCAACCATAGGATAGATTGGAATGTTCACTAGGCTTCCTAGTATCATGAATATTCCCTACTCATCTCCTTTAGCTTTGATAATAAGTCTCTCCTCCCACTTGATCTTCTAAATATAACCAATTTATTGATAGTCCTATCTTTAAAATCTTTGGAGACAACAATAACTTACTTTAATTGAGAGTATTCTTAAGAGATTCACTTTTCTTAAGATGTAATTAACTATGGGGGCTTACCCCCATAGGGAACTTTAGAGCCCAATATTAAAAATACCTTACTTTATTCATCCCTGCAAAGTAGGGAAAAAATCTCTAATATATTCGAAGACCCATCATGCCTTAGGAGTCATTATTAGGTGATTAGGTCTATTATAGAATAGTGATTTATATCTTTTGAGATAGTGCACTATTCCTCAATGTCATACCCGATCACTTCAATAAGTACCCCTTCAGATCTATGGTGTCATTCATATACACCCCCATCAAAAATAAACACCATAGATTCTTCTAGCGACTTCGCTGGGGATAGTTCCTCTCTCCATCTCTAGTAGATGATTGTTATCTCCAAGCATTGATAGTGGACTTGCATTTTATGTGAGTCTGAGACTATCTTTCCATCCATTGGCACTTAGCTTATTTCATTCTTAACCAAAGTTAGCCAACATCCTTTAGGTTTCAGGGCCTCACTCCTTATAGGTCTTGAAATCCTTATTAGATTCCACAATATGTAAAAAACAAAATTTATCAATGAAAGGAGTGATAATTAAAAATTAGAACCTCCTTACCACTAACTTGGTGAGGCAAGGTTCATCATAAATTTAAGGAAATGAACTCTTTTACAGAATGACACTTTCCAAAAAGCACATTTTTGAAGACAGACACCTTCAATCAACATACTCAAATTTGTTGAATGAAGATTCTATTTTTAAATCATAGCATAAAATTGAAACTCCACTCAACATATTTCACCTATGCTAGAGTTGAAGTTTCTCTCTTTTCAAAATCAAGAGCACACATACATGACATCAAAACATATCATTGAAATCTATTTAACATACTTAAAAGTTGTTAAATAAATTTCCCTCTTTTAAGATCACAAAATATATTTTGGAATATTATCTGACATGCCACATTTGCCAAAAGAAAGAGAGCACATCATATACATTTGATTCCCACTTAACATATCAAAGTTGTTAAGTGATCATTATCATATCAGATGTTGTTGTTAAGTGAGAATCTCATTTTCATATCATAATTGATTCCCACTTAACATATCAAAGTTGTTAAGTGACAATCTCATTTGCATGTCACATTTGATTCTCACTTAACATATCAAAGTTGTTATGTGAGAATCTCATTTTCATGTCACATTTGATTCCAACTTAACATATTAAAGTTGTTAAGTGAAAATCTTATTTTCATGTCAAATTTGGTTCCCACTTAACATACTAAAGTTGTTAAGTGAGAATATTAAATTCATAACACATTTTTCACTTAACATATCAAAGTTGTTAAGTGAAAATCCCAAATTCATACCATATTTATTTCCACTTAACATACCAAATTTGTTATGTGAGAATCTCATTTTCATCACACATTTGACTTTCACTTAACACACCAAATATGTTAAGTGAGAGTCTCATCTTCATGCTATATTTGATTCTCACTTAACATATCAAATTTATTTAGTGAGAATATCATTTTCATGACATATTTGACTTCTCACTTAACATACCAAATTTGTTAACTGAGAGTCCCAAATTCATATCACACTTTGATTTCCACTTAACATACCAAATTTTTTAAATGGGAGTCTCATTCTCATATCATACTTGATTTTCACTTAACATACCAAATTTGTTAAGTGAGAATCTTATTTTTATGACATATTTGACTTTCCACTTAACATACCAAATTTGTTAAGTGGGAGTCTCATTCTCATATCATACTTGATTTCCACTTAACATACCAAATTTGTTAAGCAAGAATCTCATTTTTTATGACATATTTGACTTACCACTTAACATACTAAATTTGTTAAGTGAGGGTCTCATTTTCATGTCACATTTGACTTCCACTTAACATACCAAATTTGTTAAGTGGGAGTCCCATTTTCAAACATATATCAATCACATTTGACTTTCACTTAACATACCAAATTTGTTAAGTGAGAGTCTCATTTTCAATACACATTTGATTCCTACTTAACATACCAAATTTGTTAAATAAGAATATCATTTTTCAAATCATATCACATTTGGGATTTCACTTAACATACCAAATTTGTTAAGTGAGAGTCTCATTTTCAAAGAAAAGATAACATATATCAATCACACTCAATTTTCACTTAACATACCAAATTTGTTAAGTGAAAGTCTCATTTTGAAACACAAATCAAACACATGTGGCCTCTACTTAACATACCAAATTTGTTAAGTAAGAAGCCCCATTTTCAAATCAACATATCACACATATGATCAATCATCACAACCAAAGATATTTCACAAAAATTTTTAAACACAAAGCCACAACGTCTTCTTAGCATACCTAAATTTTCTAAGTAAAGATTCTTTCAAATCATCAATATTTTCAAGCAAGATACACAAAATAAAAATATCTCCAAAAATATTTCAAATTTTTGAACCCCACCCAACCTACCTAAATTGGTTTAGTATGGGTTCTAAATCAAAATTATATGGCAAAGACTCTCCTCACATATCAAAATCTCTCCAATGAGTCCCACTTAACATAATTAAATTTGTTGAGTGTGGGTTCAAACTCCAAATCAAATTTATCAGTCAGTGATTATAGAAAAAAATATCAAGGCAAAATGTCTGATTCAAATATGTTTTCAACAAATGCAAAATTTCAACCCAATCAATTTATGTTCAGCACTGTTCAATGATCATGGCACCCAAGAAACTTGTTCTCACCTTTCCCTCTAGAGTAGATTTGGCCTGGATCAGGCCAATATCCCTAAGACTAACTCTGCCCACCTGATTTATTTTAGTCATGGCTTTGAGAGGGTATGGATTACTTGTGAGGGGACCCCCTCACAACTATCAGTAGAGAGGAGGTGGCTGGGTAGACACCAGTCATCCTCCTTGACATGCCCTCTAATTCAAAGTTCCCTTTATTAAAGAGGAAGGTGGTATAAGTCCCTACAGTGAGAGCAATTTCACCATGACTAGTGTCAGTTCCAGTGGTAGCACCAGTAGTGGAAGTGGTTCCCTAGTATGTTCCATCAGTTGTTCACCCTGTTGCCTCGATGAGGGCTGATACCTCCTCGATGATCCCCTTAAAGGGGAAGACTATCTTGGCCTCCGAGATAGTCTCCTCTACTTTTGATGTAGTTTTCAGCTCTTTCCCCGCTCGACTCACCCATACATAACATTGCAACAAGAGCTACAAGGTTAAGCGGCATCATGAGCAAACAACTATAGAGGAAGAGATAACATCCCACATTGTGGAGGAGGGTTCACCTAGAGAAGTCTCCCCTTTACTCAGTGGTAGTAGATTCCTTCCCCTCTCAGGCTTAGATGGAGAAGAGGACTACAAGAGGATAGCAACATCGCCACCACCACCATCTTATTATGAGACTCCAGCTAGGGAGAGGAGGAGACCCTACTTTGGATTACGTTCAGTCATTTGCCATATAGGCAGAGCCCATGGACACTCAGAGTCCAATGCATTGTTTGACTTGAGGTCTATGATATCTAGGAGTGTCAGGGATTAGATACATAAATCTTGATACACAAAGGCCTGAGTGGCAGTACATGCAGATAGAAGAGAGAGGAGGAGGTATGCCCGATAGTCGACAACCTCCATAATTATGGATTTCCTAGGCCGGGAGGTTACCAGAGCCGACCATACTAACAGTATAGTACTTATGAGCACAGTCAGTTGTAGGAGGAGAGTTCCTGTTGAGCGACAGTCGGTGTCTCCATCACATCGCACCGCTCATTGTCCACCTTCACCAGTACATGTTCTAGCATCCCCTATGACGGCTAAGGCACAGAAGATAACATTAGGGGAAGAAAACTCCATTGGTGATTCGATTACAGCCTCAGGGTCCCACTTTATCTACTCCACCTATTGAGGTGAGGCTGAGCTCTCTTTCTTGACCTTCCACCTCAACTGTGGTGAAGAAGGAGTGGCAACCCAAGAGCATCGTAGTCATTCCACCACCTCCACCACCATTGGTAGTAGCAGTAATTGTAGAGGGGGAGGGAGATAGTTTCACAGTCCCCATGGAAGTAGACCCTCCTAGAGACAACACTCCACTGATAGTCAACAATGACCATGTATCTTCCAGTGAGCATGACGCTCCCAAGGATAACACTCCAGTGGCAGGTAGTGTTAGATGCATTTTTGTCAGTAAGCATAGTCCCACTACCGGCCAGCAGTGGGTGTTTGTACCGACATAGTTAGATCATTCCTTGGATGACATTCTAGCACCGTACTGTGCAAAGAAAAGAGAAATACTAGGAAGTGATCGGTCAAATTGTGAGGAGGGAAAGGTTAGTTTTGACCTTGATGAGGATAATTTTTTGGAGGACTCGATCGAGGTCCACATGGTCGATACTAGGAGCTCCTTTCATAGAGACCAGCAGAGTTAGTAAGGTATTGTAGTTGAAGAGGATGATGCCTTCCATTCAACTCAACACCTCCTCCACCAGCTTAGATAGAGAGATGATCATATTGAAAAGATGGGGAAGAAAATTGAGGAGTTGATGGGAGTGGTTCAGCATTGCAGAACTCAGCCCCAGTTTTACAACCTTCTCCTATAGTAGCCGATAGAGCAGAGTTAGAATATACCTCAGATCAGTCTAGATGCATTCCCACAGAGGATGATAGTGGTATCTTGCATAGGAAGGTGGTGGATAGTACCTCCATGCATAAGAAGGATATCAAGCATATAGTGGAACAATAGGTGAGAGATGTGTTGGCACAAGCTTGAGGTGACTCATCTATTCTAAAGGCTAGATCATACCTGGAGGAATTTGATGCAGTCTAATATCCCCAGGGTTTTGTGCCTCCTTTCAAAATCTTTGATGACAGTGGGAACCCTCGCCAACACATTGCACATTTTAGGATCGGCTGCTGCAACACTGGAGGTAGTGATGCCCTTCTTCTCAGATTATTTGTTTACAGTTTAACAGGTATTTCGTTTGACTGGTATGTCAAATTGTCCAATAGTTTAGTAAATACATTTGCTAAGTTGGAGCACCTCTTCATCAAGAGGTTTGCTGGAGCTCATCAAAGGGTTACTACATGCGATCTTGTTGTAGTGACACAAGTCCCCAATGAGTCTCTTGTTGATTACAATCTCAGGTGGTAAAACATGAGTATGAAATGCGAACCACAGCTATCTGAATAGAATTCCATAGAGATTCTCCTAAAGAATATCCATGGCTCGGTTGCTTTTCTGCTCAAGGGTTTTACAATTAAAACCTTTGAGAAATTAATCAATAAGGCGGCTAGTTTAAAAGAAGAAGCCAAATAGTTGCCTTTCCAGGACTAGTCAGCAAGCCCAAACCTTAGAGGGAATTTGAGAAGAAGCCAAGGGTAATCACAGTAGTTAATAAGGGGAAGTAGCTAGGTAGAGTTCAGTCAGATAGACCTTGAGCTTAGCAGCCTCCTCTGCCACCTCCTCGGCCATCATACCAGCCATGTTAGTTGCCAGATTGGCCACCACCATTGCCTCCTCATCAGCATCATCTATAGCAATATTTCTACCCACCACCAGGTAGCTATTACTTACTTACTCTTATCAATAGATTGAATAAAACTTATTCATTCAGGAGGAAGGTAGTCAAGAAGATCTTTAAAAATCTCTTAAAGAAGCCTAATTTCCAATTATCAGAGCTTAAGAGGCTGGAGGAAGTGGGCAAGAGTCATGATCCAAACTATTGCCCCTACCACCACATGTTAGGCCATGTCTTTGAAGATTGCATTACCTTTAAGGACTGGCTTGAGCATAGCTACAAGTCAGGTTCCATCATCATCCCCAAGGAATACTTATTAGAATAACCTTCTAGTTCTGAGTAATCTTTGGAGATACAAGCGATCCTCTTAAGATAAAGGAAGGTTGGGATATTTCCCTATCCCGAATCTCCAAGAAAATTATTTCTAAGATTAACAAATTACCCTTACAGGTGCTTGAGGCAGCTCAAACCTCCAACTCCAAGGAAGGTTTGCAAGTTACTAAGGACAACTTGAGGGAGGTAGAAGCCCATCACCAGTAACAACAACCTCCACTTGCTTGGGATAGCACAGTAGCGTAACCACTGACTGGTTCCAGCACCCTTTCCATAGTTGCAATTACAGTTCCTCTAGTCAGATCTTCTTCTAGCAGCCATATTATATCAGTGGAGTGGGGTGCCAAATCCCTTACTCCACTTACTTTACTTGATTTTTTACTTTGTACCTCCATCCAAATGTATGAAATCAATGAAGAAAGCTGATTCCACTTACATTTGTGTCACTTCTGATGATCTTCTTGAGTTTATTCCTATAGAAAGCTCTCTGAGTCTAATTAATAATAACTCTAGTTTCGATCACTCCTCTTCTTCTGATTTAGAAATGGATTATCCATTCCTAAATCACCTAGGTTTGCCCATTGAGATTGATTTGGAGTCATCCGACTCTGATGATCTCATAGGAAAAGCTGTAGGTGAACCTAATGAGCAAGTAGAACTTTTCATTAAACTATTTCATGAAGTCACAGAAGTCAACCTCCCTAGTGGAAAAGTTCTACCTCTAAGGGTAGCACCTCAAGATAAATGTAAATAAGTCATTGGTTCTAGCAATCATGTAACCCCTCCACAAGATGCTCCGCCTATGGATATGCTTGTGGAGGACCAGCCCAAAGTTGACTATAATGTCCTCGCTCACCTGAGAAAGTTGCAAGCTAAGCTAAGATAAGCATATATGATGCCCTTGACTTATCCAAAGAGATAAGGGAGTCATTGATCAAATCCCTTCTCAATCTAGAAATATGCTTAGCTAAGTTGACCACTATTGGACAGGAGGCATGTTATTCAAGAGAAGCTCATGAGTTACATTCACTGATGAAGACCTTCTTTTGGGGACAACCAAGCACAACCGTCACCTCTACATCACACTAGATATGGACAGATTCAGACTCTCCAGGGTGTTAGTTGATCCAGGTACATCAGTAAACATTGTGAGTCTAAAGATGCTTGCCTACCTAAGGATTGACATCACCAAACTCTGAGGAGATCGGATGATGTTGAGAGGATTCAATGAGCAAGGCAAGAGGGCTTTAAGCTCCATATTGTTACCATTAAAGATAGATGACTGGAAGACAGAAGCCAAGTTCTACATAGCTGATTTAGATACATCTTTCATTGCTTTGCTTGGTAGACCTTGGATACATGGAAACAACATGATTCCATCCTCTTTACATCAGTGCATCAAATTCTGAAGAGGTGGAATCGAGTAATGTGCAAACGAGTCTTGAAGCCATTTTCAGTTTGGGAGGTCGAGAAATATGAGGATGGAGCCTACTATCTTCCTGAAAATCAGAAAGTATATTCTTGCAAACTTGGTAAATATTTAAAAATAAAAGAAAAAGAAAAAGAAAAAAAGAAAAAGAAAAAAGAAAATGGCAAAGAAAAAGAAAATGAAAATGCAAGTGAGCGAGAATCAGACACCGAGGAAGAAGTAGAGCTAGATGTTGGATTCCGCCCCTGCTCATTCCTCCATGCAAACACATGGGTAGAATGACTCGACCCCCACTAGGTTGAGACAGAGGTAGATTTTAAGGCAGTTCTAGAGGTGGATGACCTCTTTGCTGGTGGCCAGCTAGTAGGAGCTATGTTCTAGCTCACAGGAGTACCCCCACTATCCACATAGACTTAGAGTCTAGTTCAGAGGATGAGTCTCATGTGGTTAGCACGCCAATCAACCCCTCTTAGGGGGTCCCTTTGGAGGTGACATTCGTGCAAGATAGTGATGAAGACCAGGCCTCTAAGCAAAGCATGAATGTATCCAAGTCATTATTGTGTAGAACAGTCAGGCAGCAGTTATGAACTTTAGCTCTAACCACACTTTCTTCCCAGAAAGTTGAGGGTTTGGTAGTTAAGGAGACCCCCAAGTCATCGACAGATATCAAGACAAAGAGGTTTTTGTTGCGAGCATAATCCTTGTTAAGAAGCTAATGAAGAACTTGAGGATGATTCATATAAAGATTTAATACAATTGTATTTTGATTGATATTCTCCTTGTGTTCTTAACTTAGCAAAGAAGGGATTAATCCCACATACTTGGTCTAAATATAGGCCATATTACTTTGAAAGGCTATGGGACAACCGAAGCAGATATTCTCAATCAAGACCATGACTAGGATTCAACACAGTGGGTCTAGTCGACGATAATAACCATTGCTAGTCATAACCAATCATTTGGAGTCTGATAGGTTCTTTTTAAATAATGCTAACTCATATGAGGAGGTGTGTTTAGAAACTTTAGATGACCTAGATGATCTTGAAGTCAATGATGCACTGCCATAGTTTGAAGAAGAATTTAGATCAATCATGGATGAACTTAAAGAAATCAACTTAGGAACAAAAGAAGATTCATGCCCAACATACATCAGTTCCTTGTTAAATGAAGAAGAAACCAATGACTTATTTAAGCTATTGACTGAGTTTAAGGGCTGCTTTGCATAGAATTATGAAGAAATGCCCAGTTAATCTCCTGACGTAGTAGTCCACAAACTAGTAATAGACCCTAATGTTAACCCTATCAAGCAAACTCCTAGACGCATATGATTAGACATTGAGCAGCAGGTCATTTATGAAATCAAGAAACTTATCAATGATGGCTTTATCTGGGAAGAAAAATATCCTATTTGGATGGCCAGTGTCATCCTAGTTAAGAAAAGAATGGCCAAATTCGCATATGTGTCAATTTTAGGGATCTGAATAAGACATGCCCTAAGGATGAATTTACACTTCCTATATCAAAATTGATGGTGGACATTGCCTCATCTTATGCAGTATTCTCCTTTATGGATGGGTCATTTGGCTACAACCAAATTAATATGGGCCTCGAGGATGAAAGAAACTTTTGAACCTCGATTAAAATTTATTGTTATAGAGTCATGCCTTCCGGCCTTAAAAATGCTAGTGCTACATACCAGCAGGCCATGACTCAGATCTTCAATGAAGTCATTCATCATCAGGTTGAATGTTACATTGATGATCTTGTAGTCAAAAGTAAAGAAAAAGAAGACCATCTTTTTGACTTGGGAGTAGTTTTCAAACAGTTAAGATAATTTAACCTTAAAATGAATCCCGCTGAAGTGTGCATTTGGAGTAGCTTCAGGTAAATTCCTTAGGTTTTTTCAGACACCGGGGAATAAAATCAATCTGGAGAAGATCAAGATTTTCTTAGAAATGTCACCCCCTAAAAGTCTAACTCAGATCATTTCAAGGGTGGTTGGCATATCTAAGATGTTTCATTTTCAACCTATCAGGAAGATGCCAGCCATTCTCAGCACTTTTCAAAAAGGATGCTAAGTTCAAGTAGGATGACAAGTGTCAGCATGCTTTCGAAGACATCAAGCACTACTTGATGAAGCTGCCAGTTCTAGCAGCCACTATCCCAGGAAAACCATTGATATTATATACCGCTACATTAGATGATTCCCTTGGTGCTTTGTTGGCTCAACCAATGATGGAAAAAAAAAGGAATGTACTCTATCTCATCATCTCTGCGAAAATTGCCTATTGAAAAGCCTTTAGCTTTAATCTTTGCATCCCAAAAGCTATGACATTACATGCTTTCTCATAAGGTGAATCTAATCTCTAGGATCAATCCACTATAATATCTCATGACAAGGCCGATGCTATCTGGATGGTTGGTGTGTTGGTCCATGATTTTATTGCAGTTTGATATCACATTTATACCCCCTCCATGCGGTGAAAGGATGGGCACTAGCAGATTTCTTAGTAGCACACCCACTTCCTGTTGACTCTCTGCTTATTGATGACCTCCCCAATGAACAAATCATGAACTTAGGAGAGGCCGCTAAGATATATTTTGATAGTGCGGCTTCCTCTCAAAGAGGAGAAGAACCACGATCTACTCTCCCAGGAATGGTAGGGGTAGGAATTGTTCTTTTAACTTCAAACTACAATGTGAGAGATTCTCATACCACTTATCCAATCCATGAACCTATAATGAAGTCAAGTATGAGGCTCTGATTGCTAGTCTGAAGTTAGCTATTATAATATGTGTCTAGAGCATTAACATCTATGGGGATTCTCAGTTGGTAATCAACCAAATCGCTGGGTCTTACAAGTTTGCTCCATCAAATACATGTTGTTATGGCCAAAACTTGCCAAAAGTATTTTCCAGAAAATAAGATTTTTATCAAAATTAGACAAGTCATATCCTATATTGATGCTGAACTCAAGACTCTCTCTTGAAGGAGAGGTTGCCATTGCCAAAAAGGATGAGGAGTCAGATTGGAGGCAACCATTCATAGATTTTTTAAACCAGGCAAACTACCTCAAGCAAAGTCATTAGCCCATCAGGTGAAACATAAAGCTCTTTCCTATGCTCTCGTGAATGACACCCTATACTGGTGATCCTTTGATCATATGTGGTTACGTTGTTTAGACAAACATGAAGCCCATAAGGTCATGACCGAGGTACATTTAGGTTTATGCAGAGCACATCAATCCGGTTTGAAGATGAAAGCCAAGATCAAGAGATTAGGATATTATTGGCCTTCAATGATCATAGATTGCAAGGATGTAGCTGGGAGATGTCACCAATGTCAGATGCATGATGTGGTCCTACATCAACCACCCAACATTCTACATCCTACATTTGTCTCATGGCCATTTGAGTGTTGGGGCACTAACATAGTGGGTTTGATTGATCCTCCTTCTTCCAAGGGTCACCATTTCATTCTAGTTGCCACCGACTACTTTTTCAAGTTGGCGGAGGCAATCCCACTTAGAGAGGTCACAGCTCAGCATGTGCTCCAATTTTCAAGAACCATATTGTATATATGTTTGAGGTTCCATCAGGAATTATATCCAATAATGGTACTGCATTCAAAAGCACTAAAATTAATAGCTTTATCTGAAGACACAACATAGATTGGAGATATTCTATCATCTATTACCTCAGGGAAAATGGCTTAGCAGAAGCCTTCAACAAAACTCTCATCCAAATATTAAAGAAGACACTTGATGACAACAAATGACAGTGGCATGAGCAGTTAGTTGAAGCCTTGTGGGCCTACCACACCACATGCAGAACTCCAACTCAATCTACCCCATTCTCCATAGTGTATGGGTCTGAAGCAGTCCTACCATTAGAAGTCCAACTCCCATCACTAAGGATAATTAAGGGTAGCAAGATTACTATGGAGCTAAACACCAAGCTACAGTTGGAAGAACTTGAAGGTTTGGAGGAGAGATGCCTTCGGGCATGCTAGAACCTCGAGTTGTACAATGCCAAGATGGTTCAAGCTCATAACAAGTTGGTCCATCCTAGAGCTTTTCAAGTAGGAGAGCATATTTTAGTTATAAGGAGACCAATTATTGCTCATCAAAAGATGGGAGGCAAGTTTGAACCCACTTGGGAAGGCCCTTTTGCCATAGAGAATGTCTACTAAGGAGGATCTTATCAGCTCATAAACTATAAGGGAGAGCGCCCTATGCTTCCAATCAACGGGCTTTACCTAAAGAAATATTATCCATAAATCTTATTTAAAAATAGTCATCAATAAAATTCCTTTTCATCCCAAATTTCATCCTTTGTGTGTTCAGGAATATCCTTTGCTTGCGAATCCATCATGGTGTGTTTAGGGTAGGTGTAAGAGAACCCAAGTATCATCCTTACTTAGTGGAGTCACAATTGCCCCAATGGCACCATTTCATCCATTCTTTTACATGTTTAGGGTAGGTGTAAGAGAACCCAAGCAACATCCAATCCTTCCACAACACAAACACAAATTACATACAATTCTCTAGTGCTATTAGGTTAGGTGTAAAAAAAACTAAAGAGGCATCCTATTTTGATTAGCACAACTAAGTTAGGTGTAAGAGAACCCAAGCACCTTCTTTTCTTAGTGGAGTCACAATTGCCTCTGTGGCACCATTTCATCCATTCTTCTATGTGTTTAGGATCGGTGTAAGAGAACCCAAGCAGCATCTTATTCATTCTTTCACAACATACACAAATACACACATCTTTTGTCTTATACTATTTTGATGTTGGATAATGCCCCATGTGGTACTCACTCATTAGCGGCTCTAGGTCGGGTTGACATGCTACCTCACTAGTGCATCACCTCAATAGTTATTTAATTAGGAGGATGTAAGTCTATTATGCTTTCCTTCCTGACTTGATTGTTGCATGCCAATGAGCACCCTGTTAATTTGATAAGCCTTACTGCACAACCAGTAAGCTACCCCACGTTGATTTTGTTTAAGAGGATGTAAGCCTACACACTTTTTTCTTTGACTAGCCATCATGCATTGACTAGGTTGAGTATATTTGAGGCTTAGGGTAAGTCCCCTAGCAGCTCCTTTCTTCTTGACTATTTCAAGTCTAAGTCTATTCCTTACCCAGGACTCCTCGCTTAATAGTCACCCTAGGTCAGAAAGCTCCTGGTGCATCGATGATAGACTATCCCGGCAATCAGTTCCACTTTAGGGAGATGTAATCCTATACACCTTCTTTCTAGACTGATTGTCATAAATCGATGGGCACCTTAGGTTGGTTGGTGTTCGATATGCTGACAGTGACCCACTAGGTGGATACACTACTCTTGGCGGATACGAGTCCCTAAGCTTTCTCCTTGAGTTGGCTACTAGATAACTACAAGAATTATTTTCTTAGGGTTTATGATAAAGCCCCCAGCGGCACCTCCCCTATGGGCACTCTATTTGGATCACATCATTAGTGACCTCATTTAGACACTACCTGGGTTACTTTTGGATTGGACAGTCCCCCTTTCTTAGTAGCCACTCCTGTGGTTGGAGAATTTGTTCAACGGATGCATAGATTCTCCCTTGGTCCAGCAAGTCTGAGATAGGGCTAGACAGATATGAGGTCCTTCTCAGTGTGGCCCCTCTCAGACCAATAGGGTCCATGCAAACATATAAATAAATAAAATATATATCTTCATTTATGGATTAGGAATTCAAGCCCCCAATGGTCCCTTTCCCAAGCAGACATCCTATCTTTAGGGCAGTGTCAACAAAACTCCCTATAGGAATCACCTGACTACTTTTGAGTTAAGATAAGTCCCCGGGTCGGCACTCTCTCAGTAGTCACTCTTAGGTCGGGTTCAACTTGTTGTGCCACCAATGAGTCAACCCAGTGATCATCCTCATTTTGGAAGATATAAGTCTATTATGCATTCTTTCTAGTTGTTGACCATACATTTGGAGTAAGCTCTCAACTTCCTCATCATAGATCTAGGACTCTTATAGACACTAAGAGTTCCTTAGTCTTAAGACACTTCTAGTGATTAACATTTAACTTTAGACTTAGAAGAGTTAGCCATAAGAATAGGTTATGCTTCAGAGGTTTAAGAGGACTTTCCCACCCTATAGCCTAAACCCAATCCTTGCTTCCTTCTTTCAAACCAAATCTTAAATTCAAATCAATTCCAAAATCAAATACAAACATCAAATGATTGAAATCCATGATCAAATTCAAACTCCAAATCCCTTCCTAAGGCTTTTGATTTTATCTTATGGACTTAGCCTTAACCAAATTCAAACCAACCTCAATCCAATTGATTTTCTCAATTATCAAATTCAATCTCCAATCAAATTCCAAGTCATAAATCAATTCCAAACTCCAATTGATTGAAGCCCAAATCAATTCAAATTCCCAATTTTAGCCCTTTTAGCCAAATTCTTGAACTTGGCTAAATGAAACCCAAAATAATTCAAAACTCATGGATTTCTTCATGATTCAGTCATTCCTATAATTATTGACCTAAATATAAACATAAACAATCATTTCCAAACTAAATCCAAGCTAACCCAAGTCAAACCCAAGTTAGCCCTTTTGACTTGAAATTATCTTATGAACCAAAATACATTTGGCTTCAAACCACTTGCAATTTGATTTATATTTCAATTTTAGGCTCATGTGTGAGTTCAACTAAACTTGAATCAAGCCATGATCAAGCCAACTAACCAATTTAGGCTCACTAGACCCAAAGTGGCCTAAAGGAAACTTTTTGAGCAAAGTTCTAATCCAACCCAAATTGGATTGAACTAAGCCCATCCAAACTCACAACACAATCAACAATCATCCTAGGTTAATCAATTATCTTGAATTGGGTCAAACCAAGTCAACCTAGCCCATTGACCAAGTCAACATTTAGCTCAAATGAAACCCAAACTAGCCAAAAATCCACCATAAGCTAAATTGATTGAAACCATTGATTCAAACCAACTCATAATCAATGATTGAACATGACCAAACCTTCATTTGAGCCAAACCAAGCCTAATTGGCCATTTGAACCAAGTTGACCCAATTTGGTCTAAAAAGCCAAAATGGGTAAAATCATGATTTAATCCAACCAATGGCTCAAGTTCATTCCAAATCACATGTTGAACTTGATCAAAGCCATAATTAAGCCAAAGCTGACCAATTGGTCAACTTGACCTAACCTAGCCCAAATTGACCTAAAGGGTCAAATTAGCCAAAATCAAAATAAAACCAAACCAAAGGCTACAATTATTTTCAGTTAGCCAATTGAACTTGACTCAACACCTAACCCAACCTAATTTGGTCAAATTGGTCAAATTGGTCAACTTGCCCATTTGACCTATATGAAAACAAATGAACCATAATCAAATCCAAAGCAATTAAACCAATCCAATGACACAAATACACTCCAATTGGTCATGTGAACTTGCCCTAACCCTTGGTTTGACCCAATTTGACCAATTGGTCAACTTGTCCCAACCTAACCCAATTTGACCTAAATAGGCCAAATCAAGCCAAAGCAAATCAAATAAACTCCAAACACTTGAAATTTGGACTAACCCACTTTTAACCCATTTCAAATCTACCCAAATCAAACCCATAGCCAAATAACTTTTTTGCCCTTGGATTTAGGGCATCCTATGAGATAAAACACATGCCCATTGTGTCATTTTCTCTTCTTAGCCACTTGGCACCCAATCATAAGACCACCTAGGTAGCTTGGACCATGATTGACTTGATCCAATAGTGGTTGGCCAGCCATAATCCATGGGGAGTGAAATCACCTCCCCATCCCCATGGCTTTCCAAACCACCAAGGACAAGAACTTCCTCCTTTGGCAGCCACTCTCACACCCTCCTCCACTCAAGAGAAGCCAACTAACATGATTCCCTACCCAAACTGAGCTCCCATGGTGACCCCTTGATCAAAAATTCCAAATCATCCATGGCTATTGGATCCAAGGAATGAGGGGGTATACCTCCCTCATTCTCACTCAAACACACACACTCGCACTCGATTGGACCCTAGTAGCCAGAGAGAGAAATCCCAGAGCCATTCCCAAGGTTTTCCAAGCTCCCCAAAATCCCCATTTTTGGTTTTACATAAAATCAAAATAGAGGAGCAAACTAGTGATTCCCATTTCATAAACAAAGTGAAATTAACTTTGCACATACCTTCCTTGGAATAAATAGAGCAAGAATGAATATTTTCCCAAGCTTCCCGCTGACCGGAGGTGGAGTTTGATCAAGATTGAGCACTTTCATCTAGTGGATTGGTCTTTTGAGAAAACTACACCAAATCAAAGCTCGTGTGGCTCAATAGAGCTTCATTTCTACCAAATGAAGCTTCCTTAATTGTTGGAACCACCAGTCATAAGCTCCAATGAGGTTTTCCATTGAAATTGATCCTTGAATGAAAATAAGTTAGTTTTTAGTGAAAGAAATTTCCATTTCATACATTTTCCACCATTGGATTTGATTGTCATGCTTACTTGAAGGTGTGGGATCATTTTCATCTCCATCCGAACTTGGGTGAGCTCGAATCGAACAGCCATTGATGAATGGTAGCCATCCTTTATCATTCGGGAGGAGATAGATCATGGACTGTCCATCCCACATGATTAGGTTGGACAGTCCTGATCAAATCATGCTTAGTCGCTCAAATTAATCCTTCAAAACTATAGGTTTGATTGTGACTGTCTGATCTTAGATCGAACGGTCCACGAAGATATCTTATGCGCCACTATCTGAGTCAGCACTCAGATGTGATAACTTAAATAGCGAATCCTGTCACGTCATGTGGAAAGCGTGCCGCGTAAGCTGCCACATGTTCCGATGGGATTAAAGCTCTAATATGGTTAATTAATTTATTTTTAATCCTGAAACTTCCTAAATTCATAACTAATTCTAGAAAATCCAAAAAAATACAACTTAGGCTCATTTTAAAGATATTTCAAAGTAGAATCTAGAAAAATTATTATTAATTGATTTTAAATAGTGAATTTGGCTTAATTAAGGTTTAATTGGAAATGTAATTAGCTTAATTACTCCCTAATTAATCATCCAATTAGTCTCAAACTTCTTGTGCATGTTTAGGGGGATGACTTCTGTCTTTCCTATTTTTCTAGGATTGGTTGCTTAATTAAGGAAATCAATGGATTAAGCCTTAATCCCTTTCTTAATATAATTAGTGATAATTAAGCAAATGAATAGTAAATTAATTAATCAAAAATGAAATATTTGAATTCCAAATACACTTTTTTACGTTCATCATTTAGGTGTGCCAAGATTTACATTGCATGTATAGTTATGCATAGGGTTTATTCATATGCATGATATACATGATGGAAAGAAATATATGAACATGTGTTATGTGATTGTAATTCATTCTAATTAATCTTATGATATCTTTCTTATTGAATAAGGCCATTTAGAATGAATCTAAACTTAGGATTGATTAAAACATATAATAAGTCATTCACTAAAGAAAATTAATTAATTAACTTGCTTTAGGAGTGACTTAAGGTAGAGACGAAAGAGAGGTTCGCTCTCTTTCTTTTCTTTGTAACACTTAGTTGTTAAGTGTAGGCCATATGAAATAAAAGGAAAACAATATGTAAAATGTCCTAATCAATTAAATCACTTAAAGAGAAATCAACCCCTTTATGAATTAATTCCTTCACAGTTAGCAAATTACAACTCTAAAGCCTAGTTAGGATATACCACACAAGCTTTAATGCAAACACATTAGACTAAGTCACCATTTCTAGCTTCATATTAGGGTGGTGTATGGTTAGGTGTATGCTTGTTTTATGATATATTATTTTTAGACTAGATGTTAGGGTGTATGTGCATAGCCTAGATGGTAGGCCAATATTAGCCTAATTATGCTTTCTACAAGGGGTTGTGCTTAAGGGGCTATTAAATAAAAATATAAATTACTTTTTGCTGTGCAAGTTGCTTAGCCCCTAAGCATAACCCAAGTTAGGATAGGTGGGCTTGGTTACCCATGTGTGGGGTGCTAAGTCCAAATAATTCATATAACTACTTGGGTTGTATGGTGTGTTCAACTAACATTTATTTTGCAAGTGTAGCTAGATTTACTTTCCTTCTTTTAATGTAATTTTACATTAGGATTAGGATTATTGTTATGGGGGATTAGGATGAGCATTGGTTATAAGATCAAGTCTTAAGTACCATGTGATGCCTTAGAGAAACCATATTCAAATCAAGCCAAAAGGAAGAAAGAAATGGAGCAAATCAAATGAAGTAAACCAAAGTGAAGAAATGAAGAATGAAGAATGAAGAATGAAGACCCCCATAACATTCATCATTTGTAATTATTCTTTTGTAATCTGGGTTGTATAAGGGTAGGGCTTAGCTACCCACATTTCTTTTCGGGTTGTATGGTGGTACCCGATCACATCAGTCTTTTATTCTTTTATGATAACATTATAAAAATTATTTAATGTTTTGTTTAGCTTGTGCATTAGAAAAAGCATGCATTTTCATAGTTTTTTTATGATTGGTGATTGTTGTATGGCTTGGATGCGATTAGGCTCTTAAAATAAAAATAAATTTTCTATCCCACTAACAAACTCATAACTAAACTTTTAAAATAACTCATAACCTCATTTAAAGCGTAGGGATTAAATCAAGATAATAAAATATTTAGCAACCCCTTAGCTGGATGTTATATGTTTAATATCATGCATATCATCTTGTTTCACTCGTGATTAGAGAGGGCTTCCATCTATGCCAGATAGAATGGGCTTACCTTTAAGAGCCTATGATGGAAGAACACCTCTTTCTCTTTTCATTTGGCCCATAATTAACTTCTCAGGCATTTAGGCATACAAAATCACATAGCCTGTGTCAAAATAAAATGTCCAAAATTGAATGAAATTTGATAAAAAATTGCATTAGATTTAAGTCATTATTCATACCCCTCATGCTCTTGTCTCTTAGGGAGTGGGTTTAAGAACTTAGTTTCTTTTTATAAATGATAACAACCTAGTCATCTTACAAAAGCATAAGACTTGGCTACATAGATTTAAAGCGTAGGAGTTAGCTGGCCGTCACTCCATACGATTATAAGTTCAGCAGTCGGGTGGTTTATCCTTTCTTATGGAGGTAAACTGTATACCCACTTTTACCTTAGATTTAGGTTGTGCTTTGGCCCTCGCCAAAGCTCCCTAGATTTAGGATCTAAGGTTGCCATTTCCCTTAGGGCTACGTGCATAAATCCTTATCTCTTAAGCATTTCCATAATCTTGTATTATGGAATTATAAGTCCTAGATTTCTAAAAAAATTATAACTCAAATAAATAAATCCCCTCAATTTCAAATATATAAAGCCCAACCATAGGATAGATTAGAGTGCTCACTAGGCTTTCTAGTATCATGAGCACTCCCTACTCATCTCTTTTGGTTTCGATAATAACTCTTCCCTTTTGATCCATCCCATTTGATTTTCTAAAATACAACCAATTTATTCATAGTCCTATCTTTGAATTCTTTGGATACAATAATCACCTACTTTAATTGAGAGTATTCTTAAGTGATTCATTTTCCTTAAGATGTAATTAACTATGGGGGCTTGCCCTCATAGGGAACTTTATTACTCAGTTTAAATAAACCCTACTTTATTCATCGATGTAAAGTAGGGGGAAAATTTATGGTATATTTGAAGACCCATCATGCCTTAGGAGTCCTTGTTAGGTGATTAGGTCCATTATAGGTTAGTGACTTCTGTGTTTTGAGATAGTACATTATTCCTTAATATTGTACCCGATCACCTTAATAAGTACACCCTCATATCTGCGTGGTGTCCCCCCTCAATGAAAAAAATTCTGAAAATAAACACCACAAATTTTTCTGGCGACTCTGCTGGGATGATTCCTCTCTCCATCTTTAGTAGACGATTATTGTCTCCAAGCATCGATAGTGGACTTGTAATTTATGTGAGTCTGAGACTATCCTTCCTTCCATTGGCACTTAGCTTATTTCATCCTTAAGCAAAGTTAGCCAACATCCTTTAGGTTTTTGACCTCACTCTGTGTATGCTTGAAACCCCTATTGGGCTCTCCAACAGGTACAGAATAAAATTTATCAATGAAGGGAGAGATAATAAGAATCTAGAATCTCCTTACCACTAGCTTGGTGAGGCAAGGTTCATCAACAATTTAAGAAAATAAATTCTTTCACAAAATGACATTTTTCAAAAGCACCCTTTTTGAAAGTAGCCACCTTCATTCAACATACTCAAATGTGTTGAATGAAGATTCTAGTTTCAAATCATAAACATAAAAATTGAAATTCCACTCAACATATTTCACATATGCTAGAGTGGAAGTTTCTCTCTTTACAAAATTAAGAAATCACATTCATGGCATCAAAACATATCATTGAAATCAATTTAACATACTTAAAATTTGTTAAATGAATTTCACCTCTATTTTGGAATCTTATTTGACATGACACATTTGTTAAACAAAGATCTCCCCTCTCTTTCTAAAAAGAATGAGAGCAAATCAAACACATTTGATTCCCACTTAACGTGTTGAAGTTGTTAAGTGAGAATCTTATTTTCATGAGCATTTGATTACACTTAACATATCCAATTATTAAGTGAGAATCTCTCTTTTAAATCAAACATAAATTTGGCCTCCACTTAACATATTTAATTTGTTAAGTGAGGGTCTCATTTCAAAACATAAATTTGATCTCCACTTAACATATTCAATTTGTTAAGTGAGGGTCTCATTTCAAAACATAAATTTGACATCCACTTAACATATTTAATTTGTTAAGTGAGGGTCTCATTTCAAAGAATAAATTTGACCTCCACTTAACATATTCAATTTGTTAAGTGACGGTCTCATTTTTAAAACATAAATTTGACTTTCACTTAACACATTCAATTTTTTAAGTGATTTTCAAAACATGCATTTGGGCTTTCTCTTAACATAGAAAATTTGTTAAGTGAGAGTCCCATTTTCAAATATATATATATATATATATATATATATATATATATATATATATATATATATATATATATATATATATATATATATATATATATATTAAGACATACATCAATCACATTTGGACTTTCACTTAACATACCAAATTTGTTAAGTGGGAGTCCCATTTTCAAAACATAAAACATCACATTTGGACTTTCACTTAACATACCAAATTTGTTAAGTGAGAGTCTCATTTTCAAAAGAAAATCAAAGCATCCATCAGTCACATTTGGACGTTCACTTAACATATCCAAATGGTTAAATGAGGGCCTTATTTTCATCCATCACATTTGGGCTTTCACTTAACATACAAAATTTGTTAAGTGAGAGTCTCATTTTCAAAATAAAAATTAAAACATGCATCAATCACATTTGGAATTTCACTTAACATACCAAATTTATTAAGTGAGAATCCCATTTAAAAAAAAAGAAGAAAAACACAAATCAATCACATTTGGACTTTCACTTAACATACGAAATTTGTTAAGGGAGAGTCCCATTTTCAAAGAAAAGAAAAACATAAATAAATCACATTTGGACTTTCACTAAACATACCAAATTTTTTAAGTGAGAGTCCCATTTTCAGAAAAATCAAAGCATTCATCAATCACATTTGACTTTCATTTAACATACCAAATTTGTTATGTGAAAGTCCCATTTTCAAACATAAATCAAACACATGTGGCTTCTACTTGACATATCAAATTTGTTAAGTAAGAAGCCCCATTTTCAAATTAATATTTCACACATCATAAGCAAATACACTCTACAAAAACTTCTAAACACACAATCGCAACCTCTTCTTTGCATACTCAAATTTACTAAGCGGGGGTTCTTTCAAACCATCAATATTTTCAAACAAGATACACAACATTCAAATGATACTCCAAGAAAATCTCTCCTTAAAATTTTGAACCCCACCCAACCTACCTAAATTGGTTGAGTATGGGTACTAAAATAAAAAATCAAATGGCAAAGACTCTCCTGAAACATCAAAATCTCTCCACTAAACCCCACTTAAGATATTTAAATTGTTTAGTGTGGGTTTAGGACACCAAATCTATACTATTCTTTTGGGATGAACATTTAAGTAGAAATCTAACATAGATTACATTTCAACATATAGAGATACAACTCAAATCAGTCAGTACAGTCTTTACAGTCAGTATACAAGGCCTCATAGAAGTTTGTTTTCACTTTCCCCTTCGGGATGGACTTGGCCTTAGATCGGGCCAGCCTCCCCAAAACTAACTCAACCCACCTGGTTTTCTTTGGCTGAGGTTTTAAGAGAGCATTTATTACTTGCAAGGGGTCGGTTACGTATTGCTTGGGATGAGGGTGGTGGGCATAAACATCATCATTATTATTCTGCTATGATTCTGAGTACCCTCCATTGAATAGGAAGGGTGCAGTTGTTCTCATGCCCCATTCTGAGATAGTTTTAGCATATGTCCATCTAGCTGTCCATACCATTGCTCTAATGAGAGCTACTACCTCCTCTTTGGTTACCCCAAAGGGGAAGGCTATCTTAGCTTCTAAGATAGTCTCCTCCACTTACGAGGTAGGTACTAGCTCCTGCTCTACCTTATTCACTCATACTCAACACCACAATAAAAATTGCAAGATTAAGCTAGAGTATGAGCGAGCAGCTAGAGAGCTTGAGGCTTCATCTCACATAGCCAAGGAGGGTTCTCCCCGAGAGTTCTATCCACTTCCAACCAGCAATAAGTTCCATCCCCTCTCAGCATCAGACGAAGAGGAAGATTATAGGAGGATTGCTACTTCTCCTCCACCGGTAATATATAATGAAACACCAGATAGGGACCACAGGAGGCCCTATACAAGACTTAAGTCTATCTTATGCTAGGTTAGAAGAGCACATGGATGCTCAGAGTCCGGTGCCTTATTCGATTTGTGATCTTTGATCCCTGGAGTGTTAGGGGTCCAATGCATAGGGAGAGAGCCATAGGGGCTCAAGCATCTACTCATGTAGATAGGAGAGAGTAGTGGAGATATGCCAGATAGTCGATAGCTTTCGATTTGATAGATTATTCTGATCATCCATCCATTAGGATCGATCATTCAGACAAGATTGTTCTTACCGATGCTACCCACTGTAGGCAGAGATCTCCTGTTGAGGGATAGTCAGTGTTGCCTTCACACCGCTCCCCTTGTCGTCCACCACTCATGCAGCTCCCAGCATCCACCACTCCCACTAAGATCTAGAAGCCCCCATCCAGGGAGAGACCTTCTCCTTTGGTGATCTGGTTACGACCCTAGGATCTCACTCTCACCATCCCACCTGTTGAGGCGAGATCAAGCTCCCCTGCTCGACCAGCTACCTCAGTTGTGGTTCGGTAAGAGTGGCGACCCCGCACTGTCGTAGTCGCACCACCACCACCACCTTCAGAGCTAGTAGCAGTGGCAGTTGTAGAGGGAGAAGATGATAATTTTACACTTTCCATGGTAGTAGATCTTCCCTGAGACACCACTTCATCAATGAGCATATCTCTTCTAGTGAGCGTGACCTTCCTAGAGCTAGCACTCCAGTGACAAACAGTGTTAGATGTATCTTCTTCAGTGTCCATAGTCCCTTGACCGGTTAGCCTCGAGTATTTGTGCCAGCACATTTAGATTATTCCTTGGATGAGATTGTAGCTGATTACTTTACCGAGAAGAGGGAACTCTTAGGCAGTGATCACACAAATTCTAAAGATGAGAGGGTAGCATTTGATCCTGATGAATATGATCTTCTTGAGTATTCGGTCAGAGTCCACATGGTTGACATTAGGAGCTCCCTTCAGAGAGATCAGCATAGTCAGGAAGATGTTGTGGTTGAGGAAGATGATGCCATCCATTCAACCCAACACCTCCATCAACAGCTTAAACAAAAGATGATCAGATCAACCAGATGGGGAAGAGGCTGGAAGACTTTTTAAAATCAGACCTCAGTACCGTAAAAATATATCGATAGAGGTAGATCATCTCGAGTCAGCACATGTTATAGATTAGCCCAAGAGCACTTCTCTAGTAGATCATGACAGTGGTAGCTTGTATAGGAAAGTGGTGGACAATACCTCCATGCAATAAAAAGACATTAAAAACATGGTGGAACAGCAAGTGAGGGATGCGTTGGCACAAGTCCGAGGTGGCTCATCCGATTTAAAGGGTAGACCCTACCCAGAGAAATTTGATGTTGTCCAATATCCCAAGAGTTTTGTGCCTTCTTCCTTCAAGACCATTGATGATAGTGGAAACCCTCGACAGCACATAGCACATTTTAGGTCCAGATGTTGCAATGATGGTGGCAATGATGTACTTTTGTTCTACCTCTACATCAGTAGCTTGATAGGCATCACATTTGATTGGTACACTGAACTACCCAATGGTTCATTGAAGAAATTTGTTGAGTTTGAGTAGCTCTTTATTAAGAGATTTGCTGGAACTTAGTAAAGGGTAATTGTGGGTGATCTCATTGTAGCTCAATAACACCCCTGTGAGTCCCTTGTTGATTATATTCTTAGATGGCACAACTAAGTATGAAATATGAACCACAGCTGTCTTAACATTCCGTCATTAAAATTCTACTCAAGAATAATCATGGCTCAGCCACCTTCATGCTTAATGGTTTTACCATTAAAACATTTGAGAAATTAATCAACAAGGTAGCTAGTCTATAAGGAGAGGTCAAATAGTTACCTTTCTAAGATCAGTCAGCCAAGTCCAGACTGTAGAAGGCATTTGAGAAGAAGCTAGGGGCAGTCACAATAGTTGATAAGGGAAAATAACTAGTCAGGGTTCAAATAGACAGGCCTCAAGCTCAGCAATCTCCTCTACCACCTCCTTTACCACCACCTCGGTCATTATACCGGCCACCTTAATTGCCATAATGGCCTCTATTATTGCATCCTCAACAGTTTCCTCATCGGCATCATCAGCAGCAGTATAGCTACCCACCACTAGGTAGCTATCATTTACTTACTCTTTTTGACAAATTGAATAAACCATACTCATTCAAGAGGGAGGAAGTCAGAAAGATCTTTAAGAACCTCTTAAAGAAGCCTGATTTCTAATTATCATAACCTAGGAGGTCAGAGGAAGTGGGCAAGAGTCATGATCCAAATAATTGCCCCTTTTACCACATGCTAGGACATGTCTTAGAAGATTGCTTTTCTTTGGCAGCAGAATGTATAAGCGGGTGCCATTGTCATCCCTAAGGAATATCTACTAAAACAACCCTCCAATTCTATTTGGGTAATCCTTGGGGATACACGCGATCTTCCTAAGATAGAGGAAGGTTAGGATATCTCCCTATCCTAAACCTCCAAGAAAATCATTTCTAAGATAAAAAAATTACCTTTGCAAGTGCCTAAAGTAGCTCAAACCTCCAACTCTAAGGAAGGTTTGCAAGTTGATAAGGACAACTTGAAAGTGGTGACAGCCCAGCAGTATCAGTCCACCTTACTTGCCCGAGATAGCATAGTAGCACAACCACTGTCCAAGTCCAGCATTCCATCCACCATTGTAGCTACTACTTCTTCTTCCACTAGCTCATCTTCTGTCAGCAAGAGTGTTGTATCAGCCGACAAGGGCATTAAATCCCTTACCCCACTTACTTTATTAGATTTCTATCATGTACCTCCACCTAAAAAGAAATTTTTATATACATATCTCCGCCCTCATCCATCCCACCCCTTTTATTTTTAGGTAAAAGAAGGATAAATGAAAAAAGAGAGATATATATAAAATTACACCTTGTTGGGATGCTACATAGATCCACAGATGTTGTTATTAGGGTGATCGGGTACAACATTGAGGAGAGGTGTACTATCTCAAAAGATAGAAGTCACCACCCTATAATGGACTTAATCACCTAAATAAGGACTCCTAAGGACTACGGGTCTTTGAAATGTACCAGAGATTCTTCCCCTACTTTACATGGAAAAGTAAAGTAAGATTTATTTTAAATCAAGTTCGTTAATTTCTCTACAGGGGCAAGCCCCCATAGTTAATTACATCCTAAGAAACAGGATTCCTTAGGAATACTCTCAATTAAGGTAAATGATCATTGTGTCTAAATATTTTGAAAGGTAGGACTATCAATCGATTGGTTTATTTTTAGAAAGTTAAGTGGGGTCAATCGAGAGGAGGGAGTTCTTATCAAAGCCAAATGAAAATAAGTAAGGGGTGCTTAAGATACTAGGAAGCCTAGTAAGCATCCCGAATTACCCTATTATTGGGCTTTATATTTTTGAAATTGAATTAATTTATTTGAGTTGAATTTTTATTAGAATGCCATGGCTTATAATTCCATGGTACAAGGTCACAGAAATGCATAAAAAGTGAGAATTTATGCTAATAGCCCGCAAAGAGAAGTAACAACCTATGAACCTAAATTTAGGGAGCTTTGGTAAGGGCCAAAAGCATGACCTAAATCTAAGGAAAAAATGAGTTAGTTTACCTCCACAAGAGAGGATAAACCACTGACATTGGACTTATAATCTGGGGTGTCGCCAACTAACTCCTACGATTTTAAAATATGTAGGCAAGTCAAATACTTTTGCAAAATAACTAAGCTGTTGTTTAATTAGAAAGAGATTAAGTCCTTAAACACACACCCTAAGAGACTAGATCATGTAGGGCATGCTTTAATGACTTAAATCTAATACAAATTTTTTCATATTTTTAATTTTATTTTGGACAATCAATTTGACACAGGCTTTAGGTTTTATATGCCTAATGCATGAGAAATTAGATTATGGGCCAAAATCAGCAAGATGAGGAGGTCTGTTTCCACCATGGCTCTCACAGGTCAAGCCAAGTTCTCTGGCAAAGGTGGAAGCCCTCCAATCAAGAGTGAAACAATAAGCTTTTTATGCATGATGTTAGAAAAGTAGGGTAACATCTAGCTAAAGGGTTGCTAATTCTTTTATCTTATTTTATAACCTAAGCTTTAGGTGAGATTATGTGTTGTTTATTTTTAATTTGAGTTGTTTAATTGGATAGAAAATTTATTTTCCTAAGAGCCTAATCGTCATCCATGTCATACATCAAAGTAAGGAAGAAACTAGGAAAAGATGCCATCTTAATGCGCAAGTTAAATAAACATCAATAAATTTATAAAACTAGCACAAAAGAACAAAAGGTCATTTGTGGTCGGGCTCCACCGCACAAACTCAAAAATAAATTGGGTAGCCGAGCTCTACCCTGGTACAACCCGGATTACAAATGAATTAATTACAATCAAGTAAGAAATTAATGTTATGGGGGGTCTTCATTCTTTATTTCTTCTTTCTTCTTTCTTCTTTTGGTTGGTTGGAATGTAGTTGCTCCAAAGGCTTCACATGAAACAAAAGACATGATCTTATGGCCAATGCTCATCCTAATCCCCCATAACAATCATTCAAAAATCCTAATTTCAAAGGTGCATGAAAATGGGAAAAAGGAAATCTAACTAACACCTGCAGAACAGAGAATAGCCAAACAAACCATACAATCTGAATATATATATATATATATATTGGACTTAGCACCCCACACATGGGTAACCAAGTCTACCTGGCCTATTTTGGATTATGGTTAGGGGTATAAGCACCTGCATAGAAAAAGCAGTTATATTTTTATTACATTGCCCCTTAAGCACAATCCCTTGCAGAAGACAATGGTTAGACTAAGATCACCCTACCATTCAGTCTACACACATACACCCTAACATCCAGACTAAAATAAAACATCACAAAACAAAAGCAAACATCAAACCATGCATCACCTTAACTTAAAGCTAGAAATGGTGACTTGGCCTAATGTGTGTGTTATTTAAGGTTTGTGTGGTATGCTTAGCTAGGCTTTAAGGTTGAAGTTTTCTAAGTATGAAAATGTTCAAATTAGAGGGTTTGTTTCATCTATGTGATTTTGCTTTGGTTAATTTTATTTTGTATTTTGATTTGGTTTAAGTGAATCTTACAATTAATTACTAAGTTGTAAAGAGAGGAAAAAAAAAGAAGAAAACTTCTCTTTCCTCCATAACTTAAGTAATTTCTAAGATAGATTCATATTTGATTTTTGTTTAGCGAGTATTTTATTATGTTTTTTTAATTAATCCTAAGTTTAGATTTTTTTCTAAACAAACCTATTTAGAAAGAAAGGCATTTTAAGATTAAGTAAAGTGAAATACAATCACATAACACACATCACTTCATTTCTTTCCCAACATTGTGTAACATGCGTATGGATGAATCCTAAGAATATCTATACATGCAAATGGAACTGTTTAACACACTTTAATAATGAATGCTAAGAGAACTTGTTTGGAAAATTTGAATGTTTTTATGATGCATGATTTTGTTAATTAGAAAAAGAGGGATTTCTTTTATCCATTTTTCATATGCACACATACATGTATGAAAGGAATAAGTGAGTACGTTGCCATTATTAGCATTAGCGATGTAAGGTACAAGACCTACTTAGGGCTACTTAAAGCCTCGCAATCACAGGGTTGTCCAGACTAATATACCACTTTCTTTAAATACATATACATGTACAAAAAAAATGAATTGAAAAAGAAAGATGCAAAAGTTTGTGTTTGTTTGTTTGATTTATTTATGCAATTTATATGTGTAAGTGTGAATGTCCTTCTTAAGTGATAACATAGAAATGAATAGAAATGAATTTAAGCAAGTGTTGTGTTCTTTTCAAATGAACAATACACTTTGCCAAATCCTATTTAAAACTATGCTAAAAGAAAAGAGAAGGAAAGCCACACTATGCACATCTTTATATTTTTACTCATATGCAAGCTTATAAATGATCATAAGTAGCATACCTTTTAGTCTTGATAATTGATTTATAAGCTTTGAAAATAATTTTATATTTAATAGTAATAATAGCCATTCATATTCTTACTTTAGCCAAAACATACAATTTGACATAAAAGAGATATTTCATTTTTAATTTGATTTTTAAAAAAAACATGAATGCATGAATTTCATATGACATACACATTTATCATGTTAGGAAAGAAGTAAAATGATGAAAGCAATGTAAGCTCATCCACCCTAATTAATTCCTAAAGATAATCCTATGAATAAGATTATTTAAAGTAAATCAAATTTATTTTAAGGAGAGTTTGAATTTTATTTGAGTTTGATTTCAATTTGAGAAATGTGAGATGAGTTTGTTGGTATTAACCCATTCCCCACATGTGTAAGTGCATTAATTACCCCTTACCTACACCACTTTAGCATATTTAATCAAATAGTTATGAGCCAATGTATGACATAAAATCACAAAGAATTTAAATCAGCAATGCATCCTAGGAAATAAAGGTACCTAATGCAATTGGCTCATAATTAATGATTAATTAAGTTAAAGGGTTTAATTTAAGTACTTTCATAACCCTTCCCACACATGTGGGTTGGATTTTAATTTTCTTAAGCTACTTAAGTTATTGAACACCTAAGCACCTACCCAAGATATATTGGTTAAGTTCTAGAATGTTTTGAAAAGTTTATCAAAGTAATTAAGCATGTGATTAGGGGATTAGCCCTTAATTAAGTCTGGATTAAAGAAGGAAAGGGGTTTAGGGAATGACTTAGGAAAAAATCTCCAAACCCATTCCATAAACCTCTTATCTACTTAAGCAAGGCCTAATTAACTTAATAAAGGGACTAAACCACTGTTCACTTGTGTAATTACCCTTAATTACATAAAGAAGGTGATTATGGATTCATTACATGATTTCCCTAATTAACTCATCAATAAATCCAATAAACTTAGGGGAGGCAAAGGTCATCCCACTAAATATACCAGAGAAATTTGAAATGATTTAATGAAATAATTATGGAGTAATTAAGGTTATTAAATTTTTATTAAAACCCTAATTGAGAAAAATACACTACTCAAAATCCATTGAAAATATTTTTAGATTATTCTCCTAATAAATATCTTTATAATGCATTTTACCTTATATTTTTATGATTTGTCTAGAATTAGTTATGTTATTTTGAAGTTTCCATGATTATCTATTAATTAAATAGCCTAATTAAATGATTAATCCTATCGACACCACGTGGAGGCTGACGCAGCCTATGCTTTCCATGTGGTGCAACGGGAGTGGTCACTTAAGTTATCACATCGGGGTGCCGCATTAGTGGCGATGCTATGCGCTTTCTCCTCACCTATCCGATCAAGGATCAGACAGTTGAGATCAAGCCCGCGGTTCTTAAGGGATTAAATCAGGGATCCTATGCATCTTGATCACGACCATCCATCCAAAACTTATGGATGGACAACCCATGATTCATCCCTAAGCTCACCTGCAAGAGATGGCCATCGTCCATCTTTCATTGCATGATCTGAGCTCGATTGACCTCGGACTGAGCCCAAACTCAACCCACACCATCATCATGCAAGGGGGAAGACATCCAACTGCTAGTTTTACTTGAGATAAAAATTCTCTCCAAAAAAGACCACACGCTCCCTATTCTAGGCTCAGTTTTGATCCATACCTTGCCGGAGGCTATCACCAGAGCTTGAATTCGTTGAGGTAGTTTATTCTAGTGGAGACGAAGCTCTGTTGAAAGTTTCAAGCCTTGGGGTTGAGTTGATCTCTTTATGGACCAAGCTCCTCTTCGATTGAGTTTAGCCATAGTCTAGCTCCCTTCTCCCATGCCTTGAGAACTTGGATTAAGCTTTAAGAAAGTTCGAGTGAGACCTCTAAAGAAGCTTGCAAGAGGAATTGGCTTGATTTTGTGTGTTGAGTAAGTTGAAAAAATGGTGGAGCTCCCCTATTTTCAACTTGAAGAAACCGAGAAATGGAGAATTCTAAATGGGTTTAGAAATCTTAGAGGAGCTCTAGGATGCTTGATCTGAGTTCCCTAAGCTCAATCGAGTGTGCGAGTATTGAATTCAAGTGGAATTAGGGGGAGTATATCTCCCCTTAGGTGAATCGGATGGCCATGAAGAGTATTACCATTTTGATCCAATTCATCCTATTGAGTGGGTTTGTTAGGCTATTTAGAGTGTCATGGCATTCCATGTGCTTGAAATGAGTGGAGGAAGGATTCCCATGTGCCCATGTCAAGTGAGGTGGTCGATTTTGACCTTGGGTTGGGTTTGGCTGACCCAATCCGAATGGTTCATGTGCACCATGTCCATTAGTGACCATTTGATCCACTAAGAGAACGCCAAGTGTCTATGAAAAGGAATTGACTAAATTTCAAGTGGTTTTGAATTTAGGTTACCTTATGGCATAGGGGTAAAATGGCCATTTGGATTTTATTTCATTTTTAATATGTTTGGTATGATTGAAAAATGTACTAGGCCAAGTTTCATTGAATTTGGAGTTCGTTTGATATGATTTGGCACATGTTGACCCATTTAGGTCAAAATGGGTCAACTTGGGTCAAGTTGACCAAATGGTCAAATTGGGTCAAACCAAGGGTTGAGTCAAGTTCATATGACCATTTGAAATATTTTGGCATCATTGGTTTGGTTCAATTTGATTTATATTTAATTTTAGTTCATTTGATTTCATTTAGGTCAAATGGGTCAAGTTGACCAATTTGACCCATTTGACCTATTTAGATTAGGTCATGGGTTAGTTTATGTTTGGTTGATCATTTAAAATAGATTGGTATTTTTGTTTCTAATCAATTTGGTTTATATTTGGATTTTTTTAGGTAGTTCAAGGTCAATTGGGCTAGGTTGGGTCTAGTTGGCCAAATGAACTTGAACCATTAGTTTTGTGATAAAATATTATTAGATTTTCTAAGAGCATACTTCCATCTTCAATCTATGTGGATAAAATGAGGATAAAAATATACTCTTTTATGCATTTGGGCACCACATAGATTCGTAGATGTTCTTATTAGGGTGATCGGCTATGACATTGAGGAGAGATGTACTATCCCAAAAGATAGAAGTCACTGCCCTAAAATGGACCTAATCACCTCAATAAGGACTCCTAAGGACAATGGGTATACATGTGTACCAGAGATTCTTCCCCAACTTTATATGGAAAAGTAAAGTAGGGTTTATTTTAAATTAAGTTCATTAAGTTCCCTACAGGGGTAAGCCCCCATAGTTAATTGCATCCTAAGGAAGGGGATTCCTTAAGAATACTCTTGATTAAAGTAAATGATCATTGTCTCTAAATATTTTAATAGATATGACTATCAATCGATTAGTTTATTTTTAGAAGATCAAATGGGATTGCTCAAAGAGAGGGAGTTATTATCAAATCCAAAGGAAGATAAGTAGGAGATGCTCACGATGCTAGAAAACTTAACGAGCATCTGAAACTATCCTATGTTTGGACTTTACATTTTATAAAAATCTGTGGTGAAATATTATTAGATTTTCTAAGAGAATACTTACATCTTCAATATATGTGGATAAAATGAAGATAGAAATATACTCTTTTATGCATTTGGACACCATGTAGATCCGCAGATGTTCTTATTAGGGTGATCGGGTATGACATTGAGAAGAGGTGAACCATCTTGAAAGATAGAAGTCACCACTCTACAATGGACCTAATCACCTCAATAAGGATCACCTCAATAATGACTCATAAGGACAATGGGTCTGCATGTGTACCAGAGATTCTTCCCCTACTTTACATGAAAAAGTAAAGTAAGGTTTATTTTAAACCAGTTTTGTTAAGTTCCCTGCACGGGCAAGCTCCCATAGTTAATTACATCCTAAAAAAAGGGATTCCTTAAGAATACTCTCGATTAAGGTAAATGATCATTGTCTCTAAAGATTTCAATATGTAGGACTATCAATTGATTAGTTTTTTATTAGAAGATCAAATGGGATTGATCAAAGAGAGGGAGCTATTATCAAAGCTGAAGGAGATAAGTAGGAGATGCTCACGATGCTAGGAAACATAGCCAGCATCTCAAACTATCCTATGGTTGGGCTTTACATTTTTGAAATTGAATTAATTTGTTTGAGTTAAATTTTTCATTAGAAATTTAGGGCTTATGATTCCACAATACAAGATTGTAGAAATGCCTAAGAGGTGAGGATTTATACTTATGGCCCATAAAGAGGAGAAGCTATCTCAGAACATAAATCTAGGGAGCTTTGGTGAGGGCCAAAAGCACAACCTAAATCTAAGGCAAAAATTTGTATTTGGTTTTCCTCCACATGAAAGGACAACCGATTGCTTGGACTTATAACCGCCTGGGGTGGCCGCTAACAAACTCCTCCTATAGTTTTAAATTCATGTAGACAAGTCATATGCTTTATGCAAGATAGCTAGGCTATTATTTATTTAGCAAGAGACTAAGTCCTTAAACTCACTCCCTAAAAGACTAGATCAAGTAAATGTATTAAAAATGACCTAGATCTAATACAAATCATATTACATTTTATTTTTATTTTTGGACAATCATTTTGACTCAAGCTTATAGGATTCATATGCCTAATGCATAAGAAATGAGATTATAGGCCAAAATTAGCGAGAAGAGGGAGGTGCATTTCTACCATGGCTCTCACAGGTCAAGCCAAGTTCTCTAGCAAAGGTGGAAGCCCTCCATTCAAGAGTAAAACAATATGCTTTTGTGAATGATGTTATAAAAGAAATACTCATCCAGCTAAGGGGTTGCTGATTCTTTTATCTTGATTTTAACTTAGGCTTTAAATGAGGTTATGAGTTATTTATTTTTTTAATTTTAAGTTGATTAATTTGATAGAAGATTTATTTTTCCCTAAGAGTAGAATTTTCATCCAGGCCATACATCAAACAAGGAAGAAACTAGGAAAAGGATGTCATCTTAATGCACAAGCTAAACCAAACATCACACATTTTATAAAGCTAACACAAAAGAATAAGAAGCCATTTGTGGTCGGGCACCACCACACAAACCCAAAAATAAATTGGATAGCTAAGCTCTACTCTTATACAACCTAGATTACAAATGAATTAATTTACAATAAAGTAAAGAATTCATGTTATGGGAGTCTTCATTTCTTCTTTTCTCCTTTCTTCTCTATTCTTTCTTCTTTTGGATGGTTGGAAGGTGGCTGCTCCAAAGGCTTCACATGGTACATAAGATGTAGTCTTATGACCAATGCTCATCCTAATCCCCTATAACATTCATTCTAAAATCCTAATTGCAAAAATTTACATGAAAAAGAAAAATAAATCTAACTAATACTTGCAAAATAGAGATTAGCTAAACAAACCATATAAATCCCAAGCATGTATATTGGACTTAGCGTCCCACACATGGGTAACGAAGTCCACCTGACCTATTTGACTATGCTTAGGGGTATAAGCACCTGCATAATAAAATCAGATATAATTTTATTGCAGCATCCCTTAAGCATAATCCCCTGCAAAAAATAATGATTAGACTAAATCATCCAACCAATCATTTTACGTACATTCACCCTAACATCTAGACTAAAAAAAACATTACAAAATAAAAGGAAACATCAAACCATGCACTGCCCTAACCTAAAGCTAGAAGTGGTGACTTAGTCTAATGTGTGTGCTTTAGAAGATTTGTGTGGTATGCTTAGCTATGGATTTAAGATTTGGATTTTCTAAGTGTGAAGATGTTCAACTTAGATGGGTAGTTTCATTTAAGTTTTTAGTTGATTTAGGTTGATTTTTATTTGATGTTTTGTTTAGCTTTAGGTGAACCTACTTAATTACTAAAGGTTGTAAACAGAAAGGTTGTAAACAGAGAGAAAGAGAAGAGAACTTCACTTTCCTTCCCTACCCTAAGTAATTTCTAAAGTGGATTCATATTTGATTTTGTTTAGTGAATGTTTTATTATGTGTTTTAATTAATCCTAAGTTTAGATCAACTCTAAACAAACCTATTCAAAAAGAAAGGCATTTTAAGATTAAGTAAAGTGAATTAATATCACAAAACACACAGCATTTCATTTCTTTCCCAACATGTATAACATGCATATGAATGAATCCTAAGATATATACATACAAATGGAAATTTTTAACAAACTTTATGATGAATGCTAAGTGATTTACTTAAAAAAATTTGAATGCTTTATGATGCATGATTTTGATTAAGTAGAAAAGAGATTTTTCTTATCCATTTTTCACATGCACACATGTATGTATGAAAGGCATAAGTGAGTATAGCATGATTGTTAGCACCAGAGGTGTAAGGTACAAGACCTACTAGGGCTACTTAAAGTCTCGCAACCCTAGGGTTGTCCAGACTAATATATCACTTTCTTTAAATATAAGCATATGTACAAAAGAAATGAATGGAAAAGAAAGATGCAAGAGTTTGTATTTGTTTGTTTGATTTGTTTATGCAATTTATATGTGTAAGTATGGATGTCCTTCTTTAAGTAATGGCATCGGAATGAATAGGAATGGAGTTAGGCAAGTGATATGTTCTTTTCAAATGAACTATACACATTGCCAAATCCTATTCAAAATTATGTTAAAAGAAAAGAGAAGGAAAAATACAATATGCACATCTTCATATTTATATCCACATGCAAGCTTATAAATAATTATAAGTAGCACGCTTTCAATTTTAGATGTTTGATTTATATATTTTGAAAATAATTTTGGATTTAGTAGTGATAATAGTCATTCATATTTTTACTTTAGCCAAAACAAGCAATTGGACATTAAAAAAGCATTTCATTTTCAATTTAATTTTTGAAAAGCATGAATGCATGAGATTCATATAACATACACATTTAGCATGTTAGGAAAGAACTAAAGTAATGAAATCATGTAAACACATTCACCTTAATTAATCCCTAAAGATAATCTTATGAAATAAGAAAGCTTAAAGCAAATCAAGTTATTTTTAAAGAAGGTTTGATTTTGTTTTGAGTTTGATTTAATTTGAGAAGTGTGAGATGAGTTTACTATTTCTAACCCATTCCACATATGTTGGCTAATTTAGTTTAATTTTTAGGTGAAAAGATCAATTTTATTCTTTGGTTAAGTTAAGGTATGAATTGAGTTAATTACCCCTTACCTATACCACCTTAGCATACTTAATCAAATAATAATGAGCCAATGAGATGACATAAAACCACACAAGGATTTTAAATTAGCATGCAGCTAGGAAAGAAAAGGGCCTAATACAATTGGCTCATGATTAACGATTAATTAAACTAAGGGGTTTAACTTAAGTACTTTCATAATCCCTCTCACACATGTGGGTTAAGTTTTGATTTCCTTAATGTACTTAGGTTATTGAACACCTAAGCATCTACCCAAGATAGGTTAATTGAGTTCTAGAAAGTTTTAGAATTTTATGAAATTAATTAAGGGGGTAATTAGTGAATTAACCCTTAATTGAGGTTGGATTAAGGAAGGAAGGGGTTTAAGGAATATCTTAAGGAAAGTATCTAAAAATTAATCTCTAAATCTCATATTCACTTATTCAAAACTTAATTGACTCAATGAGAGGGTTAAACTACTAATTATACCCTTAATTAAGCTTAATTATATTAAGGGAGTAATTAAGGAATGAACTAAAAATTCTTCTAACTAAACCACCAATAAATCCCAACAAAATTAGGGAACATAGGAGTCATCCCACTAATTATGCACAAGAAGTTTGGGGTTAATCAGTGGAGTAATTAGAGGGAATTAGCAAAATAACATTCCCAATAAAACCTAAATCCAGATAAAAGTACTATTCAAAATCCATTGAAATCATTTCTAGAATATTCTATGTTCAATTATTTCATATTTTTATAATTTTTCTTGGCTTAGATATGAATTTATGAAGTTTCCATGATTAATTAGGTGATTTAGTAGCCTAATTAAATATTTAATCCTGTCGGTGCCACATGGGCCACTGACACAGCATGCACTTTCCACGTGGTGTGACGAGATTCAATATTAAAGTTATCACATCATAACACAGTGTCAGGCGGTGCTACGCACTTTCTCCTCAGCTATCTGATCATGGATCGGATGACTGATGTTAAAGCTGTGGTTCTAAAGGGATGGAAGACGGATCTATGTGTCTTTGATCAGGGTCATCCATCCAAAATGCATGGATGGATGACCCATGATCCTTCCCTGTTCTCCTCTATGAGGAATGGACACCGTCCATCTTCTAGTAGAAGATTCGAGCTCAATTGAGTTTGGAGTGGGTTAAAACTCAACCCACACCATCTAGAGGGAAAGGGGATCACATCTAATGGCTAGAATCTCATGGGGTGACACTTTACTTCACAAAGGACCAAACCACATTGAAATTATGCTCAGTTTAATGGTATACCTCACCAGAGGTGATCACTAGTACTCGATTCTCTTGGAGAAGCTTTGTCTAGTGAGATGAAGCTTTGTTTAAGTTTGGAGGCTCTGAAATTGGGTAGATCCTCCTATGGGCCAACTCCTCCTTGACTTGAGGTCGATATTGATCAAGGTGACTCCTCCATTACCTTAGGAACTTGTGTGAAGTCTTGGGTGAGTTCGATTGAGTTCCCTGAGGGTGCTTGCAAAGGGAATTGCATTAATTTGGAGTGTGGAGTAAGTTTGATTTTCAATGGAGCTCCCCTATTTTTAATCTATGAATACTGAGAAAATGGAATTTGGGAAATGCTTGAGAGAGCTTAGGGAGGCTGCGAAATGACTTCTCTGGCTTCCTATTACTCAATCCAATTGGGGAGAGTGAAGATTGAATTGAATTAGGGGGAGTATATCTCCCCCTTGAAGGATCGGACGACCATGCCTTCACTTGCAGTTTTCATCTAATTGACCCTATTCAATGGGTTGTTTGATCTATTTAGAGAGGCATGGCATTCAGTTTTGGCCAGAGGAGGAGTGGGTGAGGTGTCCATGTGCTCAAACAAGGTGGATGGAGGATTCCATGTGGCCATTTTTAAAGGAGGTGGTCAGTTTTGAGTTTGGGTTGGGTTTGGCTGACCCAAACCCATTGAGTCATGTGCACTAGGTTCATTAGCGACCATTTGGTCCACTAAGAGGAAGCCAAGTGTCCATGAAAAGGAATTGACCAAATTCTAAGTGGTTTTGATTTTGGGTTACCCTATGGACTAGGGGTAAAATGGTCATTTGGCCTTGATTTCAGTTTGAACATGTTTGATATGTTTGAAAAATGGGTTATGCTAAGTTTCATTGAATTTGGAGTTGGTTTGATATGATCTGGCTCATGTTGACCCATTTAGGTCAAAATAGATCAACTTGGGTCAAGTTGACCAATTAGTCAAATCGGGTCAAACCAAGAGTTGGGTCAAGTTCATATGACCATTTGAAATGTTTTGGTTGCTTTGGTTTGATTCAATTTGGTTTAGGTTTGAATTTGGTTCAATTTAGTTCATTTAGGTCAACTGGGTCAAGTTGACCAATTTGACCCATTTGGCCTATTTGGGTTTGGTCGTGGGTTGGATCATGTTAGGTTGGTCATATGAAATGTATTGGTATCTTTGTTTCCAATCAATTTGGTTTATGTTTGAGTTTGGCTCAATTTGACCTTTTAGGTCAAGTTGGGTTCATGGACAATTGGGCTAGGTTAGGTCTAGTTGGCCACTTGAGGCTTTGGTCAAGTTCAACAAGTGATTTGGAATGAACTTGACCCATTGGTTTCAATCAATTTATCTTAGATCAAGTTTTGACACATTTTGACTTATTAGGTCAAGTTGGGTCAACCAAGTGGCCATAGGTTAGGCTCAAATGTTGACTTGGTCAAGTTCAAACATTAGTCATGAATGAACTTAGATCAATGGTTTCAATCAATTTGGCCTATGGTGGATTTTGGCTATGTTGGGTTTCATTTTGGCTAAGTTGACTTAGTCAAACCTTAGTTTGACTTAGTTTGACCCAATTTGATTGATTATCTCATGATGATTGTTGATGAGAGCTTAGATGAGCTTTATTCAATCTAAATTGGTTAGGATTAGAATTTGGCTCATAAGGGGTACTTTAGTTCACTTTGGGTTAAGTGAGCCTAAGTAGGTCAAATGGCTTGGTCAAAGCTTGATTTGAGTTTGATTGAACTCGCATATGGACTTATGATTGAAATATAAATCCATTTGCAAGAGATTTGAAGTCAAATGGGTTTTGATTCATTTGACAATTTCAAGTTCAAAGGGTGAACATGAGTTTGATTTGGGTTTGATTTTTTGAATTGATTTTTGGTTAAGTGATTGAAGTTTGTGTCTATATTTGTATTCATGATTGAAAGATTGATTGAATCATGAAGAAAAATCAAGAGTTTGGCTTGATTTGAATTGATTTGGCTAAGTTCAAGAGTTTGACTTGAAAGGCTTAGGTTGAATTTTGATTGAATTTGAGTTTGATTTTTGGAATTAGTTTTGGTTGTTTAAATTTATATTTCATTTATATATGAGAATATAAATGGGTTATGAAAAAAATTTCATGAATTTGAAGTGATTTGAACTTGATTTGGGCTAAGTCCTTAAGAGGGGAATCAAAGTGACTTAGGAAATATTTTGAGAATTTGGATTTGATTTTTGGGCTTAGTTTGATTGATTTGAATTTATATTTCACTTATATATGTGAATATAAATGAGAATATAAATGGGTTGTGAGAAAATTTCATGAATTTAAAGTGGTTTGAACTTGAGTTAGGTTAAGTCCTTAAGAGGGAAATCAAAGGACTTAGAAAATATTTCAAACTTGGAATTTCAATCATGAGCTTCAATCATTTGGAATTGACAATGGATTTATATCATTTGGAATTTATTTTAGTTTGAAGAAAATCAATCAAGTTGGAATTGATTTAAGTTTGATATCGATTTGATTTGGAGTTTGACTTGAAGGAAGGAAGTGAGGAATGTGGTTCAAGCTATAGGGTAGGGAAATTTTCTTAACACCCCTAAGGCATGACCTATTCCCTTATGGCTAACTCTTATAAGTCTCTAAGGCTAGGTTGATTGTCCACCTAATCACTAGATGTGTCTTAAGACTAAGAAACTCCTAAAGTCTAAGAGAAGTTTATGTCTAAGATTGAGGGGTTGAGAGCTCATTCTAAAAATGAGATCAACAAAGGGCTCCCAATAGGTGTGGTGTGACTGACAAGGTACACCACACATATTGGTGTTGATCGAAACAATCAACAACACCGAACGATCATAAGCTCTAATAGAGACAATCTACTCCTAACCCAAGGTGTAGAAGGAATCCAGAGCTTAGTGTAATGTGACTCTACTTATGTTAAAGACATAAGAGAGAAAGGAGGAATCCACTAAGGATAGAGTATGTGAACCTTCCACTAGGGAAGCACTTTCAAGTCATCCACAAGGGGATGAAAGGTTTGATTTGAGTCTCATTGGGGAGAAAATTTTGATTTGTTTAATAAAGTTTCACTAGGGAAGAGGGTTGAATTTGTTTAAATTTCTTGTTTATTTAATTGTGTTTGTTTTGATTCCACCGAGGATAGACAAGTGAACTCTCCACTGGGGAGGCAAGTTCAACTCATCCACAAGGGAGGAAAGGTTGTGAAATCTACTGAGGGATTAGAATTTTGAGTCCGCTGGGGAACTAGAAAGATTCACATCTCACTAAAGAGGAGAAAAAGATTTGACTTAAATTGATTGATTATTTTATTTTGTTTGTTTCATTGGATTTATTTTGTTGAATTTGTTTCAAATTTTTAGATTTTGGATTTTGAGATGAACCATGTTGGTTTGCGATAGATCATACTGAGTAGGAGCCACGGAGGCTCAGACCTGACTTAGATTTACCAATCCAAAGGGGTAGTCTACCAAACATGTAGTAGGACTAGCCAACCAAAGGGATGCCTTTCAATTTGCAATGGTCAAGTCTTAAGAAGAAAGCACGGGGACTCACATCTTCTAAATTAAGGAACCGTTGGGGTGATTAGTTGCTTTGGGCAACAAATCGAACCCGACCTAGGGCTGACTATTGAGTGAATGCCACTAGGGGACTTAGATTAGCTCGAAGATAGTCAAGATTAATTTCATTTTTTAAAAAAATTTGTTGTTATTATGATGGAACCCATTGGTTTGTGATGGACTGCACTAAGTAAGGGCCATGGTGGCCTAGACCTAACTTAGACTTACCAATCCAATAGGAATAGTCTACCAACCACAAGGTAGGACTATCCAACCAAGGGGGTGTCTTTCAGTGTGCAATGGTCAAGTTAAGAAGAAAGCACGGGATCTCACATCTTTTGAAACAAGAAACTACTAAGGTGATCGGTTGCCTTGGGTAATAAATCGAACCCAACCTAGGGCTGACTATTGAGTGAATGTCGTTGGGGGACTTAAATAAGCTCAAAGATAGTCAAAAATTAATTTCATTTTTTAGTTTATTTTGGTGGATTATGTTGGTTTGTGATGGATCACACTAAGAAAGAGCTTATATTAGCCTAGGCCTATCTCAAACTTACTTAACCAAAGAGAATAGCATCATGGCCGATGGGAGAGCTATCCGACCAAAGGAGTGCCTTTCAGTTTGCAATGATTAATTCAAGGGAAGAAAGCTCAGGGACTCACATCTTCCACTACAAAAGACCACTGGGATGTTTGGTTGTTTTGGGCAACAAATCGAACCCGACCTAGGGTTGCCCATTTGTTTGCAACAATCATGCTAGAAAGAATGCATCATAGTCTTACATCTTCCAAAGCAGAATGATTGTCGGGGTGACTTGCTTGTGGCAAAATAGATTGAACTCGACCTAAGGGTGATTACAGAGTGAGTATCAACTTAGGGATTTATCTCAACTCAAGTAGTCAGGCGATTCCTATAGGGAGTTCTGCTGACACTGCCCTAAAAATAGGATGTCTGCTTAAGAAAAGGGGGGCCCTTTGGGGGCTTGAATTCCTAATCCATAAGCGAATTAATTTTTTTATTTGTTTAGTTTATTTTAATGTGGACCCTGTTAGTTTGCGAGGAATCAAACTGAGAAGGAGCTTATATCAGCCTAAACCAATCTTAGATTTACTAAATCAAGGGAGAATCTATGCATCCGCTGAACAAATTCTCCAACCACAGGGCTGGTTACTAGAAAAGGGGGACTGTCCAATCCAAGAGTAACCCGAGTAATATCTAAATGGGGTCACAAAGGATGTGATCCAGATAGAATGCCCATAGGGGATGGAGCCACTAAAGGATTAATCCAAAACCCTTAAGAAGATGACATGGCTAGTCATACATCAAATATGTATTCGGTGGCCAACTCAAGGAGAAAGCATGGGGACTCACATCTACCAAGAGTGGTGTATCCACCAGTGAGTTGCTATCAGCATAGCGAACATCAACCAACCTAAGGTGCTCATTGATTTGCAATAATCAGCCTAGGAAGAAAGCTTGGGGACTCACATCCTCCTATAGCGGAACTGATTGCTAGGATAGTCTGTCTTCGGCTCGACAGGTGCCATCCGACCTAGGGCGACTATTGAGTGAATTTCATTGGAGGACTTATATCAAATCAAACGTAGTCAATAGGAAATGAGCCTATAGGAGACTTACCCTAAACCTAAAATATACTCGACCTAGTTAGTGCATGATGGCTAGTTCAAGAAGAAAGCACGGGGACTCACATCTTCTTAAACAAAGTCAGCATGAGGTAGCTTATTGGCTGGGCAGTGAAGCCTACCATACTAACAAGGCGCTCATTGATTTGCATTGGTGAAGTTAAGAAGAAAGTGCAGGGACTCACATCTTCCAAACAAGTGACCACTGGGGTGACATACTAGCGAGGTAGCATGTAAACCTGACCTAGAGCAACTAATGAGTGAGTGTCACAGGGGGCTTGCTCTCACATCAAATAGCCCGAGATAAAATATTTGTGTTTATTTTTATGCATGTGTTAATAGGAATAGGATGCCTCTTGGGTTCTCTCACACCTATCATAAACACGTTGGGTATTTTGATGAAATGGTGCCACGGATGGCAACCGAGAATTCCCACTAAGAAAGGATGCCGCTCAGGTTCTCTTATACCTAACTTAGTTATGCTAATCAAAATAGGATGCCTCTTGGGTTCTCTCACACCTATTCTAATAGCACCAGAAGATTGTGTTTGTGTCATGAAAGAGGGATAGGATGCCGTTGGGGGACTCTTACACCTACCCTAAACACATCATGGTGGATTCGTAAGACAAGCAAACAATGCTTCGAAAGAAGAAAAGATTTTGATGAAATGGAATCAAATTTTTATTTGATTGATAGAATTATTTTCAAACATGATTTTTATGGGTAATATTTCTTCAAATAGAGTCCATCAATTGGAAGCATCGAGTGTTCCCCTTTACAATCAACAAGCTGATAAGATCCTCCTTGGTAGGCTTTCTCTATGACATAAAGGTCTTCCCAAGTGGGTTCAAACTTGTCTCCCATCTTTCGATAAGCAACAATTGGTCTCTTTACGACTAACACAAGTTCTCCTACTTGGACAGACCTAGGGTGGACCAGCTTGTTGTAAGCTTGAATCATTTTGGCTTTGTACAACTCGAGGTTCTCGCAGGCCCATAGGAGACTCTCCTCCAAACCTTTGAGCTCTTCTAACCATAACTTTGCATCCTGCTCTGTAGTGATCTTGCTACCCAATGCTATCCTTAGTGATGGGATTTGAACTTCTAAAAGTAGAATGACTTCAGACCCATACACTAAGGAAAACATGATAGATTGAGTTGGAGTTCGATATGTGGTGCGGTAGACCCACAAGGCTTCAACCAACTGCTCATTCCACTGCCGCTTGTTGTCATCAAGATTCTTCTTTAGTATCTGGATGAGAGTTTTTTTTTGAATGCTTCTGCTAAACCATTTGCTCTAGGGTAGTAGATGGTGGAGTATCTTCAATCTATACCATGTCTTCTGGCAAAGCTGCTGATCTTTGTGCTTTTGAATGCAGTACCATTATCGGATATAATTCATCGAGGAACCCCAAACCAATATATGATATGGTTCCTAAAAAACTGAAGCACATGCTGAGCTGTAAAATTTTCGAGTGGGATTGCCTCTGCTCACTTAGAAAAGTAATCGGTGGCAGCAAAGATGAACCGGTGACCCTTGGAAGAAGGAGGATCGATCGGACCCATAATGTTGGTACCCCAACACTCAAATGGCCATGAAGCCAAGGTAGGGTGTAGAATGTTGGGTGGTTGATGGAGGATCACATTGTGCACCTGACACTGATGACATCTCCTAGCTACATCCATGTAGTATGTAATCATCAAAGGCCAGTAGTATCCTAGTCTCTTAATCTTCATCTTCATCTTAGGATCGGATTGATAATTCAAGATACTGAATGTCCCTCGCCATTAGACATGGGCTTCATGTTTGTCTAAAAACATAACCACATTTGGTCAAAGGACTGGTGGTACAGGGTGCCATCAATGAGAGCATAGGAGAGAGCTCTCTATTTCACCTGATGGGCTTGTGACTTCTCTTGAGATAATTTTGTAGTGTTTGAATACTCTATGAATGGTTGCCTCTAATCCAGCTCCTCATCCTTTTTGGCAACAATAACCTCCCCTTCATGCCCCTAGTGGAGTCGCCAAAAAAATCTGTGGTGAAATATTATTAGATTATCTAAGAGAATACTTCCAACTTCAATCTATGTGGATAAAATAAAGATAGAAATATACTCATTTATGCATTTGGACATCACATAGATCCACAGATGTTCTTATTAGGGTGATCTGGTATAACATTGAGGAGAGGTGTACTATCGGGGAAGTCACCATCCTACAATGGACCCAATCACCTCAATGGTAGTTGAGATTAAACAATGGAAAATGAAGGGGATTGCTACAATACCTCGAAGTAAATGATGTATTCTAAAGATTTCAATAGGTAGAACTATCAATCGATTAGTTTATTTTTAGAAGATCAAATTAGATTGATCAAAGAGAGGGAGTTTATTATCAAAGCCAAAAGAAGATAAGTAGGAGATGCTCACGATGCTAGGAGACATAGCGAGCATCTCAAACTATCCTATAGTTGGGCATTACATATTAGAAAAATCTGTGTTGAAATATTATTAGATTTTCTAAGAGCATACTTCCATCTTCAATCTATGCAGATAAAATGAAGATAGAAATATACTCCTTTATGCATTTGGACACCACGTAAATTTGTAGATATTCTTATTAGGGTGATCTGATATGACATAGAGGAGAGGTGTACTATCCTGAAAGACAGAAGTCACCACCCTACAATGGACATAATCACCTCAATAAGGACTCCTAAGGATAATGGGTTTGCATGTGTACTAGAGATTCTTACCCTACTTTACATGGAAAAGTAAAGTAGGGTTTTTTTAAACCAGGTCATTAAGTTCCCTACAGGGGCAAGTCCCCATAGTTAATTACATCATAAGGAAGGGGATTCCTTAAGAATACTCTCGATTAAGGTAAATGATCATTATCTATAAATATTTTAATAGGTAGGACTATCAATTGATTAGTTTATTTTTAGATGATCAAATGGAATTGATCAAAAAGAGGGAGTTATTATTAAAGCTGAAGGAAGATAAGTAGGAGATGCTCACGATGCTAGAAAACCTAGTGAGCATCTCAAACTATCCTATGGTTGGGTGTTACATTTTTGAAATTGATTTAATTTCTTTGAGTTGAATTTTTCATTAGAAATTTAGGGCTTATGATTCCACAACACAAGATTGTGAAAATTTCTAAGAGGTGAGGATTTAAACTTATGGCTCACAAAGTGGAGAAGCAATCTCAAAACCTAAATCTAAGGATCTTTGGCGAGGGCTAAAATCATGATCTAAATCTAAGGCAAAAATGTGCATTTGGTTTGCCTCCACAAGAGAGGATAAACCACCGGACTCCTTGGACTTACAACTGCATGGGGGTGGCTACCAACTAACTCCTCCTACAGTTTTAAATTCATGTAGGCAACTCATATGCTTTATTCAAGATAGCTAGGTTGTTAATTATTTAGAAAGAGACTAAGTCCATAAACTCACTACCTAAGAGACTAGATCATGTAAGGGTATGAAAAATGACCTAGATCTAATGCAAATCATATTACATTTTATTTTTATTTTTGGACAATCATTTTGACTCAAGCTTATAGGATTCATATGCCTAATGCATGAGAAATAAGATTATGCGCCAATATCAGTGAGAAGGGGGAGGTGTATTTCCATCATGGCTCTCACATGTCAAGCCAAGTTCTCTAGCAAAGGTGGAAGCACTCCATTCAAGACTGAAACAATATACTTTTGTGCATGATGTTATAAAATAAATACTTATCCAGCTAAGGGGTTGATAATTCTTTTATCTTGATTTTAACTTAAGCTTTGAAAGAGGTTATAAGTTATTTATTTTTTTTATTTTGAGCTGGTTAATTTAGTAGAAGATTTATTTTTCTCTAAGAGCCTAATTGTCATCCAGGTCATACATCAAGCAAGGAAGAAACTAGGAAAATGATGCCATCTTAATGCACAAGCTAAACAAAGCATCGCACATTTTCTAAATCTAATGCAAAAGAATAAGAGGTCATTTGAGGTCGGGAACCACCGCACAAACCCAAAAATAAATTGGGTAGCTAAGCTCTACCCTTATACAACCCAAATTACAAATGAATTAATTTACAATCAAGTAATGAATTCATATTATGGGGGTCATCATTTCTTCTTTTCTTCTTTTCTTCTTTCTTCTTTCTTCTTTCTTCTTTCTTCTTTCTTCTTTTGGATGGTTGGTAAGTGGTTGCTCCAAAGGCTTCACATGGTACATAAGATGTAATCTTATGATGAATGCTCATCCTAATCCTCCATAACATTCATTCCAAAATCCTAAGAAAAAGTAAATCTAACTAATACCTATAAAATAGAGATTAACTAAACAAACCATACAAATCCCAAGTATGCATATTTGAATTAGCACCTCACACATGGGTAACCAAGTCCACCTGATCTATTGGATTATGATTAGGGTTATAAGCACCTGCACAACAAAAGCAGATATATTTTTATTACAGTACCTCTTAAGCACAATCCCCTACAAAAAATAATGATTAGACTAAATCGTCCTACCATTCATTCTACACACATTCACCCTAACATCCAGACTAAAATAAAAAATCATAAAACAAAATAAAACATCAAACCATACACCACCCTAACCTAAAGCTAAAAGTGGTGACTTAGTCTAATGTGTGTGCTTTAGAAGGTTTGTGTGGTATGCTTAGCTATGGCTTTAAGATTTGGATTTTCTAAGTGTGAATATGTTCAACTTAGATGGGTTGTTTCATTTAAGTGTTTAGTTGATTTGGGTTGATTTTAATTTGATGTTTTGTTTAGGTTTAGGTGAACCTACTTAATTATTAAAGGTATTAAAGACAGGGAAAAGAGAAGAGAACTTCTCTTTCCTTCCCTACCCTAAGTAATTCTTAAAGTGGATTTATATTTGATTTTGTTTAGTGAATGTTTTATTATTTGTTTTAATTAATTCTAAGTTTAGATCAACTCTAAACAAACCTATTCAAAAAGAAAGGAATTTTAAGATTAAGTAAAGTGAATTATACCACAAAACAAACATCATTTCATTTCTTTCCCAACATGTATAACATGCATATGAATGAATCCTAAGAATATCTATACATATAATTAAAAATGTTTAACACACACATGTATGTATGAAAGGCACAAGTGAGTACAATGTCATTGCAGTATAGGGTGTAAGGCAAGACCTACTTAGTTACTTAAAGCCTCAAACCTGTGGTTGTCACTAATATACAATTTTCCTTAAATACAGGCATATGTACAAAAGAAATGAATGGAAGAGAAAGATGAAAGAGTTTGGATTTGTTTGTTTGATTTATTTATGCAATTTATATGTGTAATACTTCCGTTCAGTTACGTATTACTAACATAGGAATGAATAGGAAATGGATTAGGCAAGTGTGTTATGTTCTTCTCAAATGAACTATACACTTTGCCAAATCCTATTCAAAACTATGATAAAAGAAAAGATAATGAAAAGTAAACTATGCACATCTTCATATTTATATCCACGTGCAAGCTTATAAATAATTATAAGTAGTACACTTTTAGTTTTAGATGTTTGATTTATAGATTTTGAAATATTTTTGGATTTAGTAGTGATAATAGCCATTCATATTTTTTACTTTAGCCAAGACATACAATTTGACATAAAGAAAGCATTTCATTTTCAGTTTGATTTTTGTAAAGCATGAATGCATGGGATTCATATGACATACACATTTAGCATGTTAGGAAAGAATTAAAGTGATGAAATCATGTAAACACATTCACCCTAATTAATTCCTAAAGACAATCTTATGAAATAAGAAAGCTTAAAGGAAATCAAGTTATTTTTAAAGAAGCTTTGATTTTGTTTTGAGTTTGATTTAATTTAAGAAATGTGAAGTGAGTTTGTTTTTTCTATCCCATTCCCACATATGTTTGTTATTTAATTTTATTTTTAGGTGATTAGATTAATTTTATGCTTTAGTTAGGTTAAGGTATAAATTAAGTGTGTTAATTACCCCTTATCTATACCACCTTAGCATACTTAATCAAATAATTATGAGACAATGAGATGACATAAAACTACATAAGGAATTTAAATCAGTAATGCACCTAGGAAAGAAAGGGTCTAATGCAATTGGCTCATGATTAATGATTAATTAAACTAAGGGGTTTAACTTAAGTACTTTAATAACCCCTCTCACACATGTGGGTTGGGTTTTGATTTCCTTAATGTACTTAGGTTATTGAACACCTAAGCATCTACCCAAGATAGGTTAATTGAGCTATGGAAAGTTTTATAATTTTATGAAATTAAATAAGGGGGTAATTAGTGAATTAACCCTTAAATAAGGTTGGATTAAGGAAGGAAGGGGGTTTAAGGAATATCTTAAGAAAAGTATCCCAAAATTATTCCTTAAATCTCATAATCACTTAATCAAAACTTAATTGACTCAGTCAGAGAGTTAAACCACTAATTATACCCTTAATTAAGCTTAATTACATTAAGGGAGTAATTAAGGAATGAACTAGTAATTCTTCTAATTAAACCTCCAATAAATCTTAAAAAAATTAGGGGACATAGGAATCATCCCATTAATTATGCACAAGAAGTTTAGGATTAATCAGTGGAGTAATTAGAGGGTAATTAGCAAAATAACATTCCCAATAAAACCCAAATCTAGAGAAAAGTACTATTCAAAATCCATTGAAATAATTTTAAAATATTTTATGTTTAATTATCTATCCAATGCAATTTATTTCATACTTTTATGATTTTTCTAGGCTTTGATATGAATTTAGAGAGTTTCCATGATTAATTAGGAGATTTAATAGCCTAAATAAATGTTTAATCCCATCGACACCACATGGGCCTCTAACACGGCCTGCGCTTTCCATGTGGCATGATAGGATTCGATATAAAAGTTGTCACATCATAGTGTCACGTCAGCAGCGACACTACGTGCTTTCTCCTCACTTGTCCGATCAAGGATCGGATGACTAAGGTTAAAGCTGCGGTTCTAAAGGGATGAAAAGTGGATCTACGTGTCTTTGATCAGGGTTGTCCATCCAAAATGCACGAATGGATGGCCCATGATCCTTCATTGTTCTTCTCTGTGAGGAATGGACACCATCCATATTCTAGGAGAAGATCCGAGCTTGATTGAGTTCGTATTGGATTGAAACTCAACCCACACCATCTAGAGGGAAAGGGGATCCCATCTAATAGCTAGAATCTCATGGGGTGACACTTTACTTTAAAAAGGACCAAACAACATTGAAATTATGCTTTGTTTAATGGCATACCTCATCGGTGCTCAATTCCCTTGTAGATGCTTTGTCTAGTGGAGATGAAGCTTTGTTGAAGTTTGAAGGCTCTGAGATTGGGTAGATCCTCCTATGGGCCACTCCTCCTTGACTTGAGCTCGGTCTTGATCAAGGTGACTCCTCCCTTGCCTTAGGAACTTGTGTGAAGGCATGGGTGAGTTTGATCGAGTTCCAAGGGCTTGCAAAGGAATTAGGTTAATTTGGGTGAGTAAGTTTGATTTTAATTAGCTCCCCACAATCTATGAAAATTGAGAAAATGGAATTTGGAAAATGCTTGAGAGAGCTTAGGGATGCAGGGTCATGTTGATAAATGGGTTAGGCCAAGTTTCATTGAATTTGGAGTTGTTTTGATATGATTTGGCTCATGTTGACCCATTTAGGTCAAAATGGGTCAACTTGGGTCAAGTTGACCAAGTTCATATGACCATTTGAAATATTTTGGTGGCTTTGGTTTGATTCATTTTGGTTTAGGTTTGAATTTGGTTCAATTTAGTTTATTTAGGTTAGATGGATCAAGTTGACCAATTTGACTCATTTGACCAATTTGGGTTAGTTCATGGGTTGGTTCATGTTAGGTTGGTCATATGAAATGGATTGGTATCTTTGTTTCCAATCAATTTTGTTTATGTTTGAGTTTAGCTCAATTTAACCTTTTAGGTCAAGTTGGGTTCATGGTCAATTGGGCTAGGTTAGGTCTAGTTAGCCAATTGAGGCTTTGGTCAAGTTCAACAAGTGATTTGGAATGAACTTGACCCATTAGTTTCAATCAATTTGGCTTAGATCAAGTTTTGATATATTTTGACTTCTTAGGTCAAGTAGGGTCAATTGGACAATTGGGCTGGGTTAGGCTCAAATGTTAACTTGGTCAAGTTCAAACATTGGTCATGAATGAACTTAGATCAATGGTTTCAATCAATTTGGCCTATGGTGGATTTTGGCTATGTGGGTTTCATTTTGGCTAAGTGTTGACTTGGTGAATTAGAGTTTGACTTTGATTTAATTTGAGTGATTGATCATCTCATGATGATTGTTGATCATGATGAGAGGCTTAGATGGGCTTAATTCAATCTAATTGGTTAGGATTATAATTTAGCTCATAAGGGGTACTTTAGGTCACTTTGGGTCAAGTGAGCCTAAGTAGGTCAAATGGCTTGGTCAAAGCTTGATTTGAGTTTGATTGAACTCACATATGGATTTATGATTGAAATATAAATTCATTTGCAAGAGATTTAAAGTCAAATGGGTTTTGATTCATTTGACAATTTTAAGTTCAAAGGGTGAACATGAGTTTGATTTGGGTTTGATTTTTGAATTGATTTTTGGTTAAGTGATTCAAGTTTGTATTTATATTTTGATTCATGATTGAAGGATTGATTGAATCATGAAGAAAATCAAGAGTTTGGCTTGATTTGAAATTGATTTGGCTAAGTTCAAGAGTTTGACTTGAAAGGCTTAGGTTGAATTTTGATTGAATTTGCATTTGATTTTTGGAGTTTGTTTTGGTTGTTTGAATTTATATTTCATTTATATATGTGAATATAAATGTGAATATAAATGGGTTATGAGAAAATTTTATGAATTTGAAGTGATTTGAGCTTGATTTGGACTATGTCTTTAAGAGGGGAATCAAAGTGACTTAGGAAATATTTTGAGAATTTGGATTTGATTTTTGGGCTTATTTTGATTGATTTGAATTTATATTTCATTTATATATGTGAACATAAATGAGAATATAGATGGGTTGTGAGAAAATTTCATGAATTTAAAGTGGTTTTAACTTGAGTTGGGCTAAGTCCTGAAGAGGAAAATCAAAGGGCTTAGGAAATATTTCAAACTTGGAATTTCAATCATGAGCTTCAATCATTTGGAATTGATCATGGATTTCAATCATTTGGAATTGATTTGAGTTTGAATAAAATCAATCAAATTGGAATTGATTTAAGTTTGATATTGATTTGATTTGGAGTTTGACTTGAAGGAAGGAAGTGAGAAATGTGGCTCAAGCTATAAGGTAGTAGAATTTTCCTAACACCCCTAAGGCATGACCTATTCCTTATGGCTAACTCTTCTAAATCTCTAGGGCTAGGTTGAGTGTCCACCTAATTTCTATATGTATCTTAAGACTAAAGAACTCCTAAAGTCTAAGAGAAGTCCTATGTCTAATATGGAGGAGTTGAGAACTCATTCAAAAAATGAGGTCAACAAGTTTCGATTAATTTGGATTAGATCAAGTTTTGACACATTTTGACTTTTTAGGTCAAGTTGGGTCAATTGGCCAATTGGTCTAGATTAGGCTCAAATGATGACCTGGTCAAGTTTAAACATTGATCATGAATGAGTTTTGATCAATGGTTTTAATCAATTTGGCCTATGGCAGATTTTGGCTTGTTTAGGTTTCATTTTAGCTAAGTGTTGACTTGGTCAAGCCTTAAGTTTGACTTGGTTTGACCCAAATTGAGTGATTGATCATCTCATGATGATTGTTGCTCACAATGTGAGGCTTAGGTGGGCTTAGTTCAATCCAATTTCGGTAGGATTAGAATTTGGCTCAAAAAGGGTACTTTAGGTTACCTCCAAGTCGCTCCTTAGAATTGGCCAATCAACTTGAGTAGTTGGTTTTCCAATATTCTAGTGGTCTTGTGGAAATTAATTAAGATTAAAGCTGATTTGAATTTATATAAAAATTTTCTTCTATAAGTGGTTTGAAGTCAAGTGAGCCTAAGTAGGTCAAATGGCTTGGTCAAAGCTTGATTTTAGTTTGATTGAACACACATATGGACTTATGATTAAAATATAAATCCATTTGCAAGTGGTTTGAAGTCAAATGGGTTTTGATCCATTTGACAATCTCAAGTTCAAAAGGGTGAACATCAGTTTGACTTGGTTTTGATTTTTGAATTTAGTTTTGGTTTGGTGATTGGAGTTTATGTTTATATTTGGATTCATGATTGAAGGATTGATTGAATCATGAAGAAAAAAAATCAAGGGTTTTGCTTTATTTGAAATTGATTTGGCTAAGTTCAATAATTTGACTTGAATGGCTTAGGTTAAATTTTGATTGAATTTGAGTTTGAGTTTTGAATTGATTTTTGGTTTGATGTTTAAAGTTTATGTTTATATTTGGATTCATGATTGTAAGATTGATTGAATCATGAAGAAAAATCAAGGGTTTGGCTTGATTTGGCTAAGTTAAAGAATTTGACTTGAAAGGCTTAGGTTGAATTTTGATTGAATTTGAGTTTGAGTTTTGAATTTATTTTTGGATATTAGAATTTATATTTCATTTATATTTGTGAATATAAATGAGAATCTAAATGGGTTATGAGAAAATTCCTTGAATCTGAATTGATTTATATTTGATTTAGGCTAAGTCCATAAGATAGAATCAAAGTGACTTAGGAAAGATTTTTTATTTGGATTTGAATTTTGAATTTAGTTTGATTGATTTGAATTTATATTTCATTTATATATGTGAATATAAATGAGAATATAAATGCCTTATGATAACTTGAATTTGAATTGATTTGGATTTGATCTGAGCTAAGTCCATGAGAGGGAAACAAAGGACTTGGGAAATATTTTAGAGTTTCGAATCCAATCATGGGATTCAATCATAAGTTTCAATTATTTGGAATTGATTCATGATTTGAGGAAATCCATTTATTTGGTTCAAAGTTTGAGTTAGAGTTGGACTTGATATGAGTTTGGCTTGAAGGGAGGCTGTGAGGAATTTGGTTTAAGCTATAGGGTAGGTAAATTTTCCTAACACCCCTAAGGCATGACCTATTCCTATGGCTAACTCTTCTAAGTCTCTAGGGCTAGGTTGAGTCTTTATCTAATCACTAGATGTGTCTTAAGACTAAGGAACTCTTAAAGTCTAAGAGAAGTCATGTCTAAGATGGAGGTTGAGAGCTCATTCTAAAAAATGAGGTCGTACAGGGTCAAATGTGTGTGGGACAAGAAACACACATATTAGTGTTGACCAAAATGATCAACAACACTGAACGATCACAAGCACTAACAAAAATGGTCTACTCCTAACCCAAGTTATAAAAGAAATCCAGAGCTTAGTGCAATGTGACTCTACTTATTTCAACGATATAAGAGAGGGAAGGAGGAATCCACTAGGGATAGAGTATGTGAACCTTCTACTAGGGAAACAGGTTCAAATCATACACAAGAGGATGAGAGGTTTGATATGAGTCTCACTAGGGAGAAATTGAATTAATTTGTTTAAGTTGTTTTGATTGTTTTGATTTGATTGACTCCACTGGGGGAGGTTGATTGGATTTATTTTGTTTGTTGTTTGACTCCACTGAGGGAGGAGAATTGAATTTATTTTAGATTTTTAGAATTTGGATTTTGAGATCAGCCCTATTGGTTTAAGATGGATCGCATTGAGTAGGAGCCACGGAGGCCTAGACCTAACTCAGATTTACTAATTCAAAGGGGTATTCTACTAAACACATAGTAGGACTAACAAAGGGTTTTGGTATGTAGGCATCTAGGAAGAAAGCATGGTAAACTTACATCCTCCAAAGTAGGGACCGATTCTTTGGGGTGATCCATTGGCAAGGCAATAGATCTAACTTAGAAATTTGAGTGAATGCCCTGGGGACTTAGATCAACTCAAAGATAGTCAATTAATTTTTTTTAATTATTTTGATGGGTCCCATCGGTTTGATGGGCGCACTAGAGCATGGCCTTAGCCTGATCTACCAATCTAAAGGGAATAATCTACCAACCATAAGGTAGGACTATCCAACCAAAGGGATGCATTTCAGTGTGCAATGGTCAAGTTAGGAAGAAAACACAGGGACTCACATCTTCCAAAATAAGGAACCACTGGGGGTGATCGGTTAGCAAGGCAACAAATCAAACCTGACCTAGGGTTGACTATTGAGTGAATATCGCCGGGGGACTTAAATCAGCTCAAAAATAGTCAAGATTAGTTCCATTTTTTAATTTTTTTATGTTGATGAATTTCGTTGGTTTGCGATGGATCACACTAAGAAGGAGCTTATATTAGTGTAGAACTATCTCAGATTTACTGAACCAAAGGGAATAGCTTCCCAGCCGATTGGAGAACTATCCAACTAAGGGAGTGCCTTTCAGTTTGCAATGATCAATTTAAGGGAAGAAAGCTCAGAGACTCACATCTTCCACTACAAAAGATCACTGGTGTGTTCAGTTTCTTTAGGTAACAAATCAATCTCGACCTAGGGATGCCCGTCGGTTTGTGATAGTCATGCTAGAAAGAATGTGTCATAGTATTACATCTTCCAAAGCGAAATGACTATCAGGATAACTTGCTTATGGAAAAACAGATTGAACCTGACCTAGGGGCGACTACGGAGTGAGTACCGACCTACAAATTTATCTCAACTCAAGTAGTTAGGCAATTCCTATAGGGAGTTCTGTTGATACTTCCCTAAAGATAGGATGACTGCTTCAGAAAATGGGCCCTTTGGGGGTTTGAATTTTAATCCACAAGTGAATTAATTTGTTTGTTTGTTTAGTTTGTTTATCATGGACCTTATTGGTTTACGAGGGATGAAATTGGGAAGGAGCTTATATCAGCCTAGACCTATCTCAGATTTACTGAACCAAAGGAGAATTTGTGCATCTGCTTAATAAATTCTCTAACCACAGGGGTAGCTACTAGGAAAGGGGGACTATCCAATCCAAGAGTAACCTAGGTAGTGCCTAAATAAGGTCTCAAAGGATGTGATCCAAATAGAATGCCCTTAGGGAGAGGGGCCGCTAAGGGCTTGATACAAAACCCTGAAGAAGATGACATGGCTAGTCATATATCAAATAGGTATTCGATGGCCAACTCAAGGTGAGTTGGAAGAAATCATGGGGACTCACATCTGTCAAGAATGGTGTATCCACTGGATGAGTCATTGTTAGCATAGCAAACATCATCCAACCTAAGGTGCCCATCAGTTTGCAATAATCAGCCTAGGAAGAAAGCTCAAGGACTCACATCCTCTTATAGTGGAACTGATTACTTGGATAGTCTGTCTTCAGCTCGACAGGTGCTATCCAACCTAGGGTGACTACTAAGTGAAATCCACTTGGGGACTTACATCGACTCAAATGTAGTCAAGAGGAAAAGAGCCTCTAGGGACTTATCCTAAACTTAAAAATTCTCGACCTAGTCAGATCATGATGATTAGTTCAAGAAGAAAGCTCGGGGACTCACATCTTTTTAAACAAATCCAACATAAGGTAGCTTGCTGGCTGTGCAGTGAAGTCTACCATACTAAATAAGGTGCTCGTTGGTTTGTAATGGTCAAGTTTGGAAGAAAGCATGGGGACTCACATCTTCCAAATAAGTTACCACTAAGGTGACATACTAGCGAGGTAGCATGTAGACTTAACCTAGAGCAGCTAATGAGTGAGTGCCACAGGGGGCTTGCTCTCACATCAATATAACCTGAGATAAAAGATATGTGTTTGTTTTTGTGCTTATCTTAAAGGGAATAGGATGCCTCTTAGGTTCTCTTACACCTACCTTAAACATGCTCAGGATTTTGATGAAATGGTGCCATGGATGGAAACCAAGATTCCCACTAAGAAAGGATGTCACTCGGGTTCTCTTATACCAAACTTAGTTGTGCTAATCAAAATAGGATGCCTCTTGGGTTCTCTCACACCTACTTTAATAGCACTGAGAGATTGTGCTTGATTGTGTTTGTGTTGTGAAAGAGGGATGGGATGTCACCGGGGAACTCTTACACCTATCCTAGACATGCCATGGCCGATTCGCAAGATAAGCAAACAACTCTTTGAAAGAAGAGAATATTTTTGATGAAATGGAATCAAATTTTCATTCTTTTGTTGATAATTATTTTCAAACATGTTTTATGGGTAATATTTCTTTAATTATAGCCCATTAATTGGAAGCATTGGGTGTTCCTCTTTACAATCAATGAGCTGATAAGATCCTCCTTAGTAGGCCTTCTCTATGACGTAGGGGCCTTCTCAAGTGGGTTCAAATTTGCCTCCCATCTTTTGATGGGCAACAATTGGTCTCCTTAGAACTAACACAAGTTCTCCTCCTCGAAAAGACCTAGGGTGACTTGTTGTGAGCTTGAATCATTTTGGCCTTGTACAACTCAAGGTTCTAGCATGCTTGTAGGCGACTCTCCTCCAAACCTTCAAGCTCTTCTAACCATAACTTTGCATTCTATTCTATAATGATCTTACTACCCAATGCTATCATTAGTGATGGGAGTTAAACTTCTAACGATAGAACATCTTCAGACCCATACACTAAGAAAAATAGGGTAGACTGAGTTGGAGTTCGGGATGTGGTGCGGTATGCCTATAAGGCTTCAACCAACTACTCATTCCATTGCCGCTTGTTATCATCAAGAGTCTTCTTTAGTATTTGGATGAGATTTTTATTGAATGCTTCTGCTAAGACATTTGGTCTGGGGTAGTAGATGGTGGAGTATCTCCAATCTATACCGTGTCTTTTGGTGAAGCTATTAATCTTGGTGCTTTTGAATGCAATACCAATATCAAATATAATTCATCGAGGCATCCTGAACCTATATACGATATGGTTCCTGAAAAATTAAAGTACATGCTGAGTTGTGACCTCTCTGAGTGGGATTGCCTCTACCCAGAAAAGTAATCGGTGGCAGTTAAGATGAACCAATGACCCTTGGAAGAAGGAGGATTGATAGGACCCACAATGTTAGTACCCCAACACTCGAATGACCATGAAGATAATGTAAGGTGTAGAATGTTGGGTGATTGATGTAAGACCACACCGTGTACTTGACACGATGACATCTCCTAGCTACATCTATGTAGTTTGTAATCATCGAAGGCCAGTAGTATCCTATTATCTTGATCTTCATTTTCATCTTTGAACTGGATTGGTGCACTTCACATAGACCTGAATGTACCTCAGTTACAATGCCATGGGCTTCATGTTTATCTAAATAATGTAACCATATTTGATCAAAGGACCGTCGGTATAGGGTGCCATCAAGGAGAGCATATGAGATAGCTCTCTATTTCACTTGATAGGCTTATGACTTTTCTTGAGGTAGTTTACCGGTGTTAAAATAATCTATGAACAGTTACCTCCAATCTAGCTCCTTGTCTATTTTGGCAACAGCAACCTCCCCTTCATGATAAAGTCTCTCGATGAGTTCAACATCAATAAGAGATAGGACTTGTCTCTTTTAGACCCTTATTGGAATGGACTCATCTTCTAGACATGCCAATTCTTTGGCAAGTTTAGTCAAAGCATCTCCTACTGCATTTTTTGCTCAGGGAACCTTGTAGATGGTGACATCGGGGGTTTGGGCCAACAGCTTCATGGTATACTCATGGTAATGACAAAGCTTAGGTTTGAGAATCTTGTAGGATCCAGCAATTTGGTTGATGACCAACTCAAAATCCCCAAAGATATTGATTCTCTTAACACACACTATGATAGCTAACTCCATACTAGCAATCAAAGCCTCATACTCGACTTCATTGTCAATGTAGAGATTAGATAGATAGTATGAAAATTTCATGACATCGTGGTCTAGAGTTAAGAGAACTATTCCTACCCCTGCCTTTCCTGGAAGAATAGATCATGGTGCTTCCCCTTTAAGAAGCTGCACCATCAAAATACATCTCCCATCTGGTTATCAACCTCCCTAAGTTCATGATTTGTTCATCAGTGAGATCATCACTAAGTAGAGAATCAGCAGGAAGTGGGTGTCTACTAGAAATTCCTAGTGATCCTTTTACCACACAGAGGGGTATGAATGTGATATCAACTGCGAGAGGATCATGGACCATCATGTAAAATGTTCGGATAGCATTGGCTGTGTCATGAGATACTGCAGTGGATTGGTTCTAGAAATCAAGTTCACCTTATGAGAAAGCATATAGTGTCGTAGCTTTTGGAGGCAAAGATCAAAGCTAGGTAATATTTTTTCAATGGGTGGATAGCTTACTTCAGTAGGAATCATATGACGACTGAGGTAGTAGAGAGCACACTCCTTCCCTTCTTCATTGGCTTGGGCCAAGAAGCCGAGAGTTGTTCAATGCGGTGTAGAGGATGAGTGGCTACAGGATAGGGCTAGCGACTTCACCAAATACTGCTTGATATTTTCAAAGGCATGCTAGCACTTGTCATCCCACTTGAACTTGGCATCCTTTTTGATAAGTGTTGCGAATGTCTTGCATCTCCCTGATAGGTTGGAAATAAAGCATCTTAGATATGCCAACCATCCTTAAAAAGATTTGAGTTGAGTTAAACTTTTAGGAGGTGGCATTTCTAACATAGCTTTGATCGTTTTAGAATATATTTCTATTCCTCAGTGTCGGACAAAAAACCCAAGGAAATTACCTGGAGCTACTCTGAATGCACACTTAAGGGGATTTATTTTGAGGTTATTGTATTATTTGAAAACTACTCTCAAGTCAAAGAGATGGTCTTCCTTTTCTATGCTCTTGACTACTAGATCCATAGCACTCAACGATGATGGATGAGTTCATGAAGATCGAGTCATGGCCCATTGGTATGCACCAACATTTTAAGGCCTAAAGGCATGACCTATAACAATAGATTCAATCGGGGTTCAAAAGTAGTGTTTCTTTCATCTCTGGGGCCATCTTGATTTGGTTGTAGCAGATGACCCATCCATAAAGAGAAATTGCATGAGATGAGGCGATGTCCACCATTAATTCTGGTATAGGATGAGGAAACTCATCCTTAGGACATGCCTTATTTAAGTCCCTAAAATTGATGCATATGAGAATTTGGTCATTCTTCTTCTTAACTGGGATGACACTGGCTAACCAAGTATGGTATTTTTATTCCCTGATGAAACTAGCATTGATCAATTTCTTGACTTCAGAAATGACCTGTTGTTCGATTTGTAATCGTATGCATCTAGGAACTTGCTTGATAGGGCCAGTGCTAGGATTTATTGCTAGTTTGTGGACTACTATGTCAGGAGATAATCCAGGCATCTCTTCATTACTCTATATAAAGCAGACCTTAAACTCAGTCAATAGTCTAACTAAGTCATTAGCTTCTTCTTCATTTAGCAAACTATGGGTATTGGATTTTCTTATCTCGGTTGATTTCTTTAAGCTTGTCAATTATTGAATGGATCTCCTCTTCAAATTATGGCGGTGCATCTTTGATTTGGAGATCATCTGAATCATCTGAGATTTTTAAACACACATCCTCATAATAGTTAGTTTGGTGTGAAAAGAACCTATCAGACTCCATATGGTTGGTGGCAACTAAGTAGTGATCATCGTCGTCGACTGGACCCACTGTACCAAATCCAAGTCCTAATCTTAATTGTGCATCCCTGCCTGTGTTGTTCCATTACTTTTCAAAGTACTCTGACCTATGCTTAGACCATGAATAAGGAATCAAACCCTTCTTTACAAGATTAATAACACAAGGTGAGTACCAATCAAAAGGTAATTCCATTAATTCTTTAAATGAATCAACCTCAAGTTCTACATCAACTTTAGGACTTGAGGATGATGATGATCCCAAAAAGAATCTCTTCAGCTTGACATCCCTGGAATACTGAGGGGCTTCCTTAACTACTAAACCTTCAACTTTTTGAGATGAAAATTAGATTAGAGTTAAGATTCTTAATTGCTGCCTGATAGTTTTACATACATTTGATTCGAATACTTTGCTTTGTCTGGAGGACCGGTCTTTATCATTGTCTAGCTCAAGTTTCACCTCCAATGAAACCCGCTGGGAGGGGTTGGCTGGTATGCTAATCACATTATACTCATCCTCCAAGCTGGATTCCAAGTCTATGTGAATAGTAGGGGTACTCCTATGAACTAGAACATAATGATGCCAAGGAGTCTTCCACCTCTGGCTCCTCTATTTCCTGCCTCTTCTTGGTGGAGGTCGAGTCATCCTACCCACATGTCCATATGATGGAATGAACTGTGGGTCGAATGTGATATGCGGCTCTATTTCTTCTTCAATTTCCCTTTCTTGTTCGCTTGGATTTTCATTTTTCTTTTCTTTTGCTTTTTTTTCTTTTGAATTTGAATTTTGTCCAAGTTCAAGAGAAAAGGGTATTTTGTGGAAGATAGTAGGTTGCATCCTCATATATCTCAATCTCTTTTACTAAAAATGAATTTTCATCTCCTTTGATATAGTACTCAATCCCATCCTTCCTGAATTTGATGGACTGATGGAGGGAGGATAGAATCATCTTGTTCTAGTGTATACAAGGCCTACTGAGCAAAGCGGTGAATGAAGTATTCAGATCAATGATATAAAACTTAGCTTCATTCTTCTAGTCACCTATCTCCAAAAGTGACACTATGGAACCTAAAGCCCGCTCGCCTTGTTCATTGAAACCTCTCAACATCATCAGATCTCCTTGGAGTGTGGAGATGTCGATCCTTAGATAGACAATGGTCTTTAGACTCATAATGTTTTACAATGCTTTTGGATCAATGAGAACTCTGGCCAGTCTAAATCTGCCCATGTTCACTATAATGTAGAGGGGACGGTTGTGCTATGTCCCCGAAAGGTCTTCATCTGAAAAGTGATTCCTCACCTTCTCGAATAATGTGCCTCCTCTCAATAGTGTCAGTTGAGCTAAGCATATCTCAGGATCAAGGAGAGCCTTGATTAATGATTCCCTCATCTCTTTGGATAAGATAAGGGCATCGTATGCTTAGCTTAGATGGTAACTTTCTTAGGTGAGAGAGGACATTGTAGTACACCTTGGATCCTCCATAAGCATATCCAAGGGTGGAGCATCACGTGGAGGCTTCATCCTATGAACCAATGACTTGTTTCCCATCTTGAGGTGCGCCTAGGAGGTAGAACCTTGCCACTATGGAGGTTGACTTGGTGATCTCTTGTGGCGGGGTAATGGAAGATTCTACACGCGTCGCTCACCTACTTCTCCTATGAGACCCTTAGAATCTGATGATTCCAAGTTTATCTCAAGAGGTGAACCTAATGTATTCAGAGTAGAAAAATCCAACTTTGAATCAAAAAGAGGAAAATCAAAATTATTATAATTATTATTTTTACTTGAAGAGTTATCATTAGGAATAGATTTAGACAACCCATCAGAAGTGACACAAATATAATTCAAGCTATCTATATTATTCTATTTCTTGGATTTGATAGGAGATACATAGTAGAAATCAAGTAAAGTAAGAGGGGTGAGGGATTTGATGCCCTCATACACCAATATAAGATGTCTACTAGAAGAAGAGCTCACTGGAGTAGAGGAGGTCACTAATGTAGTAGCTGCAACGATGGACTACAGGCCAGACTTAGTCAGTAGTTGCACTACTTGGCTATCCCAGGCTAGCACATGTTGCTGCTGTTGCTATTGTTGTTGCTACTACTGAGCTCCCCCTTTCCCTAAGTTGGCTTTAGCAACTTACAAACCTTCCTTTATATTGGAGGTTTGACCTAGCTCAGACACCTACAAGGAAAGTTTCTTATTTTTTGATACAATTTTCTTAGAGGTTTTGGATAAGGAGATAACCCAACCTTCTTTGGTTTTGGAAGGATCACAAGTATCCCCAAGGATTACCCTAATGGAACTAGATGATTGTTCCACAAGGTATTCTTTAGGATGACTATAGCATCGGTCTTGAAGCTATGTTCAAGCTAGTCCTTAAATATGAAGCAATCTTCCAGAGCATGACCTAGCATATAGTTTTAGGGGCAAAAGTTAGAATCATTGCTTTTTCTACTTCCTCTAGTCTCCTAGGTTTGGGTAGCTAAAAATTAGGCTTCTTTAATAGATTCTTAAAGATCTTCTTGATTACCTCCCTCTTAAATAAATCAGGCTTGTTAGGTTTATCCAAAAGAGTAGGTGGACCATAGCTACCTGGTAGCGGGTATGTACCACTGCTGCTGATGATGTGGCTGAGGAGAAGGCAGTGCAGGCCATGGAGGCTACTGTGGTGGCTGATAGGGCTACCTCGGTGGTGGTAGAGGAGGTGGAAGTGATAGCTATGGAGCACGAGGTCTCTCAAACTGCTCTCTAGCCTGCTATTTCCCCTTGTCTACTACTATCATTACCCAGGGCTTCTTTTCAAAAGCTTTTTGTAGCTTCTGCTCTATTGATTAGTTTGGAAAAGGTGACTGTTTAGCTTCTCCTTATAAGTTAGCTCCCTTATTGATTAATTTCTTTAAAGTATTGATGGTGAAACTTTTGAGCATGAAGATGACCGACTCATGGATATTCTTAAGCAGAATCTCAATGGCATACTATTTAGACAGTTGTGGTTCACATTCCATACTCAAATTACACCATCTGAGAATATAATCAATGAGAGACTCATTGGAATTTTGTTAAGCCATAATGAGATCACCTACAGCCATCCTTTGCTGAGCTCTAGCCAACATCTTGATGAAGAGTTGCTCCAACTCAGCAAAAGTCTTCACTGAACTATTGGGAAGTTTAGCATACAAATCAAAGGCTATGTCTAATAAGCTACTGACAAAGAGATAGAAAAATAAAGCCTCACTGCCACCGGCATTGCAACAACTAGCCCTAAAATGTGCAATGTGCTATCTCGGGTTCCCACTGAAATCAAAGCTCTTGAAAGAAGGAGGCACAAAACTCTTAGGATATTGGATGGCATCAAATTCCTCTAGGTAGGTCTACCCTTTTGGAATCCTCCTGGAGCTTGAGCCAACTTCTCTTGCTACTCAACCATGTTGATATCCTTTTCTTATATGGAGGTACTATCCACTACCTTCCTATACATGGTCTTACCTTCTTGGAGTAAAGTCTTGGATCCAAGACATGCACCAACTCTGGCTGACTAGTCTCAGCTATAGTAGGATGGACTACCGGTGCTTATTTCTGAAGTGCTAAGAGTGCTGCTAACAAGTCCTTGAGCTACTTCCCCATCCTATCTATCTAATCATCTTTCTACTTTATCTATTGAAGGAGGTGTTGGGTTGAGTATGTTGTGTCTTCCTGGTCGGCCTCAGCACCTTCCATAGTTTGTTGCTCACGGAGGAGAGAACCTTGGATATCTACCATGTGCAACCCCACTGAATTTTCCAATAGATCATCCTCATTGGGATCAAAGCTAATTTTCTCCTCATCGAACTAGTCATATACTAAGATCTCCTTCTTCTCCATGAGATAATTGACTATAATATCATCTAGAGAACAGTTTATCTGAACAGACATAAAGGATCTAGGATGATCGGTGGTGGGATCACTATCATGTACTGTGAGGCACTGGACCTCCCCTGCTACTAGAGAGTAACCCTGGGAGGGCTATACTCACTGGAAGAAATGTGCTCTTGGCTGTCATTGAATCTATATGGTGTGGCACTCCTAGGAGGATCTATCATCATAGGTGCGGCTGAACTATCACCCTCTCCTTTAGAAACTATTGCAACCATCTCTATATCCTGTTGCGGTGGCAGTGGCGATAGGACGACTATGATACTTCAAGGTTGCCATTCATTCTTCACCACCTAGGGAAGGGTGAGAAGAGCCACCTCACCACGGTGGTGGTGATGGATGAGATCTCTCACCAATGATCACCAACGGGTTCCTCTTCTCCCCCGATGCGGCCTTCATGTCCTTGGCTGGAATAGGAGATGCTGGAACATGTACGGGTGATGGTGGACACAAAGAAGAGCGGTGTAGTGGAGGCACCATCGACTCTCTCAAGATAGAAGCTTCTCTTCTATGATGTGTAGTCCCCGTAAGTAAGATACTATCTATATGGTCAGCATGGGTAGTGTGCTGATCTAAAAAATCCAAAGTGTGGAGGCCGCTAACTGTCGGCTATACCTCCGACACTCCCGCTAGTGACATGAACTGATGTGCGGGCTTCTCTAGCCCTCTCTTGTTTAAGTTGCCTACCCACACTGTGGGGAATGACTGATCTCAAATCAAATTGAGCCCCAGACTCAGATCATCTGTAGGCTCCACCTACTCAGCATAAAATTGAACAGAGGTTGGCATACTACCTCCTCCTCCCACTAGCTGGTGCTTGAAACTAAACCGCTGGTGGAGATGAAGCATAAATCCTCCTAGCATCCTCTTTATCATACCCAGAGAGAGGGTGGAACTGGTTTGTTGTAATCAGCGGGAAAACCATCGTGGGCAACTCTTCTACAACAGACTGAGTAGTTTCCTCCATCTCCCTAACAATGGCACCACTTTATCATGTGGTTCTTGTTTCTTATTTGGGTCCTAGGGTGAGTAGCTAGACCCAACCTCAAAAGTGGGAGACAATCCCCAGATCGGGAGCCTTCCCCTTGGAGGGTAGCCCTAACTCGGGTAGCATGGGGAACAACCGGGCATACTAACACCGAACGACACCAATCTATACTAGCACCATCTGGGAACTCCTTCCTCTTTAGTGAGAGGATATACGAGTCAGATGGAATGTCAATATGGATGACCGACTTCTGCCCGGTCACCGTGCTCCTGCTAACAGTCATGAGGGGAGTACCCTCACATGTAATCCTGACCCCCTCCAAGCCTCGACCAAAGTGGATGAGGTGGGCATAGTCAGATTAGGGAAGGCTAGCCTGATCTAGAGTCAAGTCCATCCCATGAGGAAATGAGAATACATACTTTTGCACTGCCATTGAATCAAATTGTACTGAGCTGAGATTGAAAAACTAACTGAAGCTGACTGAAACTGCAATGTCAAAAACAAACTTGAATCAGATTTTCTTGCTTTATTGATTTTGAATTTGAATTTAGAATTTGAACTCATACTCAACATCTTGAAAGTGTTAAGTCAGGCTCAAATGGATTTAGAAGAGATTTTGAGAATTGATTGGAAAGAGGAATTTTTGAATGTAGAATCCGCTTTCAACAAATTTGGGTATGTAGAATAAAATGGGTTCAAATATTTTTGGAGAGATGCTTCCATAGGTTCATATTTGAATTTTGATTTTTGATTATGAGGACGCTTTATTTAACAAATTTGGGTATCTTAAAGTAAAGGGTCAATTGATTTTATTTTGATTTGTAATTTTTTTTGAATTTACTTACTTAGAAAATTTGGGTATGCTAATTGGGGTGTTTGAAATTAATTTCTTCTTTTTCTTTGTTTGCTTTGTTTTCTAAATCATTTGTGATTTTAAAAAAAAAAGATCCTCATTTAGAAAATTTGGGTATGCTAAAATGAAGAATCCAATGGTGTTTTATTTTTTAAAATATTTTGAAAATAGGACTCTTGGTAAATTTGAGTATGCTAAGAAAATTTTAATGTGTTTCTTTTATTTTTAGAGATCTTGATCTTGAAAAATAGGATCCTTAATAAATTTGGGTATGCTAAGGAAATCCTAATGTGCTTCTTTTTGCTTTGGAATTTGGGGTTTAGGGTTTAGGGTTTAGGGTTTAGGGTTTAGGGTAGCAAATATGGTATGCTAGAATGAAGTTTCAAAAGTGTTTCTTTTATTTTGGATTTTGTTTTGAAAATGGAGACTTCACTTTAGGAAATATGGTATGCTAAAATGAAGTTCCAAAAGTGTGTTTCAAATTTTGTTTTGGATTTTGTTTTAAAAATGGGGACTTCATTTTAGCAAATGTGGTATGCCAAAATAAAGTTCCGATGTATTTTGAAATTTTTATTTTGGATTTTGTTTTGAAATGGAGACTTCACTTTAGCAAATATGGTATGCTAAAATGAAGTTCCAAAGTGTGTTTCAAAATTTTGTGAAATGGAGATTTCACTTAGCAAATTTGAGTATGCTAAATGAAATTCCAAAAATGTGTTTTAAATTTTTGTGTTTTGAAAAGGGAGACTTAACTTTAGCAAATGCAGTATGTTAGAATGAAGTTCCAAATGTGTTTTGAAAATTTTTGTTGTGTTTTGTTGATCTTGAAAAGAGAGATTTCCATCTAACAAATTTGGGTATGTAAGATGGAAATCAATTACGTTTCATTTTTCAAAGATGTATTTTCGTTTGTGATTATTGCTTTTTGAAAGAGGAAATTCCAACCTTATCATATATGGAATATGTTAAGTGGCATTTCAAAATAATGTCATTTTATTTGGAAATGAAATCTTCATTCAATAAATTTGGGTATATTGAATGGAGATGTTCATATGTGCTTTTTAAAAGTTTATTTTTTTTATTTTGATTAGAAATGAAACCTCCATTCAATAAATATTGGTATATTGAATGGAATGGTTTCATATGTGCTTTTTAAAATATATATATATATATATATATATATATATATATATATATATATATATATATATATATATTTAATTTTGAATGGAAATGAAACCTCCATTCAATAAATATGGGTATATTGAATGGAGAGGTTTCATATGTACTTTTTTTTGAAAGGGTGAAAATTCCAACTTAACATGTGTGGAATGTGTTGAGTGGAATTTCAAAGTTATGATTTTGGCTTGAAGATGTAACACCCATCCAACACATTTGGATGTATTGAATGGAAAGGCCCATCTTTAAATTTTGTGCTTTTTGATAGTTTAGGATTTTGTATTGTATTTTTTTTTTTTGAAAATGAAGTCTTCATCAAAATGAATTGAGTGAAGAAGTTCATTTGTGTTTATGTAAGTTATGATTGTTGGTTTTATTTTTTGAAATATTTCTAGATATAATAATTGTCAAAATTGTTAGATATAGTGCAAATAGTTTATTAAATGTATTTTGAAAAAGTGCTTTTGAAAAGCAAGATTTTTATGAAGGATTTAATTTGTCTATATTTTTAGAATGAACCTTTCCTTACCATAAAAATGGTAAGGAGGAAGTCTTTAATCATTTTCTTTTTATTAAATTTTTATTTTCACCCATTAGAGAATCAATGGGGTTTTAAGACCAACACGGGTGAGGTCCTAAAACTAAAGATAGCTTAACATGGATGAAATAAGCTAAGTGCCAACAGAAAGAAAGATAGTCTTGGATTCATACAAAAGTACAAACCCACTATCGATACTTGGAGATAATGATCATTTACCAAAGATGGAGAGAGGAACCATCCCTATCGATCAAGAGGAAGGAGTTCTTCGAAGCCAAATGAAAACAACTAGGGGGTGCTTAAGATACTAGGAAGCCTAGTAAGCACCCCAAACTACCCTTTGGTTGGGCTTTACATTTTTGAAATTGAATTAATTTTTTTGAGTTGAATTTTTATTAGAATGCTAGAGCTTATAATTCTATGATACAAGGTCAAGAAAATTCCTAAGAGGTGAGGATTTATGCTCGTAGCCTGCAAAGGGAAGTAGTAATCCCTGAACCTAAATCTAGGGAGCTTTGGTGAGGACCAAAAGCATGACTTAAATCTAAGGTGAAAATGGGTATTTGGTTTACCTTGACAAGAGAGGATAAATCACCCTACGTTTGGACTTACAACCGCCTGGGGGTGACCACCAACTAACTCCTCCTATTATTTTAAAATATGTAGGCAAGTCAAATGCTTTTGCAAGATAGCTAAGATGTTATTTATTTAGAAAGAGACTAAGTCCTTAAACACACTCCCTAAGAGACTAGATCATGTAGGGCATGCTTTAATGACTTAAATCTAATGCAAATTTCGTCACATTTTTATGTATATTTTGGACAATCAATTTGACATAGGCTTTAGGATTTACATGCTTAATGCATGAGAAATTAGATTATAGGCCAAAAGCAGCAAGATAAGGAGGTGTGTTTCTACCATGACTCTCACAGGTCAAGCCAAGTTCTCTGGCAAAGGTGGAAGCCCTCCAATCATGAATGAAATAATATGCTTTTTATGCATGATGTTAGAAAAGTAAGATAATAACCAGCTAAGGGGTTGCTAATTCTTTTATCTTGTTTTATAACCTAAGCTTTAGGTGAGGTTATGAGTTATTTATTTTTAATTTGAATTGTTTAATTAAAAAGAAAATTTATTTTTCTAAGAGACTCATCATCATCCAGGCCATATATCAAAGCAAGGAAGAAACTAGGAAAAATGCCATTTTATTACGCAAGTTAAACAAACATCAATCAATTTATAAAACTAGCATAAAAGAATAAAAAGCCATTTGTGGTCGGGTTCCACCACACAAACCCAAAAACAAATTGGGTAGCTAAGCTCTACCCTTATACAACCCAGATTACAAATAAATTAATTACAATTAAGCAAGGAATTCATGTTATCATTCTTCATTCTCTTCTTTCTTTTTCTTTCTTCTTTTGGTTGGTTGGAATGTGGTTGCTCCAAAGGCTTCACATGGTACATAAGACATGATCTTATGACCAATACTCATCCTAATCCCCCAAAATAATCATTCAAAAATCCTAATTTCAAAGGTACAAGAAAATGGGAAAAAGGAAATCTAACTAACACCTACAAAACAGAGATTAGCCAAACAAATCATACAATCCCAAGCATGTATATATAAAAATTGGACTTAGCACCACACACATGGGTAATTAAATCCACCTAGCTTATTTTGGATTATGCTTAGGGGTATAAGCACCTGCACAACAAAAGTAATTATATTTTTATTACAGCTCCCCTTAATAATAATCCCCTACAGAAGACAATGGTTAGACTAAGATTGCCCTACCATTCAGTCTATGCATATGCACCCTAACATCCAGACTAAAAAAATTATCATAAAATAAAGGAAAACATCAAACCATGCACCGCCCAATCCTAAAGCTAGAAATGATGACTTGGCTTAATGTGTGTGCTATTTAAGGTTTGTGTGGTATGCTTAGCTAGGCTTTAAGGTTGAAATTTTCTAAGTATGAAAATGTTCAACATATAGAGTTTGTTTCATGTAAGTGATTTAGTTGCTTTGGTTGATTTTATTTTGTATTTGGTTTTTATTTAAGTGAATCACAATTGATTAATTGTAGAGAAAGAGAGAAGAGAACTTCTCTTCCTCCCTACCTTAAGTAATTCATATTTGATTTTATTTAGTGAATATTTTATTATCTGTTTTAATTAATCCTAAGTTTAGATTTTCCCTAAACAAATCAATTCAAAAAGAAAAGCATTTTAAGATTAAATAAAGTTAAATACTATCACATAACACACATCACTTCATTTCTTTCCCAACATCTGTAACATGCATATGGATGAATCCTAAGCATATTAATACATGAAAATAGAAATGTTTAGCACATTTTAATGATGAATGCTAAGAGAACTTATTTGAGAAATTTGAATATTTTTATGATGCAAGATTTTGTTAAGTAGAAAAAGAGGGATTTCTTTTGTCCATTTTTCATATCAATACACGTATGAAAGGTATAAGTGAGTATGGCACCATTGTTAACACTAGGGGTGTAAGATACAAGACCAACTTAGAGCTACTTAAAGCCTCGCAACCCTGGGGCTGTCCAGGCTAATATACCACTTTCCTTAAATACATATACATGTACAAAAGAAATGAATGGAAAAAGAAAGATGCAAATGTTTGTGTTTGTTTGTTTGATTTGTTTATGAAATTTATATGTGTAAGTGTGGATGTCCTTCTTAAGTGATAACATAGGAATGAATAGGAATGGATTTATGCAAGTGTTGTGTTCTTTCATGAACTATTTGCCAAAATACTTCAAAACTATGCTAAAAGAAAAGAGAAGGAAAGCCACACTATGCACATCTTTATATTTTTACTCACATGCAAGCTTATAAATAATCATAAGTAGCATAGCTTTCAATTTTTATAATTTATTTATAAGCTTTAAAAATAATTTTAGATTTAATAGTGATAATAGCCATTCATATTCTTACTTTAGCCAAAACATGCAATTTGACATAAAAGAGACATTTCATTTTTAATTTGATTTTTAAAAAAGCATGAATGCATGAATTTCATATGACATACACATTTATCATGTTAGGAAAGAAATAAAGTGATGAGAGTAATGTGAGTTCATCCACCCTAATTAATTCCTAAAGAAAATTCTATGAATAAGATTATTTAAAGTAAATCAAATTTATTTTAAGGAGAGTTTGGATTTTGTTTGAGTTTGATTTCAATTTGAGAAATGTGAAATGAGTTTGTTGGTCCTAACCCATTCCCCACATGTGTATGTTTTTTGGTTTAATTTTAGAATCATTAGATGATTTTTATATTTTGTTTAGGTTAAGGTGTGAATTAAGTGCATTAATTACCCCTTACCTACACCACTTTAGCATATTTAATCAAATAATTATGAGCCAATGTATGACATAAAACCATAAGGAATTTAAATCATCAATGCATCCTAAGAAAGAAAGGTACCTAATGCAATTGGCTCACAATTAATGATTAATTAAGTTAAAGTGTTTAATTTAAGTACTTTCATAACCCTTCCCACACATGTGGGTTAGATTTTGATTTTCTTAAGTTACTTAGATTATTGAACACCTAAGCACCTACCCAAGTAGTGTTGGTTAAGTTCTGGAATGTTTTGAAAATGTTATCAAAGTAATTAAGCAAGTGATTAGGGGATTAGCCCTTAATTAAGTTTGGATTAAGAAAGGAAAGGGGTTTGGGGAATGGCTTAGGAAAAATTCCCCATAAACCTCTTATCTACTTAAGCAAGGCTTAATTAACTTAATAAAGCAGTAAAACCACTGTTCACATGCTTAATTACCCTTTATTACATAAAGAGGGTGATTAAGGATTCATTACATGATTTTTCTAATTAACTCATCAATAAATTTCAAGAAAATTAGGGGAGGCAGAGGTCATCCCACTAAATATACCAAAGAAATTTGAAATGAATTAATGAAATAATTAGGGAGTAATTAAGGTTATTAAATTTTTATTAAATCCTTAATTGAGGAAAATACACTACTTAAAATCCATTGAAAACATTTTTACATTATTCTCCTAAGAAATATGTGTACAATGCATTTCACCTTATATTTTTATGATTTATCTACAATTAGTTATGTTATTTTGAAGTTTTCATGATTATTGATTAATTAAATAGCTTAATTAAGTGATTAATCCTATCAATGCCATATGGAGGCTAATGTGGCACGTACTTTTCATGTGGCATAACGGGAGTGGTCACTTAAGTTATTATATCGGGGTGCCACGTCAGCGGCAGTGCCACGTGTTTTCTCCTCGCCCATCCGATCAAGGATCGAACGGCTAAGATCAAGCATGTAATTCTTAAGGGATTAAAGCAGGGATCCTACGCATCTTGATCATAGCCGTCCATCCAAAATGCATGGCTGGGTGGCCCATGATCCATCCCTGAGCTCACCTGTTGGAGATGGCCACCGTCCATCTTCCATGGCATGATCCTCGAGTGAGCTCGGATTGAGCCCAAACTCAACCCACACCATCATCATGCAAGGGAGAAGACATCCAATGGCTAGTTTTACTTGAGATGAAAATCCACTTCACAAAAGGCCACACACTTCCTATTCTAGGCTCAATTTTGATTTATACCTCATCGGAGGCTATCGCCGGCACTCGAATTCATTGAGGCAGCTTCATCTGTTGAAAGTTTCAAGCCTTGGAATTGAGTAGATCTCTCTATGAACCAAGCTCCTCTTCAATTGAGTTTGTCCTTGGTCTAGCTCTTTTCTCCTATGCCTTGAGAACTTGGATTAAGCTTTAGGCAAGTTTGACTGAGTCCACTTAAGAAGCTTGTAAGAGGAATTGGCTTGATTTTGTGTGTTGAGTAAGTTAAAAAAAATGGTGGAGCTCCCCTATTTTCAGCTTGAAGAAATCGAGAAATGGAGAATTCTAAATGGCTTTAGGAAGCTTGGAGGAGCTCTAGGATGCTTTCTCTTAGTTCCCTAAGCTCAATCGAGTGTGTGAGTATTAAATTCAAGTGGAATTATGGGGAGTATATCTCCCCCTAGGTGAATCAGACATCCATGAAGGGCTTTGCCATTTTGATCCAATTCATCCTATTGAGTGGGTTTGTTAGGCCATTTAGAGTGTCATGGCATTCAGTTTTAGGTGTGGGGTGGAGTAGTGAAACTCCCATGTGCTTGAAATGAGTGGATGAAGGATACTCATGTGCCCATGCAAGTGAGGAGATCAGTTTTGACCTTGGGTTGGGTTTGGCTAACCCAAACCCAATGGGTCATGTGCACCATGTCCATTAGTGACCATTTGGTCAACTAAGAGAATGTTAAGTGTCCATGTAAAGGAATTGACCAATTTCCAAGTAGTTTTGATATTAGGTTACCCTATGGCCTAGGGGTAAAATGATCATTTGGCTTAGATTTCATTTTGAATATGTTTGGTATGATTTAAAAATGGGTTAGGCCAAGTTTCACTGAATTTAGAGTTGGTTTGATATGATTTGGCTCATGTTGACCCATTTAGGTCAAAATGGGTCAACTTGGGTCAAGTTGACCAAATGGTCAAACTGGGTCAAACTAAGGGTTGGGTCAAGTTCATATGACCATTTGAAATGTTTTGGCATCATTGGTTTGGTTCAATTTGATTTATATTTTAATTTGGTTCATTTGATTTCATTTAGGTCAAATGGGTCAAGTTGACCAATTTGATCTATTTGACCTATTTAGGTTAGGTCATGGGTTGGTTTATGTTTGGTTGATCATTTGAAATGAATTGGTATCTTTATTTCCAATTAATTTAGTTTATATTTTGATTTGGCTCAATTTGACCTTTTAGGTCAAGTTGGGTTCAAGGTCGATTGGGCTATGTTGGGTCTAGTTGGTCAGTTGAGGCTTTTGTCAAGTTTAATAAGTGATTTGGAATGAACTTGACCCATTAGTTTCAATTAATTTGGCCTAGATCAAGTTTTGACATATTTTGACTTTTTAGGTCCAGTTGGGTCAACTTGGGTCAAGTGACCAACTGGGCTAGGTTAGGCTTAAATGATGACTTGGTCAAGTTCAAACATTAATCATGAATGAGTTTTGATCAATGGTTTCAATCAATTTGGCCTATGGTAGATTTTATCTAGTTTAGGTTTCATTTTGGCTAAGTGTTGACTTGGTTAACCCATAGGTTTGATTTGGTTTCACCCAATTTAAGTGACTTATCATCTCATGATGATTGTTGATCACAATGTGAGGCTTAGGTGGGCTTAGTTCAATCCAAGTTTGGTAGGATTAGAATTTGGCTCAAAAGGGATACTTTAGGTCACTTTGGATCAAGTGAGCCTGAGTAGGTCAAATGGCTTGCTCAAAGCTTGATTTGAGTTAGATTGAACTCACATATAGACTTATGATTGAAATATAAATCCATTTGCAAGTAGTTTGAAGTCTAATGGATTTTGATTCATTTGACAATCTCAAGTTCAAAAGGGTGAACATGAGTTTGACTTGAGTTTGATTTTTGAATTTAGTTTTGGTTTGATGATTGGAGTTTATGTTTATATTTGGATTCCTGATTGAAGGATTGATTGAATCATGAAGAAAAAAATTAAGGGTTTGGCTTGATTTGAAATTGATTTGGCTAAGTTCAAGAATTTGACTTAAAAGGCTTAGGTTGAATTTTGATTGAATTTGAGTTTGAGTTTTGAATTAATTTTTGGTTTGATGTTTAAATTTTATGTTTATATTTGGATTCATGATTGTAGGATTGATTGAATTATGAAGAAAAAATCTAGGGTTTGGCTTGATTTGAAATTGATTTGGCTAAGTTCAAGAATTTGACTTGAAAGGCTTAGGTTGAATTTTGATTGAATTTGAGTTTGAGTTTTGAATTTATATTTGGATATTCAAATTTATATTTCATTTATATTTGTGAATATAAATGTTATATAAATGGTTTATGAGAAAATTCCTTGAATTTGAATTGATTTAGATTTGATTTATGCTAATGTCATACGATAGAATCAAAATGACTTAGGAAAGATTTTTGATTTGGATTTGAATTTTGAGTTTGGTTTGATTAATTTGAATTTATATTTCATTTATATATATGAATATAAATGATAATATAAATGGGTTGTGAGAAAATTTCTTGAATTTGAATTGATTTGGATTTGATCTGAGCTAAGTCCATGAGAGGGAATCAAAGGACCTAGGAAATACTTTGGAGTTTGGAATCCAATCATGGGCTTCAATCATAAGTTTCAATTATTTGGAATTGATTCACGATTTGAGAAAATCCATTGAGTTGGTTCAAGGTTTGAGTTAGAGTTGGAGTTGATATGAGTTTTTCTTGAAGGGAGGAAGTGAGGAATTTGGTTCAAGCTATAATGTAGGTAAATTTTCCTAACACCCCTAAGGCATGACCTATTCTTATAGCTAACTCTTCTAAGTCTCTAGGGCTAGGTTGAGTGATCACCTAATCACTACATGTTTCTTAATACTAAGTAACTCTTAAAGTCTAAGAGAAGTCCTATGTTTAAGATGGAGGGGTTGAGAGCTCATTCTAAAAATGAGGTCAACAATACTCTAGATTTTATTCCTCTCAAAAAATCTCCAAGTCTACAAAATAATAATGATAACTCTAGTTTCGATCATTCATCTTTTTTTTCATTCCTAAATCATTCAAGTTTGCCCATTGGGATTGATTTGGAGTCATCTGACTCTGATGATCCCATAGGAGAAGCTGTAGGTGAACCTGATGAGCAGGTAGAAATTTCCACTAAACCACCTCATGAAGTCACTGAAGTCAACCTCCGCAGTGGCAAAGTTCAACCTCCTAGGGTAGCACCTCAGGATAAGGGTAAACAAGTCATTGATTCTAGTGATAAAGAAGCCCCTCCATAGGATGCTCCACGTATGGATATGCTTGTGGAGGACCAACCCAGAGTTGACTACAATGTCCTCGCTCATCTAAGAAAGTTACCAACTAAACTAAGCATACATGATGCCATTGTCTTATCCAAAGAGATGACGAAGTCATTGATCAAAGCTCTTCTTGATCCAGAAATATGCTTAGCCCAGTTGATCACTATTGGAGAGGAGGCATGCTACTCAAGAGAAGCCCATGGAGTTACATTCACTGATGAAGACCTTTTTTGGGGACAATAGAGCATAATCGTCCCCTCTACATCATAGTGGACATGGACAGATTCAGACTCTCTAGGGTGTTAGTTGATCCAGGTGCATCAATAAATATTATGAGTCTAAATACCCTTGCCTACTTAAAAATTGACATCTCTGAACTCCAAGGAGATCAGATGATGTTAAGAGGATTCAATGAACAAGGTGAGAGAGTTTTAGGCTCTATAGTTTTGCCATTGGAGATAGATGATTGAAAGACAGAAGCCAAGTTCTATATAATCAATTTAGATAGATCATTCACTACTTTGCTTGGTAAGCCTTGGATACATGGAAATAACATGATTCTATCCTCTTTACATTAGTGCATCAAATTCTAAAGAGGCCAAATCGAGTATTGTGTCAAAGGAGGCTTGAACCTATTTTCAGTTAGGGAGGTCGAGATATATGAAGATGCAGCCTACTATCTTCCTCCAAATCAAAAAGTATATTCTCACAAACTTGGTGAAAGTTCAAAAACAAAAGAAAAATAAATAAAATAAAAAGAAATAAAAGAAAAATAAAAAGAAAAGGAAAGAAAAAAGGAAAAGAAAAAGAAAATACAAGTGAGCGAGAATCAAACACTAATGAAGAAGTAGAACCAGATGTTAAATTACGCCCACAGTTCATTTCTCCATATAAACACATGGGTAGGATGACTCAACCCCCACCAGGTAGAGGCATAGGCAGATCTAGAGGCAATTCTAGAGGTGGAAGACTTCCTCCCTATTGGCCACCCAATAGGAGCTATGTTTCGACTCACAGGAGTACTCCCGTTATCCACATAGACTTATAGTACAGTTTAAAGGATGAGTCTCAAGTGCTTAGCATACCGATCAACCCATCTCAATAAGTCCCTTTGGAGGTGACATTCGAGCAAGACAACGATGAAGAACAGGCCTCTAAGCTAAGCATGAATGTATCTGAACCACTATTATGTAGAACAACTAGACAATAGTTGGGAACCTTAGCTCAAACCTCACTTTCTTCCTAAAATTTTGAAGGTTTAGTAGTTAAGGAGGCCCCCAAGTCATCCAAAAATGTCAAGCCAAAGAGATTTTTATTGGGAGCATCATCCTCAACTCAAGAAGTTGATGTAGAACTTGAGAATGATTCATATAAAGATTTAATACAATTATCTTTTAATTGGTATTCACCTTATGTTGTTAACTTAACAAAAAGGGATTAATCTCGCATACTTGGTATAAACACAGGTAAGATTACTTTGAAAGGTTATGGGACAACCAAAGCAGATATTCTCAATCAAGACCAGGATTAGGATTTGGCACAGTGGGTCCAGTCGATGATGACAACCATTGCTTAGTCATCACCATTCATTTGGGGTCTGATAGGTTCTTCTCAAATCATGTTAACTCTTATGAGGAGGTATGTTTAGAAACTTCAAATGACCCAAATGAGCCTGAAGTCAAAGATGCACCGCCAGAGTTCAAAGAAGAGATCAGATCAACCATCGATAAGATTAAAGAAATCAACTTGGGAATCGAAGACAATCCACATCTGACATACATTAGTTCCTTATTGAATGAAGAAGAAACTAATGACTTAGTTAGGCTACTAGTTGAGTTTAAGGACTACTTCGCATAGAGTTATGAAGAAATGCCAGGTTTATCTCATGACGTAGCAGTCCACAAACTAGCAATAGAACTTAATGCTAACCCTATCATGCAAGCTCCTAGACGCATGTGATTAGACATTAAATAGCAGGTCAATTATGAAATCAAGAAACTGATCAATGTTGGTTTTATCAGGGAAGAAAAATATTTTACCTGGTTGGCCAGTGTCATCCCAGTTAAGAAAAATAATGGCCAAATTTGCATATGTGTCAATTATAGGGATCTAAATAAGGCATGTCCTAAGGATGAATTTCCACTACTTATACCATAATTAATGGTGGGCATTGCCTCATCTTATGCAATATTCTCCTTTATAGATGGCTCATCTAGCTACAACCAAATCAAGATGGCCCCCGAGGATGAAAAAAATACTACTTTTTGAACCCCGATCAGAATCTATTGTTATATATTCATGCATTTCGGCCTTAAAAATATCAATGCTACCTACCAGCGGGCCATGTCTTGAATCTTCAATGAATTCATTCATCATCAAGTTGAATGCTATGTTGATGATCTAGTAGTTAAAAGCAAAGTAAAGGAAGACAATCTCTTTAACTTGAGAGTTATTTTTGAACAGTTAAGATAATTTAACCTCAAAATGAATCCCCTTAAGTGTGCATTCAGAGTAGCTTCTAGGAAATTCTTTGGGTTTGTTGTCTGACATCGGGAATAGAAATTGATCTAGAGAAGATCAAAGTTATCTTAGAAATGCCACCCCCTAAAATTCTAACTCAACTCAGATCATTCCAAGGGAGATTGGCGTATCTAAGATGCTTCATATCCAATCTATCAGGAAGATGACAACTATTCTTGGCACTTGTCAAAAAGGATGACAAGTTTAAGTGGGATGACAAGTGTCAACATGCCTTTGAAGACATTGAGCACTACTTGATGACGCCGCCAATTCTAGCGGCCCCTATCCCAGGCAAGCTGTTGATCCTCTACACCACTGCATTAGATGACTCCCTTGGCTCTTTGTTGGCTCAAACCAATGATGAAGGGAAAGAAAATTTTCTCTACTATCTCAATCATCATCTAATTCTTGCTAAGACAAACTACCCACCTATTGAAAAGCACTGTCTAGCTTTAATCTTTGCATCCCAAAAGCTACAACACTTCATGCTTTCTCATAAGGTGAATCTAATCTTAATGATCAATCCACTATAATATCTCATGACACGTCCAACGTTATCCAGATGGTTGGTGCGTTGGTTCATGGTTTTGTCACAATTTGATATCACACTTTCATACCCCTTCGTGTGATGAAAGAACAAGCACTAGCAGATTTCTTAGCAACACACCTCCTTCCTGCTGATTCCTCACTTAGTGATGACCTCCCCGATGAACAAATCATGAACTTAGGGGACACTAGCATTCACCACTGGGAGATATTTTTGATGGTGTGGCTTCCTTTCAAAAAGGAGAAGAACCATGATCTACTCTTCTAGGAAAGGCAGGGGTATGAATAGTTCTCTGAACTCTGGATTGTGATGTGATGAGATTCTCATATCATCTATCCAATCCATGCACCAACAATGAAGCCAAATATGAGGTTCTGATTGTCAATCTGGAGTTAGTCATTACGCTATGCATCTAGAGCATCAACATCTTCTGGGATTCTCAGCTCGTTATCAATCAAATCGATGGGTTCTACAAGGTTTTAAAGCCTAAACTCCATCATTACCACAAGTACATCATGGAGTTATTTGCCCAAATCCTAGAGGTCACTATCTATAAGATTCCTCGAGGAGATAACATAGTAGCAGATGCATTAGCCAAGCTTTCCAAAGAGTTGGCATGTCCAAAAGATGAGTCCATTCCAATAAGGATCCAAAATAGATAATCCTTATTGAACTCATCGAGAGACTCTCTTAAGGGAGGTTGTTGCCAAAAGGACAAGGAGTCATATTAGAGGCAACCATTCATGGATTATTTAAATATAGGCAAACTACCTCAAGAGAATTCACTAGCACACCATGTGAAGTAGAGCCCTTTCCTACGCTCTCGTGGATGGAACCTTGCATCGGTGGTCTTTTGATCATCTGTGGTTACGTTGCCTAGATAAACATGAAGCCTATAGGATCGTGACTGAGGTACACTCAGATTTATGTGGAGCTCATCAATCTGATCCAAAGATAAAAGCCAAGATCAAAAGATAAGGATACTACTGGCCTTCGATGATCACATACTGCATAAATGTAGCTAGGAGATGCAATCAATGTCAGGTGCATAGTGTGGTCTGACATCAACCACCCAACATTCTACACCCTACATTGGCCTCATGACCATTTGAGTGTTGGGGTATTGACATAATGTGTCCGATCGATCCTCCTTCTTCCAAGGGTCATCAGTTCATTCTAGCTGCCACCGACTACTTTTCCAAGTGGGCGGAGGCAATTCTACTTAGAGAGGTCACAACTCAGCATGTGCTCTAATTTTTCAAGAACCATATCATATATAGGTTCGGGGTGCCTTGATGAATTATATCCGATAATGGTACTTCATTCAAGAGCACTAAAATCAATAGCATGGCCTGGAGACACAACATAAATTAGAGATATTCCACCATCTATTACTCGAGAGAAAATAGTCTAGCAGAAGCATTCAACAAAACTCTCATCCAAATATTAAAGAAGACACTCGATGACAACAAGCGATGGTGGCATGAGCAGTTAGTTGAAGCCTTGTGGGCCTACCGCACCACATACAGAACTCTCGCTCAGTCTACCCCATTCTCCTTAGCATATGAGCCTGAAGCTGTTCTACCACTAGAAGTCCAACTCCCATCATTAAGGATAGTTGTGGGTAGTAAAATCACAATGGAGCTGAAAGCCAAGTTGTAGTTAGAAGAGCTCAAAGGTTTGGAGAAGAGATGCCTCCAGGCATGTCAAAACCTCAAGTTATATAAAGACAAAATGATTCAAGCTCACAACAAGTTGATCCGTCCTAGAGCTTTTCAAGTAGAAGAGCTTGTTTTAGTTCTAAGGAGACCAATTGTTGCTAGTTGAAAGATGGGAGGCAAGTTTGAACCCACTTAGGAAGGCCCTTTTTCTATAGAGAAGGCCTACCAATGAGTATCTTATTAACTTATAAATTGTAAAGGAGAGTGCCTGATGCTTCCAATCAATGAGCTCTACTTAAAGAAACACTATTCATAAATCTTGTTTGAAAATAATCATCAATAAACTTCTTTTCATATCAAGTTCCATCTTTTATGTGTTAGAAATATCTTTCAATTGCGAAATCCATGACAACTTGTTTAGGGTAGGTGTAAGAGAACCAAAGTGGGATCATATCCCTCCACAACACCAACACAAACTATACATGATCCTCCAGTGCTATTATGTTATGTGTAAGAGAACCCAAGAGGCATCCTATTTTGACTAATACAACTAAGTTAGGTGTAAGAGAACCCGAGTGGCATCCTTTCTTGGTGGAGTCATAATTGCCCCTGTGGCACTATTTCATCCTTTATTCTACATGTTTAGGGTAGGTGTAAAAGAACCTAAGAGGTATCTTATTTCCTCTTTCACAACATAATGAACACATATCTTTTATCTTGAGCCAATTTGATGTGGGAGCAAGCCCCCCATGGCACTCACACATCAACTGCTCTAGGTTGGGCTCAAATGCTACCTTGTTAGTATGTCACCCCAGTGGTAACTTTTCGGGCAGATGCGAGTCCTCGTGCTTTCTTCCTGACTTTGACCATTACAAACCAATGAGTATCTTGTGTCCCTTCTTTGCACAGGTAAAACTACCATGTTGACTTTGTTTAAGAGGATGTAATTCTACAAGCTTTCTTCTTAGACTAGCCATCATGCACTGACTAGGTCAGGTATGTTTGAGGTTTAGGATAAGTCCCCCAGAGGCTCCTTTCCTCTTTACTACTTCAAGCTTGGTTCTAGTCCTTACATAGGACTCCTCGCTTACAAGTCGCCCTAGGTCAAATAGCCCCTATCAAGCCGAAGATAGACTATCCCGTCAATCAGTTCTACTTTAAAGAGATGTAAGCCTACACGCCTTCTTTCTATACTGATTAATGCAATCAACAGGCACCTGAGATTGGTTGGTTATCACCGTACTGATGGGGACCCACCTAGTGGATACACCACTCTTGGCAGATGTGAGTCCTCACGCTTTCTCCTTAAGTTGGCCACTGAATACCTATAGGCTTTCTTGGGTTTTAGATAATGCCCTTAACAGCATCTCCCCTGTGGGCACACTATTTGGATCATGTCCTTCGAGCCTCCATTTAGACACTACCCGGATTACTTTTGGATTGGATAGTCCCCCTTTCCTAGTAGCCACCCCTTTGGTTGGAGAATTTGTTCTGCGGATATGCAGATTCTTCCTTTGTCCAGTAAGTCTAAGATACGACTAGGCTGATATAAACTCCTTCTTAGTGTGGTCCCTAGCACACCAATAGGGTCCACAATGACATAAAGCAAATAAAATATCTTCGGTTGTGGATTAGGAATTCAAGCCCCTAGTGGCCCCTTTCCCAAGCAAGCATCTTATCTTTATGGCAGTGTCAACAAGACTCCCTATAGGAATTGCCTTACTACTTTGAGTTGAGATAAGTCCTCGGGCCAGCACTCTCTCAGTAGTCTCCCCAAATCGGGTTCAATTTATTATACAAGAAATTAATCATCCCATTGGTCATTATGTAAGAGGATGTGAGTCCCCACACTTTCTTCCTAACTTGACCATTGCACACCGAAAGGCACCCCCTAGGTTAGTTAGCTCTACCCCACGGTCAGTAGACTATCCCTTTCGATTTGTTAGCCCCTTCTCAGTGGATCCATCGCACACTGATGGGATCCATCAAATTAAAATAAATGCAATCTAATCAAATGATATTATATTAACTACTTTTGAGTTGGTATTAGTCCCCCAGCGGCATTCACTTAGTAGTGGCTTTAAGTCGGGTTCGATTTATCACAAGCAATCAATCACCCCAGTGGTTTCTTGTGTAGGAAGATGTGAGTCCCCTTACTTTCTTCCTAATTTGACCATTGAACACTGAAAGGCACCCCTTAGCTTGGTTAGCTCTACCTTGTGGCCGGTAGACTATCTATTAGTATTTATAAATCTAAGATAGGTCTAGGTTGATATTATCCCCTTCTTAGTGGATCCATCGCACATCGATAGGGTCCATCTCATCAAATTCATCATCCTCCCTCTATTGGAGTCAAAATTAAATATATCTTATCCCCAGAGGATCCGAGCTCACATCTCCAACAGGTGTGTTGTTAAAGCTAAATTCTCATCCTCCTCGTGGATAGTATGAACCTGCTTCCCTAGTGGAAGGTTCATTCACCTTATCCCTAGCGGATCTGAGCTCATATCTCCAGCAGATGTGTGCTCAAAGAAAAATCATTCCCTCCCCAGTGGAGCTTCAAATCATAAATTAATAAATCAAGTCAACCTTTCATCCCCTAGTGGACACCCCACCAATTAACTCAAATCAAATTTCTCCTCAGTGAGATGCAAATTAAATCAAACCTCTATCCCCGACATGTTATACATTCTAATCCCCAGTGGATATTCTACCTAAATCATATCTTCAATTTAAATCTGAACCCTTTATCCATAGTGGATAACCTGAACCTGCTTCAATAGTAGAAGGTTCACATGCTTGATCCTTTAGTGGATCATTTCTTCCTCCTTTATTCCCCTGGCATAAGTTGAGTTGCATTGCACTATGATCTTGATTCTGTCTACACCTCGAGTTTAGGGATATATCATTTCTGTTAGTCTTTGCGATCCTTCAGACATCGTTGATCATCTCGGTCAACATCAATACATGCAGTGTGCCTTGTCAGTCACACCACACCTATTGGGTGCCCTCTGTTGACCTCACTTTTGGAGTGAGCTCTCAACTTCCTCGCCATAGATTTAGGACTCTTATAGACACTAAGACTTCCTTAGTCTTAAGACACTTCTAGTGATTAGGAGAACACTTAACCTAACCCTAGAGACTTAGAAGAGTTAGCCATAGGAATAGGTTGTGCCCTAGGGGTTTAGGAGGACTTGCCTACCCTATAGCCTAAACCCAATCCTTGCTTGCTTCTTTCAAACCAAACCTCAAATTTAAATCAATTCTAAAATCAAATCCAACCATCAAATGATTGAAACCCATGATCAAATTCAAACTCCAAATCCCTTCCTAAGCCTTTTGATTTTATTTTATGGACTTAGCCTTAACTAAATTCAAACCAACCTCAATCCAATTGATTTTATCAATTATCAAATTCAATCTTCAATCAAATTCCAAGTCATAAATCATTTCCAAACTCCAATTAATTGAAGCCCAAATCAATTCAAATTCTCAATTTTAGCCCGTTTAACCAAATTCTTGAACTTGGCTAAATGATACCCAAACCAATTCAAAACTCATGAATTTTTTTTGATTCAATTATTCCTACAATTATTGACCTAAATATAAACATAAACCATCATTGCCAAACCAAATCCAAGCTAACCCATTTAAACCCAAGTTAGCCCTTTTGACTTGAAATTGTCATATGAACCAAATTCCATTTGGCTTCAAACCACTTGGAATTGAATTTATATTTCAATCCTAGACTCATGTGTGAGTTCAACTAAACTTGAGTCAAGCCATGATCAAGCCAACTAACCTATTTAGGCTCACTTGAGCTAAAGTGGCCTAAAGGAACTTTTTTGAGCCAAGTTATAATCCAACCCAAATTGGATTGAACTAAGCCCATCCAAACCTCACAACACAATTAACAATCATCCTAGGTTAATTAATTATCTTGAATTTTGGTCAAACTAAGTCAACATAACCTGTTGATCAAGTCAACATTTAGCCTAAATGAAACTCAAACTAACCTAAATCCACCGTAAGCCAAATTGATTGAAACCATTGATTCAAACCAACTCATAATCAATGATTGAATATGACCAAACCTTCACTTGAGCCAAACCAAGCCTAATTGGTCATTTGACCCAAGTTGACCCATTGGCCTAAAAAGCTAAAATGGGTCAAATCATGATTTAATCTAAATTGATTGCAACTAATGACTCAAGGTCATTCCAAATCACTTATTGAACTTGATCAAAGTCATAATTGAGCCCACATTAACCAATTGGTCAACTTGACCTAACCTAGCCCAAATTGACCAAAGTTAAATTAGCCAAAATCTAAATTGAATCCAAATTAAACCAAACCAAAGCCTACAATCATTTTTAATTATCCAATTGAACTTCACTCTAGACCTAACCCGACCCAATTTGGTCAAATTGGTCAACTCAACCCATTTGATCTATATGAACCCAAATGAACTATAATCAAATCCAAAGCCAATTAAACCAAACCAATGACACCAATACACTCCAATTGGTCATGTGAACTTGACCCAACCCTTGGTTTGACCCAATTTGACCAATTGGTCAACATGTCCTAACCTAACCCAATTTTACCTAAATAGGTCAAATCAAGCTAAATCAAATCAAATAAACTCCAAACAACTTGAAATTTGGGCTAACCCATTTTTAACCTATTTCAAATCTGTCCAAATCAAACTCATAGCCAAATGACCATTTTTCCCTTGGGTTTAGGACATCCTATGGGATAAAACACATGCTCATTATGTCATTTTATCCTCCTAGCCACTTGGCACCCAATCATAAGTCCACCTAAGAAACTTGGGCCATGGCTAACCTGACCCAATAGTGGTTAGGTTGGCCATGATCAATGGGGAGGTGAAATCACCTCCCCATCCCCATTAGAGCTTTCCAAATTGCCAAGGATAAGCATTTCCTCCCTTGGCATCCACTCTCACACCCTCCTCCACTCAAGGGAAGCCAACTAACATGATTCCCTTCCCAAACCGAGCTCTCATGGTGACCCATTTATCCAAAATTTTGAATCAACCATGGCCGTTCGATCTAAGGAATAGGGGTATAACCCCCCCCCCACAACCGGTGACTCCCATTTCTCCATTTCATAACCAAGGTGAAATTAACTTTGTACGCACCTTCCTTGGAGTAAATCGAGCAAGAACAAATCCTTTATCAAGCTTCATGATGGGCAGAGGGTGGAGTTTGATCAAGCGCGACCACCTTCGTCTAGTGGATTGGTCTTCCAAGCAAACCACACCAAATTAAAGCTCGTGGGGCTAAACAGAGCTTTGTTTCTACCAAACGAAGCTTCTTAAATCATTGGAACCGTCAGTCATAAGCTCCAGTGAGGTATGTCATTGAAACCGATCCTTGAATGAAAATAGGTTCATCTTTTGTGAAAGAAATTTCCAAGTCATGTGTTTTCTACTATGGAATTTATTTTTGCATAGGGGACACCACATAGAACTTAAGGGGGGGTACTTATTGAGGTGATCGGGTACAACATTGATGAATAATATATTATCTCGAGAGATAGAAGTCACAATCCTATAATGGATGTGATCACCTAATAAGGACTCCTAAGGCCAATGGGTCTTTGAATGTACCAGAGACCTTCCCCCTACTTTACATGAAAAAGTAAAGTAGGGTTTATTTTAAGCTGGGATTATTAAGTTCTTTATGGAGGCAAGCCCCCATAGTTAATTACATCCTAAGGAATGAGGTTCCTTAAGAATACTCTTGATTAAGGTAAATGATCATTATCTCCAAAGATTTTCAAAGATAGGACTATCAATCAATTGGTTATTTTTAGAAAATCAAATGGGATTGATCAAAAAAAGAGAGTTATTATCAAAACCAAAGGGAGATAAGTAGGGGATGCTCATTATACTAGGAAACCTAGTGAGCATCCCAAACTATCCTATGGTTGGACTTTATATTTTTAAATTGAGGAGAATTATATGTTTGAGTTGAATTTTTTATTAGAAATCTAATGTTTATAATTCCACAATACAAGATTATTGAAATGCCTAAGAGGTGAGAATTTATGCATGTAGCCCCAAAGGTAAATAGCAACCTCATATCTTAAATCTTGGGAGCTTCGGCATATGCCAAAGTATGACCTAAATCTAAGCGATAAAATGGGTGTATGGTTTACCTCCGCAAGAGAGGATAAACCACCCAATTGTTGAACTTACAACCACCTGGGGTGGCCGCCAACTAACTCCTACGATTTTAAATACATGTAGGCAAGTCATATGCTTTGCAATATGGTTAGGCTATTATTTACTTAGAAAAGCAACTAAGTCCTTAAACTCACCCCCTAAGAGACTAGATCATGAAGGGCATGAATAATGACCTAAATCTAATGCAAATTTTATCAAGTTTTATTTTGATTTTTGGACATTTTTATTTGAGACAGGCTATGGGATTTTATATACCTAATGCATAAGAAAATCAATTATGGGCCAAAATTAGAAAGAAGAATGTCTGTTTCCACCATGGCTCTCAAAGATCAAGCCATTTTCTCTAGCAAAGGTGGAAGCCCTCCATTGGCAAGAGTGAGATAAAATGATTTATGCATGATATGAGGCATACAACATCCAGTTAAGGGGTTGCTAAATCTTTTATTATCTTGATTTATGTCTTAGGCTTTAGGTGAGGTTATGAATTATTTAGATTATTTTGAATTGATTAATTAAATAAAAATTATATTTTTTCCTAAGAGCCTAATTGCATCCAGGCCATTCAACAATCATCAAACAATTAAGAAACTAGAAAAATTATGCCATCCTAATTGAACAACCATAAACATAACATCAATCAATTTATAAAATTAGCACAAAAGAATAAAGGCCAATGTGGTCGGGTTCCACCGTATAACCCTAAGGGGATGTGCATAGTCTGGATGTGCATAGTCTGGATGTTAGGCCAAAATTTCTGCATAGTCTGGATGTGCATAGTCTGGATGTTAGGCCAAAATGGTGACTTAGTCTAAACCAATACATCACATAACTAAATATTCATCAAACTATGCATCATCCTAACCTAAAGCTAGAAATGGTTACTTAGTCTAATGTGCATGTGTTAGAGCTTGTGTGGTATGTCCTAGCTAGGCTTTAGAGTTATGATTTGCTAAGTGTGAGAGGTTTAATTTATAAATGGTTGATTTCTCTTCAAGTAGTTTAGTTGATTCAAGGAATTTTACTTAATATTTTTTCTTGTTTCATATAACCTACACTTAGCAACTAAGTGTTATAAACAGAAGAAAGAGAAGAAGAGTATCTCTTTTATCCCTACCTTAAGTGATTTTTAAGATAAATTGATTAATTAATTTCTTTTAGTGAATGGTTTATTATGTATTTTAGTTAACCCTAAGTTTAGATTCACTCTAAATAGTCCTATTTAATAAGAAAGGAATCTTAGGATTAGTTACGGTGGATTACTGTCACATAACACACACCCATTCATTTCTTTCCACTATGTATACCATGCATATGAATAATCCTAAGCATATCTATACATGTAATAAAAATCTTAGCACACTTTGATGATGAATGCATAAAAATGTATTTAAAAATTTGGATATTCCATTTGTTAATTGGATCATTAATGCATGTCTTTGTTATGTAGAAAAGAGGGATTTTTCATCCATTAGCTAAATGCACATTCGCATGTATAAAAGTTATAAGTGAGTACGACGCCATTATTTTCTACACCAGGGATGTAAGGTACAAGACTTAGGTACTTAAAGCCTCGCAGGATGTCCAAACTGATATACCATTTTTCTTAGATACATGTAGATGTACAAAAAGAACCAAATGGATAAGGAATCATGCAAGAGATTATGTTTGATTTGGTTGTATGATTTACATGTGTAATATGAAGATCCTTCCTAAGTCTTAATATAGAGATGCATAGGAATAGATTCAGGCAAGTGTTGTGTTCTTTTCAAATGAACTATACATTTGCAAATCCTATGTGAATCCATGTTAAGAGAAGGAAAAAGAACTTCATAATAAACATCTTATGCTATCATCACATGCAAGCTTATAAATATTCATAACTAACATCACTTCATTTATAATATTTGATTTATAGGTTTTAAAAAAATGATTTTTGGTTTAATAGTGATAATAGCTACTCATATTCTTAATTTTAGCCAACACATGCAATTTGACATAAAAGAAAATATTTTATTTAATTAATTTTAAAACAAAATGAATGCTTGATTTCATATGACAAACAATATTTAGCATGATTGGAAAGAAATAAAGGAATGTAAGCACATGACTTCATTCACCCTATTTAATTCCTAAGGACAATCATATAAAATAAGATCATCTAAATGAATCAAAATTCTTTAAGGAGATTTTTATCTTTGAATTTGATTTGACTTAAGAAATATGAGAAGGGTTTGCTAGTCCTAACCCATACCCCCCATGTGTGAATTGGTTTGGTTTAATTTAGAACAATTAGGTTGATTTTATGTTTTGATTAGGTTAAGGTATGAATTAAATCTATTAATTACCCCTTGCCTATACCACTTTAACATAATTATCCAAGTAATTAAGAGCTAGCATATGATATGCAACCACATGGAAATTAAATTAGTAATGTACCTAAGAAATGAAGGGGCCTAATACAATTGGCTTACAATTATTGATTAATTAAGCTAAAGGGTTTGATTAAGTACTTTTATAACCCTCCTACACATGTAGTTTGATTATAATTTCCTTTGGAATTCTCTTAGGTTATTGAACACCTAAGAATCTTCCCAAGAATTGAATGATTGAGTTCTAGAATGATTTGGTTTTGTGTTTGATTCATTAAACTATTTAATGAAGTGATTAATCCTTTAATTAGTTGAAAATTGATTAAGTGTTATCCAAATGAAATAAACTTAGGGGAAAATATTGGAAAAGAGGTCTTAATCTTATTCCCTATGTCCATTCACTATTTCATAATGATTACCCAACTTAATTAATGGATTCATTATTATTTAACATGTTAATTAATCTTTTAATTAATTAAGAGAGGGATTAAGAATGAAATAAGCAATTCTCCTAATTAATCAAGCAATAAATTTCAAGAAAATTATGGGAGGCAAAGGTCATTCTACTAATCAATCTCAAAAAGTTTAGAATTGATTGCTGGCATAATTAGAGAGTAATTAGCTTAATTATAATTTAAAAAAACCCAAATTGAGTCAAAATCACTATTCAAATTAATTAATTTTAATTTTTCTATTATTCTCCTTTGAATTACCTTTAAAATGAGTATTTATTTGTATTTTTGGGTTTTTTTATAATTAGTTATAAATTTGGGAAGTTTCACCATTATAATTGGATTAATTAAGAATAATTAAACTCCTAATCCTATCGGGCCACGTGGCAGCTGATGTAGTGCACTAACACGGCGTGCTTTCCATGTGGCATGATGGGATTGGTTATTTAAGTTGTCACATCCGTCTGCTGAGTCAGCTGGCGGCAAACACACTTTTTCATTGACCATCTAATCTAAGATCAGAAGGTCATAATTTAATCCACAGTTAAGGAGGAAATCAGAGAGATCTAAAGTGTGATTTGATCAGGACCGTCTAATCTGTCACATAGTACGGATGATCCATGATCTGTCTCCTCCCGAACGGTGAGAGATGGATGTCATCCATCCATTGTCGCTCGATTTGAGCTCACCTAAGCTCAAATGGAGCTCAAATTTATCCCACACCTTCGGGGAAGCATAAATAACACATCTAATGGTGGAGATCGTGTGACATAATGATTTCTTTCACAAAGGACCAAGAAAATTTTACTCTAAGGTCAATTTCAATGGCATACCTCAGTGAAGCTTGTGACTGGTGGTTCTAATGATTTAGGAAGCTTCATTTAGATGAAATGAAGCCTTGCTGAGCCGCACGAGCTTTGATTCAATGTAGTAGCTCAGAAGACCAATCCATGACACGTAGGTTATCAGCTTTGATAGAACTCCTAGCTCTGATCATCGGGAAGCTCAGGATTTGATTTGTTTTGACTCGCCTTGGTCCAAGGATGGTGTGTGCAAGGTTAATTGCACTTTGGTTGAGGATTGAATGAGTTGAGCTCGGGATTGATCTCTCATGTTCCAATTTTGAGTAAAATTGAGAAACGGGAAGCAAGGAAGCTCCAAAATGGCTGGGAAAAGCTTGGGGAGGCTTTGATTCAACTTTTAGAGCTCTAAGGAATGAATCTCTTTTATTTGAGTGAGAATGAAGGGGGTGGAAATTAAATATTCCATGTCTTCATCTATCCTCCTTCCATGGGTGGAAAGAAGATAAATGAGAACAGGAATATAATCGCCTTGGTCAGATGCCACGCAGATCCGCAGATGTACTTATTAGGGTGATCAGGTATAACATTAAGGAGAGGTGTACTATCTTGAAAGATAGAAATCACCACCCTACAATGGACCTAATCACCAAATTAAAGACTCCTAAGGACATTGGGTCTTCGAGGTGTACCAGATATTCTTCCCCTACTTTACATGGAAAAAATAAATAAAGATTTATTTTAAATCAGGATCATTAAGTTCCCTACAGGGGCAAGCCCCCATAGTTAATTACATCCTAAGAAATGGAGATTCCTTAGGAAAACTCTCGATTAAGGTAAATGATTATTGTTTCTAAAGATTTCAATAGGGCAGGACTATCAATCGATTAGTTTATTTCGAAAGATCAAATGGCATTGATCAAAGAGAGAGTTATTATCGAGGCCAAATGAAGATAAGTAGGAGATGCTCATGATGCTAGGAAACCTACCAAGCATCTCAAACTAGCCTATGGTTAGGCTTTACACTTTTGATTAATTTAATTTGTTTGAGTTGAATTTTTCATTAGAAATTTAAGGCTTATGATTCCATAACACAAGATCAAGGAAATACTTAAGAGGTGAGAATTTATATTTATGGCCCACAAAGGGGAGAAGCAACCTCAGAACCTAAATCTAGGAAGCTTTGGTGAGGGCTGAAAGCATGACTTAAATCTAAGGCAAAAATGGGTATTTGGTTTTCCTCCATAAGAGAGGACAAACCACCCAATTGCTTGGACTTACAATCGCCTAGGGGTGGCTGCCAACTAACTCCTCCTATAATTTTAAATTCACGTAGGCAAGTCATATACTTTATGTAAGATAGTTAGGTATTATTTATTTAGAAAGAGACTAAGTCCTTAAACTCACTCCCTAAAGAGACTAGATCATGTAAAGGTATGCTTCAAATGACCAAAATCTAATGCAATTCATATTACATTTTATTTTCATTTTTGGACAATCATTTTTGACTTGGGCTAATTGGATTTATATATCTAGTGCATGAGAAATGAGATTATTGGCCAAAATTAGCGAGAAGGGAGAAGGTGTGTTTCCACCATGGCTCTCAAAAGTCAAGCCAAGTTTCTCTAGCAAAGGTGGAAGCCCTCCAATCAAGAGTGAAAATAATATGCTTTTGTGCATGATGTTATTAAATATGTACTCATCCAGCTAAGGGGTTACTAATTCTTTTATCTTAATTTTTACCCTAAGCTTTAGGTGAGGTTATGAGTTCTTTATTTTTAGTTTTGAATTGTTAGATTTTATAGAAGATTTATTTTTTCCTAAGAGCCTAATCCACATCTAGGTCATACATAAAGCAAGGAAGAAATTAGGAAAAGGATGCCACTTAATGCACAAGCTAAACAAATCATCAATCAATTTATAAAGATAATTGCAAAAGAATAAGAGGCCATTGTGGTCGAGTACCACCGCATAAACCCAAAAATAAATTGGGTAGCCAAGCTCTACCCTTATACAACCCGGATTACAAATGAATTACATATAATCAAGCAAGGAACTCATTGTTATTGGGGTCTTCAAGTTTCATTTCTTCATTCATTTTTCTTCTTTCTACTTCTTCTTCTTTTATCTTTGGTTCCTTCTTTGGATGGTTGAAAGGTGGCTGCTCCAAAGGCTTCACATGGTACATAAGATGTAATCTTATGAGCAATTCTCATTCTAATCCCATAACAATCATTCCAAAATCTTAATTACAAAAATTATATAAAAAAGGGAAAAATGGAAATTTAACTAACACCTGCAAAATAGAGATTAGCTAAAACAAACCATACAAATCCCAAGTAAGTAAATTGGACTTATCACCCTACACTTGGGTGACTAAGTCCACCTGGCCTATTGGATTATGCTTAGGGGTATAAGCACCTACATAGCAAAAGCATTTATATTTTCATTTATTACAACACCCCATAAGCACAATCCCCTACAGAAGATAATGGTTAGACTAAGGTTGCCCTACCATTCATTCTACGCACATTCACCCTAACATCCTATCTAAAACATTACATCATAAAATAAAAGCAAACATCAAATCATGCACCGTCCTAACCTAAAGCTAAAAGTGGTGACTTAGCCTAATGTGTGTGCTTTAGAGGTTTGTGTGGTATGCTTAGTTATGGATTTAAGTTAGAATTTTCTAAGTATGAAAAATGTTTAACTTAAAAGAAGGTTTCATTCAAAGGATTTAGTTGTTTTGTGTTGGTTTTATTTTTATGTTTTGATTAGGTTCAAATGAATCCTACAATTAATTACTAAGTTATGAAGAGAGGGAAAGAGAAGAAAATTTCTCTTTCCTTCCCTTACAAAAGTAATTTCTAAAGTGGATTCATGTTTTAGTTTTATTTAGTGAATATTTTATTATGTGTTTTAATTAAACCTAAGTTTAGATGAACTCTAGACAAACCTATTCAAAAAGAAAGGCATTTTAAGATGAAATAAAGTGAATTAAAATCATAAAACACACATCACTTCACTTCTTTCCCAACATGTATATCATGCATATGAATGAATCCTAAGCATATCTATACACACCAAATGGGAATATTTAGCACACTTTATGATGCATGCTAAGTAAGTTACTTAAGAAAATTTTAATGTTTATGATACATGATTTTTATTAAGTAGCAAAGGGGTTTCTTATCCAATTTTCATATGCATATATGAGTATATGAAAGGCATAAGTGAGTACGACGCCATTGTTAGCACCAGGGGTGTAAGTTACAAGACCTACTTAGGGCTACTTAAATCTTCGCAACCTCGAGGTTGTCCAGACTAATATACCACTTTCCTTAAATATAAGCATGTGTACAAAAGAAATGAATGGAAAAGAAAGGATGCAAAAGTTTCTGTTGGTTAATTTATTTTTGTTTATACAATTTATATGTACAACTATAGGTATCCTTCTTAAGTAATAGCATAGGAATGAATAGTATATGGAATTAGGCGAGTGTTAGGTTCTTTTCAAATGAACTATACACTTTGCCAAATCTTATTCAAAACTATACTAAAAGAGAGGAGAAGGAAAACCTACACTAAGCACATCTTTATATTTTACTCACATGCAAACTTATAAGTAAGATATCAGTAACACACTTTCAGTTTTCATAATTGATTCATATATTTTGAAAATAATTTGGATTTAATAGTGATAATAGCCACTCATATTCTTACTTTAGCCAACACATGTAATTTAACATAAAGGAAACATTTTCATTTTAAATTTGATTTTTGAAAAGTATGAATGCATGAAATCATATGACACACATATTTAGCATGTTGGGGAAGAACTTAAGCAATGAAAGCATGTAAACACATTCACTTTAATTAATTCCTAAAGATAATCTTATGAAATAAGAAAGCTTAAAGAAAATCAAAGTTCATTTAATGTGATTTTTGTTTGATTTTGAATTTGATTTAATTTGGAAAATGTGACTTGAGTTTGCTATTCCTAAGCCATTCCCACATGTGTTTGATATTTTTTTCATGTTTTAGGTGATTAGATTCATTTTATATTTTGATTAGGTTAAGGCTTGAATTAAGCATGTTAATTACCCCTTTACCTACACCACCTTAGCATAGTTAACCAAATAATTATGAGCCAATGAGATGATAAAAACCTCACAAGGAATTTAAATTTACAATGCACCTAGGAAGAAAGGGGCCTAATGCAATTTAGCTCGTGATTAATAATTAATTAAGCTAAGGGGTTTAACTTAAGTAATTTCAAAACACCTCTCACACATATGAGTTAAATTTTGATTTTCTTAATTATACTTAGGCTCTTGAACACCTAAGCATCTACCCCAAGTAGTTGAGTTCTGGAAAGTTTTAGAATTTTAAAAAATTAATTAAGAGGGTAATTAGTGAATTAGCCCTTAATTAAGAGAGGATTAAGAAAGAAAAGGGGGTTTTAGGAATAGCTTAAAGGAAATGCCCCAAAATTATTCTCTAAACCTCTTATTCATTGAAACAGACCTTAATCAACTTTAACAAAGGATTAAACCACTAATCAAACCCTTAATTAACCTTAATTACATTAAAGGGGTAATTAGGAAATGAATTAGCAATTTCCTTAATTAAGCCACCAATAAATCCCAAGAAAATTAGGGGAGGTAGAAGTCATCCCCCAAAATATACTCAAGAAGTTTGGGAATAATTAGTGGATTAATTAAAGGGTAATTAGCAAATTAATATTCCCAATAAAACCCAAATTTAGAAAAAAAATATTCAAAATTAATCAAAATCAATTTTTGAATATTCTATGTTTAGTTATCTTTCTAATGCAATTTATTTCATATTTTTATGATTTTTCTAGATTGAGATATGAATTTTAGAAGTTTAGGTGATTAATTAGAATTATTTAAAATCTAATTAAATCCTTAATCCTTACGGCGTGCCACACATGAGTTGACGGGGTATCCCTTTACATGCAGAGCACTCTGATTGGCTATTTAAACATCCCATCATAGTGCCACATGGCAGAGGCTTTTCCCTCAGCCGTCCAATCAAGGCTTGGACAGTTGAGATTAAAGGCATGGATCAAAGAGAATAAAATTAAATATAAAGCATGTTTTAATCTCGGTTGTCTATCCAAAATGCATGGATGGATGGCCAGAGATCCTTCCCTATTCTTCCCTGTGAAAAATGGGGACCTTCCACTTTCAAAGAGAAGATTCGAGCTCGGATTGGATTGAAAATCAACCAACACCACCTAAACCTAATGGCAAGCACCTAACGGTCAAAATTCCCTGGAATTAAAATTTCTTTTACAAATATTCAAGCCACATTGAGTTTAATTGTCAAAAAATGGCATACCTCACAAGAGGTGATCACCAGTGCTCGATTCCCTTGGAGAAGCTTTGTCTAGTTGAGACGAAGCTTTGGTGAAAGTTTGAGAGGCTGAGGTTGAGTGGATCTTTCTATGGGTCACCTCCTCCATAGCTTGAGCTCGATTTTGATTGAATTAGATCTCCCATTGCTTCAAGAACTTGGAAGAGAGCTTGGGTGCACTCGACTTGGTCCTTTGATGAAGCTTGAAGAGGGAATTGAGTGGAGTTTGAGTGTGGAGAAAGTTTGCAATGCAATGGACAGCCCCTATTTTCAAATGATGAAAATCAAGAAATGGCAATTTCAATCTCTCTCTAGGAAGCTTAGGATCACTTGCAAATGGCTCCTATGACTCTCTAGACTTCAATCGACTATGGCTTTATTAGAATTGAAGTGAATTAGGAAGAGTATATCTCCCCCAATGGCAATCAGATGGCCGAAGCTTCACTTGCCATTTTGGATCAATTACCCTGATTTAGAGGGTTATTTTAGCTGTTACAGGTGTCATGTGATTCATTTTAGGTCAGGGAGTGGATTAGTGAAGTCCTCATGTGCTCCATTTGAGTGGAGACATGATTACCATTGGCCATTTTAAGCCATCTGCTCAGTTTGGCCCTTGGGTCAAGATGGGTTGACCCAAACCCATTGGGTTGGGTGCACCACCCTCCCTAGTGTTCCTTGATCTATTAGGAGAGTATTAAGTAAGTATGAAGAGGATTTGACCAAATTCCAAGTGAAATTGGCCAAAATTTGCTCTATGCCCTAGGGTAAAATAGTCATTTGGCTAATTTATGAATTTGGATATGTTGGGTTTGTTGAGAAAATAGGTTTGGCCAAGTTTCATTGGATTTGAAGTTCATTTGGTATGGTTTGGCTAATATTTTTAGGTCAAAATGGGTCAACTTCAGTCAAGTTCACCAATTGGTCAAATTAAGTCAAACCAAGGGTTGGGTCAAGTTCATATGATTATTTGAAATATTTTGGTGGCTTTGGTTTGATTCAATTTGGTTTAGGTTTGAATTTGGTTCATATGACTTCATTTAGGTCAAATTGGTCAAGTTAACCAATTTGACCCATTACCGGTCCCAAGTCTGGATGCAAAAAGTGGAGGGTTGCGTTAGGTAGTCACAGAAATTTGTCGAAATAATCATGACATGAATCCTTTAAATCATTGAATGCTTAGGTCCCCGGAAGCACGTACTATGGTTTGAATACGTGAAAAATGTAAGCCGAGATCGGCCACCGCGTGTTAAATAAGTAAGGGTTCCCACATTATCGGATGCGCAAAGAAGTTAGTCCATGAAACTAGAATTAGGTTAGGATCTTGGAATATAGGTACTCTTACAGGTAAATTAATGGAATTAATAGATATTATGGTTCATAGAAAGATAAATATTTTATGTGTTCAAGAAACTAAATGGGTTGGGGAGAAGGCTAAGGAGATTGATAGTTTAGGTTTTAAACTTTGGTATTCGGTAAAAGTCGAACTAGAAATGGTGTAGGTGTGATTATAGATAAAAGTTTGAGGGATAATGTTATAAGTATTAATAGATGTGGAGATAGAATTATAGCTTTAAAGATTATTGTTGATACTAAGATTATCAATGTTATAAGTGTCAATGCTCCTCAAGTAGGTTTGGTGGTAAGCTCAAAAGAGAAATTTTGGAATGAATTAGAGGGATTAATACAAAAGATACCTCTTGAAGAAAAAGTATTTATTGGGGGAGATTTAAATGGACATGTTGGTAGAGTGGTAGAAGATTTTAAAAGTATTCATGGTGGTTATGGATTTGGAGTGACTAATGAAGAAGGTGGACTATATTAGATTTTGCCTTAGCTTATGATTTTGTAGTTGCTAATACTTTATTTAAGAAAAGAGATGAACATATTATTACTTATAAAATGGATCTAGTAAAACAATTGATTGATTATTTTATAAGAAAAATAGATCGCTTAGATTGTAAAGATTGTAAGGTCATTCCAAGTGAAATTTTAAGTACCCAACATTGACTATTAGTTTTAGATTTTAAGATGAAAGGTTGTAAGAGAAAAATAAACTTAATTATTGTCCTAGGATTAGATGGGGACACTTAAAGAACACAAATAAAAATATTTTAAGAGCAAGCTACAAGAAATTAAAGTTTGGGATGTTCATAAGGAAGCTAACGTTATGTGGGAAAAGTATCAAGTGCTATTAAACAAGTTGCTAAAGATGTGCTTGAATCAAAAGGAAAAGCTTCTTTTAATAAGAATAGTTGGTGGTGGAGTCGAGTGTGCAAGAAAAGATAAGAAATAAGAAGCATTGTTATAAAACTTGGTTTAGATGTAAAAGCTGAGAATTGGGAAAGATATAAAATGGCTAGAGATTCTAAGAAAGCAGTATATGATGCAAAAAATTTAGCTTTTAGTGATTTATACAATAGATTAGATACCAAAGAAGGTGAAAGATGTATGTATAAGTTAGCCAACCAAAGAGATAGAAGAAGTAAAGACATAGTTCAAGTGAGGAGTATTAAGGATGAAAATAATAAAGTACTTTTCTTAGAAAAAGATATTGAAAATAGGTGGATGAGGTATTTTAATAAACTTTTCAATGAAGGATCTGAAAGTACGATTGATTTTAGCAACCTTAATACCCTAAACAAAATAGAGAATTTCATTTTACCGTCAGATTAGTAAATCGAAGTTAGTGAAGCTTTAAAGAAAATGAAATGTGGAAAAGCAGGACCGATAATATTTCAATAGAAGTGTGGAAATGTTTAGGAGATCAAGGAATTTCTTGGCTTACAAATCTTTTAATGTTATTTTAAAGACTAAAAGATGCCGATGAGTGGAGAAAGAGTTTGTTGGTTCTTATATTTACGAAGGTGATGCACAAGATTGTGCAAATTATAGGAATTAAGTTAATGTGCCATACATTAAAATTATGGGAGAGAGTAATTGAGCATAGGCGATGTGTGATATAGAAGTTTCTCACAATTGGCTTCATGCCGTGTAGATCTACTATGGCTATACATTTGTTAAGAGGTTTGATGGAGAAGCATAGAGAAAATAAAAGGATCTACATATGATATTTATTGATTTAGAGAAAGCTTATGATAAAGTCTCAAGAGATGTTCTTTGGAGAGTTCTAGAATAGAAAGAAGTTAATATTGGTTATATTCAAGTCATTAAGGATATGTATACTAGAGTCACTTGTGTCCAAACACAAGGAGGATTGACAAACTATTTTCCTATTTCATTGGATTACATCAAGGATCAACATTAAGCCCTTATCTTTTACTTTAGTTATGGATGTTCTTACGAGGCATTTACAAGAAGATGTACCTGTAGTTTTTTTGATGACATTCTTCTTGTTGATAAGACTAGAGAGGAGTCCAAATGTAAACTTGAATTATGGAGGTCAACTTTAGAGTCTAAAGGTTTTCATTTAAGCATCTAAAACTGAATATATGGAGTGTAATTTTAGTTGTAGAAGTTTTAGTGGTAGTATTGTGACTTTAGGTGATCAAGTCATTAATAAGAGTGAGATCTGATATTTAGGCTCTATTGTTCAAAATGATGGTGAAATAGATGGAGATATTATTAGTAGAATTCAAGTTGGATGGTTGAAGTGGAGGAATGCATCCGCCTATTATGTGATAGAAAAGTTCCACTTAAACTTAAGGGAAAATTTTATAAGATGGTGGTAAGACCCAATGACTTATGGTAATGTTGGCCAAAAAGAGAAACATAAGACTAAGTTAAGTGTTATAGAGATGAGGATGCTGTGGATGAGAGTGGCTTTACCCTTAGAGATAGAATGCAAAATGAGTATGTTGGGAAAAAAGTTGGAGTAGCTCGGTAGATAAGATTGGGAGAGAGTCGCCTTAGATGGTTTGGCCACATAAAGCGTATCATGACCGATTAGGAGAGTATATGCATTAGATTTTCCTTATGTTAAGAAAGGTAGAGGTAGACCTAAAAGACTTGGTTAAGATGTATAAAAAATGATCTTAGTATACCGAATTAAATGAGAATTTGACACATAATAGGACACAATGGAGACGAAGGATTCATGTAACTGACCCCACCTAGTGGGATTAAGGCTTGTTGTTGTTGTTGTTGTTGCTGTTGTTGTTGACCTATTTGAGCTAGGTCATGGGTAGGTTTAGGTTTGGTTAGTCATATGAAGTGGATTGGTATTTTTGTTTCCAATCAATTTTGGTTAAGTTTGAATTTGGCTCAATATGACCCTTTAGGTTAAGTTGGGTTCTAGGTCAATTGGGCTAGGTTACGTCTAGTTAACCAATTGAGGCTTTGGTTAAGTTCAACAAGTGATTTGGAATGAACTTGACCCATTGGTTTCAATCAATTTGGCTTAGATCAAATTTGGACACATTTTGACTTTTTAGGTCAGGTTGGGTCAACTTGGTCAAGTGGTCAATTGGGCTAGGTTAGGCTCAAAGGTTGACTTGGTCAAGTTCAAACATTGATCATGAATGAGCTTAGATCATTGGTTTCAATCAATTTGGCCTATGGTGGATTTTGGCTATATTGGATTTCATTTTGGCTAAGTGTTGACTTGGTCAACCCCTAGGTTTGACTTGGTTTGACCCAATTTGAGTGATTGATCATCTCATGATGATTATTGATCATGATTAGAGGCATAGGTGAGTTTGATTCAATCCAATTTGATTAGGATTAGAATTTAGCTCATAAGGGTACTTTAAGTCACTTTGGGTCAAGTGAGCCTAAGTGGGTCAAATGGCTTGGTCAAAGCTTGATTTGAGTTTGATTGAATTTGTATATGGACTTATGATTGAAGTATAAATCCATTTGCAAGTGGTTTGAAGTCAAATGGGTTTTGATTCATTTAACAATTTCAAGTTCAAAGGGTGAACATGAAATGGATTTTGGCTTGATTTTTGAATTGAGTTTTGATTAAGTGATTGAAGTTTATATTTATATTTGGATTCATGATTTTAGGATTGATTGAATCATGAAGAAAAGTCAAGAGTTTGGCTTGATTTGAAGTTGATTTGGCTAGGTTCAAGATTTTGACTTGAAAGGCTTAGGTTGAATTTTGAATGAATTTGTGTTTGAGTTTTGGATTTAGTTTTGATTGTTTGAATTTATATTTCATTTATATATGTGAATATAAATGAGTTATGAGAAAATTTCATGAGTTTGAAGTTATTTGATCATGACTTAGGCTAAATCCTTAAAAGGGAATTTAAAAGACTTAGGAAATATTTGGAGTTTGGATTTGATTTTTTTTGAGTTTAGTTTGATTAATTTGAATTTATATTTCATTTATATATGTAAATAAAAATGAGAAAATAAATGAGTTGTGAGAAAATTTCATGAATTTGGATTGATTTGAAGATGATTTAGGCTAAGTCCTTAAGAGGGAACTAAGGACTTAGTAAATATTTGGAACTTAGAATTTTAATCATGGATTTCAATCATGCGTCTCAATCATGTGGCATTGATTTGAGTTTGGAGAAAATCAAATAAGATTGATTTAGAGTTTGAGAAAATCAATTAGGATTGATTTGGAATTTGACTTGAAGAAAGGAAAGTGAGGAATGGTTCAAGCTAAGGGTAGGCCAATTTTCCTAACACCCCTAAGGCATGACCTATTCCTATGGCTTACTCTTCTAAGTCTCTAGATCTAGGTTGAGTGTCCACCTAATCATTAGATGTGTCTTAAGATTAAGGAACTCTTAGTGTCTAAGAGAAGTCCTATGTCTAAGATGGAGTGGTTGAGAGCTCATTCTAAAAATGAGGTCAATAGGGGGGTATATCTCCCCCTCCTTGGATCGGACGGTGGATGGCTAATTTGCTATTTTAGCTCAATGGCTTGGATTGGCTGATCAATTTGTGCTGGAAAACGTCCCACATGGGTCATTTTTGGGTGGAGGAGTGACGGAGAGTGGTTGCCCATGTGATTGGTGAGTGAATTTGGTGAGCCAAGTGTCCAAGAGTGATTGGTGAGGTCGGTTTGGCCTCCCTTTAGGACATGGCCGACCAAACCTAGTTGAATCATGTCCACCACCCTTTTTGGTGCCCATGTGGACCAATAGATGGGTACCAAGTGGCCTTGGGAAAAGAATGGTCAAATTCTAAGTGAATTTGGTCGTGGGATACCCTTTGACCTGAGGGCAAACTGGTCATTTAGCTATGAGTTTGATTTAGACATATTTGAAATGATTTAAAAGTGGGTTGGACCAAATTTCAAGTGATTTGGAATTCATTTGATTTTATTTGGCTCAATTTGACCCATTTTGGTCAAGTTGGGTCAAATTGGGTTAGGTTGACCAACTGGTCAAATTGGGTCAAACCATGGGTTAGGTTAAGTTCAAATGATTATTTGGAGCCTATGGGTATCATTGGTTTGGTTTAATTTGGTTTAGATTTAGTTTTGGTTCATTTAGGTTCAGGGTCAAGTTGACCAATTTGACCCAATTAGGTTAGGTCATGGGTTGGTTTAGGCTTGGTTGATCATTTGAAATGTATTGCAAGCTTTAGTTTCAATCAATTTGGCTCATAGTGAATTTTGGCTTGTTTGGGTCTCATTTGGGCTAAGTGTTGACTTGGTCAAAGGCTAGGTTTGATTTGGTTTGACGTAATTTGAGTGATTAATCATTCTAGGGTGATTGCTGATCACAATGTGATGCTTGGGTGGCCTTTGTTCAACCCAATTAAGGTTGGATTAAAACTTGGTTCAAAAATGGTTTTTAAGCAACTTTGGGTTAAGTGGGCCTAAAAGGGTGAATTAGCTAAATCATGGCTTGATTCAAGTTTGGTTGAACTCACATATGGATTTATGATAGAAATATAAATCCAATTATAAGTGGTTTGTAGTCAAATAGGTTTTAGTTCATTTGACAATTACAAATCAAAAGGATAAACATGGGTTTGACTTGGGTTAGTTTGATTTTTGGCTTGGTGATTGTAGTTTATGTTTATATGTGATTGAAGGAGTGATTGTTTGAAGAGAAAATCCAAGGGATTGAATTGATTTGAGAATGATTTGGCTAAATCCAAAAAATTGGCTTAAAGGATATAAAATAGGTTTGAATTTGAGTTTTGAATTTAAATTGATTTGATTTTGTCCATTTGAATTTATATTTCATCTATATTTGTGAATATAAATGTGAATATAAATGATCCATGAGAGAATCATGTGAATTAGGAGTGATTTGATTTTGAATTTGGCTAAGGTAGGTCAAAAAGTTCAAAAAAAGAAAGGTTTTGATTTGGTTTGATGTATACTCATTTGATTTGGATGATTTGGATGCCAATTTCATTTATAGTTGTGAATATAAATGATGGAATAAGTGATTTATAAAGAAATAACTTGGCTTTGAGTTGATTTAAAGGGTTGGCTAAGGTTATGGATGTGGTTCGTAAGGCTTAGGAAAGTTTTGGATTTAGATTTGATTTTGGATTTGAATCATTTGGAATTGGAATTGGATTCAGAATTGATTTTGGATTTGAATCACTCAATTAAGTTGGGATTGATTTGAGATTTGAGAAAATCAATTGAGTTGGGATTAATTTAAGGTTCGATTTGGATTGGTTTGAAGGAGTGTGCATGGGCTGGATTTGAGCTATAAGGTAAGTTATAGCCTTAAGCCCCTAATGCATAGCCTAATCCTAAGATAAACCTTGCTAAGTATCTAGGGTTAGGTTAAGTGTTCACCTAATCACTAGAAGTTTCTTAAGACTAAGGTACTCTTAGTGCCTGAAAGAGTCCTAGATCTAGGATGGGAAAGTTGAGAGCTCATTCCAAAAGTGAGGCCAACAAAGGGCTCCCAATAGGTGTGGTGTAATTGACAAGGCACACCGCACGTATTGGTGTTGACCGAGATAATCAACAACGTTCGAACGATCGCAAGCATTAATAGAAATGATCTACTCCTAAACCCAAGTGTGATGCTTTTTTATTTTATGTGATTGTTATGTTGTGTGTATTTATGTGAGGGGACACCACGCAAATCTGCAAATGTACTCATTAGGGTAATTGGGTACAACATTAAAAAATAGTGTACTATCTCAAGAGATAGAAGTCACTGCTCTATAATGGACCTAATCACCTAATGATGACTCATAAGGCATGATGGGTCTTCAAATGTACTAGAGATCTTTCCCCTACTTTACACGAAAAAGTAAAGTAAGGTTTATTTAAATAGGGTTTGTTAAGTTCCCTATGGAGGCAAGCCCCATAGTTAATTACATCCTAAGAAATGAGATTCATTAAGAATACTCTCGATTAAGGTAACTGATCGTTGTCTCCAAATATTTCAAAGATAGGACTATCAATTAATTGGTTATTTTTAGAAAATCGAGTGGGATTGATAAAAAGGGGAGAGTTATTATCGAAACCAAAGAGATATGAGTAGGGGATTTTTATGATACTAGGAAGCCTAGTGAGCATCCCAAACTATCCTATGGTTAGGCTTTACAATTTTGAAATTGAGGAGAATTATATGTTTGAGTTGAATTTTTGAAATCTGGGAAGCTTACAATTCCATAACACAAGATGGAAATGCAGAGGTGATGCAATTTATGCTTGTAAAAGGAAAATAGTAACCCATCTAAATCTAGGGAGCTTTGGCGAGGGCCAAAGCACGACCTAAATCTATGGTGAAAATGGGTATATGGTTAACCTCCATAAGAGAGAATAAATCACCCGATTGTTGGACTTACAACCGCCTGGAGTGGTCGCTAACTAACTCCTCCTACAATTTTAAATACATGTAGGCAAGTCTTATGCTTTGCAAGATGGCTAGGGTGTTGTTTATTTAGAAATGATACTAGGTCCTTAAACACACTCCTTAAGAGACTAGATCATGAAGGGCATGAATAATGACTTAAATCTAATGCAAATTTTGTCAAGTTTTATTTTGATTTTTGAACATTTTTAATTGACATAGGCTATGGGATTGTATATGCCTATTGCATGGGAAAATTAGTTATGGGCAAAAAATCAAAAAGAATGAGGTGTATTTCCACCATGGCTCTCAAAGGTCAAGCCACTTTCTCTGGCAAAGGTGGAAGCCCTCCATTGGTAAGGGTGAGACAATATGATTTATGCATGATATGAAACATACAACATCTAGCTAAAGGGTTGCTAAATCTTTTATTTTTTGATTTATATCATAAGCTTTAAGTGAGGTTATGAATTGATTAATTTAATTTTTGAATTGATTAATTAGATAGAAATTTTATTTTTCCCTAAGAGTCTAATCGCATCTAGGTCATTCAACAACCATCAAACCAATAAGAAACTAGAAAAATCATATCATCCTAATTATGCAATCATAAACATAACATCAATCAATTTATTAAATTAGCACAAAAGAATAAGAGGCTACTGCGATCAAGTACCACCGTACAACTCGAAAAGAAATGTGGGTAGCTGAGCTCTACCCTTATACAACCCAAATTACAAATGAATAATTACAATTAAAATGAATTCATGTTATGGGGGTATTCATTCTTCATTTCTCCATTTCTTCATTTTTGTTTTTGATTTGCTTCTTTTCTTTCTTCATTTTGGCTTGACTTTGGATGCAGATTGCTCCAAGGCTTCACATGGTATATAATACATGGTCTTATAACTAATGTTCACCTTAAGCATTCATTCCAAATCTTAATTGTAAAATTTATATGAAAATGGAAAAGGTAAATCTAACTAAACCTGTAAAATAAAGGTTAGCTAAACATACCACACAACCCATGCAATTATATGAATAATTTGGACTTAACACCCCACACATCGATAACCAAGTCAACCTATCCTAATTTAGGTTATGCTTAGGGATATAAGCAACCTGCATAGCAAAAAATATTTATATTTTTATTACAGCGCCCCTTAAGCACAACCCCCTACTGAAAATATGATTAGGCTTAGATCGCCTTATCATCCAGTCTACGCACATACACCCTAACATCCAGTTTAAAATAATACACCACAAAATAAAACATCCATCAAACCATGCACCACCCTAACCTAAAGCTAGAAATTGTGACTTAGTCTAATGTGTGTGATATTTAAGGCTTGTTTGGCATGTCTTAGCTAAGCTTTAAGGTTGAACTTTTCTAAGTGTGAAATATTCAATTTTAGATGGTGGTTTCATTTCAAGTGATTTAGTTGATTTGTTAATTTTAGTTGGTGATTTGATTTAGTTTGAATGAACCTGCATTTAGTGACTAAATGTTATGAAGAGAAGAAAAGAGATGATAGCTCTCTTTCATCCCTACCTTAAAGCATTTCTAAGGTAGATTAATTAATGGATTTCTTTTAGTGAATGGTTTATTATGTGTTTTAATTAGTTCTAAGTTCGAGTTCTCTTTAAATAGTCATATTTAATAAGAAAGGCGTCTTAGGATTACATAGGGTGAATTACTATCACATAACACAAAACCATTCATTTCTTTTCACCATGTATACCATGCATATGAATAATCCTAAGCATACATATACATGTAATGCAAATCTTAACACATTTTGATGATGAATGCAAAGAGATGTTGTTTCAAAATTTTGATATTCCATTTGTTAATTTGATCATTAATGCATGTCTTTATTATGTAGAAAAGATGGATTTTTCATCCATTAACTAAATGCACATTCACATGTATTAAAGTTATAAGTGAGTACAACGTTATTATTTTTTACACCAGGGGCATAAGGTACAAGACCTACTTGGGGCTACTTAAAGTCTCGCAGCCCCGAGATGTCCAGACTAATATACCACTTTTCTTAAATACATGTAGATGTACAAAAAGAAACAAATGGATGAAGAATCATGCAAAAGATTTTTGTTTAATTTGGTTGTATAATTTACATGTGTAAATATGAGGATCCTTCTTGAATCATAACATAGGAATGCATAGGAATAAATTTAAGCAAGTGTTGTATTCTTTTCAAATGAACTATACACTTTGCAAATCCTATACAAGTCCATGGTAAGAGAAGAGAAGGAAAACAACACAAAACACATCTTATGCTTATAATCACATGCAATCTTATAAGTACTTATAAGTAGCGTCACTACATTCATAATCTTTAATTTATATATTTTAGAAATATTTTTTGGTTTAATAGTGATAATAGCCACCCATATTCTTAACTTTAGCCAAAACATGCAATTTGACATAAGAGGAAACATTTTATTTGATTGATTTTTCAAAAGAGATGAATGCATGATTTCATATGGAAAATAACATTTAGCATGCTTCGAAAGAAATAAAGTGATGTAATCATATGACTTCATTCACCCTAATTAATTCCTAAAGATAATCCGATAAAATAAGATCATTTAAAGTGAATCAAAATTCTTTAAAGAAATTTGTATTTTTAAATTTGAATTAACTTAAGAAATGTGAAAAGAATTTGCTAGTCCCAACCCATGTCCCATATGTGTCAATTGATTTAGTTTAATTTTAGAACAATTAGGTTGATTTTATATTTTGTTTAGGTTAATGTCTGAATTAAATCCATTAATTATCCCTTACCTACACCACTTTAATATAATTAACCAAAAAATTATGAGCCAACATATGATATGCAACCACATGGAATTTAAATCAGTAATGCACCTATGAAATAAAGGGGCCTAATGTAATTGGCTCACAATCATTGATTAATTAAACTAAAGGGTTTAATTAAGTACTATCATAACCATCCTACACATGTAGTTTGATTATGATTTTCTTCGAAGTCTCTTAGGTTATTGAACACCTATGAATCTACTCAAGATTAAGAGATTAAGTTCTAGAATAATTTAGTTTTGAATTTGATTAATTAAGCCATTTAATAAAATGATTAAGTCATTAATCAATTTGCAAATTAATTAAGTCTTTATCCAAGTGAAATAGACTTAGGGAAAAAGATTGGAAACTAAATCCTAATTGCATTCCCTAAGTCAATTCAGTATTTCGAGATGATTAATAAGCTTAATTAATGAATTTAACACTATTTAATAAATTAATTGATCATTTAATTAATTAGTAGAGTGATTAGAGATGAAATAAGCAATTCACCTAATTAATCCAACAATAAATTCCAAGAAAATCATGGGAGGCAGAGGTCATCTCACTAATTAATCTTGTGAAGTTTGGAATAAATCATTGAAGTAATTAAGGAGTAATTAGTTTAATTTCATTTCCACTAAAACCTACATTGAGTGAAAGTCATTGTTCAAAATCAATTGATTTTAATTTTATAATATTCTTCACTGAGTTATCTTCAAAATGAACTTGAGTTTATGTTTTTTTTGGATTTCTCTACAATTAGTTATGAATTTTAGAAGTTCCAAGACTAAAATTAGATTAATTAAGCTAATTAAACCCCTTAATCCTGTCGGGCCGCGTGGCGACTAACGTGACACACTTTCTACATGGCACGATGAGATAGGTTATTTAAGTTATCACATTCATGGCTGAGTCAGCAGAAGGTGAAATGGCTTTCTATATGGGCTGTCTGACTTAAGATCGAACGGTCGTGACTAATCCCACAATTTAGGCTTAAATCAGATGGAGATCTAACGTGATTAAATCATAACTGTTCATTCCAATCAAGCAAAATGGACTATGAGTGATCTATCTCCTCTTGAGTTGTGAGAGACAGATGCTGTCCGTTGATCGTCATTAAATATGAGCTCACCCGAGCTCGGATGGAGTTCAATTTCACCCCACACCTTTGAAGGAGCACAAGCAAGGAATCCAATGGCCAAGATCTAATGGGATTATAATTCCCTTCACAAAGGACCAAGCAAAAATTCTTATGGCTATGGCTTTAAGCAATAACTCACCGGAGGCTATCACAGGTGCTTCCAATGGAGGAGGTAGCTTCGTCTAGTAGAGACGAAGCCCTGTTGAAGGTATCAAGCCTCGATTTTAAGTAGGTGGTATTGAAGTCCTCCTTCCTATGGCTTGGTGACTTGGGAAACAATTTGATTGAGCTCGACGAGGTGCCTTGATGGTGCTTACAAATTTAATTTTGGTTTGGTGGAGAATTGGATGAGTTGGAATTTATTTGGATCTCCCCTGTTCAGCTTGAGAAAAATTGAGTAGGACAAAATGGGGGGAGCTCAGGAATGCTTGCCAAGGCTTGGAGAAGCTTACTTTTGATTCCTAGGGCTCAATATAATTCAGTCTCTTTAATTTGAGTGGGAATGAGGGGGAGTATATCTCCCCTCCTTGGATCGGATGATCGAGACTAGCTTTTCCATTTAGCTCAATTGTCCTGATTGATTGATCAATTTAGGCTGTTAGACACTCCATGTGATTCATTTTAGGCAGAGGAGTGGAGGAGAGGGAGTTCCCATGTGCTAGGTGAGTGTATGGGGTGATCCAAGTGTCCAATTCTCATTGGAGGACTTAGTTTGGCCTTGGGTTAGGTCATGGCTGACCCAAGGTGATTGGGTCATGTTCCCCACCCTCCTTGGTGTCCAAGTGGACCACTATAAGGATGTCAAGTGGCCTTGAGAAAGAATATGACCAAATTCCAAGTGAATTTGGTCATAGGATACCCTTTGACCTAGGGGTAAAATGGTCATTTGGCCTTAATTTTGATTTGGGAAGATTTAAAATGATTCAAAAGTGGGTTGGTCCAAATTTCAAGTGATTTGTAGTTCATGTGGTTTGAATTGGTTCAACTTGACCCATTTAGGTCAAGTTGGGTCAATTTGGGTTAGGTTGACCAATTAGTCAAATTGGGTCAAACCATTGGTTAGGTCAAGTTCAAATGATCATTTGGAGCCTATGGGTATCGTTGGTTTGGTTCAATTTGGTTTATATTTTGTTTTGGTTCATTTAGGTTCATTTAGGTCAAATGGGTCAAGTTGACCAATTTGACCCATCTGACCTAATTGGGTTAATTCATGGGTTGGTTTAGGCTTGGTTGATCATTTGAAATATTTTTCAAGCTTTGGTTTCAATCAATTTTGGTTTGGTTTGATTTCAAGTTGATTTGACCATTTAGGTCAAGTTGGGTTCATGGTCAATTGGGCTAGGTTGGGTCTAGTTGGCCAATTGAAGCTTTGGACAAGTTCAACAATCAATTTAGAATGAATTTGACCCATTGGTTGCAATCAATTTGGCTTAGATCAATATTTGGCCCATTTTGACTTATTAGGTCAACTTGGGTCAACTTAGGTCAAGTGGCCAATTGGGCTTGGTTTGGCTCAATTAATGGCTTGGTCAAGTTCAATCATTGGTTATGAATTAGTTTAGATCAATGGTTTTAATTAATTTAGCATATGGTGGATTTTGACTAGTTTAGGTTTCATTTGGGCTAAATGTTGACTTGGGCAAAGGCTAGGTTTGACTTAGTTTGACACAATTTGAGTGATTGATCATCCTAGGATGATTATTGCTCGCAATGTGAGGTCTAGGTAAGCTTAGTTCAATCCAATTTGGTTGGATTAGAATTTGGTTCAAAAAGGTGCTTTAGGTCACTTTGGGTCAAGTGAGCCTAAGTGGTTCAATTGGCTTAATCAAGAATTGATTCAAGTTTGGTTGAACTCACATATGGACTTATGATGAAAATATAAATTCAATTGTAAGTGATTTGGAGTCAAATGGGTTTGGGTTCATTTGATAATTTCAAGTTCAAAGGATGAACATGGGTTTGATTTGGGTTAGTTTGATTTTAATATGATGATTGAAGTTTATGTTTATATTTGGGTATGTGATTGAAGGAATGACTGTTTGAAGAAAAATTCCAATGGTTTGGATTGAGTTGAGAATGATTTGACTAAGTTCAAAGATTTGACTTGAAAGAGGTAGGTTAGATTTTGGTTAGATTTGGGTTTGAGTTTTGAATTTGTTTTGGTCATTTGAATTTATATTTCATTTATATTTATGGATATAAATGATAATATAAATGGGTTATGAGAAAAATCTTTTGAGTTTGGAGTTTGATTATGGATTTGATTTGAGCTAAGTCCATAAGATGAAATCAAAGGGCTTAGAAAAGGTTTTGGATTTATAATTGATCATGGGTTTCAATTATTTGGAATTGATTCATGATTTGGATTTTGGAATTGGTTTATGATTTTATAAAATCAATTGGGTTGGAATTGATTTAAGATTTGACTTTGAGCTAAGTCTATAAGATGAAATCAAAGGGCTTAGAAAGGTTTTAGATTTGATATAAGATTTTGAGAAAATCAATTGAGTTGGAATTAATTTAAGATTTGAGTTTGAGTTTGGTTTTAAAGAAGGAAGCAAGGATTCGGTTCAAGATATAGGGTAGGCAAGCCTTCTTAATACTCCTAAGTCATAATTTATTCCTATGGCTAACTCTTCTAAGTCTCTAGGGTTAGGTTAAGTGTTCACCTAATCACTAGAAGTGTCTTAAGACTAAGGAACTCTTAGTGACTAGAAGAGTCCTATGTCTAAGATGAAGAGGTTGAAAGTTCACTCTAAAAGTGAGGTAAACAAAGAGTGCCCAATAGGTGTGGTGTGACTGACAAGGCATATCGTACGTATTGGTGTTGATCTTGATGATCAACAACGTTCGAATGATCACAAGCACTAATAGAAGAGATCTACTCCTAAACCCGAGGTGTAGAAAGAACCAAGATCTTAGTGCAATGTAAATCTACTTATGTCAAAAATATAAGAGAGCAAAGGAGGAATCCACTAGGGATTAAGTATGTGAGCTTTCCACTAGGGAAAAGGATTAAGTCATCCACTGAGGGATAAGAGGTAGGGATTAGAATTTGAAATCCACTGGGGATGTGAACCTTTCACTAAGGGAATAGGTTCGGGTTGGATTGAATTGACTCCGCTAGGGAGTTTGGAAGGATTTACATCTCATTGAGGAGAAGATGATTGATTTGATTTGTTTAATTTGACTCCACTAGGGGAGGTTGTTTGATTTTGCATCTCACTGAGGAGAAGATGATTGATTTGATTTATTTAATTTGGCTCCACTGGGGGAGGTTGGTTGATTTTGTTTTAGATTTTAAATTTTGAGATTTTGAGATGGATCAGCCGATTTAGATGGACCTCAATAGGGGTCCATGGCCTTTAGATTTAGTCCAAAGGGGTAGTCTACTAACCACATGGTAAGGCTATCCAACCAGAGGGGTTTCCTTTCGGTGTGCAGCAACTGTACTAGGAAGAAAGCATAGTAGATTTATATCCTCCAAACTAGAGATCAGTTGCTGAGGTGATCCTTTGGTGAGGCAACGGATTGAACCCAACTATAGGCTGACTACTTGAGTGAATGCCGCTGGGGGACTTAAATCAGCTCAAAGATAATCAAAATTAGTTTTATTTTTTAATTATATTTGATGGATCCCGCTGGTTTGCAATGGATTCCATTGAGTAGGGGCTATGTTGACCTTGGCCTAAATTCATATTTACCGATCCAAAGGGAGTAGCTTCCCAGAAGAGGGGAGAACTATCCAACCAAAGGGATGCCTTTTGGTGTGCAGTGACAATACTAGGAAGAAAGCATAGTAAACTTATATCCTCCAAAGTAGGGATCAGTTGCTGGGGTGATTTGTTGGTGAAGCAACAGATTGAACCCAACCTCAGGCTGACTATTGAGTGAATGTCACTAGGGGACTTAAATCAACTCAAAGATAGTTAAAAATAATTTCATTTTTTAGTTATATTTTATGGATCCTATCGGTTTGCAATGAGTAGGGGCCATGTCGACCTTGGCCTACTTCAAATTTACCAATCCAAAGGGGTAGCTTCCTGACCGAGGGGAGAACTATCCAACCAATGGGGTGTCTTTCAGTTTGTAGTGGTTAATTCAGGAAAGAAAGCACTGTGACTCACATCTTTCCTGAATAAAAGACCACTGAGGTGACACATTGACAAGGTAACATGTCAACCCGACCTAGGGATGCCCGTCGATTTGCGACAATCAATCCTAGAAAGAATGCGTAATAGGCTTACATCTTCCAAAGTGAAATGACTGTCGGGGCAACATGTTTGTGGAAAAATAGATTGAACCCAACCTAAGGGAAACTACAAAGAGAGTACCAACTCGGGGACTTATCTCAACTCAATCATAGTCACGCAATTCCTATAGGTAGTTTTGCTGACACTGCCCTAAAGATAGGATGCCTACTTGGGAAAGGGGCCACTGGGGGCTTTAATTCCTAATCCACAAGTGAATAAATTTATTTATTTTATTTGTTTATTTATTTATCATGGACTGTGTTGGTTTGCAAGGGATCATACTAAGGAGGAGCTTATATTAGCCTAGACCTATCTTAGATTTACAGGTCCAATGGAGAATCTGTGCATTCGTTGAATAAATTTTCCAACCACAGGGGTGGCTACTATCAATCCAGAGTAACTTGTAGTGTCTAAATGGGGTTGCAAAGGACATGATCCATATAGAGTGCCCATAGGGGAGTGGCCACTAGGAATTTTATCCAAAACCCTAAAGAATATAATATCTATAGGTATTTGGTGGCCAACTCAAGGAGAAAGTGTGGGAACTCACATTTGCCAAGAGTGTTGTATCCACCGGGTGAGTCGCTGTCAACATAGTGAACATCAACCAATCTAAGGTGCCCATCGATTTGCAACAATCAGCCTATGAAGAAAGCATCAGGGACTCACATCCTCCTACAGCAAAACTGATTGCCAGGATATTCTATCTTTGGATCTACATGTGTTATCTGACCTAGGGTGACTACTGAGTCAATGCCACTAGGGGACTTACATCAACTCAAAAGTAGCCGAGAGGAAAGGAGCCACTAGGGGACTTATCTTAAGCCTCAAATATACTCAACCTAGTCAAATCATGATGGCTAGTTCAAGAAGAAAGTGTGTAGGCTTACATCCTCTTAAATAAAGTCAGCATGAGGTAGCTTACTGACTACACAGTGAGGCCTACTAAATTAACAAGGTGCTCATTGGTTTGTAATGTTCAAGTTAGGAAGAAAGCACAGGGACTCACATCCACCAGGAAAATGACCACTGGGTGATATACTAGCAATGTAGCATGTCAGCCCGACTTAGAGTAGCTAATGAGTGAGTGTCACAGGAGGCTTGCTCCCACATTAAAAATGGCCCGAGATAAAAGATATGTGTTTGTGTTTGTGTTTGTGTTTGTATTAAAAGAGGACAGGATACTGCTTGGGTTCTCTCACACCTATCCTAAAATATGCTTAAAAGTTGATGAAATTGTGCCACAAATGACAATAGTGATCCCACTAAGAAAGGATGCCTCCTGGGTTCTTTTATACCTAACTTAGCTATGTTAGTCAAAATAAGATGCCTCTCAGGTTCTCTTACACCTACTCTAGTAGCGATGGGGAAATTGTGTTTAATTTGTGGTTGTGTTGTGAAAGAAGGATAGGATGCTTCTTGGGTTCTCTTACACCTACCCTAAATACGTCGTGGTGGATTTGCAAAAAATCAAACAACGCTTCGAATGAAGAGAATATTTTGATGAATTGGAATATATTTTTTATGATAATTATTTTCAAACATGATTTTATGGGAAATGTTTCTTCAAATAGAGCCCTATTAATTGGAAGCATCTGGTGTTTCCCTTTAATATCAATGAGTTGATAGGATCCTCCTTGGTATGCCTTCTCTATGATAAAAGGACCTTCCCAAGTGGGTTCAAACTTGCCTCCCATCTTTTGACAGGCAATAATTGGTCTCCTTAGATCTAAGACAAGCTCTCCTACTTGAAAAGTTCTAGGGCAGTGTGGTGAAATTTTTATGATGATGAAATTTCTAAAGAATAAAAATATATACTTCCATCTTCACTCTATGCGGGATGAAATGAAGATAAAAAATATACATCTATTCTTGTTATGCATTTTTGACACCACGTAGATCCACAGATGTTCTTATTGAGGGTGATCGGGTACAACATTGAGGAGAGGTGTAATGGAAGGTTGACTTTAGTGATCTCTTATGGCAGGGTAATGGAAGGTTCTACCTGCACATCAGGCTCACCTATAGCTTATCTTATGGGACCCTCAGAATCAGATGATTCCAAGTCTATCTCAAGAGGTGAACCCATTGTATTCAGAGTAGGGAAGTCCAACTTTGAATTAGAAAGGGAAGATCAAAATTATTATAGTTATTTTTGAATTGAAGAGTTATCATTAAGAATAGAAATAAACAACCCATCAGAAGTATCACAGATGTAATTTAAGCTAGCTTTATTCTTCAATTTCTTGGATTTGATAGGACGTACAAAGTAGAAATCAAGTAAAAGTAAGTAGGGTAAGGGATTTTATGCCCTTATTCACCGATACATGAGTTCTACTAGTAGAAGAAGAAGAACTAGCTGAAATAGAGGATGTCACCAATGTGGTAGCTATAACGGTATATTGGAGGCTGAACTCGATCGGTGGTTGCGCTACTGGGCTATCCCGAGCTGACACATGTTATTGTTGCTGCTACTGCTAAGCTCCCCCTTTCCTCAAGTTGGTACTAGCAACTTGCAAACCTTCCTTGATGTTGGAGGTTTGAGCTGACCCAGCCACCTACAAGGAAAGTTTCTTGATCTTTTGAACAATCTTTTTAGAAGTTTTGGATAAAAAATATCTCAACCTTCTTTGGTTTTGGAAGGATCACAAGTATCCCCAAGGATTACCCTAATGGAACTGGATGGTTGTTCTACAAGGTATTCCTTCGAGATAACTATAGCACCGGTCTTGAAACTATGTTCAAGCCAGTCCTTAAATGTGAAACAATCCTCCAAAACATGACCTAGCGGTGGTAGGGGCAAAATTTAGGATCATGGCTTTTGCCCACTTCCTCCAATCTCCTAGGCTTGGGTAGCTGAAAATCAAGCTCTTTAAGAGATTCTTAAAGATCTTCCTGATTACCTCCTTCTTAAATGAATAAGGTTTGTTAAGCTTATCTAGAAGAGTAGGTGGACCATAGCTACTGGCGGTATGTGCCTGGCGATGGTATTTGAGGAGGTGGTGGTGCGGCCATGGAGGTCTTTGTGGAGGCCGTCACCGATGGTGGTAGAGGAGGTGGAAGCGAAGGTTGTTGAGGTCGTGGTCTCTCAAACTGAACTCTAGTTGGTTTCTTCCCCTTATCCACTGTTGTCACTATTCTTGGCTTCTTCTCATAGACCTTACTTTGCTTTGCTGGTCTTGTGAAAACTATTTAGACTAGTCTCCTTGTTGATTAGCTTCTCAAATATTTTTAATAGTGAAGCCCATAAGCATGAAAGGACCGGATATTCTTTAGAAGAATCTCAATGGCATCTTTCAGATAGGTAGCTCACACTCAGTTAAAGAATATAGTCAAAGCGACTCACTTGTTGTGTGAGATGCCACATAACCCTTTATTGAGCTCCAGCAAACCTCTTGATAAAGAGTTGCTCTAATGCAGCAAATGTCTTTACTGAACCGTTGAGAAGTTCAGCATACCAATTGAAAGCTATCCTTGCTAGGCTACTAATGAAGAGGTGGAATAGCAAAGCGTTGCTTCCACTAACGTTGCAACAGTGGGCCTTGAAGTGTGCTATATGCTGCCTCAAGTTTCCACTACCATCAAAACTCTTGAATGAAGGTGGCACGAAACCCTTGGGATATTAGATTGCATCAAATTCCTCTGGGTAGGGTCTTCCCTTTGAAATTGATGATCTTCCCTAGGCTTGAGCCAATGCTTTCTTCACCTGCTGCTCAACTGATGTCTTTCTCATGTATGGAGGTTCCATTACCTTCTTATATATGCTAGTGCTACCTTGCTCAATGGGAGGTAAGGTCTTGGCTGGGTCCAAGACATGCACTAACTCTGGCTGACTAATACCAGCTATAGTAGGATGAACTATTGGGGCTTGTTTCTGAAGTACTAAGACTGCGACTAACAAGTTGTCAAGCTATCTCACCATCCTATCTATTTGTTCATCTTTCTACTTTAACTGATATCAAAGGCGTTGGGCTGGTTGGGCTATGTCTTCCTACTCAACCTCATCACCTTCCATAGCCTGCTGCTCTATGAGGAGGGATCCCCTGGTATCTACCATGAAAACTCCAGCTGAGTCTCCCAACAAATCATCTTCGTTGAGATCAAAGATGATCTTCTCCTCATCAAACCAGTCATACTCTAGAATTTCCTTCTTTTCTACAAGATAATGTGCCACTATCTCCTCAAGAGAATGATCAATTTGAATGAGCAAAAATAATTTTGGCTGACCGGTGTGATCACTATCATGTGCTGAGAGGCACCGGACCTCCCCTACTGCTAAAGAGTCAATTCTATAAGGATTGTACTAACCAGAAGAGACACACTTCTGACTTTCACTGACTCTAAAAGGGGTGAAACTCTTAGGAGGTTCTACTATCATCAGTGCAATTGAGTTATCATCTTCTCCCTCTACAATAGCTTCCACCATCTCTGTGTCCCACTGAGCTGGTGGTGTTGGTGAAGGGATGACCACTATGCTTCGGGGTCGCCATTCCCTCCGCACCACCACTAGGGCAGAAGGTCAAGCAGGAGAGCTTAGCCTTGCCACAGTAGGTAGTGTAGATGGAATAGGATCCCTCAACTGTAGCCAGATCACCAACAGGGTACACTTCTCCCTGGATGTGGCCTTCATGGCCCTTGGTGGCGGAATGCTACAACATGAATGGTGATGGATGGAGGGTAGAGTGTGGTGTGGTGGAGACACCACCACTCTCTCTGATAGGGACCCTCTTCTATGATGGGTCATCCCTATAAGTAAAATACTATGTATGATGACGGGTGGGTAGATCAAATCAATGAGTGTGGAGGCCACTCTCGACCAAACCTCTCGCCTCTCTCTTTGGTGATCTATGAAGTGGCCTCTCGGCCCTCTCTATCATAGGTGTTTCCCCATCTTTGAGGAGATCTCAATTGAGCTCAGGACTTCAGAATATAGTAAGCTCTGCCAGCATAAAGTCAGGCCAACATACAACTCTCTCACGGCTAGGCGGGGTTGGTCTTGAACACAGTGGAGGTGAAGTATGGATCCTCTAGCATCCTCTCTCATGCAGAGAGAGGATGAAATGTTCTTTGTAACCCTGGGTGATCCAGTGGGTACCTCCTCCTGGCGACCGTAGTGGCCTCCATCTCCTTAGCAATCGTGTATGATGCGCTTAATCATGTAGTTTTTATTCTCCTCGAGTCGGTAGGGTGAGTGAGTAAGAACTAGACCCAACCTCAAAGGCGGGAGGCAATCCTTGGGATCGAGGAGCCTTACCCTTAGAGGGTGCCAATGAGTGGGTGCTAGACTGGGGCACGAAATACAGGTCAGCCCTGTCCTACTTCTGGGACTACCACGCTTTCCTCTTTAATGAGGGGATGTCAGTCGATGGAATTCACGGATGACCAACTTCTGCCCGTAGTCAGTGGGGAGTGCCCTCACGGGTGATCTCACACTCAAAACCTCTATCAAAAATGAGATGGGTGATCATCAGGCCAATTCCATGTCATAGAGGATAGTAAACACAAACTTCTATGAACTTGCCATTTATAGTCAACTAAAAATTGAAGAAGCTGTAGTAACGAGGGTGATGTGAGAATTTGGATATTGGATACAAGCTTGGATCAAATTTTTTGATTTTGAATTTGAATTTAAAATTTAAACCCACATAACATCTTGGAAGTGTTAAGTGGGGTTCAAATGGATTTAGAAGATTTAGAGATTTGATTGGAAGAGGAATTTTTTGAATATGAATCCAACTTCAACAAATTTGGGTATGTTGAAAATGGATTCAAATTTTTAGAAAGATGCTTCCATAGGTTCATGTTTGAAATTAGATTTTGATTTGAGGACCCTTTCCTTTAACAAATTTGGGTATGTTAAAGTAAGGGTCAATTGGTTTTGTTTTTGATTTGGTATTTTGGAATTCACTCACTTAGTAAATTTGGGTATGCTAAGTGAGGTGTTTGAAAATAATTGTTTCTTTTTTATTTGTTTATTTTATCTTGTGAATTGTTATTGATTTTGAAAATTGGAATTCCCACTTAGAAAATTTAGGTATGCTAAGTGAAGAACCCAAGTGCATTTTATTTTTAAAAGATTTTTTGAAAATAGTATTCTTAGCAAATTTGAGTATGCTAAGGAAGTACTAAAGTGTTTCATTTGTTTTAATTTTTGTAAAAGTAGGATCCTTAGCAAATTTGGGAATGCTAAAGAAATCCTAATGTGTTTCCTTTTGATTTTGATTTGTTTTTTGAAATGTAGGATCCTTAGCAAATTTAAGTATGCTAAAGGAATCGTAATGTGTTTCCATTTAATTTGGATTTATTTTTCATTGAAAGTGGAGACTTTACTTTAGCAAATATGGTATGCTAAAAAAGAGGTTCCACTTAATTTTGTGAAATGGAAATTTCACTTAACAAATTTGAGTATGCTAAATGAAATTCCAAGATATGTGTTTAAAAATTTTGTGTTTTGGTTTTATTTTGAAAATGGAGGCTTCACTTTAGCAAATTTGGTATGCTAAAGAGTAAAGTTCAAAAAGGGCTTTTTAAAAATTTTGTAAAGTGGAAATTTCATTTAGAAAATTTGAGTATGCTAACTAGAATTCCAAAGGTGTTTCAAATTTTTGTTTTGGATTTTGAAAAGGGAGACTTCATTTTAGAAAATGGGGTATGCTAAATTGAAATTCCAAATATGTTTTGAAAATTTTTGTGGGATGGATATTTTACTTAGCAAATTTGAGTATGCTAAATGAAATTTTCAAAAGTGTGTTTCAAATTTTATTTTTGGAAAAGGATAGACTTCATTTTAGCAAATGGGATATTCTAGAATGAAGTTTCAAATGTACTTTGAAAAGTTTGTTTTTCAAATTTGGAGACTTCACTTAGCAAATTTTAGTGTGCTAAATGAAGTTCCAAATGTGTTTTGAATTTTGAAAATATGATTGTTAAGTTTTGATTTTTGGAAAGAAGACTTCCATCTAACAAATTTGGGTATGAAGGAATGGAACTCAATCCTATTTTTTGCAATGCAAAAATTTTGCTTTGTGTGTGATTATTGCTTTTTGAAAGATGGAATTCCAAATTAATCATATATGGAATATGTTTAAGTGGGATTTCTAAATGATGTTATTTTTATTTGGGGGATGAAATCTTCATTCAAAATATTTTGGTATATTGAATGGAGATGTTCATATGTGCTTTTGAAAATATGAAAATTCCAACTTAACACATGTGGAATGTATTAGGTGGAAGTTCAAAGTTATGATTTTGCTTGAAGAGGTAATATCCATTCAACACATTTAGATTTATTGAATGGAAAGCCCATCTTCAAATTTTATGCTTGGCGTATGATCTTACATATAACAATCATAAAGATGATTTAGGAAAATTATGTGCAAAGTATTTTATTATGTGCATTTTTGAAAGAGTGCTTTTTCAAAAGCATGATTTTTATAAGGGTTTATTTTGTCTTCATTATTTTAGAATGAATCTTTCCTTATCATAGAAATGATAAGGAGGAAGTCTTTAAATATTTTTTTTAGATCTTTTTATTTTTTACCCATTGGAGAACCCAATGGGGGTTTTAAGACCAACACGAGGTGAGGTCCTAGAACCTAAAGTTGTTGGTTAACTTGAGAATGAAATAAGCTAAGTGCCAATGTAATAAAAGATAGTCTTGGATTCATACCAAAGTATAAACCCACTATCGATACTTAGAGACAACGATCATTTACCAAAGATGGAGAGAGGAACTTTCCCCAGTGGACTCGCTAGAGAAATTTGTGGTGAAATTTTTATGATGATGAAATTTCTAAAGAATAAAAATATATACTTCCGCCTTCATTCTATGCGAGATGAAATGAAGATAGAAATATGCATCTCTTCTTTTTATGCATTTTTGACACCACGTAGATCCGCAGATGTTCTTATTGAGGGTGATCGGGTATGACATTGAGGAGAGCTGTACTATCTCGAAAGATAAAAGTCACCACCCTATCACCTCAACAAGGACTCCTAAGAATAATGGGCATGCATATGTACCAGAGATTCTTCCTCTACTTTACATAGGAAAGTAAAGTAGGGTTTATTTTAAATCAGGTTCATTAAGTTCCCTGTAGGGACAAGCCTCCATAGTTAATTACATCCTAAGGAATGAGATCCCTTAAGAATACTCTCAATTAAGATAAATGATCGTTGTCTCCAAAGATTTCAATGGTAGGACTATCAATCGATTATTTTGGAAGATCAAATGGGATTGATCAAAGAGAGAGAATTATTATCGAAGCCAAATGAAGATAAATAGGAAATGCTCACGATGCTAAGAAACCTAACGAGCGTCTCAAACTATCTTATGGTTGGGCTTTACATTTTTTAAATTGATTTAATTTATTTAAGTTAAAATTTTTATTAGAAATTTAGGGCTTATGACTCCACAACACAAGATTGTGGAAATGCCTAAGAGGTGAGGACTTACACTTATGGCCACAAAGAGGAGAAGCAACCTCAAAACCTAAATCTAGGGAGCTTTGGCGAGGGCCAAAAGCACAACCTAAATCTAAGGCGAAAATGGGTATATGGTTTACCTCCACAGAGAGTAAACCACACTTAGACTTACAACACTGGGGTGGTGGTAACTCCTCCTATGGTTTTAAATTCATGTAGGCAAGTCATATGCTTTATGCAAGATAGCTAGGCTATTATTTATTTAGAAAGAGACTAAGTCCTTAAACTCACTCCCTAAAGAGACTAGATCATGTAAGGGTATGCTTCAAATGACCTAAATTTAATGCAAATCATATTACATATTATTTCCATTTTTGGACAATCATTTGACTCAGGTTTATAGGATTCATATGCCTAATGCATGAGAAGTAAGATTATTGGCCAAAATCAGTGAGAAGGGAGGAGGTGTTTCCACCATGGCTCTGAAAGTTTCTCGGCAAGGTGGAAGCCCTCAATCAAGAGTGAAATAATATGCATTTGTGCATGATGTTATAAAAGAAGTACTCATCCAACTAAGGGGTTGCTAATTCTTTTATCTTGATTTTAACCAAGCTTTAGGTGAGGTTATGAGTTCTTTATTTTAATTTTGAATTATTAAATTTGGATAGAAGATTTATTTTTCCTAAGAGCCTACATCCATCAGCCATACATCAAGCAAGGAAGATACTAGAAAAAATATGCCTCTTAATGCACAAGCTAAATAAATCATCAATTAATTTATAAAGCTAATGCAAAAGAATAAGAGGCCATTTGTGGTTGGGCACCACCGCACAAACCCAAAAATAAATTAGGTAGCTGAGCTCTACCCTTATACAACCCAGATTACAAATAAATTAAGTATAATTAAGCAAAACTCATTATTATGGGGTCTTCAAGCTTCATTTCTTTATTCTTCTTTCTTCTTCTTATTTTTCTTTCTTCTTGGTTCCTTCTTTTGGATGGTTGGAAGGTGGTTGCTCAAAATGGTACATAAGATATAATCTTATGACCAATGCTCATCTAATCCCATAATAATCATTCCAAAATTCTAATTGCAAAAATTACATGAAAAGAAAAGTAAATCTAGCTAACACACCAAAATAGAGATTAGCTAAACCACACAAATCCCAAGCATGTATATTATACTTATCACACACATGGATTAAGTCCAATGGCCTATTGGATTATGCTTAGGGTATAAGCACACATAGCAAAAGCATTTATATTTTATTTATTATACCTTAAGCACAATCCCTACAAAATAATGATTAGACTAAATCATCCTATCATTCATTCTATCATTCACCTAACATCCGGACTAAACATATATCATAAAAAAACATCAAACCATGCAACACCTAACCTAAAGCTAGAAGTTGTGACTTAAAGTGTATGTGTTCTTTAGGTTTGTGTGGTATGCTTAACTATGGCTTTAAGTTAGAATTTTCTAAGTGTGAAAAAAATGTTCAACTTAGAGGTATCATTTAAGTGGTTTAGTTATTTTGGGTTGATTTTATTTTTATGTTTTGATTGGGTTTAAGTGAATCCTACAATTAATTACTAAGTTGTAAGAGAGGAAAGAAGAGAACTTCTCTTTCCTTCTCTAACCTAAGTAATTTCTAATGTGGATTCATGTTTTAGTTTTGTTTGGTGAATGTTTTATTATGTGTTTTAATTAATCCTAAATTTAGATGAACTCTAAATAAACCTATTAAAAAAGAAAGGCATTTTAAGATTAAAAAAAGTGAATTAAGATCACAAAATAGACATCACTTCATTTCTTTCCCAACATGTATAACATGTATATGAATGAATCCTAAACATAACTATACATACCAAATGAGAATGTTTAGCACACTTTATGATTCATGCTAAATAAGTTACTTAAGAAAATTTGAATGTTTATGATGCATGATTTTTATTAAGTAGGGTTTCTTATCCAATTTTCACATGCACATATGAATGTATGAAAGGAATAAGTGAGTGCAGCGTCATTGTTAACCAGAGGTGTAAGGTACAAGACCTACTTAGAGCTACTTAAAGCCCCACAATCTCAGGGTTGTCCAGACTAAGATACCACTTTCCTTAAATGCAAGCAAATGTACAAAAGAAATAAATGGAAAAGAAAGAATGCAAAAGTTGGTATATATTTTATTTTGGTTTTTTTATTCAATTTATATATGTAAGTGCCGGTGTCCTTCTTAAGTCATAGCATAGGAATGAATATAAAATGGAATTTGGCAAGTATTGTGTTTTTTTTCAAATGAACTATACACTTTGTCAAATCCTATTCAAAACTATACGAAAAGAGAGGAGAAGGAAAACTACACTAAGCACATCCTTATATTTTACTCACATGCAAGCTTATAAGTAAGATATAAGTAACACACTTTTAGTTCTAATAATTGATTTATATATTTTAAAAATAATTTATATTTAATAGTGATAATAGCCACTGATATTCTTACTTTAGCCAAAACATGCAATTTGACATAAAGAAAACATTTTCATTTTAAATTTGATTTTTTAAAAGAATAAATATATGAAATCATATAATATACACATTTAGCACGTTAGGAAAGAACTAAAGTAATGAAAGCATGTAAGCACATTCACCTTGATTAATTCCTAAACACAATCTTATGAAATAAGAAAGCTTAAAGCAAATCAAAGTTTGTTTAATGTGATTTTTGAATTGATTTAATTTGGAAAATATGAGGTAAATTTGTTTTTCCTAACCCAATCCCACATGTATTTGATATTTTAGTTCAATTTTTAGGTGATTAGATCCATTTTATAGTTTGATTAGGTTAGAGTGTGAATTAAGCATATTAATTACCCCTTACCTACACCGCCCTAGCATACTTAATCAAATAATTATGAGCCAATGAGATGACATAAAATTGCACAAGGAATTTAAATCAATAATGCATCTAGGAGGAGAATGCCCGAATGCAATTTGGCTCATGATTAATGATTAATCAAGCTAAGGGATTTAACTTAAGTAATTTCAAAACACCCCTCACACATATGAGTTGAATTTTTAATATATACTTAGCCTCTTGAACACCTAAGCATCTACCCAAGAAGAATTAATTGAGTTCTAAAAAGTTTTAGAATTTTATGAAATTAAGGGATAATTAGTGAATTAACCTTAATTAAGGTAAGATTAAGGAATAAAGGGGTTTAAGGAATATCTTAAGGAGTATCCCAAAATTATTCACCTCATTCACTTAATCAAAACTTAATTACGATTAGAGGATTAAAATTACTAATTATACTCTTAATTAAGTCTATTAAATTAAGGGTAGTATAGAACTAATTAACCCAATAAATCCCAAGAAAATTAGGGAGGAGTCCTCTAATTACACCCAAGAAATTTGGGATTAATCAATGGATTAATTAAAGAGTAATTAGCAAATTAACATTCCCAATAAAACTCAAATTTAGAGAAAAGAACTATTCAAAATCAATCAAATTTATTTTAGATATTATGTTCAATTATCTTTTAATGCAATTTATTTCATTTTTTTTTATTTTCTATGTATGTTGAATTTTAGAAGTTTAGGTGATTAATTAGAATTAAGTAATTCCCTAATATATTATTAATCGGTGGTGCCATCTTAATGCTTTACACTTCATCGATTTTACACTTAATGCATCATTGTGGCCATGTGGTGGCGGCTCATTCTTTTTCTCCGTTGAGATTAAAGCGCGATCGGAGGAATAAATATAAATATACATTTTAATCTCGTAGTCCATCCAAAATGCGTGGATGGATGGCGAGATCCATCCTGTTATCCTATGAGCAATGGAGGTGCCCATGTTTTTAGGATATTATGTTCATTTTACACCATAAACCTAATGGCAACATCTGATCTCCATGGGACTAAAATTCCTTTCTGGACCAACACACAATTAAGCTCAAAAAATGGCTAACCTCTCGGGTTTTGATTCCTTTTGGCTCAGACCCTCCCACACTTGAGCTTTCGCTTTGGTATAGGGGACCCTTCTTTTGCCTTTGGAGCTTGGGAAAGAGCTTAGGTGAGCTCGACTTTGTCCCCTAAGAGTCTTTGCAAAAGGAATTAGGCTGAGGTTGAGTGTAGAGCAAGTTGGCAATCAAGCTGAGCTCCCCTATTTTCTGTGGCGAGAAGATGAACTTTCAATCTCCCTCTAGGAAGCTTAGGATCACTTTCAAATGGCTCCTCTAGCTTCCTAACACTCAATTGACAATGGCTCTCTTGGAATAAGAGTGGAGATATAGATCGAGAAAAGAAGCTATTTTTTGGTCAATTACCTTGATTTAAAGGGTTTGTTAGGCTGTTTAAGATGTCCTTGAATTTGGTTTTGGCCAAGGAGTGGAATGGTGAAGTGTCCATGTGCTTCAATTGAGTGGGAAGAGGTTTACTATGTGGCCATTTCCATGCAGATGGAAGGTTTGGCCATTGGGTTGGATTTTGCTGACCCAAACCCATTGGGTTGGGTGCACCACCCTCCCTAGTGTTCACTTGATCCACTAGGAGAGTGTCAAGTGGGTGTGGAGAGGATTTGACCAATTTCTAAGTGGAAATGGTCAAAATTTACCCTATGGCCTAGGGGTAAAATAGTCATTTGGCTGATTTTTAAATTTTGGTATGTTTGGTATGTTGAGAAAATAGGTATGGCCAAGTTTCATTAAATTTGGAGTTGGTTTGATGTGATTTGGCTCATGTTGACCCATTTAGGTCATAATGGGTTAACTTGGGTCAAGTTGACCAAGTGGTCAAATTGGGTCAACCCAAAGGTTGGATCAAGTTCATATGACCATTTGAAATGTTTTAGTGGCTTTGGTTTGATTCGATTTGGTTTATGTTTGAATTTGGTTCATAAGACTTCATTTAGGTTAAATGGGTCAAGTTGAGCAATTTGACCCATTTGACCTATTTGAGCTAGGTCATGCAAAGGTTTAGGTTCGGTTAGTCATATGAAGTGGATTGGTATCATTGTTTACAATCAATTTTGGTTAATTTTAAATTTGGCTCAATATGACCCTTTAGGTCAAGTTGGGTTCAAGGTTAGTGGTAATTGGGTAGTTGGCCAATTAAGGCTTTGGAAGTTCAACAAGTGATTTAGAATGAACTTGACCCAATGGTTTCAATCAATTTGGCTTAGATCAAGTTTTGACATAATTTGACTTTTTAGGTCAAGTTTGGTCAACTTGGGTCAAGTGGCCAATTGGGTTAGGTTAGGCTCAAATGTTGACTTGGTCAAGTTCAAACATTGATCATGAATGAACTTAGATCAATGATTTCAATCAATCTAGCCTATTATTGATTTTGGCTATGTTAGGTTTCATTTTGGCTAAGTGTTGATTTGGTCAACCCTTAGGTTTGACTTGGTTTGACCCAATTTGAGTGATTGATCATCTCATAATGATTGTTGATCATGATGAGAGGCTTAGGTGAGTTTAGTGCAATCCAATTTGGTTAGGACTAGAATTTGGTTCATAAGGGTACTTTAGGTCACTTTGGCAAGTGAGTAGTCAAAATAATGATTTGAGTTTGATTGAATTTGTATATGGACTTATGGTTAAAATATAAATCTATTTGCAAGTGATTTGAAGTCAAATGGGTTTTGACTTATTTGACAATTTCAAGTTCAAAGGGTGAACATGAAATGGATTTTGGCTTGATTTTTGAATTGAGTTTTGATTAAGTGATTGAAGTTTGTATTTATATTGGGATTCATGATTGAAGGATTGATTGAATCATGAAGGAAAATCAAGAGTTTGGCTTTATTTGAAATTGATTTGGCTAAGTTCAAGAATTTGACTTGAAAGGCTTAGGTTAGATTTTGATTGAATTTGAATTTGAATTTTGGAGTTAGTTTTGGTTGTTTAAATTTATATTTCATTTATATTTGTGAGTAAAAATGAGAATATAAATGGGTCATAAGAAAATTTCATGAATTTGAAGTAATTTGAGCATGATCTAGGCTAAGTTCTTAAGAGAAAATCAAGGTGACTTAGGGAAGATTTGTGAATTGATCTTGAATTTTGGATTTAGTTTGATTGATTTTAATTTATATTTCATTTTATATATATATATATATATATATATATATATATATATATATATATATATATATATATATATATATATATATATATATATATATATATATATATATATATATATATATATATATATATATATATATATGAATATAAATGAGAATATAAATGAGTTATGAGAAAATTTATGAATTTTTGAAGATGATTTTTGGCTAAGTCCTTAAGAGGATTAAGGATTTAAGAAGGATTTTGAATTAGGAATTTGAATTTTGGATTTTTATTTGATTGATTTGAATTTATATTTCATTATATATATGAATATAAATGAGAATATAAATGAGTTATGAGAAAATTTTATGAATTTGAATTGATTTGAAGATGATTTTTAGGCTAAGTCCTTAAGAGAGGATTAAAGACTTAAGAAGGATTTTGAATTAGGAATTTGAATTTGGATTTGATTTGATTGATTTAAATTTATATATTATTTATATATGTGAATATAAATGAGAATATAAATGGGTCATGAGAAAATTTCATGAGTTTGAATTGATTTGAAGATGATTTTGGCTAAGTCCATGAAGGGAAATCAAAGGGCTTAGGCAAGATTTGTAATTTGGAATTTCAACTTGGAATTTAATCATGGATTTCATTCATGTGGCATTGATTTGAGTTTAGAGAAAATAAATTAAGCTACAATTGATTTAGGTTTGATGTTGATTTGATTTGGAGTTTGACTTGAGGAAGGAAGGAAGGAATGTGGTTCAAGCTATAGGATAGGCAAATTTTCCTAACACCCCTAAGGCATGACCTATTCCTATGGCTAACTCTTCTAAGTCTCTAGGGCTAGGTTGAGTGTCAACCTAATCACTAGATGTGTCTTAAGACTAATGATCTCTTAAAGTCTAAGAGGAGTCCTATGTCTAAGATGGAGGGGTTGAGAGTTCATCCTAAAAATGAGGTCAACAGGCAGACCAGCTTGTTGTGATCTTGAATAATCTTGGCTTTGTATAACTCAAGGTTCTTGCATGCCCATAGGCATCTCTCCTCCAAGCCTTCGAGCTCTTCTAACCATAACTTAGCATTCTACTCTGTAGTGATTTTACTACCCATTGCTATCCTCAGTGATGAGAGTTGAACTTCTAAGGGTAGAATGGCTTCGGACCCATACACTAAGGAGAATGGAGTAGATTGAGTTGAAGTTTTGTATGTGGTGTGGTATGCCACAAAGCTTCAACCAACTGCTCATGCCACTATCGCTTGTTGTCATCAAGTGTCTTCTTTAGTATCTAGATGAGAGTTTTATTGAATGCTTTTGCTAAGCCATTTTCCTTGGGAAAGTAGATTGTGGAGTATCTCCAATCTATATTATGTCTCCTGGCAAAGCTGTTGATCTTGGTGCTCTTGAATGCAATACCATTATCAGATATAATTTATCGAGGCACCTCAAACCTATATACAATATGGTTCTTGAAAAATTGGAGCACATGTTGATTTGTAACCTCTCTGAGTGGGATTGCCTCTACCCACTTGGAAAAGTAGTCAGTAGTAGCTAAGATGAACCGATGACCCTTGGAAGAAGGAGGATCGATCGGACTCACTATGCTAGTACCCCAACATTCAAATGGCCATGAGGCCAATGTAGGATGTAGAATGTTGGGTGGTTGATGTAAGACCACACCATGTACTTAACATTGATGGCATCTCCTAGCTATATCCATGCAGTATGTAATCATCGAAGGCCAGTAGTATCCTAGTCTCTTGATCATGGCTTTCATCTTCAGACTAGATTGATGTGCTCTATATACACTTGAATGTACCTCAGTCATGATATTACAGACTTTATGTTTGTCTAAATAGTGTAACCTCATTTGATCAGAAAACCTTTAGTACAAGGTTCCATCCACGAGAGCATAGGAGAGAGCTCACTGATTCATCTGATGGGCTTGTGATTTCTCTTGAGGTAGTTTGCCTGTGTTCAAGTAATCTATGAATCATTGCCTCTAATCTAGCTCCTGATCTTTATTGGCAACAGCAACCTCTCCTCGAAGAGAGAATCTCTCAACAAGTTTAGCATCAATAAGGGATAGGACTTGTCTATTTTGGACCCTTAATGGAATGGACTCATCTTCCAGACATGCCAATTCCTTGGAAAGTTTGACCAAAGCATCTTCTACTGCATTATGGTGACCTCAGGGATTTGGGCCAACAACTTCATGGTGTAGTCATGGTAATGATGAAGCTTAGATTTTACAACCTTATAGGATCCAACAATCTGGTTGATAACCAGCTGAGAATCCCCATAGATGTTGATGCTTTTGACACACACTATAATAGCTAACTCCAAACTAGCAATCAAAGCCTCATACTCAGCTTCATTATTAGTGCATAGATTGGAGAGATAGTATAAGAATCTCATCACATCGTACTCTGGAGTTAAGAGAACTATTCCTACCCCTGCGTTTCCTAGAAGAGTAGATCGTGGTTCTTCTCCTTTATGAAAGGAAGCCACACCACCAAAATACATATCCTAATAGCGATTGTCAACCTCTCTTAAGTTCATGATTTGTTCATCAGGGAGATCATCACTAAGCAGGGAATCAATAAAAAGTGGGTGTGCTGCTAAAAAATTTGCTAGTGCATATCCTTTCACCGCACGGAGGGGTACGAATGTAATATCAAATTGTGAGAGAATCATGGACCAACGTGCCAACCATCTGGATAACGGCATCCATGTCATGAGATACTGTAGTAAATTGATTCTTGAAATCAAGTTTACTTATAAGAAAGCATATAGTGTCATAGCTTTTGGGATGCAAAGATTAAAGCTAGGCAATGTTTCTCAATAGGTGGATAGTTTGCTTCAGTAGGGATTAGACGAAGGCTGAGGTAGTAGAGAGCATTCTCCTTCCCTTCATCATGGTTTGGGCCAACAACGCACTATGGGAGTCATCCAATGCAGTAGTGTAGAGGATAAGTGGCTTGCCTAGGATAGTGGCTGCTAGAACTGGCAGCTTCACCAAATATTATTTGATATCTTCAAAAGCATGCTTGCATTTATCATCCCACTTAAACTTAACATCCTTTTTGACAAGTGCTGAAAATGGCTTGCACCTCCCTGATATATTGGAGATAAAGCACCTTAGATACGCTAACCACCCTTAGAATAATCTAAGTTGAGTTAAACTTTTAGGGGGTGGCATTTTTAAGATAGCTTTGATTTTTTTCTAGGTCTATCTCTATTCCCCGATGTCGGACAACAAACCCAAGGAACTTCCCTGAAGCTACTCCGAATACACACTTCAAGGAATTCATTTTGAGGTTGTATTGCCTTAACCGTTCGAAAACTACTCTCAAGTCAAAGAGATGGTCTTTCTTTTCTTTGCTTTTGACTACTAAATCATCAACGTAGCAATCAACTTGATGATGAATGAGTTTGTTGAAGATCTGAGTTATGGCCCACTGGTATGTGGCACAGACATTTTTACGGCTAAAAGGCATGACCTTATAACAATAAATTCTGATCGGAGTTTGAAAAGTAGTGTTTCTTTCATCCTCGGGGGCCATCTTGATTTGGTTGTAGCTAGATAACCCATCCATGAAGGAGAAAATTGCATGAGATGAGGCGATGTCCACCATTAATTATGTAATAGGAAGTGAAAATTCATCCTTAGGACATGCCTTATTTAAGTCCCTGAAATCGACGCATATGCAAATTTAGCCATTCTTTTCTTAAGCGGCATGACAACTAACCGGGTTATTTTTCTTCCACGATTACCATCGATTTTTTGACTTCATAAATGACCTGTTATTCGATTTCTAATCACATGCATCTAGGTACTTTCTTGATAGGGTTAGCATTAGGGTATATTGCTAGTTTATGGACTACTATATCAGAAGATAATCCAGGCATCTCTTCATAGGTCCATGCAAAGCAGTCCTTAAACTTAGTCAATAGCCTAACTAAGTCATTGGTTTCTTCTTCATTCAATAGAGAATTGATCTATATGGGGCATGGATTTTCTTCTATCCTCATAGGAGTTAGTGTGGTGACAACTAAGAAATAATCATCATCAGCTACTGGACCCACTGTATTGAATCCTAGTCCTGATCTTGATTGTGCATCCCTGCCCTTGTTGTTCCACAGCTTCTTGGAATACTCTGACCTGTGCCTGGACCATGTATGAGGAATCAAACCTTTCTTTGCAAGATTATGAACACAATGCGAGTACCAATCAAAAAGTAACTCCATCAACTCTTTATATGAATTATCCTCAAGTTCTACATCTACTTCTGGACTTGAGGTTGATCATCCCAATAGGAATCTCTTTGGCTTACCATCTATGGAAGACCTAGGGGATTCCTTAACTACTAAACCTTTAACTTTTTGAGAAGAAAGTGAGGTTAGATCTAAAGTTTCCAACTGCTTCCTAATAGTTTTACATAAACCCAATTCAAAGACATTCGTGCTTTACTTAAAGGCTTGGTCTTTGTACTGTCTTGCTTGAGTGTCACCTCCTATAAAATTCATTGAGAGGGGTTGGCTGGTATGCTAATCACATGAGACTCATCCTCTGAGCTAGATTCTAAGTCTATGTGAATAATAGGGGTACTCTGTGAACTGGAACATGGCCCCTATTGGCTGGCCACCAACCAGGGGGTCTTCCACCTTTGGAACTGCCTCTGTATCTACCTCTGTCTCTACCTGGTGGAGGTCTAGTCATTCTACCCATATGTTTGTATGGTGGGATGAACTGTGGGTGGAATGTAACATGTGGCTCTACCTCTTCCTCGGTGTCCCTTTCTCACTCATTTGTACCTTCTTTCTTCTTTTCTTTTCATTTTTTATCTTTTTCTTTTTCTTTTGTATTTGAATTTTGGCTAAATTCATGAGAATATACATTTTGATTTTGAGGAAGATAGTAGGTCGCATCTTCATATATCTCAACCTCTCTAATTGAGAGTGGCTTTTCATCTCCTTTGACATAGTATTCAATTCCATCTCTTCGAAACTTGATGCACTGATAAAGAGAGAATGGAACCATCTTATTCTGGCATATCTAAGGCCTACCAAGCAAAGTAGTAAATAATGTATTCGAATCAATTATATAGAACTTGGCTTTAGTCTTCCAATCACCTATTTCCAAAGGTAACACTATGGAGCCTAAAGCCCTCTCGCCTTGTTCATTGAATCCTTTCAATATCATTCGATCTCCTCAAAGTTTAGAGATATTGATCCTAAAGTAGGCAAGGGCTTTCAGGCTCATAATGTTCACCGATGCACTTGAATCAACTAACACCTTAAAAACCCTGAATCTGCCCATATCAACTATAATGTAGAGGGGACGGTTGTGCTCCATATCTTCTAGAAGAAGGTCTTCATCGATGAATGTGACTCCTTGGGATTCTCTTGAATAATGTGTCTCCTCTTCAATAGCGGTCAGCTGAGTTAAGCAAATCTCTGGATCAAGAAGAGCCTTGATTAATGATTCTCACATCTCTTTGGATAAGATAAGGGCATAATATATGCTTAGCTAAAAATATATAATCAACTTTGTCCTCCACAGCATATCCATCTTGTGGAGCATCTTCTGATCATTCAATGACTTTATTTCCCTTATCTTAAGGTGCTACCCTAGGAGGTAGAACTTTACCACTATGAAGGTTGACTTCAATGACTTCATGAGATGGTCTAGTGGAAAGTTCTACTTGCACATCAAGTTCACCTACATCTTCTCCTATAGGTCCCTCGAATTCAGATGATTCCAAGTCTATCTCAAGAAGTGAACCTGTATTATTCAGAGAAGGAAAGTCCATCTCTGAATCAGAAAGAGGATGATTGAAGTTTTTATAATTATTATTAAGACTTAAAGAGTTTTCTAAAAGAATAGAGTCAGACAACCCATCAAAAGTAACACAGATGTAATTCAAACTAGCTTTATTCCTCGATTTCTTACATTTAGAAGGAGGTACAAAGTAGAAATCTAGTAAATTAAGTGGGGTGAGGGATTTGATGCCCTCATCCGCTGATACAAGATGTCTACTAGAATACAAGCTAGCTGAAGTAGAAATGTTGGCTGAAGTAGTAATTACAACAGTGGAATAGAGGCTGGGCTCGATCAGTGGTTTCACTACTTGGGTAACCTAGGTAGGTATGAGCGATTACTGCTACTGCTGAGCTCCCACTTTTCCTAAGTTTTCTTTGGCAACTTGCAAACCTTCCTTGATGTTGGAGGTTTGAGCTACCTCAAGCACCTGCAAGGAAAGTTTCTTGATTTTTGAAATAACATTTTTAGAGGTTCGAGATAAGGAGATATCCCAACCTTCTTTTATTTTGAAAGGATCACATGTATCCCCAAGGATTACCCTAACAGAACTAGATGGATATTATACTAGATATTCCTTAGGGATAACAATAGCGTCTGAATTGTAGCTATGCTCAAGTCAGTCCTTAAATGTAAAGCAATCCTCCAAAACATGACCTAACATGCGGTGGTAGGGGCAAAAGTTAGGATCATTGCTCCTGCCCACTTTCTCCAGCTTCCTAGGCTCAGGTAGCTGAAAATCAGATTTCTTTAAGAGGTTCTTCAAGATTTTCTTGACTACCTCCCTTTTAAATGAATAAGTTGTATTTAATTTATCCAAAAGAGTAGGTGGATGATAGCTACCTGAGGGAGGGTATGTGTACCACTACTATGAGTATGGCTGAGGAGGAGGTGGCGAAGGCCATGGAGGCTACTGAAGCGGATGATAAGATGGCCTGGGTGGTGGTAAAGGAGGTGGAAGTGATGGCTATGGAGCTTGAGTTCTCTCATACTGATCTCTGGTCGGTTGCTTTCCCTTGTCCAATACTGCTACTTCCCTTAGCTTCTTTTCATAGGCTTTCTGTGGCTTTGGCTTTGATGACTGCTCTTGAAAAGGTAATTGTTTGGCCTCTCCTTATAGACTAGCCTCCTTATTGATTACTTTCCCAAATGTCTTGATGGTGAAACCTTTGAGCATGAATGCGATCGGGCCATGAATATTCTATAGTAGAATTTTAGTGGCATGTTGTTCAGACAGCTGCAGTTTGCATTTCATACTCAAATTACACCATCTAAGAATATAATCAATGAGGGACTCACCGGGGTGTTGTTGTGCTACAACGAGATCGCCCACAATTACCCTTTTCTAAGCTCTAGCAAACCTCTTAATAAAGAGTTGATCCAACTCAACAAAAGTCTTCACTAAATCACTGGGGAGTTCAGCATACCAATCAAAGGCTATACCTGCTAAGCCGCTGACAAAGAGATAGAACAATAGTGCATTGCTACCACCAGTGTTGCAACAGCTGGCCCTGAAGTGCACTATATGCTGGTGTGGGTTCCCCCTACCATCAAAACTCTTAAAAGAAGGTGGCACAAAACCTTTAGGATACTGGATAGCATCGAATTCTTCTGGGTAGGGTCTACTCTTTAGAATTGATGAACTATCTTAGGCTTGCTCCAACACTCCTCTCACTTATTATTCAACCATGAGCTTGATATCATTTTCTTGTATGGAGGTATTGTCCACTACCTTCCTATACAATCTAATGATGCCCTGCTCTACTGGAGGTGAACTCTTAGGTTGATCCAAGACCTGTAGTAACTCAGGCTGGCCAGTCTCCACAATAGTAGGATGTGCTACTGGGGCTTAATTCTGAAGTGCTATAATTGCCGCTAACAAATCCTCAAGTCCCTTTCCTATCTTATCAATTTATTCATCTTTATATTTTAGTTGTTGAAGGAGGTGTTGGGTCGAATGGGTTGTATCATCCTATTCGGTCGCAATACCTTCCGAACCATGCTGATCCCGAAGGATGGAACCTCTGGTATCAACCATATGCATCTCTCCTAAATCTTCTAATAAATCATCTTCATTAGGATCAAAGATAACCTTCTCTTCCTCTAGGTCAGACCAGTCATACCTTAGGATTTCCTTCTTCTTGATGAGATATTGTGCTACAATATCATCTAAGGAGCAGTTTAACTGTGCAGGCATAAATGCTCGTGACTGACTAGTGGTGGGATCATGCTCATGAACGGAGATACATCTGACCTCACCTAGTACTGGAGAGCTAACCCTGTGAGGAATATGCTCATTAAAAAAATTGTGCTCATAGTTGTCAACTACTCAAAAGTGGAGTACTTCCCCTAGGAGGATCTATCACCATCGGGACAACAAAATTATCTCCTTCTCCCTCTACTGCTGCTACATCCATGATCTGCTGAGGTGGTGGTGGTGATGGCATGACTATGATGCTACGAGGTCGCCACTCCCTCTTCACCATAACTGAAGTAGGAGGTCGAGCAAGGGAGCTTGACCTCACCTCAATCGGTGGTGTAGATGAAATGGGATCTCTTGGTCATAGCCGGATCACTAGTGGGGCTTTCTTTTCCCTTGATGCTTTAGTCATGGCTTTAGATGGAACTATGAAAGATGGAACTTGCACTGATGATGGCGGATGTGGAGTGGGGAGACAACAGCTCTCACTGTAGGGGCTCTCCTCATGATAGTACCAGTCAATAGAATCTTGTCATGAGAATGGGTTGCACGATTAGGAAAATCTATGAGGGGAGGCCACAGGCATACCTTTTCCTCTCTCTACTAGTAATATGAACCGATACATAGGCCTCTCTAGCCCTCTCTTATCGGATATGCTCACCTACACTGCAAGTGATGATTAACCATAGATCAAATTGGGCATCGGGCTCTGACCGTATGTAAGCCCCGCCGACTTGGCGCAGAACTGTCCTGAGGTTGGCATACGACCTCCTCCTATCTCTGGTAGGTGCCTCAAACTGAACTGTAGGTGGAGATGACACTATAAACCTCCTAACATCTTCCTCTCCATCATATCTAGAAAGAGGATGGAACTTTTTCTGTGTGATCAGAGGAGAAACTAACCTGGGTTACTCCTCTACTACAAACTGAGAGACTGCCTCCATCTCCTTAGATATGTGCATATGATGATGCTTAATCTTATGACTCTTATTGTGGCACTGAGTTCTACTGAGTGGAGCAGCACGGGAACTAGACCCTATCTTAAAGGTAAGGGAGACTATCCCTGAAGACAGGGTAGCTTTCCCCTTGGAGGAAGCCAATGAGTGGGTATTAGCCCGTACTGGGGCAATAATGGGAACAATTGAATGTGTGGGAATTGGAGCTATGGCTAATGTGGGAACCTCCACTATCTTCCTCTTTAGTGAGGGAAATTCAAAGTCTGAAGGCATCTCAACATGGATGATTAGCTTATGTCCAATCACCGCACTCCTACTGATGGTGGTGAGGGTTTCCCCCTCATAAGTGATCCTAGGCCCCTCGAATCCCTGGCCAAAGTGTATCAGATGATAAAAATTAGTTTATAGGAGGCTGGCCCAATCCAAGGCCAAATCTATCCCAAAGGGGAAAGTAAACACATACTTTTGAGCATCCATTTATTGTACTGAACTGAGCTGGAGAAAAAAGTTGACTAAGACTGAACTGGAACTCTGCAGCTGTTGAAAATAAACTCAAATCTGATTTTCTATCTTCATATTCTATTGACTTTTTGAATTTGATTTAGAATTTGAACCCACACTCAATAATTTGAATATGTTAAGTACGGCTCTTTGAATTTAGGAGAGAGATTTTGAATGAATTGGGGAAGAGATTTTGAGTTTAGAATCCATTTTCAACAAATTTGTGTATGTTGAAAATGGTTTTAAATATTTTGAAGAGATTTTTTTATACTTCCATTGGTTCATATTTGAATTTCATTTTTATGTTTAGGGACCCTTTATTTAACAAATTTGTGTATGTTAAAATAGAGGGTCAATTAATTTTATTTGGGATTGCTCATTTAGCAAATTTGGATATGTTAACTGAGTTGTTTGAAAATAATTTTCTTCTTTTGCTTGTTTGCCCATGATGTGAATCATGTGTGAATTTAGAAATGGGATCTATACTTAGAAAATTTGGGTATGCTAAATAAAGCCAAAATATATTTGATTCTTTGTTTTGATTTTTTGAAAGTGAGGTCTTCACTTAGAAAATTTGGGTATGCTAAATAAAGGCCAAATTTGTTTGATTTTTTTATTTTCAAAAATGGGATCTTTACTTGCCAAATTTGGATATGCTAAATAAAGTCCAAATATATTTGATTTTTGTGTTTTGATTTTTGAAAAAGGGATCTTTAATTTAGCAAATTTGGTTATGTTAAATAAAGTCCAAATGTGTTTAATTTTTGTGTTTTGATTTTTTAAAAAGAGGATCTTTACTTTAGCAAATTTGGGTATGCTAAATAAAGTTCAAATGTGTTTAATTTTGATTCATGTTATGTTTGAATGGAGTTTCAATTTTTATGATATGATTTTATTTGGAAATGAAATCTTCATCCAATAAATTTGGGTATATTGCATGGGGATATTCATTTTCAAATATGTGCTTTTGAAAGATGATTTTGGATTTTATTTGGAAATGAAATCTTTATTCAATAAATTTGGGTATATTGAATGAGGATGTTCATTTGGGTTTTTTGAAAGATGATTTTGATTTTATTTGGAAATGAAATCTTCATTCAATAAATTTGGGTATATTCAACGAGGATGTTTATTTGTGCTTTTTGAAAGATGATTTTGGATTTTATTTTTGAAAAGGACCTACATATAACAATCATGAGGATTGTTAGATGGGGTTGAGTTGCAAATATTTTGTGAAAACTTTTTTGTCCAGATATTTTATTATGTGAATTTTGGAAAAGTGCTTTTGAAAAATAATATTTTTATGAAGGATATTTTTTTTTTACTTGTGGAATGAACCTTACCTTACCATAGAAATGGTAAGGAAGTTCAACAAAGTTTTTAGTTATTTATTTTGGTTAAATTTTTATTTTCACCTATTGGGAGACCCAACAGGGGTTTTAAGACCTACATAGAGTGAGATCCTAAAATCGAAAGGATGTTAGCTAGATTAGATTAAGAATGAAATGAGCTAAGTGCCAACGGAAAAGAATGATAGTCTCAGACTCATATGAAATACAAATCCACTATCGACACTTGGAGACAATGGTCATTACCAAAGATGGAGAGAGGAACCATCCCCAACGGAGTCACCAAAAAAATCTGTGGTGTTTATTTCTCAAACTTTGGAATTTGAAAAATAAATAAATTATGTATTACAACACCACGTAGATCTATAGATGTACTTATTATGGTGATCAAGTGTGACATTGAGAAATGATGTACTATCTCGAGAGACAGAAGTCACCATCCTACAATTGACCTAATCACCTAATAAGGACTCCTACGGACAATGGGTCTTCGAATATACCAGAGATCTTTCCCCTACTTTACATGAAAAAGTAAAGTAGGGTTTATTTAAACCAGGTTCATTAAGTTCTCTATGGAGGCAAGCCCCCATAGTTAATTACATCTTAAGGAATGAGATTCCTTAAGAATACTCTCAATTAAGGTAAATGATTGTTGTCTCCAAAGATTTCAAAGATAGGATTATCAACAAATTGGTTGTTTTTAGAAAATCAAGTGGAATTGATTAAGAGGATGGAGTTATTATCAAAACTAAAGGGAGATAAGTAGGGGATGCTCATAATATTAGGAAACCTAATGAGCATCCCAAACTATCATATGGTTAGGCTTTATATTTTTGAAATTGAGCAGAATTATATATTTGAGTTGAATTTTTATTAGAAATCTAAAGCTTATAATTCCAGAATACAAGATTATGGAAATGCCTAAGAGGTGAGGATTTATGCTTGTATCCCACAAAGGTAAACAACAACCTCAGATCCTAAATCTAGGGAGCTTTGGCGAGGGCCAAGGCATGACCTAAATCTAAGCTGAAGATGGGTATATAGTTTACCTCTACAAGAGAGGATAAACTACCCGACTGTTGGACTTACAACCGCCTGGGGGTGGCTGCCAACTAACTCCTCCTATAATTTTAAATACATGTAGGCAAGCCTTATGCTTTGTAAGATGGCTAAGCTATTGTTTATTTAGAAAGGAGACTAATTCCATAAACACACTCCCTAAGAGACTAGATCATGAAGGGCATGAATAATGACCTAAATCTAATGCAAATTTTGTTAACTTTTATTTTGATTTTTTTTTTGACATTTTTATTTGACATAGGCTATGAGATTTCATATGCCTAATGCATGAGAAATTGGTTATGGGACAAAATCAAAAAGAAGGAATGTGTTTCCACCATGGGTCTCGAAGGTCAAGCCATTTTCTCTGGCAAAGGTGGAAGCTCTCCATTAGCAGGAGTGAAGTAGTATGTTTTAGGCATGATGTGAGGCATACAACATCCAGCTAAAGGGTTGCTAAATCTTTTATTATCTTGATTTATGTCCTAGGCTTTAGGTGAAGTTATGAGTTATTTAATTTAATTTTGAGTTAATTAATTGGATAGAAAATTTATTTTTTCCTAAGAGTCTAATCGCATCCAGGCCATTCAACAACCATCAAGCAATTAAGAAACTAGGAAAATCATGCCATCATAATGCACAAGCTAAACAAACATCAAATAATTATATAAATATGGCACAAAAGAATAAAAGGCCGATGTGGTCGGGTATTACTGCACAACCCGAAAAGAAATGTGGGTAGTCAAGCTCTACCCTTATACAACCTGGATTACAAATGAATAATTACAATCAAAAAGGAATTCATGTTATGGGGGTCTTCATTCTTCATTTCTTCATTTCTTTATTTATTCTTTTCTTTCTTCATTTCTTTCTTTCTTCATTTGACATAGGATGTAGTTTGCTCCAATGCTTCACATGGTACATAAGACATGGTCTTATAACTAATGTTCATCCTAATTCTCCCATAACATTCATTCCAAATCTTAATTCCAAATTTTACATTGAAATGGAAAAGATAAATTTAACTAAACTTGTAAAATAGAGATTAGTTAAACATATCACACAACCTAAGCAGTTATATGAATAATTTGGACTTAGCACCCCACACATGGGTAACCAAGTCTACCTATCCTAATTTGGGTTATGTTTAGCGGTATAGGCAACCTGCACAGTAAAAGTATTTATATTTTTATTACAGCACCCCATAAGTACAACCCCCTGCAGAAAATATGATTAGGCTAAGATCGCCCTATCATCCAGTCTATGCACATGCACCTAACATTCAGTCTAAAAACATTACATCATAAAACAAAATCAGGCATCAAACCATGCATTGCCCTAACATAGAGCTATAAATGGTGACTTAACCTAATGTATGCGCCATTTAAGGCTTGTGTGGCATATCTTAGCTAGGCTTTAAGGTTAAAATTTCCTAAGTTTGAAGGTTTCAATTTAAAGGGTGGTTTCATTTTAAGTGATTTAGTTGATTTATCAATTTTAGTTGATGATTTAATTTTGTTTGAATGAACTTACACTTAGTTACTAAATGTCATAAAAAAAAAGAAAAGAGAAGAGAAATTCTCTTTCAACTCTACCTTAAGTAACTTCTAAGGTAGATTCATTAATGATTTTTAGTGAATATTTTATTATGTGTTTTAATTAATCCTAAGTTTATATTTGCTCTAAATGGCCCTATTCAATAAGAGTGGCATCTTAGGATTAATTAAGGTGAATTACTATCACATAGCACACAACCTTTTATTAATTTTCACTATGTATACCATGCATATGAATGATCCTAAGCATACATATACATGTAATGTAAATTTTTGCACACCTTGATGATGAATGCTAAGAGATATGATTTGAAATTTTGGATGTTCCATTGATGCATGTTTTTATTATGTAAAAAAGGAAGATTTATCATCCATAAACAAAATGCACATCCACATTTATAAAAGATATAAGTGAGTACAATGTCATTATTTTCTATACCAGGGGCATAAGGTACAAGACCTACTTGGGGCTACTTAAAGCCTCATAGCTCCAAGATGTCCAAAATAATATATCACTTTTCTTAAATACATATAGATGTTAAAAAAGAAATAAATAGATGAAGAATCATGCAAAAGATTTTTGTTTGATTTGGCTGTATAATTTACATGTGTAAATGTAAGGATCCTTCTTGAATCATAACATAGGAATGCATAGGAATAAATTTAATCAAGTGTTGTGTTATTTTTAGATGAACTATACACTTTGCAAATCCTATACAAGTCCATGTTAAGAGAAGAGAAGGAAAACAACACAAAACACATCTTATGCTTATAATCACATGCAAGCTTATAAGTACTTATAAGTAGCATCATTACATTCATAATCTTTAATTTATAGATTTTAGAAATAAATTTTGGTTTAATAGTGATAATAGCCACTCATATTCTTAACTTTAGCCAAAATATGCAATTTGACATAAGAGGAAATATTTTATTTGATTGATTTTTCAAAAGAGATGAATGCATGATTTCATATGGCAAACAATATTTAGTATGCTTAGAAAGAAATAAAGTGATGTAAGCATATGACTTCATTTACCCTAATTAATTCCTAAAGATAATCCAATAAAATAAGATCATTTTAATTGAATCAAAATTCTTTAAGGAGATTTTTATTTTTGAATTTGATTTAACTTAGGAAATATGAAAAGAGTTTGTTGGTCCTAACCCATTTCCCCCATGTGTGAATTGATTTAGTTTAATTTTAGAACAATTAGGTTGATTTTATGTTTTGTTTAGGTTAAGTTGTGAATTAAATCCATTAATTACCCTTACCTACACCACTTTAACATAATTAACCAAACAATTATGAGCCAACATATGATATGCAATCACATGGAATTTAAATGCAATGCACCTAAGAAATAAAGGGGCCTAATGCAATTGGCTCACAATTATTGATTAATTAAGCTAAAGGGTTTAATTAGGTACTTTCATAACCATTCTATACATGTATTTTGAATATGATTTCCTTTAAAGTCTCTAGGTTATTGAACACCTAAGAATCTACCTAAGATTAAGAGATTAATTTCTAGAATAATTTAGTTCTGAATTTGATTAATTAGGCCATTTAATGAAGTGATTAAGTCATTAATCAATTTGCAAATTAATTAAGTCTTTATCCAAGTGAAATAGACTTAGGGGTAAAGATTGTTAAAGAAATCCTAATCTCATTCCCTAAGTCAATTCACTATTTTAAGATGATTAACAAGCTTAATTAATGAATTTATCATTGGTTAATAAGTTAATTAATCATTTAATTAATTATGGAAGTGATTAGAGATGAAATAAGAAATTCACCTAATTGATCCAACAATAAATTCCAAGAAAATCATGAAAGTCAAAGCTCATCCCACTAATTAACCCTAAGAAGTTTGGAATTAATTGCTGAAGTAATTAAGGAGTAATTAGCCTAATTATATTTCCAATAAAACCCATATTGAGTTAAAGCCATAGTTCAAAATCAATTGATTTTAATTTTATATTATTCTTCACTAAATTATCTTCAAAATGAACTTGAGTTTATATTTTTTTTAGATTTTTCTATAATTAGTTATTAATTTTGAAATTTCCATGATTAAAATTAGATTAATTAAGCTAATTAAACCCCCTAATATCGTCGGGCCACATGGAGGCAGACGCAGCGTGCTGATACAATGTGCTTTCCATGTATTATGATGGGATAGGTTATTTAAGTTGTCACATCTGTGATTGAGTCAGCCGGTAGTGGACGTGCTTCCTCCACGGGCCGTCCGATCTAAGATTGAATGGTCATAATTAATCTTGTGATTTAGGCTTAAATTAGAGGGAGATCTAATGTGATTAAATTGCAACCGTCTAATCATTGAAATGGATGGTGCACATCTATCTCCTCACGGGAGGCGAGAGGAGATGTCCGTCGATCGATGAGTGATCTGAGCTCACCTGAGCTCAGATGGAGTTCAAACTCACCCAACGCCTAAGGAATCTAATGAACAAGATCTAATGGGATTATAATTCCCTTCACAAAGGACCAAGCAAAGATTCCTATGGCTACGATTTTGAGCAATACCTCACCGAAAGCTATCACTGGTGCTTCCAACGAAGGAGGTAGCTTTGTCTAGTAGAGATGAAGCCCATTTAAGGCATCAAGCCTTGATTTGAAGTCGATGGCTCGGTTGACCAAGCTCCCCTTCAATGTCAATCTGCTTTGATCGAAGTCCTCCTTCCTGTGGCTTGGTGACTTAGGAAATAACTTGATTGAGCTTGACGAGGTTCCTTGATGGTGCTTGCAAGTTTAATTTGGGTTTGGTGGAGAATTGGATGAGTTGGAATTTATTTGGATCTCCCTTATTTTGTCTTGAGAAAATTGAGAAGAAGAAAATGGGGGGAGCTCGGGAATGCTTGCCAAGGCTTGGAGAAGCATGCTTTTGATTCCTAGGGCTCAATCGAATCCAGTCTCTATGATTTGAGTGGGAATGAGGGAGAGTATATCTCCCCCTCCTTATATCGGATGGTCGAGACTAGCTTTGTCATTTTAGCTCAATTTCCTTGATTGATTAATCAATTTATGTTGTTAGACACTCCATGTGATTCATTTTAGGCAGAGGAGTGTACGAGAGGGAGTGCCCATGTGCTAGTGAGTGTATGGGGTGATCCAAGTGTCCAATTCTCATTGGAGGGGTCAGTTTGGTCTTGGCTTGGGTCATGTTGACCTAAGGTGATTGGGTCATGTTCACCACCCTCCTTGGTGTCCAGGTGGACCACTAGGAGGATGCCAAGTGGCTTTGAGAAAGAATATGACCAAATTCTAAGTGAATTTGGTCATAGGATACCCTTTGACCTAAAGGTAAAATGGTCATTTGGCCTTGATTTTGATTTGGGCTTATTTGAAATGATTCAAAAGTGGGTTAGGCCAAATTTCAAGTTATTTGGAGTTCAGTTGATTTGAATTGGTTCAACTTGACTCATTTACATCAAGTTGGGTCAATTTAGGTTAGGTTGACCAATTGGTCAAATTGGGTCAAACCATGGGTTAGGTTAAGTTCAAATGATCATTCAGAGCCTATGGGTATCATTCATTTGGTTTAATTTGGTTTATATTTGGTTTGGGTTCATTTAGGTTCATTTAGGTCAAATGGGTCAAGTTGACCAATTTGACCCATTTGACCCAATTGGGTTAGGTCATGGGTTGGTTAAGGCTTGGTTGATCATTTGAAATATTTTGCAATCTTTATTTGATTGATTGATCAATTTCAATCAATTTTGGTTTAGTTTAATTTTAAGTTGATTTGATTTTTTAGGTCAAGTTGGGTTCATGGTCAGTTGGGCTAAGTTGGGTCTAGTTGGCCAATTGAAGCTTTGGTCAAGTTCAACAATCAATTTAGAATGAATTTGACCCATTGATTGTAATCAATTTGACTTAGATCAATATTTGACCCATTTTGACTTTTTGGTCAACTTGGGTCAACTTAGGTCAAGTGGCCAATTGGGCTTGGTTTGGCTCAATTGATGGTTTGGTCAAATTCAATCATTGGTTATGAATTGTTTTAGATCAATGGTTTCAATTAAGTTGGCATATGCTAGATTTTGTCTAGTTTAGGTTTCATTTGGGCTAAATATTGCCTTAGTCAAAGGCTAGGTTTGACTTGGTTTGAGAGTGATTGATCTTAGGTGGGCTTAGTTCAATCCAATTTGGGTTGGATTAGAATTTGACTCAAAAAGGTGTTTTACGTCACTTTGGGTCAAGTGAGCCTAAGTGGGTCAATTAGCTTGATCAAGGCTTGATTCAAGTTTGGTTACTTATGATGGAAATATAAATCCAATTGTAAGTGATTTGGAGTCAAATGGGTTTTGGTTCATTTTACAATTCAAGTTCAAAGGATGGACATGGGTTTGATTTCGGTTAGTTTGATTTTGGTTTGATGATCGAAGTTTATGTTTATATTTGGGTTTGTGATTGAAGGAATGATAGTTTGAAGAGAAAATACAAGGGTTTGGAATGATTTGGCTAAGTTCAAGGATTTGACTTGAAAGAGGTGGGTTGGATTTTAGTTTGATTTGGGTTTGAGTTTTGAATTGATTTTTGATCATTTGAATTTATATTTCATTTATATTTGTGAATATAAATGAGATAAATGGGTTATGAGAAAAATCTTTTGAGTTTGGAGTTTGATTATGGATTTAATTTGAGCTAAGTCCAAAAGATGAAATCAAAGGGCTTAGAAAATGTTTTGGATATGGAATTGATCATGGTTTTCAATTATTTGGAATTGATTCATGATTTAGATTTTGGAATTGGTTTATGATTTGAGAAAATCAATTGGGTTGGAATTGATTTAAGATTTGAGTTTGAGCTAAGTCCATAAGATGAAATCAAAGGGCTTAGAAATGGTTTTGGATTTGATTTAAGATTTTGACAAAATCAATTGAGTTAGAATTGATTTAAGATTTGAATTTGAGTTTGGTTTGAAAGAACGAAGCAAGGATTGGGTTCAAGCTATAGGGTAGGCAAGTCTTCTTAATACCCCTAAGGCATAACCTATTCCTATCGCTAACTCTTCTAAGTATCTAAGATTAGGCTAAGTGTTCACGTAATCACTAGAAGTGTCTTAAGACTAAGGAACTCTTAGTGTCTAAAGGAGTCCTATGTCTAAGATGAAGAAGTTGAAAGCCCACTCCAAAAGTGAGGTCAACAAGGGTGAACATGGGTTTGACTTGGGTTAGTTTGATTGTGGCTTGGTGATTGTAGTTTATGTTTATATTTAGGCATGTGATTGAAGAAATGATTGTTTGAAGAGAAAATCCAAGGGTTTAGATTGATTTGAGAATGATTTGTCTAGGCTTAAGGATTTGGCTTGAAAGGGTATAAATTGGATTTGGATTTGAGTTTTTTTGAATTTATATTGATTTGATTTTAGCCATTTGAATTTATAATTCATTTATATTTGTGAATATAAATTTGAATATAAATGATCCATGAGGGAATCATGTGAATTAGGAGTGATTTGAATGTTAGTTTGGCTAAGGTAGGTCAAAAAAAGTTTGGAAAAGGGGTTTTGATTAGGTTTGATTTATATCCATTTGATTTGGATTATTTGGATGCCAATTTCATTTATAATTGTGAATACAAATGATGGAATAAGTGATTTATAAAGAAATCACTTAGTTTTGGGTTGATTTGAAGGGTTTGGCTAAGCTTATGGATATGATTCATAAAGCTTAGGAAGGTTTTGGATTTGGAATTGATCATGGGTTTCAATCATTTGATTTGGAATTGATTCATGATTTAGATTTATTTGAAGGAGTGTACATGGGCTGGCTTTGAGCTATAGGGTAAGTGGTTGCCTTAAGTCCATAATGCATAGCCTAATCCTATGATATACCCTTCTAAGTCTCTAGGGTTAGGTTAAGTGTTCATCTAATCACTAGAAGTGTCTTAAGATAAAGGAACTCTTAGTGTCTAAAAGAGTCCTATGCCTAAGATTGAGAAGTTGAGAGCTCACTCCAAAAGTGAGTCCAACATTGAGGTGTAGAAGGAATCAAGATCTTAGTGCAATGCAACTCTACTTATGTCAAAGACATAAGAGAGCGAAGGAGAAATCCACTAGGGATTGAGTATGTGAGCCTTCCACTAAAGGAAAAAGCTTCAAGTTATCCACTAGGGATAAGAGGTTGTCAAATTTTCTGGGGATTAGAATTTGGAATCCATTGGGGATAAAAGTGTGAACCTTCCACTAGGGGAGTAGGTTCGGGTTGGATTGAGTTGACTCCATTAGGGAAATTGAAAAGATTTGCATCTCAATGAGGAGAAGCTGATCGATTTGAATATTTAATTTGACTCCACTAGGGAGGTTGATTGGTTTCATATTTGAAATTTTGAATTTTGAGATAGACCCTATCAATTTGTGATGGACCGCACTGAGTAGGGGTCATGTCGGCCTTAGCCTACTTCAGATTTATCAATCCAAAAGGATAGTCTACTAACCACATAGTAAGACTATCCAACCAAAGTGATTGCCTTTTGGTGTGTCGTGGCTATACTAGGAAGAATGTATAGCAGACTTACATCCTTTAAAGTAGGGATCCGTCGCTGGGGTGATCTATTGGCGACACAACGAATTGAACCCAACCTTAGGCTGACTGAGTGCATGCTGCTATGGGACTTAAATTAGCTCAAAGATAGTTAAAATTAATTTCATTTTAATTATATTTGATGGAACCCATTAGTTTTCGATGGACTGCAGTGAGTGGGGACCATGTTGGCCTTGGCTTAGTTCAGATTTATCGATCCAAATGGGGTAATTTCCCAGCTGAAGGGGAGAACTATCCAACCAAAGAGGTGCCTTTCAATTTGCAGTGGCCAATTCAGGGAAGAAAGCATGGGACCTCACATCTTCCTAAATAAAAGACCATTGGGGCGACACATTAACAAGGTAACATGTCAACCCAACCTAGGGCTGCTCATCAGTTTACGGCAGTCATGCTAGAAAGAATGCATGGTAGACTTACATCTTCTAGAGTGAAATGACCACCGGGGTAACCTATTTGTGGCAAAATAGATTGAACCCGACCTAAGGGCAACTATCGAGGGAGTGCCAACCAGGGGACTTTATCATGCAATTCCTATAGGGAGTTTTCATGACACTGCCCTAAAGATAGGATGCCAAGTTGAGAAAGGGGCTACTGGGGGCTTGAATTCCTACAATTTAATCATGGACCATATTGGTTTAAGGATCACGAGAAAGCTTATATTAGCTAGACCTATCTCAGATTTCTTGGTCCAAGGAGAATCTATGCATGAATAAATTCTCCAACCATAAGGGTGGCTACTTAAGGGGACTATCCAATCTAAGAGTAGCCGGTAGTTTCAAAATATGCATGAGGATGTAACTCAAGTAGATTTCCTTGAGGGTCCCTAAGGGCTTTATCCATCCGAAGAAGATAATAATAGGTATTGGGTGGCTCAAGGAGAAAGCATGGGGACTCATATCTGCCAAGAGTAGTGTATCCATTGGGTGAGTCACTGTCAACATAGCGAACATCAACCAACCTAATGTGCCCATCGATTTGTGATAATCAGCCTAGGAAGAAAGTATCGGGGACTCACATCCTCATGAAATTGATTCGGATAGTTTGGCATGCTTGGAGTGCTATCCACTAGGCGTTCTTGAATGAATGCCACTGAGGACTTATATCAACTCAAAAGTAGTTGAGAGGAAAGGAGCCACTGGGGGACTTACTTTAATCCTGAACTTGACCTAGTCAGTTAACGATTGCTAGTTTAAGAAGAAAATGCATAGACTTACATCATCTTAAATAAAGCCAATCATGACGGTAGCTTACCGACCACACAGTAAGGCCAACCATGCCAACAAGGCGCTCATCAATTTGCATCAGCCAAGTCAGGGAAGAAAGCACAGGGACTCACATCTTTTTGAATAAAAGACCACTGGGATGAAGCATTAGCTAGGTAACACGACAGTCTGACCTAAAGTAGCTAATGAATTAGTGTCATAGAGGGCTTGCTCCCACATCAAAATAGTTTGAGATAAAAGATATGTGTTTGTGTTTATGTTGTGTTTGTGTTTGTGTTTGTGTTTGTGTTAAAGGAGGACAGGATGTTGCTTGGGTTCTCCTACACCTATCCTAAAATGTGCTTAAGACTTGATGAAATGGTGTCATGAATGGCAGTTGTGAGCCCACCAAGAAAGGATGTCGTTTAGGTTCTCCTACACCTAACTTAGTCATGCTAGTCAAAATAGGATGCCTCTTGGGTTCTCTTACACCTACTCTAGTAGTTTTGGGGAATCGTGTTTAATTTGTGTTCATGTTATGAAAGAAGGATAGAATGCCTCTTGCATTTTCTTACACCTACCCTAAACACATCATGGTAGTTGTGAAAATAAGCAAACAATGCTTCGAATGAAGAGAATATTTTGATGAATTGGAATGGAATTTTTGAAGATAATCATTTTCAAACATGGTTTTATGGGTAGTATAATGTTAGAATTTTCTAAGTGTGAATAATGTTCAACTTAGAGGAGGGTTTCATTTAAGTGATTTAGTTATTTTGGATTGATTTTATTTTATGTTTTGATTGGGTTCAACTGAATCCTACAATTAATTATTAAGTTGTAAAGAGGGGGAAAGAGAAGAGAACTCCTCTTTCCTTCCCTAACCTAACTAATTTCTAAAGTGAATTCATGTTTTAGTTTTATTTAGTGAATATTTTATTATGTGTTTTAATTAATCCTAAGTTTAGATAAACTCTAAAGAAACTTATTCAAAAAGAAGGGCTTTTTAAGATTAAAAAAAGTGAGTTCAGATCACAAAGCACACATCACTTTATTTCTTTCCCAACATGTATAACATGCACATGAAGGAATCCTAAGCATATATATACATACCAATTGGGAATTTTTAGCACACTTTATGATGCATGATAAATAAGTTACTTAAGAAAATTTGAATGTTTATGATGCATGATTTTCATTAAGTAGCAAAAGGGGTTTCTTATCCAATTTTCATATACACATATGAATGTATGAAAGGCATAAGTGAGTACGATGCCATTATTAAACAGGGGTGTAAGGTACAAGACCTACTTAAGGCTACTTAAAGCCTCGCAATCCTGGGGTTGTCTAGACTAATATACCACTTTCCTTAAATACAAGCATATGTATAAAAGAAATAAATTAAAAAGAAAGAATGCAAAAGTTGGTATTTGTTTTATTTTGGTTTTTTTATGCAATTTATATATGTAAGTGTAGGTGTCCTTCTTAAGTCATAGCGTGGGAATGAATATAGAATGGAATTAGGTAAGTATTTTGTTCTTTTCAAATGAACTATACACTTTGCTAAATCCTATTCAAAATTATACCAAATGAGAGAAGAAGGAAAACTACACTAAGCACATCCTTATATTTTTACTCACATGCAAGCTTATAAGTAAGATATAAGTAACACACTTTCAATTTTGAAATTGATTCATCTATTTTAAAAATAATTTGGATTTAATAGAGATAATAGCCACTCATTCTTACTTTAGCCAAAGCATGCAATTTGACATATAGGAAACATTTTCATTTTAAATTTGATTTTTGAAAAGCATAATGAAAATCATATGACACAATATTAAGCATGTTAGGAAAGAACTAAAGTAATGAAAGCATGTAAACACATTCAACTTAATTAATTCCTAAAGATAATCTTATGAAATAAGAAAGCTTAAAGCAAACAAAGTTTGTTTAATGTGATTTTTGTTTGATTTTGAGTTTGATTTAATTTGAAAACTGTGAGGTGAGTTTGCTATTCCTAACCCATTCCCACATGTGTTTGAAATTTTTGTTCAATTTTTAGGTGATTAGATTCATTTTATATTTTGATTAGGTTAAGGTATGAATTAAGCATGTTAATTACCCCTTGCTTACACCACTTTAGCATAGTTAATCAAATAATTATTAGCTAATGAGATGACATAAAACCACACAAAAAATTTAAATCAGTAATGCACCTAGGAGGAAAAGGGCCTAATACAATTTGGCTCATGATTAATGATTAATTAAGCTAAGGAGTTTAACTTAACTAATTTCAAAACACCCCTCTCACATATGAGTTGAATTTTGATTTCCTTAATTGTACATAGGCTCTTGAACACCTAAGCATCTACCCAAGAAGAATTAATTGAGTTTTGGAATGTTTTAGAATTTTATAAAGTTAATTAAGAGATAATTAGTAAATTAACCTTTAATTAAAATAAAATTAAAGAATAGAGGGGGTTTAAGGAATATATTAAGGAGAGTATCCCAACATTATTCCTTAAACCTCACATTCACTTAATCAATACTTAATTGGCTTAATCAGAGGGTTAAATCACTAATTATACCCTTAATTAACTTTAATTATATTAAGGGAGTGATTAATAAATGAACTAGCAATTCCCCAAACTAAGCCACCAATAAATCCCAAAAAAATTAGGGGAGGTAAAAATCATCGCACTAATTACAACCAAGAAATTTTAGATTAATCAGTGGATTAATTAGAGAGTAATTTGCAAATTAACATTCCCAATAAACCTAAATTTAGAGAAAAATAACTTTTCAAAATCAATCAAAATCAATTTTAGAATATTATATGTTCAATTATCTTTCTAATGCAATTTATTTTATTTTTTTTATTTTTCTATGTTGAGATATGAATTTTAGAAGTTTAGGTGATTAATTAGAAATTAAATAAACCCCTAATCAGATTATTAATCCACTGGTGCCACGCATGCCACTAATGCAGCATGCGCTTTACACGCATCACCACCGGATTTGACACTTAACCCATCACATTGTAGTATCGCGTGGTGGCGGCGCTACGCACTTTGTCCTCAGCCATCCGATCAAGGATCGGCCGGTTGAGATTAAATTCATGGATCTGAGGGAGATAATTAAATATATTATGTGTTTTAGCTTGGCCATCCATCCAAAATGTGCGAATGGATGGCCAGAGATCCGTCCCTATAATTCCCTACGGGAAAGGGAATTCGTCCATCTTCTAGGCCATGATCTGAGCTTGATTGAGCTCAAATTGGGCTAGAATTTGTCCCACACCTTCATCATGCATCCTATATCACATCTAACGGTCAAAATCCTATGCCATGAAAATTTGTTTCACAAAGCTCCAAACCATATTAAATTTAAGCTCGAAAAATGGCTAACCTCACTGGAGGTGATCATCGGTGCTCGATTCCCTTAGAGAAGCTTTGTTTAGTTGAGATAAAGCTTTGCTGAAAGTTTGAGCTCTTGAGGTTGAATGGATGGCTCTATGGATCACCCCCAATCCATCCATCTTCTAGGCCATGATCCGAGCTCGATTGAGCTCAAATTGGGCTAGCATTTGGCCCACACCTTCATCATGCATCCTAAATTACATCTAATGGTCAAAATCCTATGCCAAGAAAATTTATTTCACAAAGCTCCAAACCATATTAAATTTAAGCTCAGAAAATGGCTAACCTCACTGGAGGTGATCACCGACGCTCAATTCCCTTGGAGAAGCTTCATTTGGTTGAGACAAAGCTTTGTTGAAAGTTTGAGCTCTTCAGGTTGAGTGGATGGCTCTATGGATCACCCCCCCCCCCTTGCACTTGAGCTTAGCTTTGGTCTAGGGCACCCTTCCTTTGCCTTTGGAGCTTGGGAAAGAACTTAGGTGAGCTCGACTTGGTCCCCTAAGAGTGCTTGCAAAATGAATTAGGCTGAGGATGAGTGTAGAGCAAGTTGGCAATCAAGCTGAGCTCCCCTATTTTTAGTGTTTGAAAATTGAGAAGATGAACTTTCAATCTCCCTCTAGGAAGCTTAGGATCACTTGCAAATGGCTCCTTTGGCTTCCTAACACTCAATCGATAATGGCTCTGTTAGAATGAGAGTGAATTAGGGGGAGTATATATCCCCCTTTGGCAATCAGACAGTCGAGCAAGGAGAAGCTATTTTTTATCAATTGCTCTGATTAAAAGGGTTTGTTAGGTTGTTTAAGATATCCTTGAATTCAGTTTTGGCAAGAAGTGGAATGGTGAAGTGGCCATGTGCTCAAATTGAGTGTAAGGAAGATTCCCATGTGGCCATTTCAAAGCATATGCGCAGTTTGGCAATTAGGTTGGGTTTGGCTGACCCAAACCCATTGGATTAGGTGCACCACCCTCCCTAGTGTTCACTTGATCCACTAAGAGAGTGCCAAGTGGGTATGAAGAGGGTTTGACCAAATTCCAAGTGGAATTGGCCAAAATTTACCTTATGGCCTAAGAGTAAATGGTCATTTGGCTAATTTTTGAATTTGGGTATGTTTAGTATGTTGATAAAATAGGTTTGGCCAAGTTTCAATGGATTTGGAGTTGGTTTGATATTATTTGGCTCATGTTGACCCATTTAGGTCAAAATGGGTCAACTTGGGTCAAACTAAGGGTTGGGTCAAGTTCATGTGACCATTTGAAATGTTCTAGTGGCTTTGGTTTGATTCAATTTAGTTTAAGTTTCAATTTGGTTCATAAGACTTCATTTAGGTCAAATGGGTCAAGTTGACCAATTTGACCATTTGACCTATTTGAGGTAGGTCATGGGTAGGTTTAGGTTTGGTTAGTCATTTGTAGTGGATTGGTATCTTTGTTTCCAATCAATTTTGGTTAAGTTTGAATTTGGCTCAATATGACTCTTTAGGTCAAGTTGGGTTCAAGGTCAAGTTGGGTTCAAGGTCAATTGGGCTAGGTTAGGTCTAGTTGGCCAATTGAGGCTTTGGTCAAGTTCAACAAGTGATTTAGAATGAACTTGACCCATTATTTTCAATCAATTTGTCTTAGATCAAGTTTTGACATATTTTGACTTTTTAGGTCAAGTTGGGTCAACTTGGGTCAAGTGGCCAAAATAGGTTAGGCTCAAATGTTGACTTGGCCAAGTTCAAACATTGATCATGAATGAACTTAGATCAATGGTTTCAATCAATCTAGCCTATTATTAATTTTGGCTATGTTAGGTTTCATTTTGGATTTGATTTTATTAATTTAAATTTATATTTCATTTATATATGTGAATATAAATGAGAATGTAAATGAGTTGTGAGAAAATTTTATGAATTTGAATTGATTTGAAGATGATTTAGGCTAAGTCCTTAAGATGGAAATTAAGGACTTAGAAAAGATTTAAAATCTAGAATTTGAATTTTGGATTTTGATTTGATTGATTTGAGTTTATATTTCATTTATATATGTGAATATAAATGAGAATATAAATGAGTTATGAGAAAATTTCATGAATTTGAATTAATTTATATTTGATTTAGGCTAAGTCCTTAAGAGGGAATTAAAGGACTTAGAAAAGATTTGGAATTTGGAATTTCAATTATGGGTTTCAATCATGGATTTCAATCATAGGTTTCAATCCTATGGCATTGATTTGAGTTTGGAGAAAATCAATTAGGCTAAAATTGATTTAGGTTTGATGTTGATTTGATTCGGAGTTTGACCTTAAGGAAGGAAGTAAGGAATGTGGTTCAAGCTATAGGGTAGGCAAATTTTCTTAACACCCCTAAGGCATGACCTATTCCTATGGCTAACTCTTCTAAGTCTCTAGAGCTAGGTTTAGTGTCCACTTAATCACTAGATGTGTCTTAAGACTAAGGATCTCTTAAAGTCTAAGAGGAGTCCTATGTCTAAGATGGAGGGGTTTAGAACTCATCCTAAAAATGAGGTCAATAAAGGGCGCCCAATAGGTGTGGTGTGACTGACAAGGAACACAACATGAATTAGTGTTGACCAAAATGATCAATAACACCGAATTATCACAAGCACTAATAGAGACAATCTACTCCTAACCCGAGGTGTAGAAGGAATCCAGAGCTTAGTGCAATGTGGCTCTACTTATGTCAAGGACATAAGAGAGGGAAGTAGGAATCCACTAGGGATAGAGTATGTAAACCTTCCACTAAGGGATAAGGTTCAAGTCATTCGCTGAGGGATGAGAGGTTTGATTTGAAATTGATTCTCGCTAGGGAGAGAGTTCCACTAGGGAAGAGAGTTGAATTTATTTCTATTTTTAGATTCAAAGTTTGAGATGAACTTAGTTGGTTTGCGATGGATCGCACTGAGTAGGAGCCACGAAGGCCTAGACCTAACTTAGATTTACCAATCCAAAGCGATAGTCTACTAAACACATAGTAGGACTAGCCGACCAATGGGATGCCTTTCGGTATGTAGCAGTTATACTATGAAGAAAGTATAGTAGACTTACATCCTCCAAAGTATGGGCCAGTTGTTGGGGTAATCTATTGGCAAGGCAACAGAGGGCTGACTTTTGAGTGAACACTGCTGGGGGACTTAAATCAACTCAAAGATAGTCAAGATTAATTTCATTTTTAAATTTATTTTGATGGATTCCATTATTTTGCAATAGATCATACTGAGAAAGAGCATATATCAGCCTAGACCTATCTCAGATTTACTGAACCAAAGGGAGCAGCTTCCCGGCCGATGGGAGAACTATCCGACCAAAGGAGTGCCTTTCAGTTTGTAACGATCAACTGAAGGGAAGAAAGCTCAGGGACTCACATATTCCACTATAATAGACCACTTGGGTGATCAGTTACTTTGGGCAACAAATCAAACCCGACCTAGGGCTGCTCGTCAGTTTGTGATAGTCATGATATGAAGAATGTATCATAGTCTTACATCTTTCAAAGCAAAATGACTGTCGGGGTAACCTGCTTTTAACAAAATAGATTGAACCTGACCTAAAAGCGACTATGGAGTGAGTACCAACCCGTGGATTTATCTCAACTCAGCTAGTCAGGCAATTCCTATAGGGAGTTATGCTGACACTGCCCTAAAGATAAGATGTCTGCTTGGGAAAAGGGGCCCTTTTAGGGCTTCAATTCCTAATCCATAAGTGAATTAATTTTATTTATTTGTTTAGTTTATTTATCATAGACCATGTTAATTTGTGAGGGATTAAACTGAGAAGGAGCTTATATCAACCTAGACCAATCTCAAATTTATTGAACCAAGGGAAAATCTGTGCATCCGCTGAACAAATTCTCTAACCTTATGGGTGGCTACTAGGAAAGGGGAACTGTCCAATCCAAAAGTAACTCGGGTAGTGTCTAAATGGGGTCACAAAAGATGTGATCCAAATAGAGTGCCCACAAGGGATGGGGTCATTAAGGGCTTAATCCAAAATCCTGGAGAAGATGACATGGTTAGTCATATATCAAATAGGTATTCGATGGCCAACTCAATGAGAAATCATGGGGACTCACATCTGCCAAGAGTGGTGTATCCACCGAGTGAGTCACTGTCAGCATAGCGGACATCAACCAACCTAGGGTGCCCATCGGTTTGTAACAATCAGCCTAGGAAGAAAGCTCGGGGACTTACATCCTCTTATAGCAGAACTGATTTTTGGGATAGTCTGACTTCGGTTCAATAGGTGATATCCGACCTAGGGTGACTACTAAGTGAAAGCCACAGGGGGACTTATATCAACTCAAATGTATTCAACAGGTGTTATCCGACCTAGGGTGACTACTGAGTGAAAGCCACAGGGAGACTTATATTAACTCAAATGTAGTCAAGAGGAAAGGAGCCTCTGGGGGACTTATCTTAAACCTCAAATATACTCAACCTAGTTAGATCATGATGATTAGCTCAAGAAGAAAGCACGAAGACTCACATCTTCTTAAATAAAATCAACACGATGTAGCTTACTGGCTGAGCAATGAAGTCTACCATACTAACAAGGTGCTCATTGGTTTGTAATGATCAAGTTAAGAAGAAAGTGCAGGAACTCACATCCTCCAAACAAGTGACCACTGGGGTGACATACTAGCGAGGTAGCATGTAGACCCGACCTAAAGCAGCTAATGAGTGAGTGCCATAAGGGGCTTTCTCCCACATCAAAATAGCTCAAGATAATAGATTTTTGTTTGCTTTTGTGCATGTGTTAAAAGGGAAAAGGATGCCTCTGGGGGACTCTTACACCTACCTTAACCACGCTTGGGGATTTTGATGGAATGGTGCCACAGATGGAAATAGGGAATTCCCACTAAGAAAGTATGTCTCTTGGGTTCTCTTACACCTAGCTTAGTTGTGCTAATCGAAATAGGATGCTTCTCGAGTTCTCTTACACCTATTCTAATAGTGCCAGGAGATTGTGATTGTGTTGTGAAAGAGGGATAGGATGCCAATGGGGGACTCTTACACCTTACCCTAAACACGTCACGGCGGATTCATAAGACAAGTAAACAATGCTTCAAAAGAAGAGGAGATTTTGATGAAATGGAATCAAATTTTTGTTGATTGATAGAATCATTTTCAACATGATTTATTTCATGGGTAATATTTCTTTAGATAGAGCCCATTAATTGGAAGCATCGGGTGTTCCCCTTTACAATCAATGAGCTAATAAGATCCTCCTTGGTAAGCTTTCTCTATAACATAGGGGCCTTCCCAAGTGGGTTCAAAATTTCCTCCCATCTTTCAATGGGCAACAATTGGTCTCCATAGGACTAACACAAGTTCTCCTACTCATAAAGACCTAGGGCGGACCAACTTGTTCTGAGCTTCAATCATTTTGGCCTTGTGCAACTCAAGATTCTGGCACGCCCATAGGCGATTCTCCTCCAAACCTTTGAGCTCTTCTAATCGCAACTTTGCATTCTACTCTGTAGTGATCTTGCTACCCAATGCTATCCTTAGTGATGGGAGTTGAACTTCTAAAGGTTGAATGACTTCAAACCCATACACTAAGGAAAATGGAGTAGACTGAGTTGAAGTTCGGTATGTGGTATGGTAGGCCCACAAGGCTTTGACCAACTGCACATTCCACCATTGTTTATTGTCATCAAGAGTCTTCTTTAGTATTTGGATGAGAGTTTTGCTGAATGCTTCCACTAAGCTATTTGCTTTGGGGTAGTAGATGGTGGAGTATCTCTAATCTATATCATGTCTTCTGGTGAAGCTATTGATCTTGGTGCTTTTGAATCCAGTACCATTATCGGATATAATTCATCGAGGTATCCTGAACCTATATATGATATGATTCTTGAAAAACTGAAGCACATGGTGAGCTGTGACCTCTCTAAGTGGGATTGCCTCCACCCACTTGGAAAAGTAATCAATGGCAGCTAAGATGAACCGATGCCCCTTAGAAGAAGGATGATCAATCGAACCCATAACGTCAATACCCCAACATTCAAATGGCCATGAGGCCAATGTAGGGTGTAGAATGTTGGGTGGTTGGTGGAGGACCACACCGTGTACCTGACACTGATGGCATCTTCTAGCTACATCCATGCAAACTACAATCATTGAAGGCCAGTAGTATCCTAATCTCTTGATCTTTATCTTCATCTTCAGACTGAATTGATGTGCTCCACATAAACTTGAATGTACCTCGGTTATAATACCACAGGCTTCGTGTTTATCTAAATAGTGTAATCACATTTTGTCAAAGGACCAGCCGTACAGGTGTCATCAACGAGAGTATAGGAGAGAGCTCTCTAGGCTTATGACTTTTCTTGAGGTAGTTTGCCGGTGTTCAAATAATCTATGAATTGTTGCCTCCAATCCAACTCCTTGTCCATTTTGGCAACGACAACCTCCCCTTCAAGAGAAAGTCTCTCGATGAGTTCAACATCAATAAGGGATAGGACTTGTCTATTTTGGATCCTTATTGAAATGGACTCATCTTCCAGACATGCCAATTCTTTAGCAAGTTTGGCCAAAGCATCTGCTACTATGTTCTCTTCTTGAAGAACTTTAGATGATGACTTCATGAATTTGGGCCAACAACTTCATGGTATACTCGTGGTAATGATGAAGCTTGGGTTTGAGAACCTTGTAGGACCCAGCAATCTGATTGATGCCCAACTGAGAATCCTCGAAGATATTGATGCTCTCAACATAAATAGTGATGGCTAACTCAAGATCAATAATTAAAGCCTCATACTCAACTTCACTATTAGTGTAGGGGTTGGAAAGATAGTATGAGAATCTCATCACATCGTAGTCTTGAGTTAGGAGAACTATTCCTACCCCCTACCTTTCCTGGAAGAGTAGATCATGATGCTTCCCCTTTATGAAAAGAAATTGCACCATCAAAATACATCTCTCATCGATGGTTGTCAACCTCCCCTAAGTTCATGATTTGTTCATCAGGGAGATCGTCACTAAGCGAAGAATCAGTTGGAAGTGGATATGCTACTAAGAAATTCACTAGTGCTTATCCTTTTACCGCACGGAGGGGTACGAATGTGATATTAAAGTGCAAGAGAATCATGGACCATCGTGCCAAATGTCCGATAGCATCGTGTCTTGAGATACAAAGGGATTGGTTCGAGATCAAGTTCACCTTATGAGAAAGCATGTAGTGTCGTAAGCTTCGAGATGCAAAGATCAAAGCTAGCAATGTTTCTCAATAGGTGGATAGTTTGCTCAGGAATTAGACACGGTTGAGGTAGTAGAGAGCACTCTCCTTCCTTAATCATTGGCTTGGGCCAACAAAGCACTGAGAGAGTCATCCAATGCAGCAGTGTAGAGGATGAGTGGCCTGCCCGGGATAGGGGCTGCTAGAACTAGTAGCTTCACCAAATACTACTTGATGTCTTCAAAGGCATGCTGACACTTGTCATCCCACTTGAACTTGGCATCCTTTTTATAAGTGCTAAGAATGGCTTCCATCTCCATGATAGGTTGGAGATAAAACATCTTAGATATGCCAGCCATCCTTTGAAGGATCTAAGTTGAGTTAAACTCTTAGCAAGTAGCATTTCTAAGATAGTTTTGTTCTTTTCTAGACCTATTTCTATTCTTCGGTGTCGGACAATACATCCAAGGAATTTTCCTAAAGCTACTCTGATTGCACACTTCAGGGGATTCATTTTAAGGTTATATTGTCTTAACCGTTCAAAAACTACTCTCAAGTCAAATAGATGGTCTTCATTTTCTCTACTCTTGACTACTAGATCATCAACATAGCACTCAACCTGATGATGGATGAGTTCATTGAAGATCTGAGTCATGGCCTATTGGTATGTAGCACTAGCATTTTTAAGGTCGGAGGGCATGACCCTATAATAGAAGATTCCAATTGGGGTTCAGAAAGTAGTGTTTCTTTCATCTTCAGGAGACATCTTGATTTGGTTGTAGCTAGATGACCCATCCATGAAAGAGAAGACTACATGAGATGAGGTGATTTCCACCATTAGTTCTAGTATAGGAAAAGGAAACTCATCCTTAGGACATGCCTTATTTAAGTCTCTAAAATTGACGCATATGTGAATTTGGTCATTCTTCTTTTTAACTAGTACGACACTGGCTACCAGAGAGGATATTTTTCTTCCCTGATGAAACCAACATCGATCAATTTTTTTACTGCAGAAATGACCTATTGTTTGATTTCTAATCGCATGCATCTAAGAGCTTGCTTAATAAGGATAGCATTAAGATCTATTGCTAGCTTGTGGACTGCTACGTCAGGAGATAATCTGGGCATCTCTTCATAACTCCATGTGAAGCAGTCTTTAAACTTAGTCAATAGCCTAACTAAGTCATTGGTTTCTTCTTCATTCAACAATGAACTGATGTACGTCAGGCATGAATTTTCTTTTATCTCGAGGTTGATTTCTTTAAGCTTGTCAATTGTTGAATGGATCTCCTTTTCAAATTTTGGTGGTGCATCTTTGATTTGGAGATCATCTAAATCATCTGAGGTTTCTAAACACACATTCTCATAAGAGTTGGTGTTATATGAAAAGAATCTATCAGACTCCAAATGATTGGTAACAACTAAGCAGTCATCGTCATCATCGACTGGACCCACTATACTGAATCTTAGTCATGCTCTTGATTGTACTTCCCTGCCTATATTATTCCATAGCTTTTTAAAGTACTCTGACCTGTGGTTGGACCATGTATGTGAAACTAAATCTTTCTGTATAAGATTATGAACACAAGGCGAGTAAAAGTAAAATGGTAATTCCATTAATTCTTTAAATGTATCCTCCTCAAGTTCTACATCAACTTCAGGACTTGAGGATGATGATCCCAAAAGAATCTCTTTGGCTTCATATCACTGGAAGACTTAGGGACTTCCTTAACTACTAAACCTTCAACTTTTTGAGATGAAAGTGAGGTTAGAGCTAAGGTTCCCAGCTGATGCCTACTAGTTTCACATAAACCTGATTCGAATATTTTGCTTTGTCTGGAGGCCCGGTCATCATCATCGTCTAGATCAAAAGTCACCACCAATGGAACCCACTGAGAGGGGTAGGCTGGTATACTAATCACATTCGACTCATTCTCCAAGCTAGATTTCAAATCTATATGAATAGTAATGGTTCTCCTATGAATTAGAACATGACCTCTGTTGGCTGATGGCTAACCAAGGGGTCTTCCACCTCTAGAACTGCCTCTATTTTTGCCTCTATCTCTGCCTCTGCCTCTACCTAGTGGAGGTTGAGTCATTCTACCCACATGTCCATATGATGGAATGAACTGTGAGTGGAATGTGATATGTGGCTCTATTTCTTCATCAATTCCCCTTTCTTGTACACTTGGATTTTCAATTTTTTTTCTTTTTCTTTTACCTTTTCTTTTTCTTTATTTTCTTTTTCTTTTGATTTTAAGTTTTGTCCAAGTTCATGAGAAAGGGTGTTTTGAGAAAGATAGTAGTTTGCATCCTCATAAATCTCAACCTCTCTAACTGAAAATGATTTTTCATCTCCATTGACATGGTATTCAATCCCATCCTTTCTAAACTTGATGCACTGATGGAGGGAGAATGGAATTATCTTATTCTGACGTATCCAAGGCCTACAAAGCAAAGCAGTGAATGAAGTATTCAAATTAATGATATAAAACTTGGCTTCAATCTTCTAATCACCTATCTCCAAAGGTAACACTATGGAACCTAAAGCCCGCTCACCTTGTTCATTGAATCCTCTCAACATCATTTGATCTCCTCAGAGTGTGGAGATGTTGATCCTCAAATAGGCAAGGGTCTTTAGACTCATAATGTTCACCGATGCACCTGGATCAACGAGAACTCTGGCAAGTCTGAATCTACCCATGTCAACTGTGATGTAGAGAGGATGGTTGTGCTCCAAGTCCCCCAGAAGAAGGTCTTCATCTGTGAAGGTGATCCCCTGAGCTTCTTTTGTGTAATGTGCCTCCTCACCTATTGTCACCGAGCTAAGCATATCTCAGGATCAAGGAGAGCCTTTATTAGTGATTCCCTCATCTCCTTGGATCAGACAAGGGCATCGTATATGCTTAGCTTAGATGGAAACTTTCTCAGATGAGAGAGGACGTTGTAGTCCACCTTGGGCAGATCCTCCACAAGCATATTCATGGGTGGAGCACTTTGTGGCGGGCTTCTCAATCCTTTGTACTAATGACTTATTTCCCTCTATCTTGAGGTGTTGCCCTAGGAGGTAGAACATTGCCACTATGGAGGTTGACTTTGTTGATCTCTTTTGGGAAGGTAATGGAAGGTTCTACCTGCACATCAGGCTCACCTATAGCTTCTCCTATAGGACCCTCAAAATTAGATGATTTTAGGTCTATCTCAAGAGATGAACCCATAGTATTTAGAGTAGAAAAGTCCAACTCTAAATCAAAAAGAGGAAGATCAAAATTGTTATAGTTATTTTAACTTGAAGAGTTATCATTAAGAATAGAAGTAGACAACCCATCAGAAGTGACACGGATGTAATTCAAGCTAGCTTTATTCTTAAATTTTTTGAATTTGATGGGTGGTACAAAGTAGAAATCAAGTAAAGTAAGTGGGGTAAGGGATTTGATGCCCTTATCTACTGATACAAGAGTTCTACTAGTAGAAGAAGAAGAATTAGCTGAAGTGGAGGAAGTCATCGATATGGTAGCTGTAATGGTAGACTGGAGGCTAGACTCTTTTTGGTGGTTGTGCTACTGGCTATCCTGGGCTGACACATGTTACTGCTGATACTGCTAAATTCTACCTTTCTTTAAGTTGGCACTGGCAACTCGCAAACCTTCCTTGATATTGGAGGTTTGAGCTGACTCAGGCACTTATAAGGAAATTTTCTTGATCTTCTGAATGATCTTTATAGATATTTTGGATAAAGAGATATCCTAATCTTCTTTGGTTTTGGAAGGATCACAAGTATCCTTAAAGATTATCGTAATGAAACTGGATGGTTATTCCACAAGGTATTCCTTTGAGATAACTACAGCATCGGTCTTGAAACTATGTTCAAACCAATCCTTAAATGTGAAGCAATCCTCCAAAACATGACCTAGCATACAGTGGTAGAGGAAAAAGTTAGGATCATGGATTTTTCCCACTTCCTCTAGTCTCCTAAGCTGAAGTAGCTGAAAAGCAGGCTTCTTAAAGAGATTCTTAAAGATCTTCCTAATTACCTCCCTCTTGAATGAATAAGGTTTATTAAGCTTATCAAAAAGATTAGGTGGACCATAGCTACGTGGCAGCGGTATGTGTGATGCTACTGCTGATGGTATGGCTGAGTAGGTGATGGTGCTGGCTGTGGAGGCTATTGTGGAGGCTGATAGGGCTACCTCAGTGGTGGTAAAGGAGGTGGAAAGCTAAGGGTGTTGAGGTCATGGTCTCTCAAACTAATCTCTAACCAGTTGCTTCCCCTTATCTACCAGTGTCACTACTCCCAGATCTTCTCATAGATCTTATGTAGCTTTGCTTTGGGTAATTGGTCTTGAAAAGGCAATTGTTTGGCTTCTCCTTGTAGACTAGCCGCCTTATTGATTAGCTTCTCAAATATTTTGATAGTGAATCCCTTAAGCATGAAGGCGACCGGGCCATGGATATTCTTTAGAAGAATCTCAATGGCATGCTGCTCAGACTGCTATGGCTCACATTTAATATTCAAGTTATGCCATCTGAGAATATATTCAACAAGGAACTCACCTGGGTGTTATTGTGCTACAACGAGATCACCAATTCCCTTTATTGAGCTCCAACAAACCTCTTGATAAAGAGTTTCTTCAACTCAACAAATGTCTTTACTGAACTACTAGAAAGTTCAGCATACCAATCGAAAGCTATCCCTGTTAGGCTACTGATGAAGAGGCAGAATAACAAAGCATCGCTGCCACTGGCATTGCAATAATTGGCCCTGAAGTGTGTAATATGCTACCTCAGGTTTCCACTGCCATCAAAGCTCTTGAAGGAAGGTGGCACGAAACTCTTGGGATATTGGATTGCATCAAATTCCTTCGAGTAGGGTCTACCCTTTGGAACTGATGATCCTCACCAGGCTTGAACCAACGCTTCCTTCACCTGCTACTCAACCATATATTTGATGTCTTTATTTTGTATGGAGGTACTTTCCACTACCTTCCTATACATGCTAGTGCTACCTTGCTCGACGGGAGGTAAGATCTTAGTTTGGTCCAAGACATGTACTAACTCTGGCTAACTAATATCAGTTGTAGTAGAATAAACTGTTGGGGCTTATTTTTGAAGTACTGAGACTGCTGCTAACAAGCCCACAAGCTGCCTTATCATCCTATCTTTTTGTTCATCTTTTTACTTTAGCTAATATTAAAGGCGTTGGGATTATTGGGCTATGTATTCCTGCTTGACCTCATCACCTTCCATACCCTGCTACTCTCCAAGGAGGGATCCCTAGGTATCTACCATGCAAACCCCGATTGAGTCTCCCAACAAACCATTTTTGTTGGGATCAAAGCTGATATTCTCCTCATCAGACTAGTCATACCCTAGAATTTTCTTCTTTTCTATAGGATAATGTGCCACTATCTCCTCAAGGGAATGATCAATCTGAACAGGCATAAATAATTTTGGTTGACCGATGTGATCACTATCATGTACTGAGAGGCACCGGACCTCCCCTACTGCTAGAGAATCAATCCAATAAGGACTGTACTCACTAGAAGAGATACACTCACCGTACTAACTCAAGGGGAGACACTAGAGGCTCTACTATCATCGCATAACCGGCTATCATCTCCCCTCTGAATACCGCCACCATCTCCATGTCCTCAACCGGTGGTTGGGGACTACCACTATACTTCAAGGTCGCCATTCCCTCCACACCACAACTGGGGTAGAAGGTCAAGCAGGAGAGCTCAGCCTCATCATAATAGGTGGTGTAGATGGAATAGGATCCCTCAGCCATAGCCAGATCACCAACGGGGTACGCTTCTCCCCTAATGTGGCCTTCATGGCCATCGATAGAATTGGAGATGTTGCAATGTGAATAGGTGATGGCGAATAAGGGATAGAGCGGTGTAGTGGAGACACCACCGACTCTCTTGGGACAGGGACCCTCTTTCTATGATAGGTCATTCCTGTGAGCAAAATACTATCTATGTGATCGATGCGGTTGCACACACCATCGAGAAATCAATGAGGGCCAAGACCGGCCGACCAAACCTTCACCTCTACTAGTGATCTCAGATGTGGGCCTCTCCCCTCTCCCATCAGGGTGTTTTCCCACGGTGTAGGGAATGACAGATCTCAAATCAAATTGAGCTCTAGACTCAGAACATCCGTAAGCTTCGCCAACCTAGCGTAGAACTAATAGGAGGTCGGCATACAACCTCCTGCTTTGGCTAACTGGGGGCTGGTGCTGAACCACTGATAGAGGTTAAGTATGAATCCTCCTAGCATCCTCTCCATAATCAAAGAGAGGATGAAACGGGTTCGCTAAAACCAATGAGGTGATCAGAGTGGGTACCTCCTCCACAGCTGACTGCATAGCGGCCTCCATCTCCCTAGCAATATGTGCATGATACCGCTTAATCATGTGGTTTTTATTTCTCCTATGAGTCTTGGTAGGGTGAGTGGAGTAAGAACTAGACCCAACCTCAAAGGCTGCTCTAGGATCAAAGGAGCCTTACCCTTAGAGGGTTTCAATGAGTGGATGCTAGCCCTTATTAGGGTAGGTCAGAAAGTCATGAGGAATGCAGGAGATGTCGCTGTCACTGGCACTGCTGAAATTGATGGGACTACCACTGCTTTCTTATTTAATGAGGGGATGTTAGAATCTGATGGTAAATCGATCTGAATGACCGGCTTCTACCCGGCCACCGCAGTCCTGCTAACAATTATGAGGGGAGTGCCCTCACATGTGATCCACACCCCCTCAAAACCTCTGGCAAAATGGATGAGATGGGTGTCATCATCTCAGGGGAGATTAGCCTGATCCAAGGCCAAGTCCATGCCGTAGTGGAAAGTAAACACAAACTTCTGTGAACTTGTCATTTATAGTCAACTGAAAATTGAAGAACTAAACTGTAGTTGTAACTGAGACTAATGCTGAGGATCTGCAATGTGGGAATCAAGCTTGGATCCAATTTTTGTTTTACTGATTTTTGAATTTGAATTTAAAATTTGAACCCTCATCCAACATCTTTGAAGTGTTAAGTGGGGCTCGAATGGATTTAGAGAAGATTTAGAGATTTGATTGGAAAGAGAAATTCTTGAATATGAATCAAACTTCAACAAAATTGGGTATGTTGAAAAATGGATTCAAATATTTTTAGAAAGATGGTTCCATAGGTTCATGTTTAAAATTGGATTTTGATTTGAGGACCCTTTCCTTTAACAAATTTGGGTATGTTAAAGTAAGGGTCAATTGGTTTTGTTTTTGATTTGGTATTTTGGAATTCACTCACTTAGCAAATTTGGGTATGCTAAGTGAAGTGTTTCAAAATAATTATTTATTTTTTCTTTGTTTGTTTTATCTTCTGAATTATTATTGATTTTAAAATTGGAATTCCCAATTAGCAAATTTACGTATGCTAAGTGAAGAAACCAAGTGTGTTTTGTTTTTTTTTTTTTAAGATTTTTGAAAATAAGATTCCTAGCAAATTTGAGTATGTTAAGGAAATCCTAAAGTGTTTCATTTATTTTGGATATTTTGATTTTTGCAAAAAAGTAAGATCCTAGCAAATTTGGGTATGCTAAGGAAATCCTAATGTATTTCCCTTTTGGTTTTGATTTATTTTTGAAAAGTAGGATCCTAGCAAATTTAAGTATGCTAAGGGAATCCTATAATGTATTTCCTTTTTTGTTGTTGATTTGTTTTTGATTGAAAGTGTAGACTTCACTTTTAGCAAATATGGTATGCTAAAAATTAAGTTCCACTTAATTTTGTGAAATGGCAATTTCACTTAGCAAATTTGAGTATGCTAAATGAAATCCCAAAATATGTGTTTAAAATTTTTATGTTTTGGTTTTATTTTGAAAATGGAGGCTTCGCTTTAGCAAATTTGGTATGCTAAAGAGTGAAGTCCAAAAAGTGCTTTCTGGAAATTTTGTGAAGTGGAAATTTTATTAAGCAAATTTGAGTATGCTAAATGGAATTCCAAAGGTGTTTCAAATTTTTGTTTTTGGAAAGGGAGATTTCACTTTAGCAAATGGGGTATGCTAGAATGAAGTTCCGAATGTGTTTTAAAAATTTTTGTGGGATGGATATTTTACATAGCAAATTTCAGTATGCTAAATGAAATTTCCAAAAGTGTGTTTCAAATTTTATTTTTGGAAAAGAAGAGACTTTATTTTAGCAAATGGGATATGCTAGAATGAAGTTTCAAATGTATTTTGAAAATTTTGTTTTTCAAATTTGGAAAATTCACTTAGCAAATTTGAGTGTGCTAAATAAAGTTCCAAATGTATTTTTGAATTTTGAAAATATGATTGTTAAGTTTTGATTTTCGAAAAGAAGACTTCCATCTAACAAATTTGGGTATGTAGGAATGGAAGTCAATCCTATTTTTGCAATGTGAAAATTTTGCTTTGTGTGTGATTATTGCTTTTTGAAAGAGGGGATTTCAACTTAATCATATATGGAATATGTTTAAGTGGGATTTCCAAATGATGTTATTTTTATTTGGGAATGAAATCTTCATTAAATAAATTTGGGTATATTGAATGGAAATGTTCATATGTGCTTTTTGAAAATTTTATTTTTGATTTTGTTTGAAAATGAGACCTCTACCCAATAAATGTGGGTATATTGAATGGAGAGGTTTCATATGTACTTTTTTTGAAAGTATGAAAATCCCAACCTAACACATGTGGAACGTATTAGGTGGAAGTTCAAAGTTATGATTTTGCTTGAAGAGGTAATATCCATTCAATACATTTGGGTGTATTGAATGGAAAGGACTATATTCAAATTTTCTGCTTTTGAAAATATGATTGTTGGAATTTTATTTTTGTAAAGATGATCTTCACATATAACAATCATAAAGATTATTAGATGAAGATAATTTAGGACAATTTTGTGCAAAATATTTTATTATGTACTTTTTTGAAAGAGTGCTTTTTGAAAAGCATGATTTTTTATAGGGGTTTATTTTGTCTTTATTATTTTAAAATGAACCTTTCCTTATCATAGAAATGATAAGGAGGAAGTCTTTAAATGTTTTTTTTATTTAGACTTTTTTTATTTTTACTCATTGGAGAACCCAACAGGGGTTTTAAGACCAACACGGGGTGAGGTCCTAAAACCTAAAGATGTTGGCTAGCTTAACTTAAGAATGAAATAATCTAAGTGTCAATGAAATGAAAGATAGTCTTGGATTCATACCAAAGTACAAACCCGACTATCAATACTTGGAGACAATGATCATTTACCAAAGATGGAGAGAGGGACTACCCCCAGCGGAGTCGCCAAAAAAATCTATGGTGAAATTTTTATTATAAAAATTCTAAGGAATAAAAATATATACTATCATCTTCACTGTATACGAGATAAAATGAAGATCGAAATATACTTCTCTTCTTTTTATGCAATTTTTGGCACCACGTAGATCCCCAGATGTTCTTATTGAGGGTGATCAGGTATGACATTGAGGAGAGGTGTACTATCTTGAAAGATAGAAGTCACCACCCTACAATGGGCCTAATCACCTCAATAAGGATCTCTAAGGACAATGGGTCTACATATGTACCAAAGATTTTCCCCCTACTTTACATAGAAAAGTAAAGTAGGGTTTATTTTAAACTAGGTTTGTTAAGTTTCCTACAAGAGCAAGCCCTCATAGTTAATTACATCCTAAGGAATGAGATCCCTTAGGAATACTCTCGATTAAGATAAATGATCATTATCTCCGAAGCTTTTAATAGGTAGGACTATCAATCAATTAGTTTATTTTAGAAGAATAAATGGGATTGATCAAAGAGAGAGAGTTATTATTGAAGCCAAATGAAGATAAGTAGAAGATGCCCAAGATTCTAGGAAACTGAGCGAGCATCTCAAACTATCCTATGGTTGGGCTTTACATTTTTAAAATTGATTTAATTTGTTTGAGTTGAATTTTTCATTAGAAATTTAGGGCTTATGATTTCTTAATTGCTAAACCATCACCTTTTTGAAAAGAAAGTGTTAAGGTTCCCAGTTGTTTCCTAATGGTTTTACATAATCCTGATTTCAATACATTTATGCTTTGTTTGGAGGCCTTGTCTTTGTCACTGCCTGGCTCGAGTGTCACCTCCAATGAGACCCACTGAGAGGGGTTGGCTGGTGTGTTGATCACATGACACTTGTCCTTCGAGCTGGATTCTTAGTATATGTTAATAGTAGGAGTACTCTTGTGAATTAAAATGTAGCCCTTATTGGTTGGCTACCAACCAGGAGGTCTTCCACCTCTGGAACTACCTCTGTATCTACCTCTACCTTTACCTGATGGAGGTCGAGTCATCCTACCCATATATCCGTATGGTGGAATGAACTATGGGCGGAATGTAACATGCAGCTCTACCTCTTTTTTGGTGTCCCTTTCTCGCTCACTTATAATTTCTTTTTATTTTTATTTTTCTTATTTTTCTTTTTCTTTTGAATTTGAATTTTGGCCAAGTTCATGAGAATATACGTTTTGATTTTGAGGAAGGTAGTAGGTCATGTCTTTATATATCTCAGCCTCTCTAATTGATAATGGCTCTTCATATCCTTTGACATAATATTCGATTCCATCTCTTCGAAACTTGATGCACTGATGAAGAGAGGATGGAACCATCTTGTTATGGTGAATCCAAGGTCTACCGAACAAAGCAGTGAATGATGTATTTAAATCAATTATATAAAACTTGGCTTTAGTCTTCTAGTTGCCTATTTCCAAAGGTAACACTATGGAGCCTAAAGTCCTCTTGCCCTGTTTATTGAATCCTCTCAACATCATCTGATCTCCTCTAAGTTTAGAGAGGTCAATCCTCAAATAGGCAAGGATTTTTGGGCTCATAATGTTCACTGATGCACATGAATCAACCAACACCCTAGAAAGTCTGAATCTACCCATATCCACTGTGATGTAGAGGGGACGGTTGTGCTCAATAACTCCTAGAAGAAGGTCTTCATTGGTGAATGTGCCTCCTTAGGCTTCTCTTGAATAATGTGCCTCCTCTCCAACAGCGGTCAGCTGAGCTAAGCATATTTTTAGATCAAGAAGGGCCTTGATTAATAATTCCTTTATTTCTTTGGATAAGGTAAGGGCATCATATATACTTAATTTAGTTGGTAACTTTCTTAGGTGAGTGAGGACATTTTAATCAACTTTGGGCTGATCTTTCATAAGCATATTCATGGGTAAAGCATCCTGTGGAGGGACTATTTGCTCGCTGGCACCAATGACTTACTTTCCCTTATCTTGAAGTGCTGCCCTAGGAGGTAGAACCTTGCCACTGTGGAGGTTAACTTTAGTGATCCCTTATGGCGGGTTAGTGGAAGATTTTACCTGCTCGTCAGACATACCTATAGCTTCTCCTATATGACCCTCGAAATCAGATGATTTCAAGTCTATCTCAATAGGGAAACCCGTATTATTCAAAAAATTAAAGTCCATCTCTGAATCAGAAAGAGGATGATCAGAGTTCTTATAATTATTAAGAGTTAAAGAGTTTTCTAAAGGAGTAAAATCAGATAACCCACTTGAAGTGGCACAGATGTAATTCAAACTAGCTTTCTTTCTTGATTTTATAGATTTAAAAGGAGGTACATGGTAAAAATCTAGTAAAGTAAGTAAGTGGGGTGAGGGATTTGATGCTCTCATCAGCTGATGCAATACGTCTACTAGAAGAAGAACTAGCTGAAGTAGGAATGTCAGCTGAAGTAGTAGCTGCAACGGTGGAATGGAGGCTGGACTCGATTGGTGGTTGTGCTACTTTATTATCCCAGGCAAGTATGGGTTGTTGCTACTACTGCTAAGCTCCTACTTTCTCCAAGTTGTCTTTGGCAACTTTTGAGCCTTCCTTGATGTTGGAGGTTTAAGATTTCTTAGGCACCTATAAGAAAAATTTCTTGATTTTAGAAATGATCTTTTTAGAGGTTTGGGATAAAGAGATATCCCAACCTTCTTTTATTTTGAGAGGATTACATGTACACCAACGATTACCCTAACAGAACTGGATGGTTGTTCTACTAGATATTCCTTAAGGATAATTATAGCTCCTGACTTGTAGCTATGCTCAAGTTAGTCCTTAAATGTAAACCAATCCTCCAAAATATGGTCTAGCATGCGGTGGTAGGGGAAGAGTTAGGATCATTACTCCTGCCCAATTCCTCCGGCTTCTTAGGCTCAGGTAGCTGAAAATCAGATTTATTTAAGATTTTCTTGACTATCTCCCTCTTAAATGAATAAGTTTTATTTAATTTATCCAAAATAGTAGGTGGGTGATAGCTACCTAGGGGTGGGTATGTATACCGTTGTTGAGAGTATGGATAAGGAGGAGGCAGTGATAGTCATGGAGGCTACTGCGAGAACCTTTACCGCCTTCCTCTTTAGCGAGGGAAGCTCAGAATCTGAGGGCATCTCAATATGGATGTTTGGCTTTTGCCCAGCCACCACAGCCCTGCTGATAGTGGTGAGGGTTGCCCCCTCACAAGAAATTATGGCTCCCTCAAATCCCAGGCAAAAATATAGTAAATGAGAAAAATCAATTTGGGGGAGGCTGGCCCGATCCAAGGCCAAATCCATCCCGAAGGGGAAGGTGAACACATATTTCGATGAATCCATCTGTATAGTGCTAAACTAAGAAATGCTTATTGGACTGAGTTGAAACTGAACTGGAACTCTGTAATTGTTGAAAACAAACTCAAATTAGATTTTTTGCCTTGGTATTCTGTTGATTTTTTAAATTTGATTTAGAGTTTGAACCCACACTCAATAATTTGAATATGTTAAGTGGGGCCCATTGAATTTAGGAGAGATTTTGAATAACTTGGAGGAGATATTTTGAGTTCATTTGAGTTTAGAATCTACATTCAACAAATTTATGTATGTTGAATGAGTTCAAATATTTTGGAGAGACTTTTGATGCTTCCATCAGTTCATATTTGAATTTTATTTTATGATTGGGGACCCTTTATTTAATAAATTTGAGTATGTTAACTAGATGGTCAATTGATTTTGTTTTAGATTTGATTTTGGGATTACTCATTTAGCAAAATTGGTTATGCTAAATGAGGTATTTGAAAATAATTTTCTTTTTGCTTGTTTGCCCATGATGTGTATCAAGTGTGAATTTAGAAATGAAATCTTTACTTAGCAAATCTATGTATGCTAAATAAAGCCCAAAAATATTTAATTTTTATTTTTATTTGAAAATGGGATCTTTATTTAGCAAATTTGTGTATGCTAAATAAAGCCCAAATGTGTTAGATTTTTTATTTTGAGGGAGGGGGGGGATGATTTCTAATTAACAAATATGGTGTGTTAAGTATAATCCAATTTATTTCAATTTTCTTTTTGAAAAATTAAACTCTCATTTAACAAATTTGGGTATGTCAAATAGAATTCCAATGTATTTTGATTTTCATGATTTTTACAGAGGATGTTTTCATTTAACAAATTTGGTTATATAAAATGGAAGTCAGCCATATTTTATTTTACAAAGATGAAATTTTTGTGTGAGATTATTGCTTTTTTGAAAAAAAAAGGAAATTCCAACTTAACACATGTGGAATGTGTTGAGTGGAGTTTCAATTGATGTGATTTTATTTGAAAATGAAACTTCCATTCAACAAATTTGGATATATTGAATGAAGATGCTTATTTTCAAATTTGTGCTTTTTGAAAAAAAAAACTCTAACTCCAATATATATATGGAATATATTGGGTGGAGTTTCAATTTTATGATATGATTTTATTTGGAAATGAAATCTTCATTCAATAAATTTGGGTATATTGAATGAGGATTCTCATTTTCAAATATGTGCTTTTAAGAAGGAAGAAACTCCAACTTCAACATATGTGAGATATATTGAGTGGAGTTTCAATTTTATGATATGATTTTATTTAGAATTGAAACCTTCATTCAATAAATTTGGGTATATTGAATGAGGATGTTCATTTTCAAATATGTACTTTCTGAAAGATGATTTTGATTTTGGTTTTGAAAAGAACCTACATGTAACAATTCTGAGGATTGTTAGATGGGGTTGAGTTATATATTTTGTGAAAATTTTTTGTGCAAGTATTTTATTATGTGAACTTTTGGAAAGTGCTTTTGAAAAGTGTTATTTTTATAAAGAATTTATTTTTCTTATTTGTTGAATGAAATTTACCTTACCATAGAGATGGTGAGGAGGTTCAAAAAGGTCTTTAGTCATATCTTTTAGTTAAATTTTATTTTCACCTATAAGGGGACCCAACAAGGGTTTTAAGACCTACATGGAATGAGGTCCTAAACCTAAATGATATTGGCTAGCTTAGCTCAAGAATGAAATGAGCTAAGTGACAACTGAAAAGAAGGATAGTCTCAGACTCATTTGAAATACAAATCCACTGTCAATACTTGGAGACAATGATCATTTACCGAAGATAGAGACATGAACTTTCTCCAGCAGAGTCACCAAAAAAATCTATTGTGTTTATTTTTCAAATAGGGGACACCACATAGATCTTAAGGAGGTACGTATTGAGGTGATCGGGTACGACATTGAGGAATGATATACTATCTCGAGAGATAACAGTCACCATACTGCAGTGAACTTAATCACCTAATAAGAACTCCTAATGCCAATGGGTCTTCGAATGTACCAGAGATCTTTCTCCTACTTTATATGAAAAAGTAATGTAGGGTTTATTTTAAGCTAGGTTCATTAAGTTCCCTATAGAGGCAAGCCCCTATAGTTAATTACATCCTAAAGAATGAGGTTCCTTAGGAATACTCTCGATTAAGATAAATGATTGTTGTCTCCAAAGATTTTTCAAAGATATGACTATCAATCAAATGGTTATTTTTAGAAAATCAAGTGGGATTCATCAAAATGAGAGAGTTATTATCGAAACTAAAGGAAGATGAGTAGGGGATGCTCATGATACTAGGAAACCTAGTGAGCATCCCAAACTATCCTATAGTTGAGCTTTATATTTTTGAAATTATGAAGAATTATATGTTTGAGTTAAATTTTTTATTAAAAATCTAGGTTATGAATTATTTATTTTAATTTTGAATTGATTAATTAGATAGAAAATTTATTTTTCCTAAGAGCCTAATCGCATCCAAACCATTCAACAATCATCAAACAATTAAGAAACTAGGAAAATCATGCCATCCTAATTGTGCAATCATAAATGTAACATCAATCAATTTATAAAATTAGTGTAAAAGAATAAGAGGTCAATGTGGTCGGGTTCCACCGCACAACCCGAAAAAGGAAAATGGGTAGCCAAGCTCTACCCTTATATAACCCAGATTATAAATGAATAATTACAATTAAAAGAAATTCTTGTTATGGGTGGGAGGGGGGTTCTTCATTTCTTCAAGCTTTCTTTCCTCCATTTTCTTCTTTGATTTAGTTCACTCCAAAGAATGACATGGTACAAAAAAGACCTGACCGCTTTAACCGATGTTCATCCTAATCCCCCATAACATTCATTCCAAATCCTAATTATAAAATTTACATCAAAATGGAAAAAGTAAATCTAACCAAACCAATAAAATAAATGTTAGCTAAACATATTGCACAACCCAGGAAGTTATATTAATAATTTGGACTTAGCACCTTGCATATGGGTAACCAAGTCCACCTGTCCTAATTTGGACTATGCTTAGGGGCTAAGCAACCTGCACAACAAAAGCATTTATATTCTTTTTATTTTTATTACAGTGGCCCCTTAAGCACAACCCCTGCAGAAAGCATGATTAGGCTAATATCAACCTAACATTCAGACTACGCACATGCACCCTAACATCCAGTTTAAAATAATACATCACAAAACTAAATATTCATCAAACCATCCACTGCCCTAACCTAAAGCTAGAAATGGTGACTTAGTCTAATGTGCATGTGTTTGAGCTTGTGTGGTATGTCCTAGCTAGGCTTTAGAGTTATGATTTGCTAAGTGTGAGAGATTTAATTTATAAAGGGTTGATTTCTCTGTAAGTAGTTTAGTTGATTCAGGGAATTTTACTTAATATTTTCTCTTATTTCATGTAACCTACACTTAGCAACTAAGTGTGATAAAGAGAAGAAAGAGAGGGGGAGTATCTCTTTTATCCCTACCTTAAGTGATTTTTAAGGTAAATTGATTAATGAATTTCCCTTAGTAAATGGTTTATTATGTGCTTAATTAACTCTAAGTTTAGATTCACTCCAAATAGCTCTATTCAATAAGAAAGGCATCTTAGGATTAGTTAAGGTGGATTACTATCACATAACACACACCCATTCATTTCTTTCCACCATGTATACCATGCATATGAATAATCCTAAGCATACCTATACATGCAATGCAAATCTTAGAACACTTTGATGATGAATGCAAAGAGATGTGATTTGAAAATTTGGATATTCCATTTGTTAATTGGATTATTAATGCATGTCTTTGTTATGTAGAAAAGAGAGATTTTTCATCCATTAGCTAAATGCACATCCGCATGTATAAAAGTTATAAGTGAGTATGGTGCCATTACATTCTACACCAAGGGTGTAAGGTACAAGACTTACTTAGGGATACTAAAGCCTCGCAGCCCCGGGATGTCTAGACTGATATACCACTTTTCTTAGATACATGTAGATGTACAAAAAGAACCAAATGGATAGGGAATCATTCGATAGATTATGTTTGATTTGTTTGTATGATTTACATGTGTAATATAAAGATCCTTCCTAAGTCTTAATATAGAGATGCATAGGAATAGATTTAGGCAAGTGTTGTGTTCATTTCAAATGAACTATACACTTGCAAATCCTATGTGAATCCATGTTAAGATAAGGAAAGAGAACTTCATAATACACATCTTATGCTATCATCACATGCAAGCTTATAAATATTTATAACTAGCATCACTTCATTTGCAATCTTTGATTTATAGGTTTAAAAAAATAATTTTTGGCTCAATAGTGATAATAGTCACTCATATTCTTAATTTTAGCCAACACATGCAATTTGACATAAAAGGAAATATTTTATTTAATTAATTTTTAAAAGAAATAAATGCATGATTTCATATGGAAAATAATATTTAACATGATTGGAAAGAAATAAAGGAATGTAAGCACATGACTTCATTCTTCTTAATTAATTCCTAAAGACAATCATATAAAATAAGATTATTTAAAATGAATCAAAATTCTTTAAGGAGATTTTTATCTCTGAATTTGATTTGACTTAGGAAATATGAGAAGGGTTTGCTAGTCCTAACCCATTCCCCCCCCCCATGTGTGAATTGGTTTGGTTTAATTTATAACAATTAGGTTGATTTTATGTTTTAATTAGGTTAAGTATGAATTAAATCCATTAATTACCTCTTACCTATACCACTTTAACATAATTATACAAGTAAAGCCAGCATATGATATGCAACTACATAGAAATTAAATCAGCAATGCACCTAAGAAATGAAGGGGCCTAATGCAATTGGCTCACAATCATTAGTTAATTAAGCTAAATGGTTTGATTAAGTACTTTTATAACCCTCCTACACAGGTAGTTTGATTATAATTTCTTAGAAATTCTCTTAGGTTATTGAACACCTAAGAGTCTACCCAAGAATTGAATGATTGAGTTCTAGAATGATTTGGTTTTGAGTTTGATTAATTAAAGTATTTAATGAAGTGATTAAGCCTTTAATTAGTTGCAAATTGATTAAGTGTTATCCAAATAAAATAAACTTAGGAGAAAAGATTAGAAAAGAGGTCCTAATCTCATTCCTTATGTTCATTCACTATTTCATAATGATTAGCCAACTCAATTAATAGATTAAATATTATTTAACATGCTAATTAATCATTTAATTAATTAAGAGAGGGATTAAGAATGAAATAAGCAATTCCCCTAATTAATCAGGCAATAAATTTCAAGAAAATTATGGGAGGTAGAGGTCATTCCACTAATCAATCTAAAAAAGTTTGGAATTAATTTCAAGAGTAATTAGAGAGTAATAAGCTTAATTACATTTCTAATAAAATCTAAATTAAGTCAAATTCACTATTCAAAATTAATTGATTTTAATTTTCTATTATTCTCCTCTGAATTACCTTTAAAATGAGTATTTATTTATATTTCTTTAAATTATTTTGCAATTAATTATGAATTTTGGAACTTTCACCATTAAAATCAGATTAATTAAGTCTAATTAAACTTCTAATCCCATTGGGCCACGTGGTGGCTAATGTGGCGTGCTTTCCACATGGCACGACAAGATTGGTTATTTAAGTTATCACATCCATCGGCTGAGTCAGCTGGCAGCGGACGCACTTTCACATGGACCATTTGATTAAAGATCAAACGGTCACTATTTAATCCATGATTAAGGAAGAAATCAGAGAGATCTAAAGCCTGATTTGATCAAGACAGTCTAATCCGATCACGCTGAATGAATGGTCCATGATTTTTCTCCTACCAAGCGACGAGAGATGGATGTTGTTCATCGATCGTCGCTTGATCCAAGCTCACCCAATCTCGAATGGAGCTCAAATTCATCCCACACCAGTGGTTCCAATAATTGAGGAGCTTCATTTGGATGAAACAAAGCCCTGTTGAGCTGCACAAGCTTTGATTCGATGTAGTTAGCTCAGAAGACCAATCCATGGTACGTAGGTGATCGGCTTCGATCAAACTCCTAGCTCTGGTCATTGGGAAGCTCGAGATTCAATTTATTTTGACTCTCTTTGGTCCAAGGATGGTGTGTGCAAGGTTATTTGCACTTTGGTTGAGGATTGAGTGAGTTGAGCTCAGGATTAATCTCCCATATTTTGATTTTGAATAAAACTGAGAAACAGGAAGCAAGGAAGCAAGGAAGCTCAGGAATGGATGGGAAAAGCTTAGGGAGACTTCAATTCAACTTCTAGAGCTCTAAGGAATAAATCTCTTTTTGTTTGAGTGAGAATGAGGAGGGTATATCCTCCTGTATTGGATGGTGGATGGCTAATTTGCCATTTTGGCTCAATGGCTTCGATTGGAAAATTGGTTTGAGCTGGAAAATGTCCCACATGGGTCATTTTGGGTGGAGGAGTGACGGAGAGTGGCTGCCCATGTGAGTGGTAAGTGAATTTGGTGAGCCAAGTGTCTAAGGGTGATTGGGGAGGTCAGTTTGGCCTCCCTTTGGGTCATGGCTGACCCAAGCTCATTGGGTCATGTTAACCACCCTCCTTGGTGCCCATGTGGACCAATAGATGGGTGTTAAGTGGCCTTGGGAAAGGAATGGCCAGATTTCAAGTGAATTTGGTCATCCCTTTGACCTAAGGGAAAAGTGGTCATTTGGCTATGAGTTTGATTTGGGAGATTTGAAATGATTTAAAAGTGGGTTGGGCTAAATTTTAAGTGATTTGGAATTCATTTGATTTGATTTAGCTCAATTTGTCCCAATTGGGTCAAGTTGGGTCAAATTGGATTAGGTTGACCAATTGGTTAAATTCGGTCAAATCATGGGTTAGGTCAAGTTCAAATGATAATTTGGAACCTATGAGTATCATTTGTTTGGTTTAGATTTGGTTTTGGTTCATTTAGGTTCATTTGGGTCAAATGGGTCAAGTTGACCAATTGGACCTATTTGACCCATTTGGGTTAGGTCACGATTTAGTTTAGGCTTGGTTGATCATTTAAAATGTATTGCAAGCTTTGGTTTCAATTAATTTGGCTCATAGTGAATTTTAGCTTGTTTGGGTCTCATTTGGGCTAAATGTTGACTTGGTCAAAGGATAGCTTTGACTTGGTTTGACCCAATTTGAGTGATTAATCATTCTAGGGTGATTATTGATCACAATGTGAGGCTTGGGTGGCCTTGGTTCAAAAAGGGTCTTTAGGCCACTTTGGGTCAAGTGGACCTAAAATGGTGAATTAGCTTAATCATGGCTTGATTTAAGTTTGGTTGAACTCACATATGGACTTATGATGGAAATTTAAACTCAATTGCAAGTGGTTTGGAGTCAAATGGGTTTGATTCATTTGACAATTTCAAATCAAAAGGATGAACATGGATTTGACTTGGGTTAGTTTGATTTTGGCTTGGTGATTGTAGTTTATGTTTATATTTGGGCATGTGATTGAAGGAGTGATTGTTTGACGAGAAAATCTAAGGGTTTGGATTGATTTGAGAATGATTCGGCTAAATCCAAGAAATTGGCTTAAAGGATATAAATTGGGTTTGGATTTGAGTTTTGAATTTATATTGATTTTATATTGGCCATTTGAATTTATATTTCATCTATATTTGTGAATATAAATGATAACATAAATGATCCATAAGAGAGAAATGTGAATTAGGAGTGATTTGATTGTGAATTTGGTTAAGGTAGGTAAAAAAAGTTCAAAAAAAGTAAGGTTTTGATTTGATTTGGTTTATAGTCATTTGATTTGGATGATTTGGATGCCAATTTCATTTATAATTGTGAATATAAATGATGGAATAAGTGATTTATAAAGAACTCACTTGGCTATGGATTGATTTGAAGGGTTTGGCTAAGCTTATGGATGTGGTTCATAAGGCTTAGGAGGGTTTTGGATTTGGAATTGATTTTGGATTTGAATCATTTGAAATGTAATTGGATTCGAATTGATTTTGGATTTGAATCACTCAATTAAGTTGGGATTGATTTGAGATTTGAGAAAATTAATTGAGTTAGGATTGATTTGAGATTTTATTTGGATTGGTTTGAAGGAGTGTGCATGGGCTGAATTTGAGCTATACAGTAAGTGGTTGCTTTAAGTCCCTAATGCATAGCCTAATCCTATGATAAAGCCTTCTGAGTCTCTAGGATTAGGTTAAGTGCTCACCTAATCTATAGAAGTGTCTTAAGACTAATGAACTTTTAGTGCCTACAAGAGTCCTAGATCTATGATGGGGAAGTTGAGAGCTCATTCCAAAAGTGAGGTCAACATCCACCGTTGGATTTGATTATCATGCTTCCCCAAAGGTGTGGGATCATTTTCATCATCATCCAAGCTCAGGTGAGCTCGGATCGAGCGGCCATTGATGGACGATAGCCATCTTTCATCGCTCAGGAGGAGATAGATCATAGACCGTCCATCCCGCATGATTAGGATGGACGGTCCTTATCAAATCACGCTTAGCGCCTCTCATTAATCCCTCAAAACTGTGGGTTTGATCGTGGTCATCCAATCTTAGATAGGATAGTCCATGAAGATACCACGTGCATCGCCATTTGAGTCAGCACTCAGCACTCGGATGTGATAACTAAAATAGTGAATCCTGTCGTGCCACATGAAAAGCACGCCGCGTCAGCCGCCACATGGCCTGACGGTATTAAGGCTCTAAATAGGGTTAATTAATTTATTTTTAATCTTGAAACTTTCAAAATTCATAGCTAATTCTAGAAAAATAAAAAAAAATACAAACTTAGGCTCATTTTAAAGATATTTCAGAGTAGAATCTAGGAAAATTATTATTAATTAATTTTGAATAGTGAATTTAGCTTAATTAACATTTAATTGGAAATATAATTAGCTTAATTACTCTCTACTTAACCATCCAATTAATCTTAAACTTCCTTTGCATGTTTAGGGGGATGACTTCTGCCTCCTCTATTTTTCTAGAATTTTATTGGTTGCTTAATTACAGAAATCAATGGATTAAACTTTAATCACTTTCTTAATATAATTAGTGATAATTAAGCAAATGAACAGTAAATTAATCAATCAATCAAGCTTATTAACCTCTGTTAATGATGATGAAGTTCATAGAAATGGATGGGGACTCCGTCTTCCAATCTTTTCTTTAAAATCTTCTCTAATCTCGCTTAAGTAATTAATTATTAATCAAAAATCCAAATCATACCTGAACCTTAATCAATTAATTGAAAGGATTTATAGATTGAGACTTCGGCTTCCTTCTTTGTCTCTTTCTCTAAGCCCATCTCATTTTAGTTAGTTAAGGTTAATTAAAGTTTAATTAACTAATTAATGAATTTAATAAATCCAATTGAATCTATTTCTTTAATTTAATCTTGTGTAGCACATTTGGGTGTTTAATAACCCAAAGGGGGAGATAATGAAATTATGGTTAGCTCACATGTGTGAGAAAACCATAAAAGTAGTTAAGTGAGATCCCTTAAGCTTAATTAACTATTAATCATGAGCCAATTGCATTAGGCCCCTTTCATTTCTTAGGAGCATTGCAAATTTACTTCCCATGTGATTGCATATCATGTTGGCTCCTTATTAATTAGTTAATTAGCTTAAGGTGATGTAGGTAAGGGTTAATTAATCCATTTAATTCATATCCTAACATAATTAAATCATAAAATCAACTTAATTACTTCTTCATTAAACCAAAATTAACTCACACGTGGGGAATGAGAATAGGACCAGCAAACTTCTTTCACTTCCCTTAACTCAAATCAAACTCAAAATGAAATGACATTAAAGAAACTTTAATTTATTTTAAATAGCTTTATTTAGTATGATTGTCCTTGGGACTTAATTAGATTTGAATGAAATCACATGCTTGTGTTGTTTTATCTCTCTCCACTCATGTTAAATGTTGCTTACCATTTGTAATCATGCATTCATTTCTTTTAAAATTAATCAAATAAAATGGTTTCTTTTATGTCAAATTGCATGTTGATTTAAATTAAATAGGTGTGGCTATTATCACTACTAAATCAAATGTTATTTTCAAAAGCCTATAAATCAATTATCATAAATGAAGTGATGTTAATTACAAATAGCTATAAGCTTGCATGTGTTAATAATATAATATACGCAATATGAAGTTCTCTTTTCTTACCTTACATGGATTCATATAGGATACACATATGTATAGTTCATTTGAAAAGAACATAACATTTGCCTAAATCTACTCATATGCATCTCCATGTTAAGACTTAGGAAGAATTTCATATCACATATGTAAATCACATAACCAAATCAAATATGATTCCTTGCATGACTTCTTATTCTTATGGTTCTTTTTGTACATTCATATGTATTTGAGAAAAGTGGTATATTAGTCTGGACACCTCGGGGCTGTGAGGCTTTAAGTAGCCCTAAGTAATCTTATACCTTATGTCCCTGGTGCAGAAAATAATGGCATCGTACTCACTTAAAACTCTTATACATGTGTATGTGTGATGTGGCCAATAAATAAGAATCATCAATCATACAATCAAATCAAACATAATTTTTTGCATAACTTCTTATTTTTGTGGTTCTTTTTGTACATTCATATGTATTTAAGAAAAGTGGTATATTAGTCTGGACATCCCGGGGTTGCGAGACTTTAAGTAGCCCTAAGTAGGTCTTGTACCTAACGCCCCTAGTATAGAAAATATTGGCACCATACTCACTTAAAACTCTTATACATAAGCATGTATGATGTGGCCAATGAATAAGAATCACAAAATAAGTAAATCAAACACAACGTTTGCATGCGTTTTCCTATCCTTATAGCTGATCATACATCTACGTGTATCTAAAAAAAGTGGTATATTAGTCTAGACACCCCGGGGTTGAGAGGCTTTAAGTAGCCCTAAGTAGGTCTTGTACCTTATGCCCCTGGTACAGAAAACAATGGCGACATACTCACTTAAAACTTTTATATATATGAATGTGTATTTATCTAATGGATAAAAACCCCATCTTTTCTATCAAAAAGGCATGCATTCATAACTCAATCAAAAATGAAATATTTGAATTCCAAATACGCTTCTTTGCATCCTTTGCATTCATTATTTAAGTGTGCTAAGATTTACATTGCATGTATAGGTATGCTTAGGATTTATTCATATGCATGATATATATTATGGAAAGAAATAAATGAACATGTATTATGTGATAGCAATTCATTGTAATTAATCTTAAGATATCTTTCCTATTGAATAAGGTCATTTCAAATGAATCTAAACTTAGGATTGATTATACATATAATAAGCCATTCACTAAAGGAAATTAATTAATTAACTTTCTTTAGGAGTGACTTAAGGTAGGGATGAAAGAGAGGTTCCCTCTCTTTCTTCTCTTTATAACACTTAGTTGCTAAGTGTAGTCCATATGAAATAAAAGAAAAATATTAAGTAAAATCTCTAAATCAATTAAATCACTTAAGAGAAATCAAGCCCTTTATGAATTAAATTCCTCACACTTAGTAAATTACAACTCTAAAGCCTAGTTAGGACATATCACACAAGCTTTAATGCACACACATTAGACTAAGTCACCATTTCTAACTTTATTTTAGGATGGTGTATGGTTTGGTGTATACTTGTTTTGTGATATATTATTTTTAGACTGGATGTTAGGGTGTATGTGCATAGCATGGATGTTAGGCTGATATTAGCCTAATTATGCTATCTACAGGAAGTTGTGCTTAAGGGGCCATTAAATAAAAATATAAATTGCTTTTTATTGTGCAGGTTGCTTAGCCCCTAAGCATAACCCAAGTTAGGATAGGTGGGCTTGGTTATCCATGTGTGGGGTGCTAAGTCCAAATTATTCATATAACTGCTTGGGTTGTATGGCATGTTTATCTAACTTTTTTTTTGTAGGTGTAGCTAGATTTACTTTCCTTCATTTAATGTAATTTTGTATTAGGATTAGGATGATTGTTATGAGGAATTAGGATGAGCATTGGTTATAAGACCAAGTCTTATGTATTCAAATCAAGCCAAAAGGAATAATGAAATAGAGCAAATCAAATGAAGTAAACCAAAAGTAATGAAATGAAGAATGAAGATCCCCATAACATTCATCATTTGTAATTATTCTTTTGTAATCTGGGTTGTATAAGGGTAGGGCTCAGCTACCCACATTTATTTTTAGGTTGTACGGTGGTACCTGACTGCATCGGTCTTTTATTCTTTTGTGTTAGCATTATAAAAATTGTTTGATGTTTTGTTTAGCTTGTGCATTAGAAAAAGTATGCCTTTTCATAGTTTGTTAATGATTGGTGATTTTTGTATGGCCTGGATGCGATTAGGCTCTTAGGATAAAAATAAATTTTCTATCCCACTAACAAACTCATAACTAAACTTTTAAAATAACCCATAACCTTGCCTAAAGCTTAGGTATTAATCCAAGATAATAAAATATTTAATAACCCCTTAGCTGGATGTTGTATGTCTAATAGCACGCATATCATCTCGTTTTACTCATGATTAGAGAGGGCTTCCATCTATGCCAGATAGAATGGGTTTAACCTTTAAGAGCCTATGATGTAACAACACCTCTTTCTCTTTTGATTTGGACCATAATTAACTTCTCATGCATTTAGGCATATAAAATCTCATAGCCTATGTCAAAATAAAATGTTTAAAATTGAATGAAATTTGATAAAAAATTGCATTAGATTTAAGTCATTACTCATATCCCTCATGGTCTAGTCTCTTAGGGAGTGGGTTTAAGGACTTAGTTTCTTTTCTAAATAATAATAACCTAGCCATCTTGTAAAAGTATAAGACTACATAGATTTAAAGTATTGGAGGAGTTAGCTGGTTGCCACTCCATACGGTTATAAGTCCAGCATTTAGGTGGTTTATCCTCTCTTATGGAGTTAAATGGTATTCCACTTTTTCCATAAATTTAGGTCATTCTTTGGCCCTCACCAAAGCTTCCTAAATTTAGGATATGAAATTATCATTTCCCTTAGGGATACAAGCTTAGATCCTCACCTCTTAGGCATTTCTACAATCTTGTATTATGAAATTATAAGTCCTAGATTTCTAATAAAATTGTAACTCAAATAAATAAATCTCCTCAATTTTAAATATATAAAGCCCAACCATAGGATAGATTAGAGTGATCACTAGGCTTCTTAATATCATGAGCACTCCCTACTCATCTCCTTTGGTTTTGATAATAACTCTTCCCTTTTGATCCATCCCATTTGATTTCCTAAAACACAACCAATTTATTGATAGTCCTATCTTTGAATTCTTTGGAAACAAAAATCACCTACTTTAATCCAGAGTATTCTTAAGGGATTCTTTTTTCTTAAGATGTAATTAACTATGGGGGCTTGCCCCCATAGGGAATTTTATTGCTTGGTTTAAATAAACCCTACTTTATTTATTCATATAAAGTAAGGGAAAGTTCTCTGGTATATTCGGAGACCCATCATGCCTTAGGAGTCCTTATTAGGTGATTAGGTCCATTATAGGGAAGTGACTTCTATCTTTTGAGATAGTACACTATTCCTCAATGTCATACCCGATCAACTCAATTACTACACCCTCAAATTTGTGTGGTGTCCCCCCTCAATAAAATGAATTCCAAAAATAAACACCACACCAAGACCATTGACATCGGAGTCGAAGTTCAGTTCAATTGTGTAACCCATAACCCCTGGTTCCTTATTTTGGAGGATATAAGTCTACAAGATTCTTCTTAACTTGACCATTGCACACCGAAAGGCATCCTTTAGGTTGGTTAGTTATACCTCGTGACCGGTAGACTTTCCCTTTGGATTTGTAAATCTGAGATAACACTAGGCTAATATTATCCCCTTCTTAGTGGATCCATCATACACCGATAGGGTCCATCTTAAATGAAATTTATTTTTACTATCTTTGAGTTAATGTGAGTCCACAACGGTATTCACTCAATAGTTTTCTTAGGTCAGGCTCAATTTGTTATGTAAGTAACCGATCACCCTAGTGGTCCCTTATTTTGGAGGATATAAGTCTACAAGAATTATTCCTAACTTGACCATTGCACACTAAAATCCACCCCTTAGGTTGGTTAGTTTTACCCCATGGCTGGTACACTTTCCCTTTGGATTTGTAAATCTGAGATAGGACAAGGTATACATGGCCCCTTCTTAGTGGATCCATCAGACACTGATAGGGCCCATTTTATTAAATTCATTCATTCTTCCCCGATGGAATCTTCATTAAATCAATCCATAATTCTATCCCCAGTGGATTTATGTGAGGTTAACAAAGGGCTCCCAATAGGTGTGGTGTAACTTATGAGGCACACTACACGTATTAGTGTTGATAGAGATGATCAACAACTTATGAAGGATCGCAAGAACTAACAAAAATGATCTACTCCTAAACCTTAGATGTAGACAGAATCAAGATCTTAGTGCAATGCAACTCCACTTATGCCAAGGGAATAAAGGAGAAAGAAGAGATCCACTAAGGGATCAAGCATGTGAACCTTCCACTAAGGAAGAAGGTTCAGGTTATCCACTAGGGATAAGAGGTTGAGTTTGGATGCAAAATATGATTTGGGGAGAAGATCACTGGGGATTAAAATGTATAATCTACCAGGATAGATGGATGAACCTTCCACTAGGGAAGCAGGTTCAGATTGCATGAGTTTGATTCGGTTTGCACCTCACTAGGGAGGAATTGGTTTGATTGGATGGGCATCCATTAGGGATGAAATAATGATTTGATTTTGATTATGATTCGGGGATCCATTGGGGAGAGAATTTGATTTTGATGAAATGGAGAGTATACCTATAGGAGATATGAACTCTGATCCCCTGAGGAAATAAAAATGGATTTGATTTATGGTTTCCACTTGGGAAGGATGGTGGACTAAAAATATGGACTTCTTTTCCTAAGCATTAAATTAAGATAATAAAAGATTTAGCAACCCCTTAGTTGGATGTTGTATACTTAATATCATGCATGTCATTTTGTTTCACTCTTACTAAGAGAGAGTTTCCATCTTCGCCAGATAGGGAAAAGGCTTGACCTTTGAGAGCCTATGGTGAAAAACACCTCTTTCTCTTTTGATTTAGCCCATAACCCATTTCATCATGTATTTAGACATATAAAATCTTAAAGCCTTTGTCAAATTGAAGTGTCAAAAATAAATTAAAAATTGAAAATATTTTCATTAGATTAAGTCAATATTCATACCACTCATGCTCTAGTCTCTTAGGGAGTGGGTTTAAGGACTTAATTTCTTTTCTAAATAATAATAGCCTAACCATCTTGCAAAAACATATGACTTGCCTACATGAATTTAAAGCGTAGGAAGAGTTAGCTGGCTGCCACTCCAGGCAATAATAAGTCCAGCAGTCGAGTGGTTTACTCTCTCTTATGGAGGTACAACCTGTACACATTTTTATTTAGATTTAGGTCAGGTTCTAACTTCTATTAGGACCCCCTAGATTTAGGATCCAAGGTAGTTGTTTCTTTTGGGCTACAAGCATAAATACTCACCTCTTAGACATCCTAACAATCTTGTGTTGTTAGAGTATAAGTTCTGGCTTTCTAATGAAATGCTAACTCAAACATATAAAATCTCTTCAATTTTAAAAATATAAAGCCCAACCATAGGATAGATTGGAATGTTCACTAGGCTTCCTAGTATCATGTACATTCCCTACTTATCTCCTTTGGCTTCGATAACAAGTCTCTCTTTTTGATCTGTCCCACTTGATCTTCTAAATATAACCAATTTATTGATAGTCCTATCTTTGAAATCTTTGGAGACAATAATTGCCTACTTTAATTGAGAGTATTCTTAATGGATTCACTTTCCTTAAGATGTAATTAATTATGGGGGCTTGCCCCATAAGGAACTTTAGAACCTGGTTTAAATAAACCCTACTTTATTTATCCATGTAAAGTAGGGGAAAAATCTCTAATTTAATCAAAGGCCCATCATGCCTTAAGAGTCCTTACTAGGTGATTAGGTCCATTGTAGGGTAGTGATTTTTATCTTTTTGGATAGTACACTATTCCTCAATGTCAAACTCGTCACTTCAATAAGTACCTCCTTAGATCTGCGTGATGTCCCCCATAAACACCCTAACCAAAAATAAACACCATAGAAGCATACAATGTAACATCCAATCTAAAATAATACATCAAAAAACAAAACATTCATCATATAATGCACCATCCTAACTTAGGACTAAAAGTGGTGACTTAATTCTAATGTGTGTGTTAAGGCTTGGTATGGTATGTTTTATTAAGCATTAGAGTTATGATTTTTCTAAGTTTAGAAAGCATTCAAGTTAACATGAAGGTTGATTTTACTTCAAGTGGTTTAATTGATTTAAAATTTTTAATTTGTACTTCCATATGATTTTACACTTAGCAACTAAGTGTTATAAAGAGAGAAAAGAGGATTGCCCTCTTTCATCCCTACCTTAAGACATTTATAAAGCATATTAATTTATTTTAGTTCTCTTTAGTGAATGGCTTATTAAATGATTTAACTAATCATAAGTTTAGGTTCCCTTTAAATAATTCTATTCAATATAAAAGGCATCTTAATATTAATCTAATTGAATTATCATCACATGACATATATTAAATCATTCATTTTCATCACATGTAACACACATATGATCTGATCCTAAGTGTATCTATACATGCAAGATATTTTAACACACTTAAATGATGAAGGTATGTTTATGTTTAGAATTTATATTATTATTTGATTGAATTATTTAAACATATTAATTTAAAGCTTTATCCAAATTCTTATACAAAATGACATAATAATGAAATTGAATAGGTATGTGTCGTTGTTAAATCAGGGAAGTAAGGTAACTAAATGACCTCCTTGGGGCTAGCTAAAGCCTTGTATTCCCAAGATGCCCATACTACATACCCATTTGTATTCAAGCATATCTAAAGTCGTATACATGAACATAAGAAGTAAACTCCAAATCATATGGCTAATTAATTCATCCATTTAATCAATTATGAATGCATGCAATTTTGATATAAAAGGGGATTTTCATTCATTAATCACATATGCATACACATGTATAAAGACATAAACAAGTACATGTCATTGCTAAACTAGGGAAGTGAGGTAATCAAATGACCTCTTTAAAGCTAGCTAAAGCCTCGTGTTTCCAGGATGTCCAGACTATTATGGTGTTTATTTTTAAATTATGTTTGTATATGGGGGACATCATGCAAATCTGAGGGTGTACTTCTTAAGGTGATTGAGTACAACATTAAGAAATAGTGCACTATTTTGAAAGATAGAAATCACAACCATACAATGAACCTAATCACCTAATAAGAACCCTAAGGCATGATGGACTTCAAATATACCAGAGATTTTTCTCCTACTTTACATGGATAAATAAAGTAGAGTTTATTTAAATTGGGTTCTAAAGTTTCCTATTGGGGAAAGCCCCCATAGTTAATTACATCCTCAAAAAAGTGAATTTCTTAGAAATACTCTCGATTAAAGTAATCAATTATTGTCTCCAAAGATTTCAAAGATAGGACTATCAATAAATTGGTTATATTTAAAAAATCAAGTGGGATAGATCAAAATGAGAGACTTATTATCAAAGCCAAAGGAGATGAGTGGGGAATTCTCATGATACTAGAAAACCTAGTGAGCATTCCAACTATTTTATGGTTAGGCTTTATATGTTTGAAATTGAGAAGAATTATTTATTTGAGTTGACTTTTATTAAAAGATTAGGACTTATAATCCGACAATACAATATTGTGAAAGTGCCTAAGAGGTGAGGATTTATGCTTGTAGCCCAAGAGAAAAAACAACCTCAGATCCTAAATCTAGGGAGCCTTACCGAGGGCTAAAGTACGTCCTAAATCTAAGTGAAGATGAGATATGATTTATCTCTACAAGAGATGGTAAACTACCTGACTACTGGGCTTATAATCGCCTGGAGTGGCAGCCAGCTAACTCATCCTACATTTTAAAACCATGTGGTCAAGTCATATATTTTTGCAAGATAGTTAGGTTATTATTATTTAGAAAGAAACTAAAGTCCTTAAACCCATTCCCTAAGAAATTAGAACATGGGTGGTATGAATAATGAGTTAGTCTAATGCAAATTTTATCAATTTTTATTTGAATTTGACTCTTTATTTTGACACAGACCATATGATTTTTATATGTCTAAATGTATGATTAAATGAGTTATGGGCTAAATCAAAAGAGAAGAGGGTGAAGCCTCATTAGTAGGAGTTGCTCTCACAGGTCAAGTGGTTCCCATATGTGCAAGAAAGGGGGCTCTCATTTTACAAGAGTGGTAGAAGATGCATGTATGATATTAGACATACAACATTCAGCTAAGGGGTTGCTAAATCTTTTAATTTTCTTGATTTAATGCCTAGGCTTTAAGTAAGTGTGGTGAAAAAAAAAAATTTTCATCTATCTTTTGGAAAAAATAAACGAAGACAAAAATATACTTGTTTGGACACCATGTAGATCCACAGATGTTCTCATTAGGGTGATCAGGTACGGCATTGAGGAATGATGTACTATCTCGAGAGACAGAAGTCACCATCCTACAATGAACCTAATGAGGACTCCTAAGGATAATGAGTCTTCGAATGTACCAAAGATTCTTCCCCTACTTTACATGAAAATGTAAAGTAGGGTTGATTTTAAATCGGGTTCATCAAGTTCCTTATGGAGGCAAGCCCCCATAGTTAATTACATCCTAAGGAATGAGATTCCTTAGGAATACTCTCGATTAAGGTAAATGATTGTTATCTCCAAATATTTTAAAGATAGGACTATCAATCAATTGGTTATTTTTATAAGATCAAGTGGGATTGATCAAGAGGAAGGAGTTATTATCGAAACCAAAAAGAGATGAGTAGGGGATGCTTATGATATTAGGAAGCCTAGTAACCATCCCAAACTATCCTATGGTTGGGATTTATATTTTTAAAATTTGAAGTGATTTATTTATTTGAGTTGAATTTTTATTAGAAATCTAAGGCTTACAATTCCACAACACAAGATCATGAAAATGCCTAAGAGGTGAGAATTTATGCTTATAACCCGCAAAGGGAAGTAGCAACCTCTAAACCTAAATATAGAGAGCTTTGGTGAGGGCCAAGGCATGACCTAAATCTAAGGTGAAAATGGATATTTGGTTTACCTCCACAAGAGAGGATAAACCACCCAGCTGTTGGACTTACTACCGCCTAGGGGTGGCTGCCAACTAATTCCTCCTATAATTTTAAATACATGTAGGCAAGTCATATGCTTTTGCAAGATAGCTAGGCTATTATTTATTTAGAAAAAGACTAAGTCCTTAAACACACTCCCTAAGAGACTAGATCATGTAGGGTATAAATAATTACTTAAATCTAATGCAAATTTTTGTTATGTTTTATTTTTATTTTTGGATAATTCATTTAACACAGGCTATGGGATTCATATGCCTAATGCATGAGAAATTGGTTATGGGCCAAAATCAGCAAGAATGAGGTATTTTTTCACCATGGCTCTCAAAGGTCAAGCCAAGTTCTCTGGTAAAGGTGCAAGCCCTTTATATGCAAGATGCTTTTTTATGCATGATGTGAGACATACAACATCTAGCTAAGGGGTTGCTAAATCTTTTATTATCTTGATTTATAACCTAAGCTTTATGTGAGGTTATGAGTTATTTAATTTTAATTTTAAATTGATTAATTAAATAGAAAACTTATTTTTTCTAAGAGCCTAATTGCATCTAGGCCATTCATCAAAGCAAGGAAGAAACTAGGAAAAATATGTCATCTTAATGCACAAGCTAAACAAACATCAAACAATTTATAAAGCTAGCGTAAAAGAATAAGAGGCCTTTATGGTCAGGTACCATCACGTAAACCTAAAAAAAGGGTAGTCAAGCTCTATCTTTATACAACCCAGATTACAAATGAATTAATTACAATTTAAAAAGAATTCATGTTATGGGGGTCTTCATTCTTCTTTCTTTCTTCTTTCTTTCTTTCTTTTGGTTAATTGGGATGTGGTTGCTCCAAGGCTTCACTTGGTGCATAAGACATATTCTTATGACCAATGTTCATCCTAATCCCCCATAACATCATTCCAAATCTTAATTGTAAAAGTTACATCAAAATAGTAAATGTAAAATCTAACTAAAACTTCCAAAATAGAGATTAGCTAAACATACCACACAATCCCAAGTAGTTATAAGAATAAATTGGACTTAGCACCTCACACATGGGTAACCAAGTCCACCTATCCTAATTTAGATTATGCTTAGTGGTATAAGCAACCTGCACAACAAAAGTATTTTTTATATTTTTATTGTGGTTCCCCTTAAGCACAATCTCCTGCAGAAGATAATGATTAGACTAAGATCACCCTATCATCCAATTTATGCACATGCACCCTAACATCTAAGCTAAAATATTACATTATAAAACAAAATCAGGCATCGAACCATGCATCGCCCTAACATAGAGGTAGAAATGGTGACTTAACCTAATATCTGTACCATTTAAAGCTTTGTGTGGCATGTCTTAGCTAGGCTTTAAGGATAGATTTTCTAAGTGTGAAGGATTCAACTTAGAGGGTGGTTTCATTTAAGTGATTTAGTTGATTTGTTAATTTTATTTTAATGATTTAATTTGGTTTGAATGAACCTACACTTAATTACTAAGTGTTATAAAGAGAGGAAAATATAAGAGAACTTCTCTTTCCTCCCTACCTTAAGTAATTTCTAAGCTAGATTCATTAATGATTTTTCTTTAGTGAATGTTTTATTATGTGTTTTAATTAATCCTAAATTTTTATTTGCTCTAAATAAATATACTCAATAAGAAAGGTATTTTAGGATTAATCAAGGTGAATTATTATCACAAAACACACAACCATTTGTTTCTTTCCAACATGTGTACAAGGATATGAATAAATCCTAAGAATTTCTATACATGCAATGCAAATATTTAGCACACCTTAATGATGAATTCTAAGAGATGTTGCTTAAGAAAATTTGGATGTTTCATGATGCATAATTTTTTTAGGTTGAAGAGAGAGGGATTCTTTTATCCATTAATCAAATGCACATTTACATGTATGAAAGACATAAGTGAGTACGATGCCATTTTTTTCTACACTAAGAGTATAAAGTAAAAGACCTTCTTAGGGCTACTTAAAGCCTTGCAACCCTGAGATGTCCAAACTAATATACCACTTTTCTTAAATACATGTGCATGTACAAAAAGAAAATAAATGGATGAAGAATCATGCAAAAGGTTTATGTTTGTTTGTTTGATTTTGGTTGTTTAATTTACATGTGTATGAAGATCCTTCTTAAGTCATAACATAAGAGTGCATAGGAATGGATTTAGGCAAGTATTATATTCTTTTCAAATGAACTATACACTTTGCAAATCCTATACAAACACATATTAAGAAAAGAGAAGAAAATCATATAAAGAACATTTTATATGCTATATTCACATGCAAGCTTATAAATATTTATAATTAGCATACCTTCATTTATGATCTTTGATTTATATATTTTGAAAATAATTTTTGATTTAGTAGTGATAATAGCCATTCATATTCTTACTTTAGTCAAAATATGCAATTTGACATAAAGGAAATATTTCATATATTTTGATTTTTCAAAAGATATGAATGCATGAGTTTCATATGGAACACAACATTTAGAATGCTTGTAAAGAAATAAAGTGATGTTAGCATGTAACTTCATTCACCCTAATTAATTCCTAAAGACAATCTTATTAAATAAGATCATTTAAAGTGAATCAAAATTTCTTTAAAGGGATTTTTATTTTTTTATTTTTTATTTTTAATTTGAATTGATTTAAGAAATGTGAAAAGGTTTACTGGTCATAACCCATTTCCCCCATGTGTGAGTTGATTGAGTTTAATTTTTTAGAACCATTAACTTTATTTTATATTTTGCTTAGGTTAAGGTGTAAATTAAGTCCATTAATTACCCCTTACCTATACTAATTTGCAGTGGATCTTCCAATTGACCAAAGCTTGCTTTAATGGCTTATGTCTTTGGTCTATGTCACTCTTCCCATGGCTTGGATGCTTGGTAGAAGCTTGGGTGAGCTCGACTTGCCTCCCTGATGGTGCTTCCAAAGGCAATTGGAGTTTGATTGAGGATTGAGTGAAGTGGAAATTTCTCCTACCTCCCCTATTTTTGGCTTAAGCAAAACTAAGAAGAGAGAAATGGAATGAGCTTAGGAATTCTTAGGGAATCTTGTGGATGCTTGCCTTTGATCCTCTGAGCTCAATTTTATGCAAGAGAGATGAATTGAATCGGAATGAGGGGGGAGTATATCTCCCCCTACTTGAATCAGACGGTCGAGAGCCTTCTTATCATTTTGATCAAATTTCCCTAATTGAATATATTATTTTGGTTGTTATGAGCTCCATGTGATTCAATTTTGGCAGAAGAGTGGGAGCGTGGAGGTGCACATGGGTTAAAATGAGTGTGGGAAGTGATCCATGTGGAGAATTTTGAGTGGAGTGGTCAGTTTTGGCCTTGGGTTGGGTTTGGCTGACCCAAACCCATTGGGTCATGTACATCACCTCCCTTGGTGTCCAAATGGTCCACTAGGAGGATGCCAAGTGGCCATGAAAAGGATTTGACCAAATTCCAAGTGGATTTGTCCATAGGTTCCCCTTTGACCCAAGGGTAAAATGGTCATTTTATTTTTGATTTTGATTTAGTCAGATTTGAAATGTTTGAAAAATGAGTTGTGCCAATTTTTAATGAATTTAGAGTTTATTTGATATGATTTGGCTCAAGTTGACCCATTTAGGTCAAAATGGGTCAACTTGGGTCAAGTTGACCAATTGGTAAAATTGGGTCAAACCATGGGTTGGGTCAAGTTCAAATGATCATTTTGAGTGATTTGGTATCATTAGTTTGGTTCAATTTGATTTATATTTGATTTGGTTCATTTGAATTCACTTAGGTCAAATGGGTCAAGTTAACCAATTTGACCCATTTGACCCAATTGAGTTAGGTCATGGGTTGGTTTAGGCTTGGTTGATCATTTGAAATATTTTGCAAGATTTGGTTTCAATCAATTTTGGTTTGGTTAAGTTTCAAGTTGATTTGACCTTTTAGGTCAAGTTGGGTTCATGGTCAATTGGGCTAGGTTGGGTCTAATTAAAGGCTTTGGTCAAGTTTAACAAGTGATTTAGAATGAAATTGACTCATTGGTTACAATCAATTTGGCTTCAATCAAGATTTGATATATTTTAACTTTTTAGGTCAATTTGGGTCAACTTAGGTCAAGTGGCCAATTGGGCTAGATTGGCTCAAATGATGACTTGATCGAGTCCAAACATTGATCATGGATTGATTTTGATCAATGGTTTCAATCAATTTGGCCTATGGTGGATTTTGGCTAGGTTAGGTTTCATTTGGGTCAAATGTTGACTTGGTCAAAGGCTAGGTTTGACTTAATTTGACCCAATTTGAGTGATTGATCATCTTATGATGATTGTTGCTCATAATGTGAGGCTTAGATGGGCATAGTTCAATCCAATTTGGATAGGATTAGAACTTGGCTCAAAAAGGTATTTTAGCTCACTTTGGGTCAAGTGAGCCTAAATGGGTCAATTGACTTGATCAAGGCTTGATTCAAGTTTGGTTGAACTCACATATGGACTTCTAATTGAAATATAAATCCATTTGATTTGGAGTCAAATGGGTTTTGATTCATTTGACAATTTCAAGTTCAAAGGATGAACATGGGTTTGATTTGGGTTTGAGTTTGCTTTGATTTAGTTTTGGTTTGATGATTGAATTTTATGACTGAATTTGGTTTGTGATTGAAGGATTGATTGTTTGAAGAGAAAATCCAAAGGTTTGTATTGATTTTAGTTTGATTTGGTTAAGTTCAAGAATTTGATTTGAAAGATTTTAGGTTGGATTTAGGTTAGATTTGGATTTGAGTTTTGAATTTAGTTTTAGGTATTTGAATTTATATTTCATCTATAATTATGAATATAAATGATAATATAAATGGGTTATGAGAAAATCTTTTGAATTTAGAATGATTTGGATTTGATTTGAGCTAAGTCCATAAGATGAAATCAAAAGCTTATGAAAGATTTATGGATTTAGAATTGATCATGGATTTCAATCATTTGGAATTCATTCATGATTTGAGAAAATACATTGGAATCTATTTAAGGTTTGATTTGGAATTGAAGTTTATTTGAGTTTAAAGTTGATTTGGATTTGAAGTTGATTTGAATTTGAAGTTTGACTTGAAAGAAGAAAATAAGGATTTGGTTCAAGCTATAGGGTAGGCAAATTTTCCTAACACCCCTAAGGCATGACCTATTCCTATGGCTAACTTTTTTAAGTCTCTAGGGTTAGGTTAAATGTTCACCTAATCACTAGAAGTGTCTTAATACTAAGGAACACTTAGTATCTAAGAGGAGTTCTATGTCTAAGATGAAGAAGTTGAGAGCTCATTCTAAAAATGAGGTCAACAGTGAGGTTATGAGTTATTTAGAAAATTTAGTTATGAGTTGTGGTTGGGTTAAAAAGTTTATTTTTTCCTAAGAGCATAATCGAATCCAGGCCACACATTAAATCACCATATATGAAGAAACTATAAAAAGGCATGTCATTTCTATTACATAATTTTAAACAAAGCATCAATCAATTTATAAACTCAATGTAAAAGAATAATAGGCCAGTGCGGTCGGGTATCACCGTACAACCCGAAAAGAGAAATGGGTAGCCGAGCTCTACCCTTATACAACCAAGTATATGAAATAATATTTATAATTATAAATAAATGAATGCTATGGGGGGGTCTCCTTATCTTCATATTTCCTTCATTTCTTCATTTGGTTTTCTTGCTTTGAAGACATCACGGGGCCTCCCAGGACAAAGCCTTCTAGCCTCCGCTCATCTTAATCCCCCATAACACTAATCCTAATTCCTTGTGAGCTCTAAAAATTTACCACCGACCTCTTGCATTGAAGAGAGTATAAATTTAATCTTGGTGTAATTTTCAAAAGGTAGATGAAATAGTAAATAAGACACTACCTAGAGATTTCATCCTCATTTGATGAACAAGCTCTTCTTCTTCTTCTTCTTCTTCTTCTTCTTCTTCTTTGTTGTTCTACTACCTGCTCATCTTTAGGGGAAGAACTCTACTATGCTTCTCCTTATGCTTGGGATAGTTGTTTGAGAACGAGCGATGATCTTTTGTAAAGCCCGTGCGGGTTGATCATTTCCTGGTTCAACCATATAAATAGCTTCAATTCCCATAACTTCTTTTTCATTTTGATCTTCCTTTTTTCTCTTCACCAGAGATTGAAGATCCATCTTCTACTCTCTTTTATGATGACTCTTCTTCATAAGCTTCGAATTCAGGTTCAAGCTTACTGGATTAATGTTGTTGATGATGCTGAGTAGAAAGTTCATCTATATGTCTCATCATATAAATAACTTCTACTTCCATAGTGTCATGTTCATCGTCATATTCTTGCACATGAATTTCTGATCGACAGCTCCAATGGATCTCTGGTTCATTGTAAGGAACTGACATTTCTTCTGTTGGGGGATTACAATTATAGACAACTTTCTCCCATAAGGGTGAATCTGATTGATGACGGGATCCCCTAGAGGATTCTCCAGGATGTCAACCATCATATCTTTTATCAGTGATATCCCTTCTTTTAGGTATCCACTTCTGATGAGTTATTTTTGAGGTAGATTTTAGAATATGTGCATCAGACGTCACACCTCTTTCTTTCTTCAGAATTTCATCGTCGGGCCTTGGCCTCCACATCTGCTTGACCTTTCAGCAACGGATTCTTGGACACGCGGTCTAACTGTCAAGCTCAAATGCTCACCACATGAAGCATACTTGGCTTGATGACTAGTTACCATAATAGATTGCAACCTTCTTGGTGGAATCTCAGTATCTTTAATCATCACAGGCCTCTGAAATTTTCTCTTCATTATGCCTCTTTCCTTGGCTACTTTAAGGACATTGTGTATTCTAGCAGATAGTATTTCAGGTTGTCTCCTCTGTGGTGGTGGAACTTGACGTTGTTGAGTCCAGAAAGACTACTTCACCTCACCAGTAGAGCTATTCCTTTTTACCCATTTTAGATTATCAAAGTTATTATGGGTAAGAATACTAACTTCTGGCCCTAATATTGTTTGTTCACTAGGTCATTTAGGTAGGATCTGCTGAGCCCTCAGCTCAGCCTTTCTTATTCTTCTTTGCCTTCTAGTTAATTTGCTTCCTAATGAGAAAGCCTTGAAATCATGTCTTCCAAGTACAAAGGTTTTAGTTGGCGAAGTAGTTGTACCATAAGGCATCAAAGATACAGTTTGCCCACTAATGGTTCTTTTCATCACGGGGGCTTTAGATTGACCCAATCTTTCAAAAATTGAAGTTCTCTGTCGAAAGAACTCCTTAATAGTAATTGGTTGTTGAATTAGTTGGCAAGCTTGATGAGTAGAAGCTTCAGTAAACTAAGGCCTTCTGGCATGACCTTGGATGAGTGCACCACGGGTGGGTACTTCATGAGTTGAGGCTATAATAACCGGGAAATTCACACTACCAAATTGAATGGTAGCTCCAACATCTCTGTTACATTGATTACTAAGCAGATATTTGCACCACGCTAGGTCAAAGGAGTTTCAGATCTATTCTAAGTGAAAGATGGGGATTAGTAATTTGTAATTGTTATTTCATCCCATACTTTCAAAATATAGAGGTACTACCAAATAAAATAATAGTGTAATAAAGATATATGTATATACTCTATAGAATAATTCATTCGACATAGAGTCAAATACATTAGTAATTTAAATTTATTACACATTTAAATTACCATTTTTTTGTTTTGAATTTTCAAATATTTTATTAATATTATAACATGTATATGACTAGCCAAAAATGGAAAGATAAACATATCCCCAGCGGAGTCGCTAGAAATTTGTGAGCTCCAAAAATTCGCCATCCACCTCTCACATTGAAGAGAGTATGAATTTAATGTCGTAATTTTTAAGATGGAATAATAGATACACACCTGAGATTTCATCCTCATTTGGTGAGGACTTTAGATCTGGTTCTAGGTTTTCTATAAGCACAAGCACCTATAGTTAATTACCCCTCCCAATACTGAGAGAGAACTTTCAATTAAGGCTAGTCATTAGATCACTGAATGCGTAGCATATAGTAGCAGCATATGGAGTTTAAATTTTAACCTTATGAAATTTATTATATTATCTTAAAGCAGATGGTTGGGGGAATGATGACATGCCCGATCTAGATCTCATAGTTTCATCATCCCGAGATGTCGTGGTCCCTAGTCTACTTATTCATAGGAGGTAGTAGGCCTAACCTGACCGAAGGATTCTTATCAACAGCTATGGGTTGCGTCATCCAAGTAATCTTTGTAGACCTAGGTGGTGTTTGTCTAAAGAGATAGGCTTATGTCTACCTTAGCTGACAAATGGCTTTTTTCCCTATCAGATGTACCATATGATTCATCTCTTAAGGTACATAGCCATTAGGGAGCATACGGGATATAGTTGTGATCATAATATAATGGTGCCATTTGGCAGCAATTACCCGATCAGAGGACTCTCATCATAACTACATCATATGTGGAGCCTACTAGCCAAACCACACAAACAGAGGATGCGGGCCACGTCTTTGCTGGCATGAGATTAATTGATAGTGAATATAGAAATACATTTGACTTAACATTGGCTCCTTTGCGAGCTAGATTTTTCTTAATTTGTCTCCTTCAGCAAATAATTACGGAAGGTGGATTCAGTTTTAGCTTTAAATTCTTTAAAGATTGAATTTCATTTAAGCATTTAACACTTAGTAATTTATCCGATTTTATATGTGTATTGATACTTGATTTTGATTAATTTAATTTGAGCCTGCAAGCATAATTTGATGGTAACTGTCCCCTCTGATTAAAATCTCTATTCAACACAGCCATCATCGGGGTGGATGTATTGTTTGATCATTTAATTTATTATTTCAGATCTTGTTAACTCTATTAGTTTAATAATAGAGGATCAGATCTACTATCATATGATAGAATTAGATTCTCAGATATTTTAATAAGTTAAAATTCTTATAATAATTAGATTTTTAGGTTTTGTTAACCCGGACTCAATCCTAAGACCAAATCAGGAAGCAACCCATGCAGCATCTTCAGACTCTAAATTTAAACATTCAATGTAGTGTTGGGGCCCATGTGGGTGTTTAGTAATTTAGGTAATTTTTATTTCTAAATTATTAGATTAATTTTATATTTATTTAATCTCAACTTCACCTATGCAGCCTTTTCAGACATTAAAAATTACAGTTTAAATCTCTATGTATGAGCACATGCAAGTATTTATAACTTAGATAATTTCATACATGTCAGTATCTCATTTATAAAATTTGCCTTCTATATGATTGTACGAAGAGTTACAGATCCGGTGGCATTTTTGGAGCAGAATTAGATTTATATTTGCACTCAAAATATTGTATCCTTGCTTGCATTAAACTTATTTGTTGAATCTCTAAATAGTTGATTCATGCTCATTAATGAACAATCAAAATTTTATGAGATTTACTTAAGCCGCTTCACCTATTTTAACTTGTTCGATACGAGTCAAAGCATAACTCATTCGTTCATTGAAAAACCCTTCTTATGTTGGTTAACAAGCTATTCGGGTTTACCAAAAATCTTTGTTCATACTTCTTAATTAAAATGTGCTATGAATTTCATTTTAAAGCTTTTTTTTGTGAATTTTACCCATTAGATGTACTATATATCAATTTCACCATTAAGTGGATTAGGTATAGTGTAAGTCCTCAGTTTAAGTTCTCTTATGAATTTCATCTAGATTCTACTAGTTTTGAAGATAAACACTTAGATTTATCACAAATCTCATTGTGTTTCAAATTTAATTTTAAATGCAAGATCCAAATGGCTCTTTTAAAGGCTGCATTCATGAGTGATCATGAGTTGCCTAATTGAATTTGCGCTTATAAGAAAGCTACCAAATTTCTTGCACACTTTATTCTCAATTTGGAATTAGACATTTAGACTTACCACCAATCATTTGTCATTTAATATTCAATTGAGATCTTTACTTCATTTGATATTAAATATGATTTGTTCACATAGAAAGACTTCAAATCCAATTTGAATTTATCCTTAACTCCAGATCAAGTTTCATAGTTTTTAGTAACCGGACTTCAAATTTATCATGAGTCTCTTGTGAGTTTAGTATTAGCCTCCCCAAAGTTCAATTAAGACTTATTTAATTTTGAGAAATTTGAAAGAAAGAGAACTTAGTTTATACCATGAAATTAAGTTTTAGCAAGAATGAGTCCCACAATGATTCTTTCAATTTCTATAAATGAGGCTAAGGAGAGGATTCTTGTATTTCATATCATTTGCTTGAGTTTAGAGGACTTGAAAAGGAGGGAGATTGATTCTGGCTCAAAGCTTGGGTGGACTTTCAACTTGCTTAAATTTTTTGGTGAGCACTATTCCTTTTCTTCTTTTTGATTTAATGTTTTTTTTCATATTTATCATGTATCTTTTTTTATTTAATTTGAGTTTAGATGATTTCCATTTAAATTTGTTTAAGTCCCAAAAATTTGATGAAATTTTGATAGCATTTTGGCATAGGGGTGTCACTTCTAATAGTTTTGGCTTCCTCTGTATGCCTTATTAAGCATAGCGAGTGGTGTCTTATGATACCACAGTCATCTCTTTGCACCCACTACGCCCTATTGGGCGTTAGTGGGGTCTTGAAACCTGTAAAAAGAGACACAAGCATATATACAATTCCACACATTTCTACACATCCACAGTCAGTAACCATGATAAATTTGCACATCAACAGGACTTATTTGTAACTTGGAATCGCAATTTTGCTAGATGGAATAAAGGAAAGATCTGAATGGGGAAGATACATTGTTGCGGGTAGGAAGGGATCAATCTTAGAAGTAGGTTGGAAGGGGAATTAGGATAGGCAGTTCGGTTGGGTCGTTTGGCTCTGGTTAGGTTCCGGCCAAGAGGAGGAGTTTGGCCAGGCTACACTTGCATGTGTAGCTTTCAAACCAAGAGTGCAGGAGTTAGTTCAACTGTCAAGAAAAAAAGCAAAAAAAAAAAGAAAGAATGGCTCAAGAGGGATAGGGAGAGAGCGGGGCTTACGATTTGTGATTTTGTTGGGGATGAATAAAAATCATGAGAATTTGAGGGCTTGAGGAAGATGAACTAAAAGAGGGTGCTTGCAGCTTGAAAGGAGACGGGCCAGGGAGCTTTGATTAAGAATAGTGGCTTTCCATTCCTTGTGGCTGAAGGATATGGGAGAAGAAAAAGATTTTGGATGGAGGCCTTCGGTTCTAAGGAAATTGGGGAGGAAATGCAAGAGAGAACAAGAGGGGTCGGGAGTTGAGCAAATTCTTCTGGGTTCCTTACAGGATGGGGTGAACAAGAGAGAAACAAATGCGAATGAGGGGTTTTCTTGTGATTCCCTATGGTCGAGGAAAACGGGATGAGGGCTTGTGATTTTGAGGAAGGGGATCGTGCGAAGGAGGGAGTTTCGAATTGAGAGCGGGATTGGTTGAAGGAAATCCAACAAAATGGGGCGAAGGAAGGGAGGATCATGCAAATTGAGCCAAGGAATCAAGCAGGTTGATCGAACGAATTACTTGAAGGAAATTGGGATCCTTTGGGGTGAATTAGGGATTAGTAATAATTTTATATAAAAAATTTTATTTAAATGATTAAATCAATCCCTAATTCAAATTTTTATTATATAGTTAATATATATGTTGATATAAGGTTATTTTGATATTTTGGACTTAATGATGCTGCTCGTTTCACGATCAGAGGCCATTTGGTTCGAGTCGACGCCGAATTGGATCAATTTTGACTCAAAATGCACATTATAGCTTCTGATTTCTTGACATTTGTGTAAACTCATCTGAATTATTCACAGATAGTCTCATTTGATAGATTTTAATATTTTGAAGCTAACGGTGCAATCAATTTCATAAATAGAGGTCATTTGGGCATCATCGCTGCCTCCCGACTTTGATATGTGCGTCGACACATTGACAGCTCGATCGATTGATCGTTAGATTGTGCAATATTTATATTCTAATCAATTTTGATATTCTGAACATGATGGCAAAGTCTGTTTATCGATTGGAGATCATTTTGATTGATTTTTGGCACCATCGAGTGTATTTCGGCTTCAATTTAAGCGTCATTACATCTGAAGTTCATCAACTTGGTCTTGTAAGCTCGACTCAACTTATGGCGCATGCATGGAGGTCAACATTCATAATGCATAATTACATTAAAAATAAGAAAAGTAAATTTAACTATACCTACAAAATAAGTGTTAGCTAAACACACCATACAACCCAAGAAGTTATATGAATACTTTGGACTTAGCACCCTGCACATGGGTAACCAAGTCCACCTGTCCTAATTTAGATTGTGCTTAAGGGTTAAGCAACCTACAAAAGAGAGCATTTATATTTATTTTAAGCACCCCTTAAGCACAATCTCCTGCATAAAATATGATTAGGTTAATCATGGCCTAACATCTAGGCTACGAAGCATACACCCTAACATCTAGTCTACAATAATACATCATAAAATTAAACATACATCAAGCCATAAACCACCCTAATGTAAGGTGAAAAGTGGTGACTTAATCTAGGTGTGTGAATTAAGGCTTGTGTGATATGCCTTAGCTAGGCTTTGTTATATATTTCTAAGTGGGAGAGGATTTAATTTGAAGTGTGGTTTCACTTTAAGTGGCTTAATAGATTTAAGAATTTTTATTTAATGTTTTCTTTTGTTCCATTTGGCTTAAATTTAACAACTAAGTGTTATAAAGAGAAGGAAATAGAGGATCACTCTCTTTTAACCCAACCTTAAGTCACATCTAAAGCAAATTAATGAAATGAATTCTCTTTAGTGAATGGCTTATTACATATTTTAATTAGTCCTAAGTTTATGTTCACTTTAAATAATACCATTCAGTAAAAAAGGAATCATAAGATTAATTAGAGTTAATCACTATCACACAACACATGTTTGTTCATTTCATCCCATCATATATAACATGTACATTATTAAGTCATAAACATATCTATGCATACAAAATACTTTTCCATACTTAAATGCAGGATGAATGAATGAATTTTATAAAAAAGAGGATTCTCATTCATTAGCTAAATATGCATTCAAATGTGTGAAAGTTCTAAGCAAGTACTTTTTCATTATTTTCCACCAAGGGAGTGAGGTAGGAACCTCCTTGGGGCTACTTAAATTCGTGCGTCCCCGGAATGTCCATACTAGGTATACCCGTTATTCTTAAATATATGTGGATGTATAAGCAACTATAAGAATAGAAAGCCATGCAAAGGTAGAATTAGATTTAATTGATTTATTTATGTGGATGAATTAAAGCTCTATCAAAATTCTAATGTCAAAATGCATAAGAATGAAATCAAATGAGTACGCCGCCATTATTTTGCACCAAAGGAGTGAGGTAGGAACCTCCTTGGGGCCACTTAAAGTAGTGCATCCCCGGAATGTCCAGACTAGTATACCCACTAACATTCATAATTATGCAAATCAACATGTGAATGAAAGAAAGAAACTTCATTCCATACACTAAGCTTATATTCACATGCACCTCCTATGTATGTATAACTAATATCACAACATATATTATTATTCATTAATAAGCTTTTGAAAAAATATTTTAGATTTAATAGTGATAATAGCCACACATATTTTTAATTAAATCAACACATGTAAATTTGACATAAAGGAAACCATTTATTTTAGATAATTTTTTAAAGAAATGAATGCATGACTACAAGTGGCATACAAAAGTTTAATATGATTGGAAAGAAATAAAGAAACACAAGTATGTAATTTCATTCAATCCAACTAATTCCTAAGGACAGTCATATCAAATAAGTTTATTTAAAACAAACTAAAGCTTCTTAATGTCATTTTTTTGATTTCATGTTTAACTTGATTTAGGATATGTGAGAAAGGTTTGCTAATCCTGATCCCATTCCCTATATGTGTGTATTAATTTGATTTAATAAGAAGCAATTAGATGATTTTTATGGATTGATGAAGTTAAGCATGGATTAAGTCAATTAATTAACCCTTACCTATATTACCTTAAGATAATTGATTAAACAGTTATGAGCTAATATGATGTACAAATAAATTGAGATGTAAATAGCAATACTCCTATGAAATGAAAGGGGCCTAATGCAATTAGCTCATAATCATTAATTAATTAAGCTTAAGGAACACACTTAATTACTTTAATGATTTTCTCACACATTTGAGCTAACCATAATTTCATTAGCTCTCATTAGGTTACTGAACACCCAAAGAACTATCCAAGGATCAATTAGGAAAATCATATTTAATTAAATTTTTAATTTAATCAAAGGATTAATCCATTAATTCATTTTCTCTCTCTTAATTTTTAAATTTGATTATCTTTTGAAAATGAAATGGACTTAAGGGAAAAAAGGTTAGAAAAGAGGTCCCCACCTAATTCCATAAGCCATCCATTGGATTAAGCATGATTTAATATGATTTGAATTCTAATTTAGCTAACTAAGTTTTTAATTAGGTAATTAATTAATAATTAGGACTTTAGTTGAACATAGAGGGAAAATTAGAGAAGGTATTAGGAGGGAGGCTCCAATCCACTCCCTTAAGTCTCCTTACTATCCAACAGTGGTTAGGGAGTCCAAATAATTAATTAATCATTATTCATATGCTTAATCACCCCTTAATGAATTAAAAGGATAATTAGGACTTAATCAATTAATTTTCCTAATTAAACAATTAATAAATTTCAGGAAAAATAGGGGAGGCAAAGGTCATCTCCTTAAACATCCTCAAAAAGTTTGAAATCAATTAAATGATTAATTAAGGAGTAATTAAGCTAATTAAATTTTTAATTAAACTCTAATTAAGCTCTATTTACTATTTAAAATCCATTAGCAATATTTTTATTAAATTCTTTATTGAAATAGCTTTAACAGAAGCCCGCATTTGTAATTTTTGGATTTTTTTACAAATAGTTATGAATTTTAAAAGTTTCAGCCTTAAAAATATATTTATTAACCCTAATTAATGCCTTAATCCCGTCGGTGCCACGTGGCTGCTGACACGACGCGCTTTCCATGTGGCACGATGGGATAGATTATTTAAGTTATCACATCACAAAGTCAACCAAGAGTGACGCATTTTCTTGTGGATCCTCGATCAAGATCGCCCATAATTAATCCTGTGGTTTAGAGGGAATAATCATGGATCTAAGCGTGAACTAATCATGACCGTCCATTTTGATCATGCAGAATAGACGGCCTGTGATCTTTCTCCTTCGCGAACGCGAAAGATGGATGGTGTTCATCTTTCTCTGTTCAATCCGAGCTCACCAAAGCTTGGATTAATTTCAAAATGATCTCACACCATGAAGGGAAGGATAGGAACACATCCAATGACTAATATCACATCCAATGGAAATTTCTTTCACAAACGACCAACCAAAAATTGCCTAGGTTATGGTTTTGAGGAATTACCTCACCGGAGCTCAAGACCGGTAGTGGGATCAACGAAGGTAGCTTCGCCTAGTTGAGGCGAAGGCCTATTGAGAAGCTTGGGCCTTGATTTGAAGTAGATTCCTTAGACAACCAAGATAGGTGCTTTGGAGCTTCAGTCTTGATCGAACTCCCCCCTCTGGTAGCTTAAAAGCTTGAATGACTTCGATGACACACGAGGATGGTGTGTGCAAGAGGAATTGAAGTTTGGATCGAAAGCACCCTCCCTTATTTCAGTTTCATAGAGGAGAGGAAAATTCTGATTGAGGGAGGCTTGGGAATGCTTTTGGGTGGCTAAGGGATTTTGTTTCTCACTTGGACTCAGACGAAGCGAATGGTCTCAATTTTCATTTGAATAGAGGGGGTATACCCCTCAAAAAAAGGAGGACGGGATGGCTTTTTCTCGGCCTGAGCCATCATCATCAGGAGAGGTCACACTCAAGTCCACGTGGCTTAACGTGAGTAGAAGAGGTAATGGGAGGTTGTCCAAGGGCTGATGTGCAATGGTTTCTTGGCTTGAATCCATAAGGTGCCTGATTTGTATGGGAGGTGAGTCAACTCACCTTCGATTGGTCCATCGCTGACCTAGGGTGGGTTAAGTGAGCTAGGTGGGTCAAGTGGAGCCTCACTTGAGTGCTTTGAGGGCTTTCATGGTGATGGAGGAGTTGACCTTGCTTCTTAAAGGGAGAATCCAATGGAAGGAAGGCTTAACCAATGGTCCATTGCTTGGGTGGGGATCACTTGGCTTTTTATATGGCTTTGGGCTAATCTAAGGTTAATTTGGGTTTTGTTTAGTCAGCCATCAAAGTCCCATGGATTGGTTTTGGGTGGGGTTCATATGGGTTCATGTTGGGTTGGGTTGACAAATTGGTCAAATTGGGCCAAACCAAGGCTTGGGTTAGGTTCAAATGATGATTTGAAGAGTTTTAGTTCAAGTGGCTTCAATCAATTAGGCATATGTTTGATTTTGGCTCATTTGGATTCAAATAGGTCAAATGGGCTAAGTTGACCAATTTGACCAAATTGGGTTGGGTTTAGTGTTAATTCATGTTCAATTGGTTAATTTAAAATGATTGTAGGTTTTTGTTAGAGTCAATTTGGGTTTAATTTAGGTTTTGGCCGATTTGACTTTAAATTGAATTTGGTTTATTGGTTCAATAAATCAACTTAGGTTAGGGATTTGATTGATGAAGCAAGCCAATTTGGGTCAAATGGCCTTTTGGTTTGACTCAATTGGGGGTTTGGTCATGTTCAATCATTGATTATGAATTGGTTTCAATCAATGGTTTCAATTAATTTGGTGTATTATGGATTTTGGCTAGTTTAGGTTTCATTTAGGCTAAAGGTTGACTTGGTTTGACCCAATTCAAGATAGTTGATCACCTTAGGATGATTGTTGATCATGATATGAGATTTGGATGGGCTTGGTTCAATTCAATTTGGGTTGAATTAGAACTTGGCTCAAAAGGGTCTTTTAGGCCACTTTGGGTCAAGTGGACCTAAATGATTCAATTGGTTTATTTTTGGCTTGATTCAAGTTTAGTTGAACTCGTATATGAGCTTAGGATTGAAATATAAATCCAACTACAATCAATTTGGAGTTTAAAGGATTTTGGCTCATTTGGAGTTTTCAAGTCAAAAAGGCTAACTTGGGCTTAACTTGGGTTGACTTGAGTTTGGTTTGGTAATTGTAGTTTATGTTTATATTTGGAAGTGATTGAAGGAATGATTGATTTAAGAGAAAATTCATTATTTTTGGCTTGATTTGGATAGGATTTGGCCAAGTTCAAGAAATTAGCTAAAAATGCTTGAATTGGGTTTTGGTTTGATTTTGGATTTGGTTTTGGATATTTGAAATTATATTTCATTTATATTTGAGGATATAAATGATTCATGAGAAAATCACTTGAGTTTGGAGTGATTTGGAAGCAAATTTGACCAAGCTTATGGATGTAGGTCAAATGGCCTTAAGCAGGGAATTGATTTAGTTTAATTTATTTTTGGTCATTGGAGGATGGGTTTCATTTATATTTATGAATATAAATTAAAGAACAATTTATTTAGAAAGAAATCCACCAAGTTTGAGATAATTTAGGTCAAGATTTGATTAAGTTTATGGATGTAGGTCCATAGGGCTTAAGAAGGGATTTGGTAGGATTTGGATTTAGTTTGATTTGATTTTGGTCATTTTAGTATTGATTTTATTTATATTTATGAATATAAATGAAGGAATAATTTATTTATAAATAAATCAATCAATGTTGGGATAATTTAGGTGGAGATTGATTAAGCTTATAAGAGTGGGTCATAAGGCTTAAGAGGAAAATTTGAAACTTTGGAATTGATTTGGATTTCAATCATTTAGAACTAAGTTTGGATTTGGGTTTGATTTATATTTAGTGATTGAATTGATCTTTGAGAAAATCAATTGAATTTGGATTGATTTGAATTTGGCTAAGGCTAAGTCCATTAGATGAAATCAAAGGGCTTAGAAAGGGTTTTGTATTCAATCATGAGATTTTTTGGCGAAATCTTGAGTTTGAATTTGATAATGAGATTGATTATGAGTTTTAAAAATTTGGTTTGGGTTTGATATGAATTTGAGGTTTGGCTTAAGAAGGAAAGCATGGATCGGGTTTAAGCTATAAGATAGGCAAGTCTTCCTAAGTCCCTTAGGCATGACCTATTCCTATGGCTAACTCTTCTAAGTCTCAAGGCTTAGGTTAAGTGTTCACCTAATCACTAGATGTGTCTTAAGACTAAGGAGCTATTAGTGTCTATAAGAGTCCTAGATCTATGATAAGGGAGTTAAGAACTCACTCCAAAAGTGAGGTCAACAACTATATACTTGCTTCTCTTGAATACACATGAATGTATATATAAATGAAGGAAAGAAAACCATGCAAAGATTATATTTTTATTTGAATAAATCATTTATGTATATGAATTAAAGTTCTATCCAAATTCTAATATTGAAACACATAAGAATGAAATCAAATGGGTATGTGTCGTTGTTAAACTAGGGAAGTGAGGTAATCAAATGACCTCCTTGGGACTAACTAAACCCTCGTATTCCCGGGGTGTCCAGACTATATACCCATTACCATTCAACCTTATATAAATCAATACATGAATAGAGTGATAAGAACTCAACGTTCATACACTTAAGCTTTAAGCACATACATTTCTTATGTATTTATAACTAGCATCATAACACATATTATCATTCATTTATAAGCTTTTGAAAAAAATACATTTAGATTTAATAGTGATAATAGCCACACATATATTAAATTAAATCAACACATGCAAGCTTACATAAAGAAAAATCAATTGACTTAATTAGTTTTGAAAAGATGAATGCATGATTGCAAATGACACACAATATCTAACATGATTAAAAAGGAATAAATAAACATAAACACATGATTTCATTCAATTGAATTAATTTTTAAGGACAATCATATTAAATAAAATTATTTAAAATAAACCAAAGCTTTCTTAATAACATTTTAATTTCATATTTTGATTTGATTTAAAGATGTGAGAAGAGGATTCCTTATCCTAAGCCATTCACATGTTTGTTAATTAATTTGGTTTAATGAAAAGCAATTAAGTTGATTTTATGTGTTAATTAAGTTGTAATATACATTAGATCCATTATGTAGCCCTTTCCTATATTACCTTAACATAGTTACCCCAATAATTATGAGCCAACATGATATGCGCATGCATTAGAAATTAAATTATCAATGGTCCTAAGAAATGAAAGGGACTTAATGCAATTGGCTCATGATTAAAAGTTAAGTAAGCTAAGGAACTTAATTAAGTACTCTTATAGTTTTCCCACACATATCGGTTACTCATAATTTCTTTAAGGCCTCTTTAAGTTATTGAACACCTAAAGGTCTACCCAAGACTTAATTAAAATTCTTATGTGATTATAATTTCAATTTAATTAATCAAGCAATTTAATTAATTAATTAAGCCTTGATTAATTTAATTAACGAAATGAACTTAGGGAGATAGATTAGGAAGGAGGCCCTAATCTTGTCCCATGTGTTCATTCACTATTGAATAATGATTAATAACTTAATCAATTAATTTTTTACTGTTCATGGGATTATTAATGATTACTTAATTTAAGAGAGTAATTAAAGCTTGATTAGTCAATTTCCTTAATTAATTAAGCAATAAATCCCAAAAAAATCATGAGAGGTAAATGTTATACTATTAAATTAACCCACAAAGTTTGGGGTTAAGTATTTAAGTAATTAAAGAATTATTAAGCTGATTAATTTTATAATTAAACCCTAATTAATCCTTAATTACTATTCAAAATTAATTAAGAATATTTTTAATAAATTCTCCTCTGAAATACCTTTAAAATAAGTATTTATTTATGTTTTTCTGATTTTTTTTTACAATTAGTTATGCTTTTTATAAATTTCAGTCATTAAAACACATTAATTAACCATAATTAACTCTTAATCCCATCAACGCCATGTGGCACACTAACGCGGTGCGCATTTGATGTGGCGTCACGGGAATGGTTATTAAAAATAATCCTAGTCAGCGCTTACGTGGCGGTGACGACAGCGGAACACGCTTTCTTGTGCGTCGTCTGATCTAAGATCGGACGGCCACGATTAATCCTATAGCTTAATAGGATTAAATTGGATCGATCTATCAAATCTAATCATGACCATATGTTTTGATCACGTAGAACAGATGGTGCGTGATCTATCATCACACAAGCGAGGGAAAATGAAGTTCGTTCGCCATTGCTCACATGATCCGAGCTCACCCGAGCTCGGATCTACTCCAAAATGGATCCCACACCTTCGTGTCAAAAATCTAAAGGGATCTAATAGCTAAGATCACACTACGTGCCAGTTTTCTTCAAAAAGCTCCAACAAATTTTTTTTCACCTAAGGTCAGTTTTAATGGCATATGTGACTGGAGCTTAAGACTAGTGGCAAATCTGATTGAGGAAGCTTCGTCTAGTGGAGGCAAAGCTCTACTGATCAGCATGAGCTCCAATTTGAGGTGGTTTTCTCAGAAAGCCATGAACTAAAGCTTAAGAGGTCAACATTGATCGAAATCCACCCTCCAATCATCAAGAAGCTTGGGAGATGATTTGTTCTCGCTCGACTAGCTCCAAGGATGGTGTGTACAAAGTTAATTATACTTTGGTTGTCGTTTGAGCAAATGGGATCAAATGGAGGAGTGCCCTATTTCGGGACGGACGAAAATGGTGTTTAGGAAGCTCTGGAAGGCTTTGGAACTCCAAGAAGAGGCTTTGGAGACTCATCTTAGGGTTCTCTAGCTCCGAGAAAGTGAGTGTGTGTTTGGGGTTGGAACGAGGGGGGTTATACCCCTCCTCCACTTGATCGGACAGCTCAGCTTGGTTGGGTTTGTTATGATCGTCCTACCATCTCAGGGGGTCATGGGTGGCAAGGAGATGATGAAGTGGCTCGGTTTGGTTGGGTGAAGATGTGAAGGTGGCTACCAAGGACGGTAGTGGGTGTCCTTGAGCTTTCCAAATGCACCAATCGGGGAGGTGAGGTGATTTCACCTCCCCATGAGTCATGGCTGACCCAACCAACTTTGGGTCAGGTTGGGCAGTGTCCTGTGAGCCCAGGTGCACCAATGGGAGGATGTCAAGTGGTCAAGGAAGGAAAATGACCACTTACATGGTGATTTATCTCATGTGATACCCCTAGCCTAAGAGTAGGATGGTCATTTGGCATTGGATTTTATTTGGGCAGATTTGAAATGAGTCAAAAGTGAGTTGGCCTAAATTTCAACTGATTTGGAGTTCAGCTGATTAGGTTTGGCTCAATATGGCTTAAATAGATCAAATTATGTTATGTTAGGTCATGTTGACCAATTGGTCAAATTAGGTCTAACCAAGAGTTCGCTAAAGTTCATATGATCATTTGGGATGTATTGGTGTCATTGGTTTGGTTTGGTTTGGCTTAGATTTAATTTTGGCTCATTTGAGTTCATTTGGGTCAAATGGGTCAAGTTGACCAATTTGACCCAATTGGCCAAGTTGTTTTGGGTCATGGCTTGGTTTGGGTTTGGTTGATCATTTGGAGTATGTTGTAGGCTTTGGTTGAGTTTAATTTGGATTTCCTTGAGTTTCAGATTGGTTTGACCCTTTAGGTCGAGTTGGGTTCAATAGGTCATTTGGGTTTAGTGGGTCAATTGGGCTCAATTGAGGCTTTGGTTAAGTTCAATAGTCAATTTGGGATGAACTTGAGCCATTGGTTGCAATCAATTTGGTTTATATTTTGATTTAACCCAATTTGATCTTTTAGGTCAATTTGGGTCAACTTGGGTCAAGAGGGCCAATTAGATTTGGTTTGGCTCAATTAAAGGTCAAGTTATGTTCAAATACTGATTTTGAGTTGGTATGAATCATTGGTTTCAAGGGATTTGGCTTAGGTTGCAATTTGGCTAGTTTGGGTTCATACGGGTTAAGATGGTTGACTTGGTCAAAGGATCAAGTTGACTTGGTTTGACCCAATTTGTGATAATTGATCAACCTAGGGTGATCAACAATCATGATGGGAGGTTTTGATGGGCTTTGTTCAATCCAATTTGGGTAGGATAGGAACTTGACTCAAATAGGTTAAATTAGCCACTTTGGGTCAAGTGGACCAATTGGGTTTAGTTGGCTTGATTTTATGTTGAGTTTGATTTAGTTTATTTTATATATAGATTTGGGATTGATATATAAATTCAATTACAATCAGTTTAGGTTCAAATGAGTGTTGGTTCACTTGAAAATCTTAAGTCAAAAGGGCTAGGTTGGGTTCGACTTGAGTTGATTTTGATTGGGCTTGATAATTGTAGATTTCATTTATATTTGGGATGGTAATTAAAGAAATAATTGATTTATGAGAAAATTATTTAATTTTGGATTTTGGAATTAAGGAATTTGGCTAAATCCATTGAGCTGGGTGATGTGGCTTAGGTTTGGATTTTAATTTAGTTTGATTTAGTTTTGATGATTTAAATGTATATTTCATTTATATTTGTGAAGATGATTGAAGACATGATTGATTCATGAGATAATCAATTGAGTTTGAAGTGATTTGGAGGTAAATTTAGCTAAGCTCATGAGGGTAGGTCATAGGGCTTAGATTTGGATCACGATTTAGTTTTGATCATTAGGTTGTAGATTTGATTTATATTTAGGAAGATGATTGAAGATATAAATTGATCATCAGGAAATCAATTTATTTTGAAGTGATTTTAATAAGAATTTGACAAAGTTCATGAAATTGATTTAAAGGACTTAGGAAAGATTTCAAGTTTGGATTTGATTATGGGCTTTAATCATTTGGTTTGGAATTTGGATTTGGATTTGGTATTTGAGCTAACGAGTAGAAAATTACAGCCATAGTGTCGCAAGACACTAATCGTTATGCTCAGTAGAGCTGATGGAAAGGTTGAATAGCTTCCGATCTACACGGGAAAAATGTTGAGAGGCTGCCAAAATTCAGATTGACAGAGGACTTAATTAATTTAATGTAAAATAACTTTATGCTCAAAATTAAAATCTAAATTAAAATTACAGGGGTTTGAAGACCCAGTTATGCTTAGTAGAGCTAACGGGTAGAAGACCTAGGTCGTAGTATCTCGAGACACTGACCTTATGCTCAGTAGAGCTGATGGGAAGGCCTAATAGCCCCGGATGCAGCCCCCTATGTGGGGACAACATTGAGTGGCTATTGAATTTTAGACTGACATGAGACTTAAACAAGAACAAATAAAAGTATTGATGAGCTTAAATTGAGCTTATTTGAGAATGATAAATTAAAGAATAAACCTACATATAAAAGTCTAAAAGTATTTAAATAAGAATGATCTTACACAGGACTCGGTGATTTGTTGACGAACATAAATAGAACTTTTAATGAACTTGAGGGTTTGTCTCCTAATAAGAATAAAATTCAAGTATAGCCTCCGATAATCTTGATAGTTGCTTACAAGATTCTCAGTGATCATAAGCTAAGTTTCATTGAAACTTAAAGAACACAATGAGCTATGAACTAAATGCAAACAAATGAATTTTAATTTAAATGATTGAATAAGAGCCAAAGTACTCTACGCCACCGAATCTACAACACAAAATTAGAAGCAGATAGAAGGCATTGGCTTAAATTCTAAATATACTTCAAATGTATTAATTATGCATAAATTATGGAGCCAACTATCACTCAATTTAAGTACTTTGGAATTTGTACAATCATTTGAAAGAAATGAATTTTTGTACAAAATATAAAGCAATCATAATTCAATTTGATCTTTACAAAATTAGTACAAGTATTCTAAATAACCCACATGGGCCTCGACACTATGCTGAATGCATGAATCTAGTGTATGAGGATGTTGTACATGTTGATCCTTGATTGGGTCTGCGGACTGGGTCCAGGTTAACAAAACCTAATGATATTGTTATAGCTTTCTCCACTTGAGAAAATCTCTAAGAAGCTAATTTTGTAATATGACAGTATAACGACTATCTCTTAACTCCCCAGCGAAGTCGCCAGAAATCTGTGGACTCTAAAAATTTGTCACCGACCTCTCGATGAAGAGAGTGGATTAAATGTCGGTCAAATTTTAAAAGGCATATGGAATAGTAGATAAGACACTACCCAGAGATTTCACCCTCATTTTGTGAGGGCTTTAGATCTGGTTCCAGGTTTCCTATAGGCACAAACACATATAGTTAATTACCTTTCCCAATGCTGAGAGAGAACTTTCAATTAAGGCTAGCCATTAGATAGCTAAATGTGAGCGTATAGTAGCAGCATGTGGAGTTTAAAATTTGGGGTTTAGAATTCATGAAATTCATCATCGTTAGCATAAAGTGGATGGTTGGGGGAATGATGATGCACCCGATCAAGATCCTAAGGCTCCGTCATCACGGGCTATCGTGGTCCCTAGTCTACTTAGTTAGAGAAGGTAGTCGACCCAACCTTACCGAAGAATCCTTATCAACAGCCATGGGTTGCGTCGTCCAAGGAAACCTTATAGACCTGGGGTGGTGTTTGTTTAAAGAGACATGCTTAAGTCCACTTTAAATAATATAGGGTTTTTTGCCCTATCAAGTGCACCCTATAGTTCACAACCCAAGGTATAGAGCCAATAGAGAACATACGCACTATAGTCGTGATCGTAATATAATGGTGTCATTTAGTAGCAACCACCCGATCAGATGACTCTGGTCGTAACTACATCATACGTGGAGCCTACTAGTCAAATCACGCGGACAGAAGACATGGGCCATGTCTTTACTAGCATGAGATTATTTGAGTGTGAAGATAGATGTACACTTGACTTGGCATTGGCTGCTTTATAAGCTAGAGCTTTCTTGATTTGCCACCTCCAACAAATGATTGTGGAAGGTGGATGTATTATTTTTTGCTTTAAGTTTTTTAGGTTGATGATTTTTATGTAAGCATTTAAATTAAGCTTCTTCTATACTTCTTTTATATTTATATGAAATTTAAATTTATTTGATTTAACATTGAACTCAAAGTATAACTTGATGGTGATATCCCCTCCGATTGAAATCTACATTAAACACAGTCATCATCAAGGTATATAAGTATGCTTGATCATTTAGTTTATTATTTCAGATCCTATCAACTCTATTAATTTAATAATAGAGGATCATATATAGATTTATATTTTGAAATTTTTGAATTTGAGAATATTGAATATAATTATCTTAGATATTTTGATAATAATGACCCATCCGGTTGATATTCTCAATCAACTTAGTCATCATTAGAGAATTAGGCGACAGTTATTATACTATCATATGACAGAATTAGCTTCTCAAAGATTTTCTCAAATGGAGAAAGCTATAACATTATTAGGTTTTGTTAACCCGGACCTAGTCCGTAGACCCAGCTAGGGTTCAACCCGTGTAGGATCCTCAAACACTAAATTCATGCGTTCAATGTAGTGTCGGGGCCCATGCAGGTGTATTTAAGAATGCTTGCACACTTTCAAGGCATTAAATTTAAATTTTAAGCATACTTCATAATGTGTGCAAAGCTTATCTCATTAGTTTATTTATATGTATCTCGATACTATAAAATTGAATATATTATTGTCTCATGATGCACATAATGTTCATTTCATTAAAAACTTTGATTGTTTGCACACATTTTGAGATGATAAATTTAATTATAAGCTCACTTCATAATGCATGCAAGAGTTCAATTGAAATCTTAATTAATGTCTTATGTTCGTTTGTACGATGTGTTGCGAACCTGATGGCATAAAAGATTTGAAATTAACATATTAATTTTAACTCGATTCCATTTTAGATTCCTAGCAATATACTCTATCAAAAATTTTGGTCTTATTTGGGCAGCGAAAATTGTCTTTATATAACTTATTTTATTTTAAGTGGACCCCACATAGCATATTTTCCTGTCTATAAATAGGTTGCCTATTAAGTTCAATTTCATTCAAATCTATTTAGTTATATTTAGTGTTTTGAAGGCTCTCGGTGTAAGGAGGTTCTGCTTATCTTTTGGAGTAATGTTCTAAGTTACGTTTTTTTGAGTTAATTATTAGTCTAAAATTCGGCAGCCTCCCGGCGTCATCCCCACATAGGGGACTTCATCGGGAGCTATTCAACCTTCTAGTTAACTTTACTGATCATAACGGTCAATGTTTTGTGACACTACGACCGAAGTCTTCTACCCATTATCTCTACTGAGCATAATGGGGTCTTCAAACACCTACAATTTCAATTCATATTTTGATTTTGAACTTATAATTCATTTTGAGTTAAATTAATTAAATCTTCTGACAATCCAAATTTCTGGCGTCTTTCCCACATAGTGCATCGAGGTTATTTGAAGTATTTCATTAGCGGTCAATGTCTTACGACTACGCTCGATCTTCTACATTAGCTCTCTGCGTATAATGGTCTTCTTTAACTCTATGCGAGTCTTTGAATACCTCTCCACCATATGGCAGTGTAATTATTGTTGAATGCAAAGCAATTCTATCCTCGATACAAATTACAGATGTAACTTGAGCACCAATATTTACTACACAAGCCGTGGATAGCCCGTTTCCAGGAGCTGTCGCCAGTCCCTCCTGATGTACAACGGCTGTGCCAAATCTCAAATCCTGCAAGACAAAAAATAGCATTTCTTTGATCTCTCTGTTATCAAATGACTCGGGCAAACAAGTATAACTTAATACAAGCTTCTATCCGCTGGAATTATTTGTAACTTATCAACCAATACCCAGTCCCAAATCACACATAGATCGGTAATCACCTGCTGCAAAGGATAATCCGGAGAAATGTTAAAATGTCCACGATGAATAGGACGACTTCAGCAGTATGGTTCCGATGGAGAAATTCTAAGAGCTTCCTCCCCACAAATAAACTTTTTGAATTCATATTCATCAGAATTAGAGTCTCCAGCGTCAAAGGATTTAGATGTTTCCAAGGAATGCAAATTAGTAGCATTGCCATCTTGCAAAGTGTGTGAATTGGGTTTCTTGTCCATAACTTTTGTCCAAGTGATAGGAGATTCATTTCGGCTTTGATGTGGTGCAAATCCATCTACACGTCCCACCTTATGGGGAAAAGAGTTGTTTGAAGCTTCTTCATCGAGAAACGGTACTTTCAGCGAAGATGCAACTATATCATAAGCCTTCTCACGTTCCATATTCTGGGCAGGAGTTGCTCGAGTGTTCAGCATCTAATCCTAAACATGTTTCTTCTGGACAGACTTAACACATCTTGCAATACAGTGTGCTATATTGTAGGGCACTTTTTGATGAGCAAAACCAATTCTAACATTTGTTGAACCTGGAATGATGACAACTAAATTCGAACCGCGCTCTGCAAAGACCTGTGATGGAACGACGCTCTTGAGGTAATCCATTGTACTGGTGGAACGGAGCGGGAGGAAGCTGGCGGGCGATCGCGAGAACGGGAAACTGCGCGCCGGCTGGGAGTTCGAACCGAGAGGGAAGAAAGGGAGATCGAGACCTGTAGCAAGGACGGGGCAGCCATGGCTCATTCAGACAGCAGGGAGAAAGAAAATGGGAGTCGCTCGTTTGTGGCCGAGTTTTGATCGGGCAATTTTTTTTAAATAAGTATCATTAGAATGCTAATTAGGTAATTAAATATGGTTAAAAAAAATTTCAAAATAGGTACAATCATCCAATTACTGGGCCTTTGTGCGTTGGATATACGTGGCATTGGCGTTGCCGCGTTGAAATGACTTAGCGCTTGACTTGGGAGGCCAGGTCGTACTAAGAGAGGCGACTTGTTTATTTTTTTTTTAACTAAGTATCATTGATTTATAAAGCTTGGGATATAAGTATGATATTAAGTCAAAAGTAATTCTGATTGTGTAAAGTATTTTTATAATTTTGATTTGCATTATTTCTAATAATTATTATATGATTTTAACATAAATATTAGTAATCACACATGTATCTTCTGTATTTAGATTTATGTTTTAGTGACTTCTGTATTTATATGCTCAGGTCGTGGTTATGCGGCACTCTGTGGCCGATCGTAATATGTGTGTAGATATGGACCGCCTTCATCTAGGTCAGTCCTCATAAATCTATAGAAGATACATGCTAATATTTATGTTAAAATCATATAATAATATAAAATATCAAATCAAAATATTTTGCACAATAAGAATTATTTTGACTTAATATCATACTTAAATCAATGATACTTAGTTTTAAAACATCTGAAACAAATTAAGCCCACTAAACTCATTTCGTGGCATGCGTCATATCCGGCGTGTTGGCAGCTTAGTAATTGGACGACTGTACCTATTTTGAACTTTTTTTTTTAATCATACTTAATTACTTAATTAGCATTATAATGATACTTATTTTAAAAAATTTATCGTTTTGATCGGGAGGGCTATAGATTCTATCTTTTTTTCTTTTTTCTGGTTCGACTTGCAGCAGGATGGGATAAGAGTAGGTGGGGTGGTATGGTAGGGATGATGTGGCGACCTATTACTCGTCGAATGAGAGGTGGAGGCATGAGAATGTGCAACTACGAGTTACAAAGCGTTGAACTGGTGTAATTAGGAGATAATTGGGTAGATTCTTTCTTGAAATTCGTGTAAATTTCGACAACATTTTAAGCCCAACAATATTAGTCAAATTGGATGTCCATCCTAAATAATTTCGATGTTCCGGACGCAATGGCGTAGTCTGTTTTGTGATCGGAGGCCGTTTGGTTCAAGTCGGCACCAAATCGGGTCATTTCAATTCAAAAATGCACATTATCACTTCTGACTGTTCGACGTTCACGTAGACTCATTCGAATCGAGCACGAACAGTCTCATTTGATAGATTTGGACGTTTCGATACTAACGATATGATCAATTTCATGAACGGGTGTCGTTTGGGCATCGTTGTAGTCTCTCGATCTCGATATGCGCATAGGCACGTCGATGGATTTCCTTTTTGATCGATTGACCGTTGAATTGTGGAATATGCATATTTCAATAAATTTCAACGTTCTGAACGCAATGATGAAGTCAATTCGTCGATCGGAGGTCATTTCGACTAGTTTCAGTGACGTCCAGTGTATTTCAACTTCAATTTATGCGTTGTTGCATTCGAAGTCGGTCGACTTTGTCTTATGAGCTCGACTCAACTTATGTGGTATCTATGGAGGTCAACAATGTTCAAAGTAATTTCATGCTTCAGCATTTGATATATAACATAATACACGTGTTTTTTTTCTTTTAGTCTGAGCATCATTTTCGTGAACCAAGTGTTCCATCATAAGGTTTGAAACAAACGTTCGAACTGAAGTTAGAACTAGGTTTAAATAAGATTCAAAGAAATTTCAAACCTAGTTTAGACATATATATATATATATATATATATATATATATATATATATATATATATATATATATATATCATATGATCATTATTAACTTTGAATCAAATATTAAAATCTACTTCAAACTTCTTTTTCGGATCTTATATTTGACCATAAGAATCAAAATAGAATTTGAACTTTTATTTGAGCATGTTCTTTTAAATAGAGATTTAAAATTGGGTTCAAATGAAGTTTGAATTAAAGGATTGAATCTTGTATTTTTCTCACTATCTCATATAGAATTAACTTATTTAATTTACTTTGCTATTTATTTAGATATCGAATTGATTATTTTAAGAAAAGGTATTACATAGCTAGAATGACAGATAGAGCCAGGGGTGATGATGAACATTTACTATAAGCCATAGACTAATGATCAAAACTCTCTTATTTAAGCTGCTAGAAGAATCCAATGTGTTTATCTTTCTTGGTTAAGAAAGATTATATTTATTGCAAGTAAAAAAATAAAATAAAGAATGTTCACATGAGTAACATTATTCAACAATTTGAAAGTCAAATATGTAGGTTTGCCTATAAACAATCATAAAAGTAGTTATAGGATCATAAAGATCATTGCATGTCTTAATTAGACGTCTCGTATGATCTATTATATACATACGTACGTACGTACGTACGTACGTACATACATACATGCATACATACATACATATATATATATATATATATAGTTGATGGCAGTTTAAACTTCTTTTCAAATCTACCAATTCAAATCCCATATAATATATGAAAAACTTAAACTAAGTGAATTTAATTTAAAATTTGTAATGAACTATTATGGTCTATAATATGTATATTTCTCTCAAGTGCACTAGATTTTATAATCTCGTCACTTTACCCTAATCTATAAACTCAACTGTTCAAGTTTAAGTTTTGGATATTTAAGATGATTATGCTAACAAAAAACCGTTAACTATTTAAATATAAGAAGCAAAAAAATGAAATTTTGCCCGTTACACAATATTTTTAAATATTGTATTAAACAGCCTCGATATAAATGAGATGTGAGTGATTTAGTTATTTTCATGATGTTGTATTAACTTCCTTTCAAATGAAAATCACTTGAATGAAATCACACATCTGACGAGTCTCTGAGGGATTTTATAATGAGAAGGTTTTGCCCCACAATGAAACAAAGCTTTCAGTCTGCAGAATTTGAATTGAAAACTTCTGGTAATGAAATGCAGACACTTTGAAATACTTTGAAAAGATTTGCTATGGGGAGCATTTGTCTCGCTCTAAGGTGTTGAATATGGCTTGGAGTATTGAAACAGTATAATTTCAGATTTTTAGTTTTTGAAGACTTTAACTGAGATTGAACTTTGCTCTTGAAAATGATTTCTGAAGAAATATTGGAAATGATATGATTCCATATTCTCCAAAAGTCAACAGAAGCAGAAGGAATAAAAAAACTCCGTATTGGATGAAAGACTTCATTCAATAATATAAGAAATGATAAAAGATTTAGAAGAGTAAATAAATGGGCCACATACATCCATAAATTACAACAGAAAGGCTATAATACAATAAGGGAATTACAGACTACAAATCAATATAAATCCAACATAATACAACTCAATACATGACCCTTACAGAGAAGTAATACACATCAGAAATCAAAGATGAGCAACAGAGAGTATAACAAAAGAGAAGTCAAATAACTTCCAGAAAGAACCCTGCATCAACACCCAAAACAGATAACTTCAGATGACAAAAAGGATAAATAAAGAAGCAATCAAGAAACCAAGAAGGGATCTGGACAGCTAAGCTAACAGAATAACCACCCAATAGTCCAGAGAATGAGCAAGATAAAGGACGGCAAGAAACTCAGCCAACTGTAACAGAAACAGTTACAAAAGTGTACAGAACTTCCAACCTTGTAAAAGAAAGCATAGATCTAGGCTATAGAAGAAAACAGAAAGTATAAATAGGGTAAAGAAACCAAACAGAGGATATATGATATATTCTGCAAAGAAACTCTTCTTTCTCTCTGCATCTTCTTCTTCTTCTTCTTCCTCTTACAATTTTCTTCTGGTTAACTCTCTGGCAACTTCTTCCTCCGGCAAGAAGAAACCTAGCAGCTCTCCTCTCCGCTTCTCCCTCAGCCCCTCTCTCTGGAGTGTTCGACGACTCGAACTGTCGAAAAGAGAAAACATAGATAAGTTTAAACCAAAAGTATAAATGAAGCTTCATCAGACGGCCAGAAACCAGCCACCGCAATCGCCATCAACGGTTCAAACCCATTCCATGGGCGTAGTTATCCAGACGACCTGATCAATCCCTCAAGAAGGAGACGCGTGGATTCCATTATCGGCAGAAGGGTTCCGACGACGCAAAGTGGAGGCTAAGAAGGTAAATCCAAGTGTTAGATCCAATGGTTAGAAGGAATACAACGCGATCCGATGGCTCAGGAGACAGCCGCTGAACCCAATCCTTATTCCCTACTCAAACCGGGTTCATTCCACTCAGATTGGCTCACTTAACCCAAACTAGACACATATCATTGGTGCTCTTGTTGATTACCACAACCAACAATGGCAGAAGGAACAAGACACATAGCCAAGACAATAGAAGAATGTGTAGGAAGACTCAACAAAACAAATGAGCAAATGTCTTCCATCACTATGATATTAAATGAAGTTTCAAGAAGATTATCTGTCATAGAAGAAAAATTGGATAACAATTATCAAGAACAACAACAATCACAGGTATGTACTTCTGCTCATATATAAATTTTTATTCCAAATAAATAACACACACAACAAAACATTAGACCTGTTAAGGTAGATATGTCAAGGTTTAATGGAGAAAATCTCAGAGGTTGGCTATTCAAAGCAGACCAATTCTTTCAGTATTATAGCTTATCAGAGGACCAGAAATTCCTAATTGCCTCAGTATACATGGATGGACACAATAAGTCGGTATCAATGGATACACTTAAATAAACAATTGCATTCATGGACACGGTTCAAAGAACAGTCATTCAAAGATTTGGTCCATCTCATATAGAGATTTGAGAGAGAACTAGCTAAGCTACAACAAAAATAAGGTTAATTTCTACAATGAATTTGAAGAAATAGCTAATCAAATTTCAGGTATTCTACCTGAATTTCTATAAAGCTATTTTGAATCAGGACTTAGACATGATATTGAGAGGGAAGTAAGAGCCTTACAACCCAATTCCCTTCAGCAAGCTTTTCAATCAACTAAGCTAATGAAAGATAGACTAGCTGATGAAATTTTTATGGCCAGAAATTAAAGAGTCAACCAATATCCACCAGTAAAATAACCACATATATACCAACCACCTTTACTGCCTATACCATCAATACCCAACCATAGCAATAATATGACCAACAAATAAAATATTCCAATTTAGAAATTAACCACAACACAGTTGGAAGAAAGAAGAAAGAAAGGACTATGTTTTAACTGTGATGAAAAATATCACAGAGGTCATATCTGTAAATCCAAATTATTTGCTTTAATGATGGTCAATGATGACCAAGAGCAATACCTGCAACAAGAACCTGAGCCAGAAATGCAAATATTACAAGAGGAATTTCCAGAAATCAGCCTCAATGCCTTTACAGGTCAGTCTAATCCTAGGACATTAAGATTACAAGGACTAATTGGAAATAAAAAAGTATAAGTATTGATTGATAGTGGTTCAACCCACAATTTTATTTAATCCAAACTAGCCAAATTTATTGACTATAAAGTAACACCTGCATCAATTTTTCAAGTGTTAGTAGGCAATGGAGAAACTTTAAAATGTTCAGGAATATGCTCTAATATTCTTATCCAACTACAAGGAAACACTTTTATCACTGATTGATATCTGCTACCCATGCAAGGAGCAGATGTTGTTTTGGGTGTTCAATGGCTAGAACAATTAGGTGAGTGTACAATTGATTATAAAAAACTCACTATGAAATTCTACTCTAATGACAGATTTGTACAGTTACAAGGAGATACATCCTCCAAGGTGGATAGCATTACCTTCCATCAGTTCACCAAATTGCAGCAAAAGAAGGAAATAATATCATATTTCTAGATTAGAGAAATAACGGAGAGCAGATTCCTCATAAAAGAATTGATAACTTACCCGAAATACGACAAGTATTATCCCAATATCAAGAACTATTTCAAATTCCAGCAAGCTTACCTCCAAGGAGGGACATAGACCACCAGCTTCATCTGCCACCTAGAACTCAACTAGTGAAAGCCAAAAATTATAGATATTCACACTTTCAAAAAATAGAAATAAAAAAATTAATTAGAGAAATGTTGGACAGTGACATAATCAGAGAAAGCACCAGCCCTTTCTTTTCTCCAGCTCTTTTAATCAAGAAGAATGATGGAACTTGGAGATTCTGTGTAGATTACAGAGCTCTAAATAAAGTAACAATACGTGATTTCCAATTCCCACTCGGAGGAGCTTATGGATGAATTATATGGAGCCACAATCTTTTCAAAGTTAGACTTAAGATCGATATCATCAAATCGAATGGCTGAAGAAGACATCTACAAAACAGCTTTTAGAACTCATGAGGGACACTATGAGTTTATTGTAATGTCATTTGAACTAACAAATGCACCATCAACATTCCAAGCATTAATGAATTCAGTGCTTAAGCCATTCTTAAGAAAATTTATTTTAGTATTTTTTGATGATATACTTATATATAGTCAGACCTTGGAGTTACATCAAAATCATCTCCAAGCTGTATTGGAACAACTCAAGCAACATTCACTATTTATCAAACCATCTAAATGCTTATTTATGCAGGACATAATTGAGTATTTAGGACATATTTTATCTGCACAAGGGCTAGCAGTGGATCCCAAAAAGATTCAAGCATAAGCATGGCATTACCCAATTCAATCAAAGCAGTTAAGAGATTTTTTGGGTTTAACAGGCTATTATCGAAAATTTGTTAAAAACTATGCAACCATTGCCTCTCCACTAACTTCTATGTTAGCCAAGCAACATTTTTAATGGATAGAAGAATCAAAAGCAGCATTTTTACAATTAAAATAAGCATGACATCTCTCCCAGTATTAGCCTATCCCAATTTTTCTCAGCCTTTTATCATAGAGATAGATGCATCTGGGACAGCAATTAGAGTTGTTTTAATACAAAACAGCCATCATATATCTTATTTTAGTAAGAAGCTCTCTCCATCAGTATAAAAAATATCAGCATATGCAAGAGAATTATATGATATAACAGAAACAGTTGCAAGATGGAGACAATATCGCTGGTAACAAGTTTACCATCGAGGCAGATCAAAAGAGCATAAGGGAGCTAATGCAACAAACAATTCAAACTCCTGAACAGTAGAGATTTTTAATCAAATTTCTTGGATTTGACTACACTATTAAATATAAATCAGGGATTACAAATAAAGCAGCTGATGCCTTGTACAGAAAATTATTTGACACAAAAGATAGTCCTACAACTAACAACTCAAAATCACTTATGTCATTCAGTTATATGGCGTCATCATCATAAAGCTTAAATGAATCATCACCGTCGTCGAAGTCATCATCATAAAGCTTAAATGAATGATTTGGCCTTTTATTATAATTTAAGTTATGTATTATTGGGCTTTTATATTTTGTATATGTCTTGAGTTTATATGTATTGGGCTATTCTTATGTCATGGCCCATGAGTCATTATTATTGGGCTTTTATATGTATTGGGCTATTCTTATGTCATGGCCCATGAGTCATTGTAGTAGGTATGGAATGAGTGGTAGGTTTGATAGTAGGTGGTGGTAGGTTTGATAATGGTGGTAGGTATAGTTATGATGGTGTTAGGTTTGAGTTTGGAGTTAGGTTTGAGTATTCTTAACTCTCCCTTTCATTCCTATAAATAGGGAGACTCTTGTAATGCTTTGTACTTGAATTTGGAATGAAAGTTATCTTCTTAAATTTCTTTACTATTCTTTTGTGTGCTTTCCTCTTGAGTGGACTACTTGAGTGTGTGAGCTCACAACCCGAGAAGGACTTCTAAGGAAGGAACGCGATCTCCACAACACTGGTGTTTGTAGAGGTCGACTTCAACTTATCCCGCTTCTGGTTACTTTAAATCTTCTACAGTTAGATCGTTCATAACTTTTCGCTTATTTCTTTGCACTTATAAGATTGGATCTCTAGTGTGGTTGACATAACTTTAACTAAGATCTTTTAACTTCACTAAATTCATAATATTGTGAATGTGCTCAATAGTAGTGTGCATTTATCATTACTCTTTGTGAGGATTTAAGAATTATCGGTGTAATAAACATCATATCATAAAAAGCACCTGTGTCCTACATCACTTATACTCAACAAATCAATACTATAATGCAACAAATCAAAGAGGACACACATGCTAGCACTGAACTACAAGACCTGCATAAGAAAATATTAGACAATCCAGGTTTATTTCCTAAATATAGACTTGCTAATGGATTGATACACTATAAAGATAAGATTGTCATAGCTCAAGACTCAGCAATCAGAAACACTATTATAAGAGAATTACATTCAACACCAGTAGGAGGCCATGGAGGAATTTAGAAGACATTGGCCAGAATTAATCAACAATTCTATTGGAAGCATATGAAATAAGATATTAAACACTTTATCTTAACCTGTCCTATTTGTCAACAAGTCAAATATGATAATCAGAAGCCAGTCGGGCTACTACAATAACTACCTATACCAGAAGCCATTTGGGAGGAAGTATCAATGGATTTTATTACAGGACTACCCAAGTCTCACAATAAAACTACTATATTAGTGGTGGTAGACAGACTATCAAAATATGCACACTTCTCAACCCTTCCAACCAATTTTATAGCCCCATATATAGCCCAGATTTTTATTTGACATACCATGGCATACCACAAGGAATAATTTCGAGACCCAATCTTTATGAGCAATTTAGAATTGTTAATGGAATCACATTAAAACACAAAAGGTATACCATCCTCGATGGCCAAACAGAGGTAAACAAATCCTAGAGCAATATCTAAGGAGTTTTGTATTAGAGACATTAAGGATGCATTCATTCCATAATTCTCCTATAATACATCCATCAATACTTCCACAAAAATGACTCCTTTTTAAATAGTATATGGCAAACTTCCTCCTTCAGTAATACCCTATAATGGGAATACAGCTACCAACACAGAGGTGGAAGCAGTTTTACAACAAAGGGACAAAATTCTATAGCTACTTAAAACAAACTTACAGAAAGCTCAAAACAGAATGAAGCAAATGGCTGATAAACATAGAAGAGAGCTTCAATTCAAAGTAAATGATTTAGTATAAGTTAAACTACAGCCCTATAGACAAACTTGGTCTGAATCGGATACAAAACTACAGAGAAAATACTATGATCCTTTCAAAATTCTACAGAAAATAGGGACAGTAGTATATAGAATAGAATTACCAGAAACAGCAAGGATACATAATTTGCTTCATGTATCCACACTTAAGCAATACAGACAAGATTCTACACTACACTCGGCAAAATTACCAACTCATTTCATATACGGGCAGATATTAGTCAAGCCTATTAAAGTTTTAGATCAAAGAACAGTACTACAGGGAGATCAACAAATTAAAGAAATCTTAATACAATGGGAAGGACTTCTAGCCACAGATGCTTCTTGGGTGTCAAGTGAAGAAATATAGAGAGCATTTCCAGACTTTGACCTTGAGGACAAGGTCAAGGTGGGGAGAGTAATGATATGATTCCATATTCTCCAAAAGACAACAAGCGAAGGAATAAAACTCCATATTGGATGAAAGACTTCATTCAATAATATAGGAAATGATAAAAGATTTAGAAGAGTAAATAAATGGGCCACATACATCCATAAATTACAACAGAAAGGCTATAATGCAAGAAGGGAATTACAGACTACAAATCAATATAAATCCAACATAATACAACTCAATACAAGACCCTTACAGTAATACATCAAATCAAAGATGAACAGAGTATAACAAAGAGAAGCCAAATAACTTCCGAGAAAGAACCCGCATCAACACCAAAAAGAACTTCGATGACAAAAGAATAAATAAAGAAGCAATCAAGAAACCAAGAAGGGATCCGACTAAAATATAATAATCACCCAATAGTCCAGAGAACGAGCAAGATAAAGGACAAGAAGAAACTCAACTGTAGCATGCATACAAAGTGTAACTTCCAACCTTGTAAAAGAAAGCATAGATCTAGGCTATAGAAGAAAACAAAAAGTATAAATAGGGTAAAAAAACCAAATAGAGGATATATGATATATTCTGCAAAGAAACTCTTCTTTCTCTCTGCATCTTCATCTTCTTCTTCTTCCTCTTACAATTTTCTTCTGGTTAACTCTCCGGCAACTTCTTCCTCCGGCAAGAAGAAACCTAGCCGCTCTCCTCTCCGCTTCTCCCTTAGCCCCTCTCTCTGGAGTGTTCGACGACTCGAACTGTCGAAAAGAGAAAACATAGATAAGTTTAAACCAAACGTATTAAGGAAGCTTCATCAGATGGCCAAAAACCAGCCACCGCAATCGCCATCAACGGCTCAAACCCATTCCACGGGCGTAGTTATCCGGGCGACCGATCCTCGTGAAGGAGACGCGTGGATTCCATTATCGGCAGAAGGGATCAGACGACGCAAATTGGAGGCTAAGAAGGTAAATCCAAGTGTTAGATCCAACGGTTAGAAGGAATACAGCGCGATCCGACGGCTCAGGAGACAGCCGCTGAACCCAATCCTTATTCCCTATTCAAACCGGGTTCATTCCACTCAGATTGGCTCACTTAACCCAAACTAGACACATATCAGTTTTGCCCCACAATGAAACAAAGCTTTCAGTTTGCAGAATTTGAATTGAAAACTTTTGGTAATGAAATGCAGGCAAACTTGAAATACTTTGAAAAGATTTGCTATGGGGAGAATTTGTCTCGCTCTAAGGTGTTGAATATGGCTTGAAGTATTGAAACAGTATAATTTCAGATTTTTAGTTTTTGAAGACTTTAACTGAGATTGAACTTTGCTCTTGAAAATGATTTGTGAAGAAATAAAGTTCAGATTTTTTATTTCTTATGAAGAGAATATAGTAGAAAAGTTTATTCATGAACTTCCAAACAAAACCTTGAGAATTCAACTGTTCTAAAAAACTGCTAAGAGAAACTTTCGGAAACACAAACAAAACTATAAGATCTTACAACTCCTCTGATAACCTTGAATGATTAGCAAAAAAACTGAATATATTTTGAAGACACTAGTGCAGCTGAAAATAAAGTACTTACAGCAATGAAACGCTTGTCTTTGCTACCAAAGGATTTGCTGAAAGAATCTGTGAGGAAAAACTTGAAGTTTCCAGCTTACAGAATTTTTTTAATTAAACAGCTTAATCTTCTGTGGAGTTATAAATACAGTGGAAATAGAAAGAGAAGCTCTTGAATGAAAATAGCTTCAAATTTAGAGCTTGAATGAACATATTGTTTTAGAGCCCCCAAATGAATTTTCAAGAAAAATGATTCAGAAATGAAAACCTGTTATTTGGAATGAGGAAAATTGGTTTTTCAGATTTTTCTTTGTGTGGAAACGACTGGGAACTTTATCCGGCATGCAATAGAAATAGCTTTAGTTTTAAATTCAATTCCATTTCAGGGAACAATGTAGTAGTGTGTTTAGAATGACAGGAAATTTTCAGGATGACCAAATAGCCATTGGGATAAAGTTTGGCTCAGGAGAGAGTGAGGAAATGGTCATAGAATTATTGTTGGTGAGGACAGCAAGGCCAAACCCAACACCCCCTCACTCAGTATCCCTTTCGTGTTAATGTTATGATTTTCCCTTCTGTTTCACCTGTTATCACCCATCGACCCGATAATAGGTCAGATGAACCTGTTAGGTTCAAAAGCTTCACACTACTGGAGATCCTATGTGCAGCAGGCCAGACAAAGCTCATTGTTAATGGGAAAGCCATAGTGAAAGGAAAGCTGAAATAAGGATTTACAAAAATAGTAATGTGCTTAAAACACAACATTGGAGTTGTTACAAAATTATAAACTTTATATACAAAACATGCAATCATGTAAATAGTGTTCGAGTAGAAGATATTAAAGATAAATTGCTAAGCTTGTTTCTTAAACGAGCATTAATGTAAAGAATCTATATAATGATCCCAACTAAAAGTTAAAGTATTGAGTAATACATCATTCGATAGAGAGATATTCTCATCTTCTAAGTTGTAGAAGTATTTGATGTAGAAGAACTTGATGAAATAGAAAGTGAATAATTCACTTTAACGTTCAAACTAATAAATGTTTTCATTAAATTTTTCTAACCCTAACTCGTTTTCTTTAATTAAACAATCAAAATCTTCTTTTTTCGGTTCTTCGACTCCTATTTTTTGAAAACAAACTTCTTTTCAATATAGTTTTGTCGAAGGAAGTAAATGATATTTCATTTGAAGAAATATTTTATCTCATTGTCCTCTAAATATGAACGGCTACTTCGATTTAGTATAGGGGTTGGCTTGCTATATTTTTTTTCTTCTTCAACTACCAATGCAATGAGAAACATAAATATTACTTTGTTTTTCTTGCCCTTTCCACTCCTCTTTTTCTTAGTTCTCCTCTTCTTATTATCTTTGTTGGAAGAATGACTTTGAGGTGCTTCTTTAACTTGAGCTTGTTTGCATTCTCTTTAAGAATTTCTTTCTCATTCTCCATCTCACCTATGCCCAAAAAACTTTAGAGAAAGTATCTAAAATTTTCTTGCAAGTTTTAATACATGAAGTTAGTTTAAGATCATCAAGTGATCATAATGCTGAATGAAAATAAAAAAAAAAAATTTTGTCATTCAAATTATTTACTTCATTTTCCTTATGATTTTGTTAATTAATATTAAAAAATCATAATTTTGGATAAATATCATGAAGAAATCTCAAAAATTATTCGTTTAACTATTAGAATTTAGCTCATCGAATGGTGGAGGTAAATTACAAGAATGTCTAGTAAAAAGATCACCATTAGAGCCATAAGGATCTTTGACTTATTAAATCTTATAATCAAGACCACTTCCATTAATTCCAATTTCTTAGGAATTGTTATTCATAGAGAAATGAGGATCACAACAAGTGTCATGTTCTTGTGAGAAAATGATACATCAAAAGGAGGTGAATTGGTATGCAATGGAGTAATTTTAATTTTTTTAATTCCGCTAATTCAAGTTCGCACACGATATACTAACAAAAGCTAAATGATATATCAATTAAATACACTAAAAAAAATTAATAAAAAATTTGTTAAATTAAAAAATCAATACACATCAAAATTTTCAAGAGTAAAAGATAACATATACAAATTATGAAAACTCTAATACTAAAAGTTTACAATTATTACCCATTATTTATTACACTCAGGAATATTAGAGCATGCATACTTGCAAACAATTAATCGAATTCTACATGTGACATAACACAAGTCTAGTAAAGATATTGACTAAATGATCAGGCTATATGATTAAGTATATGACATTTGAACTATAAGTTATAGTACACATTAAGAGGCTGTTTGGAAGGAAATATTTTATGTGTAAAGTACAGTAAATGCAAGAGTTTTAACTTTTTTGTATTTAGAATGCTACAAAGTAAAATTTCAAAGTGATGTAATGTATTTAGATTACATTACAAAGATCATTTTTTGTGTATTTGAAAATCGCTCAGTTTGGGTGAATTCCAAATACACAGGCCAATGCAAAGTGTTATGACTATCGCCAGCCGCCGCCCACAGCCTCAAAAATATTTTACATTACATTTATTTTACCAAACAAAAATAATAATAAATTCATGTATTTGTAGAGTTTTCAACCAAACAAGTTAAAGTAATCCAAATACACTACATTCCTTTTACAATGTAATTATTTTAAATTGTATTCTTTTTTCAGGGAACCAAATAGCCCCTAAGTCAACATACAATTCCAATCAATGATTAAATAAAATAAAGTGCATGAAAGTAATCTAAGCTTTAGATTATTAAGAAGCTATAATATTGATATGACTTGGCAACTCAACAAGCCTACAACAATGTCTAAATCATGTGACATTGTAGAGTTCTTATTATCCCAAACTTTTTACAACAAGTCCTACTCTTTCATTTCATTAGGAGGTGGACAATCTTTTCATAAGGTAAACTCTTTGATTTTAGTTATGATTAGGTCAAACAAAAAAAGCAAGAATAGATTGGTCAGATGAAGTTGGTTTGACGTCGAATCTATATATTGACTTTGAGTGAACCTTTCTATCATGGTAAGTAGTAGCATCAAAGCTCATGATATCATTAGGTTGAGCACTTTTTGAGGATTCCTTGCAAAGGGATAAAAAGTAGAAAGTTGTATCTAACTACCTCTTCTTGCTGAATAGTATTTAAACTATGCAACAATCTCTCAATATATAAGCAAGACTCATGCTAAAAAAATCATGCAAGATCAGTGGGTAAGTAAACAATTACTTTCTTTTGTCCAAGTCATTCTTCTATTCGTTCTTTTCTTTCTTTGAGCATCAATAGCTAAGCTTTCATTCCTCATGAAAACTCTAATTTTTTATGAATTATAGTACTTTCTTTATTCTCTTAAAGCAGCAAGTCAGAGTCTATGGTAACTCCATTTTTCAGTTATGTCATATTTGTTTTATTGAAACTTTTCAAGTAGAGATTTCAAATAACTACAACTTAAACATCTAATTCAAATGGTCAAGGTTACCTTCTCACTAAATATAATAGAATTTTATGAAGCCAAAATTCTCTTGAAATTTAAGGTGACTTAATAGCTATAACAAATTACTAAATTAACCTGTAAATAAAAAAATAATGTAAATTAAAAACTACTGCTATTTAAAATTAAGATTGACTAAGAAATGATAATATCAAAATGAATTCCTCAAGGACAAACATTGCTTGTGATTATAAACACTTTAACTTAATCTACATAAAAACACTTCAATGATTTTACAAATCCATTAAAATTTTCTCTTCAATGTTAATAAGAACTTATAGCCTTAGATATTCCATTAGATCAGGGTAAAAAGCTTGAAAGTTACCCCAAAAATCTTCCAAAAGCTAGCTTTTTATTACCTAAGAAAATGTTCAAAAGAGAACCATAATAATTACTCAAACTTATTTTATATGACAATGGGCTTGCTTCACTGAGAGCAATGCGGTACAGTTTGGGTGTTGTTTATACACACAGTTGTTGACCTCATTTATAGAATAAATGAATTTTCATAGGTTGGCCTTCTTGCATTAGAAATCTCCTTCTTAGCATTAGGACCTCCTTTATAGCTTACTTCGGTGAATCTTAAAGATCTAGCTTGACTAACCTTAGTTATTTCTTGCACCTACAAAACCTATAGATTAACCCAACGAGTCATCCTACATGGCCTTGGAGGTCTTCAAACCTACCCCGTAAGTCAAAGAAAACTAAGTTAATCTCTTCTACCATGCCTGAATTAAATGAGATCAATTCATTGAATCAAATTGATCATAAAGATGCTTGACTTTGTGGTAAATTTTGCATAAATCACTTTAGAAATGCCATGAGTGGGCTCATTTTGACTTAAAACATAAGAGTCGTATAATGACAAAACTCATACAAATTAAATCTTTATATTGACTGAAAAAGAAACTACATGAACCAACAAAATGATTCACACATTATACCTTGGTCAAAGTCTAATTTCTAGATCAAGTTTGGCTGACCATGACTATATTGACCATAGCTAATGTGAATTAGGTCAATGCCTTAATTCAATACAATTAAATGTATATTGATTTAATCATAATTCATAAGCTTTACCATTGAGTCTAATTCATCTAAGCAGCAACCTAGGATCCTTCCAAATTAGTTTAGGCTGATTTAAGCTAGCCCAAATGCACTTAAATGGCTAACTAGATAACCTAAAAGTTCAATTGACTAATACTATCAATTATTTCTTAAACTACAGTTTGTTACCCAAACTCTCAAAGGCTTAATGAAATCAAAATCAAAATAAATTTGACAACTAAGGTGGCTCCCCCCTGCTTAATCAAACTGAGTTGTCCTCACCATTTTTCTCCACCCCCCTCCTGCTACCCACATCTCTTTTAGGCATTAAGACACAACTCAAATTAATCCAAGTTCTTTATCCAATATGTTTTGATAGCATTATTGACGTTCTAAAGCTCAATTAAGCTTAGTATAGCTAAGAGCTTCAAAAAATTTATTAGGAGAGATGATTCACCAATTTGCCTTTTATTTACTTCTTTTAGCTTCCTCAAAGCCCAATGTACCAAAACCCAAACTCATTTCCCACCTATAACAAGCAATCTGGCATCACTTCACCTACTCTAATGAGAGGTGCTCGCATTTCCACCTTTTAAGCATTTGATGAGGAGACAAGTAAAAGTTTTGTTTCATCCAAATGAAGCTTTTAAATCACACATTCACTTCCAAAATTATTAGAACATGAGGGCATTACAAGGGTTTTTAGAGGTTTCTTTACTAGATATCGATTGAAACCAATAATCATTGCACTTTACATGTTGATTGCCACGTGAGGTAAACCTATATCATAAAACCAGTCATTGCACATCACATGTAAAGCGCAAGTCATGCCAATATAGTTTAATAAATAAAAAATTGGTATTTAAATAATTAAAAGAATCATAAAAAATTTTAATTTAATCTTAAAAAAAAGTAACTCCTCTTTAGAATCAACATTCAAAAGGGGGATTTAATAAAAAAAAACTCGAATTTATAATGGGCGAAATCAAAGTAATTAAAGAAAATCCAAATTTAAATTAATGAAATTAAATGTTTAAATTCAATCCAGTTGACTTGAAATACATGTAAATCAATCCATGAGGTGTATATAATCTCTAGTTATTATCTCATGTACTTTGGATTAATAAATAATACTAAAATTTTAATTAAAATCATTAAGAAAGTCTTATAAATGAGAAAATAAATATAAACTAATAAAATTTACAAATCAAGCTTAAACGCTCTTCTTATCTTTATAAAGTATAGAGAATTTAAAATATAAAATTATATATATGAATAACTATTTTTTAAGTAAATATCATATGAATTGTAGCATGCTAGAAAACCAGTTGCGCTAGAGTAAAAGTTTACGCCTTAGCCTTGTTGTGAAATCCAGCACACATACACTGGTATTTAAAGAGTGAGCAAGAAAACTCAAGAAATTTTCACGTGAAAAATCTCGAAAAGAGGGAAAAAACCACGGGGCCTAGCCTAGTAAAAAACTTCCACTATGTATCTGTTTCAGAGTACAAAATCTTCCCGATAACGGGATTACAGAATTGTATATGAGAAAGGAACAAAGACTAAGTAGTCACGTTCAAGTGGTAACAATTGCTAGTGGTACCAGATGATGGCGAACAACGAGAACGGCGGCGATGAAAGGTCGTCATGATGGAGACCGGAGGTTGACGGCGAGGATCGGTGATTGCGGCGGCGACGGTGGTTGTCAGTGGTACGATTGTGGAGGATCTTCAAGCTTTAGGGCTCTCTCTCTCTCTTGCCCTCCTTATGAGGAATGAGGTATTTATAGATTGGATGAGTGGCATCTACATACATGCAAAAACCCTCTCCACTTCATGGACGGCTCAAAATGATCCCTTTGATCATTTAATGTATTTTAAATATTTGAATGCTCAAATGAAGTCAAAATTTTGAGATCTTGGGCTTGTTAGATCCCAGAGGCGCTAGATTTGACTATAAACACTCCATGTTTGAGAGATTTTTAAGGGTTTAACTGATATCCCAAAGTTTTCAATGATATTTTAAGTTCTTGATTTCGACCAGTTTCAACTTCGGATCAGTTTGCTTTTAACGTCAAGGTTCGTGCTTCGACTAGTAGAATTTTTGGTGTCATATCATGAATAATAGTCAAATAAATTTTAGAAAAATCTTGATATTAGAGAAAGGTCTTTAAGGATAAATGAGCCTATAGATGAAATATCTCTAAAGCTTAAATTAATTAGGTTTAAATAATTCATGTAATATAATAGTTTTAGAATTTTTAAAACTTTATAAATAAATCAAATCAGTTCAAAAAACATAAAATAATTTTTTAACTAAAAGCAATTAGATTACAAAAGCAAAAAAAAATTAATTTAAAATCAAATCATTAATATTAAACTATCATAAATAAATAATTAATCCCAAATTTATATGCAAAATTTTAAAGGTTACTCCAAATCACTAGAAAAATTATCACTTAATTTTAATTTTTTTATATAAAAATAAAATAAAATAAAATAAATTTATGTATACATAATGAAATTATACATAAAATATATAAGTATTATAAATATATTAAATAAATTTAAATTTTATTGGTATGTCTCTATGATTGTCACATTTCTAAAAAGTTTTTTCATAATTTTTGAAAATCAATTTTAATATTTTTATTACTTTAAATTTAAAATAATTAAGATTTTAAAAATATAAATTAATTTAAAATATATTTAATTTCTTATGTAATACATCTCAAAATTTCTCTATTTATAGAAGTTTTTCCATAATTTTTAAAGATTATGTTAATATTATAACATTTTCTTAAAAAAAATAAAACAATAATAATAAAAAAATCAATATAAAATTAATTTTAACTTTTTTTTAATTCAATTTTTAATTGATATCAATCTATGAAGATTTTCTTAAAAATTTTTGAAGATGGCTTTAACAATTCCTTAGAAAAAAGTTTAAGGAATCATTAAAGTTAATTAAAATAATAAAAAAAATTTATTAACATATTTGAAAGGTATTATGAAGTGTCACTCCACTCCTAGAGTAAAGTGTACACTTCATAATGTCTAGAATGCCTTAAGTAGTGAATTTCACTTATGGTGGGCTTTACTTAGCTTTGAACATTCTTAAAAATCTTTAAAATTATTTTAAATAGAAAATTTAAATTCAAATAAAAATTTTAAAGTCATTAATCACTTAAATTGAAATTATCCAGATTAAATAAAACTCTATTTTAATATTAAAAAGTTGAAATAATGGTGAAATGTATTAGAAAAACTTCATCACAATCTAGTTTGATTATCTTATTTGATTATCTATTTATGATATTATAACACAAGCCTTAGACTTATATATTAGGTTTGATTATATATTTTATGATGTTATATTGTGATAAGATGTTGTGAAGTGGTAAAATCTATAAAATAAATGTAAATTAGATTAATTCTAATACCTATTTTTCATGTGATCATGCTTAAAGGGGCTATGCTATAATTTTAAATGTCATTTGCACTTGTTTGCAAGTGCATGCTTGAAAATTAATATAGTTAGAGTATGATTAATAGGACAAGTAATTTGGCACAAAATTGTGCCAAGTATGTTGTGTGATTGAATATTGTCTTTAATATGATGTGCTTCGTTAACCTCTATTTTGTATAACAAGATTATTTTTCAATATAATTTTTAAAATAAGATGTCCTTGTATAAGCTTGTGGGATTACAAAGGATCAAGAAAGAAATAAGAATAAGCACTTAAGGTGAAACTTTGAATCCTTTAGAGCAAGAAGATCTTTGAAGCTAAAGTTTGAAAACTCATAAGCTAAGTTATAGTCAGTAGGTCTAAGCTAGGCTATATAAGGAAGACACTCAATTGTCTTTTGTTTTTTTATATTATATTTTATGGACTTAACCACTTTAATCTTTTTTTTTAATTTCCAATAAATATGTGTTTGATGTTTGAAATTTTTTTACTTTGATTATGAACAAGAATGCTATTTTTTTATATAGATTTTGTTTCACTTATTTATTTGTGGGCGTGTGCTGGATATTTATATATATGTAATAAGCTTTGACAAATAAATCTTTTTATATTAAATCAAAATAAAAAAATTTATAAGGATAAAATGAAGTAGAAACTCTAAAGATATTTCATCATTTGTATTCATATTGAATATGCTCCTTATTTTCATACATTTTCCCCACATATATATATACCCAAGTAGGGTGGGCCATCCAACTTATGAGGATGAGTTCCATTTTTAAGGATTTATTATATCATATTTTTAAGATTAAAATTACATTTTGAAACCCCATTATATGCATTTCATATTAGAGTTGCATTTATTTAAAAACAAAGAAAAGGTTGGAAATAATGCATTAGTTAAGTGCTTTACATATTATTTATGATCAAGCTTCTTAATTTTAGTGGTTTAACGAGTAAGTCTCTTTTCTTTCTAATAAAATAACAATCGAGCCTATCTTGTAATTTTTTTTATTTTTTATGATCTTACTTCATAGTTTCAAAGTGCTTAAGTTAATTTAAATGGTCATACTTTCTACATAGGGTTATAAGTCTGGTAGAGTCTAACCTATTTCAACTCTAAGCAGAATTGAAAGTTATAAGTCATCTATATTTCATTAGACTTAAATTTAAGGGTTTATTTAGGGTAGCTATAGTTTTTAATAAAGTTAGTTGTAAAGCTGATGTGGAGAAATCAACTTTTTGAAAAACTGGTGGGTGTTTGAAATATTTTTCTTTTCTAAAAATTCAAACACCGGCTTTCTGATAGCCACTAAAATATAATAATTTTTGTTTTCAAAATCAACTTTTTATTACAAAACTTTCTAAAAAGTAGCCAAACTCAACTATGAATTGTTTTTGAAAAGCAAAGTAACTAGAAAGTTATCCCGAACGCACCCTAAGTCATTATTTGATAGTGATTCTCACCTTAGTTTAAAAGCTAATACTAATCATTTTTCTTTTATAACATCATAATTCTTCATATCTTGGGCACTTTTGGATCTTATGCTAATGAAATCTAAATCCCAAAAAATTGAGAGAATAAATGAAGTAAATAAAGAATTGTAATTTTCTAAAATACTGAAGCCCATTCATATTTTTGAGCTTCTCAGCAACCACTGCTCGTTCCAATCCTTCCTTCGGGCCCTAAAAATGTTCAAAACTTTGAGTAAATTCCTTTCTAAATTTCTAAATATCAATCATTTAAAGCATTTGCCACTATTTTAATTGAAAGTTTTCTTTAAAAGTATTTCTGATAAGTAATAATAAACTAAAAATAATTGTGTTTATAAGAAATTTGTGCCCCAAAATAAAAATAAAAAGAATAATTTTCTTATTTTTGTCTTTTGATTCTATCGCAAAATAAAATTTGTATCTTCGGAGATAATATATTAGTTTCCATAACGTATTTGATTACAATAATAAAGAAAACATCTTTTTTTTTTAATCTCTGAATATTTTCTAGAATATTATTTCTATTTTTTTAGAAAATAAATTATTCTTAATGATTTATGCAACCATAAAAAATAAAACTTTTAATATTTGTTATTTACTTTCCTACAGCACAGCTCTCTCTCTCTCTCTCTCTCTCTCTCTCTATCTCCCTCTCTCTCTCTCTTCTCTCTCTCTCTCTCTCTCTCTCTCTCTCTCTCTCTCTCCCTCTCTCTCTCTCTTATGTATCAAATTATATAGGTTACGCTGAAAGTGTTAGAGCCAAGTACGCAATCTTTTAAAACATATCAAAATTAAACTACCACATAATCTAAGGACCAAGTTGTTGTAATCTCCGATCTAAAAGACATCCTTTTTCCATCAATTAAACTACTAAAAAAATATGAAAAAATAGAATATTAAAATATGTTCAGCTCTCCTAACAGTCATATAGCTCTACCCAGAACCACTCTCCTTAAGCAAAGCCATGTAATATTATTATACAAAACAATAAAAAAAAATTGGGAGAAAAGAGCTCATTGGTCAACCATGGACTTAAGCATGCAGGTCTGGTATGGTAGTTGCATAAGAAATATATATATATATATATACATTAGACTGATATATAGGAGATTTAGAAGTATAAATCTGAAACCCTAAATCTTACTAAATTGAGTTTTTAACCATAAAATACTTCTCTCTATCTTACAGAATATATATGACTCTGAACAACGATTAGCCAGTGTGTAATTTATCTTAATTAATAGTGCACGTGGAAATAGTCTGACCATCCATCTGTCTTGACAAATAGTTAAAATTGTAATTGCATTGAAATATTCTCTTAATATTTCGCTGATTTATCTTAAATTTGACAAAAAAAATATCTTCATAATTAAAGTTATATTTTTTTTCTATAAAATTACTATATGTATAGTTAGAAAAATTGTAAGTTGCTTCAAGTTCTATGATTATTGGCTAAATTTTTATATTAAGCTTAATTAAAATTTTAATTAGCTAAATAAGTATGAAAAATAATATTTTAAAAATAAGCATAGTCGCCCGTTAAACGTGCACAAGGCCCGAGCTAAATTTTTTTATAAAAAAAAATTGGCACAACTATAGTATTTTGCCCGTATCGGACTTATCCAGTGTCGGAATTGAGCGAGTTTGGTATCGTTGAAAACGTGTCAAAATTACCAAGACTTGTTGACAAAATCGTGATTCTGTAAGCGGTTTTGCAAATCTGCGTATGCAAAGTTTTTCGAGTCATCTGCGTTTAGCGACTTACCAAGCTAGAATCTCGATTTTATCAATAGTCGTGAAAATTTTATTACATTTCTAACGATACCAATCTCTCAATTCGACATCGACGATAAGTCGATATGAGCAAATTCAAGGCCTAAAATTTTCAACTCTCGTAGTTTTACTAGCGTTTGCAAAAATTACGGCTTACTAGGCTGCAATTACAGAGTTTTATCAACATGAAAGTCATGAGAAATTTCCTTGCGTTTCCAATCATACCAAGCTTCATCAATTCGACGTGGATGAGTGCATAAAAAAATCTTTGCGGTATGATAAAATTTTACTCTACTACTGAGCTTGGCGTTTGCAAAAATGCGACTTCTTGGGGGAATCTTAGATTTTGTCAACATAAAAGTGGAGAATTTACATTTTAACGATACCAACTCGGTCGACTTTGGATGAGTCAGATAAGAACAAAATACTGCAAGTGTACTAATTTTTTTTTAAAATAATTTAGTTTATGTCTAATCTCCCGTTCAACCGTTGAACGGGCAACTATGCCTAATTTTAAAATATTTTTTTTCATGCTTATTTAGTTAATTAAAATTTTAATTAGACTTAATATAAAAATTTAGCCTATTATTACATGTAAAATTTTAATATTTTCTATTTTTTTTCATAAATTGCACAACAGATGTTTTGGGTCAACATTATCAGAGTTTTGAGAAGATGGATTCTTGTGTTGGATGAAGGTAGCTCCCAAATATAGTAAAGCTTTGTGATTATAGAGCTTATGAATTCGACAGAGGAAGAAAAATATAGGTAAAAAGTTGGTGATTGCTGTACACCAAACTGGACAACTAAAACTTTGGAAAATAACAACCATAACTATCTCAGGGCCTCTACTTCACCAGCCCCATATCTCGACATATATTCATGCGTGTCATCTTCTTCACGGAACTTCTTCTCAGCAGTTTCTCTCTCTCTCTCTCTTATATTACTTTTTCTCTTTCTTCTGAAAATTATTTGGTTTTAGGGCATTAGGTGATGTCACCTTAGCCCTTTTATTTCAAAGGAAACTTAGAATTGGTTGGCATTTCGCTGTCTTCAAACTACTGAGTTCTTGACTATAAATTTAAGCTTCTTCCCTCTGTGGAGAGAGAGAGAGAGAGAGAGAGAGAGAGAGGGAGGGAGAGTGTGTGTGTTATCTTCTAAAAAAAACCAAGAGCTGTTGAAAGGATTTCTATTATAATGGACTTTTTTCTCTCTTTGAAGCACATTCTTGTCATTTCTCTCCTCTCAACTGCAACCTATTGCTGCAAAGGTCTGTTAATGTTTTTCAAATCATCTAAGTTGCTTCCTTCTGCAATTTATTTAAGGCTCATTTTATTGTTTCAGATAGAAAACAGACTTCGAAAAGTGAGAATTTTGTTTGATTTATTTTACGCTTTTTTACAAAATGACTCATTTAAGAGGATTGAATAGCCATCCGTAAGTCTAATTGACAAGGTTCTTAAAATTTTGTTTCAAATTTTTGAAATTTTAATTTCATATACGGTATAGTAAATATAATTCTCTGAATTTTCGGTGGGAATAACTATCATTTAAGGGAATATTCAAAGTTTCAACCTTAAGCCTTGTATTAGAATTATCAGTTTTTTCTCTATTTAACTCTGATATTTTTAATGATGCAGCTCAACAGGCGGATTCAGTACAGATTGTTGCCCGAGCTGCCCTTTGTTTCGATAATCAGACTGTCAGTAACATAACTCTCTCTCTCTCTCTCTCTCTCTCTCTCTCTCTCTCTCTCTCTCTCTCTCTCTCTCTAAGCATTAAATAACAATATTATTATCATTAAAAGCTCATAAAATTAAAAAAAAGGATCAAATTAATATACGATTCGATTTTAAATATAATAAAACTTTAAAAAATAATACTTAACATCTCTATAATATTTAATTAAGTGTTGAGGATGCTCAGGTGGATGAGTAACTTTATTCTTAGTGATAAAATATGAAATGAGTATGTTTAGGGAAAAGTTGGAATAACTCCACAGGCAGATAAGATTAGAGAGTCGCCTTAGATGGTTTGACCACATAAATTGTTAGTTTTCTAATGACCTGATTAGGAAAGTAGATTCATTAGATTTACCTTATATTAAAAAAAGGTATAGGTAGACCTAAAAAGATATAGTTAAGCTGAATAAAAAATGATCTTAATATACTTAAATTAAATGAGAATTTGACACATAATAGGACACAATAGAGACGAAAAATTCATGTAGCCGACCCCACTTAATGGGATAAAAGACCTGTTGTTGTTGTTGCTATTTTTTGAAGGGTATCCACCCAACACACCACCCATCTTGTGGGTGAGGATATCGTTGTGACTAATCTCTTGAGGCTCTGTCGCATTCATCACATAGCAATTCTCTTGATATCCCCCGAAGGAGTTGTTGTTGTTGTTGTTGTTGGAATCACACATTTGATTTATAAAAAAATTAAAAAGAAACATAAAGTATTAAAATATTTACAAGCAATTGGAAGAATAAATATCAATAAATTATCCAAACTTATAACCACGAATAAAAGCTTATCTCCTTCAATAATTCCAATAGAATAAATTATGAAATATAAATAATATATTTATAACTAATAATCTTAAAATAATTTTTTTTAATGGCAGGTGACAAATACGTGTACGAGGTGGATGAGGAGGATAGCCAATAGGAACGCGACAGCTGTGCAGAATTCAAACACTCTATTCTGCAGCAGCCCTTGCTTCGGTCAAATGATTCTGGTTCTCAGCTGTGTGGATGGAATATTATCCAATTTCCAGTTTTATAGTCCGGGATTAATGCAGGGAGTTCAATCTATTTTCCAGATGTCTTGTGGGGGGAGGACTAATAGCAACCCTAATACTAGTAAGATCAAAAAAATTAATTTTTAATTAGTTTTTTTATTTTTTATTTAATTTTAAAAAAAAATATATTTAAAAATCTTATTTTTTTTAAGGGTGTGCAATAATATTATATGAAAATTTTGCAAATTGAACTAATCGATCAAATATTTTTCAAACTGAGTTAAAATTTTATTTGATGTTAATATTTGAATCATTGATGAATATTTATTTATGTTTGTTCGTTTATATTTTAATTGTTTAATTTATATGCATAGTTTTAGTTCTTGGCTCGAAAAATTAAGTGCTAATTAAAAGGTAATTATACTCTGATAAAAAAATTATTTAGCATTTTAATAATTAATTATATCACATAATTATTATATATATTTACATATATAATACCCAGATATTAATATTTATATAAATAACATAAAAAATATCACCATCATTAAATTTATTAAGTGAAATACATTTTTTTTAATGAATAGAAAAAGTGTTATATATGTAAATATCAAATTTTAGGTGTTAGGTTTGTAAAATCTTCCTTAATTAATTACTAATATTTGAGTTAATTACCATTTTAAAAAATAGTTAACTTGTTTATATTAAATAATCCTCATTAGTACACTTAAGCTATAATTAACATAAAACTTATATTATTAATTTCAGAAATTAATAATATTAAAATTTATGAATTACTAAAAAAGAATTTGTATTTAGGTGCATCTGGAAACATGGTGGCTGAGGCAACTGAAGCTAAAGAAGAGAACTTTGTGGCCAAGTTATGGAGCTCTATTTGGATAATTCTCTTAGCTTTTGCTGCTACAGCAGCTATGATTCTTTATATTTCACAGAGGGATCTGATAAGATTTGAAGGATTTTTGCCCTTATAGAAATGCTGGGCTCTGTTGTAATGAGAGAGATATGAAGTATTTTCTCTATATTTAATCTCTGTATTAAAAATATTTTTATAACTGAATCTTACCTTTTTTTATTTTTGAATTATGTAAGTGCTATTTGATTGAATTTATTTACTCTGCATGGCTCGAATTAGCCATAAAATATAATGTTTGATATTTATACATGAAAAGTTCGTTGTTCGACATTTCGTATTCACTCATTCATTAACTAGCGGCACGTGACAAATATTTTGAGCTCAATTTATAAATAAGCCGAACACGAACAATATATTGTTTGTTCGTGTTCGGCTCGAATTAGCTCGAAATTAATAAATTTATTAAAATAATTTTTTAATTTTATATAAAATATATTAATATAATCATACAATTAATAAATTTTTAATATTTTGTGTTATATAATTAATTTAGTTAATTAATAAGAATTTCTTGAATTAAAATTTAAGTTCAATAAAGATTTTAAAATTGAATTCAGTTAAATTGAATATTAACTGTTAACAATTTAATCAATGGCTAATATCGTCGTATGCATTTTAAAGATTAAGCACATCCACTCGATCGGCATTCGACGCTCCGTCCCTCGATTCGTAATATCCTATTCCTCTATGGCTCTACTGAGTTCTGAGTTCTCAACTTCTCATCTTCTCAGCTACTATTTGCGACTGCGAGAGCGACTGCGACTCTGAGACTCTGTCTTGCTAGGCTTTGGTTTTGGTCATTCCGCCGCGGCCCGCGCTACCACTCATCTTAAAACCTTCGAAGTTCGGAGCATCGATCATCTCTTTTTGTACATCTTCATCTTTACTTCTCTTTATTCTTTTGCTCCATTTTAGGGATTCCAATGATAAGTCTGGAGTTATTTTTCTCAGTATTTCTAGTAATGATCATGCGGCCTGCGGGTTTTAAGATGCAAACTAGAACGGTTGTATTTCTAGGGTTTATGGGTTTGGCTCCTCTGAAAGTTTCATCTGTTTGTTTGACTGTGTTTAGCCAGGGTTTATGGATTTTGCTCCTTTGCGAGTTTACTCTGCGTTTTCATCTCCTTATCGGCTGATATTTAATATTCGAAGTTCGGTTGGAAATATTTATGTTGGCATGTTGCAGTTGCACCTTCACATATTTATCGACTGATATTTAATATTCGAAGTTCATTTTCATCTCCTTTGCGAGTTTACTCTTCTTCTTCTTTCTGTTTAGAGTTCCCCCTAATTTTCTCTAATTCTACAGTTTTGTTTGTTTTGAGGCTTCAATGTTAGTGCCTATATTGAAAGGAAAGAAATCAAAAAAGAATGTTCAAAAAAGAAAGAATGGCTGATTGAATTGCAGGGTTGATTTGTGTTCTGTGCGAATTTTCTGCATTATGCTGATTGATGTATTGAATGGCTAAGTAGCTGCAGAGAGCATTTATTTTATTTTGTTAGTTATTTTTATGTGGGGGCATTAATTTTTGAATGGCTGAGTAACTTCAATGTTGGTTATCTTTATGTCGATTTTATGTGGGGGCATTAATGGGGTGCTCTCTCACTATTTTTTAATTTCTCTAATATTACTTTGTTTAATAGGAACTAGGTATTAAGACTATTAGATCAAGATTGAGATTGAATTGAATTGAATATATATTTGAGCTGATTTGGTGTTAATAGTAGATCAAATAAACTTAGCATTTCAGTTTGTTATTTTTTTATTTAAACACCTATATATTATGATAAACACCTAATATGGAGAGTGTATATGGTCTTAACCCATATTTTCTTTTTTTTTATTTAGTGTGGTATCATGTCTAATGTGGATCATTCTCAGTCTGCATCATGTGATAATGATATAGTTGTAGGAGCTGAATGTGGTAATGAAATTTCAACCATTTCTTCACAACATCTTGAGTCAGAGGCAATTGTATTTGAGACTACTAGTGGAGAAGTTAAATCTAGGAAAGGTAGAAAGAAAATATCTTCAGTATGAGAGTATTTTATAGAAACCATTTCTCTATTTAAGGGAGAGATTATACCCTCTTTACAATGCATATGTTATCGCAAGAAATTTCATAAATTCAAAACTGGCATAACTTCACAACTCTTGAGATATGTGAAAGAATGTGACAAAATCAAGGCCAAGAATAAACAAGTTGTTGAATTGGCAGACAAAAGGAAAATAAATAAATAAATTTTATGCCTTTTAATGCTAATTCGGAAATTGAGATTCCATTATTCCATGACCCCAAAAATTATGATTATCTTCAGATAAGAGAAATAATTGCAAAGATGATAATTGTGTATAAATATCCATTTATGATTGTTGAGCATATGTGGTTTAATATTCTATTGAAGGTGTTGAATCTCAATTATGAGAGGGTGTCTAGAAACACTATTATGAGTGATTGCATGAAAGTATATGAAATGAAAAAAGAGAGATTAAAAACATTTCTTAAGAGCATTTATAGAGTTTCTTTGACATCTAATTGTTGGACTTCAAATTAAACAGTGGGCTATATGTGCTTAACAATTCACTATATTGATGATTCTTGGCAAGTGCATAAACAAATCAACAAATTTATTAAGCTTGATCCTTCACACACTGGTACATTTATCTGTGATGCAATATGTGATTGTTTAATAGATTGAAATTTGCAGGACAATGTGTCAACTATCGCATTGGATAATGCTAGTAATAATGATGTTACTGCAAATGCTTTAAAAATTAATTTTTAATTTAGATGAAAGTTATATTTTCAGGGTCATTTCTTTCATGTTAGATGTTACACTCACATCTTGAATATAATGGTTCAAGATGATTTGAAAGAGGTACAACAGATAACACATCAGATCAGGGAGACAATAAAATACCTTAAAATGTCTCCTTCACGATTACATAAGTTTGTTGAAGTGAAAAAATAGTTAAGGATCCCCACTTCAAAGGGATTATGCATTGATGTTCCTACAAGATGAAACTCTACTTACTTAATGCTTGAGTCTGCTTTTATTTACCGCAATGTGTTCGTTCATTATGCAGCTCGAGATTCCAACTATAAGTGGTTGTCTTCTGAAATTGAGTGGTATAACTATGAGCAGATTAGAAGGTTTCTTTGTATTTTTTATAATACGACAATAATGATTTCAGGTTCTTCTTATCCAACTACAAATATGTTTCTACCTATTGTCATGCATGTAAAGAAACTACTTATTGAAGAATGCAGTTCATCAGATGAATTTATCAAGCAAATGACAACTGTTATGAAATTTGAAAAATACTAGGGAGAATGCAATTTACTCATGTCGATTGGTGATGATCCACAATTGAAAATGAAATTCATTACTTTCACATTTCTAAAATATACTCTAGTTACGAGGTAGAATCCAAGATTAAGAGTGTTGAGGATGTTATTTGAAATCTGTCAATATTCGAGATAGTTGTACTTGAAGCTCTTCAATTTCTAGTGGATCTTCAAAACTAGTAGTTGATGTGCCCTTTGCATCAAATTTTGATTGTATGTTAGGATTTCGATTTTATTATTGCTTACGGATCTCATTATTCAATCCCGATTTGCAAACTTATTTGGAGGAGGGATTATACTTGTGCAATAATGAGTCGTTTGATATTCTCGAGGTGGAAGATGAGTACTCTCAAGTATATAATTTTATCCAAAATGGCTAAGGATGTTTTAACAATTCTCATAACCATTGTTGCATCTGAATCTGCATTTAGTGTTGGTGATAGAGTTCTTGATGATTACAGGAGCACTTTATCTCCAAAAATAATCAATGCACTTATTTGTACGGCTAGTTGGATTATAGGTGTTCAGCCCAACATAAAAAGTCCTTTAGTACCTTTCTAACATAAAAGCAATCTATTTAATATATCTGATAAATTTCATTCTCTCATTATCTACTTTTATTTGAAAGTTAATGGAAGAAGAATCTTTATGTGAAACTTCAGAAAATGTTTAGATGAAGAAGTACTAAGCACCAATATATCATCTCACATTTACTCTTTACAATCTAATTTTCATTTATCTTTGTTTAATTTGGATTATTAGAAGCATAATTTGGCTATTTAAGAATTATGAATTTTAATTTTTGTGCTTTTTTATTAATTTTAAATGGGCTTTAATTTTGGTTTCTAATATCATACACCTTTTGAGCTCTGGTTGCTTTTCATACTTGTTGGTTGCTTTTTATTTTTATTGGTTTGGTTGACATTTTTTTGAGCTTTGTAATTGAAGTCTTTGGTTGGTCTTTATTTTGATTATTGCTTGAGTGATTCAGCTTGGTTTATCTTGGTTTTGTTTTGGTATGTCTTGGGTGATATCTGTAGAATGACTTTTGAAATTTCTTGGTTGGCTTTATCTTTCTTTCTTGATGATGTTGTGTCTTATAGGATGTTTCTTTGGGTCTTGGTTGACATTTTCTTTGCTTGTATGAGTATTCGGGAAGGATTTCTTGGGTGATTGCTTGCCTCTTGGCTTTGGTGATAGCCTACACCCTACTATTTTGCTTATTCTTAATTCTTAAGAGTTAAAATGGTAAGATCAATAGATGTTACACTTACTCATGTTGCTTGTGATATTATGGCATTAATGGGATATGATGGAAAACTAAATAGATATATGAGATGCAACTTAGCTTGATGGTTGACTGTATGTATTTTCAAACATTCAATTTAATTTTTGTGATTTCTGTTTGTTGTTGTATTATGTACAAAAAAATTTTAACATTTTTTTCCTATCGACTCATTCTATTTTTAGTTTATTTAATATTCATTTTATTTTTTTTCCCTACACTTACTATTATTAATCTTTCATTTTGTCAATTTTTTGAAAGTTTTAAATTCAATGTTATATTCATCAATGATTATTTATTTTAATTTTCTCATTCATAATATTTATTTTATATTTTCTTAGTTTTATTTATTTACAGATTATTATTATTTTGAAGATTCAAGGTTGATTAGAGTCTTGAAAGCTTGAAGACTTAAGGATTGAAGCTATAGATGAGAAATTAGAATTTAGAAATTATAATATCACTATTTTGTTAGTTTTTATTGAATCAAATTGTTACTTGTATATGATCATATAAATTTTTATGTTGAATTTATTCTAATAAGTTGTAAATTTATAAATTATAATAATATGAGTTAGCAATTTAAACTATATTCAATTTTCTGTAAAAATAAATATTTCTAATTGTAATTGTATATCTTTTAGTTTTAATTAAATAATTTTTTACTTAATTTTTGCTAATATTGCTTAATTATTTTTATTGTAAAAATTTTTTTTTGATTGTATATCACTATTTTGCATATCTTTTAATTTCAATTTTTGTTAATATTACTCAATTTTTTTATTGTATAATATTCAATTAAATAAATATTTTTTAAACTTTTTTAAATTTTTTTAATTTTAAATGAAAATTAAGAAAAAAAATTTTTATTAAAATATAAAATCGAGCCAATTTCGAGCTGAACACAAGGCTAAAAAGAATACGAACAATTTCTCAAGCTGAATACGAACACTTTATAAACGCATTTATTTTGAATCTGAGACAATTTGAACAAATAAATAAATACAAACAATTAGCTCAAACAAAACCGTCGTTTCGCTTATATATAAGCAATTAATTATCTATAATTTTCATAACCAAACACGAACAACACCTCAACTCGCTCAAGCTCAACTCATTTACACCCCTATATATAAGCAGTTAATTATCTGTAATTTTCAGAGTTTATAATGTCATAAAAATTGTTCAATTGTGCAATTATCTGAAATTTGTAGGGCATTTTCATAGGAATGTCTTATGTTTCTATTTCTAAATACAGTTGTGAAGAGCTGTTTCAACTCCTTATTTTTATATTAGTGGTAGCTTCATTTCAGGACCTTTAAGAATATATATATATATATATATATATTAGATGAAATACATTTTACATTAAGAATTATTATTAATCTAAGCTTACAATTTAGCTGTGATTTTTAAAAACTAAAATGTGATGATATTCATAATGTTCAACTTAGAAAAACTTAACACTTTTCATACCCCAATTAATTTTTAAAAACACACTTTTAAATCATTTTAAAATTTATAAGAAAAACTACATACATACCATACAAATCTTTTCAATTTATATATCTTAACATATAAAATTTCATAATTTCAAACATCTCCTTCCTACGTATGAAAAAAAAAAACTATTCTATTTTATAAAATTTAATAAAAAAACAATACATATATTGTATGATATATATATATATAAAACCCTTTCAAAAAACTATAACACGCCACACGAACTGTTAAAGGATCACCATAGTACCCAATTGTTCAGTTGATTGTTACACGAACAACTAACATTCAGCTAATTTATTAAACAAGCAGACTAAAAACAGAATAAATATTTCAAACTCAATTTATAAATACACCAAAAATAAAATTCAATGATAATCAACTTAATTCACCTCAAAATAAAATAAAATATTATATTATATTATACACAAAAACACATACAAGAACAAAAAATAATTTTCAAAAAAACAGCACCAACATAAACAATACTTTGCTTGACAATTTAACTCAAAATAAAAAATAAATAAAATATTATATTACACACAAATAAGAGCAAAAATACAAAGAAAATAATTTTCAAATGAATCGAACATAAATAAAATGAGAAATAAGTAAAATTTAATTATTGGGACACAAATCGAATCTTTTATAGCTCTGTACAAGCATGCTGATAAAATCCCTCACCTCAAGCAGCAGACCATTTTCTTCTCACCGGCCTGTTTCCTCATTCCACCCCTCGCACAATCCAAATTTAATTCTTCCAGCGAACTAAACAAAATCTAAAATCACACAATAAACCCCCCCTCCTCATTACATCAGATTTAACATGAGATTTTTTTTAATGCCATAATAATAATTGAATAAATGTTTAACCTTAAAAATATATTTCAAGTAGAGAACAGCAGGTTTTTTTAATAAACAAAAAAAAAAAAGATTACTTTCATGCCTAGACAAAACCATTATATGGCAAATTCTGATGAGATCTATGTTTCCTTGCAGGGTTGGTTCATAGATCTCTCATCCTCACAAGCTTCTTGTAGAAAATCCGGTCATCTCTAGCAGAGCTGCTTTCATACAGCGCACTCTGTACCAATTCCTGTAATTCAACAGAGAATTTATGAAATTATTTTGCTTTTAATTTGGACACAATTGATCACTACGGGATTAGATTTTATATTGTTTTTTTTTAAATGGTTTTATATTGATTTAGCAATATATTTAGTATTTTTATCTTTTATTTTAAAATATATTATATTATTTTTAAAATGGCTCAATGATTTTTTAGTATTTTGAGTATTTTACAAACTATTGTTATCAGATATATTTTATTTTCTATCAAAGCATAAATAAAAAAATAAAAGTGATCCTAAATGGCACCCTAAAAGATGGGACACAGTAATCTAACCTTGACGTCTCGGTGAGAAAGAAACTTGCCAAGATCATGAAGTAGGCATCTCAAATCATCCATCTGCAAGCAGATCTATCATGAATAACCGACCCGTATAATATATACATAAAGAAGGGAAGATTTATCGTACATACAATATAATTCTTATATATTTACATATCTAACATCTAAAGTTTGATATTTGCATTTCTAGGACTTATCTGTGTATGAGAAAATGTAGTTCACTTTTAAAAAGAGAGCAACAATGGTATTTTTGATGTGATTGCTAAAGATTCAAGTGTTAGATATCTAAATATATCAAAGTTTAGAGTATTAGATATGTAAATATATAGGAATTATGTGGTATATATGTAAATGACCCAAAAATAATAACTAAGAACGACAGGGAGGGGAGATAGTTTACCTTGATGTGCCCCACTTTGTTATAATCGAAGAATCTGAAAGCCTGTCACAAACAAAAATAAATTTTAAAAAAAAAAAAACTAGTAATAAATACACTAGCAGAGAGACAAATATTGTATGAAGGTAAGAACATGAAAGGACGATAATAATTTACCTGTAGAAGTTCCTTGTCAACAAACTCATCCTTTACCGAATCAGACTTCTCAGTTGAAGGCTTCTTCTCATCCTTGCTCTTACTACTGGATTGTTCTTCCTTCGTCCCAGTTTCTTTGGTGTTCTTTTTGCTGCCATTTTCCTTGCCTTGTTCATCCTTAGTTGGAACCTCAGACTTAGATTTCATATCGACTTCTTCGACGGTGCCCTCATTCACCTTCAAGAAATTTGGCGAATCTTAGTGATGTCGAGATCAAAAAGGTTTCATTGAAATGAGACTGAGAATCTCATCGGTCCTTGTAAACCAATGCAGATTGATCAGCCGAAAAAAAAAAAAAAGTGAACTTAGTATGGATGAATATAAAAGGATGATGCTGGACCTATGGATGAAACACAAGCAGACTAGTCAAGTAGCCAGGATTTGAGAGATAGTTGATCAAACTACAATTCTAGAATTGAAGATGGGTTAAACCAGATTTCGTTAAAACCTAACCCACTGGTCCTGATATTAATGGCTCAAACTCTTAGCATAATCTAATCAAGCATACGAATACACACAACTTAAAGTGTTAGATTTCATACTCTTTCTTTCATCTACCTTCTATTTGTTAAAACCTAACCCGTTATTCTCCATTACTACAATCAAGTGTGGCAGTTAGATGAATTCCTTCCCAGGGGTGGCACTGCCAACCAAGCCATCCTTGCCTCAGTCACCTGTATAAATATTTAGTTTTGGATATGACAAATCAAATCCACCAAGAGGTGCAAGTGAGGCAAGTCTGCTCATGAGCCAGCTCAAGCTCAAGCTCGACTCACGAGTCAAGCTCATTGAGACTCAAGCTTGATCTCGAGCTTCTAAATTACAACTCGTATATTCTACACACTTTACACGCTTGAGTTCAAACTTGAACCAGCTCAGCTCGTAAATCCTCATTTTGTATTGAAAAATACTTTAAGATGGCAGCTATCTGAAGAAAATAAAAAGCTTTTTTTTTTTTGGGACGGGTATCCACTTAACACCCCACCTATCTTGTGGTTGGGGATATCGTTATATTAATCCAGCGGGGCCATGGCGATCATTCAGCATCACGTGCTCAGTCACTGATGTTACAGGCAGCGCCTCCGAGAGGAATCAAACACTGCAGTACGGAGGTTCGCCATCACCAACCGAGCTAAGAGACGGTGAGTGAAAATAAAAAGCTTTACTGTCAACCGCTGGTCCCAAAAAAAGTAAAAGCTGTTGTATTTAAAAATAATAATAATAAAACAGATGTTGCGGTCATTAAATGCTTTGAAACTCCAAAGTCAGAGATACCTTTGACTTTCACAACAAGCTACCAAGTTATCCCTTTTTACGCACATGCCAACGATAATGCCCTCTCCAATGAGATAGATGTTCATCCAACAAAGCCCCATCACACTGTTGATGCATTTTCTAGCAAGTACCAGTAGTGATGCCTTCGTTTGGCTAGCAATTTTTCTTCTACTCAAGCTAGCAAGCCGACTGGTGAGCTCATCCTTGTTCCTGAGCCGAGCTGGAGCTCGGGCTCAAGTTCAAACAAACAATTAGGGAGGCGAGTCGAGCTCGAGTTAGGTATGACTCAAGCTCAGCTCTACTTGTTTACACCTCTAGGAGCACGCATTACCACTCTCATATATAGCTGCAAGTCAAACCATAATCAATTATACATTCAACTAGTCAAACTTACCATCTCATCATCTAGTCCTATAAATCTAATTTAGCATCACAACTAGTTGACCCCTGTATCCCCACAGTTGACACTGTCATTGCAATCAATCCCAATCACCACCACCTTTTCTCCCTGAATTCCTACTTGATGGCACCCATTTCCTTTCCTAATTTCTCCCTGGATTCCTACTTGTTGGCACCCCACTATCACCACAAGATCTCCCCCCTTGCATCTCCATCAGGATCAGATTCTTTTAGTTCTATAGAATCAATGTGTGGTCCATGACTTCAAAACATCTGGCCTTTGATGAGATTCAAAAATTAGCAAACACCACCTTGACAAAGTTAAACTGCTCATTAAGCTCTCTCAAGTCTCACCCTCCACTATTTATAAGTCAAACATTTCAGTCCATCCAATGCTCGATCACAAATCCGAAAGAGTTGGATAGATAACAAACATAGATCAAACCAAACTGGAACCTCGGTGTTGATAGATTACGAATACATGTTGAGTTGTAGACAGCCAGAGTCGAACCCAACCATCTGCCTGCCCCGAGACAAGAAATAAATAGATACAGAAGGTCGAGCGTCATGATGAATGATTGACACCATACAAAAAGGTAATGGAATCATTGCAAGCTAATGTGGGAAACAACATGACACTAAGATATTGCTAAAACTATGAATGCAGATCGTGATTTAAGAATCACTACAAAAACAAAATAAAGAAAGCCCAAAAAAGTAATTTCAGGAAATATTAGATGAGGAGATCAAATATAATCAGAATTTATACCATGAATTTAGATAATCAAAAGCCAAGCAAATTTATCACTTGAAAAATCCATCAAAGGAGATGATGCACAGAACATTAAGTTTTAGTGCTTCATGTGCTTCACCATTGACACCAAATGACAATAAAAATAATAATAAGACTATTTTGAAAATTGACCAATAATAACATTTAAGAATATTTAAATAAAAGGATTTAACAAATGACTAGCCATTTTACCTCTAGAATTGCATCAGTAGCTGTTGCAGCTTCCTCCAGTTCCTCGTACTCTTCATACATTTCTTCCAGCACTTCATCTTCCTCATCGAATTCATCAGCATCTGACTTCTTTTCCTGATCAGATTTATCTGCTTCAGTTGCTTCTTCATTTCTAGAATTGTTTTTATCATGATTCCGATCTGTAGACTCCTGCGTTCCAGGTTTGAGAATTTCCTTTTCTGCATTGGATTTATCGCTGATCTTTGGACGCTTTCCTGAAGCTGCCTCTGCTTCACTTTCTTTTACATTTTTCTCTTCTCGTTGTCTTTTACGTTGCTTATGCTTAATAACAAACCTTTTCCGAAGTTTCTAGCATGCAAGAAGAACAACGAAATAACTACCAATTCATGCATGCAATTAAAAATAAAATAAAATTGAATGTTATAATAGATTGTACCTCCAGAAATGATAGAATGCGACAACCCATTTGATACTGAAGCATTTCATTGAATGACTCTGCAAATAGTGACAACTACAAAATAACATAGTCAAAGAATATCAAAATGAAAAATCTCAAAAGAAGCAATTAAATCCATTTGTAAAGATTGATATGAAACATGTACTGTGAATAAATAAATAAAACAAAAACCTCAAAAGTTGACTCTTCAGTGTCCTTGTCATTGTATTCCAGGAGCCCAGCCAATGAAAGGGACAGCGAACGAACCTGTATCAAAAGAAATCCAAACTAATTTGACATCTCATGCAAAAAGCCTAAGACAAGTACAACTAATTCAAAATTAAGGCACAATTTAACATACTTTTGATTCCTTGGTCCTCTTGGTCTTTAAAAACAATCCTGGATCTTTAGGAGGTTCGTCAGACTTCAGCTTTTCCTTTGCATCTTTGGATGATCTATTCCTACTATCATGCTTGGCATCTTTATCCTTTGAATCTTTACTCTTCTTCTCTTTATCTTGCTTTGATCCATCCCCTTTGGCATGGCGGGCATCTTTCTCAGAATCTTTGTGTTTTGGGGCCTCAAGTTCACTGTTAGTCGAACCATGTTTTTCAGGTTTTGAAACTTTATCCGTTTTACTTGCTTTTTTATTATCTGTCACCTCATTTGTTTTCTTTTCAAAGACACCATCCTTCTCAGTGACCAATTTTTTGCACTCTTCTATTAGCTTATTTTCAGTAGGACTAGATTCAGCAGGGCCCTGCTCTTCCTTGACTTTTGGCAGATCTTCCTCTTTGATGGTTTTCAGCACAGAAGTATTGCTTTCTACCTGAACACCAATTTTTGCAAGTACAATTCCAGATTTATCTTCAGTGGGTACAACCTTTTTCTTTATAATCCTTCTAATAATTCTTTTCTTTCCAGTTACTTGGGGCCCAGAAGTCTGCGGAACAGTATCCCCTGTCATTCCTTTACCATTTTTAGCCTTTTCTTCCTGATTTTGCGGATCTTGTTCGGGTTTCTTCTCAGCAACATTATTATTTTCTTCTTGGGATGACTTTCCGGTGGCAATCTTTCTAATAACTCTTTTTCTAACAAAAGTTCTAACTTTTTCAGGTTCAGCTGAACTGTCGTTTATTAGAACAATGCTTTCTCGGTCAGTTTGTTTGCTCTCAAAATCCTTTTCAGACTTGTCATCATTTTTGGCAACAATCTCATCAGTAGGTAAAGTTGCTTTCTTATCAATAGAAAGCCCTCTGACAACCCTTCTGATAATTTTCTTCTTTGCTGGCTTCTTCACTTCAACTTTTGCATCAGACGAAGACAGATCCAAGGCTTTCTTTTCATCAGTTTTATCATCAACAACCATTGCTTCATCATTCTTCTCCGTAGGATTTTCAGCTATTTCAAGTAATTTTTGTTTCTGTTCGCTTACATTCTTGGAATCACCACCCTCATCTTTAGTTTCTGCAACTTGCTTCTCAACTTTACTAGACTTATCATCAGCTTTGCTACTCTTCTCATCTTTACTTGACTTATCATCAACTTTGCCAGTTTTTGAAGGAGTAGAGGCTTTCTTAGACTTGCTAGAGCCATGATCACCTGGACATACCACAAAATTGTCTTCCTCAAAAGAACAAAAACCCATTAAAAAAAATACGGCAATAACTAAATTTTTGGAAAACCAATAAATATTCTACCTTGTATGGACTCCTTTTCACTTGATTTCTGCAGAGGGTTAATATGTGATGAATATTAACGGAGAAAAAAAGCTCCAATCATTTGATGCCATGAATAACTGAAATATTAGAAAATTATAAAGAGAATGCTTTGGAACCTTTTCTTTCTTTGAAGTAAATTCCTTCTCCCTCTCCACAATCTCTTTCCTGTGAGCAAGCCACATAGATCTCCAGGAATCCAAAGTAGGTAGGCATTCCAACAGGTCCGGAACAAATAAAACAGTGATTTCTTTATAACTAGACAACCCATCATCACCAATCCTGTTGTAGTGTATCTGTCAATATGACTTAAAATTAGGAAACGACCAACATTAACAGTACATTTACATCCATTCTCACACTCCTGTAAACTTAGTTAATAATGAACTTGCTTCACAAATGCTACAATAAAAAGGATAATCATTAGACGTATAGCTCAATGACTTTGAGGCAGACGCAATGTTTTTTTAGTCCATAGTAATATTTAAGTCAATAAGCTTTTTCATTCGCTTAAGTTACTGATTTTATGAAGCACCACTTTTGTTATGGCTTCAGAACAGTACAAAATAATCTACAAGTTTTGAGCATAACTTAATTTTTTTTCTAGCTGAAATAAAAATCTTCAGATTTAGGCTATCAACATATTTTCAAATACCTTAAGAATGTTCACGCACGAGTAACAAATGAGTATACAAAAAAATATTACATATCACTACTTTGCAATGTTCTAAAATTTAGACCGGACCGGCTGGTTGAACTGGTCACAAAGACAACCTAGTCTATTTTTATAACCAGTTTCACCTTCAACTAGGATAAATTCAAGAAGGCCGTCAATTAGATTGGCGAACCAATTCTAGTTCAATGTAACTATCTAGTTCAAAAACCTATGATGTAATCATCATTATATTGTAATCAAACACATTAACTTTTACCAAGTTTTAAGATAATCAACTTGAAACAGAGAAAACCACCTCTTGGCTCCATCGTCGTTGTGGATTGCTTTGTTCCAAGTATTTCCTTTCTCGATTGCATCATGCTCTTTGTTATCTCGTTTTCATTACACACACCTCTCTCGTCACTCTCATGTCCAAAGTTTAGAGTTCACTTCAGTTTTTGAAAGTTGAGGATATTGCTTCTACAGCTTTATTTATTTCTTGTTAGTTAATTGCAATATTGCATCATTTAAATTATACTTAAAATAATTTTAATATTTATTTTGTTGTCCATTTCAACTCCAATCATACCATCGAACTTTAAACCTCACCTTTTTCCAGTTTAATATCCAATCTGATTTTCACAACCTAGCTACTTTAAAGCTAATGCAATAATTAGCTAAAAAAATGTGACTGCCTCGTTTTGCACCATTGTTTAAAAAAAGGAATAAACAAGATAACTTGTTAATGAGCTTCATAATGTGAAGACCATAGGACGTATAATAGCATGTCCCGTGGTCCTTTCCATTGGAGAAAACATATTAAGCCCAAAAAAAACTTGAATAAATAGTGTATAAAACTGAAATAAACATGATACAATGTTGAAAACAAAAATAACTAGAGAATAAAAAAAATGCTACTTCAATTTCATAAAACTACAAAATTCTTCAAAAAAAAGTCCATCATGAAGTTAGATCACAATGAGTTACTCAGAAAATGAAATGGCAAACCAGAAAATAGTATGATACTCCATATTCAAATAAAGTTCATCCAAAAGAAAAAAAAAAAACAGCATTAAGACATTTACAAAATAATATTAAGATTAAGCAGCATGCATGCGCTATATGATCATTTAATTGCACACAAGGACAAAGAGAGAGAAAAACCTCAAGGAAAGGGTTCCAGTGTTGACAATTCTGTAAATCAAGTTGAGTTATATCCTTAACATATCTGCAAAGAAATAGCCTACTATTTAGTCGAACAAACAAAAGGCAGCAACTGACAAGCAATTGCAACAGTAAAAGGTTCAATTTCTACATTACAGAGATACAAGTCATAATCACCTCCTCGCGGTTTGGATCAGCGAGGAACCATCAATTGATGGCTCTGTGCCATCCAATGCCTCTTTCCACTGGCCTCCAATAGCCAAAAATGAATGGTCCTTCTTTAAAATAGCAAACCTCAAGTAGTTGTTGAAGTGGATTAACCTGTCATCAGAACTTTTATCAGAGCACAACTCGTCCACAGTATCACTGCTGACCCCACTCATCAGGATAACCTGTGAAAGGAACATATGATAGAAAAGATTTCACATAAGTCAGTATATATATTAAAAAATTATAATGGATTACAGTCAGCTCAATAAGCAGAAGATATATTCAACAGAATTAACTAAGTAGATAATTAATTATGGTTCCCTGGAACCTACAGCTTCTCAAGCAAGAAAAGTTTACAATACGGAAGAAGCCTCTATACCGCCTTAAGAGTGCATTCGCTGAAGCACTAGCCTGAGTTGATGGCTTTTGGATCAGGCAACTAACTAAAATCACCCCTAGCATTGTTTATAGGGACTATGTAATTACACATATTACATGACCTTAATTTCACGATTCAATCTTTATTCATATATGGCAGAGAATCAATCACTTCCTCTGACTCTTTAGCTTCATGGTCCAAAATTTCCTTTGTTAAGGCTTGGCCTCCCTTTTTTATCAAGATAGACGCAAGCCAATTCTCTCCCATGAATATTCTAACACTTTTTCTTTGTTGATTTCCTCATGCACAGTTGAACGTCTGTGGCTTTCATCAAGACACAAGTTTTCTAATCAGTTTTAGAAGAGTTATGCAAGAAATGTCAATTACTTTTATTTGTCAATTTGGTCATGTTTGTTATATTTAAACATTTGTAAACCATTTCAGTAAATTCCTCTTAGTTAAGTGAAAAACTATGAGAATGCCCCTCTCAGCTTGCAAACAGACATGTACAAGTGTGAGGTTTAATTCATCCATGCGGTTTCCTCTTTTCTCCAAGCTAAATGAGAGCAAAAGACTTCTATCCCATTAATCTTATTATAATATTTTTTCTAACATTACTCGTGTAGGGTTTTCTTATCAAATTTTGGAGTTATTAAAGGGATTTCATCATTGTTGTTGATCCTAGCTTGTAGCATGACAGCAGGTCTAGCACAGTTATTATGTTTCTATGGTGAGAATTTTGAAGGAACAAATATTGATTAATGAAAATAGATTCTTTCAACCCCTCGTTAGAACTTGCTATAACTTTCATTAGCAAGAACTCCCTGCAATGGCTGCGCCTACATAAGCCCTAATTATCATGCAATTTTTCAAATTTGAATTGAGCCTTTGCAAGTCATTTTAAGGAAATTATCACTTTGTTGACAAATGGTATGTGCAGCCAACTTGTAAACATGCATCTATAAAAAAAAAAAATTGTCTGGTGAACGTTACTCCTTAAAATTTTGCAATTGGCAGTTTCTTAACTTGCAATGATAAATAAATACATTGGTACAGGCCTGATGAATTAAATTCGCCAGAATTAGATTAAAAAAAAGAATTGAATAAAAAGACGTTGCATTCACCAGCAAAAGTAACAAACATAAAACGATTAAATCATGCATCAAATGTAGTCCAATGTCATGATTAATATTACTGTATATATATTAAATAATTTCACAAAATGATTGAGGCTTCGTTTGCCAAAACTTCCATGAGTATCAGCATCTCGGTGTGCCTTGCACACATTTATGAGAAATATTGTTAGATGAAAGTTAGTTCTTAAAATCTTCGAGACGGGTACTTTGGTACAAGCCTGATTGGAATTGAATTGCATTCGCTAGAATTAGATAAAAAAGATAATATAATAAAAAGATATTGCAAGCACAAGCAAAGTGACAAACATAGTAGGATTCAATTCCACATCAAATGCAACCATCCTATGTCATGATTAACATTGATGTACATATGTCAATTAATTTCATAATAAAAACAATTGAGGCTTCATTTGCGCCATCTTCTGACAGATTATTGGTGTGATATGCTATAGATGACAATCAATCATCATCATTAGACTTATCCCAATTATTTGAGATTAATATTATGAATCTTCATTTTTCATTTACAACAACAACAAATCTTTATTTCACAACGTGAGGTCAGCTACATGAATCATTTTTTCTTGTCATAATTACATTTAATTTTAAAAAATTAAAGTCATTTTTTATAATGTCGAACTAAGTCATTTTAAGTGTAACTCTACCTTTCTTAACATAAGCCTAATCTAATGCATATACTCTCATAACCCTCATTTTTCATTTGTCCCTAATAAATTATTTGGATGATCATACCAACAAAAAAGAACATTGATTGTCCCTTCTGTTATGACCTGTAGACTTCGGGAACCCTCTGGTGAACAATGCATTTAAACTGCTAGATTAAAACTTTCGGATTACTGTTTGAATTTTTTTGCAAATAAAAGGTGAGTTTTCCAAATTGTTAAACCAACTGTGACTACTTAAGAGCAGTCCACTTTCCTTTAAAAAAAAACATAACTGAAATCTAGAGTTAAGCATGACCAGGGATGTTTTATCTTTGTTCCATATATCATGCTAAATATATCAAAACGATTCCCAGAAAATCAAGCTAAAACAAGATCTTCCGGTGCTCAATTACAAAGGGAGCCATAAATTGTACCATATACTAACAATTCACTAAAGATTGCACGAAAATGAGAGAAGCGCAGCATGGCTTCTTCTGTCATGTCAAAATAAGAGATGATCCAAAACATAAATTAATTAACAAACAATAGGTATCATAATTTTGAAATAAAACTTACCTTTGCATTCCAAATTATATTTGTGCTTTTTGGTGAGTCTTCCACAGGAGCCAACCCCGTCTCCTCACTCTTGTTATCTTCAATAAAATCATGCTCAAAGCTGCAAATCCCATAGAAGAACAACTTGACTAAGGTCGTATGAAAGCAGATAGCAGAATGTTTCTTTTATAATCAAATCTTTTGCGTTAAGTATATAAATTTAAAATCCACATGAAAGATAGTAAATTTCTCAAGGTAGGTAAGCACCTGACAGGAGTATGCAGTGAAAGATGTAGATTCTCTTTTGGCCATTTCAAAACAACCTAAATGAGTACAAAAACAATAAGCTGTGACATAGCAAATATATGCTCACAAGAAAGGAAGTTGTGATCAACAGACTAGAGGTAAAAAACAAACCTTTGTAAATTCAGAAGATATTGATAACCGGGGATATCGCTTATTTATGGAAAGATAATCCCTTTCAGCTTCAATCAAGCAAAAAGGATGAACCTACAAAGACAACTCAAATCATTTATCAAAAATTGATGCAACGATTAATTACAAGTCTTTTTATACTCCTGATTAAAAAAATTGACTTCGTTGATTTAATACATAAAAAAAATTGTTGTCAATTTGCAACGTAAGGATCAGCAGACATAGCATCACAAATTGCATATGTTTGTTTTCAGTAAAAGGGAACAAAACACACATCAAGTGAAACGAACAAATTCATCAATTTTCTTTTCTATGACAACTTAAACTAAAATTTCGGAAGAGAAATGCGTGAGCAAGATTTACAAACAAGATGATCATGTACAAGGAAAACCAATGGTAGAAAATGCTTCAAACCAAATAAAAGATGATATGGCATTGACAAGCAGATTCAATAGAGCAATCTGTCAATTTCAAGATGCCATGCTGCTCCAAAAAAAAGACAGGACATGCGCCGAAAATAAGGAGTCAAAGGAAAACCCCCAAGCAAAGCACTGCAAGGAAGCCAAACGGAACAAGGAGATATTGAAGAACCCAGAAGCCAATAAAGTAGGATGTATCCCGATCTCCCAAACAAAGAAATTAATCCCAAAAAATACATATCTTGAAACTAAAAATCCTGTTTTTACCTTGCAAACATATTCTCTCTTTTTTTCTTTAACAGGTGAACGATGCCTTCATCATAGGAGAGAAAATAGTTAGTTTTGAAAGCTGCACTACAAAAGCAGCAACCTACAGGTAGCTACCTCAAGTTATCAAGAAAAAATTAAGTTCCACCTATGGGCGGCCTCCCGACGTGGTGAGACTCGACGTGGAGTGACTCGACGAGGTGAAGTTCTACGTGGTGGCGAGCGACGAGGCGAGACAAGACGAGACCTCTCATCCCTTTTTGCAGAAGAAGCTCGGGGATCTCTAGAAGATCTAGGTGGCGTCCGCTCCCGCTTAGAATCCAGCCCATGCCTATGATCTCGTTCTCTTTCCCTATCACGGCGATCTCTTTCTCGTTCTCGTTCTCTTTCACGTTCGCGATCCCTTTCTCGTTCCTTCTCTCGCTCCCTCTCCCGAAGCAATTCCCTACGACGATCCTCTTCACGCATGTCAAGTTCTCGACGAAAAGCATCTCTATCATCCTTCCGTTCAGCGATTGTTGGGACGCCAAGATTTAAACGGTCACGTGGCATAATGCTCCCTTGATATTCAGATCCAGTAGAACCAAGAAGGCCCTTCCCTGAAATATAATCACGCCCTGGGGGTAAGCTCACCCCATAACCAGCATTTGACGCCTGAGTATAGATGAGGTCATCAATATTCCTCCTTGGAGCTCCTAAAATTGAGGCAGAATGTGGAGTGCCATATTGAGAACTTCCGAGAATAGGTAATCCATGAGGATCTACATCCATTCTTCCGCCATATGAACTAAATTCTTGAGAACCAGGATGAATAGGTGCAGCTCTTGCTGCAAGATATTCAGCTTGTCTGCCAGAAATGTATATTTATTGTCATGGAAATGAGAAATTTGCAAGTCTATTTACAAAGCGAAAGAGCGATTTACCCTCAGTAGAATCACCAGAAAGAACAACATAAAGGTTACATCACAACTACAGAAAAGCATAGTGATATTGGAGAAAAACAAAAGAACCACATCATTGAGCATATTAAGCAGCTCTCAGTCATCAAAAATTTCTTTTCTACTCTAAACTGAGGTTACTAAAAAAATGAAAAGAAAATTGATAATACCTTATATCTGGACCGGAATGCAGTGACTGAGCTTTCATGATTTGCTGCTGTCGAAGCAATGATGCCTGAAAAAACATTAGAAATGGATCATCAATGCCTAACAGAATACAAGAAAAAATAAGCATTTTGTACACAGGTGCATAAGAAACAAAGATTACCTGATCCATATGATCATGCATATCAGTCTGCATCAATTAAAAAAAAAGATATCAGTAACAACAAAAAATAGAAATTCACTTTATAAAAGCAGAAGAAAATAACTGGTTGACAATAAAGATATAAGACATGAAACCTGATGCTGATGGCTGAGAGAAACAGAATCAGTATATCTTCTAGCTGGATCACTCTGCAAATCCCTTCCAGTATAGGCACCTTCACCATAAGCTCTCCTGTCAATTGCATATTCAGAATTTTTCGCTCCAGTATACTGGTCTCCCCTCTGAGCATATCCACGATTAGAAGCCGAAAGATAGTCATCGCTAAAACCTGAGCCCAGAGCTCCAGCTGAATACTTGGATGGCTCTGTTAATGAAGAAGGATAGGCTGCTCGGCCTTGAAGGCTTGAAGAGCCAGCTCCTTTGCCACTCACTCCTCCAACCTAAGATGATAAGTTTGCTAACATTAGTTCACATGCTTCTGAAAAGCAAAGGCAAATGTATCTAGGTTTACCTTACATTACTAAAACTGATAAATGCAAATAGGCACAAGTAAAAGAGATGCCATCAGCAATCTGGAAGTACAATGTGGGCAAAGTAGTTCAGAATGGAAAGAAAAATGGTTGACAAATAAAGCTAAATTCAGAAAGAAACTTGTAAATTATGCAGGCAAGCCATTAGAAAGAAATGCTTCAGCTATTAAAGAAATGCTAAAAGATTCATAACACCACTTAATTAGCAAACAGTTCAAACACCAAGAACAAGCAGCATGTATATAACATTAGCAATTACAAAAAAAAAACATGGCACACATCTTATATTGATTACAAAAAGCTAAAAAGCAGTATCAGACGAGCGCTTGAAAGAGAAAAAGAATTCAGAGTAAACTATAACACAAAAATGAATACAATAGCATGAAAGATTGACACATAGAAAAACGCAAATTGTGAGGGAGTCACAGAGGGCAGGCGATAGAAGACAATAAATTAGTTGCTTGTTAAAAAAAAAAAGTTAGGAACTATAACCTGTTGTCCACTGCTCAAAGCAGTAGAGCCATAGACAGAAGCATATGGCCCTCCATATTGAGCTGCTGTCTGTGCTGGGTGGGTCCGATAGCCCGACATATCTGATTCCTGGGCAATACCCATCATTGAAGCTTGGCGAGATGCCAGGGCATGTTGAGCTCCCATCTCAGAGCCACTAGCAGGATTACCGGAGAAACCAGCTCCAGGCTGAAAAACAGAAGACAATGTCCATTGTGAAGGGAATTTAATTTGATGAGGCAAAAATAGGAAAAAAAAAACAATTACAACAACAGATATGTGGTAAAATTACAATTTGAAACAGGAAAAAATGATTAAAAAAAGTATAACTCGTTTAACTTGAAAGTAAAACAACTTACAAGTTGGCCATAAGCCTGTTGTGCACCATAACTTTGTTGCCCAGCAAATCCACCACCACCCTTTGCAGGGTACATTTCTTATTCTCGAACAAAATCAAAGAAACCTGCACTGTTTTTTTAATATTTAAAAAAAATCAAGAAATCTTATAATCCCTAAAACAAGCCCCAATCTCCGAGCTTAAAAAATTATCAAAGTATCGATGAAAAACACAATTCACCCAATTAAAAACTACAAATTTGACAAAACGTGCAAAATATTTCCAAAGGTAACTGAAGGAGACTTCAGCAAGTTTAGAACAAAAGAACATTAAAAAAAAAAATCAAGCAGATCTCGAATTCTCCCACTCAGAAAATTGAAAAAAGCAACCGTAATCGCGCAATTAAAGAAAGCCATCGGTATCGCAGTCACTTATCTTATACAAAACCCTAAGTTAATTGGAACTGAAGTTCTGCAATCCCCAAATCAAAGAGACCCTAAAAAAATGTTACCGACTAAAAATGTAAAAAGGAAACGAGGAATTTACCTTCACGGGAACACCAGTATGGATGCTGTGAAACAAAGGGAGAAACTTAGAACATGCAGCACCGGAGTTGGATGGAAGAAGATGAGGTGCGACAGAGAGAACCTAGAGAAACTGTTACTGTTTTGCGTGAGAGCGCAAATGCGCAATTTATTTAGCTAGGGTTTCTGAAACCGCGCAGGGCTGCGAGATCTGACGGCTCTCGTGTAAGCTATCGGACGGATTAGATAATTTTGACGCAATGCAAAAAGTTTAAATATTATATAAATATAAAAAATTGAAGGGTATATCTCTTTTGCCGCAAAGTAATTGTATTTTATTTAAAATGTCAAAATTATGAAAATTTTATATTTGATTCAATAAATTTAGATTAAAATGTAAAATTTTATTACATTTTAAATTCATCATTTGATAAAATTCAATGAATTAGAAATTTGAATAATTTAGGTGTAAAGTAAAGACTATTATCGATCATTATTATAATCCACTATCGTCTACCATCATCATTATTATCATCATTATCACCTCACATGACAAACCACCATTACTCAATCCTCTTGATCTCTTTCTGTAGCCACCAAATAAATTATATTATATTTATTTTATCAAATAATAAATAATAATCTTTATATTATAAAATTTTCAATTAAATAACTATAAATCATTCATAATACTCTATATTTTTTTAATTAGATATTTCTTTTTAGGCAAAAAAATAACTCCTAAAAATTATATATCTAAATATATAATAATAATTATGAAGTAAATATGTACATCCATTGTTTATTATATTTTTAATAATGTTTTTTTTAGTTAATGATGTAATATAAATGAAATGAAGGTAATTATAAATTTTGGATATTTCGTTAAGTATAATTAGAATGGAATATAAAATTCTTTAATAAATTAAAAAGTTATTTTTAGTTCAAATTATATTTTTGGAAATCACTCAATGTGATTTGATTGATTCCTAAATATAATGAACTAGCTATTACAATTATTTTTTTTAAAAAAATATTATTTTAATGACTTTAATTTTCTTTTAAATAAATTGTTATGCAATTAGAAATAAGAGAAGATGCAGAGTAAATGATTTTTATAATATGTATGCATAAATTCATTTTATTTAGGGGTGTGCATTTGGTTGATTTGAATGGATTGGATGATAAATTTTTAAAATCGATTGATTTTGGATTCCCAAAAATATTGAACCAAACTGACCAAATAAAATGCAAAATCAAACAAACCAAAAAATAATTTGGTTTGGTTTTGGATAAACTGAAGTTAGCTATATTTAAAAATTATTTGCATAAATTTTTATTGTATAATGAACAAGGAATAAATAAAATAATATAAATATAATCAAAATATAATTAACTATTTCATGCGTTAAAAAAATATTTAAAACTTACTTTTTTTTACCTGAATGATATTTTGAACTTAAAGTTGATGGAACCGTATTACCATTTTATGAGACCAAAATATTTTAAAAAATTGGATATTTCAAATTCATTGATATGGCAAAATAAAAGCAATGCTAGAAGCTTTCTTCAAAAAAAAAAAAATATATAATTTGGGGTAGGTAAAGGCACGAGTGATCGTTGTTTGTTATACACTAATGATATCATATACATGATATCACATGTTTTTGGAGAATCACAAATTCATTTTTTCTTTTACTTTTTTAGATTATTACTAATTTTATTTTTATTTGATGAGATTCATGAATGAATAAAATATCTATTATTTCTTGTCATATATATATATATATAATTGAATTTTAAAAGAATTAGAAGGGACAAAATCAGGAACAAACTTATGAATGGACCCACATTGGCAGGTAAAATGAGGTTAGGGCTCTCGATTATCATTCATGTTAAGTATAGTTGTAGCTATCTAAAGAAGTAGATGTTAGATAATTTTGACGCATTGCTAAAAGTTTAAGGGGTTGTTTGGTTGAAATGAAAAGTAAAGTACATGCAGAGGATTTAATTTTTTTGCATTTGACATGATGCAAAGTAAAATTTCAAAGTGATGTAATGCATTTGGAATTCATCAAAAAATTAAATTTCGGTGTATTTAGAATTCGCCCAAATATGGAAGAATTCTAAATCGTTAAGCAATATAAGCATTCGACAATCGTCGGCAAACCTTCAAAATACTTTACATTACATTTATTTTACCAAACAGAAAAAAAATTAAATTCATGTATTTGTAGAATTTTCAACCAAACAACTTAAATTAATCTAAATACACAGTATTCCTTTTACTCTATATTTCTTTTATATTGCATTACTTTTTCAAGCAACCAACCAACCCTTAAATATTATATAAATATAAAAAATTTAAAGGTATATCTCTTTTGCTACAAAGTGATTGTGTTTAATTTAAAATGTGAAAATTATGAAAATTTTATATTTGATTTAATAAATTTAGATTAAAATGTAAAATTTTATTACATTTTAATTTCATCATTTGATAAAATTCAATGCATTTTAAATCTAGCTAATTTAAGTGTAAAGTAAAGACTATTATGATCATTATTATCCATATCTCCTACTATCACTATTCTCTAAATCGTTATTGATCATTCTGCATTGCCAACCACCACTACTACTGATCTCTTTCGGCAGTAAATATATTACATTATATTTATTTTATCAAACAAAAAAATACAATATCTTTCTGTAACTATCAAATATATTACATTATATTTATTTTATCAAATAAGTCACAAATTCTCAATTTTTTTTTACTTTTTTAGATTATTATTAATTTTATTTTTATTTGAAAATATCTATTATTTCTTGTCAATGTACAAAATATATATATATATATATATATATATATATATATATATATATATATATATATATATATATATATTGTTGTTTTCATATTGAAAATGTAATCATGTTTTTTTTTCAATGGTGTTATTGTCTCTAAATTATGGTTTTGGTACGATGTCTTTTTAATACTAACCATTTCCATGATTTTCTTTCTTTATATCAACTTCTTGAAGCCTGTTTCCAAAAAACTGTGAAAAGTCATATCAAAGTTTTAATTGTCATTACCATTATTTGGTTCATATGGATGGATAGAAATAATGTTAAATATCGTGACATTCCTATGAATCATAAAAGGATTATTGCTATATATATAAAATTGAATTTTAAAAGAATCAGAAGGGACAAAATCAGAGGCAAACTCATGAATGGCACCACATTGGCAGGTAAAATGTAGAGCACTCGATTATCATATATGTAAGCGTAGTTGTAGCTATCTGAAGAAGTAGATGTAATACTGCGGTAGAGAACACTGATATTAGAAAGCTGATTTTGTTGAAGCAATACATCATCTTGAAATTTAGGGTTATGCATCTACTATGCTCCAGTTGTTTTTGAAAAAAAGATTAAAGTTCCCTTGTTCGTATATGATAGTCAAAACTGTATAACTTTAAAATAACATTAATGGAATGACAAAACTAATCTTTTTAAAGTTTATACATAATAATAATAAGCAGCTTTGGAAGAACTATGAAGCTCATAAGAAGTTTGAAGTTCATGCAGAATGTCACAAAAAAAATTACTTTTGACATTTGAAATATGTTATGGAGCATGTTTGGATGACCTCTAAGTAGATCCCCAATACACTTGTCTCCAATGTGAAATAATGGCAGACATAGAGTCTTGCTTATGTATATCTTGCAATATTCATTTATAAGATATATTATCGTTGTGTGCTAAGCCCTTTCTAGCAGCTCATCATTATCTATTGTCTCCATCAATGTGAACATTTTTATATTAAAAATACATTAGATCAGCAACTTGCAGTTTATGCAACATGAAAACTAAATCATAAAATATTAATAACCTAAACGTCAAGTATATAACTGACTGAATCCAAACAAAATCATTACTTAAAAGTTAAAGTACAAATATGATAAATTACTATAAAAACACTATTTTTATATATACATACACTTGCCTCCAATGTTATATCCTCAAAACTTTCGTGGATATCGCTAAATCCATAAATAAATTTTAAGCACTGAGTGTTTATAGTCAAATCGAAGCGCCTTGACGAAATAATCCAAAGCCCCCAAAGATCTCATAATTCACTTCCTTTCGAGCATTCAAATACTTAAAATACATCAAATGATCAAAGGAATCATTTTGAGCCGTCCGGTGGGAGTGGTTCGATTTCAGATGATGCTAGACGCCACTCCTCCACCTATAATCATTCCTCATATGAGGGAGCCTGGGCAAAGAGAGTGAGAGAGCTCTAAAGATCCTCCAAGCACAATCGTACCACCACTGACGGTGTTGCCAACCGCCGCCGGCCGCCGCCGTCCAACCTTCGCCGGCTCCATCATGACGACTTCATCGCCGCCGTTTTCGTTGTTCTCATCATCTCGCTACTAAGAATTGTTACCACCGAACGACTATATAATCGCTGTTTCTCATATACACTCAGAATCCCGCTATCTGGAAGATTTTGTACTCAAAACATACACATAGTGGAGATTTTACGCTAGCCACTGGTTTTTCCCCTCTTTTCGAGGTTTTTAAAATAAAAATTCTGGAGTTTTCTTGTTCACTATTTAAATACATGTGTGTGTGCTAGATTTCACAACAAAACTAAAGCGTAAACTTTCACTCTACCGCAACTGATTTTCTAGCACGCAACAATAACTAAATTTATTCATATATTAATATAAATTATAGCCACTGTCTTAAACTGATTTAGTACCTAAAAACGTAGTTAGAAGGCACATATTGATGCATTTATCCAAAAACTACAGGTTAGCAGCAAAACAAACAGCTTCAAAGGCTATTTTTGTATTCGAAGACTTCCAATTTTTATCTAATCATGAATTTTGATCATTTTTTAAAGTGATTTTATCTAAGTGATTTTGGACTTAACAACATCCTATTTTCTTTAAAATAAGTGAAATATAACCATATTACATTAAGCAATCATCTATTCTAAAAAGCCAAAAAAAAAAAAAATGTCTAATGCTGATTTTTTAAAACCATCTCCCCAACTCTAATGCATTCTATCTCGAACTTCTCCCACTTGACTACATCATCTCACAATGCGATTCAAGATACAAAAATCAAGAATCTAAATACGTTCAAACAAATTTGAAGAATTTTCTATTTTTTTTTTTAATTCGAACAATTACAAAGCAAATCAAACCATTACAAAACGAATCAAGCCTTGAACATACCTGCATTTACTGTTAGAATCACGGTTGATGATAAGAAGGGAAGAGAACACTCGTCGTCGGAGGGGATATTGATGGCTAGCGGCGGAGATGCGAAATGAAGGAACTACGAAGCCTCCTTCGTCATCAGGTACTCGCCGCTATCAAGCCCTGCTTGTTTCAAGTGCTAGAGAGCTAGAGGTGCAAAGACCTCGAACACACGAGATAAAAACCCTAATATCTGGATTTCGTCCATTATTTCACGAAATTAGCAGGGGCAACTTTAGAAGTAAAAATTTAGGCTTTCTAACACAAATTCAAATGCATTCTATTTTCTAAAATTATGTCAAATATAATTGTAGTCCATTGAAAAGTAAATAAAATTATTAGAATGAGTACCACTATAAATATTTTTTATTTAAATGAGTGTACTGAATAATCAGTGTCAATGATCGACGATCAACGATGAGTAATAGCAGTGCGTTAAGACGAGCAGCACATGATAATAGTTCGTGATGAACAATAGTGACAGGTGATAGCAGCTATTAGCAACGATGATTCAGGTAAACGATAACAAGCAATAGCAGTGGGAGATGTCGGGCATCAAATGTATGTGGTCAGCACTTTATATAAGTAGCATATTTGAAATTCACTCATATCAAAAGAATTCTAAATACATTGAAATTGTATTAAATAGAAAATTTTAAATATATTCAAAATTTATATTATAATTTTTATTGTATGGATCCTATGATAATCGTATAGATTGTTAAATTATGCACCAAACTAAACTTTTAAGATTTAACTCATTTTTATTTTTTGAAAAGGTATTTAGCTCAAAATTTAGAATGCTAATTTTTTTTAATGAATAAATATTGAAGATACCTTAAGTTATTTAATAAAGTTTTAACATACAAAACAAAATAAAATCTCCAAAATAATATGTTAAAATAATAATCTACTTGAAAATATATTATATAACATTTTACTTAATTTAATTAACGCACATTATCACTAATGTTGGTTATCGAATCAATTTATTTTAACAATCTAGACATTATTATAATAACAATCTAAATTTGTCAACATAAACATATATATAATAATACATCAAAATTAGTAAATTTGAAAATATTAATTAACTACATTAATAATGGCATCAAATATCAAAATATATAAGATCAAAAAAAGGTAGAATAAACATATTTTAAAATTTTTTGTTGAATGAAAATATTCTAAAAATACCAAACTAAAAATGACATCTCTTCAAAATTTTACTTTGAAAGAGATTACATTTATTAAATTTATTAGAAAAGAAAACATGGAAAAATAATTCAAGATAATTGAAGGTAAAAAAGTTAATATGGGATTGAGAGGTAGGAGTGAAGAGGATTGAAGGTGTGAGGTTTAACTAATAGAAAGGAGAGAAAGGGTTGAAGTTCACAGAAGCAAACAAAAGCCTTCTCAATGATATCCTCACCAAATCATAAAGGCTAAGTGGATAAAGATAAGAGATATGGGCTTATAAATTTGTGATCCTGATCTAAATGAGGTGAGCTTTAGACTTGAATGGGTTAGGCTTTGAAGTCAAACCTCATATGTCTATGATCACAAACTACAAGGGATGACCTATGAGGAATGGGAGATTTGGATTTTAAGGCCAAGATTCGTATATAGAATATAGGAAGATGATCTAGATTTAATTAGGAACAAGTTGAGACAAATTTCTGAGTAACATTATGAGGACAATCACGTTAGGCCTTGAAATCTTGCTACAAGCATATCGTAGATCATTATGTTACAATCATCAACTTATAATGGGCTATTATTATGTCAATTGAACTTTCCAAGGTGTATGATCATAATGATCCATAGGTAGATCATTATGCAACAATAAATAATCGTAGTAGTGTAACAATGACCATAATTAAGAAAGAGTTCAGAAGGGATCCAGTCTCTTAGAATAATAATGTGGATGTATTGTAATATGTTTGAACAGATAGTGGTAATTATATTAGGATAGGAAAGATGGTGCCTCTTTTTGCATGTGAGGTACAAGAACTGACATTCACTTGTTTCCTTTAATGGTTGGCCCTGTGCATACGCGCACTAAATATCCTAAATCGAAGCCTACAACCCACCACTCAATGCCTCACCCTCTAATGACCTTAAATGAAACTAGGCAATAGTTTTCACTAATGAACTTTGAGTAAATTGTTGGACACCCTTTATACCCTTCTAGATGTTCTTATTCAGCTTTAGAATCTCACCGTGCCTTTAACATTGATCGATTAATTAGGGTTTTATTGCATTAGTATGAAATGAGTTGTAATGTTTATTTTGTTACATGCATTATATTTATTATAATTATGCACATCGGGCTACATTTAGTCTTGTATATAATTTGTTATGGGTGTTGTTGTGTGTATTGTCTTATAAGGAAATTTATGTTGCTCAACACAAAAGTTGAACTGAGCCAAAAATCAATTTCAAATAAAATCTATATGCAATACATGATACTCATTTTATAAGCTTATTTATTTAATGTATTTTTAATTAAGAAAATCATATAAATAAGTTATGTGTGTAGTTTTCCTTGATAATCCTAGAATATAGAACATAAAGACCATGAGTAATATGAGGTATATACATTTTTTTTATTCTAATTTTTATAATATTTATGTTTGGGTCTAGGTCTAATTTTATTAAGTATAGCCAAATTGTATTATAATGTTTTCTTCTTAAAATATATATTAAAGAATTTAGTTGCATTTGACCTTTGTAAGCTTATAATTTACTAAATTTCTTTAAATAGATGTGTAAAATCTGCTTTTTCTTTTCACAATGATGTGATGATTGAATAAATTTTGTTTTTTTAGATGACTTGTAGAAAAATAATATTTTTATAAAATTCATGAGAACTTAAACAACAACAACAACACATAAGCCTTTATCTCACTATGTGGGGTCGACAACATGAATCTTTTTTCTTCGTCATGTCCTATTAAGTGTCAAATTCTCATTTAATTATAATAAACTAAGGTCATTTTTAATATATCATAAACATGCCTTTTAAGGACTACCCCTACCTTTCTTAAAATAAGACATCTAGGGGTATGAATTATTTGGTTTTAACCAAAAAACTAAATTGAACCAAAGTTTTTGAGTAATTTGATTTGGTTTTGAACTTAGTAATTTGGATTTTAGTTTTAATTATTGAAAACTTTGATTTTTGGTTTTTGGATCGGTTTGTTAAATAAAATTTTGGACGGAACCAAATAATCCAAAATAATTATATGTAATGTGGTATTATTAATTTATGTATAATTGGCTCATCTATTATACATTTATTTTTATTTATTTTTTTAATACTTGGTATGTGCTTTTTTGAAGGACCATTATCTAATTTTCCAAAATATTTTGGTCTCATAATATGGTAATATGGTTTCATCAACTTCTAAGTTCAAAACATCGTTCAGGTAAGTAAAAATTAGTTTTAAATATTTGTTTTAGCGCATGAAGTAGTTAATTGCATTTTTTATTATATTTATGTTATTTTGCTTATTCCTTATTCATTATATAACTAAAAATTATGCAAATAATTTTTAAATGTAGCCAACTTCAGTTTATCCAAAACCACGAACCAAATTATTATTCGATTTGTTTGGTTTTGCATTTTATTTGGTCGGTTTGGTTCAATATTTTTAGGAATCCAAAACCAATCAGATTTAAAAATTTATCATCCAATCCATCCAAATCAACCAAACGCACACCCCTAAAGACATCTAATACATCTATCATTCTAATTGGGTCGTCGGACAACTAACGGTTTATGTGGCCAAACCATCTAAGGCGAGTGTTGGAATTTTTGTTTGGAACATTACGTAGATCTTAGTGGTACTTATTTAGGTAATCAAATATGTTATTAATGAATAAATATATTATCTCAAAAGATAAACATATTACCGTATGGCTGATAATAGATTCAATTACTTAATAAGGACTCTTATGGCTGATAGATCTTCGATGTACCAGAGATTCTTCCCCTGAACTACATGAAGAGGTAGAACATGATTTATCTTATTACAAGATTCGTAGTTCCCTATAAGGGCAAGCCTCTATAGTTAATTATATCTTATAAGGAAAAGAATTCATCTTAAGAATACTCTCGATTAAAGAAATTGAATTTCATCTTTATGGATTTTAAAGTGTGTATTAAAAGGATGGCTAATTTATAAATTCAAGCGGGAACGCCTCAAGCACGGAAGTGGTTTTTTTGGAATCCAAATGGGATTGAGCAAGAAATATTTTTAAATATTGAGAAACCCAGTAAGCATTTCAATTATCTTATTATTGGGCTTACATTTTGAAATGTAAAGTATTTAGAATTTTGAGTTAGCATTTTTAGGACTTAGATTCTAATAGCACAAGACTGTAGAAATGCTTAAAATTTGAAAATTTATTCCAATTGGATGCTTCAGAACCTAAGTCTAAAAGTACTTCTAACATAAGCGAGAGGTTCGACATAGTCTAATTTTTTTAAATTATAGAATTATCGATCATTTTTCTCACTTAATAAAATAAACCTATCCCAACTCTTATGGACTTACTTCCCACCTGGAAGGGGTTGCCAGCTAACACCACCTAAAAGATTTTAAAATCACGAGTTTAGCCTTATGCAAGTGCAAGATGGCTGGATTGTTATATTTTGGAAAGAAAGCCAAGAGCTTAAACTAACTTAATGAGAAACTAAATCATTTGTGATTTGCATTTCATGACTTAGACTAATGTAATAAAATTTATAAATTTTAATTTCATTTTGACTCATCATTTTTGGATTCAAGCTTTAGAAGATTTATGTCTAAATACATGATGAAAATTAGTTATGGGTCAAATTAGAGAGAAGGGGTGTTCTCCACTATATGGGACTAATCTCATAGGTCAAACATGTCCCTTATCGTGCAAGAATGGAGATCCCCAATTTACAAGAGTGAAATAATATGTATGCATGTTATTGAAATATACAACCATTCAGTTAAGGGGTTACTAATTTTTTTATTTCTTGATTAAGATCATAGGCTTTAAAGTGAGGTTATGAGTTGATTAAAATTTAATTAAAATTATTAATTAGAGTAAAAAATTTAGTTCTCCTAAGAGCCTAACGCATTTAAGCTTTATTATAAAACACACAATTATAGAAAAAAAAAACTTATGAAAAGCATGCAATTCTATTGCGCACCCCAAAATAAATTAAGCCAAATTTAAATAAATAAAATAGGCCAGTGCAGCCGGGTACCGCTATACACCCCATAAAAAGAAAAGTGGGCAACCGAACTCTGCACTTATGCAACCTGGCTTATAACTAAAAGTTTGATCTATGAGGTCTTTATCAACTTCAGGGTCGTCGCCTTCTTTAGGGACCTTTTTAGGCTCCATTGAAATCACTAGATGGGTACAGTTAGCTCATACTAACCCTAAACCCCATAGATCCTAACCTATTTCTAAGCTCAAGTTACATTTTAAAATTCCAAAATAAAATTCTAAGTCATGCAAAATAGACGTTAAAAAAAATATACAACACACTAGCAATTTATATTTCAAACATACAGGCTTAACATCAATGATTGTCAAGCCCACCTGTCCTATTGGGCTATACTTAGGGACTTAAATAGCACATGGAAGCAAATAATATTTATTACAACGGTCCCTTTCAAGCACAACCCCCCTGTAAAAAATAGTGTTAGCCTAAAAAGAATGACATAATATCCAGACTAGCTAATGCTGACCTCACTTTTAGAGTGAACTTTCAACCTCTTCATCTTAGATATAGGACTCCTCTTAGACATTAAGAGTTCCTTAGTCTTAAGACACTTCTAGTGATTAGGTGAATACTTAACCTAACCCCAGAGACTTAGAAGAGTTAGCCATAGGAATAGGTCATGCCTTAGGGGTGTTAGGAAAACTTGCCTACCTTATAGCTTGAACCAAATCCTTACTTCCTTTTTTCAAGTCCAACTTCAAATTCAAACCAACTTCAAACTCAAATCAACTTCAAATTCAAATTAAATTCAAATCCAAAACCTTTCTAAGCTATTTTGATTTCATCCTATGGACTTAGCTCAAATCAATTCCATCAAATCTTAAACCAATTCTAACCCAATGGATTTTCTCAAATCATGAATCAATTTCTAATGATTGAAACCCATGATTGAATTCCAAATCCAAAATCTTTTTTTGCCCCTTTGATTTCATCTTATGGACTTAGCTCAAATCAAATTCAAGTCACTTCAAATTCAAAAGCTTTTCTCAACCCCATTAATATCCTCATTATTATTCACAAATATAAATGAAATATAAATTCAAATAACCAAAATCAAATTCATAACTCAAACCCAAATCTAACCTAAAACCAACCTATGCCCTTTCAAGCCAAATTCTTGAACTTAGCCAAATCAAACTCAAATCAATCCAAGCCCTTGATTTTCTTTATGATTCAATCAATCCTTCAATCATGAATCCAAATATAAAAATAAATTCCAATCATCAAACCAAAACTAAATTCAAAATTCAAACCCAAATCAAACCCATGTTCAACCTTTGAACTTGAAATTGTCAAATGAATCAAAACTCATTTGACTTCAAATCACTTGCAAATGGATTTATATTTCGATCATAAGTCTATATGTGAGTTCAACCAAACTCAAATCAAGTCTTGATCAAGTCAATTGACCCACTTATGCTCGCTTGACACAAAGTGAACTAAAACACCTTTTCGAGCCAAATTCTAATCCTACCCAAATTGGATTGAACTAAGCCCATCTAAGCCTCACATTGTGAGCAACAATTATCATAAGATGATCAATCACTCAAATTGGGTCAAACCAAGTCAAACATAGCCTTTGACAAAGTCAACACTTAACCCAAATGAAACCTACACTAGCCAAAATTCACTATAGGCCAAATTATTTGAAACCATTGATCTAAACTAATTTATGATCAATGATTGAACATGACCAAGTTATCAGTTGAGTCAAACCTAACCCAATTGGTGACTTGACCCAAGTTGACCCAAGTTGATTTAAAAAAGTAAAAATGTGTCAAATCTTGATTTAAGCCAAATTGATTGCAACAAATGAGTCAAATTCATTCTGAATCACTTGTTGAACTTGACCGAAGCCTCAATTGACCAACTAGACCCATCCTAGCACAATTGACCATGAACCCAACTTGTCCTAAAAGATCAAATCAAGCCAAAATCAAACCAAACTAAAATTGATCGAAACTAAAGCTTGCAATACATTTCAAATGTTCAACAAAGCCTAAACCAACCCACGAACTAACCCAATTAGGTCAAATGTGTCAAATTGGTCAACTTGACCCATTTAACCTAAATGAAATCAAATGAATCAAAACTAAATATAAACCAAATTGAACCAAACCAATGATACTAAACCACTCCAAATGGTCATATGAACTTGACGTAACTCTTGGTTTGACCTAATTTGACCAATTGGTCAACTTGACCCAAGTTGACCCATTTTGACCTAAATAGATCAACATGAGCCAAATGATATCAAATCAACTACAAATTCATTGAAAGTTGGCACAACTAATTTTTCAATCATACCAAATCTATACAAATCAAAATAAAAGCCAAATGACCATTTTACCCCTAGGTCAAAGGGTAACCTATAATCAAATTCATTTGGAATTTGATCATATTTCAACTCAATACCATTTGGCATCCTCTTAGTGGTCTATTTGGACACCAAGGGATGTGGTGCACATGTCCTAATGGGTTTGGGTTAGCCAAACCCAACCCAAAGCCAAAAATGACCACCCAATGGAAAATGAGCACATGGAATCACTCCATACTCTCATTTAACACATGGGAAACTCCTCCACTACACTCCCTTGCCAAAACCGAATCACATGGAACCCCTAACAACCTAAACACCCACCATATGAGATCAATTTGATCATAACGACATGTAAGCTCACAGCCATCTGATCCAAGTAGGGGGAGATATACTCCCCCTTAATTCAATTCATTTGACATCTCTTGCATTTAATTGAACTCTAGGAACCCAGAGGAAGCTCCCCCAAGCTCTCCCAAGCATTCCTAAGCTCAGTTGAAATTCCCATTCTCGATTTTCCTTAAGCCAAAAATAAAGGAGGTAGGATAATTTTTCACTTTGCTCAATACTTCATCAAAGTCCAATTGCTCTTGCAAGCACCATCAGGGAGGCAAGTTGAGCTCACCCAAGGTGTTTTCCAAGCTTCCAAGGCACGGGAAGGAGGAGCTAGACTAAAGCCACAAGCCATTGAAGCAAGCTTTGGTCAATATGAAGATCTACTTCACCTCAAGCCTTTAAACTTTCAACAGGGCTTCGTCTCCACTAGACAAAGCTACCTCAATGTTTGGAAGCGTCGGTGATAGCCTCCGGTGAGGTATGCTTCAAAACTGGGCTTAGGGAGAAATTTCTTTGATCCTTTGTGAAGGGAATTATCATCCCAATTGAATTTGACCATTGGATGTTTTTCCCCACACCTCTTGATGGTGTGGGTTGAATCCTAGCCCAATTCGAGCTCAAGTGAGCTCGGATCAAGCCATGGAGGATGAACGACCTCTGTCTCCTGCAGGCGAGCGTAGGGATGAATCATGGACCGTCCATCCCACGTGTTTTGGATGGACGCTCCTGATTAAAACACGTTAGATCCCGTGATTAATCCCTTTAAAACTGGGGGTTTAATCTTGACTGTCTGATCTTTGATCGGATGGTACAATGGAAAGCGCATAGCGCCACCGACTGACGTGGCATAGGATGTGACAACTTAAATAACCAATCCCATCACGCCACATGGAAAGCGCACGCCGCGTCAATAGTCCACGTGGTGTCGACGAAATTAGTCATATAATTAGGGTATTTAATTATTCTTTAATTATTGAAACTTCAAAAATACATAATTAAATGTAAAAAAATAGAAAAATACAAACTCAACTTCTTTTTTAAGATAATTCAGAGGGGAATCCAATAAAATTATTTCTAATTAATTTTGAATAGTGGATTTCCCTTAATTAGGGTTTAATTAAAAACTTAATAACCTTAATTACTCCCTAATCATTTCATTAATTAATTCCATACTTTTCAGACATATTTAGGGGGATGACTTCTGTCTCTCCTAATTTTTTTGAAATTTATTAATTATTTAATTAAGAAAATCAATTAATGAATCCCTAATCACCCTCTTAATATAATTAAGGGTAATTAAGCATGTGAATAATGATTTAATCATTTAATTAAGATAATTAAATATTATTTAAGTGAAGAGGAGGTCTATGGAATGGGTTTGGGAAATTTTCCCTAAGTTATTCCCTAAACCCTCTCCCTTCCTTAATCCAAACCTAATTAAGGATGAATCCACTAATAATCTTCTTAATTAGCTTAATCAAATTTTCAAAATTAATCTAAACTTAATCAATTCTTTGTTGGGCAGATCCTTAGGTGTTCAAGAGCCTAAAGTAAATTTAAGGAAATCATTTCCAATTCACATGTGTGGGAAGGTTATGAAATTACTTAATTAAACCCTTTAGCTTAATTAATCATTAATTGTGAGCCAATTGCATTAGATCCCTTTCTTTCTTAGGAGCATTGCTGATTTAAATTTCATGTGGTTGCATATCATTTGTTGGCTCATAATTATTTGAATAATTATGTTAATGAGGTGTAGGTAAGGTAATTAATGGATTTAATTTGCACCTTAACCTAAACAAAATGTAGAATCAACTTAATGGTTCTAAAAATCAAACTAAATTAATTCACAGATGGGGGAAATGGGTTAGGACCAACAAACACCCTTTTCATATTTCTTAAATTAAAATAAAAAAAAAAATAAAAATCTCTTTAAGAAATATTGATTCTCTTTAAATGATCTTATTTCATAATATTTTCTTTAGGAATTAATTAGGGTGAATGAAGTTATATGCCTACATCACTTTATTTTTATCCAAGCATGCTAAATATTATTTTCCATATGAAAATCATGCATTCATATCTTTTGAAAAATCAAAATAAATGAAATGTTTCCTTTATGTCAGATTTCATGCTTTGCCTAAAGTAAGAATATGAATAACTATATCACTACTAAAATTAAAAAAAATATATTTTTAAAATCTATAAATCAAAGATCATAAATGAAAGTATGATACTTATAAATATTTATAAGCTTGCATGTGATTATAATATAAAATATGTTGTGTGGTTTTCTTCTCTTTTCTTAACATGGGTTTGTATAAAATTTGGAAGTGTATAATTCATTTGAGAAGAACACAACACTTGCTTAAATCTATTTCAATATACTTCTATGTTATGGCTTAAGAAGAATCTTCACATTTCACATGTAAATTAAGCAACCAAAAAGCAAACAAACAAACATAAACCTTTTTTGCATGACTCTTCTTTTATTCATTTATTTTTGTACAAGCACATGTATTTAAGAAAAGAGATATATTAGTCTGAACATACCAGGGTTGCGAGGCTTTAAGTAGCCCCAAGTAATTCTTATACCTTACACCCTTGGTGTAGAAAATAATGACGTCGTACTCACTTATATCTTTCATACATGTAAATGTGCATTTGATTAATGGATAAAAGAGTCCTTTTATACTTAAGAAAATCATGCATCATGAAACATTCAAATTTTCTTAAACAAACATCTCTTTGCATTCATCATTAAGGTGTGCTAAGATTTGCATTTGTATGTATAGCTATTCTTAGGGTACATTCATATGCATAATACACATGTTGGAAAGAAATAAAGAGTTGTGTGTTTTGTGATAGTAATTCACTTTAATTAATCTTAAAATGCCTTTCTTATTTGAATAGATTTATTTAGAGCAAATATAAACTTAGGATTAATTAAAATACATAATAAAAATATTCACTAAAGAAAAATCACTAATGAATCTACCTTAGAAATTACTTAAGGTATGGATGAAAGAGAAGTTCTCTTCTCTTTTCTTCTCTTTACAACATTCAGTAATTAAGTGTAGGTCCATTCAAACCAAATCAAATCATCAAATAAAATTAATAAATCAACTAAATCACTTAAATGAAATCACTCTCTAAGTTGAACCTTTTCACACTTAGAAAATCTCAACCTTAAAGCCTAACTAAGACATACCACACAAGCCTCAAATGACATACACATTAGGCTAAGTCACCATTTCTAGCTCTATGTTAGGGTGGTGCATGGTTTGATGCCTAATTTTTTTTTGTGATATAATATTTTAGTCTGCATGTTAGGTTGTATGTGTATAGATTGGATGATAGGACGATCTTAGTCTAATCATTATCTTCTGTAAGGGATTGTGCTTAAGGGGCATTGTAATAAAAATATAAATATTTTTACTGTGCATGTTGCTTATACCCCTAAGCATAATCCAAAATAGGCCAGGTGGACTTAGTTACCCATGTGTGGGGTGCTAAGTCCAATTTATTCATATACATGCTTGGAATTTTGTGGTTTGCTTAGTTAATCTCTATTTTGTAGGTTTTAGCTTGATTTACTTTTCCTTTTTCATGTAATTTTGCAATTAGGATTTGGAATGAATGTTATGGGGGGATTAGGATAAACATTGGTCATAAGACTATGTCTTATGCACCATGTGAAGCTTTAGAGCAACCACATCCCAACCAACCAAAAGGAAGAAGGAAGAAAGAAGAAAAGAAAGAAAGAAGAAAAGAAGAAAAGAAGAAAGAAGAATGAAGACCCCCATAACATGAATTTCTTTTTTTATTGTAATTAATTCATTTAAAATCCGGGTTGTATAAGGGTAGAGCTCGACTACTCATATTTTTTTTCAGGTTTGTGCGGTGGAGCCCAACCATAAAAAGCCCTTTTATTCTTTTGTGCTAGCTTTATAAATTGTTTGATGTTTGTTTAGCTTGTGTATTAAGATGACATGATTTTTCTTGTTTCTTCCTTGCTTTGATGGATGGGCTGGATGCGATTAGGCTTTTAGGAAAAAATAAATTTTCTATCCAATTAATCAACTCAAAACTAAAAAATTAACGACTCATAACCTCACCTAAAGCTTAGGTTATAAATCAAAATAAAAGATTTAACAACCTCTTAGCTGGATGTTGTATGTTTTCACATCATGCATAGAAAAATATCTTGCTTCACTCTTGCTTATGGAGAGCTTCCACCTTTGTCAGGAAACTTGACTTGACCTTTGAGAGCTATGGTGGAAATACACCTCCTTCTTGTTGATTTTTGGCCCATAATCAAATTTTTTATGCATTAGACATATGAATCCCATAGCCTATGTCAAATAAATTGTCCAAAAATAAAAATAAAATATAACAAAATTTCCATAATCCCATAGAACTTGACTTAGTCTCTTTCTAAATAAATAATAGCTCAGTTATCTTGCAAATGCATGTGATTTGCATACATGAATTTAAAATCATAGGAGGAGTTAGTTGGAAGCCACCCCTAGGAGGTTGTAAGTCTAACAGTCAAGTGATTTATCCTTTCTTGTAGAGGTAATCATATACTCATTTTCGCCTTAGATTTAGGTCGTGCTTCGACCCTCGCCAAAGCTCCATAGATTTAGGTTTTGAGGTTGTTATTTCCCTTTGCGGGCTACAAGCATAAATCCTCAACTCTTAGGTATTTCCATAATCCTGTATTATGGAATTGTAAGCCCTAGATTTCTAATAAAAATTAAACTCAAATAAATAATTCTCTTCAAATTCAAAAATATAAAACCCAACCATAGGATAGCTTGGGATGCTCACTAAGTTTTCTTACATCATGAGCATCCCCTACTTATCTCTCTTTGGTTTTGATAATAACTCCCTCCTTTTTGATTAAACATATTTGATCTTCCAAAACTAACCAATTGATTGATAGTCCTATCTTTGAAATCTTTGAGGACAACGATCATTTATCTTAATCGAGAGTATTCTTAAGGAATCTCATTCCTTAAGATGTAATTAACTATGGGGGCTTACCACCATAGGGAACTTAATGAACCTGGTTTAAAATAAACACTGCTTTACTTTTTCATATAAAGTAGAGGAAGAATCTCTGGTACATCCGAAGGCCCATTGTCTTTAGGAGTTCTCATTATGTGATTAATTCCATTATAGGATTGTGACTTCTATCTCTCGAGATAGTACATCATTCCTCAATATCGTACCTGATCACCCTAATGAGAACATCTGTGGATCTACGTGGTGTCCTAATAAAAAACATTTTATTTTTATCTTCATTTTTAACTCTCATTATATTTAGATATGAAGATGAAAATAAAACACCACAGCTAGCAAATAATCCTAGTCGTACAGTCTGAAATAGTACACCATAAAATAATACAAAGCATCAAATCACAATTAACACATCGACCTAACCTAATTCTAGGGTGGGTGATCTAGTATTCTAGTGTATGAAAGAAGGTTTGTGTGGCAAGTCTGTTCTAGGCTTTGTTTTATTTTAAATTTGATTTGAATTCAGAATTTATTTACTTTTATCATTGGATGATTTCGATTTAAATAATTTAATTGATTTTAGATTTTATTCTAAAATTTGGTTTTATTTTATGTTAAAGTTGAATTTAGATTTATTCTAAGATGAATAGAATAAATTATGTCGTGAATATAACCAAATCTATTCAACATCTCGATCATAATAATGAAATTTTCACCCTAAGATGAAAATTTATTCTAAGGGTCAAACTAAGAACCTAAGTATCTTAATTAGTCCATTTAAATTTATTTGAATGATTTAACTAAATAGATTTGATTTGATTAATATTTTCTTGATTTTATTTGGATTTCAAAATTTGAGTTTGTTTAACATCATATATTTTGATAGATTAATTTTTGATTAGATGTTTAATTTAATTAATTTTTGATCATTCAATATCCTTTGAAGTAATTTGTAATTTTAATTATATATGATTAATATTGATTAAATTATTTCAATGTTGTTTAGATCTATTAATTTTATGATTTCATTTAAATTTAGCTTGGATTGGTTAATCTATTTCAATTTAATTAATTTATAATGTGATTGACGTTTAATGTGATATTTCATTTGAATTCCAATTAAGAATTTAATCACTTAGCTTACTGCATTTAGTTGTTTGATTTACATTTTAATTTTAGTTAGATGATTATTTGATTTAATTTCATTTAATAATTTGATTTATATTTTATGTTGATTGATTTATTATAATGTTATTTAGAATTGTTATGATAATGACTTTATATTTAACTTTGTATTTTTTTATTTGATTAAAGTTTAAAATAAATTTGTTTTGATTATTTTATTTCATGTATATTAGATCGATCATCATATCTTTTTTCTTTCTATTAAATTTAATTTGAGTATTTCTTAAATTTAAATATTTTAAGTTGATTAGTTTATTTCTTTTAATTAGAGTTTAAAATTAGTTTATTATTATTATTTAGATTCATTTAATTAGACTTATGTTAATTTACTTCCTTTATTAAACTTGAATATGGATCTTTGGACTTCATTATTCAAATGGCTGGTTTTAACCCTTTTTTATTTATATTGCTATTTAGATTTTATGATTTTAAGTTTTCATTAAGTTCATTTGATTCAATATGTTTATGTTAACTTAATTAATATTAAGCTCAACTGATTTTTATTAAGTTTAGTAGAACATTCAATAATCGAGTAATTGTAACTAAAGGGTTACAACTCAATTAAACCATTTATGATAAGGTCTTATTTATTTATTTATGCTTGGATATTGATCTCAACATAAGGAACTTAAACAGATGAAATACTTAAAGTGTTAAACTTAAGCTATGTCATTCCAAGTTTCTAAGTTGTTTAAATGCTTATATTATGAATGACTTAATCAATTACTTATTTCATTTACAATTCGATTATTCATTTTATTAGGTTCATTTACTCTTGTTTCATTTTAGGGGTTTATCAAATTTTTTAAATAGATTTGCATAATTAACTAACTTATAATTCAATTAAGATATGTTGCATTTCAAATAAATTGTAGTTATTTTTAACTCTATTAAATCCACTCAATTCTAAAATCCATATATTTAGTCTCATCATTAATTAATATCTAATCAATTCGATACTCTCTTCTTTCTTTTTAATTAACTTGTGTGGTGTTGACCTCATTTTTAGGATGAGCTCTCAACCCCTCCATCTTAGGCATAGGACTTCTCTTAGGCACTAAGAGTTGTTTTAGTCGTAAGACACTTCTAGTGATTAGGTGAACACTTAACCTAACCCTAGAGACTTAGAAGAGTTAGCCATATGAATATGTTATGCCTTAGGGGTGTTAGGAAAATTTACCTACCCTATAGCTTGAACCAAATCCTCACTTCCTTCCTTCAAGTCAAATTTTAAAATTCAGATCAAACTCCAAATCAAATCAACTTCAAACTCAAATCAATTCCAACTTGATGGATTTTCTCAAATCATGTATCAATTCCAAATGATTGAAACTCAAGATTTGAATTCCAAATTCCAAAAATCTTTCCTAAGTCACTTTGATTCTATCTTATGGACTTAGCCTAAATCAAATCCAAATCAATTCAAATTCAAGTCTTTTTTTCATAACCCATTTATATTCTCATTTATATTCACAAATATAAATTCAAATATCCAAAAATAAATTCAAAACTTAAATTCAAATTCAACCAAAATTTAACCTAAGCCTGTCAAGTCTAATTCTTGAACTTAGCTAAATCAAATTCAAATCAAGCCAAACCCTTGATTTTTCTTCATGATTCAATCAATCCTTCAATCATGAATCCAAATACAAACACGAACTTCAATCATCAAGCCAAAACCAAGTTCAAAAAATAAACCCAAGTCAAACTCATGTTCACCCTTTGAACTTGAAATTGTCAAATGAATCAAAACTCATTTGACTCCAAATCACTTGCAAATGAATTTATATTTCAATCATATGTCCATATGTTAGTTTAACCAAACTTGGTTCAAGTTTTGATCAAGCCAATTGACCCACTTAGGCTCACTTGATCCAAAGTGACCTAAAGTACCACTTATGAGCCAAATTATAATCCTACCCAAATTGGATTGAACTAAGCCCACTTAAAACTCACATTGTGAGCAACAATCATTATGAGATGATCAATCACTCAAATTGGGTCAAACTAAGTCAAACCTAAGGGTTGACCAAGTCAACATTTAGCCAAAATCCACCATAGGCCAAATTGATTGAAACCATTGATCAAAACTAATTCATGATCATTGTTTGAACTTGACCAAGTCATTATTTGAGCCTAACCTAACCCAATTGGCCACTTGACCCAAGTTGACCCAACTTGACCTAAAAGTCAAAATATGTCAAAACTTAATCTAAGCCAAATTGATTGAAACTAATGGGTCAAGTTCATCCCAACTCACTTGTTAAAGTTGACTAAAGCCTCAATTGGCCAACTAGACCCAACCTAGCCCAATTGACCATAACCCAACTTGACCTAAAAGGTCAAATTTAACCAAAATCAAATCAAACCAAATTTGATTGGAAACAAAGATACCAAATCATTTCAAATGACCAATGAAACCTAAACCAACCCATGACCTAACCCAAATAGATAAAATAGGTAAAATTGGTTGACTTGACCCATTTGACCTAAATGAAATCAAATGAACCAAATCCAAATATAAATCAAATTGAACAAAACCAATAATGCTAACACATTTCAAATGGTCATATGAACTCAACCCAACCTTTGGTTTAACCCAATTTGACCAATTGGTCAACTTGATCCAAGTTGACCCATTTTGACTTAAATGGGTTAACATGAGCCAAATCATATCAAATCAATTCCAAATTCATTGAAACTTGGCCCAACCCATTTTTCAATCATACCAAACATATTCAAACTAAAATCCAAGTCAAATGACCATTTTACCCCTATGTCAAAGGGTAATTCTTGGCCAAATTTACTTGGAATTTAGTCAAATCCTCTTCATGGCCACTTGACACCCTCTTAGTGGACTCCATGGACACTAGTAAGAGTGGTGCACTTGACCCAATGGATTTGGGTCAGCCAAACCCACCCAATGGCCAAACCTACCACCCACTTAGAAATTGAGCACATGTGATCCCTCCTCCACTCAAGTAAGTGCATGGGAACTTCTCCACTACCTTCCTCTGCCAAAATTAGACCATGTTCAAGCTAAAATGACCTAACAAACCCATTGCATCTGATTAATTGATCCAAAATGGAAGGATAGCTTCCAGCCATCCGATCCATCTAGGGGGAAATATAGTCCCCCTAATTTCATTTCATTTTCACACACTCACACTCGATTAAAGCTAGGTAACTCAGAGCAAGCATCCTCAAGCTTCTCCAAGCCTCCTAGAGCTCTTTGCATTTCTCCATTTCTCGATTTATCAAAACCAAAAATAGGGGAGGTAGCAAGGATTTCCATCTCACTCAATACCCAATATCAAGCCAATTGCTCTTGCAAGCACCCTCAGGGGACTCAATCGAGTTGATCCAAAGCTTCTTCCAAGCTTTCAAGGCAAGGGAGGTGGGAGCTAGACCAAAGTCACAAGCCTAGGAGGGTGACTTTGACCAATTAGAAGATATACTCAACCTCTCAAACCTTCAATAGGGCTTCATCTCTACTAAACGAAGCTACCTTGATGGTTGGGAGCATCGGTGATAGCCTCCGGTGAGGTGTGCCTTCAAATCGAGCCTAGAATAAGAAGTGTTTGGTCCTTTGTGAAGAGAATTTTTATCCCAAGTAAAATTGGCCATTAGATCTACTTGTGCTTACTCCTAGATGGTGTGGGTACAGTTTGAGCTCAATCCGAGCTCAATCGAGCTTGAATCATGCCCTAAGGATTGGACGGATGCCCTCTCCTGCAGGCAAGCTCAGTGATGGATCATGGACCATCCATCTACGCATTTTGGATGGACGATCATGATCAAGCTGCATTGGATCCATGGATTTATCCCTTAAGAACCGCAAGCTTAATCCTGATCATATGATCTTGATCAGATGGTCAAGGAGAAAGCACGTAGCGCCGTCGCTGATGTGGCATTGGATGTGACTACTTAAATAGCAAATCCCATCATGCCACATGAAAAGCGCACGCCGCGTCAGCAGTCCACGTGGCGTCGATAGGATTAACTATTTAATTAGGCTATTTAATTAGGTTTTAATCATGGAATCTTCAAATATTCATAACTAAATGTAGATAAATTAAAAAAATACAAAATAAAATGCATTGTGAAGATAATTCAGGGGAATAATCTAAAATTAAGTTTGATGGATTTTGAACAGTGCATTTTATGCAATTAGGGTTTTATTGAGAATATAATTATGTTAATTACTTCCCAATTATTCCACTGATTAATTCTAATCTTCCTAAGATTGATTAATGGGATGGCCTCTGCCTCCCATGATTTTCTTGAAATTTATTGATGGTTTAATTAGGGGAATTGATAGATTCACTCTTAATCACTCCCTTAATCAATTAAATGATTGATTAACCTATTAAATAGTGATAAATTAATTACTTAAGTTTCCTAATTACCTTAGAATAGTGAATGGACTTAGGGAATGAGATTAGGAGTCCTCTCCTAAATATTTCCTCCTAAGTTTATTTCATTTGGATAAAAATCTAATTAAGGTGCAAATTAGTTAAATAAGTTTAATCACTTAATTAAATGGCTTAATTAATCAAAATTTTAAAATTAAATCAATCCAGAATTTAATCAATTCCTTCTTGGGTAGGTGCTTAGGTGTTCAATAACCTAAGTAGCTTAAGGAAATCATATCCAACCCGTATATGTGGGAAGGGTTATGAAAGTACTTAAATTAAACCCTTTAGCTTAATTAATCATTAATTATAAGCCAAATGCATTAGGCCCCCTTTCTTTCTTTGGTGCATTACTAATTTAAATTCCTTGTGATTTTATGTCATACTTTGGCTCATAATTATTTGGTTAAATATGTTAAAGTGGTGTAGGTAAGGGGTAATTAATGAACTTAATGTACACTTTAACCTAAAAAAAATATAAAATCAATCTAATGGTTCTAAAAGTAAACTAAAACATCATACACATGTGGGAAATGGGTTAGGACCAGTGTGTGTTTTAAGATTCATTTTATATACATCTCCGCCTTCATCTATCCCCCCTTTTAAGAAAAAGAAGAGGATAAATGAAAATAGAAATATATATAAAATGTCTTGTTGGGATGCCACACAGATATTTTTATTGGGGTGATCAAGTATGACATTGAGGAAAGGTGTACTATCTTGAGAGATAGAAGTCACCATATGGACATAATCTTATGGGTCTTGAATATGCAGAGATTCTTCCCCTACTTTACCTGAAAAAGTAAAGTAGGATTTATTTTAAATTGAGTTCGTTAAGTTTCCTACAGGGGCAAGCCCCCATAGTTAATTACATCTTAAGGAATGAGATTCCTTAGGGATACTCTCAATTAAGGTAAATAATCATTATTTCCAAAGATTTCGAAAGGGTAGGACTATCAATCAATTGGTTTATTTTTAGAAAGTCAAGTGGGATCAATCAAGAGGAGGGAGTTCTTATTGATGCTAAATGAAAACAAGCAGTGGATGCTCAGGATACTAGGAAGCCTAGTAAGCATCCTAAACTACCCTATGATTGGGTTTTATATTTTTAAAATTGAGTTAATTTATTTGAGTAGAATTTTTATTAGAAATGTAGGACTTATAATTCCATAATACAAGGTTATGAAAATGCCTAAGAGGTAAGGATTTATGCTTAAGGCCCGCAAAGAGGAGAAGCAACCTCAGAAACTAAATCTAGGGAGCTTTGGTGAGGGCTGAAAGCAAGACCTAAATCTAAGACGAAAATGGGTATTTGGTTTACCTCTATAAGAGAGGATGAATCACCCAACTGTTGTACTAACAACCGCCTGGGGGTTGCCGCCAACTAACTCCTCCTATGATTTTAAATTCATGTAGGTAAGTCTTTTATTTATGCAAGATAACAAGGTTGTTATTTATTTAAAATGAGACTAAAATCCTTAAACACACTCCCTAAGAGACCAGATCATGTAGGGCATGCTTTAATAACTTAAATCTAATACAAATTTTGTTACATTTTTATTTTTATTTTTAGATAATCAATTTGACATATGCTTTAGAATTTTTATGCCTAATGCATAAGAAATTAGATTATGGGCCAAAATCAACAAGATAAGGATGTGTGTTTCAACCATGGCTCTCACATGTCAAGCCAAGTTCTCTGGAAAAGGTGGAAGCCCTCCAATTCAAGAGTAAAATAATATGCTTTTATGCATGATGTTAGGAAAGTAATACTCATCTAGCTAAGGGGTTACTAATTCTTTTATTTTAATTTTTATCCTAAGATTTAGGTGAGGTTATGAGTTATTTATTTTTAATTTTAAGTTGATTAATTTGGTAGAAGATTTATTTTTCTCTAAGAGCCTAATCATCATCTAGGCCATACATCAAGCAAGGAAGAAACTAGGAAAATGATGCCATCTTAATGCACAAGCGTTGACCTCATTTTTAGAATGAGTTCTCAACCCCTCCATCTTAGGCTTAGGATTTATTTTATACTTTAAGAGTTCCTTAGTCTTAAGACACATCTAGTGATTAGGTGGACACACAACCTAGCCCTAGAGAGTTAGAAGAGTTAGCCATAAGAATAGGTCATGCCTTAGGGGTGTTAGAAAAATCTACCTACCCTTAGCTTGAACCATTCCTTACCTTCCTTCCTTCAAGTCAAACTCTAAATCAATCTTATTTGATTTTCTCCAAACTAAAATCAACTCCATGTGATTGAAATCCATGATCAAAATCCATGATTGAAATCCATGATTGAAACCCATGAATGAAATTCCTAAGTCTAAATCTTTCTTAAGTCCTTAATCTTCCTTTAAGGACTTAGCCAAAATCATGATCAAACCAAATCAAATCGCTGAGATTTTTTTATAATTTATTTATATTCTCATTTATATTCACATATATAAATGAGATATAAATTCAAACCAATCAAACTAAACTCAAAATCCAAAATCAATTCATGAAATATCCTAAGTCCCTTAATTTCCTTCTTAAGGACTTATCCAAAATCATTATCAAATCAATTCAAATTCATGGAATTTTCTCATAACTCATTTATATTCTCATTTATATTCACATATATAAATGAAATATAAATATAAATCAATTAAATCAAATCCAAAAATTAAATTCCAAATTTAAAATCCTTCTTAAGTCCTTAATTTCCTTTTTAGGACTTATTCAAAATCATGATCAAATCAATTCAAATTCATGGGATTTTCTCATAACTCATTTATATTCTTATTTATATTCACATATATAAATGAAATATAGATATAAATCAATCAAATCAAATCCAAAAATTAAATTCCAAATCTAAAATCCTTCTTAAGTCCTTTAAATTCCTTTTAATGGACTTATCCAAAATCTTGATCAAATTAATTCAAATTCATGAGATTTTCATAACTCATTTATATTCTCATTTATATTCACATATATAAATAAAATATAAATGCAAATAAATCAAACCAAATTCAAAAAAATTCAAGCTTCAAACTCCAAAAATTTCTTAAGTCCTTTAAATTTCCTTTTAATGGACTTAGCCTAAATCATGATCAAATCACTTCAAACACTTGAAATTTTCTCATGATCCATTTATATTCTCATTTAAATATAAATTCAAACAATCAAAACCAAATCCAAAAATCAAACTCAAATCCACTCAAAATCCAACCTAAGTCTGTCAAGTCAAAATCTTGAACTTAGCCAAATCAACTTCAAATCAAGCCAAAATCTTGATTTTTCTTCATGATTCAATCAACCCTACAATCATGAATCCCAATATAAATACAAAATTCAATCACCAAATCAAAATCCAATTCAAAAATTAAACCCCAAATCCATTCATGTTCTTCCTTTGAATATGAAATTGTCAATTGAATCAAAACCCATTTGACTTCAAACCACTTGCAAATGAATTTATATTTCAATCATAAGTCCATAAATAAGTTCAATCAAACTCAAATCAAGCTTTAACCAAGGCCAAAATTGACCCCCTAGCTTAAATTGGCTAATTCAAAAACCCCCCTTCACTTGATTTGAAGCACATGGAAGGTTACCAATCCACTCAAGACCTCAAATCGACCATGTGTGAAGTCCAAACGGATCAAACAACCCTTTCCATATGGTCAATTGGATCAAAATGGAAAGCTATGTGTCAGCCATTCGATTGCCATAGGGGGAGATATACTCCCCCTAATTCCATTTGAATTCATGACTCTCATTATTGATTGAACTCTAATGAGTGTTAGGAGCCATAAAAGAGCATTCCCAAGCTTTCTAAGAGGGATTTGAATCTTGCCTTTCTTAATTTTCTTCTTTAGAAAATAGGGGAGCTCATCTCAATTCTCAACTTCCTCTTCACTCAAATCCACTTTAATTGCCTTTGCATACATCATTAGGGAGCTAAGTCGAGTGCACCCAAGCATCCACACAAGTTCCCAAACTAAGGAGAGGTTGAATTGGATCAAAGTCGCAAGCAAGGAGAAGAGGTTTTGGTCCATAGAGAGATCTACTCAACCCCCAGGCTTGAAACTTTCAACAGGGCTTCGTCTCCACTAGACGAAGCTACCTCATCGAGCTCGAGCATCAGGGATCACCTCCGGTGAGGTATGGAATTTTTTAACCATTAGGCATAGGAGGTGTTGGTCATTTGTGAAAGAAATTGTCATGGCATGAGAAATCCACCATTGTATAGGCTTGTCATTAGCATAAGATGGTGTGGGTAAAGTCTCATTCCAATCTGAGCTTAATCGAGCTCGGATTCTCACTTAGATCATGGAATGTCTCCATTGATCCTCAGGGAAGAACTGGGTGCCTGGCCGTCCATTCGCACATTTTAGATGGACGGCCTAGATTAACCGCACATTTTAGAATTGATTTATCCCTTTTAAAACCACGAGATGATCCTTGGCCATTCTATCCTTGATTGAACGGCAGAGATGAAACTGTATCCTGCCGCCACGCCACCACCCTGATACGATGTTTAAGTGGATAGCTCATAGTGCAACGCATGTAAAATGCGCTGACCGCCGCCGCCGCGTGTCTAGTTGTGAGCTAAGGGGATTAGTTAGGGTTTTAATTAATTTAAATTAATCCCTTAAGCTCTAAAAATTCATATCTCCCTTAATAAAAATCATAAAAAATATGAGGTAAATTTTTATAGAAAGATAATTCAATCTAGAATATTTTAAAAATGATTTCAATAGATTTTGAGTTATACTTTTCTCTGATTTTGGGTTTTAATGAAAATCTTATTTTGCTAATTATTTTTTAATTAATTCTCTTATTAATCCCAAACTTCTTGAGTATATTTTGGGGGATGACTTCTGACTCCCCTAATTTTCTTGGGATTTATTGAAGGCTTAATTGGGGGAATTGTAAATATATTTTATAATTACTCCCTTAATATAATTAAGGATAATTAAAGATTTGATTAGTGTTTAAATTCATTATTAAGGTTGATTAAGGTGAGATCTAGTAAATAGGAGGCTTAGGGTATAATTTTTGGGTATTTCCCCTAAGCTATTCCCTAAACCCCCTTTTCTTTCCTTAATCCTCTCTTAATTAAGGGCTAATTCATTAATTACTCTCTCAATTAATTTCTAAAAATTCTAAAAAATTTTAGAACTTAATTAATCTACTTTGGGTAGATGCTTAGGTGTTTAAGTGCCTAAGTTCAATTAATGAAATCAAAACCCAATTCATATGTGTGAAGGGGTGTTTTGAAATTACTTAAGTTAAACCCCTTAGCTTAGTTAACCATTAATCATGAGCCAAATTGCATTAGGCATTTTTCTTCCTAGGTGCATTGAAATTTAAATTCCTTGTGAGTTTTTTATGCCATCTCATTAGCTCATAATTACTTAGTTAACTATGCTAAGGTGGTGTAGGTAAGGGTTAATTAACTTGTTTAATTCATACATTAATCTAATCAAAATTTAAAATGAACCTAATCATCTAAATTAAACAAAAATGTCAAACACACGTGGGAATGGGTTAGGAACATCAAACTCAACTCACATTTTCAAAATTAAACCAAACTCAAACTCAAACAAAAATCACATTAAATGAACTTTGATTTATTTTAAGCTTTCTTACTTCATAAGGTTATCTTTAGGATTTAATTAAAGTGAATGTGTTTACATGCTTTGATTGCTTTAGTTCTTTTCCCAACATGTTAAATATGTATGTCATGTGGTTTCATGCATCCATGTTTTTCATATTTTTAAATTTTAAAATGAAAATATTTACTTTATGTCAAAATTGCATGTATTGGCTAAAGTAGAAATATGAGTGGTTATTATCACAATTAAATTCAAATTATTTTCAAAAACATATGAATGAATTATCAAAACTGAAAGTGTGCTACTTATATTTTAATTTTAAGCTTGCATGTGAGAGAATACAAGGATGTGCTTGTGTTTAGTATAGCTTTTCCTTCTCTTTTCTTTTAGTATAGTTTTGAATAGGATTTGGTAAGATGCATGGTTCATTTGAAAAGAACCTAACACTTGCCTAATTCCATACTCATTCATCCCTATGCTATCACTTAAGAAGGATACATATGCTTGCACATATAAATTGCATAAATAAAATGAATCAACTAATAAAAATTTTTGCATTCTTTCTTTTTCATTCATTTCTTTTATACACATATTTGTATTTAAGGAAAGTGGTATATTAGTCTGGACAACCATGAGATTGTGAGGCTTTAAGTAGCCCTAATTAGGTCTTATATCTTACACCTCTAGTTAACAATGGCACTGTACTTACTTATGCCTTTCTTACTTTCATGTGTGCATGTGAAATTTGGATAAGAAACCATTTTCTACTTAATGAAAATCATGCATCATAAGCATTCAAATTTTCTTAAGTAACTCACTTAGCATTCTTTTTCCATTCATTTCTTTTGTACACATATTTGTATTTAAGGAAAGTGGTATATTAGTTTGGACAACCTTGAAGTTGCGAGGCTTTAACTAGCCCTAAGTAAATCTTGTACCTTACACCTCTGGTTAACAATGGCGCTATACTCACTTATGCCTTTCTTACTTTCATTTGTGCATGTGAAGATTGAATAAGAAATCTCTTTGTTACTTAACAAAAATCATGAATCACAAGCATTCAAATTTTCTTAAGTAAACTACTTAGCATGCATCATAAAGTGTGTTAAACTTTTTCATTTGGTATGTATATATATGCTTAGGATCCATTCATATGCATGTTATACATGTTGGACAAGAAATGAAGTGATGTGTTTTGTGAATTTAGTTCACTTTACTTAATCTTGAAATGCCTTTCTTTTGAATAGGTTTGTTTAGAGTTCATCTAAACTTAGGATTAATTAAAACACATAATAAAACATTTACTAAATAAAATAAAAAATATGAATCTACTTTAGAAATTACTTAGGTTAGGGAAGGAGAGAGAAGTTCTCTTCTCTTTCCCTCTCTTTATAGCTTAGTAATTAATTGTAGGATTCACTTGAACCTAATCAAAACATGAAATAAAATCAACCAAAATAACTAAATCACTTAAATGAAACCCTCCTCTAAGTTAAACATGCTTCACACTTAGAAAATTCAAACTTAAAGTCATAGCTAAGCATACCACACAAACCTCCAAAGCACACACATTAGCCTAAGTCACTACTTCTAGTTTTACCTTAGGGTAGTGCATGATTTGATGCTTGCTTTTATTTTATGATATATGTTTTAGACTGGATGTTAGGATGTATGTGCGTAGAATGAATGGTAGGACGATCTTACCCTAACTATTATCTTCTGTAGGGGATTATGCTTAAGGGGCGCTATCATAAATAAAAATATAAAAAATACTTTTGCTTGCAGGTGCTTATACCCCTAAACATAATCCAATAGGCCAGGTGGACTTAGTCACCCATGTGTGGGGTGATAAGTCTAATATACATGCTTGGGATTTGGTAGTTTGTTTAGCTAACCTTTATTTTGCAGGTGTTAGCTAGATTTCCACTTTTCTTTTTCATGTAAATTTGTGCAATTAAGATTTTGGAATGATTGTTATGGGGATTAGGATGAGAATTGGTCATAAGATCCTATCTTATGCACCATGTGAAGCCTTGGAGCATCCACCTTCCAACCATCCAAGAAGAAGGAACCAAAGAGAAAGAAGAAAAGATGAAGGAAGAAGAAAAGAAGAATGAAGAATGAAGCTTGAAGACCCCCATAACAATGAATTCCTTGCTTAATTATATTTAATTCATTTGTAATCTAGGTTGTATAAGGGTAGAGCTCAGCTACCCAATTTGTTTTGGTTTTGCGGTACCCACCACGATCTCTTATTCTTTTTGTGATTAGCTTTATAAATTGATTGATGATTTATTTAGCTTTTGCATTAAGTGGCATCCTTTTTCTAGTTTCTTCCTTGCTTTATGTATGACCTAGATATGGATTAGGCTCTTAGAAAAAAATAAATCTTTCACTAAACTTAACAACTCAAAACTAAAAATAAAGAACTCATAACCTCACCTAAAGCTTAGGTTTAAAATCAAGATAAAAGAATTAACACCCCTTAGCTGGATGAGTATTCTTTTTACAATATCATGCACAAATACATCTTATTTAACTCTTGATTGGAGGGCTTCTACCTTTGCCAGAGAAACTTGGCTTGACCTTTGAGAGCCATGGTAGAAACACATCTCCTCCATTCTCTCTAATTTTGGCCAATAACTTTATTTCTCATGTATTAGGCATATGAATCCTATTAGCCTGAGTCAAAATGATTGTCCAAAATGAAAATAAAATAAAATTTGAATTGCATTAGATATAGGTCATTTGAAGCATGTCCTTACATGATCTAGTCTCTTTTGGGATATTATTTATAGACTTAGTCTCTTTCTAAATAAATAATAGCCTAGCTATCTTGCATAAGCATAAGACTTGCCTACATGTATTTAAAATTGTAGGAGGAGTTACTTGGCTGCCACCCCCAGGCGGTTGTAAGTCCAAGCAGTCGGGTGATTTGTACTCTCTTATGGAGGCAAACCAAATGCCCATTTTTTGCCTTAGATTTAGGTTGTGCTTTCCGCCCTCACCAAAGCTCTCTAGATTTAGGTTTTGAGGTTACTTCTCCCTTTTTTGGGCCATAAGCTTAAATCCTCACCTCTTAGGCATTTTCTTAATCTTGTGTTACGAAATCATAAGTCTTAAATTTCTAATGAAAAAATCAACTCAAATAAATTAAATCAATTTCAAAAATATAAGACCCAACCATAGGATGGTTTGAGATGCTCGCTAGGTTTCCTAGCATCGTGGTAATGTCCTACTTATCTTTCTTTTGGCTTCAATAATAACTCCCTCTCTGTGATCATTCTCATTTGATCTTCAAAAATGAACTAATCGATTGATAGTCCTTTCCTATTGAAATCTTTGAAGACAATGATCATTTACCTTAATCGAGTATTCTACGGGATCCGCAGGATATAATTAACTATGGGGCTTGCCCTATAGAACGAACCGATTTAAGTAAACCCTACTTTACTTTTCCATGTAAAGTAGGGAAGAATCTGTACATATATCATCGTCCTTGAGTCCTTATTGAGGTGATTAGGTCCATTAAAGGGTAGTGACTTCTATCTCCTGAGATAGTACACTATTCCTTGATGATGTACCCGATCACCTGAATAAGCACATCTATGGATCTGTGTGGCATCCCAAAAAGATGAATTTCTATATTCTTACCTTTTTCTCCAACAGATTGAAGGCAACTCTTTAGAAATTTTTCTTAACCAACAATAAGCTAATCAAACATCAAACATTTTATAAAGCTAGCACAAAAGAATAAAAGTCCAAGTGTGGTCGGGCACCACCACACAAACCCAAAAACAAATTGGGTAGCCGAGCTCTACCCTTATACAACCCAGATTACAAATGAAATTTATAATCAAGTAAGGAAATTCATGTTATGGGGGGGGGGGGGTCTTCATTTCTTCTTTTCTTCTTTCTTCTTTCTTCTTTCTTGTTTCTTGTTTTTTCTTTTTGGTTCCTCCTTTTGGATGGTTGGAAGGTGGTCGCTCCAAAGGGTTCACATAGAACATAAGACATAGTCTTATAACCAATGCTCATCCTAATCCCCCATAACAATCATTCCAAAATCCTAATTACAAAATTATATGAAAAGGAAAAGTAAATCTAACTAACACCTGCAAAATAGAAATTAGCTAAACAAACCATACAAATCCCAAGCATGCATATTGGACTTAGCACCCCACACATGGGTAACCAAGTCCACCTAGCTTATAGGATTATGCTTAGGGGTATAAGCACCTACACAACAAAAGTAGTTATATTTTTATTACAACGCCCCTTAAGCACAATCCCCTACAGAAAATAATGATTAGAATAAATCATCCTACCATTCATTCTAAGTATATTCATCCTAACATCCAAAAAAAATATCACAAAATAAAAGCAAACATCAAATCATGCACCACCCTAACCTAAAGCTAGAAATGGTGACTTAGTCTAATGTGTGTGCTTTAAAAGGTTTGTGTGGTATGCTTAGCCATGGCTTTAAGGTTTAGATTTTCTAAGTGTGAAGATGTTCAACTTAGATGGGTAATTTCATTTAAGTGTTTAGTTGATTTGGGTTAATTTTATTTGATGATTTGTTTAGGTTTGGATGAATCCTACAATTAATTACTAAGTGTTGCAAAGAGAGGGAAAAAAGAAGAGAATTTCTCTTTCCTTCCCTACCTTAAGTAATTTCTAAAGCAGATTCATGTTTAATTTTGTTTAGTGAATTTTTTCTTATGTGTTTTAATTAATCCTAAGTTTAGATTTTCCCTAAATAAACCTATTTAAAAAAAGACATTTTAAGATTAAATAAAGTGAAATAATATCACAAAACACACACCACTTTATTTCTTTCCCAACATATATAACATGCATATGGATGAATCTTAAGCATATCTATACATGCAAATGAGAATGTTTAACACACCTTAATGATGAATGATAAGTAGTATTACTTAAGCAATTTGGATGCTTTATGATGCATGATTTTCATTAAGTAGTATTACTTAATGATGAATTTTTTCATATGATGCTTTATGATGCATAGTATTCTTTTATCTTTTATTCATATGCACATGTGTATGCATAAAAGGCATAAGTGAGTACGACACCATTGTTAGCACCAGGGGTGTAAGATACAAGACCTACTTAGGACTACTTATAGCCTCACAACTCTGGGTTATCCAGACTAATATACCACTTTCCTTAAATACATATATATGTACAAAATAAGTAAATGGAAAAAGAAAGATGCAAAAGTTTATATTTATTTGATTTTTGGTTTTATTGTTTAATTTATATGTGTGATGTGGAATTCCTTCTTAAGTCATGACATAAGAATGTATAGGGATGGATTTAAGCAAGTGTTATGTCCTTTTCAAATGAACTAAACACTTTGCAAATCCTATACAATCTTATGTTAAGAAAGAGAGGGAGAAGGAAAGTCATATAATACATATCTTTATATTTCTCACATGCAAGCTCATAAATAATTATAAGCAGCATACCTTTCAGTTTTATTGTCTGATTTATAAATTTTGAAAATAATTTTGATTTTAATAATGATAATAGCCATTCATATTTTTACTTTAGCTAAAATATGCAATTTGACATAAAGAAAACATTTTCATTTTAATTTTGACTTTTAAAAGGAATGAATGCATGAATTTCATATGGCATACACATTTAGCATGCTAGGAAAGAAATAAAGTGATGAAAGCAATGTAAATTCATTCACCCTAATTAATTCTTAAAGACAATCCTATGGAATAGAGTTATTTAAAGCAAATCAAATTTGGTTTTAAAGAAAATTTGTTTGATTTTAAGTTTGATTTCAATTTGAGAAATGTCAAGAGGGTTTGCTAGTCCTAACCCATTCCCACATATGCATATTATTTTTGTTTAATTTTTAGATGGTTAGATGATTTTTATATTTTTGATTAGGTTAAGGTGTAAATATAATGTATTAATTACCCCTTACCTATACCACCTTAGCATATTTAATCAAATAATTATGAGCCAATGATATGACATAAAATCATACAAAAAATTTAAATCAGCAATGCACCTAGGAAGAAAAGGGCTAATGCATTTGGCTCACAATTAATGATTAATTAAGCTAAAGGGTTTAAGTTAAGTACTTTCATAACCCTCCCCACACATGTGGATTAGGTTTTGATTTCCTTAAACCACTTAGGTTATTAAACACCTAAGCATTTACCCAAAGTGAATTCGTTAAGTTCTGGAATGTTTTGAAAATTTTATAAAATTAATTAGGTAGGTAATTAGTGGATTAATCCTTAATTAAGTTTAGATTAAAAAAGAAAGAGGGGGTTTAAGGAATAGCTTAAGGAAAATACCCCAAAATTATTCCCTAAATCTCCTGTTCACGTAAACAAACCTTAATTAACTCAATCAAGGGATTAAACCACTAATTATACACTTAATTAGGCTTAATTATATTAAGAGAGTAATTAGGAATGAATTCAGTAATTACCTTAATTAAACCATTAATAAATCCCAAGAAAATTAGGGGAGGCAGAAGTCATCCCACTAAATACACATGAAAAGTTTGAGATTAATTACTGGAATAATCAGAGAGTAATTAGCTTAATTATATTCTCAATAAAACTTAAATTCAAAAAGTAACACTATTTAAAATCTATCAAAATTAATTTTATAATATTCTACGTTCAATTATCTTTCATATGCAATTTATTTCATATTTTTTTTTATCTTTCTACACTTATATATGAATTTTTGAAGATTTCCTAATTAATTAGGTAATTAAATCCCCTAATTATATGACTAATCCCGTCGACGCCACGTGGAGGCTGACGCGGCGCGCGCTTTCCATGTGGTGTGATGGGAATGGTTGCTTAAGTTTTCACATCATTGCACCATGTCAACGGCGGTGCTACGTTCTTTCTCCCCATCCGTCCGATCAAAGATCAGACGGTTGAGATCAAGCTCGCGATTCTTAAGGGTTAAAATAATGGATTTACATATATTGATCATGGCTGTCCATCCAAAATGCACGGATGGATGGCCCATGATCCATTCTTGATCTTCCTTGCAGGAGATGGCCACCATCCATCTTCTAGGGAAAGATCCGAGCTCAATTGAGCTTGGATCGAATCCAAATTCAACCCACACCATCTAAGAGTAAAGGGGAACACATCCAATGGCTAGCTTTGCTTGGGGTGAAACTTCCCCTCACAAAGGACCAAGAGGAGATTAAATTATGCTCAGTTTAATGGCATACCTCGCTAGAGGCTATCAATAATTCCTTGAGTAGCCGTGGGTGGAGGAAGCCTTGTTGAAGTTTTGAGGTGTTGAAATTGGATGGATCTTCCTATGGGCCAAGTTCACCTTCAAGTGGGCTCAGGCTTAGTCAAGAGTGCTCCTCCCTTGTTTGGAGAGCTTGTGTGAAGTCTTGGGTGAACTCAATTGAGTTCCCTGATGAAGCTTGCAAAGTGAATTGGATTGGTTTGGAGTATTGAGTGAGATGGATTAGTGAGGGAGCTCCCCTATTTTTAATCTAAGAAAATCCAGAAATGAGAAATTCCAACTCACTCTAGGAGGCTTGGGGAGACTTAGAATGGTTCCTCTAGCTTTTTTAAGCCCAATCGAATTGGAGAGTGTTGAATTGAAATGGAATTAGGGGGAGTATATCTCCCCCTAGAGAAATTGGACGACTGAGCTTAGAGATGTCATTTTCATCCAATTAACCTCATGCAATGGGTTGTTAGGCCCTTTAGGGCTTGCACATGGTTCATTTTGGCCAGAGGGAGGTAGTGGGGAAGTTTCCATGTGCTTAATTGAGTGGAGGAAGGATTTCCATGTGCTCAATTTGAAGGAAGTCGTCAGTTTTAGCCTTAGGTTGGGTTGGGTTGACCCAAACCCATTGTGTTTTGTGCACCATGTCCATTATCCATTTGGTCCACTAAGAGGATGCCAAGTGTCCATGAAAAGGAATTGACAAAATTCTAAGTGATTTTGATTTTAGGTTACCCTATGGCCTAGGAGTAAAATGGTCATTTGACCTTGATTTCAGTTTGAATATATTTGATATGATTGAAAAATAGGTTAGGCCAAGTTTCATTGAATTTGGGGTTGGTTTGATGTGATTTGGCTCATGTTGACCCATTTATGTCAAAATGGGTCAACTTGGGTCAAGTTGACCAATTGCTCAAATTGAGTCAAACCAAGAGTTGGGTCAAGTTCATATGATCATTTGAAATATTTTTGATAACTTTGGTTTGGTTCAACTTGGTTTAGATTTAGTTTTGGTTCATTTGATTTCATTTAGGTCAGATGGGTCAAGTTGACCAATTTGACCCATTTGACCTATTTGGGTTAAGTCATGGGTTGGTTTAGGTTTCATTGGTCATTTAAAATGGATTGGTAGCTTTGTTTTAAATCAATTTTGGTTTAATTTGATTTTGGCTCAAAATGACCCTTTAGGTCAAGTTGGGTTCTTGGTCAATTGGGCTAGGTTGGGTCTAGTTAGCCAATTGAGGCTTTGGTCAAGTTTAACAATCATTTTAGAATGGATTTGATCCATTGGTTTCAATCAATTTATCTTAGATCAAGTTTAGACACATTTTGAGTTTTTAGGTCAAGTTGGGTCAACTTGGGTCAAGTGGCCAATTGGGCTAGGTTAGGCTCAAATGATGACTTGGTCAAGTTCAAATATTGATCATGAATGAGTTTTGATCAATGGTTTCAACCAATTTGGCTTATGGTGGATTTTGGCTAGTTTAAGTTTCATTTTGGCTAAGTGTTGACTTGGTCAACCCTTAAGTTTGACTTGGTTTGATCCAATTTGGGTGATTGATCATCTCATGATGATTGTTGCTCATAATCTGAGGCTTAGTTGGGCTTAGTTCAATCCAATTTAGTTAGGATTAGAATTTGGCTCAAAAGGGGTACTTTAGGTCACTTTGGATCAAGTGAGCCTAAGTGGGTCAAATGGCTTGGTCAAAGATTGATTTGAGTTTGATTGAACTCACATATAGACTTATGATTGAAATATAAATCTATTTGCAAGAGATTTGAAGTCAAATGGGTTTTTGATTCATTTGACAATTTCAAGTTCAAAGGATGAACATGAGTTTGACTTAGGTTTGACTTTTGAATTTAGTTTTGGTTTGGTGATTGAAGTTTGTATTTATATTTAGATTCATAATTGTAGGATTGATTGAATCATGAAGAAAAATCAAGAGTTTGGCTTGATTTGAATTGGATTTGGCTAAGTTCAAGAGTTTGACTTGAAAGGCTTAGGTTGAATTTTGGTTGAATTTGAGTTTGATTTTTGGAGTTGGTTTTGGTTGTTTAAATTAATATTTTCATTTATATATGTGAATATAAATGAGAATATAAATGGGTTATGAGAAAATTTCATGAATTTGAAGTGATTTGAACTTGATTTGAGTTAAGTCCATAAGGTAGAATCAAAGGGACATAGAAAATAATTTGGAATTTGGATTTGTTTTTTGGGTTTAGTTTGATTGATTTGAATTTATATTTCATTTATATATGTGAATATAAATTATAATATAAATGAGTTATGAGAAAATTTCCTGAATTTGAAATGACTTGGATTAGATTTGAGCTAAGTCCATTAGGTAGAATCAGAGGGACTTAGAAAATAATTTGGAATTTGGATTTCAATCATAAGCTTCAATCACATGGAATTGATTTGAGTTTGAGAAAATCAATTAAGTTGGAATTAATTTAAGTTTGATGTTGATTTGATTTGGAATTTGGAGTTGGTTTAGACTTGATTTGGAATTTGACTTGAAGGAAGGAAGTGAGGAATTTGGTTCAAGCTATAGGGTAGACAAACTTTCCTAACACCCCTAAGGCATGACCTATTCCTATGGCTAACTCTTCTAAGTATTTAGGGTTAGGTTGAGTGTCCACCTAATCACTAGATGTGTCTTAAGACTAAGAAAATCTTAAAGTCTAAGAGAAGTCCTAAGTCTAAGGGGTTGAGAGCTCATCCTAAAAATGAGGTCAATAACCAGCAAACCACTTCACTTTTCCTAAATCAAATCAAACTCAAACAAAATTAAAAATCTCTTTAAAACAAATTTGATTCACTTTAAATGATCCTATTTCATGAGATGGTCTTTAGGAATTAATTAGGGTGAATGAATTCACATGCTTTCATTACTTTATTTTTTTCCTAACATGCTAAATGTGTATGTCATATGAAAATCATGCATTCATGCCTTTTAAAAATCAAATTAAAAATGAAATATTTCCTTTATGTCAAATTACATCTTTTGGCTAAAGTAAGAATATGAATGGATATTATCACTATTAAATCAAAATTTTTTTTTAAAACTTATAAATTAAACATTATAACTGAAAGGTATGCAATTTACAATTGCTTATGAGCTTGCATATGAATAATATAAAATGTGTTATGTAATTCTCCATCTCTTTCTTAACATAGAGTTGTATAGGATTTGCAAAGTGTATAGTCCATTCGTAAAGGACATAACACCTGCTTAAGTCCTTTCCTATACACTCCTATGTCATGACTTAAGAAAGAATTCCACATCACACATATAAACTAAATAATCAAACCAAAATCAAACAAGCATAAACTTTTTGCATGATTCTATTTTCATGCATTTCTTTTTGTACATGCACATATATTTAAGAAAAGTGACATATTAGTCTGAACAACCTCGAGGTTGCAACGCTTTATGTAGCCCCAAGTAGGTCTTGTACCTTACACCCCTGGTGCTAACAATGATGTCATACTCACTTATGTCTTTTATACTTGCGAATGTGCATATGAAAAATGGATAAAAGAATCCCTCTTTTTTACTTAACAAAAATCTTACATCATGAAGCATCCAAATTTTCTTAAGTAAGTCTCTTAACATTCACCATTAAGGTGTGACAAATACTTCCATTTGCATGTATAGATATTCTTAGGATTCATCCATATGCATATTACACATGTTGGGAAAGAAATGAAGTGTTGTGTGTTTTGTGATAGTATTTCACTTTACTTAATCTTAAAATGCCTTTCTTTTTGAATAGGTTTATTTAGGAAAAATCTAAACTTAAGATTAATCAAAACACATAATAAAATATTCACTAAACAAAAATCAAATATGAATCTACCTTTGAAATTACTTAAGGTAGGGAGGAAAGAGAAGTTCTCTTCTCTTTTCCTCTCTTTACAACTTAGTAATTAATTGTAGGTTCATTCAAACCCAATTAAATCACAAAATAAAATCAACCAAATCAATTAAATCACTTAAATGAAATTACCCTCTAAGTTGAACATTTTCATACTTAGAAAACTTTAACCTTAAAGCCTAGCTAAGCATACTACACAAACCTTAAATAGCACAAACATTAGGCTAAGTCATCACTTCTAGCTTTAGGTTAGGGTGGTACATGGTTTAATATTTGCTTTTATTTTATGATGTAATGTTTTAGTCTGGATGTTAGGGTGTATGTGCTTAGATTGAATGGTTGAGAGATCTTAGTCTAACTATTATCTTCTGCAGAGGATTGTGCTTAAGGGGCGTTGTAATAAAAATATAATTACTTTTACTGTGCAGGTGCTTATACCCCAAAGCATAATCTAAAATAAGCTAGGTGGACTTAGTTACCGATGTTTGGGGTGCTAAGTCTAATATATATATATATATATACATGCTTGGGATTGTATGGTTTGTTTAGCTAATCTCTATTTTGCAGGTTTTAGTTAGATTTCCTTTTTCCATTTTCATGTAATTATGTAATTAGGATTTGAAATGATTATTATGGGGGATTAGGATGAACATTGTTTATAAGACTATGTCTTATGTACCATATAAAGTCTTTGGAGCAACCACATTCCAACTAACCGAAAGAAGAAAGAAGAAAGAAGAAATGAAGAATGAAGACCAACATAACAATGAATTCCTTATTGGTTGTAATTTATTCATTTGTAATTCGGGTTGTATAAGGGTAAAGCTCGGCTATCCAATTTATTTTTGAGTTTATGCGGTGGAGCCCGACCATAAATGACCTCTTATTCTTTTACGCTAGCTTTATAAATTGATTGATGTTTATTTAGCTTATGCTTTAAGATGACATCTTTTCCTAGTTTCTTCCTTGCTTTGATGTATGGCCTGGATGACGATTAGGCTCTTAGGAAAATAAATTTTCTATCCAACTAATCAATTCAAACCAAAAATAAATAGCTCATAACCTCATATAAAGCTTAGGTTATAAATCAAGATTAAAGAATTAGCAACCCCTTAGTTGGATATTCTATTTTCTTTCCCACATCATGCATAAAAAGCATATTATTTTACTCTTGATTGGAGGGCTTCCACCTTTGCTAGATAATTTGGCTTGACCTTTGAGAGCCATGGTGGAAACACACCTCCTTATCTTGCTGATTTTGGCCCATAATTTAATTTCTCATGCATTAGGCATATGAATCATAAAGCCTATGTCAAATTGCTTATCCAAAAGGAAAATAAAATATAATGAAATTTGCATTAGATTTAAATCATTAAAGCATGCCCTACATGATCTAGTCTCGTAGGGAGTGTGTTTAAGGACTTTGTCTCTTTCTAAATAAACAATAGCTTAGCTATCTTGCAAAAACATATGACTTATCTACATGTATTTAAAATTGTAGGAGGAGTTAGTTGGCGGCCACCCCTAGGCGGTTGTAAGTCCAACAGTCAGGTGGTTTATCCTCTCTTGTGGATGTAAACCAAATACTCATTTTTCACCTTAGAATTAGATCGTGCTTTTGGCCCTCGCTAAAGCTCCCTAGATTTAGGTTCAGAGGTTGCTACTTCCCTTTGTGGGCTATGAGCATAAATCCTCGCCTCTTAGGCATTTCCATGATCTTGTATCATGGAATTGTAAGCCCTAACTTTCTAATAAAAATTCAGCTCAAATAAATAAATCAATTCAATTTCAAAAATATAAAGCCCAACTATAGGATAATCTGGGATGCTTACTAGGCTTGCTAGTATCCTAAGCATCCCCTACTTATCTTCATTTGGTTTTGATAAGAACTCCCTCCTCTTGATCAATCCCGCTTGATTTTCTAAGAATAAACCAATTGATTGATAGTCCTACCTTTGAAATCTTTGGAGATAATGATCATTTACCTTAATCAAGAGTATTCTTAAGAAATCTCCTTCCTTAGGATGTAGTTAACTATGGGGGCTTGCCCCTGTGGGGAACTTAATGAACCTAATTTAAACTAAACATTGCTTTACTTTTCCATGTAAAGTAGGGGAAGAATCTCTAGTACATTTTGAAGACCCATAGTCCTTAGGAGTCCTTATTCAGGTGATTAGGTCCATTACAGGGTGGTGACTTCTATCTTTCGAGATATTATATTTTTCCTCAATGTCGTACCCGATCACTCTAATAAGAATATCTGTGGATCTACTTGGTGTCCCGATAAGGTGTTATATTTCTGTTTTCATTTATCCCCTTTTCAAAAAGGGATAGATGAAGGCAGGAATATATATATATATAAAATTTTCACCACATGTGGTTTAAATTGTTTGAACTAACTTCATTATTATTTGATTTGACAAATCCGTATCTTGATTTAATATTTTCATTCATCTATTTTTAGATCTTTAAAAGGATAATATATCTATTTTCTTTGAAATTTTGTTATATAATTAAATTCTATTAAGTATGGATTTATAATTCATTTATTATTTTAGTTTATTTTATTTCATTAATTCATTTTGATTGAATTTGATTATGTTCAATTTATGGTTTAGTTTGATTCAATTAATTTAATTTGAATGGCCAATTGAATAGTTGTGTTCAGTTTAAGTGTATTTGACTTATCATTTTTAAGTGTCTTAATTAAAGTAGTGTTTGATTACTTCAATTTTTATTAAAGATTGATAAAATAAAATTAATTTGAGTTGAAGGTGTGGTTGAATAATTTACTTAATAATCTATTTGAAGATTAACTTGGTATATATTGCTTATATGATTTAGGTTGATTTAATTAATTTGATTTGAATGATCAGACTGATTGTTATATTTGGTTTGTTTAATGCATATTACTTTGAATTTCAATTGGTTGGTTTGATTAAAGACATGTCTTGATTAAATCAATTAATTGATTAATTGATTTACTTGAAGTCCAATTAGACATATTTGATTTAAATAAAAAAATAAGTTTATTTAAATAAAAATTAAGTTTAATTGTGAATTCAATCATTTAATTGAATGTTGGTTATTAGTTAATCAATGTTCAATTTAGTTTGTTGTTTATTGAATTCAAATGGGTGATATGATTAAGATTCAATATTTAATTAAGATTTGATTAGGTTAATTTGATAAATATAATTAATTAAATTGATTGAATGATTTATAGTTGACTTAGTTATCTTGTTTATTTATTCAAGATTTGATTTAGATGATTAAATTAATTAGATTTTTTAATTCTATCATGATCAACTTAATCAAAATATGACTATTGATCAATTTGATTAGCTTGATGTAGTTAGAATTTGATTAATAATTATCTTATTTTATCTTACAAAAATTAATTTGTTAATATAATATTTGACTTGGATGTTTGGTTAGTTTAATTAAATTAAGGATTGTTTAGGTTCAATATGATTAACTTGACTAAAAGATTTGATTAGATTAATTTTAGATTAATTAATGATTGATTAACTAATATTATTTTGATTAAAGTGGATAATTGATTCAAGTAAATGTTTGATTTAAATTAAACTAGATTTAATGATTAGTTTTGATATGACTTATTTAAATTAATTTAGTTCAATTAAATGATCAATTAATTTAATTTAGAATTTCATTATTAACTTAAATAATTTGATTGAATCAATTATTAATCAATGATTTAATTAATCATGATCGTTTTGATTAAAGTTAAAAATGAATCAAGTGCTTGACTTAAGTTAAGCTCGATTTAATGAAACTCAATATGATTTATTTAAATTAATTTAGTTTAATTAAATACTAGATGATTTTGTTTTGAAATTTCATTATCTAGAAGTTGATGGGTTAATTATATTTGACTTGATTAAATAATCAGTTCAATTAATGTTAGATTAGTGATTAGTAAAATTTAGCTTTATTAGATGATTTATTTAAGTAAAAGTTTAATTAAGGATTATACTTAGATACTTAACTTGATTAACAATGGATTAAAGATTAGTTGAATTTAAATGACTTATTTGATTACGAACTTAAAGAATTTTGAGTTATTTAATGGTCGATTAAATCAATCTGAACTAAGTAATCATCATTAACTTAATTAAGTGGTCCCATATTTGATTGGTTATTAATTGCAATTGATTTGATTAAATAGTTCATTCGATTATATTAACAGTTGATTAAGCTTTAACTTTATTGAATTATTAACTAGTTAAATAATTTTTATTTGATAAGTAAATTCACCTTAAATAGAAAAAGTAGACAAGTGGTGATTAAATCGACATGGGTTAACTTAACCAAAATTCAACTATGTAATTATTATAATTTCGATTGGTGGTCTAATTAACATTTCATGTTTAATTTGACGAGATTCAAGCTTCATTGATGTTCATTTCATTTTATTTAGATAACCTTCTTAGGTTAGTTTTAAATATGACTAGATATTTGTTCAACTTAATTAGTTTTCAATTTAAGTTCATTAAATTAAACATAGGATTAAGTTAAAGATTAAGATTTAATTGGAATATTTAAGTTTAGGTAAAGTATCCCATAAATAAGATTAACTTTGAATTCATACTTTAAAATAGGATTAAATTTGATTGAATATTTAACTTGATTAAGATTTGATCATCAATCTTTAACTTAAATTAATTGAGATTTCTAATTAATGGCATATTACATTTATTTAATTTTGAATTCATACTTTAATTAATATTTGGTTTAATTTTCTTAATTAAATTCTATTTAATTTGTTTTATATAATTAAAACTTAATTATGAATTTTGATTAATTATAATTGAGTAATTTATTTAATTAGCATTAATTAAATGATTAATTAAATATTACCTTAAATAATTTATTTGATTAAGATCTTAATTGAGTGTTAAAATTAAAAAAAAAATCAAACAATTCCTCTAACAATGGACAAATATTTGATTATTAGTTTTAATTGGTTTAATTAGTTTTATTTACGCATTGATCATCTTAGGATTTAACTTGATTTATAGTATTTGAGGTGGTTTGGTTTGCTTAGTTAGCTTTTTGTGAAATAAACCTGATTTGATGTAAATAATTTAATTAAGGACTGATATTTTAAATTAATTCAATTAAGTTTAAACTTGTTGGATTCAAATTGGAGTTTAGTTAATGGGAGTTTGAATATTAATCTACCTATGAGTTTGGTTTGATATTTATTGAGTTTTAGTTTTGATAAATTTAATTAATGTTGATTTTAATTATTTCTTAAATCCTAATTAAACTAAATCGAATAGAATATTAGTTATTTCGAGATCCAAAGAGTTCCATTTTTTTAAGCTCTATGATTAAAGTGTTCTAAGCCATTTTGATAATTTTCCATAATTTTCATAAAATTTATTAATTTATTTTACGAGAATAGGCTATTTGAGTTTTAAAATTTAATATCTCTTAATCTAACCATCATTTAAATTTAAAATTTTTATGATAGTTGTATTTTAATCTCAAGTTTATTCTCTAAAAATTTCAGGCCAATCTAATTAATATTTTAAGAATAATTAATGAAATTTAGTTTTCACTAAAACCTAAATTAAGCTCAAAACACCTAATGAAAATTAGGGATTTTGGATTTATTAGATTTCTCTTGAAAAGATTAATCCAACGAGCCTTTTTTATGAGTATTTTTATGATTTTTTGAAGTTTTAGGCAATTTTAAGTATTTTTAAATTCAAAAACTTCTTATTTTTCTATTTAACCTGGTCAACCCCACGTGTCATTGACTGGGCATGCCCTTACGCATGCGAGTTGTGGATTTGTCTAGACCATTGCCAGTGAGGCAATTGGGTGGGAATGGCTTCGATCTGGACTATTAGATTTTGAAATCAGACGGTCTAGATTAAATATCTCTAATAGGAACAATTAATGTGATATAACGTGTTTTAATCAGGAACGTTCGTCCGAATCAAGTTGGATGGACGGTCCAGAGCATCATCTTCAACCTGGGCAGCGAATTGAGGGGGATTGGATGGAACAATAGGCTCATCCAAGCACTGATTTTTTGGCCAACTCACCGAAAATTGTGGTATTTCACAATAGGGAGGTTTAGAATAAAAAAATAGTGGTTCCTAAGGAAAAAATTCCTAATTTTGAGCAATTCAACTTCACAATTAAATAAAACCTATGGCGAGCTATAGATCCACAAAATTACCTCACTCAAGCTAGCATCGAGTGGTCAAATTGATTCAAAAATGTTCCTAGATGTGAGATAAATCTCCAAGGTAAGTATGCCCACTTGCCTCAATTCTGGTCGCTGAGAACACCAACCTCTGCTGCCTCTTGTTGGAGTTTTCTCGATTTCGATTGAATTGGGGTCAGAGATGATGGGAAATTGCTCGATATTTCTCCTTGGATAATGGTGAATGAGTAGAGAGTATTCCAAAATGCTAAAATAGGCTAAAGATGAGATTATATAGATGGCCAACCCCCTCCCCATTAATGGAGCTTGGAGGTGGTCGGCCATGGGGAATTGGAGCTTCCAAGTTGTTGTGGGAGGTGGTTAACTGACTTCAAATGTGTGCTTAGAATCAAACAAGTTGAGTGATGGAGGAGAAGTGAGAACAAAGAGAAGTTTGATGTTTTCTTGCAATTTTCCACCCTTTCATTCAAACCTCCCTCCACTTGATCTTTTTACATCCATTAAGCCTGAGAAACCAATTCACACATGGTGGGTTAGGTTGGAGATTGCCTTGCCAAAGTCCAATTTGGACATAATGTCTTTGATTTTGACTTTGGGGGTAGACCAAATTGATTTAGGTTGGATTTAGTGACTTATGCGGGCTTATTGGCATGAACTTAAGATATTAATCACGTCCAATTGGCTATTTATACTTTTTAGGTTAATTCATTTTGAGTTGATTTAGTTTTGAGATGATTTGAACCCATTTTGGCCCACTTAGATTGAAATGGGTCAAATTATGTTTCATGGCCCAATTTATCATGATGAGCTTGGTTTAGACTTCAATTATATTTGAATAATCATTTATGATGACTTCATTTAAATAATTTCATTTAGTTTGGCTTATTTCAGATTTGACCAATGTTTGACCCATATTTGACCAACTTTGACCAAAATTGATAAATTTAATTTTTGTGGTTCAATCTATTAATTAATAGTTAGCTTAGGCTTTAATCATATTTGATAGATTATTTGAAGCAATTTAGGTTAATTAATCTTATTTAATTTGAGTCAATTTTAGATTTGACCCAACTTTGACCAACTTTGACCAAAATTGAATCTAAATGGTTAATATGCATTCATTTAGGTTAACTAATCAAATTAGTTGAATTATATTCAAGGACTGTTTGAACTATGCTTATATATGAATTTAGGATAATTTTGAATATTTAATTTGAGTTAATTTTAATTTAATTTGAAATTTAGCTTACTAAAGTCTACTTGAGATTACTTAGGCTAAGTGGTTCAATTAATCAATTTGAGCTTCAATTGAATTTAATTTAGTTTTATATTTAAATGAACTCATATGATGATTTTGAGCCTTTGAAGTGCCCTAATTTAGCTAAATCAGATAAGTTGACCTTCTGACCTAGTGGGACCCACATTGGTCAAATTTAGGTCAACTGGCTTGGTTGGCCACTTTGAACTTCTTTTGGATTTATTTTTGTGTTTATTTGTGTTTATGCATTGATTATATGCTTTTAATTTAATTTAATTTTAATTTATTTAATTTTATTTAGACTTAAGTGACTTTGAAGTTAAACGAGTTAATTGAGTTAATCAACCTAATTACCACAATCCAAGCTCAATTGAATTTAGATTTCAATTCAAATATATTTATTTTAAATTTCTATTGAGTTTTATTAAGTTTGAATTTGATTTAAATTCTCCCAATCCAATTGGGTTAGCTTAGATCATAGAAAGGTTCAGTAAAATGATTTATGGCTTTCATTTGAGTTCAATTTAGTTTTTTTTTTTAAATTTAATTTTGATTTCAAATTTAGTGTTTGATTCAATTTATTATTTTATTTTAGTTTATTTACCTGACTATTAAGTATAGTGTCTTAAGTGTTTAATTAGGGAGCTCTTGATATAAGATTAAAGGATCTTAATTTTATGATCATGGATGATGTTAATCTCATCCATAAATGAGATCAACAATGAGGTGCTACTCCAACCTTATCAAGTATATAATCATTTTGCATTTTATCTTTAAGAGTAAAGTCACTCATCCACCTGAGTATCCTCATCTCTACAACACTTAAACTTAATTTTATGTTTCTCATTTATTGGACAACATTTTACGTCATAATCATTATAAGTCTTACCATCATCTTATAAAATTTTGCCCTTAAGACTAAGTAATACTTTTTTAATCACACAATAGGGTAGATGCATTCCTCCACATCAACCATCCAACTTGAATTTTTCTAACAACATACCTATCTATTTTTCCATCATTTTGAACAATAGACCTAAGACATAAAAATTTTCACTTTAATGATTTGATCGCCCAATGTCTACAACCCCACCATTAAATCTTCTACAACTAAAATTACACTATATATATATATATATATATATATATATATATATATATATATATATATATATATATATATATATATATATATATATATATATATATATATATATATATATATATATATATATATATATATATATATATATATTCAATTTTAGATTTACTTAAATGAAAACCTTTAGACCCTAAGGTTAACCTCCATAATTCAAGTTTCTCTTGTACTCCCACTCTAGTCTTATCAACAAGAAAAATATCATCAACGAAAAGCATGCACTAAGGCACATCATCTTGTAAATTCATATCAAGAACATTCATAACTAAAACAAAAATATATGGGCTTAAAGTTGATCCTTGATGCAATCCAACTAAAATAGGAAAATATTTGGTCAATCCTCCATGTGTTTGAACAAAAGTAACAACTATAGTATACATGTCCTTAATGACTTGAATATAGCCAATATTAACTCTTTTCTTTTCCATAACTCTCCAATGCACTTCCCTTGGAAGTTTATCATTTGCTTTTTCTAGATCAACAAATAAAATATATATATATCCTCCTTACTTTCTCTATACTTCTCCATCAAGCTCTTAATAAATGTATAGCATCCATGGGGGACATACTTAACATGAAATCAAACTACTTTTGAGAAATGTTTGTATCACATCGTAACCTATGCTTAATTACTCTCTTTTATAATTTTAATATATGGCACATTAACTTAATTCCTTTATAGTTTGCACACTCTTATGCATCACCAAACCAACAAACTCTTTATTCACTCATCATGCTATCTTTTTAGACTTTAAAGTAAAACAAAAAAGATTAATAAGTTAAGAAATTTCTTGATCTCTACAGTTCTATTGGAATATCATCAAGTCTTGCTACTTTTCTACACTTCATTTTCTTTAAATCCTCTTCAACTTAAATTTTACTAAAATGATAATAAAAATAAAATCTCTATTTTTTATTTAGAGTACTAAAATTATTGAAATCAATCATATTCTCATAACTTTCATTGAAATATTTATCAAAATATCTTATCCACCTATGTTGAATATTCTTTTTTTTTAAAGTGCTTTGTGATTTTTTATTCTTAATGCATCTCATTTGAACTTAAACTTTACTTCTCATATCTCTTTGCAAGGCTAACTTATACATACATCTTTCATCCTCTTTAGTATTCAATTTATTATACAAATCACTAAAAGCTATAATATTTTGTATCACATATTGCTTTTTTAGAATTCATACGGATCGCTATCTTTCTTAATTTTCTAAGCTTTTACATCTAAACTAATTTTTATAATAAAGTTTTTCATTTTTATTCTTGCAAATTTTATCTTCGCCACTAATTATTTTTATTAAAATGAGCATTTTATTTTGATTCTCTAAACACATATTTTGCAACTTTCTTAATCTCACTCGCTACTTTTTCCCGCATAATATTAGCATTCTCATATATATATCCCAAATTTTAAGATCTTGTAGCTTATTCTAAAAAATACATTTATTAGTGTTTTTTTAAGTACCCTAACTAATCTTAAGACAATGTTTTGATTTAATTTTTATCTTCCAACCATTCATCTTAAAATCTAAAACTAACAGTCGATGTTGTACTTATACTTTCACTTGGAATGACCTTACAATCTTTACATTTTAAACGAACTATTTTTCTTGTCAAAAATAATCAATTTGTATTTTACTAAGTCCATTCTTATAGGTAATCATATGCTCATATTTTTTTCTTTAATAAAATAATAACAACTACAAAATCATAAGAAAAAGTAAAAGCTAATATAGTTTTACTTTGCTCATTAGTCACTCTAAATCCATAGCCATCATAAAAGCTTTTAAAATTTTTTACCACTCTACTAACATGTCTATGTAAATCTCCTCTAATAAATATTCTTTTTTCAAGATGTATTCTTTATATTAATTCATTTAAGTCATTCCAAAAATTTTCTTTTAAGCCTACATCTAAACTCACTTGAGGAGTATAAACACTTATAACATTAATAATCTTAGTATCAATAATAATCTTTAAACCTATAATTCTATCTCCAATTCTATTAATATATATAATATACCATTTCTAGTTTGATTTCTACTTAAATACTAAAATTTAAAATATGAACTATCAATCTCCTTAGCATTCTCTCCAACCCATTTAGTTTATTGAATACACAAGATATTTATCTTTCTAAAAACTATAATATCTATTAATTTTAATAATTTATCTGAAAAGGGTACCAATATTCCAAGTCCTTAACCTAAATCTAGTTTCATGGACTAACTTCTTTGCCTACATCCATCTATAATGTGAGAACCTTTGCTTATTTAACAATACACCAAGGAGCCAGTGACCCTTGCACACTTTTCACTGTGTTCAGGTCATACAATGCATAGCTTATAGGGAATACCTTAGCATTAACACAATGTATTAAATGATTCATGTCATGCTTTTTTAATAAGTTTTATGACTGTCGATCATCTAATGCAACCCTTCATTTTTCTCATATAGACAACTAAAATAAGTTCTAGAATTATAATTTATCAAATTAAATCAATTTATATGATCTCTCATGTCTAGTATTTTAAAATTAAAATCAAATTTATTGAATTTGTTTTTTTTTCTGAATAACTTAAAGGTTGTCAATTGATAATGATAAGTGGTCAAGCATTTTGATTTGATTAATATAGATAAAAATAACTGTCATGTTAATAAAAGTTCATTATATATACTTTCATGACATGGCCTATTCTGTATATTAATTAAAGAGTTCACTTAAGGATAAATAATATTTGTTGGATACATGTCTCATGGGATTTTCTTATTTCATTTGATACTATACCTGGCATCATGATTTAAAATATGCTTAGTGGAAGTTTAGTGCACTATGGTGAGTTTAGTAGCATTCTTGTTCCATGTAAGGTTGCAAGGCAATGCATTCAACAAAACTCCCATCCAGATACTAAAGAAAATACTTTATGACAACAACTGACAATGGCATGAGCAGTTAGTTGAAGCTTGTGAGCATACCACAGCACTTACATAACTCCAACTTGGTCTACTTCATTCTGCTTAGTGTATGGATCTGAATCCATTCTACCATTAAAAGTTTAACCCCCATCACTAAGGATAGCAATGGGTAGTCAAATCATTACAGAGCAGAATGCCAAGTTACGGTTAGAAGAGCTCAAAGGTTTGGAGGAGAGATGCCTCGGGCAAAGCTAAAATGATCAAGCTCACAAGTGATTAAGCTCAGAACTTTTCAAGTAGGAGAACTTGTTCTGGTTCTAAGGAGACCAATTGTTGCCTGTCGAAAGACGGGAGGCAAGTTTGAACCCACTTGGGAAGGTCCTTTTATCATAGAGAAGACCTACCAAGAAGGATCTTATCAGCTTATTGATTGTAAAGGGGAACATTCGATGCTTCCAATTAATGGGCTCAATTTGAAGAAATATTACCCATAATCATGTTTGAAAATAATTATCATTAAAAGAATAAAACTTCATTCCAATTCATCAAAATCTTCTCTTCATTCGAAGTGTTATTTCCTTGTCTACGAATCTACCACGACGTGTTTAAGGTAGGTGTAAGAGAACCCAAGAGGCATCCTATCCCTCTTTTACAACACAAACACAAATCAAACATAATTCATCGGTGCTACTAGAATAGGTGTGAGAGAACCCAAGAGGCATCTTATTTCGATTAGCACAACTAAGTTAGGTGTAAGTGGTATCCTTTCTCAGTGGGATCACAACTGCCATTCGAGGCACCATTTCATCAAATTCTCCAACATGTTTAGGATAGGTGTAAGAAAACCCGAGCAACATCTTATTCCCATTTAACACAAGCAAAAAAAAAAAAAATAAACACATATCTTTTATCTCAGGTTATTTTGATGTGGGAGCAAGCCCCCTGTGGCACTCACTCATTAGCTGCTCTAGGTCAAGTTGGCACGCTACTTTGCTAGTTTGTCACCCTAGTGGTCACTTGTCCAGCGGATGTGAGTCCCCGTGCTTTCTTCCTGATTTGACCATTGCAAATTATTAAGCGCCTTGTTAGTTTGGTAGACTTCATTGCCCAGCCAGTAAGCTACCTTATATTTATTTTGTTTAAGAAGATATGAGTCCCTGCACTTTCTTCTTGAACTAACCACCATGCACTGACTATGTTGAGTATATTTGATGTTTAGGATAAGTCCCCTAGAGGCTCCTTTCCTCTTGACTACTTTTAAGTTGATATAAGTCCTCCAATAGCATTCCTCAGTGACGCTAGGGCGAATCCACACTGTCAAGACAAACCATCCTAATGATCATTTTCGCTATAGAAGGATGTGAGTCCCTGATGCTTTCTTCCTAGGCTAATAGATGGGAACCTTAGGTCAGTTGATGTTCACTATGCTAATAGTGACTCACCCGATGGATACACAACTCTTGGCAGATGTGAATCTCCGTGCTTTCTCCTTGAGTTGGCCACCGAATACCTATGTAAATTATCTTCTCTAGGGTTTTTGATAAAGCCCCTAGTGGCACCTTCCCTGTGGGCACTCTATTTGGATCAGGCCCTTAGCGACCCTATTTAGACACTACCCCAGTTATTTCTGGATTGGACAGTCCACCTTTCATAGTAAACACCCCTGTGATTGGAGAATTTATTCAGCAAATGCACACATTCTCCCTTAGTTCAGTAAATCTGAGATAGGCCTAGGCTGATATAAGCTCCTTCTTAGTATGATTTCTCATAAATTAACAAGGTCCATGATAAATAAACAAAATAAATAAACAAACAAATTAATTCACTTGTGGATCAGAAATTCAAGCCCCCAGCGACCCCTTTCCAAAGCAGGCATCCTATCTTTAGGACAGTGTCAGCAGAACTCCTTATAGGAATTTCTTAAGTATGGTTGAGTTGAGATAAGTCCCTAGGTTGGCACTCTCTTCGTAGTCACCCTTAGGTCAGGTTTGATCTATTTTTTCACAAACAAGTTGCCCTGACAGTCATTTCACTTTGGAAGATATAAGTCTACTATGCATTCTTTCTAACATGACTGTCACAAACTGATGGGTAGCCCTAGGTCAGGTTGACATGTTACCTCGCTAATGTGTCACCTGAGTGGTCTTTTATTCAAGAAAGATGTGAGTCCCTATGCTTTCTTCCCTGAATTAACCATTGCAAACTGAAAGACACCGCTTTAGTTGGGTAGTTCTCCCCTCGGTCGGGAAACTACTCCCTTTGGATTAGTAAATCTGAGTTAGGCCAAGGCCAACATGGCCCCTACTCAGTGCAGTCCATCGCAAACTGATGGGATCCATCAAAAATAATTAAAAATGAAATTAACTTTGACTATCTTTGAGTTGATTTAAGTCCCCTAGCAGCATTCACTCAGTAGTCAACCCTAGGTCGGGCTCGATTTGTTGCACAAGCAATCGATCACCCCAGTGGTTCCTTATTTTAAAAGATGTGAGTCCCTGCACTTTCTTCATAAACTTAGCCACTACAAATTGAAAGGCACCCATTTGGTTAGATAGTTCTCCCCTTGACCGGGAAGTTACTCCCTTTTGATTAGTAAATCTAAATGTAGACTAAGGCTGACATGGCCCCTACTCAGTGCAGTCTATCACAAACTAATGGGATCCATCAAAAATAATTAAAAAATAAAATAAACTTTGATTATATTTGAGTTGATTTAAGTCCTCCAGCGATATTCACTCAGTAGTCAGCCCTAGGTCGGGATCGATTTGTTGCACAAGAAACGATCACCCCAGTGGTTCCTTATTTTGGAAGATGTGAGTCCTTGCGCTTTCTTCTTAAACTTAGCCACTGTAAATTGAAAGGTACCCCTTTGGTTGGATAGTTCTCCTCTTAATCGAGAAGCTACTCCCTTTGGATTAGTAAATTTGAATGTAGACCAAATCTAACATGGCCCCTACTCAATGCAGTCTATCGCAAACCAATGGGATCCATCAAAAATAATTAAAAATAGAATTGACTTTGACTACCTTTGAGTTGATTTAAGTCCCCCTAATGACATTCACTCAATAGTTAGCCCTAGGTTTGGTTTGATTCATTGTGTCACCAACTGATCACCCCAGCAACTGATCCCTACTTTGGAGGATGTAAGTCTACTACGCTTTCTTCCTAAGTACAGCTACTGCACACCGAAAGGCACCCCTTTGGTTGGATATTCTTACTATGTGGTTGGTAGACTACCCCTTTGGATTGGTAAACCTGAAGTAAACCAAGGCTGACATGGCCCCTATTCTGTGCAGTCCATCACAAACCAATAGGGTCATCTCAAAATTCAGAATTAAAAAAAATAAAAATCTAAAACAAATCAACCAACTTCCCTAGTGGAGTCAAACTAAACAAACAAAACCAAATCCAATCAACCTCCCTCAGTGGACTCAAATTGAATCAAATAATCAAATTAAACAAAATAAATTAAATCAAATTAGTTTGCTTCTCCTCAGTGAGATGCAAGTCTTTCTAGTTCCCCATCGGATATTGAATTTTAATCCCTCAGCGGATTTCAAAACCTCTTTTTCCTCTAGTGGTTGACTTTAACTTACTCCCCTAGTGGAGAGTTCACATTTTCATCCCTAATGGAACACCAAATCACAAATCAACAAATCAAATCAAATTTCTCCCTAATGAGACTCAAATCAAATCAAACCTCTCATCCCTCAGTGGATAATTTCAACCTCTTTCCCTAGTGGAAGGTTCACATACTCAACCCTTAGTGGATTCCTCCTTCACTCTCTTATGTTGTTGACATGAGTAGAGTCATATTGCACTAAGCTATTGATTCCTTCTACACCTCAGGTTGGGAGTAGATCATTTCTATTAGTGATTGTGATCGTTCGGTGTTGTTGATCATCTCGGTCAACACCAATGCATGTGGTATGTCTTGTCAGTCACACCACACATATTGGACGCCCTTTATTGACCTCACTTTTAGAGTGAGATTTCAACTTCTTCATCTTAGACATAGGAATCCTCTTAGACATTAAGAGTTATTTAGTCTTAAGACACTTTTAGTGATTAGGTGAACACTTAATCTTACCCTAGAGACTTAGAAAAGTTATCCATAAGAATAGGTTATGCCTTAGGGGTGTGTGGTGAAAATATTATATATATATATATATAATGTCTTGTTGGGACACCACATAGATTCACAGATGAGTAAGACATTGAGGAAAGGTGTACTATCTCGAGAGATAGAAGCCCCCGCCCTACAATGGACCTAATCACCTTAATAAGAACTCTTAAGGATTATGGGTCTTCGAAATGTACCAGAGATTCTCCACCTACTTTACATGGAAAAGTAAAGTAGGGTTTATTTTAAATCGGGTTCATTAAGTTCCCTATAGGGGCAAGCCCCCATAATTAATTACATCTTAAGGAATGAGATTTCTTAGGAATACTCTCAATTAAGGTAAATGATCATTATCTCCAAAGATGTTGAAGGTAAGACTATCAATCAATTGATTTATTTTTAGAAGATCAAGTGGGATAGATTAAGAGGAGGGAGTTCTTATCGAAGCTAAATGAAGATGAGTAGGAGATGTTTAGGATACTAGGAAGCCTAGTAAGCATCCCAAACTATCCTATGGTTGGGCTTTATATTTTTGAAATTGACTTGATTTATTTGTTTGAGTTTAATTTTTATTAGAATGTTAGGGCTTACAATTCCAAGATATAAGGTCAACGAAATGCCTAAGAGGTGAGGATTTATGCTCGTAGCCCGCAAAAGGAAGTAGCAACCTAAATCTAGGGAGCCTCAGCGAGGGCTAAAGAATGACCTAAATCTAAGGCAAAAATGGGTATTTGGTTTACCTCCACAAGAGAGGATAAACCACCCGACTATTTGGACCTACAACCGCCTAGGGGTGGCCGCCAACTAACTCCTCCTACGATTTTAGATATATGTAGGCAAGTCATATACTTTTATAAGATAGCTAGACTATTATTTATTTAGAAAGAGACTAAATCCTTAAACACACTCTCTAAGAGACTAGATTATGTTGGGCATGATTTAATGACTTAAATCTAATGCAAACTTAGTTATATTTTATTTTCATTTTGGATAATCAATTTAACACAGGCTTTAGGATTCATATGCCTAATGCATGAGAAATTAGATTATGGGCCAAAATCAGCAAGAAAGGAGGTGTATTTCCATCATGGCTCTCAAAGGTCAAGCCAAGTTCTCTAGCAAAGGTGGAAGCCCTCCAAATCAAGAGTGAAATAATATATTTTTTATGCATGATGTGAGAAAGAAAATACAACATCCAGCTAAGGGGTTGCTAATTCTTTTATCTTATTTTATAACCTAGGCTTTAGGTGCAGTTATGAGTTGTCTTATTTTTAGTTTGAATTGATTAGTTGGATAGAAAATTTATTTTTCTAAGAGCTTAATCATCATCCAGGCCACACATCTAAGCAAGGATGAAACTAGGAAAAGATGTTATCTTAATGCACAAGCTAAAAAAATATCAATCAATTTATAAAGCTAGCACAAAAGAATAAGAGGTCAGTTGTGGTCGGGCTCCACCGAACAAACCTGAAAACAAATTGGGTAGCCAAGCTCTACCCTTATACAACCTAGATTACAAATGAATTAAATACAATCAAGAAGGAATTCATTGTTGGGGGAGGCTCCTTCATTCTTCATTTCTTCTTTCTTCTTTCTTCTTTCTTTCTTCTTTTGGTTGGTTGGAATTTCATTACTTTGAAGGCTTCACATGGTACATAAGATATAGTCTTATAACTGTTCATCCTAATCCCCCATAACAATCATTCCAAATCCTAATTGCAAAATTACATAAAAAAATGGGAGAAAGGAAATCTAACTAAAACCTATAAAACATACATTAGCTAAACAAACCATATAATCCCAAGTATGTATATATATAAATTGAACTGAGCACCCCACACAAGGGTAACCAAGTCCACCTGGCCTATTTTGGATTATGCTTAGGGGTATAAGCACCTGCACAGTAAAAGCATTTTTTATATTTTTTTATTACAATGCCCCTTAAGCACAATCCCTTACAGAAGATAATGGTTAGACTAAGATCACCTTTCCATTTAGTCTACGCACATACATCCTAACATCCAGACTAACATCACATCACAAAATAAAATCAAACATTAAACCATACACCACCCTAACCTAAAGCTATAAGTGGTGACTTAGCCTAATGTGTGTTCTATTTAAGGTTTGTGTGTTATGCTTAACTAGGCTTTAAGGTTGTAATTTTCTAAGTGTGAAAATATTCAACTTAGAGAGTGGTTTCATTTCAGTGATTTAGTTGATTTTTTATTTTTATGATTTGTTTTGGTTAGAATGAACCTACAATTAATTACTAAGTGTTGTAAAGAGAGGAAAAGAAAAGAGAACTTCCCTTTCCTCCCTACCTTAAGTAATTTTTAAGCTAGATTCATATTTGATTTTTATTTAGTGAATATTTTAATATGTGTTTTGGTTAATCATAAGTTTAGATTTTCCCTAAACAAATCTATTCAAAAAGAAAGACATTTTAAGATTAAGTAAAGTGAAACACTCTTACAAAACACACAATACTTCATTTCTTTGTCAACATGTGTAACATGCATATGGATGAATTTTAAGCATATCTATACATGTAAATGGAAGTGTTTAGCACACCTTAATGATGAATACTAAGAGAATTTATTTAAGAAATTTAGATATTTTTATGATGCATGATTTTGTTAAGCAGAAAAGAGGGATTCTTTTATCCATTTTTCATATGCACATTTACATGTATGAAAGGCATAAGTGAGTTCGACGCCATTATTTACACCAGGGATGTAAGGTACAAGACCTACTTGGGGCTACTTAAAGCCTCGCAACCCTGGGGTGTCCAGACTAATATACCACTTTTCTTAAATACAAGTGCATGTACAAAAGAAATGAATGAAAAAAGAGTCATGTAAAAAGTTATGTTTGTTTGTTTGATTTGTTTATGCAATTTACATATGAAAGTGTGAATATCCTTCTTAAGTGATAACATAGGAATGAATAGGAATGGATTTAAGCAAGTGTTGTGTTCTTTTTAAATGAACTATACACTTTGTAAAATCTATTCAAAATATATAAAAATATAAAAAAAAATTTATTTCACACAAACTATTACATGTGTAGCATATTTTATTTAATTTTTAAAAGTTATTTTAATTTTGTTTGATAAGGTGAATTTAGTCATTAATACATACACATTTAGCATATTTAACCAAATAATTTGCAAAGTATGACATAATATCATATTTAAAATCAACAATATACTTAAAGAGAAAGAAAGATGCATTTATTAATTAATTATAAAAAAAAGATTTAATTTAAGAAAAATTTTAAACCATTTAATTTGGTTAATATGATTTATTAAATATGGGTTTATTTAATTTTAATCAAATATACTAAGAGAAATTGAATTAATTTTGATTTTATTTTAAAATATTGATTAATTAAACCCTTATTAATGATTAATTAGTAATTTACCATTTAATTTTTATCCAAACCAAGAAAAACTTAGAAAATATTTAAGACATAATTGAAATAAGCTTAATTAATTAAGGTAATTAAATTAATTTATTATTTTAATAATTAATACCATTATGATTAGCGGGATTAGGAAGGATCAAAGTATAATTAAACCATTAATAATTAGAAATCATTGATTCATCCATTAATATTTAAAGTTTATTTAATAATTTTTAATTATTTCCATAAACCAAATTAATAAATTCAAGATAATCCTAACTGATTATTTTATTTATCTTCCTTATTTTATTTGTATTTTCTAATTTTTCACATTTAGTTATGTATTTTTGGAGTCATTAAAACTTAATTAAATATTTCAATTATATATAATCCCATGTATGGACCACTAATGCAATATAAAACACATGGCATTATGATTTTTATTTAAGTAATCAATCTCATGCGTTTGTTGGCGGTGTAAACTTTCTCCTATGATCAAAAAATCGACGGTTGGATTAAGCCCATGGTTCTTAAGGGATAAATCGAAGTGTCCTACATGGATTAATCAGGATCGTCCATCCAAAACATGTGGGATGGATGGTCCATGATCCGTCCCCGAGCTCGCCTGTGGGAGGGGGCAACCGTCCACTCCTTAGGGCTTGATCTGAGCTTGATTGAGCTTGGATTGAGCTCAAATTTAACCCACACCATCATCATGCAAGGGGATGAAGATCTAACGGTCAATTTCACTTGGGATGAAAATTTCCTTCATAAAGGACCAAACAATCCTACATCTAAGCTCAGTTTTGATCCATACCTCACCGGAGGCTATCACTTGGCTCGACCATCGAGGTAGCTTAGTGCAGAGCGGTCTTGAAGGTTTCAAGCTTTGGGATGAAGTGGATTGCTCAATTGAGCAAACTCCTCCAACTAAGCTTACGGCTTTGGTCTAGACACCTCTTCCCATGGCTTGAGACTTGGATGAAGGTTTGAGTGAGCTTGATTAGGTCCCCTCAAGGTGCTTGAAGGAGGAATTGGATGAGTTGCAAAATCTTGGAGTTGCAAAATCTTGCTACCTCCCATGTTTTCAGTTTTGAAGAAACTGAGAATGGAGAAATTGAATTGGCTTGAGGGAGCTTGGAGATACTTGGGAATGCATCCTCTGTCTTCCTATCACTCAATCGAATGCAAGAGAGTGAAAATGAAATGAAATTTGTGGGAGTATATCTCCCCATAGGAGGATCTGACTGCCAAGCATGTAGATGCCATTTTGATCAAATTGATCTTATGGGTTGAGTTGGTTAGGCCATTTTAGACACCATGTAGTTCAATTTGGCTAGAGGGAGGTAGTGGTGAAGCTCCCATGTGCTCAAGAGAGTGGAGGAGGGATCCCATGTGGAGAGTCTTCAAGTGGGTGGTCAGTTTTGGCCTTGGGCTGGTTTTGGCTTACCCAAACTGATTGGGCCATGTGCACCACACTCACAAGTGTCCACTTGGTCCACTAAGAGTGTGCCAAGTGGCCATGAAAAGATGTGGCCAAATTCCAAGTGGAATTGGTCATAGGTTACCCCTTCACCTAGGGGTAAAATGATCATTTGGCTTTGATTTCACTTTAGGCAGATTTAGAATAGTTTGAAATTAGGTTGGTCCAAATTTCAAAGAATTTGGAGTTGATTTGATGTCACTTGGCTCATGTTAACCCATTTAGGTCAAAATGGGTCAACTTGGGTCAATAAATCAAATTGGTCAAACCAAGGGTTGGGTCAAATCATACTATTTGAAATGTGTTGGCCTCATTGGTTTGGTTCAATTTGATTTTATTTGGTTTTGGTTCATTTGATTTCATTTAGGTCAAATGGGTCAAGTTGACCAATTTGACTCATTTGATCTATTTGGGTTAAGTCATGGGTTGGTTTAGGTTTGGTTGGTCATTTGAAGTGTTTTGGTAGCTTTTGTTTTATTCAATTTTTCTTTAATTTGATTTTGGCTCAATTCAACCTTTTAGGTCAAGTTGGGTTTATGGTCAATTGGGCTATGTTGGGTCTAGTTGGCCAATTGAGGCTTTAAGTTCAACAAGTGATGAACTTGACCCATTGGTTTCAATAAATTTGGCTTAGATCAAGTTTTGACACATTTTGACTTTTTAAGTAAAGTTGGGTCAACTTGGGTCAAGTGGCCAATTGGGCTAGGTTATGCTCAAATGATGACTTGGTCAAGTTCAAACACTAATCATGAATTGATTTTGATCAATGGTTTCAATCAACTTGGCCTATGGTGGATTTTGGCTAGTCTAGGTTTCATTTTGATTAAGTGTTGACTTGGTCAACCCTTAAGTTTGACTTGGTTTGACCCAATTTGAGTGATTAATCATCTCATGATGATTATTGCTCATAATGTGAGGCTTAGGTGGGCTTAGTTCAGTCCAATTTGGGTAATTTGGCTCAAAAGTGATACTTTAGGTCACTTTGGGTCAAGTGAGCCTAAGTGGTGGGTCAATTGACTTGATCAAGGCTTGAATCAAGTTTGATTGAACTCACATATGGACTTATGATTGAAATATAAATCCATTTGTAAGTGGTTTGGAGTCAAATGAGTTTTGATTCATTTGACAATTTCAAGTTCAAAGGGTGAACATGAGTTTGATTTGGGTTTGAGTTTTGAATTTAGTTTTGGTTTGATGATTGAAGTTATTCATGATTGAAAGATTGATTGAATCATGAAGAAAAATCAAGGGTTTGATTTGAATTTGATTTGGCTAAGTTCAAAATTTGACTTGAAAGGCTTAGGTTTAATTTTGGTTGAATTTGAATTTGAGTTTTGAATTTGATTTTAGTTTTGGAAGTTTGTTTATATTTGGTTTTATTGATTGAATCATGAAGAAAATCAGGAATTTGACAGGTTTGATTTGATTTGCTAAGTTCAAGAATTTGAAAGGCTTAGTTGAATTTTGAATTTGGATTTGAGTTTTGAATATAGTTTTGGTTTGATGATTGAAGTTTGATTTATATTTGGATTTTTGAATGATGAATGATTCAAAATCAATTTAGCTTGATTTGAATTTTATTTAAGTTCAAGGACTTGAAAACTTAGGTTGAATTTTGGTTGAATTTAGAAATTTTTGAATTGATTTGGATATTTGAATTTATATTTCATTTATATTTGTGAATATAAATGATTATTTGAAAAATCAGATTTTTGATTAAGTCCATAAGATGAAATCAAAGTGACTTGAAAGATTTTGAGATTTGAATTCAATCATGGGGTTTCAATCATTTGGAATTTTGATTTGAAATCATTGAATTGATTTAAGTTTGGTTTGATTTGAGTTTAAGTTGATTTGAATTTGGAGTTTGACTTGAAGGAGGAAGTGAGGATTTGGTTCAAGATAGGTGGCAAATTTTCTAACACCCAAGGCATACTATTCTATGGCTAACTCTTAGTCTCTTAGGTTGAGTGTTCTCACTAGTGTCTTAAGACTAAGGAAACTCTTAATCTAAGAGAGGTCTAAGATGGAGGGTTGAGAGCTCATCTAAAATGAGGTCAACAAGGCAATAATATGTGTGTCGGTAGGAACCGCATGTATTGGTGTTGATCAAAATGATCAACAACAGAATCACAAGCACATAAATGATCTACTCCGACCCAAGGTGTAGAAGGAATCAGAGCTTAGTGCAATGTGACTCTACTCATGTCAAGAGAGTGAAGAGAATCCACTAGGGATAGAGTATGTGAACCCTTAGGGAAAGGTTCAAGTCATCCACAAGGGGATGAGAGGTTTGATTTGATTTGAGTCTCTTGGGGAGAAATGATTTGATTTGTTTGATTTTTAGTTGTGTTTGTTTGATTGTTTATTTGCTTGATTGTTTGATTTATTTCTTTTGTTTGATTTTGACTCAGGGGAATTGATTAATTTGTTTTGTTTATTTTTGTTTGACTCCGAGGAGGAGGGTTGAATTTGTTTTTAGATTTTTTTTTTTGAGATGGACCCTATTGGTTGCGATGGATGGTGGTAGGAGCCATGGAGGCTTTCTAACTCAAATTTACCAATCCAAAGGGTAGTCTACCACATAGTAGAACTAACCAACCAAGGGATGCCTTTGAATGTGCTTACTAGGAAGAAAGTATAGTGACTTACATCCTCCAAAGTAGGGACCGATTCTTTGGGGTGATCCATTGGCAAGGCAATTGAAACAAGACTATTGAGTGAATTCCGTTGGGGGACTTAAATCAACTCAAAGATAGTCAAAAGATTGAATTCATTTTTTTAGTTATTTTAATGGATTCCATCAGTTTGCGATGGACTGCACTGAGTAGGGGCCATTGTGGCCTTGAGCTGACTAAGACTTACCAATCCAAAGGGAATAGTCTACAAACCACACAGTAGGACTATGCAACCAAAGGGGTGCCTTTTGGTTTGCAATTGTTAAGTTTAAGAAGAAAGCGCGGGGACTCACATCTTTCAAAACAAGGAACCACTGGGGTGATCGGTTGGCAAGGCAACAAATCAACGACTAGGGGTGACTATTGAATCTTTGGGGACTTAGATCAACTCAAAGATAGTCAAAATTAATTTTATTTTTTTATTTATTTTGATGGATTTCATTGGTTTGTGAGGGATCATACTGAGAAAGAGCTTATATTAGCTAGACCTATCTTGAACCAAGGGGGTAGCTTCTCAAGGGGAGAACTATCAACCAAAGGTGCCTTTAGTTTACAATGGATCAATTCGAGGAAGAAAGTGGGGACTCACATCTTCCACTACTGACCACTGGGGTGATGGTTGCTTTGGGCAATCAAATTGACTAGGCTGGTCGGTTTTGATCATCTTAGAAAGAATGCGTAGTCTTACATCTTCCAAAAAATGACTACCAAGGTAACTGTTGTGGAAAATAAATTTAACGACCTAAGGGTGAGGAGAGTGCCAACGGGGACTTATCTCTCAGTAGTCAGGATTCCTATAGGGAGTTCTCACTTTAAAATAGGATGCATGCTTGAAAAAAGGAGCCCTTTGGGGGCTTGAATTCCTAATCCACAAGCAAATATTTTTGTTTGTTTATTTGTTTAGTTTATTTTGGATCTTATTAGTTTGCGAGGGATTAAATTGAGAAGGAGCTTATATCGACTAGACATCTTAAATTCTTGAACAAGGAGAATCTACACATCTGAATAAATTCTCCAAGGGGTGGCTACTAGGAAAGGGGGTGTCCAATCCAAAAGTAACCAGGTAATGTCTAAATGGGGTCAAAGGATGTGATCAAATAGAGACTATGGGAGAGGGCTGATAAGGGCAAACCACAGAAGATAATGTCATATATTTAGTGGCCAACTGGAGAAAGTGGGGACTCACATCAAGAGTGGTGTATCCACCTGAGTGTTGTCGGATAGAACATCAACCAACCTAAGGTGCTCAGTTTTGCAATCGACTAGGAAGAAAGCTGGGGACTCACATCTCTTATGGCGATTGTGGGATAGTCGTCTTGATATGCCATCAGACTAGGGCAATTCTTGAATGCCAGGGGACTTATATCAACTCAAATGTAGTCAAGAGGAAAGGAGCCTCACGGGGACTTATCCTAAACCTCAAATATACTTTGAATTGTGATGATTAGTTCAAGAAGAAAGGGACTCATCTTCTTAAACAAAATCAACATGAGGTAGCTTCTTGTGGGCGTGAAGTCTACCAAACTAACAAGGCACTCATTGGTTTGCAATGGTCAAGAAGAAAGGGACTCACATCTTCCAAAGAACCCAGGGTGACATACTAGCAGGTAGCATGTAAAGACTAAGCGACTAATGAGTGAGTGCCAGGGCTTGCTCACACATCAAAATAGCACGAGATAAAAGATTTGTGTTATTTTGTGCTTATGTTAAAGGGAATAGGATGCACTTGGGTTATCTCACACCTACTAAAATTGGATGAAATGGTTCCATGGCAAGCAAAATTCCCAAGAAAGGATGTGGGTTCTCTTACACTAACTTCGTTGTGCTAATCAAAATAGGATGCCTCTTGGGTTCTCTCACACTATTCTAGTAGCGAATAAATGTGTTTGATTGTGTTTGTTGTGAAAGAGGGATAGGATGCCTCTTGGGTTTCTCTTACACCTATCTAACACCATGGATTAAAGATAAGCAAACAAATGCTTGAAAGAAGAAGATTTTGATGAAATGGAATCAAATTTTTGTTCTTTTATTGATAATTATTTTCAAACATGTTTTATGGGTAATATTTCTTCAAATAGAGCCCATTAATTGGAAGCATCAGGTGTTCCCCTTTATCAATGAGCTGATAAGATCCTCCTTGGTAGGCCTTCTATGACATAGGGGCCTTCCCAAGTGGGTTCAAACTTGCCTCCCATCTTTCGATGGGCAACAATTGGTCTCCTTAGGACTAACACAAGTTCTCCTACTTGGAAAGACCTAGGACCGACTTGTTGTGAGCTTGAATCATTTTGGCCTTGTACAACTCGAGGTTACAGCATGGTGACTCTCCTCCAAACCTGAGCTCTTCTAACTACAACTTTGCATTACTAGTGATCTTGCTACCCAATGCTATCCTTAGTGAGAGTTGAACTTCTAAAGGTAGAACAACTTGACCCATACACTAAGAAAAATGGGGTAGAGAGTTGGAGTTTTGTATGTGGTGTAGTAACAAGGCTTCAACCATGCTCATTCCCTTATCATCAAGTGTCTTCTTTAGTATTTGGATGAGAGTTTTATTGAATGCTTACTAAGCCATTTGCCTGGTAGTAGATGGTGGAGTATCTCCAATCTATATGTCTTATAGCTGTTGATCTTGGTGCTTTTGAATGTATACCATTATTGGATATAATTCATCGAGGCACCCCGAACCTATATGATATGGTTCGCATCTTGAGTTGTGACCTCTCACAGTGGGATTGCCTCACCCACTTGGAAAAGTAGTCGATGGCGACTAAGATGAACCGATGACCCTTGGAAGAAGGAGGATCGATGGACCCACAATGCACTAACACTCAAATGGCCATGAGGCCAATGTAGGTGTAGAATGTTGGGTGGTTGATGTAATACCACACCATGTACGACATTGATGGCATCTCTACATCCATGCATGCAGAATCATCGAAGGTAGTATCCTAGTCTCTTGATCTTCATCTTCATCTTGACGATTGATGGGCTTTGCATAGACAGATGTACCTACAATCCCAGCTTCATGTTTTCCAAACAACCACATTTGATCAAAGACCATGTTGGTCAAGGTTCAGCGAGAGCATAGAGAGCTCTCTTTTCACACAGACTTTCTTGAGTAGTTTGTTTTTATGTCTATGAATGGTTGCCTCAATCCAGCTCCTTGTCAAGGCAGCGATCCTCTTCAAGAAGTCTCGATGAGTTCAACATCAATAAGGGATAAAACTTATCTATTTTGGAATGGACTCATCTTACATGCCAATTCTTTGGCAAGTTTGGCCAAAGCATAATGTGTTTTCTACAGGAACCTTGTAGATGGTGACTTTAGATTTGGGCAACAACTTCATGGTATACTCATGGTAATGATGAAGCTTGGGTTTGAGAACCTGTAGGACGACAATTTGGTTGATGACCGAGAATCCCCATAGATGTTGATGCTCTTGACACATGTAATAGCTAACTCGGACAATCAAAGCCTCGGCTTCATTGTTGGTGCATTGGAAGATAGAGAATCTCATCAGGGAAAAGAACTATTCCTACTTACCTTTCACGGAAGAGTAGATCATGGTGCTTCTCCTTTATGAAAGAAGGCACCATCAAAATACATCTCCCATCGGTGGTCAACCTCCCCCAAGTTCATGATTTGTTCATTGGGAGATCATCACTAAGCGAGAATCGATGAAGTGGGTGTCTTTGCTAAGAAATCACTAGTGCTTGTCCTTTTACGCGAGAGGTATGAATGATATCAAAATGTGAGAATCATGGACCAATGCCAAACATCGATAGCATTGGCCATGTCATGAGATATTGTAGTTGATTGGTTTGGGAAATCAAGTTCACCTTATGAGAAAGCATATAGTGTCGTAGCTTTTGAGATGCAAAGATCAAAGCTAGGCAATATTTCTCAATAGGTGGGTAGTTTGCTTCAGCAGGAATTAGATGATGACTGAGGTAGTAGAGAGCACTCTCCTTCCCTTCATCATTGGCTTGGGCCAAGCACCGAGAGTCATCAATGCGTGTAGAGGATGAGTGGCACTGGATAGGGCTGCTAGAATAGCGGCTTCACCAAATACTTGATATCTTCAAAGGCATGTTGACACTTGTCATCCACTTGAACTTGGCATCCTTTTGTTTTGAAAATGGCATCTCCCGATAGGTTGGAAATAAAGCATCTTAGATACTCCAACCATGGAAAGATCAGTTGAGTTAAACTTTTAGGAGGTGGCATTTCTAAGATAGCTTTGATCTTTTTAGATCTATTTCTATTCCCATGTGGACAACAAACCAAGGAATTTCCTAGAATGCACACTTCAGAGGATTCATTTTGAGGTTATATTATCTTAACCGTTTGAAAACTACTCTCAAGTCAAAGAGATGGTCTTCCTTTTCTTTTTTTCTACTAGATCATCAACATAACACTGATGATGGATGAGTTCATTGAAGATCCGAGTCATGGCCCGTTGGTATGTAGCACCATTTTTTAAGGAAACATGACCTTATAATATTATCGGGGTTTGAAAAATGTTTCTTTCATCCTCGGGGCCATCTTGATTTGGTTGTAGTGACCCATCCATGAAGGAAAACATGAGATGAGGCAATGTCCACCATTAATTCGGTATAGGAAGAGGAAACTCATCCTTAGGACATGCCTTGTTTAAGTTAAATGACATATATATACAAATTTGGCCATTCTTCTTCTTAATTGGGATGACATTGGCTAAGGGTATTTTTCTTCCGATGAAACCGGCATTGATCAATTTCTTGACTTGAAATGACACTGTTGTTGATTTCTAATCATCTAGGAGCTTGCTTGATAGGGTTAGCTAGGATCTATTGCTAGTTTGTTGTGGACTACTACGAGAAGATAATCGGCATTTCTTCATAACTCCATGCAAAGTCCTTAAACTCAATCAATAGCTAACTAAGTCATTGGTTTCTTCTTCATTCAATAACAATGATGTATGTGATTGGATTTTCTTATCGAGGTTGATTTCTTTAAGCTTGTCAATTATTGAATGGATCTCCTCTTCAAATTTAGTGGTGCATCTTTGATTTGGAGATCATCTCAGATCATCGAAGTTTCTAAACACACATCCTCATAAGAGTTGGTTTGTGTGAAAAGAACTATCAGACACCAAATGGTTTGGTATGACAACTAAGCAATAATCATCATCGATTGGATCTTGAATCTAATCGATCTTGATTGTGCATCCCTCTATTGTTCCATAGCTTTTTTTGAAGTACTTTCGACTTGTGCTTAGACCATGAATAAGGAATCAAACCCTTCTTTGCAAGATTAAGAAACAGTCAAAGGCAATCCATTAATTCTTTTTTTAAAATATCCTCAAGTCCTACATCAACATGGACTTGAGGATGATGATCCCAAAAGAATCTCTTGACTTGACATCTTTAAAGAGGCTTCCTTAACTACTAAACCTTCAACTTTTGAGATGAAAGTGAGGTTAGAGCTAAGGTTCCTCTTTGATAGTTTCACATACATTTGATTTGAATACTTTGCTTTGTTTGGAGGCATCTTCATCATCTGCTCAGTGTCACCTCAATGAAACCTGAGAGGGGTTGGCTGGTATATGCTCATTAGACTCATCCTTTGAGTGGATTCAAGTCTATGTGAATAGTAGGGTACTCTATGAATGGATAACCCATTGGGCGATGGAACCAGGGGGTCTTCCACCTTTGGGAATTGCCTCTTTCTACCCGCCTTTACGGTGGAGGTTGAGTCATCCTACCACATGTCCATATGATGGAATGAAGCGTGGGTGGAATGTGATATCTCGACTCTACTTCTTCTTCAATTTCCTTTCTTGTTCACTTGGATTTCATTTTCTTTTTTTTCTTTTCTTTTTTCTTTTCTTCTTTTTCTTTTTTTTTGCATTTGAATTTTTTCCAAGTTCATGAAAAGGTGTTTTTAGGAAGATAGTAGGTTGCATCCTCATATATCTTCCTCTCTAAAATGGCTTTTCATCTCCTTTGACATAGTATTCAATCCCATCCTTCTTGATGCATGCATGGAGGGAGGATGGAATCATCTTATTCTGTATCCAAGGCCTACCAAAAAAGCGATGAATGAAGTATTTATCAATGATATAAAACTTGGCTCTTCTAGTCACTATCTCCAAGAAGGTAACACTATGGAACTTAAAACCTCTCTTGTTCATTGAATCCTCTCAACATCATCATCTCCTTGAGTGTGGAGATGTTGATCCTCAAATAGGCAAGGGTCTTTAGACTCATAATGTTCATGCACGATCGAACTCGGCAGAATCGCATGTCCCATGTAATGTAGAGGGGATGTTGTGCTCCATGTCCCCGAAGAAGGTCTTCATCTGTGATCTGAGCTTCTAGAATAATGTGCCTCCTCTTTAATAGTCAGAGCTAAGCATATCTCTGGATCAAGGAGAGCCTTTATTAATGATTCCCTTATCTCTTTGGATAAAATAAGGGCATCGTATATGCTTAGCATAGATGATCTTTCTTAGGAGAGAGGACATTGTAGTCCACCTTGGGCTGATCCTCCAAGCATATCCAAGGTGGAGCATCCATGGAGGGCTTCTCAATCCTGAACCAATGACTTATTTCCCCTATCTTGAGGTGCTTTGCTAGGAGGTAGAACCTTGCCCTATGGAGGTTGACTTGGTGATCTCTTGTGGCGGGTTAATGGAAGATTTTACCTACTCAGCTCACCTAAGCTTCTCCTATGGGACCCTCAGTGGATGATTCAAGAGTCTATCTCGAGGTAGTATATTAGGAGAAGGAAGTCCTTTAAATCGAAAGAGGAAGATCAGTTGTTATAATTGTTGTTTAGACTTGAAGAGTTTTCATTAGGGTAGATTGACACAGATATAATTCAAGCTAGCTTTATTCTTCAATTTCTTGGATTTTGAAGGAGGTACATAGTAGAAATCAAATAGTAAAAAGTGAGGGATTTGATGCCCATCGATACAAGATGTCTACTAGAAGAAGAGCTGAAGTAGAGGTAGTCAGTATGGGTGGATTAATTTGGAGGAGGCTCGTGGTGGTTTACTACTTTATCCGGTATAGGCACATATTACTCTTGCTTGAGCTCCCCTTTCACAGTTGGCTCACGAACACTTGCAAACCTTCCTTGATGTTGGAGGTTTGAAGGCACCTGAGGAAAGTTTCTTGATTTTGGAAGATAATTTTCTTAGAATGAGGATAAGGAGATATCCCAACCTTCTTTTTTGGAAGGATCAGTATCCCAAGGATTACCTAATGGGCTGGATGGTGTATTCCTTTGGGATATAGCAGTCTTGAAGCTATGTTCAAGCTGTCCTTGAATGTGAAGCAATCTTCCAAAACATGACCTAACATGATGGTAGGGGCAAAGTTAGGATCATTACTTTTGCCCACTTCACTTCTAGGTTTGGGTAGCTAAAATCAGGCTTCTTTAAGAGATTCTTAAAGATCTTGATTACCTCCCTCTTAAATGAATAAGGCTTATTAAGTTTATCCAAAAGAGTAGGTGGACCATAAGCTACACGGTGGCCATTACTTGATATGAGGAGGTGGTGGTGTGAAAGTTGTGTGAGGCGGTGGGATTCCGGTGGTGGTAGAGGAGGTGGAAGTGATGGCTGTGGAGCATGAGGTCTCTCAATTGCTCTCTGGCCATCTATTTCCCCTTATCTACTATCACGCCCAGCTTCTTCTCAAAGATTGGCTTTTTTTGATTGTGAAAAGGTAGGCTTCTCCTTGTAAGCTAGCCGTCTTGTTGATTAACTTCTCAAATGTTTTGACGGTGAAACCTTTGAGCATGAAGGCGACTGGGCCACGGATATTCTTAAGCAAAATCTCAATAGCATGTTATTCAGACAACTATGGTTCACATTTCATACTCAAATTATGCCATCTGAGGATATAATCAATGAGGGACTCACCAGAGTGTTGTTGAGCCACAAAGATCTCTATCACCCTTTTGAGCTCAAAAACCTCTTGATGAAGAGTTGCTCCAACTCGGCAAAAGTTCTTGAACTATTGGAAAGTTCAGCATACCAATCGAGGCTATGCTAAGCTATTGATAAGAGATGGAAGAGTAAAGCATCACTTTTCACATTGCTACGCCTGAAATGCAATGTGCCTTGGGTTCCCACCATCAGCTCTTGAAAGAAGGTGACCCTTAGGATATTGGATGCATCAAATTCCTTGGTAGGGTCTACCCTTTGATGATCCTCCTTGAGCCAACACTTCTCTCACTGTGCTTAACCATGGTTTTTTAATGTCTTTTTTGTATGGAGGTACTATCCTACCTTCTATATAGGTGTGCTACTTGCTCTACTAAAGGTAAGGTTGGATGATCAAGACATGTAACTCTTGATTAGTCTCTCAACTATAGTATGATGTAGGGCTTGTTTAAAGCCTAAAATTAGCAAATCCTCTTACTTCCCCATCTATCTTGTTCATCTTTTTAATTATTTGAGGTGTTGGGTGGGTAGGCTGTGTCTTCCTTTCGGCTGTAGCTTTCCTCATGGAGGAGAACCCTGTATCTACCATGTGTACCCACGAATCCTCAATAGTCATCTTCATTTGATCAAAATTCTTTTCATCCTCTAAATTGAACGGGATATCCTAAGATTTCTTCTTCTCCCATAGATACTAGCTACAATGTCATCTAGGGATGATCCAAGAACAGCATGAAAGATGGGTCACGGTGGTGGGATCCTTGTCATGAGGGCACTAACCTCAACTTCTGGAGAGAGGCGATCTTATGAGGACTACGCTCACTAGAGGAAAGATGCTCACATTCTATTTGATCTGGTAGGTACTAGAGGATCTATCATAGGGGTGGCTGTCTCCTCCTCCCTCAACTACTGCTATCTCCATAGCCTGCTGTGGTGGTGGTGAAGGGGATACATACTTGAGGTTGTCATTCCTTCCTCACCTCACCAGCAAGAAGGTCGGCAGAGCTTCGATCTTACCATGGTGGCGTAGATGGAATGGGATCTCTTGGTATGGATCACCAATGGGGTTCTCTCCTCATGTGGCCTTCATTTGGAAATAATGATCTTTGGTAACAGGAGATGGTGGGCATGGAGAGCGGTGTGGTGGAGGCACCACCGACTCTCCAGAGCTCCTCTCTTATGATGTAGTCCCATAAGATCTTGTCGGGTGAGTAGCCGTGATGTAGAAATCCAAGTCTGCGAGGAGCCCTTGTGTCGGTTGTACCTCAGCTCCACTAGTGACATGAACGATGTGGCCTCTAGCCCTCTCTCCTACTAATGCACTTGCTACTAGAATGACAAAATCAAATCTGAGCCCAGTGATCATCCATAGGCTCACCTACTGGTGTAAAAGCGTCGAAGACCTCCTCCTCTCAGGTGCACGAAAGCTGGCAGAGGTGAAATCCTCCTAGCATCCTCTCGGATCAGAGAGGGTGGAACTAGTTTTCATAACGGTGGAAACCATCCTAGACTCTACAACAGTGAGTAGCTACCTCCAACTCTCAGCAATGTGGTGTGATACCACTTGATCATGCGTTCTTATTTTTTGCTTGGGTCTGGTAGGTGGTAGCAAGTAGGAACTAGACCCAACCTCAAAGGCGGGGGACAATCCAATCGGAGCCTTCCCTTGGAGGTGCTAGTGAGTGGGTGCTAGCCTTGGAAAAGCAGCAACAAATTGGCACTATCTATTGTGGGCATGGCCACCCTTCTTCCTCTTTAGTGAGGGATCTCAATCAGATGGCATGTCGATGGATGATGACCGCGGTCCTGTGCTCACCTAATTGTGGTGAGGGGGCCCTCACATAATGTGGCCCCTCAAAGCCTCGACCAAAGTGGATGAGGTGGTAGTCAAATCATGGAAGGCGGCGATCAAGGCCAAATCCATCCATGAGGAAATGAAACACATACTTCTACCATTTGCAATGAAAGCGAAAACTAAAATTGAAGTGCAATGTTGAAAACAAACTTGAATCAAATTTCTATTTGTTGATATTTAAATTTTGATTTTAGAATTGAACCCATACTCAACAACCTGAAAGTGTTAAGTGGGGCTCAAATGAATTTAGAAGGGATTTTGAGATTGATTGGAAAGGGAATTTTTGAATTTAGAATCCACCTTTAACAAATTTGGGTATGTTGAAAATGGCTTCAAATATTTCTGGAGAGATGCTTTCAAAGGTTCATATTTGATTTTGATTTGAGATTTTTGAAATTTACTCACTTAACAAATTTGGGTATGCTATGTGAGGTGTTTGAAAATAATTTATTCTTTTTTTATTTGCTTATTTTGCGAATCATTTGTGAATTTGAAAATGCAATCTTCATTAGCAAATTTGGGTATGCTAAATGAAGGATCCAAATGCGTTTTATATTTTAAGATTTTTGCAAATAGGATTCTTAGCAAATTTAGGTATGCTAAAGAAATCTTAATGTGTTTTATTTTGATTTCTGTTTTTGAAAAGAGGATCCTTAGCAAATTTAGGTATGCTAAGGAAATCCAAGCGTGTTTCTTTTGTTTTTGATTTGATTTTGAAAGAGGATTCTTTAATGCTAAATTGTGTTTCTTTTGTTTTTTATTTGATTTTGAAAAAGAGGATCCTTAGCAAATTTGGGTATGCTAAAATCCAAATGTCTTTTGATTTGATTTTGAAAAAGGATTTAGCAAATTTAGTATGCTAATGAAAATCCAAATGTTCTTTCTTTTGTTTTTGATTTGATTTTGAAAAAGAGGATCCTTAGCAAATTTAGGTATGCTAAGGAAATCCAAATGTTGTTTTATTTTTTATTTTGTTTTGAAAAAGAGGATCCTTAACAAATTTGGGTATGCTAAGAAAATCCAAATATGTTTCTTTTGTTTTTGATTTGTTTTGAAAAAGAGGATCCTTAACAAATTTGAGTATGCTAACGAAATCCAAGTGTGTTTTGTTTTTTGATTTATTTTTTTTAGGGATCTTAGCAAATTTAGGTATGCTAAATGAAATCAAAATGTTTCTTTTGTTTTTTTTTTATTATGATTTTGATTTTTCTTTGAAATGATGTGATTTATTTTTAAAATGTGTTCATTTTGTTTTGAAAATGATTTTCATTTGTTTGAAAATGTGATTGTTCATTTTGTTTTTTTAAATGTGATTGTTCATTTTGTTTTGAAAATCTGATTGTTTATTTTGTTTTGAAAATGTGATTGTCCATTTTGTTTTTTAAATGTGATTATTCATTTTGTTTTGAGAATTAATTGTTCATTTTGTTTTGAAAATGTGATTGTTCTTGTTTTGAAAATGAAATCTCCATTCAATAAATTGAATGAAGATGTTCATTTGTGCTTTTAAATGATTGTTATTTTTTTTTTGAAATGTTTGTTGATTTTTTTGTTTTGAAAATGTGATTGTTTTTTGAAAATGAAATCTTTATTCAATGAATTGAATGAAGAAGTTCATTTGTGATTTTTGAAATTATGTTTGTTGGATTTTATTTTTAAAAAGATGATTGTTGGTTTTCTATTTTGGAAAAGATGATTGTTCCTTTTGTTTGAAAATGAAACCTTCATTCAATAAATTGAATGAGGAAGTTCATTTATTGCTTTTTTTTGTGATTTTTGATTTTATTTTTTGAAATGAAATCTTCATCAAAAATGAATTGTGAAGATGTTCATTTTGCTTTTGAAAAATATGATTGTTGAATTTTATTTTTGAAAATGAATCTTCATCATAAATTATGAAGAAGTTCATTTGTGCTTTTGAAATATGATTTTGATTTTATTTTTTGAAATGAAATCTTCATTCAAAATGAATTGAGGGAAGATGTTCATTATGCTTTTGAAAATATGATTGTTGAATTTTATTTTGAAAAGAAGTATTCAAAATATTAAGTGAAGAAATTCATTATGCTTTTTTAAATGAGATTTTTATTTTATTTTTAATGAAATCTTCATCAAAATCAATTGATGAAGATGTTCATTTATGATTATGAAATTGTTATTTTATTTTGAAAATGAAACTTTATCAAAATGAATTGAGTGAAATTCATTTGTGCTTTTTTGAAAATGTGAGTTTTTGGATTTATTTTGAAAGATGTTTTTTGATCTTTTTTGAAGATGATTGTTCTTTTGAAAATGTTGAAGATGTTCATTTGTGCTTTTGGAAAGTATGAATTTTTTTTTATTTTAATTTTGAAATGAGCCAACATATAACAAACATGAAGATTGTTAGATGAGGGTGATTTCTAAAAAATTTTGTGCAAAACATTTTATTATGTGTATTTTAAAAAGTTCTTTTTGGAAATTGATGTTTTTATGAAGGATTCATTTTTCTTTATTTTTGGAATGAACCTTTTCTTACCATAAAAATGGTGGGAGGAAATATTTAGTTATTTCTTTTTATTAAATTTTTATTTTCACCCAACGGGGGTTTTAAGACCAACACGGGGTAAGGTCCTAAAACCTAAAGATGTTATAACAGCAGGATGAAAGAAGCTAAGTGCCAATGGAAAGAAAGATAGATAATCTTGGATTTATACAAAAGTATAAACCCACTATTATACGGACAATGATCATTTACCAGATGGAGAGGAACCTTCCAATGATTAGAAAATCATGGTGAAATAATATTATATATATATATTCATCATCTTTAAGATTCAAATATTTTTATATTTTATATAAAATAATATATATATATATATATATATATATATATATATATATATATATAAAATATATATATATATATATATAATATATATATATATATATATATATATATATATATATATATTAGTTGACAATAGATAGATGTTCTTATTATGATGACATTGAGGAAAGTACTATCTCAAAATGAAAGTCACCATAATGGACCTAATCACCTTATAAGGACTCTTAAGGACTATGGGTCTTAATGTAGAGATTCTTCCACTTTACATGGAAAAGTAGCATTTATTTTAAATTGGGTTCATTAAGTTCCATGAGAGGCAAACCCCATAGTTAATTACATCTAAGAATGAGATTCCTTGAATACTCTATTAAGGTAAATGATTATTGTCTCAAAGATTTTTGAAGGTAGGACTATCAATCTGGTTTATTTTTTTTTAGAAGATCAAGTGGGATGATCAAGAGGAGGACTTATGAGAAATGAAGATGAGTATGCTTAGATACTAGGAAGCCTAGTAAGCATCCCAAACTATCTATGGCTTTATATTTTAAATTTAATTATTTATTTGTTTGAGTTGAATTTTATTAGAGTTAGGACTTACAATTCCATGATACAAGGTCATGGAAATGCCTAGAGGTGAGGGTATGCTTACAACCCACAAGGGAACTAGCAAATTTAAAACAGGAGCTTTGGCGAGCCAAAGCACGACTAAATCTAAGGTAAAAATGATATTTGGTTTACCTCCATAAGAGGATAAAACACTGGACTTCAAGGGGTGGCAACTAACTCCTCCCATGATTTTAAATACATGTAGGCAAGTCATATGCTTTTTTAAGATAGCTAGTTTATTATTTATTTAAAGAGACTAAATCCTTAAACACACTCCCTAAGAGACTAGATCATGTCATGATTTAATGACTTAAATCTAATGCAAATTTTGTTACAATTTATTTTCATTTTGGACAATCAATTTGACACAAGCTTTAGGATTCATATGCCTAATGCATGAGAAATTAGATTATGGGCCAAAATTATCAAGAAAGGAGGTGTGTTTCCTCCATGGCTCTCAAAGGTCAAGCCAAGTTCTCTAGAAAAGGTGGAAGCCTTCCAAATCAAGAGTGAAATAATATGCTTTTTATGCATGATGTGAGAAAGAAAATACAATATACAACTAAGGGGTTGCTAATTCTTTTATCTTGTTTTATAACTTAGGCTTTATGTGAGGTTATGAGTTGTCTTATTTTTAGTTTGAATTGATTAGGTGGATAGAAAATTTATTTTTCTAAGAGCCTAATCATCCAACATACAAAAGCAAGGAAGAAACTAAGATGTCATCTTAATGCACAAGCTAAACAAACATCAATCAATTTATAAAGCTAGCAAAAGAATAAGAGGCCATTTGTGATGGGGCTCCACACAAAAAATAAATTGGGTAGCTACCACTTCTGATTATAAATGAATTAAATACAATCAAGAAAGAATTCATTATTATGGGGGAGTCTTCATTCTTCATTTCTTCTTTGTTCTTTTGGTTAGTTGGAATGTGGTTACTTTGAAGGCTTCACATGGTACATAAGACATAGTCTTATAACTAATTTTCATCCTAATCTCTCATAACAATCATTCAACATCCTAATTTTAAAATTACATGAAAAAAGGAAAAAATGAAGTCTAACTAAAACCTGCAAAACAGAGATTAGCTAAATGAACCATAAAATCTCAAGCATGTATATACATAAATTGGACTTAGCACCCCACACATGGGTAACCAAGTCCACCTATCCTATTTTGGATTATACTTAAGGGTATAACCACCTTCATAAAAAAAATTTATATTTTTATTACAAAAGCTTAAGCATAATCCCTATAAAAGATAATGGAGACTAATATCACATCACAAAAATAAAGCAAACATTAAACCATGCACCGCCCTAACCTAAAGCTAGAAGTGGGGACTTAGCCAAATGTGTGTGTGATGTTTAAGGTTTGTGTGGTATGCTTAGCTAGGCTTTCAGGTTGAAGTTTTCTAAGTGTGAAAATGTTCAACTTAGAGAGTGGTTTCATTTAAGTGATTGAGTTGATTTAGTTAATTTTTTTTATGATTTTCTTAGGTTTGAATGAACCTACAATTAATTACTAAGTGTTGTAAAGAGAGAAAAAGAGAAGAGAACTTCCCTTTCTTCCCTACCTTAAGTAATTTCTAAGGTAGATTCATATTTGATTTTTATTTAGTGAATGTTTATTATGTGTTTTAATTAATCCTAAGTTTAGATTTTCCTAAACAAACCTATTCAAAAAAGAAAGGCATTTTAAGATTAAGTAAAGTGAATTACTATCACAAACATACAACACTTCATTTCTTTCCCAACATGTGTAACATGCATATGGATGAATCCTAAGCATATCTATACATGCAAATGAAATGTTTTCACACCTTAATGATGAATGCTAAGAGAATTTGTTTTAAGAAATTTGTGTTTTATGATGCATGATTTTGTTAAGAAAAGAGGGATTCTTTATCCATTTTCATATGCACATTTACATGAAAGGCATAAGTGAGCATGGTGCCATTATTTACACTAGGGTATAAGACCTACTTAGGCTACTTAAAGCCTCACAACCCGGGTGTCCAGACTAATATACCACTTTCTTAAATACATGCATGTACAAAAAAGAAATGAATGGAAAAAGAGTCATGCAAAAGTTTATGTTTGTTTGTTTGATTTATTTGCAATTTACATGCATGTGAATATCCTTCTTATGATAACATAGGAATGAATAGAATGGATTTAAGCAAGTGTTGTGTTCTTTTCAAATGAACTATACACTTTAAAAATCCTATTCAAAACTATGTAAAAGAGAAGGAAAGTCACACAATGCACACCTTATATTATATTCACATGCAAGCCTATAAATAATTATAAGTAGCATATTTTTTAGTTGTAATGTTTTATTTTTAAGTTTTGAAAATAATTTTAGATTTAGTAGTCATAATAGTAATTCATATTCTTATTTTAACCAAAACATGCAATTTGACATAAAGGAAACATTTCATTTTTAATTTGATTTTTAAAAGGCATGAATGCATGATTTTCATATGACATACACATTTAGCATGCTAGGAAATAAATAAAGTGATGAAAGCATGTAAATTCATTCTAATTAATTCCTAAAGATAATCTTATGAAATAAGATTATTTAAAGTGAATCAAATTTATTTTAAAGAGATTTTTTTGAGTTTGATTTAGAAATGTGAAAAGGTTTGTTGGTCCTAACCCATTTCCCACATGTGTATGTATTTAGTTTAATTTTAGAACCATTAGATTGATTTTATATTTTGTTTAGGTTAAGTGTACATTAAGTCCATTAATTACCCCTTACTACACCACTTTAACATATTTAACAAATAATTATGAGCCAATGTATGACATAAAATCACAAGGAATTTAAATCAACAATGCACCTAAGAAAGAAAGGGCCTAATGCTTGGCTCACATTAATGATTAATTAAGCTAAATTTTAATTTAAGTACTTTCATAACCCTTCCCACATATGGGTTAGATATGATTTCCTTAAGCTACTTAGGTTATTGAACACCCAAGTATCTACCCAAGAAGAAATTGATTGTTGATTGATTTTGATTAAAATTTTAAGCCATTTAATTAAGTGATTAAACTATTTAATTAATTTGCACCTTAATATGATTTTATCCAAATGAAATAAACTTAGGGGAAAGATTTGGGAGAGGACTCTAATCTCATTCCTAAGTCCATTCAATTCTAAGGTAATTATCAAACTTAATTAATTAATTCATCACTATTTAATAGGTTAATTAATCTTTAAGAAAGTTATTAGAGATGCAATTACCTTAATTAAACCATTAATAAATTCCAAGAAAATCATGGGAGGCAGAGATCATCAGATTAATCAACCCTAGAAAGTTTGGAATTAATCAGTGAAATAATTAAGGAGTAATTAACATTATATCCCAAATAAAACCCAAATTGCATAAAATTCACTATTCAAAATCCATAAAACTTAATTTTAGACTATTCCCCTTTGAATTATTTTCACAAGGCATTTTATTTTGTATTTTTCTAATTTTTCTACATTTAGTTATGCATTTTTGAAGATTATGTGATTAAAACTTAAGTAAATAGCCTAATTATATAGTTAATCCTGTCGGTGCCATGTGGACCGTTGATGCGATGGCGCTTACGGGTGTATTTTCTTCTCGACGTCAATCAAAGATTGTATCCGGTGAAAGCTCACGTTTTAAGGGGATAAATTGATGGATTAATCGTGATCGCCCATCCAAAACACATGAATGGGATCCATGATCCATTGAGCTCGCCGACGAGGGAAGCCCATCTTAGGCTTGATCCGCTGATTGAGCTCGAATTGAGCTCAAATTTAACCCACACCATCATCATGCAAGGGATTGAAGATCTAACAGTCAATTTCACTTGGGGTGAAATGTTCCTTCATGAAGGACCAAACAATCCTACATCTAAGGTTGGTTTTGATCCATACCTCGCAAGAGGCTATCACCAGCACTCCCAACAGTTGCAGTAGCTTCATCTAGTGGAGATGAAGCCGTATTAAAGGTTTCAAGCTTTGGAATGAAGTGGATTGTGCAGTTGAGCAAACTCCTCCTCCTAGGCTTGCAGCTTTGGTCTAGACACCTCTTCCCGTGTCTTCAGAACTTGGATGAATATTTGAGTGAGCTCGATTAGGTCCCCTCAAGGTGCTTGAATGAGGAATTGAGCTGAATTTGAGTATTGGATGAGTTGGAAAATCTTGCTACCTCCCATATTTTTGATTTTAAAGAAACTGTGAATGGAGAAATCAAATTAGCTTGAGGGAGCTTGGAGAGACTTAAGAATGCTTCCTCTGGATTCCTATCACTCAAACGAATGCAAGAGAGTGAAAATGAAATGAAATTAGGGGGAGTATATCTCCCCCTAGGAGGATCGGATGCTCGAGCATGTAGATGCCATTTTGATCAAATTGATCCTATGGGTTGAGTTAGTTAGGCCATTTTGGACACCATGTGGTTCGGTTTGGCCAGAAGGAGGTAGTGGAGAAACTCTCATGTGCTCAAGAGAGTGGAGGAGGGATCCCATGTGGAGAATTTTCAAGTGGGTGGTCAATTTTGGCCTTGGGTTGGGTTTGGTTGACCCAAACCCTTTGGATAATGTGCCCCACACTCACTAGTGTCCACTTGGTCCACTAAGAGCATGTCAAGTGGCCATCGAAAGGATATGATCAAATTTCAAGTGAAATTGGTCATAGGTTACCCCTTGACCTAGGGTAAAATGGTCATTTGGCTTTGATTTCACTTTAGGCAGATTTAGAATAATTTGAAATTAGGTTGGTCCAAATTTCAAAGAATTTGGAGTTGATTTGATGCCATTTGGCTCATGTTGACCCATTTAGGTCAAAATGGGTCAACTTGGATCAAGTTGACCAATTGGTCAAATTAGGTCAAACCAAGGGTTGGGTCAAGTTCATATGACTATTTGAAATGTGTTGGCCTCATTGGTTTGGTTCAGTTTGATTTATATTTGGTTTTGGTTCATTTGATTTCATTTAGGTCAACAAGTTGACCAATTTGACCCATTTGACCTATTTGGGTTAGGTCATGGGTTGGTTTAGGTTTAGTTGGTCATTTGAAGTATTTTGGTATCTTTTGTTTCATTCAATTTTGGTTTGATTTGATTTTAGCTCAATTTGACCTTTAGGTCAAGTTCATGGTCAATTGGGCTAGTTGGGTCTAGTTGAGGCTTTGGTCAAGTTCAACAAGTGGTTTGAATGAAACTTGACCCATTGGTTTTAATCAATTTGGCTTAGATCAAGTTTTCACACATTTTGACTTTTAGGTCAAGTTGGGTCAACTTGGGTCAAGTGGCCAATTGGGCTAGCTCAAATGATGTCAAGTTCAAACATTGATCATGACTTATTTTGATCAATGGTTTCAATCAATTTGGCCTATGGTGGATTTTGGCTAGTTTTCATTTGGCTAAGTGTTGACTTGGTCAATCCTCGTTTGACTTGGTTTGACCTAATTTGAGTGATTGATCATCTCATGATGATTGTTGCTCACAATGTGAGGCTTAGATGGGCTTAGTTCAATCCAATTTGGGTAGGATTAGAATTTTTCTTAAAAGGGGCACTTTAGGTCACTTTGGATCAAGTGAGCCTAAGTGGGTCAATTGACTTGATCAAGGCTTGAATCATGTTTGTTTGAACTCGTATATGGACATATGATTGAAATATAAATCCATTTGCAAGTGATTCGGAGTCAAATGGGTTTTGATTCATTTGAAAATTTCAAGTTCAAAGGGTGAACATGAGTTTGATTTGGGTTTGAGTTTTGAATTTAGTTTCGGTATGATTGAAGTTTGTGTTTATATTTGGATTCATGATTGAAGGATTGATTGAATCATAAAAATTTAAGGTTTGATTGAAATTTGATTTGGCTAAGTTCAAGAATTTGCCTTGAAAGGCTTATTTTGGTTGAATTTGGAATGAGTTTTGAATTTAATTGTGATGATTGAAGTTTATGTTTATATTTGGTTTCATGATTGAGGATTGATTGAATCATTAAGAAAAATCATTGATTTGAATTTGATGAAAAAAAATTTAACTTGAAAGGCTTGTTAAATTTTGGTTTAATTTGGATTTGAGTTTTTGAATTTAGTTTGATGATTGAAGTTTGTGTTTATTTTGGATTCATGATCAATGATTGAAATCATGAAGAAAAAAATCATTTTGGCTTGATTTGAATTTGATTTGGCTAAGTTCAAGTTTGACTTGAAAGGCAAAGTTGAATTTTTTGAATTTGGATTGATTTTTTGAATTGATTTTGATATTGAATTTATATTTCATTTATATTGTGAATATAAATGAGAATATTAATGAGTGAATTTGAAATTTGAATTTGATTCAAACTAAGTCCATAAGACGAAATCAAAGGACTTAGGAAATATTCTTAGGATTTGGAATTCAATCATGGGTCTCAATCATTTGGAATTGATTCATGATTTGAGAAAATCCATTGAAGTTGATTTAAGGTTTGGTTTGGAATTGATTTGAGTTTAAGGTTGATTTGAATTTGGAGTTTGACTTGAAAGGTGGAAGTGAGGATTTGGTTCAAGCTATATGGTAGGCAAATTTTCCTACACCCCTAAGGTATAAACTATTTTTATGGCTAACTCTTCTAAGTCTCTAGAGCTAGGCTGAGTGTTCACCTAATCACTAGAAGTGTCTTAAGACTAAGGAAACTCTTAGTGTCTAAGAGGAGTCCAATGTCTAAGATGGAGGGGTTGAGAGCTCATTCTAAAAATGAGCTCAACAGGGTATTAGAAAAACTTGCCTACCCTATAGCTTAAACCCATGCTTTTACAATCAAACTTCAAATCCAAACCAACTCCAAATTCAAATCAAATTCCAACTTAAATGTCTTTTCTTAAATCATTCAAATCAATTCCAACAATACAAATCAATTCAAACTCAAAAGATTTTCTCATAACCCATTTATATTCTCATTTATATTCAGAGATATAAATGAAATATGAATTCAAATAACCAAAACAAAATCCAAAACTCAAGTCCAAATCTAAAATCTTTCCTAACTCATTTTGATTTCATCTTATGAACTTAGCTTAAATCAAATTCAAATCACTTCAAAATCAAGAGATTTTATCATAACCCATTTATATTCTCATTTATATTTACAAATATAAATAAATAAACCAAAACCATTCAAAATCAAAACCCAAATTCCAACCTAAAACTAACCTATACCCTTTCAAGTCAAATTCTCGAACTTAGCCAAATCAACCTCAAATCAATCCAAGCCTTTGGATTTTCTCTCCAAACAATCAATCCTTCAATCACAAACCAAATTCAATCATAAACTTCTATCATCAAACAAAAACTAAATTCAAAATTCAAACCTAAATCAAACCCACGTTCATCCTTTGAACTTGAAATTGTCAAATGAATCAAAACCCATTTGACTCTAAATCACTTGCAAATGGATTTATATTTTTATCATAAGTTCGTATGTGAGTTCAACCAAACTTGAATCAAGCTTTGACTAAGTCAATTGTCCCACTTAGGCTCACTTAACCCAAAGAGACCTAAAGCACCTTTTTGAGCCAAATTTTAATCCTACCTAAATTGGATTGAACTAAGTCCATCTAAGCCTCACATTGTAAGCAACAATCATCTTAGGATGATCGATCACTCAAATTAGGTCAAACCAAGTCAAACCTAACCTTTGACCAAGTCAACATTTAACCCAAATGAAACCTAAACTAGCTAAAATCCACCATAGCTCAAATTGATTGAAACCATTGATCTAAACCAGTTCATGATCAATGATTGAAATGACCAAGTTATCATTTGAGTCAAACCTAGACGAATTGGCCACTTGACCCAAAGTGACCTAAAAAGTCAAAATGTGTTAAATCTTGATCTAAGCTAAATTGATTGCAACCAATTGGTCAAATTCATTCTAAATCACTTGTTGAACTTGACCAAAGCCTCAATTGGCCAACTAGACCGAACTTTGCCCAATTGACCATGAACCCAACTTGACCTAAAAGGTCAAATCAAGCCAAAATTAAATAAAATAAAAATTGATTGAAACCAAAGCTTGAAATACATTTCAAATGACCAACCAAATCTAAACCAACCCATGATCTAACATAATTGGGTCAAATAGGTCAAATTGGTCAACTTGACCCATTTGACTTAAGTGAACTGAAATGAACTAAAACTAAATATAAATTAAATTGAACCAAAGCAATAATACCAAAATATTTCAAATGATCATATGAACTTGACCCAACCCTTGGTTTGACCAAATTTGACCAATTAGTCAACTTGACCCAAGTTGACCCATTTTGATCTAAATGGGTCAACATGAGCCAAATCATATCAAATAAACTCTAAATTCATTCAAAATTGGCATAACCCATTTTTCAATCATTTCAAATATGCCCAAATCAAAATCAAAGCCAAATGACCATTTTACCCTTAGGTCAAAGGGTAACCTATGATCAAATTCACTTAAAATTTGATCATATTCCTACTCAGGACCACTTGGCATCCTCTTAGTGGTCCATTTAGGCACCAAGGGATGTGGTGCAGATGACCTAATGGGTTTGGGTTAGCCAAACCCAACCCAAAGCCAAAATTGACCTACCTAATGGAATTTCTCCACATGGATCACCTCCCACACTCATCTTAGCACATGTGCAACTCCACACCACAACTCCTCTGTCAAAATAGAATCACATGGATCTTGTAACAACCAAAACAACCCATCCAATCAAACCAATTTGATTAAAATGGGAAGGAGGCTCATGACCATTCGATCTAAGTAGGGGGAGATATACTCCCCCTCATTCCATGCCAATTGACTGACCTTGCATTCGATTGAGCCCTAAGAACCCAAACAGAGCTTCCCCAAGCTTTTGCAAGGTTTATCAAGTTCATTCAAACTTCTCCTTCTCTAGTTTCCTTAAGCCGAAAATAGGGGAGGTGTGAGGATATTCCACTTTGCTCAACACTTCGCCAAAGTCCAATTGCTCTTTCATGCACCATCAGGGAGGCAAGTCAAGCTCACTCAAGGTATTTTCAAAGCTTCCAAGCCACGAGAAGGAGGAGTTCGATCAAAGCCACGACCATTGAAGGGGAGCTTGGCCAATTGGAAGATCCACTTCATCTCAAACCCTTAAACCTTCAACAGGGCTTTGTCTCCACTAGACAAAGCTACCTCAATGGTTGGGAGTGTGAATGATAGCCTCCGACTAGGTATGCCTCAAAATCGATCTTAAGTTCAAAATTCTTTGGTCCTTTGTGAAGGGAAGTGTAATCCCAATTGAATTCCACCATTGGATGTGTCTCTTATTGCTCGTAGATGGTGCGGGTTAAATCCTAGCTCAATTCGAGCTCAAGTGAGCTCGAATCAAGCCATGGAGGATGAACGGTCTTCATCTCTTATAGGCAAGGGATGAATCATGGACCGTCCATCCTGCTTGTTTTGGATGGACGGTCCTGATTAAAACATGCTAGATCCCGTGATTAATCCCTTTAAAATCATGGGTTCAATTCTGACCATCCGATTTTGGATTGGACGGTCCAAGGAGAAAACGCATAGCTTCATCGAGTAACACATCATAGGATGTGACAACTTAAATAACCAATCCCATCGCACCACATGGAAAGCGCGTGCCGCATCAGCAGCCTGTGTAGTGTCGATGGGATTAGTTAATTACTTAAGGCTATTTAATTATCCCTTAATAACTGAAACTTCCTAAATTCATAATTAAATGTAGAAAAATTAAAAAATATAAATGAGGGCTCATTTTAAAGATAATTTAGAGGAGAATCCAATAAAATTATTTTTAATTGATTTTAAATAGTGGATTTTTTCTAATTAGGATTTAATTGAAAATCTAATAACCTTAATTACTCCCTAATCATTTAATTAATTAATTTTAAACTTCTTAAACATATTTAGGGGGATGACTTGTGCCTCCCCTAATTTTCTTAGAATTTATTAATGAGTTAATTAGGAAAATCAATTAATGAATCCCTAATCACCCTCTTAATATAGTTAAGGATAATTAAGTATGTGAGTAGTGGTTTAATCACTTAATTAAGATAATTAAATATTATTTAAGTGAAGAGGAGGTTTATGGAATGGGTTTCAAACCCCTTCCTTAATCCAAACCCAATTAAGGATTAATCCACTAAAAATCTTCTTAATTAGCTTAATCAAATTCTCAAAATCAATCTGAACTTAATCAATCCTTTACTTGGTAGATCCTTAGGTGTTCAAGAGCCTAAGGTAAATTTAAGGAAATCATTTCCAACTCACATGTATGGGAAGGTTATGAAAGTACTTAATTAAACCTATTAGCTTAATTAATCAATAATTGTGAGCCATGTGTGGGGTGCTAAGTCCAATTTATTCATATACATGTTTGGGATTGTGTGGTTTGTTTAGCTAATCTCTATTTTGCAGGTTTTAGTTAGAATTACTTTTCCCACTTTCATGCAATTTTTGTAATTACAATTTGGAATGAATGTTATGGGAGATTAGAATGAACATTGGTCATAAGACTATGTATTATGCACCAAGTGAAGCCTTTGGAGCAACCACATTCCAACCAAGCCAAAAGGAAGAAAATAAAGAAGCAAAGTAAAACATGAAGAAAGAAGAAAAGAAGAAAGAAGAATGAAGACCCCCATAATATGAATTCTTTTTTATTGTAATTAATTCATTTATAATTCGGGTTGTATAAGAGTAGAGCTTGGCTACCTACATTTCTTTTCAGATTTATGCAGTGGAGCCCGACCACAAAGGCCTTTTATTCTTTTGTACTAGCTTTATAAAATTGTTTATTGTTTGTTTAGCTTGTGCATTAAGATGACATGTTTTTTCTAATTTCTTCCTTGCTTTGATGAATGGTCTGGATTCCATTAGGCTCTTAGGGGAAAAAAATTTTTATCAAATTAATCAACTCAAAATTAAAAATTAATAACTCATAACCTCACCTAAAGTCTAGGTTATAAATCAAGATAAAAGATTTAGTAACCCCTTAGCTAGATGTTGTATGTTTCACATCATGCATAAAAAGTATCTTGCTTCACTCTTGCTTATGGAGGGCTTGCACCCTTGCCATGAAACTTAGCTTGACCTTTGAGAGCTATGATGGAGCACACCTCCTTCTTGTTGATTTTGGCCCATAACCAATTTCTCATGCATTATGCATATAAATCACATAGCCTATGTCAAATTAATTATCCAAAAATGAAAAATAGAACTTAAAAAAATTTGCATTAGATTTAAGTCATTACTCATGCTCTACATGATCTAGTCTCTTAGAGAGTGTGTTTAAGGACTTAGTCTCTTTCTAAATAAATAACAACTTAGCTATCTTGCAAATGCATATGACTTGCCTAGATGTATTTAAATTTATAGGAGGAGTTAGTTGGCGGCCACCCCCATGTGGTTATAAGTCCAACAGTCAAGTGGTTTATCCTCTCTTGCGGAGGTAAACCATATGCTCATTTTTGCCTTAGATTTAGAACATGATTTGGCCCTCACCAAAGCTCCCTAGATTTAGGTTCTGAGGTTACTATTTCTTTTTGCGTGCTACAAGCATAAATCCTTACCTCTTAGGCATTTTCATGATCTGGTATCATGAAATTGTAAGGACTAGATTTATAATAAAAATTCAACTCAAAATGATAGAGGTGGACATTCTATCTTTTGATGAGATTGAGAGAACGAGTGTATTGGAGGTGAGGGAAGAAGATATGTTAGATAACTAGCTCTCCCACCAAGGATTGCCAAGGTTTGGCAACCATGCTCTCAAACCACAAGAATAACTCAATAATTTATAATTGCCAAAATAAATCCTTCATTCGAGTAAGAGGGGCTATTTATAGCCATTACAAGCATCTTTCAAAAGAAAAGAATTCAAAACATGGAGGGAAAGATGGGTGGCCACATTAATGTGAAGCATTAAATTACCTCATTATTTTATGCCATCCACCCATTTCACATGCTATTATTTTATGTGGATTCAACCACCTATGTCATGCTTTGAATTTTTAAATGCAAAATTTCAAACATGGAGTTTCTAGAAGAAAATAAAAATTACATAAATAAAAATATGAAATCATAAAATGGGCCTTAAGCAATTAAGGGCTTTCTTCTTTATTGAATTTTCTTGGGCTTTAGCTTGAGATCTTGTAAATGGACATTGAGCTCTAATTTTTGGATCCTCATGATAGTCTACATCAACTCCCCTGAGCTCAATTGAACTCTACTCCATAGAGTTAAAATCTAAGAAGTTTTCTACTAATTATGAGGCTAAAGTCTCCAAATCAGTACGGGTCAACCATGTATCTTCAGCTGGTGGCTTATTCTTCCAACGAACTAGAAAATGATGTTCAGAAGCTGGATCAATGGGTGCTTCCTTGGTGATAATATAGTCAACTTCAAAGGAAGAGGACTTCTGCAAGTACGGTGATATAGACTGAATAAGTAGAGGTTTGCTAATTCCTTTATATGATAGAATATCTTCAATATTAATAATTGGATTAATGAGCATAACAATAGGCAAATCAAGGTGATAAGCATTAGTTCCAATTTTTTAAAGAATTTTAAATGGAACACAAGCTCGCGCATGTAATTTCTTATATCTAGTGATTTAATAACACTCAGGTCGAATGTGAATCAATACATAATCACCTTCTTTATATTCTTTCATTGAATGATTATGATTTACCTTAGAAGCATAGTTTTCATTACTTATAATAATTTGCTTTCTTATATCTTCATGGAGGCTTTAAAAATCTTTAGCAAATAAGAATGTTGCATCAGAAAATACATGAGATGGTAGGTTTGCTAAATCTATTGGTCATCGTGGGTTTTGACCATAGACTATCTCAAATGGTAATTTTTTTGTAGTTCTAGAAATAGTACTATTATAGGCAAATTCTGAGGTTGGTAAATGTAAATCCCAATTTCCTAAACTTTTACCTACCAAGCATCTAAGAAAATTTCTTAAGGTGTGATTAACTACTTCAATTTATCCATCAGTTTGTGGGTGAAAAGCAGAAGAAAATGTTAATTTGGTACCTAATAATTTTCATAATATTTTCCAAAACTATGAGACAAACTTAACATCTATGTCAGAAACAATGGTTAAAGGAAGACCATGGAGTCACACTATTTCCTTAAAAAATAATTTGACTATATAAGAAGCATCATTTATTTTTGAACAAGGTAATAAATGAGCCATTTTTGAGAACCTATCCACTACAACAAAAATACTTTCATGTCCTCGAGCTGTCCTAGGTATTCCTAGAATAAGATCCATTGATAGGTATTCCCAAGGCCTATAAGGAACACGTAAGGCAGTGTATTGTTCAAACCTTTATTTGTTAGTTTTAGCCAGTTTATAAATTAAAAATTGAGACACTAATTTTTGAACATTTGCTTTAATGAAGGCCAATAAAATCTATTTTCTAATAAAGATATGATCTTATCCTATCTAAAATGACCAGCTACACCCCCATCATGTAGCTCAGTGATAAGAAATTCTCTAAGAGAAGATCGAGGAATACATAATTATTTTCTTTTATATAAATATCCCATTGTTATCAAGAATGTCCCTTGTAAAGTTATTGGTTATCTAGGTGGTCAAGATAAATTAGGTGAAATTCAGGGTACACAATATAATCATCTTTAATTCTATCAAATCCTAGGATCCTCAATTCTAAAGAGGAAATCATTAGGTTTACCCTAGATAAAGCATCAGCAATTTTATTCTCAATTCCAGGCTTATGCTTTAAAACAAAAGAGTAGTCTTGTAAAAATTCAACTCATTTTGCATGCCTATGAATTAATTTCGTTGAGTATTAATGAATTTTAAGGCAGGATGATCAGAATTAAGTATAAATTCTCTATGTAAGAGATAATGTCGCTAATGCCTTAAGGATATAATTATAGCATAAAACTCTTTATTATAAGTGGAATATCATTATTTGGCTTCATTTAACATTTCATTAAAGAATGTTATAGGATAATTCTCTTGACTTAAAATTCCACCTATCCCAATTCCTGAAGCATCACATGTGACTTCAAAAGCTTTAAAAAAATCAGGATGCCTAAGGATTAGTGCAGAAGTAATAAGAATTTTAATTTTCTCTAAGGCCCTTTGTGCAATAGGAGTCCAAACAAAATTTATCTAATTTTAGTATGTCAATTATCAGAGCAATAATGGTACTAAAATTCTTTGTAAATCTCTAATAAAAAGTTGATAAACCATGGAAGCTTCTAACTTCAGTAAAACTTTTAGGTGATAGCCAATCTAAGATTGCTTTCACTTTAGAATGATCAGGTTTAAGTCTAGTAGTAGATATAATAAAGCCTAAAAAGATTACCTCAACTTACAAAAAGAAACACTTTTTAAATTAATGTATAATTTCTCTTATCTGAGTAGTTTAAAGACTTTTTGTAGGTGTTGTAGATATTCATTTTCACTTAGACTAAAAATAAGAATATCATCAAAATATACCACCAAAAATTTACCTATATATGGTTTAAGAACAGTATTCATTAATCTTATAAATGTGCTAGGAGCATTTGAAAGTCTAAAGGGCATGACAAGCCATTCATAAAGTCCATCAGGGGTCTTAAAAGCTATCTTCCACAAATCTCCTGATCTAATCTGAATTTGATGATATCTAAATTTTAGATCAATCTTTGAAAAAAAATTTGCTCCCGAGATTAAATCTAACATATCATCTAATTGGGGAATAGAAAACCTATATTTGATAGTAATTTTATTTATTGTTCAACTATCAACACACATTCACCATGTTTCATCTTTCTTTGGAGTTAATAATGTTGGGACTGCATAATGGCTAAGACTCTCTTGAATAAAACCCTTTTTTAATAATTCTTTAACTTATCTTTTAATCTTAACATGCTTGGTAGGGTTCATCCTATAATGTGGAAGATTAGGAAGTTGATAACTGGGTAAGAACTCAATAGCATGTTGAATGTCTCTTAGAGGACGAAGCTCATTGAGGGAAATATCTTTAAAATCAAAAAGAAGAGAAGAGACCACAACAGGTATATGAGTCTCATTAGAATCTTGTATGACTTCTTTTACTTGTAATATATGAAGAAGAAATGGATCAGAAAATTCTTTTTGTAAAGCTCCAAAATCTATTATTTCTATTTTTTGGGTCAAAGAAGGAAGAGTAGATATTTTAAAGTAAGAATCAACAATCATAGTATTAAGCCTAATAGTAGGATTTTCTATGATAATTAATTAAAGTTTGGCATATTTCTTCAATAGAGGCTTAGGTTGCAAATCAGAAGTTATTTTGTGTGTTATTATGGAGGGTGTTTTTTTCTACTGGATTTATTGGTATGAGTTTAATAATCTTATTATTATGTTTAAAAACATAAGTACTTTCTCTACCATAGTGAATAACATTCATATCATACAGCCAAGGTCATCCTAAGAGAATATGAGCAATGTCCATAGGGTGAACATCATACCAAATTTGATCCTCATAGCTTCCTATTTTAATTGGAACTAAACATCGATTGGTGATGGGAAGAGATGTATGATTTACCCAACAAACATGAAATGGTTCAGGGTGAGGTTCAAATTTTAGGTTGGCTCGAGTTAAGGTGTGTGTTGAAATAACATTCATAGATGTCCCTCCATCTATAACTAACCTACATCTCTTTTTATTACACAAAGTATACATGCTAAAAATGTTCTTTGTCCTCCAATCTTCTGCCTCATTTTTAATTACAATAAGACATCTCATCACATTAATATGAGGGTCATCAGTTAATTTTAATTCTTTATCAGATAATGGGGTGTCATCATAAATTTCTTCTAGATTATCATCTATTGGATTTTCAACTTCTTCTAAAAATAAGATTTGAGCTTTGCATTGATTTTGCATATAACCCTTTTTATGACATTTAAAACATATTACTTCCCTAGTGTTCTTAGAGCTCCCTTCAATTGAAGTTTTAGGCAAAGGGGTCAGGCTATTTGGATGGGCAAGTCTAATAATAGATCTATGGGATGAAATGGAATGTAGTTGACTTTTGTTTTAAAGAGGGAGGAAGATTTCTTTTGTTGTTCAACCAATAATGCATAATGAAATGCTTCCTTTGAAGATTGTGATTCAAATAATTCAACTTCATTTCTAAAGTCAGTCCTAAGTCCAATAACAAATTTATTGGCTAATTGTCAATCATTATTAGCACAATCAGTTCTAGAAACAAGATCTTTAAAAGTATTCAAGTATTCAGTTACAAGATAATTACCTTGTCTCAAAGTTAATAATTGACTATGTCGCTTCTTATCATGATGCCTAGGACAGTACTTTGCTCTTAACATTTCTTTCATTTCTATCCAAGTGAGGTTTGTCCTTCATAATCTTTGTTCTTTAACTAAAGTATTTGTCCAATAAATTTTAGCATGCCCTATCAATTTCATTTTAGCAAAAGTAATCCTTTGGTAATCATCCATTTCATACTAGTCAAAGATGTCATTTATTTGAACTAACCAATCGAGAAATTTATTTGGGTCATGTATACCATCATAAGTTAGGGCTTCTACTTTAACTCTTCGAGATATATCATTAGAGTCTTCTATATCCCTAAAATAATTTTCTCACCTTCCACCATTTCTGGCAATCGATGGTCTTCTAAGTGGTTGATTTTGTCTATGGTTTGGATATCAATCCTCTTCATCTATCCCTATTGGCACAGTTTGAGCAAGTATTAGAGGAGGAGTTGGTATTCTATTATTTTGTAGATGAGCTATAAGAGCTTGCATTTAATTCTTACTTTCTTATAATATTTATTAAGTTTTTAATTCCTTATCATGGATCCTAAGACCTAAGGCATCAACTAATCTATTCAAATTTTTAAATTGATCTTGAGAGACAGATTTTAGTGCCATGAGATTTTTTTTAAAGAAAAAAAGATATATAAAAAGGGATCAATGAAAAAATGAATTAAAATAAACAAGTATAATATAATTGTGTAATCAATATAAAATTTTAGGCTAAGAGAACTTTCAGGTGAGGAGGGGGGGTACAAGACCACTTAAATCCCAAGCTCTCCTTAGACAGTTTAGGTCTTTTTGACAAAGTTCTATTTATCTTCCAAAATCACTAGGTTTAACACACTTATATTATTATGCATGCATATTTTTTTATTTTTTTAATGCAATGAAAAAAATGCACAAATTTATCAAACCTCTTTTTTTTCTTAAGAAAGCAAGTTATCATAAGTTAATCAAAGAAACTTCTAAAATTAACCATAAACAATAAAAAAGCAAGTAATTAGATTTTGATTTGCACTAATGGCTAGGTTGTTTTTAGGGTGAAGCACTACCTTACTAAGCACTCTCTTATTCTTTTAAAAGTAAGTTCAAACAATTGAAAATGACTAATATATAATGGAGCTTACTAATTGAAATTTTATGCTATCACCATAAACTTGCAAGAAATATATATATATATATATATATATATATATGCAAGCTACTAATATATATTTAAACTATCATATAAAAGAATATTAATTAACCTCACAAGTCCAAGAGAAACTCACAAGTTTGAAGACAAGTCCAGCACTTGAGATGCTCCCTTTGTTGAAGCAAACTTTTGACTAAATTTACTCCTTCCAGGCTTCGCTTTGATACCAAATTTGATGGAAGTGGGTGTTTTTTCTTTTGATGAGATTGAGAGAACATGGGTATTGGAGGTGAGGGAAGAAGATATGTTGGATAACTAGCTCTCCCACCAAGGATTGTCAAGGTTTGGCCACCAAGCTCTCAAACCATAAGAATAACTAAATAATTTGTAATTGCTAAAGATCTCCTTCATTCTAGTAAGAGGGGCTATTTATAGTCATTACAAGCATCTTTCAAAAGAAAAGAATTCAAAATATAGAGGCAAAGGTGGGTGACCATATTAATGTGAAGCATTAAATTGCCTCATTATTTTATGCCATCCACTCATTTTATCTGCTATTATTTTATGTGGATTCAACCACCTCACATGTCATGCTTTGAATTTTTAAATAAAAAATTTCAAACATGGAGTTTCTAAAAGAAAATTAAAAATTACATTAATAAAAAAGATGAAATCATAAAATGGGCCTTAGCAGGCTAATGGGCTAAGCCTTCTTCTTTCTTGAATTTTCTTGGGCTTTAGCTTGAGATCTTGTAAATGGACCTTGAGCTCTAATTTTTGGATCCTCATGATATTCTACATCACAAATAAATAATTCTCTTCAAATTCAAAAATATAAAGCCCAACCATAGGATAGTTTGGGATACTCACTAGGTCTCCTAGCATCATGAGCATCCCTTACCTATTTCCCTTTGGTTTCGATAATAACTTCCTCCTCTTAATCAATCCCACTTGATCTTCCAAAAATAACCAATTGATTGATAGTCCTATCTTTAAAATCTTTTGAGACAACAAACATTTACCTTCATCGAAAATATTCTTAAAGAATCATATTCCTTAAGATGTAATTAACTATGGGGCTTGCCTCCATAGGAAACTTAACAAACCTGATTTAAAATAAACTTTGCTTTACTTTTCCATGTAAAGTAGGGGAAAATTCTCTAGTACATTCGAAGGCCCATTATCCTTAGGAGTCCTTATTAGGTGATTAGGTCCATTGTAGGATGATGACTTCTGTCTCTCGAGATAGTACATCATTCCTCAATGTCATACCTGATCACCTTAATAAAGAACATATGTGGATCTATGTGGTGTCCTAACAAAAGTGCTTTTATTTTGTCTTCATTTTAACTTTCATTTTGATTGAAGATAAAAATAAACACCATAGACTCCTAAGGAATGATGATTTTTCAAATATACAAGAGATTTTTTCTCCTACTTTACATAGATGAATAAAGCAAGGTTTATATTAAATCAGATTCTTAAGTTCCCTATGGAGGCAAGCCTCCATAGCTAATTACATTATAAGTATTGAAATTTCCTAAGAATACTCTCGATTAAAGTAGGTAATTATCATCTCCAAAGATTTCAAGGTTAGACTATCAAAGCATTGGTTATGTTTAGAAAATCAAATGAGAAAGTTCAAGGAGAATACTTATTTTTGGAGTCTAAAGGGAGGAAGTAGAAAATGAGCATGATACTAAGAAGCCTAGTGAATATTCCAATCAATCCTATGATTAGGATATATATATATTTGAAAGTGAGAAGATTTTATTCATTTGAGTTGAATTTTACTAGATTGCCATGGCTTATAATCCACTAACACAAGGTTGTGGGACTACCTAAGAGGTGAGGATTTATGTTTGTAGCCTGAAGGAAATAACTATCTTAGATCCTAAATTTAGAGAACTTTAGTACGAGCAAAAACATGACCTAATTCTAAGCGATTGGTGGACATAAGGATTTATTTCCATTAGAGAGAATAAATCGTCCGACTTCAGGAATTATAACTGTCTGGAGTGACCTCCAGCTAACTCCTCTTATGATTTTAAAATTATGTGGTCCAGTCTTATGAATTACGATATAGCTAGGCTAGTTATTTAATTTGAAAGAGACTAAAGTTGTAAACCCATTCCCTAAGAGACTAGAGCATGAGTGGTATGGGCATATGACTATAATGCTTATTTTTAGTATGTGTATGAGGGACACCACACATATCTGAGGGGGTACTTATTGAAGTAGTTGGGGATGACATTGAGGTATGACATACTATCTTGAAAGATAGAGACATCACCCTTCAATGGACCTAATCACTTAATAATGACTACTAAGCATGATGGGTTTTTGAATATACCAAATATTTTTCCCATGCTTTACATGGATGAATAAAGCAGGGTTTATATTAAATTAGGTTCTAAAATTTCCTATGAGGGCAAGCCCCTATAGTGAATTACATTCTAAGGAGGGTGAATTCCTTAGGAATACTGTCAATTAAAGTAGGCAATTGTTGCTCCAAAGATTTTAAGGTTAAGATTATCAATAAATTAGTTATGTTAGAAAATCAACTGGGAAGGATAAAGAAGAAGACTTACTTTGGAAGCCAAGGGGAATAGGTAGGGGATGCTCATGATGCTAGGAAGCTTAGTGAGCATTCTAATATATCATATGATTAGGCTTTATATATTTCAAAGTGAAGAGAATTATTTTGTTATAATTGAAATTTTATTAGATTAGTAGGGCTTATAATCCATCAACATAAGGTTGTGAAAATGCCTAAGAAGTGAGAATTTATGCTTATAGCTTGAATGAAATAGATACCTCAGATTGTAAATTTGGGGAACTTTAGCAAGAGCTAAAGCATGACCTAAATCTAAATGAAAGATGGATATAGTGGTTTACCTCTACGAGAGAGTAAACCATCCAACTATTGGACTTATAATCACCTGGAGTGGCAGCCAACTAACTCCTCCTATGCTTTAAATTCATGTGGTCAAGTCTTATGAAGTTGCAGGATAGTTGAGCTACTATTAATTTAGAAAGAACTAAATTCCTTAAACCCACTCCCTAAGAGACTAGAGCATGAGTGATATGAGTAACGACTTAATCTACAAAATGTAAATCTTTTCAATTTTTATTTTGATTTTTGACACTTCATTTGGATAAAGGCTTTAGGATAAATGCAAGATGAAAGTATGTTATTGGATAAATCAGTAAGAAGGGGGTTTTTCAACTACAAAGGATGCCCTCACAGGTCAAGCATTCTCCTATCGCGCAAAGATGAAAATCTCCTATTTTTAAGAGATGAAATAATATGCATGCATGTTGTGAAGCATTCAACCATTCAACTAAGGGGTTGCTAAATCTTTTAATTATCTTATTTAATGCCTAAGCTTTATAGTGAGATTATGAATTATTTAAATTTTAATTATGACTGATTAGTTGGGGTAGAAAATTTATTTTATCCTAAGAGCCTGTGGTGTTTATTTTTGATTTCATTTGTGTTTGTATATGTGATTGGACACCACAAAAATTTGAGGATGTACTTATTGACGTGATTGTGTATGACATTAAGGAATAGTGCACTATCTCCAGAGATAGAAATCACTATCCTATGATGGACCTAATCACCTAATAAGGACTCGTAAGGCATGATGGTTCTTCGAATATACTAGAAATTTTTCACCTACTTTACATGGAAAAGTAAAGCGGGATTTATTTAAATGGAGTTCATCAAGTTTTCTATATAGGCAAGCCTCCATAGTTAATTACATTTTAAGTAAAGCAAATCTTTTAAGAAAATTCTCGATTAAAGTAGGCGATTGTTGTCTCCGAAGAATTCAAAGATAGGACTATCAATAAATTGATTATGTTTTAGAAAATCAAGTGGGATGGATCAAAAGGGAAGAGTTATTATCGAAACCAAAGGAGATGAGTAAGGAGTGCTCATGATACTAGAAAACCTAGTGAGCACTCCAATCTATCTTATGATTGGGCTTTATATATTTAAACTTTTATTAGGAATCTAGGACTTATAATTCCATAATACAAGATTGTGAAAATACCTAAGAGGTGAGGGTTTATTCTTGTGGCCCGTAAAACCTCAGATCCTAAATCTATAGAGCCTTGGTGAGGGATAAAGCATGACCAAAATCTAAGGTGAAACTAGATATATGGTTTACCTCTACAAGAGAGAGTAAACCACCCGACTATTGGATTCATTATCGCATGGACTGGAAGCCAGCTAACTCCTCCTATGCTTCAAATCCATGTAGGAAAGTCTTATACTTTTTGTAAGATGGCTAGGCTATTATTATTTAGAAAAGAAATTAAGTCCTTAAACCCACTCCCTAAGAGACTAGAGCATGAGGGGTATGAATAATGACTTAAATCTAATGCAAATTTTTATCAAATTTCATTTAATTTAGGACTCTTTATCTTGACACAGGCTATGGGATTTTGTATGCCTAAATGCATGAGAAGTTAATTATGGGCCAAATCAAAAGGGAAAGAGGTGTTCTTCCATCATAGGCTCTTAAAGGTTAAGCCAATTCTTTCAGGCAAAGATGGAAGCCCTCTCTTAACAAAAGTAAAACAAGATAGTTATGCATGATATTAAACATACAACATCCAGCTAAGGGGTTGCTAAAATTTTTATTATCTTAATTTAATACTTAGGATTTTATGTGAGATTATGAGTTTTTTTAAAAGTTTAGTTATGAGTTGTTAATGGTAGAGAAAATTTATTTTTATTCTAAGAGCGTAATCGCATCCAAGCCATACAACAATCACCAATCATAAACAAACTATGAAAAGGCATGATTTTTTTAATGCACAAGCTAAACAAAATATCAAATAATTTTTTATAAAGCTCACAAAAGAATAAAAGGCCGATGAGGTCGGGTACCGCCGTACAACCCAAAAAGAAATATGGGTAGCCGAGCTCTACCCTTATACAACCTGGATTATAAAAGAATAATTACAACTAAGAATAATGATGAATGTTATAGGCCTTCATTCTTCATTCTTCCTTCTTCATTTCTTCATCTTCCTTTTCTCTATTTGATTTGCTCCATTTTTTCCTCATTTTGGCTTGATTTAGATGTGCTTGTTCTAAAGGCATCACATGGTACATAGACTTGGTCATATAACCAATGCTAATCCTAACTCCCCCATAATACTCATCCTAATTCTAATGAAAAATTATATTAAAAGAAGGAAAGTAAATCTAGCTACCCCTGCAAAATAAATGTTAGCTAAACACACCATACAACCCAAGCAATTATATGAATAATTTGAACTTAGTACCCCACACATAGGTAATGAAGCCCACCTGTCCTAACTTGGATTATGCTTAGGTGCTAAGGAACCTGCACATCAAAAAGAAATTTATATTTTTATTATAATGCCCCCTTAAGCACAACCCCCTATAGAAAACATGATTAGGCTAATATCATCCTAACATCCATACTACACACATACATCCTAACATCTAGTCTACAATAATATATCATAAAAAATATACATCAAATCATACACCGCCCTAACATAAAGCTAGAAATGGTGACTTAGTCTAATGTGTGTGAATTAAAGCTTGTGTGGTATATCCAACTAAGCTTTATAGTTGTAATTTGCTAAGTGTGAGGGATTTAATTTATAAAGGGTTGATTTTTTTAAGTGATTTAATTGATTTGGAGATTTTATTTAGTGTTTTCTTTTATTTCATATGATCTACACTTAACAACTAAGTGTTATAAAGAGAATAAAGAGAGGGAATCTCTCTTTCATCCCTACCTTAAGTCACTTCTAAAGCAAGTTAGTTAATCAATTTACCTTAGTGAATGACTTATTATACATTTTAATTAGTCCTAAGTTTAGGTTCACCCTAAATGACCTTATTCAATAAGAAAGATATCTTAAGATTAATTAGATTGAATTTCTATCACATAACACATGTTTATTCATTTCTTTCAATCATGTATATCATGCATATGATTAAATCATAAGCATACATATACATATAATTTATATTTTTAGCATTATTGAATGATGAATGCAAAGAACTATGTTTGGAATTTAAATGTTTCATTTGATTGAATTATGAATGCATGCCTTTTTTAATAGAAAAGAGGTATTTTTCATCCATTAGATAGATACACATTGACATGTATAAAAATTTTAAGTGAGTACGTTGCCTTTGTTAAAAGGAACCATTTCATTTGAGTATGTCGCCTTTGTTTGGTTCAGCAAAATTGCCCATCTTGTGTGGCTGTTGTGTTCTCCTTTGTGAGCTTGGAGTGGTTACAATCTCCAACTTTAAAATAAGCAAGTTTGTTGATTTGTTCTCCTTGGGTAGTGGTTACACCACTCATTTGCTCGTTGTTGTCATCTATTAGCTGCATTTTGTTACCATGGTGATGGGGTCGGTTGTGATGGGGAGCTCCATCATGATTGGGGCAGGAATCAAGCTTGTGCCCAACCTTTCCACACTTGAAGTAAAGTTGGGTTATACCTTCATATTCTACTAGTTGAAAGAAATGATCGTTCAGCCCTTTGATCCATACCCCCATCGATAGCTTCTATGAGAGGTCAATTTTGATACAAACCCTTGCAAACATACTCTGGCCCCATGAGTTTGTTGGGTGATCAATCCAATGTGGTTCACCAATGAAGGAGGCGATCTTAGCAATGTTATGGTTATCCCAATAGAGCAAAGGTAAGTTTGGAAATCTAACCCAAATGGGTGAAGTGAGGCCATGGAGAGATCCAGGAGCAAAGTCTGGGCTCCATTTGTCCATATCAATCACATTACCAAGCAAGAACCAAGGATCATTCATGATGACAACATCCCTTGCTTCTGTGGTTTCAAAAATGTAAATAAAACAATCTGGGGAAACCATTATCAACTTGAAATTTCTACATTGGCTCCACTTGTGTTTCAAGTCATTTTGCAAAAAATAGAATGGAAACTTCTTGCCCAATAGCTTTCCCACCAAAGCTCTTTCAAGCACACAATCTCATTCATTCCAGTTAATTTCTATGGGCAATCATACTAAATAAATCCACTTAAAATAAACCAAAGTTCTTTAATGAGATTTCTTAATTTGAGTTTGATTGATTTAGGAAATGAAAGAGCTTTGTTGATCCTAATCCCATTCTCCATTATGAGTTAATTTTGGTTCAAGTAAAAAGTAATTAAGTTGATTTTATGATTTAATTTGGTTAGGGTATGAATTAAGCCAACTAATTAACCCTTACCTACATCACCTTAAGTTAATTAACTAATTAATAATGAGCCAATATGATATGCAACCATATGGAAAGTAAATTTGCAATGCTCGTAAGAAATGAAAAGAGGTATGATGTAATTGGCTCATGATTAATAGTTAATTAAGCTTAAGGAATCTCACTTAACTATTTTTATGATTTTCTCACACATGTGAGCTAACCATAATTTCATTATCCCCCCCTTTGGGTTATTGAATGCCCAAAGAGCTACCTAAGATTAAATTAGAGAAAAATATTCAATTGAATTAATTAAGTTTATTAATTAGCTAATTAAACCTTAATTAATCTTAACCAACCAAAGTGAGATGAGCTTAGGGAATGAGACAAAGAAGAGAGCCTAAGTCTCAATCCTTAAATCCTTTCAATTAGTTAATTAAGGTTCAGGTATGATTTGGATTTTGGTTAATCTTGTTGACTAAATAATTAAGGGGTGTTAATTAATTAATTATTTAAGAGAGATTAGAGAAGACTTAAGAAAAGATTGAAAGAGGGAGTTTCAATACATTTCCCTAGGCATCATCATCATCATTAACAGAGGCTAATAACCTTAATTGATTGATTAATTTACTATTCATTTTCTTAATTATCACTAATTACATTAAGAAAGTGATTAAGGCTTAATACATTAGTTTTCCTAATTAACCAACCAATAAAATATTTAAAAAAAGGAGATAGAGGTCATCCCCCTAAACATGCACACAAAGTTTGAGACTAATTGGATGGTTAATTAGGGAGTAATTAGACTAATTATATTTCTAATTAAACCTTAATTAAGCTAAATCCACTATTCAAAATCAATTAATAATAATTTTCCTAGATTATACTATGAAATATCTTTAAAATAAGCCTAAGTTTATATTTTTTTTCGATTTTTCTAGAATTAGTTATAAATTTAGGAAGTTTTAGGATTAAAAATCAATTAATTAGCCCAAATTAAAGCCTTAATCCCATCAGGCCACATGGCAGTTGACGCGGCACGATAGAATTTTCTATTTAAGTATCCAAGTGCCGAATTTGATGGCGCGGGTATGTGATAATCTCGGACCGTCGATCTAAGATCTGATCGGCCAATTAAAATCAAGATTTTGAGAGATTAATCAGAGGCTCTAAGCATGATTTGATAAGGACTGTCTATCCCAATCACATAGGATGGACGGTCCATGATCTATCTCCTCTCTAGCGTTGAACAATAACCATCGTCCATGACTGATCCGAAGCTCACTGAAGCTCTGGATGAGATGAAAATGATCTCACACCTTCAGGGAAGCACAACAATCAAATCCAATGATGGAAATCCTTCGACATGAAAATTTCTTTGACAAAAGACCAACCTAATATCATTCAAGGATCGGTTTCAATGGCATACCTCACCGGAGCTTATGACTGGCGGTTCCAACGATTGAGGAAGCTTTGTTTGGTAGAAACAAAGCTCTGTTGAGCCGCACAAGCTTTGATTTGGTGCAATTTACTCGAAAGACCAATCCATAAGACCTAGGTGGTTGGGCTTGATCGAACTCTACCCTCTGGCAATCGAGAAACTTGGGAAATGATTCGTTCTTGCTTGTTTGGCTCCAAGGAAGGCGTGCACAAAGTTAATTGCACTTTGGTGGAGATTTGAGAAAATGGGAATCGAAGGTGGCCTCCCCTATTTCAGTTTTGCATAAAATCAATAATGGGAATCTTGGGGAGCTTGGGAAGGCTTGGAAATCACTCTGGGAACTCTCTCCTTGGCTGCTAGGGTTGAATCGAGCCTGAGTGTCTGAGTTTGTGTGAGAATGAGGGGTATACCCCTCATTCCTAGATCAAGGCCGCTTGTTTTGGATTTTCTTGATCAATTGGCCACATCAGAGGTTAATGAAGGTCCTTAGGTGTATGATGTGGCTCTGTTTGGTTGGGTTGGGGTGTGGAGGTGGCTACCATGGGAGTAATGGGTGTCCTATGGCTGTTTGGAAAGCTCCGATGGGGATGGGGAGGTGATTTCACCTCCCCATGGATCATGGCTGACCCAACCACCTTTGGGTTAAGTCAGCCATGGTTCTAGGTGCCAAAGTGGACCTATGAAAGGGTGTTAAGTGGCTAGGGGAGAAAATGACTTAATGAGCATGTGTTTTATCTCATGGGATGCCCTAAACCCAAGGGGAAAATGGTGATTTGGCTATGGGTTTGATTTGGATATATTTGGGATGGGTCAAAAGTGGGTTAGCCAAAATTTCAACTGGTTTGGAATTTGTTTGGTTTGATTTGGCTTGATTTGACCTATTTAGGTCAAATTGGATTAGGTTGGGTCAAGTTGACCAATTGGTCAAATTGGGTCAAACCAAGGGTTGGGTCAAATTCACATGACTAATTGGAGTGTATTGGTATCATTAGTTTAATTTAATTTGCTTTGCATTTGGTTATGGCTTATTTGGATTCATATAGGTCAAATGGGATAAGTTGACCAATTTGACCATTTTGACCAAATTGGGTTAGGTTGGTGTCGAGTCAAGTTCAATTAGCTAATTAAAAATGATTGTAGGCTTTGGTTTGATTTAATTTAGAATTAATTTGAGTTTTAGCTAATTTGGCCTTTTAGATCAATTTGGGCTAAGTTAGGTCAAATTGACTAATTGGTTAACTTGGGCTCAATTGTGGCTTTGGTCAAGTTCAATAAGTGATTGGAATGAACTTGAGCCAATGGTTACAATCAATTTGGGTTTGGTTGTGATTTGACCTATTTTAGCTTTTTAGGTCAATTTGGGTCAACTTGGGTCAAATGGCCAATTAGGCTTGGTTTGGCTCAATTGGGCATTTGATCATGTTCAATCATTGATTATGAATGGGTTTGAATCAATGGTTTTAATAAATTTGGCACATAGTGGATTTTGGCTAGTTTGGGTTTCATTTGAGCTAAGTGTTGACTTGGTCAACATATTAGGTTGACTTTGTTTGGCCTAATTCAAAATAATTGATTAACCTAGGATGAGTGTTGATCATGTTATGAGGTTTGGATGGGCTTAGTTCAATACAATTTATGTTAGAGTAGAACTTGGCTCAAAAAGGTACTTTAGGCTACTTTGAGTTAAATGAGCCTAATGGATTAATTGGCTTGGTCATGACTTGATTCAAGTTTAGTTAAACTCACACATGAGCCTAGGATTGAAATATAAATCCAACTGCAAGTGATTTGGATCCATATGGATTTTGGTTCATATGCCAATTTCAAGTCAAAATGGCTAACTTGGGTTTGATTTGGGTTAGCTTGGATTTGGTTTGATAATGGTGGTTTATGTTTATATTTAGGTCAATGATTGTAGGAATGATTGAATCATGAAGAAATCCATGAGGTTTGAATTAGTTTGGGTATCATTTAGCCAACTTCAAGAATTTGGCTAAAAGGGCATAAGTTGGATTTTGATTTGATTTGGGTTTCAATCATTTGGAATTTGAAATTGATTTGAGATTGAATTTGATAATTGAGAAAATCAATTGAATTGTGGTTGAGTTAAGGCTAAGTCCATAAGATAAAATCAAAGGTCTTAGGAAGGAATTTGGAGTTTGAATTTAATCACGGGTTTCAATCATTTAATAGTTAGATTTGAATTTAGAATTTGGATTTGAATTTGAGGTTTGGTTTGAAAGAATAAAGCAAGGATTGGGTTTAGGCTATAGGGTAGGCAAGTCCTCCTAAATCTCTAAGGCACAACTTATTCATATAGCTAACTCTTCTAAGTCTCTATAGTTAGGTTAAGTGTTAAGCTAATCACTAGAAGTGTCTTAAGACTAAGGAACTCTTAGTGTCTATAAAAGTCTTAGATCTATGATTAGAAGTTGAGAGCTCACTCCAAAAGTGAGTTCAATAGAACATAATCAGATCCAGGCCACACATTAATGCATCAAACATTTAAGAAACTAAGAAAAGCATGAAATTTTTAATGCACAATTTTAAACGTAATATCAATCAATTTTATTGAACTAACGCAAATAATAAGAGGGGCCGGTGTGGTCGGGTACCACCGTACAACTAGAAAAGAAAAGAAGGGTGGTCGAGCTCTACCCTTATACAACCTAGAATTATAAAAATAATAATTACAATTATATTGAATGAATGTTACGGAGGGTCTTCATTCATCATGCTTCATGTCTTCTTCTTCATATCTCCATTTGATTTGATTTACTTCACTTCAAAGGCATCACATGGCCTCCCAGGATAAAGCCTTCTAGCCAATGCTCATCCTTATCCCCCATAACACTAATCCTAATTCCTAATAGAAAATTACATTAAAAATATGAAAAGTAAAACTAACTACACCTGCAAAATAAGTGTTAGCTAAATGTTGACCTCACTATTGGAGTGAGCTCTCGACCTCCTCTTCTTAGACTTAGGACTCTTCTAGACACTGAGAGCTCCTTACTCATAAGACATTTCTAGTGATTAGGTGAACACTTAACCTAAGCCTAGAGACTTAGAAGGGTTAATCAAAGGATTGGGCTATACTTTAGGACTTAAGGAAATCACCTATCTTATAGCCTAAACCCAATCCATGTGCACCTTCTTAAATCCAATCAAAGTACAAATCTCAAACAAAACCTCAAATTCAAATTCAAATTTCAAATCTAAATCCAAATTCCAAATCAAATGATTGAAAACTACAATCAAATCCAAATTCAAAATCCTTCCTAAGCCCTGCAATTTTATCTTATGGCCATAGCCTTAGCCAAATTCATATCCACACAAACTCACTTGATTTTCTCAAATATCAATTCAATCCTTTAATCAAAAAATTAAATTCCAATTCAAATCCAGCTCCAAATGATTGAAGCCTATGTTCAAATCCAAACTTGAAATCTTTCCTAAGCCATGTGATTTGATTCCATGAACTTAGCCAATCTCCACTTAATTCAATCCAAGTTCAATTGATTTCCTCATGAATCAATCATATATTCAATCATCTTCACAAATATAAACAAAATCTACACTTAAATTATCAAAACTAAATCAAACTAAATCTAATCTCCTTCTAAGCCATTTGAACTACCTTCATGAGCTTAGCCAAATTTGCCTTCAAATCACTTCAAGCTCAATTTATTTTCTTATAAATCACTTGTTCCTTTGATTATCTTCCCAAATATAAATTAAATCTACATTTAAATGACCAAAACCAAAACCAAAATCAAATCAAAACTCAATCTAAGCCATTTGAACCAATTCTTTGGACTTAGCCAAATTCTGTCCAAATCATGTAAAAAAAAATAGATTTTCTCTTGAATTAATCACTCCTTCGATCACCTATCTAAATATAAATGGAACCTACAATAATCAAACCAAATTCAAGTCAACCCAAGCCAAGCCCAACTTCCTTTCAGTCAAATTGATCATACCTAAATACTTCAAATCATCATTTGAACTTAACCTAAGCCTTGGTTTGACTCAATTTGACCAATTGGTCAACCTAACCCAACATGACCCAATGCGACCCAAATGACCCAAATTGAGCCAAGTCCTTTAAAACTAACTCATGGAATCTTGGGAGCTGATCAAACCCAACCCAAACTCACTTGGGATCAGCCTAAAATTAGCTCAACCCAGTCAAATCTCTCTTGGATCCTCCCCCACATAGGATTTCATTAAATCTCATTCAATCCTCCCCATCACTTGCATTCAATGAGGACTGACCCCACAGCCCCAAAGGAAGACTTTGGAGCTAAATTCAAAGTCCTTAATCAAGCCATCACCTCCCAACCATCTCCCCATCACCTTTAATGGTGATTTTTGGCCATCCCAAAAAGATAAGAAATTAAAGCCTCTAAGATCTCTCTCCTACCATTATTCAGCTCCCAAGAGCTTCCCCAAGCAAAGAACATCCCTTCCCCACTTCCTTTCAGTCATTTGGACTAAAAAATATCAAAGCTAAGCAAATTTTGGTGAGGGTGCAGCAAAGTTTGGTGATCACAATGTTCCAAAGCAAATCAAAGGTTCAAACTTATTCCAAGGCTTCCACTCACACCCAGGAGCTCTCTCAGATCTTCACCACCGCCGAAAATCATCCTTGGTAAGATAATTTCATCATACTTTAGCTGGCCTTAAGGAGCTTTATTTGTGGTAATGTATGGGTGATTTTAGGAATTTCTCTTAGATTACCCTTACATTTTTCATTTTACATCATCCCCACGCATTTGGAGTGATTTTTGGCGAAGATCGCCAAAAAATTGAGCCTAAGATGAAGTTATTCGTTTAATTTTTTCACAAAAATTGCAAAAAAAATCCCGCCCATAATAGTGTATCATCTGCCCCTTCTACCGGATCGCCTGTTCAAAGAGATGGATGGCTCAGATTGCACGGATTGCATGGTTCTGAATGATCAGATCACGCAGATCATGCGGATCGATCTAGACCACCGATTCATGTTTCACGATCCTAGTTCCCTTCATTTTCTCGCCATCGATGCATGCACGCTAATCATGCGTTAATGCGGTACCGTGCCATGTAGAATCATGTGGTATAATCGTGTGGCGGCGTGTGGCCATGCGATGCTTACTGGGATAAGTAGGAAATTCTGGATTTTCTGATTTTAAAAATTAATTAAATCACCTGAAACTTTAAAAATTCATAGAAAATAAAATACCTAACTAAAAATTGTAAACAATGGCTCATTGGATTTGTCTTTTTGAAAGGAATCCAACAAACCTAAAATCCTCAAATTTGACTGAATATTTTGGGTTTAATTTAGAATTTAGTAAGAATTAAATTTTAATAATTAAACTAAAAATACAGATCAAATTAAGTTGAAATTTTCAAGCATTGAAACTGAAGTTAAAATACACCTACCACAAGAATTTTAAGTTAAAAGGATTTCTAGATTGGGAGATATTGCATTCTGAAGCTCAAATGGTCTATTTTTTAAAAAAATAAATTAATAGACTTCATAAAAATTGTGAAAAAAAATATTTAAATCAGCTGAAACTTTTGAAAATCATAAAAAATCATAAAAATCATTAAAATGCAAATAAATACTCATTTTGAACATATTTCAGAGGAAAATTTAATAAAAATATTTGTAATTGATTTTGAATAGTAATTAAGGCTTAATATGAGTTTAATTGAAAACTCAATTAGCTTAATTACTCCATAATTACTCAAGTAATTAATTCCAAATTTTTTGCAATCGATTAACGGGATGACCCCTACCTCATATAATTTTCTTGAGATTTATTGCTTGGTTAATTAGGATATTTGGTTACCTTAGCTTTAATTACTTTTTTAATTAATTAGTGATTAATTAACATGCTAAATAGTAAGGAAACCATTAATTAAACTTGCTAATCATTGTATAATAGTGAATGAGCATGGGGAATGAGATTGAGACCTCTTTCCTAATCTTTTATCCTAAGTTTATTTCATTTGAGGGAAAATTAATTAACTTGGGATTAATTAATTATTTAATTCATTAATTAAAATGGCTTAATTAATTAAATTTAAATCATAATTATTCTAGAACCTATCTAATTAAGTATCTTGGGTAGACTCTTAAGTGTTCAATAACCTAAGAAAATCTTAATAAAATTATAATTAGCCAACATGTGTGAGAGAATTATAAGAGTACTTAATTAAGTTTCTTAACTTAATTAACTATTAATTATGAGTCAATTGCATTAGGCCTTTTATTTCTTAGGGTCATTGCTGATTTAAATTTCAATTCATGTGCATATCATGTTGGCTCATGATTAATTAGTTAATTTCTTTAAGGTGACATAGGTAAGAGTTAATTAATACATAATGCATGTTATAACCTAATTAACTCATAAAATCAACTTAACTTATTTTCATTGAACCAAATTAATTAACCAATATGAGAATGGGTTAGGAACAACAAATGATTGAATTTCCTCTCTTCTTTAAATCAAATCAAACATCCAAAACTAACTTAATAATAAACTTTGATTAATTTTAAATGATTGTATTTGATTTCTTTATTTTTGGAATGAACCTTATCCTATCATAGAAATGGTATGAAGGAAGTCTTTAATTATTTCTTTTTATTAAATTTTTATTTTTACCTATTAGAAAACCCAATAGGGGTTTTAAGACTTACATGGAGTGAGGTCCTAAAACCTAAAGGATTCTAGCTAGCTTAGCCTAAGGATGAAATAAGCTAAGTGCCGACAGAAAAGATGGATAGTCTCAGACTCATACAAAGTATGAATTCATTATCGATACTTGGAGATAATGATCATTTATCAAAGATGGAGAGATGAACCTTCCCCAGCAGAGTCTCCAAAAAAATCTATGATGAAAATATTTTATCTTCATCTATCTTTTGAGAGATAAATAAAAACAAAAATACTCCTGCCTTGTTTGAAATACCACGTAGATCTGCAGATGTTCTTATTAGGGTGATCGGGTATGATATTGAGCAATGATGTACTATCTCGAGAGACAGAAGTCACCATCCTATAATGGACCTAATCACCTTAATAAG